>OX422211.1:681433183-682859433 GCA_949130495.1 Sambucus nigra
GAAGCCTTTTTATGACATCACAACTCTTTCCTCCGGAAGTCAATACCCAACGACAAATTTATATTTTCCGGGGGTGGAAGATTCAGTTGCTTATAAATGACGAGATAGGTAATTCAGATTTTGTTATAAGTACTATGGCTCGGGAAATGAAAGTGAAATTTGATAAATATTGGGAGTGTTTTTATCATTTGCAATAATCTTGGATCCACGTTATAAAATTCAATACGTGGAGTTCTGTTTCAACAGACTATGTCCTGAGACAAGGGAAGAAAAAGTGAGAGAAGTTCGTGACAAGTTGAATTTACTCTTTGAATATTACACGCTCGTCTCTCCCTCGGCCTCTTTGTACAACCCGTCATCAAGTTCACATGGACTAGTGGTGGCATAAATGATGAGATGGATGTAAGATCCGATGCAATTTATTCTTTGTTTAATTTATTCTTTACTTGATTTATTTTATTCAAATGTAAATAATGTTAAGTTCATGTAGGAGTTCGATGTTTTTGAGAGCCAGCATTATAGTGGCAGAAACAAATCCCAACTAGATACGTATTTGGACGAAATCAGAGTTGATCTAAGGCAAAATCCTCATTTATATGTTCCCAAGTATTGGAAAAACAACAAAATTCGTTATCCAGAACTTTCTCTAATGGCGCGTGATATTCTTAGTATTCCTATCACGGCAGTAGCATTTGATTTTGCATTTAGTGTTGGACGGTGTATAATTACGAAATATCGGAGCTCCATCTTGTCTGACAATGATGAAGCTCTATTATGCACTAGGGATTGGGTATTTGGTGTACCAGGTAAATTCTACATTAAATGTATAATATTACTATGGATTCTTTAAGTATATAATTACTATCTTTTGCTTTATTGATATTCTACATGTAATATAGCGCCGGAAGACACTGATGAGGCGGAAGGACTAATTGAGGACTTTGCTCCAATAGTTGCTAATTTACTTGTTAATCGCGATCAAGTGCATGTCAACTTTTTTTTTAAATATAGCTATATTGTTATCTATTTATATATATTTACAGTACAATTTTATTGCAGGGTGATCACTCGTACTCACACGCGTTTGAAGATCATTGATTTTGGATTAAATTGTAGGAGTTTGTGATGTCTCATTATTGGATTTATGAAGATGGTTATATAGAGTATGGGATGTTTGTGCTCGTGGAGTATGAAATTCAGTTAGTTTGTCAATTCATAATGATATATATAAACTCTTATAACAGTTATAACAAAGACCTCATTTGATTTTTCTTCCCATTTATAAACTCTTATTACAATAACAGTTATAAACTATTATTGTCAATTCACGTGGCTATATTTCAGTTAGTTTGTGCATATATAAGAGTTATAAGCTTTTACATATGTTATATAGCATATATTAGTTACAACAATTATAAACTCTTAAAAGTTTATAAGAGTTGCAAACTGTTTAACATTTATAACTGTTGAAAGTTATAAACTTTTAATGACTATTTCAGTTATAAGCTCTTAAAAGTTTATAATTGTTAACATTTGCAAACTTTTGAATAACAGTTATAAACTTTTAAAAGTTTATAATTGTTAACATCATTTATTATGACCCGGGTCGAAAAAAAAGGCGGGTCAACCTGAACCCGACCAGCCCAAATTATTATGTCCGGCTTGCTCTTGACCCGCCCAAATTTATCCGTATTCATTTTTGACCCGCCCATTTGCCAGTACTAGTAACGATAAAAAAAAATATTAGTAACACAAAATTTTGGAACACTTTAGTAACGATAAAATAGTGTTAGTAATACAGAATTTAGTAACGGTAAAAAGTGTTAGTAATTTGCTTCCCCACGCTTTTTTTCTAACACTTTTTTAGCGTTAATAATTATTTTAGTAACACTACAGTAGTGTTACTAATTGACTGTTTTGGTGTACTGACACCCTTCTTCCTACCATACAAAACAGGAATAGGTCCCCCTCTTCGAGGTAACACAGTCTCAAGCAATTCTTGATCCACCCCTTGTATCAACACATCCCACTATCATCCATGGATATATCACATTTCATAGGCCTAACAACATCCACAACCTTACCCGTTTTCAAATACAACTTCCCCCCTTTCAAATCCTTACTAATAACCCCAACCCTAATATGACTAGTTAACCAACAAACTTTACTACTTGTTCCCAATTTCTTTCTCCTATCAACCTTATCAACCTTCCTTTTATCCCGATTCGCCTCGTTCGAGTTCGATCCTCGAATCTTCAACTCCTTCAATTTCTTCAAACACCTCTCTCCCTCAACTGAACCTAATTCCGCAATGTCGCTAACCCTAACCCTAACCCTAACCTCCTCACTCTTCAAAAGCCTCAAAACAACAAAACCCCCCATCACCCATTACCTCAACAACTCTACCCTTTAACCCCATATCTCTCCCACCCACTATCCTACCATCTTTTCTCACACCAAACCCATCTTTTTCCAATTTTCCACTTTTACCATTATGGGTTTTGGGTGGTAACATGGAAACATCAGCAACAAACCCCAACCCTTCTTTTGTTGTCCTCCTCTCATATTGAACAACCTTAACATCCTCCTTAGCATTTTTCCCAATCCCTCTCCCTTCATACCAACCATAACCAGCCAACAAAGCTACCCCAAATCCCTCAACAAGAACCTCATCAAACTCCTCTAACCCCATATCCTCAAGTAATCTACTTAAATCCTCTTTAAACTTCTGCAACATATTATGATTTGGGTTAGAGTTAGTTTTCAATTGGGTGCCAAAATTTTCAATCTTGAGCGCTGGGTTTTGGTTAGTTTCCAAAAGGGTGTCTAAATCTTGAATCTTTTTCACTGATTGGCGTAAATTGACCAAATGAGATATTGGGATCATCTGATTCAGCTATGATTCAGCTATGGAAGAGGGGACGGGACCAATTCAAATTGGAGATTTGGGTCATCTGATTTAATGGGTAGGTCTAGGTTTTTCATCTTTTTGTGAGGTCTCCATTCATTGGGTTTGGGAGGGATAATTAGTTTTTTGGATTGGGAGTTTGAGGGTTTTGAGGAGTTGAATTCTATTAAGAATTCTTTGGTGGGTGAGGATTGGTTTTGGGTTTGGTCTTGGGTGTTGAAGGTTTGGGAGGGTTTGAGGGTCATTTGGTGTTGTTTTGAGGATGGTTTTGTTGAGAGAGAACAAGAGAGTTTCATGGTGGTGGAGATGGAGACAAAGATGATTAAACCAAGAATTGGAGTGTGTGTAATGCATTTTGTGAGGTTTGTTTTGGGGATGTGGTGTTTGTTTTGATGTGGCCTTCGGTTAAAATAAAATGTGGGATTAAAGTCACGACAAGCCCACTTCCAATCATTTGGAATTATTAGTTCCTCTAAGAATATGATTTGAGGTCGTATCTTGGAGCGATGGTAAGTATCTTCGCTCAAACTACGGTTGGTCTCGGGTTCGAGACATGCGATCAGCCTTTTCATATATAAAACATATGGGGACCATTGTGCACTGGGTACAACTTTTTTAAAACATGATTAGCTTAAAGTCATATAATCTAATCTAATACTATAATTTAAAAACAGTGTCTTTGAAAGTGGTTGTGCCACGTGTCTATGAGATTTACAGTGCACCATTTAATTGTTACTTCAACAGGTTTTTCTCCCGTCGTTTCTAAAGACAGACTGAATTATCTCTCTCTCTTTATATCCCTCTCTCAACCAGTCTCTCAACATTCATTTCACACAGTTGATTCCTTACCAATGGCATCGAGTATGGTCTCTCTCTTTACCACAAAGTTTGTGCAGATTATATGGTTTTGGGGTCCGATTGTAGCATCACTTGGATTACAACTTTAAGGTAAACTCTCTATTTATCTCTCTCATTTGTGTTTTAGCTTTTACGATTTTGTTTGAAATTAGTTTTAGGCGTTTTGGATTCAATATTTGGGTCTTATTGTCGTCATTATCTTAGTATTCTAGGTACTAATTTGGTATCTTTTCTAATTTGTTTAGGTTTTTTGGAATAGATTTTCCAGGTACTCTCTCTCTCTCTCTCTCTCTCTCTCTCTCTCTCTCTCTCTCTCTCCCTATATATATATAGAGAGAGAGAGGGGGAGAAAGGATCACGAGTGGACCAAAAGAATGGACTTTTTAATGGACTTAACAAAAAACACTAATAACCCATTAATTTTAATTCCTATAGTTTAATTGGTAAGTGCCAGCGGCACCCGAGACCCCACCTTCACCCCTACCCCCCCCCCCCCCCCAACACACACACACACACACACACACACCTGCTACTCCATTTCCGGAGAAAACAAAAGAACCCGACCTACCCAATCCTACCCCCACCTCCTCCCTCTCTCCTCTCCCCAATCCATCTGTTACTTATCACCACAGCCCGACCCCCTTCTTTAAACCGCCGGCCACCTTATATCTCCCATTTTCGGCAGCTACAAAACCCAAATCGCAACCTTAAACCGTCGGCCACCTTATAACTCCCATCTCCGGCAACTACAAAACCCAAATCGCAACAACCGGCGATCACCTACCTTCTGCCATAACTCAGGCAGCTCCCAAGCCTAAAACGATTCGATTTTTTTCGGAGTTGGATCTGACATATAACAAAACTTGGACGATCTGAATTTTTTTTCATACCCGAACGACCTGTTCGTGTTCCTACTCGTACAAATCCATGCTTTCAGATCTATTTTTTGCCGGGGGGAGGGGGGGGTCTCGCCGGAATGGTGGGTGGGTAGAGGGTAGGGGTGAAAGGTGGGGTCTCGAGTCTCGGGTGCCGCTGGCACGGACCAATTAAACTATAGGAATTAAAATTAATGGGTTATTAATGTTTTTTGTTATGTCCATTAAAAAGTCCATTTTTTTTTGTCCACTTGTGATCCTCTCTCTCTCTCTCTCTCTCTCTCTCTCTCTCTCTCTCTATATATATATATATATATATATATATATATAATTTTTATCTTCACTATCTATTTTTGGGGCTTATTTGTCATTATATATTGTTTTTGTTTTATATTTCTAGGTACTAATGTGGTATTTATATTTTGTTTTGGTCTTTCCTCATTTCTTTTTCCATTGTTATTCAGATCCATATACTAAATGAACATGACAGAATTGGAAGGTAGGTTCATTGGGGGGACAAGAATTTCTGAAGCCACCTGAGATGTTCTGGTTTTTATTTGGTACTAATATCACTAACATAGTATATTGTACAGACTAGAACCAAAGTTTATAGAACAGGAACCAAAATTTATGAATGGTGAAACAGGAGCCTAGCAGTTCCCTTGAAGCAATTGGACACATTATCACCAAAAATACTTCACAACTAATAACATCTTTAATAGGTATATAAAAATGTGGATACATCTCTTAGCTAATAAATTTCTGGCTTAATTTTGTTTACCTGTTGTAGATTAGTGCTTACTTTTACCTTTCTCTAAAAGAATTTCTTCGGCTTCATGTTCTCCACTTCATATTCCCATAGAGCCGGCCCCTTAAGCTTATCATCCCTTCTCTTTTAATTCTTATTATTTTCTTTATAGGCTTAGACTCCCTCTCTCTCTCCCCAATCGTCCCACCCTTGATTATGGAAAGAGATATTGGAACCCTATATATACGTGGTATACATCAACTACAATCACCATTCATAAGTATGGCCAAATCTATGCCTCTACACCTATATCGGTTTAATATCCAATACCACATCGACTTGATCTCGATACGATTTCATCATTGCAAGATCTATAAACAATTGATTTGTTCCCAGAAAGTAATATTTTTTATCATTTGTAATAGTTTTAAATGTAACTATAAAAATTATTATCGTAATCCAGGTATGAGATTTCTTTCGTGTTAAAATGGACATCAATGGTATGCCATAATAGACTTTACTAATATAAATTATTGTTTTAGGTAATAAGCATTATATTTCTTTATTTTTATCATTAGTTGAACAAATGCCTTATGTTAAAACATGTTTCCTCAATGTCATTGCTAGGCTGAATGACCTGAAATATAAAAATCAGGTATTCAGAGTTTTTTCTCTTTCTTTTAGTCTGCATGGCTCCTCCGTTGTTTATATTCTTTAGTTGAAGTCCTAATAATTTTATATACACAAACATACCATATACAGTTCCTCTATGCATGTGAGTTAAGTAGATAAAATAGAATCAAAACATCAAATCTTAATGAAAATTTTATCAAATGTTAAACTCCATTTTGAATCCTTTTTATATGTCGGTTTACTAGCAAGAGTTAATTGGATTTTTCAGGCAGCATAGTTGATGTTGCAAGCGATGAAGATTGGTCAGATTGATCTTTTCGTATTATTTTTTTATCGTTTATTTCTATTGGATCTTTTATAAAGAGTGTTTTTATTGAAATTCTACTTTTCTTTCTATAACCCCCATTTATGCTAAACTTTTAAAGTTTTATTGGGATGTATAGAAAGAAATATGGGGTTGGAATAAAAACACTATTTATATATGAAAGTATCAACACCATGAACCATCGCACTTGATATGTTCCTCATTTTGCCTCTTCACATTTTTTAAAATCTAAAATAGAGTTTACCCTTTTGACCTTTGTCTTCCAATATATTTTTAGCAAGTAGGAACATTTATGAGACTCCCATATGGTTTCAAATCCATTCAAAGACTAAGTTTGTAAACATTTTCTCATCTGATTTAAATGTTGTGGTTCAAGAGATTTTTAAGAGCGTAATTGTTGGGATGAGGATTTTGGCTCCTATGTCTTATCTACTAAGGCTGATATGTGGAGTAATCTTTACTGACATAACTAAACTCTTTTTTTTTATATGTTGTATATGGAGAAGGCAATAGTACCTTCAAGAATGCAATAAAGACATCATGCATTGTGTCACCCTTACTATCCCATAATTTGTTCCTCATGTATGATCTTCATATTTCCTTTATGCAAAAATTTATCCCAAGGATTTAAAGAATAAATGTATTATAAGGATCATATTTTTCAATTTTATATCTGAATATATATAAATCGATATAACCATGAAAAACAAATGTTAATTCTTATTATTATTATTATTATTTTCCAATTTCATGGCTTAGATATCAAATGCATGATAAGGTTTGGTAATATCCCTCTATTTCATTTTGTATTTGGAAGGAAAGTTAGTATTTTACATATATTATAAGATTTAATATTTTTTATTGTAATTATATAATATGACAATAAACATATTAGTATGTAATTCAATTTTAAAAACATATTAGTATTTTACATATATTATAAGATTTAATAACCAACATGTAATTCAATTTTTTAAAATTGAATTACATGTTGGTTATCATATAATATAACAACAAACATATTAGTATGTAAAAAAGAAAAAAGAAATAAAGAAACCATGGAGAAAAAAAATCTGCAAAAAAAAAGATATTTGTGAGGCATAAGTGAGTTGTAACATATTTTATTTCGTCTAAAACAATTATCTTTTTATTTGGTACAAAAAAATGAACTTTTAAACATAAGTCGGTTGTAAACATTTTTTATTGCGTAAAAAAAATAAAAAGAAAAAACTTTAAATAAAGTTATTGAACAAAAAAAACTCTACGATAACTCTATAATTATTTTAATTAACAATACAAACTAACCCATCAAACAAAAAAAATATTGATGAAAAAGCGAAAAACAAACTAAACAGTTTTGCCAAAAACAAAAAGGGATAAAAAAGTCGTGTTCTCGTGGAAACAAAAGAAAGGAACAAAGTTTTAAGGGGAAAAAATGAAGAAGCGAAACATGATAAAGAGGAATACAAAGGAGTCACATGACAAAAACTGCAATTCAAAGTCAATAGAGATAAAATTGGATATCAAAGATGATATGGAAGGAGTCGCACAACACAAATGAAGGCAAGTAAGATGAAATTGCAGCCATCGGAACAGAAATCAAAAGGTTTATGTGTTTCCATCATTTTCTTTTCTTGTCTTTTTTGCGGTGAATAAACTGCCTCGCCTCAAAGGGCCTCGAGGTGCACCGCCTCCTTGCTAAGGCGTAACCCTCTTCTGTAGCACTTGAGGCTTAAGCCTCGGGGTTCTTTGCTTCGCCTCCAGTGTTTTTTTAAACGTTGATAATACTATATAATGGACGTCTGTTATAAATTCTCACGACACTCCTTTTTAATCCCCAATAACCCCTCTTTCCTCACCATCTCCTCTCTTTTCATGTCTATTCTATTAACAATAACACCACCTACATAAAATTATACACACAAAAATGTTGGGGGCGGTGGATAACCTATATTTCCGAGGATGCCATGCAAATATTTTTTTTTATGAATCATAGTGTGAAACTTGCTATGTTCGAAGATTTTGTGAATTTAGAGTTGCTCTCGGTAGCGGAAACACGATTTACTTCTGTTGTGGTGATGCTTAAAAGGTTTAAGCTCATTAAGGGGAGGTGGGTCTCCAATCAATGTTAATAAGCGATAAATGGGCTTGTTATCATGAGGATGGTAAGGAAAAGTCATGTTTGTGATAGACAAGGTGTTGGATGATGAGTAATGGGATTCCATCAACTATATTATCTTTTGTATCTATGATATCCTTAGGTTGTGCCACTGTATATGACATGTAGGATACAATGATTGAAAAAGTGAAGACGGCTACATATCATTACAAAGGTTGAGATATGGAGACTATTCAACCTTTTATGAAGCAGTGCATGATATACTTGTAGCTTGTTGGACAAGTTAAACACCCCGCTTCATTGTTTGGCGCACTCCTTACTCCAAGGTATATAGTGAACTTTTATAATTAATTTTTATTCTTAAGTATTATTTATTTCCCTTACCTTTTGAGTTTTAGGTATTCTAAACATTTCACTTCTTAAATAAGGTATTATAGTAACGAGTGACTAAATGAAAATACTAATCGAGTATCCCCACAGGGATGTATATATTTCAAAAGGAAAAGTGATATGCTTTAGAAAAAAATACTTTCCAAATATTGAAGACCACATTTGTATTGGTACGGAGTATAGAAGTCTCGGGGGTTTAATGAGTTTCACTCCTTGATTAGTCGTTATATTATGAAGCCTAGGCTTGGTGACTTCCTTACGGCTCTCATGCACCTATGCTACAAATGCTTGCAACAATCATTCTTGTTGTGTGAGGAGAGAAATTGGAGCACCTACTCCTTTGTGAACTCGGCCAAAAAGAATAGAATGACACCAAGACAGGGTGAAGAGTTGGTGTTCATTCATGGTATCCTTAATCTACTATCAAGGACCCGACAATACATAATAGGAGAGACTTAAGATATAGGATATTGAGGGTGATGCGATTGACACACTTAGGGAACTTCAAATTGAAGATCTTTCCCTTGATGAGCCGGAGTTGAAGACTATGGTAATTATGGATGAGGTTGAAGGAAGTGATGAAGCATGCGAAGTTGGGTCTACTTAGTGATTAAGATATTAGAAGAATTCCCTCTTTGGGAATTTTGGCTAAATCTTTATGCAACCGATGTCATCTTTATTTTGATTTTATGTTTTTGTTGGAACAAATTCATGACAAGGATGCTTTAATGTAATGATGATTGGTGAAATATATCAGTTTTGACTACTTGGTATAATTAATGTTGTCCAATTTCATTTTATTCATTTTTGTCATCAAAAAAGTATAAAATATGAAATAATAATGCACATATCCCAGCATATCTGTATCCTACATTTTTGAAGAATCATGTATCTCGTGGCCTAAGTCGTGTTGTATCCCGTATTGTGTGTCAAGTTTGTGCTTCCTAGTATATAACAACTAGAGGTGGCAAAAACTAACTCAAACCACCCATTAAATGGGTCTTATTAGGCTACCCAATAAGAACCCATTTATTTAAAGGGTTGGATTGGATTACCCATAACCCAATTTAATTCATGTGAGCTAACTTTCTATTATCATAATCTCATTCTCTCAACAAAGATTCTCACTAAGATGCAATTCCTTCATCTCTCTAAACGCGATAACCCATTTCTCTCTCTAAAATTGTAATGTTTTTCTCTCTACAATGTCAACCCATTTCTCTCTTAAAAAATGCGTTTCACTCTTTAATTTGTTCTCTTTTACACTTAACAATAATTTCTCTATAAAACGCTAACATCTTTCTCTCTCTCTCTCTCTCTCTCTCTCTCTCTCTCATCTAAAATCATAATCACTCTCTTAAAAAGACTTTCTTCAAAATGCTAACACCTTTCTCTCACTAAAAAGTTTCTCTCTAAAATGCTAGCTCTTTTCTCTATCTAAAAATGCTAGCTTTCTCTATCTAAAAATGCAAGTTGTCTTCTCTCTCTAAAAATGTAAGAGAAAACTCTCTCTAATAATGTAATCTCTCTAGAAAATTCTCAAAAAAAAAAATTCTCTTTCTAAAAAATTCCCTCTTTCCAATTGTTGTATCTCTCTCTAAAATAAAATTTCTCTTTATAAAATGCTAATAATTTACATGGTAAAAGTTTAATTATTTGTTGACACTATATTTTGGTTTTAAAATTAAAAAGTGCTGACTACACAAATTCCACAGGGCTGCAACGTCAATTGTATCGGTTCAACCAAACATATACTCAGATCCATCCGATATTACAGTTACTGCATATGCTTCAGTTAGATTGAAGAACAACAATTACCCGAGTGGATAACCCAAGGCATTTTTTACTGATTGAAAACCAAAAGTTGGTGGGCTTTATCAATGGCAAGGACAAACCACCTGAGCCTAAAATTCTCTCCTGGCAATCAATATTGAGGAATACCAAACCCAGATTTTTATGCATCGAATAGACCTGGTAAGCCTTTTTGATGAGAGAGAGAGGAGTTAAAATTTTGTAGAGGAACTCTAGAGAGAGAGAGAGAGAGAGAGTAACTATAATTTTAGAGAGCTAAATATTGTAGGTGAAAAGAAAAACATTTTTAGAGAGGACTATTTTAGAGACAGTAATAAGCATTAGAGACAGAAATTTTAAGAGAAAGAAAAAAGATTGGGTTATTAATGGGTTAACGGGTCAACCCGTTAATACCCTCCACCCATTTTGACCCGAACCGTTATAACACATTCATTTAATGGGAGGGTTTGGACCCAACCCAATAGTGAATGACCCATTAATAACCCAAACCCAAACCCAACCCTACCATTTGCCACCCCTTAACAACCAAACCATTTCTACTCTCCATCACTCTCAGCCCCTCTCTCCCTCTTTGCATGACTTGCCTAATCTATCCGGTGCTCGCTATGTATATAAAGGTGTTTGAACAGACCATCAAGTGGGATTTGTTCTATTGAAAGTGATGAATCAGGGAAGAAGAAAATCTGTCCGCAAATGCAGCAAAAGCAAAATTGGACTGGAGGGTGATAACTGATGAGCTATATTCCCTTGTTAGGCATGTCAAAATCTTCAAAATCTCGTCTACTTACAGACATAATCATACCGAAATGCCGTTCAAATTAAGCCATGGCTGAAATTAGAAAATTACGTGCAAAGGTGAGGCGCATATAGACAATGAGTCATCCAAGTGATAACGTACCTTTCTTGGGTCCTGCAAGGAATGAGTGCTTTTCTGTAAAGGTGTTAATTTGAAGGGTTGTTGGTCTCGGTACCCCTGCTCGATTTATGCCAGAGTAGCAATAGGTATTGCAGAGGTGGAAAACAGCCAGCAGGTTGAAGGTTATTGAATTGAATAGAGCTTAGTTTCTCTGTCGGTTCCCATCCAAGGAGGAAACAAAATAGATTAGATCTTAGACAAACGAGTGTTTCAATGGGCCAGTCTTGTTTTCTAAATGTTGGCACCCTTCTGCAAATTGTTAACGTTATCCGAGCAAATTTGGATCCAACCCTTATAGCAGCTCACTATTCACTTATTGGGTTTCAAAGTACTACACAAGTACAAAGACCATTTTGGGCACAGTTATTAGTATTGTACGAAACGCGATACATATTATGGTTGTATGACAAATAGGACAGTATCATAAGCCATATCAGTCAGTCATATCGCAGAAGTCCATATCATTTTTTTCCTTATAAAAGGAATATACATGACTATTCATTCTATATATTGTATTCTAACTTTCTCTCTCTTTTATTCTCATATGCTTATAATACAGAAATTATAGGTGGGGAATTCGATAAGCGACACAATATACGATTTGACAACTATGACTTTGGGGGTGTTGTCTAGTGGACAAAGATACTCTAAATTTTGAACCAACCAAGTTTCAATGGGCTAGGAAATTCAAGTGAATGTATCAATAAATAAGTCACTGTCAGATCGTAAGGTAGGAGGAATGGAACCCCAGGTGTTTTGATCCTATTAGGTCCAATTTTTATAGAAGTTCATTGAGTAAGAAGTAATTTTAGAACAAAAGCTTCCATACATGAAACCAAGGCCAAAAATATAATAAGAGCAATTCGAATAACAAGAATAATTAAGCTACTTCACTTGAAATCAAGTACAAAAAGACAAGAACCACCCATACATGAACGCTCCACTTATAGACAACATCAAATTCGCAATAGCAATTCCCAAGTAAAAAAACAAATCCATCATTCAGACAGTGCTACAAAACAAAAATAGCCAAAAGAGACATATAACTCCAAAGTACCTTGAAATGAAGATCAAGCCCCATCACATAGCCTCAGTATCCAATATCGCTCGGATCTCCAATATACTCAGCAATTTGTTCAAGCTTCACATTGACTAAAGCATGAGTATCAGCATCTCTAACAACCCCAGTTTCATTTTCCATATCCTTCTCCACCAAATTTCCATAAACACCCTTTTTTCTACCGTACAAAACAAGAACTGGCCCCCCTCTTCGCGGTAATGCAGTCTCAAGCAATTCTTGATCCACCCCTTGTATCAACATCCCACTATCATCCATGGATATATCACATTTCATAGGCCCAACAACATCCACAACCTTACCCTTTTTCAAATACAACTTCCCCCCTTTCAAATCCTTACTAATAACCCTAACCCTAATATGACTAGTTAACCAACAAACTTTACTACTTGTTCCCAATTTCTCTCTCCTATCAACCTTATCAACCTTCCTTTTATCCCGATTCGCCTCGTTTGAGTTCGATCCTCTAATCTTCAACTCTTTCAATTTCTTCAAACACCTCTCTTCCTCAACCGAACCCAATTCCGCAACGTCACTAACCCTAGCCCTAACCTCCTCCTCACTCTTCAAAAGCCTCAAAACAACAAAACCCCCATCACCCGTTACCTCAACAACTCTACCCTTTAACCCCATATCTCTCCCACCCACTATCCTAACATCTTTTCCCACAGCAAACCCATCTTTTTCCAATTTTCCACTTTTCCCATTAAGGGTTTTGGGTGGTAACATGGAAACATCAGCAACAAACCCTAACCCTTCTTTTGCTGTCCTCCTCTCATATTGAACAACCTTAACATCCTCCTTAGCATTTTTCCCAATCCCTCTCCCTTCATACCAACCATAACCAGCCAACAAAGCTGCCCCAAATCCTTCAACAGGAACCTCATCAAACTCCTCAAGCCCCCTATCTTCGGGTAATCTACTCAAATCCTCTTTAAACTTCTGCAACATATTATGATCTGGGTTGGGGTTAGTTTTCAATTGGGTGCCAAAATTTTCAATGTTGAGATCTGGGTTTTGGTTACTTTCCAAAAGGGTGTCTAAATCTTGAATCTTTTTCACTGATTGGCGTAAATTGAGACCAAATGAGATATTGGGATCATCTGATTCGGCTATGGAAGAGGGGACCACTTCAAATTGGAGATTTGGGTCATCTGATTTAATGGGTAGGTCTAGGTTTTTCATCTTTTTGTGGGGTCTCCATTCATTGGGTTTGGGAGGGATAATGAGTTTTTTGGATTGGGAGTTTGAGGGTTTTGAGGAGTCGAATTCTGTTAAGAATTCTTTGGTGGGTGAGGATTGGTTTTGGGTGTTGAAGGTTTGGGTGGGTTTGAGGGTCGTTTGGTGTTGTTTTGAGGATGGTTTTGTTGAGAGAGAAAAGGAGAGTTTCATGGTTGTGGAGATGGAGACAGAGGATGATCAAACCAAGAATTGGTGCGTGTGTGTGTAATGTATTTTGTGATGTTTGTTTTGGAGATGTGGCGTTTGTTTTGACTTCGGTCAAAATAAAATGTGGGATTAAAGACTTCGAGCCAATCGCCTCGAATTATTAGTTCCCTCTTATCGTAGGTACCCTCGTTCAAACTAAGATCGGTCTCGAGTTTGAAACATGCTATCAGCCTTTTCATATATATATACTAGCGGATACCCGTGCCCGAGGGCACGGTAATGAATATGTCCCCGTGATAAAATTCAGCGCATAATAACCCGTCATTTTTTAGAAAAAAAACTTTAAAAAAAAAAATATATTTTTTTAAAAAAATATTTGAAAAAATTATTATTTTTTTAAATATTTTAATAAAAAAATAATAATGTATGTATGTATGTATGCATGGAACACATAAAATGTCATGCATATTTATCATGCATGTCTTATCATACATGAGTTACTATTCATAACACCATTGTCCCATATTATATAGATATATGGCGGATCATTATGCATGGGGTATAAAAATTTTAGAACATAATTCGCTTTAAAGTCATCTAATTTAATCTAATACGAGTATAGATTTTTTATCAATTAGTTTTGTTTGTTAAGTATGTAGTTTAATAAATCTTATTATCTTTTTTTGCTCCAAGAGATTTCATGAAAAAATATTTTTGGTTCAATAGGTCTTATTTGTTAACATATGGTGAATATTCACTATATGTATAAATAAGGTCAATTAAAAAAAAAATAGGATAGAACTTATTAGAAAATGTCTTATGTAAATAGGATTTATTTGTCAAGCTTCCTACTATTATTTAAAAATGGTGTCTTTGAAAAGTGGTTGTATCACGTGTCTATGAGATTTACAGTACATCATTTAATTGTTACTCCAACAAGTTTTTCTCCCGTCTTTTCTATAGGTACGTATGGACTATGTGACGTCCATTGCACTCCCTCATTCATTTGACAACAAAGAAAAAGACCCACTGAATTATCTCCTTCTCTCTTTATATCCCTCTCTCAACTAGTCTCTCGACATTAATTTCACACAGTTGATTCCTTACCAACGGCATCGAGTACGCTCTCTCTCTTTTCCACAAAGTTTGTGTAGATTATATAGTTTTAGGGTCTAATTGTAGCATCGATTGGTTTGCAACTTTAAGGTAAACTCTCTATTTCTCTCTCTCTTTTGTGTTTTAGCTTTTACGATTTTGTTTGAAATTAATTTTAGGGGTTTTGGAGTCAATATTTGGGTCTTATTGTCGTCATTATTTTAGTATTTTAGACACCAATATAGTATCTTTCTAATTTGTTTTGGGTATTTTGGAATAGATTTTCCACGTACTCTCTCTCTCTTTCTCTCTCTCTCTCTCTCTCTCTCAATATACATATATATATATGGAGAGGTTCAGAAGAGAACATAAAAGATGAACATTTTAATGAACCTTAACAAAAAAAACACCTAACACTCAATCAATTTTAATTCTTATGTTGTAATTGGTCTGCGCCAATGGTAACAAACACGCATGTGAGACACGTTTTTTTTAATACCGCCGTGTGACACGCGTGTCCATTGTCTTTGGCGTGTGTCACACACATATCCATTGCCACTGGCGCGGACCAATTACAATATAGGAATTAAAATTGACTGGGTGTTAGGATTTTTTTGTTAAGGTTCATTAAATGTTCATCTTTTATGTTCACTTCTAAAACATCTCCCTATATATATATATATATATATAAGAGGAAGGTGTTTTACTGTTCCAAAATATCAACGGCTGAGATCGAATTTTTTAAGACAATCTAAGGATCTCAGATTGTGCCATGTCACCATTTAACCATTGTGACATGGCAACTTTAGGAGGTGCAAAAGCTGAATACCCACGAGTAATGTGCAGTGGACAAGGCTCAATGAGAACCTCCCATCTATTCCTCCTCACTTTAATTCAAATATACGGACAACCTCTATCTTCACATTCATACTCTCTCTCTCTCCTAACATTCATAATATCTCCCGAATCCAATCCACTGGTAAGCTCCGGAATCCTCACATTTTTTTTAAAATTTGATGTTTATTATTTGTAATTTAAATTTGATGTTTAGTATTTGTAATTTGCAGGTATGCTAGGATTTGAGGTACAAAGAGAAGGTTTTTGGGTTTGATGTGTAAGTTATCATTTAACTGTTTTTTTTTCTTCTTTCCTTCTGTTTGTATGAGAGGTACAAATAAATTTCTTGATAATGATTGTTATACCCAGATTGGTGTTTCTCCGGCCAAAAAACCATCGACCACTTACCGGCACAAATGTCACCGAAAAAAACCCATCTCCAATCTAAACCATTGAACCTGAAAAAAACCCATCCACAACCTACACCATCCATCCATCTACCACCTACCGTCACTACTATCCATCCACCACTTACCTGGTACCTCCATATACCACCTACATCATCGAACCCATAACCATCATAAACCATTCGAACCTAAAAATACCGAGAAGAGAGAGACATTGTTCTTGTGAGAGAGAGAATTTAAGAAGGGGGAGATAGAGCAAATAATGTGAGGGGTATTCAGCCCCTCCCCTGCTCTTCTTCGATTTTAGCCTAGCTCCAGCAAAAAAAACCAAATAGGTTTCATTTAGTTTATTTTGGTCATTTAATGTATTTTTTAGTATATACCCGGTATGTGACTCTTTCTCTTTTATTTTTTTGTCTTATTTCTAGCCTTTTTTACCCGTAGGCCATTTTAGTTTGTCTTTTCGGTTGAAGCACATTCTCAATGCTCTACGTTAGTCTTTGTGTGATTTCTATTTGGTTCGTGTGTACTATTTGTTTAATAAAACTAAGAATTGTAATATATTTAGTTTTTATCTATTAGTAAGTTTTTTATTTTATGGGAAATATCTATATCTGGTATGTGCTTATTATAGTATTATCATTTTCCAAATGTTATTTTATAAAAAAAATGATTATAAATGTTAATATAAAAAAAAAGTATAAAAGTTAATATAAAAAAACTGTTATTTTATAAACTGTTATTTTATTAAAAAAAGGTTTTATACAACCAAAAAAACTGTCATACAATAAAAAAAAACTATTATTTTAAAAAAAAGTTAGTATATATTTACAGTTAATATAAAAAAATGTCAATATAAAACTTTAAAAAAACAGTAAAATCTCTCATTTTTATAAATGTTTTAACTGTTTTTTAAATATATTTTAAATATTTAAACTATAAAGTAATTTTTTAAATCGTGTTGCTTTTATTGGGGTGGAAAAAGATATTTCATGTCATGTGTTGTGTCCATTTTTAATTGAGTTGTGTTCGTGTTTGGTTAAAAAAAATGATGTGTTGTGTCGCTTTTCGGTTAATTCATTCATGTTAGATAAAAAAAAAATAAGATTTTGGATTGAGTTTTAATAAATATGTGTTTATGTTAAGTAAAAAGAATAAGATGGAGTGTTACAGAATTTTGTTGGAGTGTGAATAGCTTTACCCTATCCCTATATAATATTTGACAAGCTATTTTAATTGACTAACTATATTTTTTTTTTATCGGGTCACATTTTGAAAATTACGGGCAATTACTATAGTAGAACATGTGGGACGACTTCATTTCATATATATGTGATTGTTTTTACAAAGTTTGTTTCGTTAAAATATTTGTTAGATTTTACTTTTGAGATAATTGAATATTATTGGATTGGTTGTTGTCCCTTAAGAGGGTGGATAGTCCAATAAACAAAAGAGACTTTGTTCAATTTTTTTTAAATGGACACGGTTTATTTGAGGCACAATGTGAATTCAGAAGATGAATATTTTGTATTTCATGTTATAGGTGAATTTGTTTAATGAATTTAGACTATTTGAAGTTTGTTGGACAATTTGTTATTTGTTAAGCAGGGCGTATAGTCTTATAAATAAAGGAGATTTATGACCATTTTTTTTAAATTAAACTCTGTTTTGTTGGGGAGCAATATTTTTGCCGTTTTGCCATTACGTACTTTGAAATTTTTTATTGTTTTGCGATTAAGTACTTTCGAGTTTTTTCCCGTTTTGCGATTACGTACTTTCAAATTTTTTGCCGTTTCACAATTACATACTTTGAAAATTTCGCCGTGCCTTCAGGCACGGGCATTTCGCTAGTATATATATATAATATGGGAGCTTATGGATGATATTTTTGTCATGATATTTTTTCATAACATTTTATGTCTTCATGCACATATACAAAATATCATGCTAAAAGTTATATAAGGGATAATCGGCTAGTTGGGCTTTAAATATGGAGGGGGGGGGGGGATTTTAAGCATACATTTGTTTAAATAATTTATAAAAAATATAATAAATTAAAAAAAAAACTTTTTTAAATAAAAAAAATTATCACGGGTCAAATTTATCGTCGTGCCATCGGCACGGGCACACACTAGTCCATATAATATGATAGCATATTGGGGTATATTTTTATGTGTTGCATGCATGATATTTTTGACATTTCATGCCCATGCATGAAATGTCATGCTAAAAGTTTTTTTTTTCTTTTTTTTAAAGGGGGAAAAAAGGGTTTGGGTTTTTTTTTGTAGTCTTTTGTTTATTTTAATAAAAGAATAAAAGGAGGGGAGTAGTCGGGGGTGGGGGGTAATATATTTTTGTAAATTTTTTTTTGGCCCGGGGCAAATATTTTTTTTTTTGCCCGGGGGCAAATTTATCGGCGTGCCATCGGCACGGGCACATACTAGTATATATATATATATATATATATATAGAGAGAGAGAGAGAGAGAGAGAATTTTTATCTTAACTATCTATTTTTTGGACTTATTAGTCATTATATATTGTTTTTGTTTTGTATTTTCACATACTAATGTGGTATTTATATTTTGTTTTGGTCTTCCCTCATTTCTTTTTCCATTGTTTTTCAAATCTATATATTAAATGAATATGACATAATTGGAAGGTAGGTTCATTAGGTGGACAAGCATTTCTGAAAGCCAATGTTCTGGTTTTTATTTAGTACTAATGTCAGTGACATAGTATATTGTACAGACTAGAACCAAAATGTATGATTGGTGAAATGGGAGCCTAGCAGTTCCCTTAAAGAAATTAGACACATTATCAATAAAAACACTTCACAAATAATTACATCTTTAATAGTTATATAAAAATGTGGACTACAACATAAAATTCATCTCTTAACTAATTGGTTTTTAGCTTAATTTTGTTTACATTTCTAGATTATTGCTTACTTTTACCTTTCTCTAAAAGAAACCCTTCACCTTCATGTTCTCCACTTCATATTCCCATAATTGTTTAAAAGTTTTATAACCAGAGCCGACCCGTTAAGCTTATCATCCCTTCTCCTTTGATTCTTATTATTTTCTTTATAGGCTTGACTCCTTCTCCCCCTCCCCCCCCCCCCCCCCACCCCACCCCCCACACGCACACAATCGTCTCTCCTTCTCCTCCCTTGATCTCCTATCCCCTTTAATAACTTTTTTTTATCTAATTTATGGAAAGAGATAATGGAACCCTATATATATGTGGTACATATAAACTACAATCACCATTCGTAAGTACGACCGTTGATTTTCGGTGAGTAGAGTTGGGTATTCAATCAGTCTTTTGTACTAATATATACTCTTATGCGGCCAAATATATGCCTCTACACCTATATCGACTTAATATCCAAAACCACATCGGCTTGATCTCGGTACGATTTTATCATTGCAAGATCTATAAACATTTGATTTGTTCACAAAAAGTAATATTTTTATATCATCTGTAATAGTTTTAAATGTAACTATAAAAATAATTATCGTAATCCAAGCATGAGATTTCTTTCGTGTTATGGTGTGCCATAATAGACTTTAAGATTATATATTATTATATTAGGTAATAAGTGATATACCCAAAGTGCACCCTCGTACTCAGAGACACTAACCTCGGCCAGTCTCACAGTCGAGTTGACAAGAAGCTTATGACAACTATTAGCAAGGTCGTCTCTCATAAAGTCGGTCCCTCACACACCAATCTAGGCTCTTCACCAGCCGAGGTCAACAGAGTCTCACGGGCTCAATCAGCTGCCAACATCATCATCGGCCTCAGCTGACGTTACAGCTACCTCATACCTAACCTCGGCCAACCCTCATGGTCGAGGTCATCACGATTAGAGAAGACAAAGCAACTACCTCTGACTCCACCATCCTCGTACTCGCCAAGGACGAGGTTACATCAGTCAAGGACCTAGGGCCGAGCATTTACAATCACATGTAAGGTTTGGAACACGTGGACAAATCTGTTATAACCGAATCATTCCCCCACGTGAGGGAATACTGAGGTCATCATTATCTACATAAGATCAGCCAGGTGTCATTCTCATACTGGTTCGATTCTCATGCACATGCTTATTTAATGCTTGGGGGGTACATTACACCCCCTAAACACTATATATAGAGGTCATCCTCTACCTTGTAAAGGGATCCATAATTGCAGCCCTAGCTGAAACTATGTTGGTTTACATAGTAGAGAGAGAAAGCTTGAGAGATTGTATCTATGGCCGTTAGTGCCTTCATCTAGTGATATTACTCACACACTCACAGTGGACGTAGGCCAGATTGGCTAAACCACTTACATGCAAGTGTTCATCCTCTTCTCCTCACCTCCTTCTACTATATACACTCTTGTGCTGCCATTGATTTCACTAGCTTAAGCTTGCAACACCTCATCTGGTGGTGCTGTTTCTAGCATCATCATTTTTGGCGCCGTCTGTGGGAACGAGAAGATTCATCTCTTCCTTTTTGCAGCTTAACCTCACCGGAGACTCTGGTGGTGAACCAGGCCTCACCCTACGTGTGAAGTTGTGTCACCATTGCAAGAGGTCCCTTAAGGTATCAAACTCTCTAATATTTTCATTGCAAGCTCTCTAGTCTTACCATATGGCACCGGAGTTACCACCACCTCCTCCACCATCTGGTATTGGAGGACCAGTTCCAGCCAGGCACTACCCCAGTTCGAGATGGATGATTTGGCAGCAGCCTTGAAGTCCTTGACTTCAACACTGCAAGTGATGAAGGAGCAATTTTCCCAGCTAAGCCAAAATATAATGATACCACTTAGGGTCTCACCGAAGATGATTACTTCGACGGCTGTTCAACCTCATCTTGAAGCCAGGGGACCACCCCAGGCACGGCGAAAAGAACAACCTACTCCTCAACGGAGGAGGGATGTTGCTGACCCTAGGTGTTTACGTTTGGGGAGGTAAGGAAACCCTTGCCCTGAGGATAGGTACGAAGATATTGAGGCGAAAGATGCTCCGACAGACTGTTGGGAGCCATATGAGGTCTCAAATAACATTGTACATCCTATATAGTAGAGCCGAGGTCAGTGTGGAAGACGAGATGGGGATGCACGACAAAGAGGGTCTGCTTTTGATCGCTTAAGTAGAGGGTCGGCCTTTGAAAGGCTCGGCCTAGTTAATGATCTGAGGCAGAGGTTATCCAGGTCAAGAAGTGTAGCTAGCTCACAAAGGGAAGGTGGTGAACACCGGCCTCATCATGGGCGACCCCAACATGTCTGAGACTGTGGCCAAGAGGTCAACAGCCGACATTATGCAGCAGCTGGGGAACCCTCGGTCCACCCCTTGGAGGTGGCTGAGGACAACCTCGGCCAGGATGACGTTGCTAAACCATGGAATGACTCAATTCAACGGCTAAAAGAGAAGATAGGGAACCTCATAAAAAGCCGAGACCCACTACAAAGGGGATTTTCAGAGGGCTCCCCATTTGTGGCAAGGATTGTCAACTTCACAACCCCTGCCAAATTTAAACCACCGATGGTGTCTCCCAAGTACGATGGTAGTACCAACCCAGTGCATCACATTGAGATGTATCAGTCTGCAGTAAACATTTATTCAATCCCTGATGAGATGAGGTGCCGACCTTTCTCAAGCACTTTAACGGGAGCTGCACATATCTGGTTCACTTCTCTCCCTAAAATTTCCGTTGAGAACTTTAAGGGTTTGGCTGAGCATTTTATACACAACTTCTATTTTTGGGTTAGACCTCAGAAGAAGACAGCCCATCTGCTCTATGTAAATCAAGGCAAGAATGAAAGCCTTAGAGACTACATCGCAAGTTTCAACAAGGAAAAGTTGGAGGTTGAAGATTACGAAGAGAGCATAGCCATGACAGCTCACATTGGAGGGCTTCAGAAGGGAAAGCTACTTTGTAAGCTTGCTGAAGACCCTCCTAAGTCTATGGTCGAGTTATTAGAGACAGCTGGAAAGGTCATGAACGCAGAAGAGGCAATGGATGTAAAGTATGAGGATGAGAATGAAAGCAGCAGTGGGAAATATGGAAAGAAAAATGCTGCAGACGACAAGTTTGCACACTATACTCCTCTAACTGTGAACTGTGAACACATCCTCAACGAAATAAAGAATAACAGTGTAACACCCCGCCTAATTAAATATCGGGTGATCAGTCATTTATTAAATTGAAACTAAGGTGAACGGTTGGTTCATTCTCAGCATCACTGTCGCAAAATAAACATTTCCAATTTAAACACCCTAAATAATTAAGCTAAGTGTCAAAACAATTTAAAGTTTTATTTATATTTTATTAATTTCCATCACCAAAATCTTTTTAATAACCAAAAGTTTAAGAATCACATAAATGCTAAGGATGATAATTAACAGACAATAATTAAATCATCTCGATAATCCAAACCAAGTTTAAGAACCATAAATGAAATCATCCTGACAATAGTTAACTCCCAAGGAGTACTGAATACTAGGAACATAAATCTCTGACAAATCCAAGAGGAATAGGAAAACGGGCGACACATGCCCTAACTAAGCAGAACTAAAGCAAGAACATAATCAATGATGAGTCGTCTAAAGCAAAGGCCTGCAACTCCCACATAAGCTGCAGCACGTCAAATTCAAAGAACCTATGCATGACGCCCCTGTGACTGGGCACCTGTAATACGTATATATATATACAGGAGAAAGAGAAATAATAAGAAACGGGTCAGAGCCCCAGTGGAAAACAGTTTAAAAATAGTTTAGCAAGTATTTAATATGCTTACCGGCTAATGTGACAACCATGTTAATATGCGACACTCTCTTGAGAATCCTCACCTCTCATTTAGTGTGCACTCCTACCATTCTACTGATCTCATAAGTCTATCTCACTTATTTTCCATAAAGTTTTATCCCGAGAAGCACTAATACTTTGATATTTAGTGTTAGAAAATTAATCTCTTCCATTTTCTTACATTACTTAGAACCACTGAGTACTGTTACAAAATTCCAAAACACTTGTTAAAAAGCTGAAGCATTTATCCATTACTTAACTACTTATACGCACAGTAGAAAGTTTATATATATATATATATATATATATATATATATATACTAGTCACTCATATAATATATATACTATCGTCACCCCACATAAATCTATGGTACTGACATACTCTGCTATCAAGTCCCCGTATCACTCGTACTAAGGGAAATACTAGTTCGGAATCACTCTCGAATTGTATTAACATAATACACATACAAATGGAGGCGAAGCATAGTTCCAAGTCCTAAAAGGTCACCACATACCCTCACGTCTCTTAGAACCATCTGACTATCATTTTCAAATAGCCTGTATTGTGGATACTATCTTCTAGGGTACGAGTCAATATCCCCCATAAAGGTCCAATCAAGATAAGACTGTCCCAACGCAGAAACCTCCATGATAGCAAGTAGCCAGGGTATGATTTTACACAGATACATAATACTTAATATATGTAGAGTCACACAATCATATATATAGATATTCACATTTTCCAAATTAGGTGTGCCCACGACCCATAATTATAATTATCCGTTCTTCGCACAAATTACTCAATTATCTCGCATAACGGATTCGCCTATTTTATTCTCATTTATAAATTTATTTCTTACTTACTTCTCATCTCTCGAAGTATTCTCTCTCACTAAGTATAATTTCAGTAGGTATACCCTCTCTAACCTTCTGGTCTAAATCTTTCACGAGTCTCAAATCTTTAGTGAACATACGCACAATTTCTAATGTGTGGCGCAACTCCCCATTAACCCATAATTTCATCCCATTTTAAATTTCACTCAACGGAGTCGACTTAGACCCTACTAGTTCTCTTCATAACCCATTATACTCTAAAAATAATAATCAAGAGTTCCTACATAATTTAACCGGATTAAACAAAAAGGGGGAAAATATGCAGTTTTCCAGGGGGGATCGATCGATCGATGCTCTTGGTCTATCGATCGATCAAGCAGTTCTTGCCCAGAATCTGCAAAATCCAACCTACGGGTTTCATAAAAAACTCTTCTCTAAAACACCATTAATGATCCACAAACTTCCAAACAAGATTACTAACAGTCATATATACCTCTATACATGATTTCCTACGTGAAACGTGTCCAAATTCATCAAAGGTATTGAATTAATGGGGTAAATTAACATAATTATCAAGAACCCTAATTTTTCATGAAACTTCCATTCTTCTAATTCTTTTCCAGATTTCTTGTTTCTAAATCCATACAAATTCGTGGGTAATTCTCTACATGTGATTAAAATGTCCAGAATATATCTACTTCCTCTACAACATGTGATTTAAAGTCTCTAAGTTATCAAATTCTTCCATGAAACACATTCTTAACAACCCTAAACTAAAATGGGTGAAACATTAACTAAAAACAAAGACAGATAGGTACTTGCCTGGAATTCAAGGGTCTGATTTGTTAATGAAAAAGATATGGTTGCGCTCCTCGTCGTGCGATCTACGTTTTGGTGGTGGTGGCAGTGCGATTGAGTGAGTTCTAGGCCTTGGATTGCTTGGAAAACTCTCCACCTTCTTCTCTAATGGTCGTTCTTAGGTTTTGTGTTTGTTAACCCTAAAAGACAACTCCTAACGGCTGATATATCTTGAAAATTTTCGTGAGTTTAATTACCCAAAAATACAAAATGTCTATAATACCCTCCCAGGATGTCAATTAGGCCTAAAAACACCCCGAGACCCAAACTAAACCCCCAGGTACACTTTTTTTTACTATCTCGGCCCTTCTGGACACTTTGGCGCACTCAAAACGACCATACGGAAGACTTATAATATATTCACTTTTATAATAATAATTTAGTCCTGACACGACATAGGCGCATCCCGACTTAATTTCCATAATTGCCATTTTATTCACTCGTGACAATTTTAATAAAATCAATCTTATATATTACTTTACTCATCTAGTAATATTCAACAAATTCCCAATAGTTACTAACTCATGTCACGCTAGTAAATATTAAAAATTAATATCCGGATTAATATCTCAAATTAAATTTAATAAATCCTCAAATTTAAAAGCCATAAAAATACGGGGTATTACATACTCCCCCTAATAACGAAATTTCATCTCGAAATTCGGAAACTAAGGCATACCTGATAAAAATAGATCTGGATATTTTTCGTGCATATCAGCCTCACGCTTCCAAGTTGATTCCTCCACATTGTAATGCTCCCACTGGACCCATACAAGTGGAACTACCTTCGACCGTAATTTCCTCTCGCTATGGTCTAGAATAGCCACTAGTCTCTCCTCATAAGAACTTTCGGGTTGTAAATAAACCTCCTCTATCGCGATCTGAGTGTGGGCCATATCATCCCAAAGATATCGTCTCAATGACGAGATGTGGAATACATCGTGAATACGGTGCAAATGCTCTGGCAACCTCAATCTGCACCGGCCCAATTCTCTCGATAATGGGAAATGGGCCCACGTATCTCGGAGCTAACTTCCCCTTCTTCCCGAACCTCATTACTCCTTTTATAGGAGATACACGCAGTAATACTTAGTCCCCCACGCTAAACTCTCGAAAGGACCGCTTCAAATCGACGTAGCTCTTCCGTCGATCCTGGGCTACCTGAATGCGACTCCTGATAATCTCAATCCTAGCTGAAGACTCCTGAATCACCTATGGTCCGAGCAACTTATTGTCCCCCACCTCTAGCCAACAAGTGGGAGAATGACAAGGCCTGCCATATAATGCCTCAAATGGGGCCATGCCGATTGTGAATTGATAGGAGTTATTATAAGCGAACTCCACCAGTGGAAGATAAGGCTCCCAACTTCCTCTAAAATTAAGGACACACATGCGTAGCATATCTTCCAACATTTGATTGGTATGCTCTGTTTGTCCATCTGTCTGTGGGTGGTAAGCCGAGCTCATCTCAACTCGATATCCATGGCCTCCTGAAAGCTCTCCCAAAAGCACGACACCAAAATCTTGTCTCTATCAGACACAATATCCAGGGGCACCCCATATAGCAGAATAATCTCGACAATGAATAACTGTGCATACTGGCCCGTGGTGTAGTCTGTCCGTGCTAGCAGAAAATGAGCTACCTTGGTCAACCGATCCACTATAACCCATATGGAATCGTGACCCCGCTGTGAGGTAGGCAACCCAGTAATAAAGTCCATGGAATACTTTCCTATTTCCACATAGGTATCTCCAATGGCTGAAGTAACCCTGGAGGACTCTGATGGTCTACCTTTACTATCTGACAGGTAGAACATTTGGATACGAACTCAGCAATGTCCTTCTTCATCCCACTCCACCAGTATTGCCACCTCATATCCTGGTACATCTTATCCCCTCCGGGATGTACCGTAAATCTAGACCTGTGCAATTATGTCATCACTACATGATGTAAGTCTTCTCCTTCTGGAACCAATAATCTCCCATTAAATCTCAAACCCCCATCAGAGCTCATTGAATGGGATTCAACACCCTTTGCTAAGAGTCGTACAATCTGCTCCTAGAAAAATGTATCTACTTCCTGTGCCTGTATCACCCTCATGACGATCTCGGGTATGACTGACATAACCGATATAAAGGAACGGGCTACCGCGTCCTGGTGACCCAATTCTTTCCACTTCGCTCTTCATACTTTTGCTACGTCATCTTTCGGTCTACGGCTTAACGCATCAGCAACTACGTTAGCCTTCCCCGGATGATACTGTATCTTGAACTGATAATCCTTCACAAACTTCAACCACCTACGCTGACGCATGTTCAACTCTCGTTAAGTGAACATGTATTGCAGTGACTTGTGGTTTATAAACAAGTGAAAATTTTCCCCCAATAAGTAATGTCTCCAAATCCACAATGCAAATACGATCGCTACTAGCTCCAGTTTGTGAGTGGGGTAATTACTTTCGTGAGGTTTAAGCTTAAGAGAGGCAAAAGCTGTAACATGCTCCTCCTGCTAAAGTACTCCTCTAAGTCCCCATAAAGAGGCATTAGTGTACACTAGGTACTCCACTCCCGACTTGGGCAAAGCAAGAACTGGCGCCGAAGTCAACTTATCTTTCAGCTCATCAAAAGCCAATTGACAAGCATCATCCTAAACATACGGTACTCCCTTGCGAGTCAGATTCGTCAACGGATCTGCTATTTTCGAAAAACCTCGGATGAACCTCATGTAGTACTCGACTAACCCCAAGAAACTACGCACCTCTGTCGGTGTCGTGGGTTGTCCCCACTCCCTCACTGTTGACACTTTGCTCAGGTTAACCGATATCCCCAATTCTGACACAACATGCCCCAGAAACTGTACTTTTCGTAGCTAAAATCCGCACTTCTCATACTTAGCATACATCTAATGCTCTTGTAGAGTCTGAAGAACCTATCTTAAGTGCTCGGCATGCTCCTCCTCAGTCTGTGAGTAAATCAGGATGTCATCTATGAAGACAATGACAAACTGATCCAATAACTCTTTGAACACTCGGTTCATCAAATCCATAAATATGGCTGGAGCATTTGTCAGCCCAAACGGCATGACGAATTCATAGGATCCATATCTCGTCAAGAAAGCAGTCTTCGATACATCCTGCTCCTTAATTCGTAGCTGATGATATCCCGACCTCAAATATATCTTCGAAAAGAAGGTTGCTCCTCTCAACTGGTCGAACAGGTCATCGATTCGGGGCAACGGATATTTATTTGGTATCGTGGCCTTGTTCAACTCCCAGAAATCCATGCATAACCTCAGTGAACCATCTCTCTTCTTTACAAATAACACCGGAGCACCCCAAGGCGAGGTGCTCCTACGAATGAAGCCTTGGCCTAACAACTGCTCTATCTGATCATGTAACTCCCTCATCTCCGCTGGAACCATACGGTACGGTGCACGTGCTATCGACCGAGTGCTCGGCATCAAGTCTATGACGAAAGTAGGCCCGTTATCTCCTGAAATACATTCAAAAACTCACGAACGACTGGAATCAAATCCAGGGGAATCATAATATCCTTAGAGGTATCCTCCTCTATGTAATACAAATGGGTGGAAGATCCTCCCTCTGGGCGAGGCATCGCCACCAAAAACATCTTCTACCCCAGAATAGCAAAAATAATACTCCTACCGAAATAATCTATCATGGCTCTGTATGCAGCGAGCCAATCCATGTCAATAATGACATCGTGCTCATGCATATCTAACACTAGCATGTCTACAGGTAAAATCAAGCTACCAATCTCTATATTTACACCCCGACATATAATGAAAATCAAAGACCCATTTCCCCGTGGTGAGTCTACACATGTCACTGTACTCTCTGTCGTGTCTAATAACCCTAAGGCCCATACAAAATAAGTAGCTATAAAATAGTGTGACACCCCAGTATCAAATAAAACCTGACCCATAGTGCCATGGATAGGAAACGTACCCTCAATCGCAGGTGGTGCCTGAGGTGCTGCTGCCTGGTGGATGTTATAAATATGTCCATACTGTAATTGCCCCTACTGAATTGGGACTGCTGGGATGGCTGGTAGAGCTGGCGCTGGGAGGGCGGCTATAAAGAGTGGCCTTTGCGGTTCATTACGGCCACCCTACTGCTGTGGGGCCCTATCCCCCTCTAGGAAATCCTGACGTTTATGGCCGTTCTTGCCACATCTAAAACATCTGGCCCTGAAATTACCTCCCCTTTGTCCCTATTGACCACGACCTTGTTGGCCATTACCACCACGCCACTAGACCTGCTAAAAACGATGTTGGCCCCGTTGGCTCTGCTACTAACGGTGTTGGCTCTACTGGCCATGCTAACTGGACTGGCCCTGCTGTCCCTGTCTAAATCCCCCAAATCCATGTCGAGAACCACCTGATCGGAATCGTTTGGCGGGGTCCCTCTGATGGGAACTCTGTTCACTGTGACGGGTCTGACCTTGGGCTACTGGTGCCCCACCATTACTACTACTGTCCCCTATCCTTCCATGCTGGCTGGACTCCGCTACTCGTTTGCTCCCCTGCTGATGGAAGCGGTGATCCTGACAGTGCATAAAAGTAGCGTTAAGTACGTCCATATAATTACTCAACGATAGATTGCCTATGAGGTGTTAACGAATCCTCCAGGCCAATCCATCCGAAAACAACAATATCTTCTTCTCCTCAGTGGGTGCCTAATTCGGCACTATAGTGAACTCCTCCTCATACTCAGCAATGTCATACTCTCCTGCTTGAGATTCAGTAACCTCCGCCTCATTTCAATCTTCACGGCGGATGGAAAATACTTACGGTCAAATCGTGCCCAAAATAACTGAATCGGTATGTTGTCCCTCTCCTCCAAGGTGGTGGTAGATTCCACCACTGCAAAACGGCCCCCAAGAGCTTGAAGGAATCCAGTAACTGTCTCTGCACGTCGGTGCACTCATACATGCGCAGATGCCTATGGATATCCTTCTTTCATTAGCTGGCGACTACGATATCCGAACTACCCGAGAACTACGAGGGACGCGCCTTTTAAAAGGCATCCCTAACCCACTTCCATGCAGTGGGGAGATGTGCTGCTACGGCACCATTGCCTGAACCTGGGGTGGAGCCTGCTGCACCATCGCTAATGCGACATTAACCGCCCGAGCAATGATGGCGGCTACTTCGGTTGTATTTATCATTCCCTGAGCCGGAGCTGCTGGCTGATCGGGTTGGGCATTCCAATCTCAAGGTGCGCATCTCGGAGGCATATGAAATGAGGAGGAAGTTTATTAGTCTACAGTTATTATCAAATCTCAAATAGCTGAAGACGTAAGCGTAAGTACAAGGATACAACAGTCCTAAAAATAGGGCTCTAAATCAAAGATGCTAAATTGGAAATGAAATAAGCTGTACAGATCCTAAAGGACACTAGAACCTGATGCTCTGATACCACATGTAACACCCTGCCTAATTAAATACCGGGTGATAAGTCCTTTATTAAATTGAAACTAAGGTGAACGGTTGGTTCATTCTCAGCATCACTGTCTCAAAATACACATTTTCAATTTAAACACCCTAAATAATTAAGTTAAGTTTCAAAACAATTTAAAGTTTTAATTTAATTTTATTAATTTCCATTACGAAAATCTTTTTAATAACCAACAGTTTAAGAATCACATAAATGCTAAGGATGACAATTAACACACAAGAATTAAACCATCTCGATAATCCAAACCAAGTTTAAGAACCATAAATGAAATCATCCTGACAATAGTTAACTCCCAAGGAGTACTGAATACTGGGAGCATAAATAAACATAAATCTCTGACAAATCCAAGAGGAATAGGAAAACGGGCGACACATGCCCTAACTAAGCATAACTAAAGCAATAACATAATCAATGTTGACTCGTCTAAAGCAAAGGCCTGCAACTCCCACATAAGCTGCAGCACGTCAAATCCAAAGAACCTATGCATGACGCCCCTGTAGTTGGGCACCTGTAATACATACATATATATACAAGAGAAAGAGAAATAATAGGAAACGGGTCAGAGCCCGAGTGTAAAATAGTTTAAAAATAGTTTAGCAAGTATTTAAAATGCTTACCGGTTAATGTGACAACCATGTTAATATGCGACACTCTCTTGAGAATCCTCACCTCTCATATAGTGTGCACTCCTACCGTTTTACTGATCTTATAAGTCTATCTCACTTATTTTCCATAAAGTTTTATCCCGAGAAGCGCTAATACTTTGATATTTAGTTTTAGAAAATTAATCTCTTCCATTTTCTTACGTTACTTAGAACCACTCAGTACTGTTACAAAATTCCCAAACACTTGTTGCAAAACTGAAGCATTTATTCATGACTTAACTACTTATACGCACATTAGAAAATTTTCATATATATATATATTAGTCACTCATATAATATATATACTATCAGCATCCCACATAAATCTATGGTGCTGGCATACTCTGTTATCAAGCCCCCGTATCACTCGTACTAAGGGAAATACTAGTTCGGAATCACTTTCAAACGGTATTAACATAATACACATACAAATGGAGGCGAAGAATAGTTCCAAGTCCTAAGAGGTCAATACATACCCTCACGTCTCTTAGAACCATCTAACTATCATTTTCATATAGCCTGTATTGTGGATACTATCTTCTAGGGTACGAGTCAATATCCCCATAAAGGTCCAACCGAGATAAGAATGTCTCGGCGTGAAAACCTCCGTGATAGCAAGTAGCCCGAGTATGATTTTACACAGATACATAATACTTAATATATGTAGAGTCACACAGTCATATATATATATATATATATATATATATATATATATATATATATATATATATATTCACATTTTCCAAATTAGGTGTGCCCATGATCCATAATTATAATTATCCATTCTTCGCACAAATTACTCAATTATCTCGCATAACGGATTCGCCTATTTTATTCTCATTTATACATTCATTGTTTACTTACTTTTCATCTCTCGAAGTATTCACTCTCACTAAGTATAATTTCAGTAGGTATACCCTCTCTAACCATCTGGTCTAAATCTTTCACGAGTCTCAAATCTTTAGTGATCATACGCACAATTTCTAATGTGTGGCGCAAATCCCCATCAACCCATAATTTCATCCCATTTTAAATTTCACTCAACGGAGTCGACTTAGACCCTGCTAGTTCTCTTCATAACCCATTATACTCTAAAAATAATAATCAAGGGTTCCTACTGTGACACCCCGACTAATTAAATACCGGGTAGCTATTCCTTTATTACATTAATACAAAATGCCAAGTTGGCTCAGTTCATAGCATCACTGTCGAAAACATTTTAATATTTACTAACCACATAGTATTTAAAAAGTGAGTTACCAATTTTAATTAAATCCGATTAACATGCAATAAATGAATTTTGAAAAGTTAACATAACCAACACAATATAGTCACAATAGAATAACCATCCAATAATAATGAGTCTGGAGGAAAACTCCTCACAACAAACCGAATACCGAAATAAATAAATACAAAGTCTGCATCACTAAAATTAATTATAACCCAAAGTCTTAAATAACTGAATAAGTAAGGTGTCTCTAAAAGGAATGGGCGACATGCCCAACAAATGATAAAAACTGATAATGGAGTTAAGATCAGAAATGGAGGCGTCTACTGTCAAGGTCCTGTAACTTCCACAATAGTTACAACACGTCACCTGAATAGAACTCCTATGCATGGTGTCCTTGTGGCTGGGCACCTAAAAGGTTTTACAGAAAAAAATAGATTTGAAAGCAAACGGGTCAGAGCCCGATTGTGAAAATAGTTTAAAAATTTGCAAGTGTTTAATATCATTAAACAGTGAATATAAAGTACATGATAGTGTGTGCTCTCACATGAATTCCTCACCTCTCAACTAATTGTGCACTCCTATCGTACCCGTACCCATTCTAGTTGCTCCCATATCTATCTAGTCCAATGCTAAATCTAACATTTATATATGATATCCAATTCAAATCCCAACATCTTCTATTTAATAGATTATTGTACCTTATTACACAGTTTCCCTACTTTAGCACTACAATTTATTAGAAATCTTCCATGTTCACTTTGCAAACCGTTGCTATCATTTATACTCACAATTATTCACGACAATTCATTTCAATCAACAGTATATTATTCTCACCATAAATATACAATACTAGCACCCCGAGACTAAGCTGCGGTGCACACATACTCTGCTATCAAATCCCGATACATCACGTACATGAGGACCACGTATTCCAAATCTCTCAGGAAACGTTTCATTAACAACAATCACAAACAATGGAGGCGAACATAGTTCACATCACATGGGTCACGCACATACCTTCGCTCCCATGATCAACAGACTTATTAACTTCTCAATAAGTCCTTCTCTGACCTATGTCCTCGAGGTACCAATCTAGATCTCCCCCGTAGGCACACAAAGATTAGATGGCCCTAAACGAACGCCAACCTCCCATGATAGCAAGTATGGTAGGTATGTTATACACAGATAACTATATAAACTAAGAATTTACACATCTTAGATATTACAATATTTTATTAGTGGTATACTTCTCGTTCTTATACCAACATTTAGTATAATACAACTCACAAGTCCCCGGTTCATATGTATTTAAGTTATCAACTCTTCTCACGTCGTGAATTGTTACTCGCTTCCCAAACCACAAATGTCATCCGGTTTACTATATGATTCTAGGTTTTACTCTTCAATGTACCCCAATCTCCCAACTATACCCATTAGTTAAATAAGGGAAGGTAATCTCACCATTAAAATAAGTCTACGGGACACTAGAAATAAATTCAGGCCAAAAAGGCCATTCTGTCAACTCGTTAGAAGTCTCGTTCGAACGAGGTCATTCGAATGAAGGGCTTCGAACGAAATACAAACTCGTTAGAAGTCATACTGTCATCTCGTTAGAAGTTCGTTCGAACGAGGTCGTTCGAACGAGGTCGTTCGAACGACCTGGGCAGGTCTTCTAACGAGATGGCAGTTTCAGCCCAGAAATTCCCAAATCCGTTTTTCTCAATTCATCTCTCCTCTAAATTCACCCTAAGACCATCCCAATTATGTTTTAACGTATATAAACCATTTCTAATCACCCTAGATCATTCCTTAACATATTTAAGGGGTCAAATCCTACAAATCATCATGGAATTAATATAAATCTCCAAATATTTCCCCAAACCCTATGAACATGAACTCATAATTTTTTTATATCCAATTACTCATCATAAATCCGTTTTTAAATCATCATATATATCTCTTCGAATATTAAATCAGTCCATCATCATTCTACATGCAAATCCTAACCCAAATTCAAAGTTCCTCCAACAATTTCATGTGTTTTCTTCAAAAAGTTCAATATAAGATAATTCCTACACTAAGCATGGAAGACATATTCAATGCACTAAAAATATTAAATCACTTGCCTTAGATTGTTCTTCAGAATTGATGTTGGTGAATGAAAGTTGATTCTCTCCTTTCTCTTCAGATTTTCTCCCAAGGTTGAAGATGGCTTGGTTTTGGTTCTTGTAACTTCTCTCCAACTTCTCTCAAAACTCCCGTAGCCCACTTTCTAAACTTTTGCTGGTAATGGCCTTAGTGGACCCTTTAGAATAATAAATATTAACTCTAATTTTCGTGGGTTTTAATTCCCATATTTATAAATTTACCAAAATATCCTTTTAAGTTGCCCGTATGGCCCAAAAATGCCCTGGGACCCGAACTAAACCCCCGGCTAGTGTTTTCTGACTATTTCGACCCTTCCAGACTCATTGGCGCACTCAAAATGACCATTCGGTTGATAAAATAAAATTTACTTTTTAATTCAAATAATTACATTCCTGACGCGACTGACACGCGCGTCGCAACTAAATTTCCCAAATTGTCGTATTTCAGTCTCACGACAATTTTAATATTTTCAATATTCATATATTGCCATATATACACATCATAATCAAATACCAACTCACATCTCGTTAGTATTTATATCCGGATAAATTCTCAATTAATTCACATTTAATTTAATTAATCCCTTAAATAAATTTCAGTAAAATTACGGGGTATTACATACTTCCCCCCTAATAACAGAATTTCGTCCCGAAATTCGAAACTAAAAAGTACCTGGTAAAAACAACTCTGGATAACGTTCGCGCATCTCATCCTCACGCTCCCATGTGGACTCCTCATCATTATGATGCCGCCACTGAACACGTACTGACGGTACTATCTTCGACCTCAGTTTTCGCTCGATGTGGTCCAGAATAACAATCGGCCCCTCCTAGTAGGAGCTATCGGGCTGAAGGTCGATGTCCTCCAAAGCAATGTGAGTATGGGCCAAATCATCCCTAAGATATTTCCTTAGCGAGGAAATATGTAACACATCATGAATCCTATGCAAGTGCTCCGGTAACCCAAGTTTATACGCAACTGGCCCAATCCGCTCGATGATAGGAAATGGCCCCACATATCTCGGTGCCAGTTTCCCCTTCTTCCCAAAATGCATAATCCCCTTTATAGGAGATACTCTGAGTAAAACCTGGTCCCCCACTTTGAATTCTCTGAAGAACCTCTTGGCATCAGCATAGCTCTTCTGCCGGTCCTGAGCTACCCGAATGCGACTCCGTATCATCTCTATCCTTGCCGAAGTATTCTGAATCACTTCCGGCCCAAGGAGTTTGTTGTCCCCCACTTCTAACCAACATGCTGGGGAACAACAAGGTCTACCATACAACGCCTCAAATGGAGCCATGCCAATGGTGAACTGGTAGGAGTTATTATAAGTAAACTCCACCAGTGGAAGGTATTGTTCCCATCCACCCCCAAAGTCTATGATGCACATATGCAACATGTCCTCCAACATCTGATTTGTACGCTCGGTTTGTCCATCGGTCTGCGGGTGATAAGCCGTACTCAATCGCAATTCAGTGCCCATGGCCTCCTGGAAACTCTCCCAAAACCGTGAAATAAATATCTTATCTCGGTCAGACACGATATTTAGGGGCACATCATGAAGTCTCACTATTTTCGAAATGAAAATCTGGGCATACTGTCCCGTAGTGTAGTCTTTTCTTACGGGTAAAAATGAGCAACTTTGGTCAAATGGTCCACAATTACCCAAATGGAGTCGTGACCCCTCTGTGACGTAGGTAACCCTGTGATAAAGTCCATGGATATGCTCTCCCATATCCACGTCGGAACCTCTAATGGCTGTAGAATTCCTGCCGGTCTCTGATGACCCACTTTTACCAGCTGACAAGTGGCGCATTTAGAAATAAACACGGTAATATCTTTCTTCATCCCGCTCCACCAATACTGACGTCTCATGTCTTGGTACATTTTGTCCCCACCAGGGTGTACCGCGAACCATGAGTCGTGCGACTCTGCTATAACCTCGTGTCGCAAGTCTTCCCCTTCCGGAAAGACTAGTCTCCCATTGAAGCGTAATCCCCCGTCTGAGCTAACGGTATAGGACTCGGCTCTCTCTGCTAGTAAGGAACTATCTGATCCTGACAGAACGAGTCATTTGCCTGGGCCTTTACCACTCTCGTAACAATCTGCGGTGTAACAGTCATCACAGACATGAACGATCGGGCCACTGCATCCTGGTGTCCCAACTCCTTCCACTTGGCTTTCCACACCTCAGCCACCTCATCTACTGGCCTACGGCTCAACGCGTCTGCTACCACGTTAGCCTTCCCCGGGTGATATTGGATATCAAACTGATAATCCTTCACAAACTCAAGCCACCATCGTTGACGCATATTCAACTCTTTCTGCATAAATAGGTACTGTAGAGACTTGTGGTCTGTGAATATCCAAAACTTATCCCCCAGGAGATAATGTCTCCAAATCCGAAGGGCAAATACAACTGCCGCTAACACCAAGTCATGGGTGGGGTAATTCTTCTCGTGAGGCTTAAGCTTACGTGAAGCATAAGCTATGGCCTGACTCTCCTACTGTAGTACACCTCCAAGTCCTTGTAAGGATGCATCAGTGTAAACTAAATACTTAACTCCCGGTCTGGGCAATGCTAACACAGGTGCTGAAGTCAACTTGTCCTTCAACTCATCGAATGCCAACTGACAGGCATCGCTCCAGATGAATGGCTCACCCTTGCGAGTCAGATGTGTCAAAGGGCCCGCTATCTTTGAGAAACCCCGAATAAACCTCCTGTAGTATCCTACTAGGCCCAAGAAACTACGAATCTCAGTCAGTGTCGTGGGCTGTCCCCACTCCCTCACCACGGATACCTTCCCTGGATCAACAGATATCCCCCGGTCTGAAATGATATGCCCCAAAAACTGAACCTCCTTCAGCCAAAACCCACACTTCTCATACTTTGCATAAAGCTCGTTCTGACGTAGCATCTGTACAACCTGCCTCAAATGCTCGACGTGCTCCTCTTCTGTCTGGGAGTAAACCAGAATGTCATCAATGAAGACAATGACGAACTGGTCTAGGAACTCTCTGAACACCCTATTCATCAAGTCCATAAACACAGCTGGAGCGTTGGTCAAGCCAAAAGGCATAACCCGAAACTCGTAGGAACCATATCTCGTTAAGAAAGCAGTTTTTGAGACGTCCTGTTCCCTGATACGCAACTGATGGTATCCTGATCGCAAATCAATCTTTGAGAAGAAAGAAGCTCCTCTCAGCTGGTCGAATAAGTCATCAATTCGGGGCTACGAATACTTATTCTGTATCGTGACCTTATTCAACTCTAGGTAATCTACACACAACCTCAACGATCCATCCCTCTTCTTTACGAATAACACAAGGGCACCCCACGATGAAGTACTCCTCCGGATAAACCCCTGACCCAACAACTGTTCTATCTGATCTCGTAGCTCTCTCATCTCTGCTGGAGCCATACGGCAAGGTGCGCGGGCAATAGGCCGAGTGCCCGGCGTCAAATTGATCACAAAATCTATCTCTTTACTCAGAGGTAGTCCAGGTATATCCTGAAATACATCAGCGAACTCACTAACTACGGGTATCGAATCGAGTGGTATCACCACTTCCTTTGAGGTCTCCTCCTCTATATAGTACAAATGAGTGGATGATCCTCCCTCAGGGCGAGGCATCGCCACTAAAAACATCTCCTGCCCGGGAATGGCAAAGATAATACTCCTACTAAAATAGTCAATCATGGCTCGGTACGCAACTAGCCAATCCATGCCAATAATGGCATCATACTCAGTCATATCTAACACTAACATATCCGCGAGTAAAGTAAATCTCCCGATCTCTATACCCACACCTCTACAAATAAGCGAAATCACGAAACCTCTACTCAACGGTGAATCTACATAAGTAACCGTGCTCTCGGCGGTGTCTAACAACCCAATGGTGAGTGCAAATATCATGGCAATTAAATAATGTGTGGCCCCCGTATCAAATAAAATACGCTCCATAGTCCTCTGGATAGAGAACATACCCTCAATGGCCAGTGGATCCTGTGAGGCTTCGGCATGCTGGAGCTGATACACTCTCCCATACTGAAGTTGTCCCTGCTGAACTGGGACTGCTGTAAAGGGTGGTAGTGCTGCCATCTGGGGTGGTGCTGGGAGGGCGGCGAGAAACATAGGTCTCTGTGGCTCGTGTCGAGCGCCCTGCTGCTGCTGCTGCGGTGGGGCTCTGCCCCTGTTAGGACAATCCTGGAATTTGTGGCCAGTCTTGCCACAAACAAAACACTTCCTTGGGAAGTTTCCCCCTCGCTGTCCCTGCTGCCTTCGGCCCTGGTGGCCGTTACCATTCCTCCCCTGGATATGCTGGCCCTGCTGAAACTGCTGCTGCTGACCATTCTGACCCTGCTAGCCCTGATGGCCGTTCTGACCCTGATGGACCTGTCTGAAACCTCCCTGTCCACTTCTGAAACCCCCAGATTTGAATCTCTTATGATCCCCCTGTTGGGAACCCTGGTCACCCTGCCTGTGTTGTCCCTGAGTAGATTGTGCCCCGCTGGCACCATTTCCCCCGGTCCTGCCCTGTTGGCTGGACTCCCCTGATCTCTTGCTCTCAGACATGTGGAAGCGATGATCCTGGCAGTGAAGTAATGAAGCGCTAACCATATCAGGATAAGTGTCCAACGAGAGATTACCCAACAAGTGCTGACGAATCCTCCAAGTCAATCCATCCATAAACTTCTGAATCTTCCTCTCCTCAATCGATATCTCATCGGGAATAATGTTCAAGAGATTAGTGAATTCGGCTTCATACTCGGCCATGGTACTCCCCTCCTTCTTGAGGTTCATCAATTTCCTCCTCATTTCAGTGTGAACAGCTGACGAAAAATATTTGCGGTCGAATCGCACCCAGAATTCCTGAATAGTGATGGCGTCCCTCTCCTTCGTGGTGGTAATGGACTCCCACCACTGCAATGCAGATCCTACTAGCTTGAAAGTAGCCAGTATCTGCTTCTGAACATCTGTGCACTCGTACATCCTTAAGTGCCTCTGAATGTCCTTCCTCCACTGACTGGATACCACAACATCGGAGCTACCTGCAAACTTCGGAGGGTGTGCTTTCTGAAAAGCATCACGGACGCGTTCCTAAGTAGACGGGAATGTATGAGCCTGAGCTGGCTACCGGCACTTGGGGTGGTGCCTGCTGTACAACGGCTAGGGCGGCATTTACCGCTTGGGCTACAATAGCTGCAACCTCTGCGGCATTCATAGTGTCCTGAACTGGTGCAGGCTGTGGCTCTGGCTGTGCATCCATAGGAACTCGCTGCGCACGTCGTGGAGGCATCTGAAATGAGAGTAAAGTCTTATAAGTTCGCAGTTATTATCTCAAAATAGCTGAAGAGCGAAGCATACACAAAAGAATACAACAGTCCTAAAATATAGGGCTCTACATCAAAGAAAGCTCAGCGGAATCATAATAAGCCGTACAGATCCTAAGGACACTAGAACCTGATGCTCTGATACCACCCGTGACACCCCGACTAATTAAATACCGGGTAGCTATTCCTTTATTAAATTAATACAAAATGCCAAGTTGGCTCAGTTCATAGCATCACTGTCGAAAACATTTTAATATTTACTAACCACCTAGTATTTAAAAAGTGAGTTGCCAATTTTAATTAAATCCTATTAACATGCAATAAATGAATTTTGAAAAGTTAACATAACCAACACAATATAGTCACAATAGAATAGCCATCCAATAATAATGAGTCTGGAGGAAAACTCCTCACAACAAACCGAATACCGAAATAAATAAATACAAAGTCTGCATCACTAAAATTAATTACAACCCAAAGTCTTAAATAACTGAATAAGTGAGATGTCTCTAAAAGGAATGGGCGACATGCCCAATAAATGATAAAACCTGATAATGGAGTCAAGATCAGAAATGGAGGCGTCTACTGTCAAGGTCCTGTAACTTCCACAGCAGCTACAGCACGTCACCTAAATAGAACTCCTATGCATGGTGTCCTTGTGGCTGGGCACCTAAAAGGTTTTACAAAAAAAATAGATTTGAAAGCAAACGGGTCAGAGCCCGATTGTGAAAATAGTTTAAAAATTTGCAAGTGTTTAATATCATTAAACAGTGAATATAAAGTACATGATAGTGTGTGCAATCACATGAGTTCCTCACCTCTCAACTAATTGTGCACTCCTATCGTACCCGTACCCATTCTAGTTGCTCCCATATCTATCTAGTCCAATGCTAAATCTAACATTTCTATATGATATCCAATTCAAATCCCAACATCTTCTATTTAATAGAGTAGTGTACCTTATTACACAGTTTCCCTACTTTAGCACTACAATTTATTAGAAATCTTCCATTTTTACTTTGCAAACCGTTGCTATCATTTATACTCACAATTATTCACGACAATTCATTTCAATCAACAGTATATTATTCTCACCATAAATATACAATACTAGCAACCCGAGACTAAGCTGCGGTGCACACATACTCTGCTATCAAATCCCGGTACATCACGTACATGAGGACCACGTATTCCAAATCTCTCAGGAAACGTTTCATTAACAACAATCACAAACAATGGAGGCGAACATAGTTCACATCACATGGGTCACGCACATACCTTCGCTCCCATGATCAACAGACTTATTAACTTCTCAATAAGTCCTTCTCTGACCTATGTCCTCGAGGTACCAATCTAGATCTCCCTCGTAGGCACACAAAGATTAGATGGCCCTAAACGAACGCCAACCTCCCATGATATCAAGTACGGTAGGTATGTTATACACAGATAACTACATAAACTAAGCATTCACACATCTTAGATATTACAATATTTTATTAGTGGTATACTTCTCGTTCTTATACCAACATTTAGTATAATACAACTCACAAGTCCCCGGTTCATATGTATTAAGTTATCAACTCTTCTCACGTCGTGAATTGTTACTCGCTTCCCAAACCATAAATGTCATCCGGTTTACTATAAGATTCTAGGTTTTACTCTTCAATGTACCCCAATCTCCCAACTATACCCATTAGTTAAATAAGGGAAGGTAATCTCACCATTAAAATAAGTCTACGGGACACTAGAAATAAATTCAGGCCAAAAAGGCCATTCTGTCAACTCGTTAGAAGTCTCGTTCGAACGAGGTTGTTCGAACGAAGGGCTTCGAACAAAATACCAACTCGTTAGAAGTCATACTGTCATCTCGTTAGAAGTTCGTTCGAACGAGGTCGTTCGAACGACCTGGGCAGGTCTTCTAACGAGATGGCAATTTCAACCTAGAAATTCCCAAATCCGTTTTTCTCAATTCTTCTCTCCTCTAAATTCACCCTAAGACCATCCCAATTATGTTTTAACGTATATAAACCATTTCTAATCACCCTAGATCATTCCTTAACATATTTAAGGGGTCAAATCTTACAAATCGTTATGGAATTAATATAAATATCCAAATATTTTCCCAAACCCTATGAACATGAACTCATAATTTTCTTATTCCTAATTACTCATCATAAATCCGTTTTTAAATCATCATATATATCTCTTCGAATATTAAATCAGTCCATCATCATTCTACATGCAAATCCTAACCCAAATATAAAGTTCCTCCAACAATTTCATGGGTTTTCTTCAAAAAGTTCAATATAAGATAATTCCTACACTAAGCATGGAAGAAATATTCAATGCACTAAAAATATTAAATCACTTGCCTTAGATTGTTCTTCAGAATTGATGTTGGTGAATGAAAGTTGATTCTCTCCTTTCTCTTCAGATTTTCTCCCAAGGTTGAAGATGGCTTGATTTTGGTTCTTGTAACTTCTCTCCAACTTCTCTCAAAACTCCCGTAGCCCACTTTCTAAACTTTTGCTGGTAATGGCCTTAGTGGCCCCTTTAGAATAATAAATATTAACTCTAATTTTCGTGGGTTTTAATTCCCATATTTTTAAAATTACCAAAATACCCTTTTAAGTTGCCCGTATGGCCCAAAAATTCCCCGGGACCCGAACTAAACCCCCGGCTAGTGTTTTCTGACTATTTTGACCCTTCCAGACTCATTGGCGCACTCAAAATGACCATTCAGTTGATAAAATAAAATTTAATTTTTAATTCAAATAATTACATTCCTGACGCGACTGACACGCGCGTCGCAACTAAATTTCCCAAATTGTCGTATTTCAGTCTCACGACAATTTTAATATTTTCAATATTCATATATTGCCATATATACACATCATAATCAAATACCAACTCACATCTTGTTAGTATTTATATCCGGATTAATTCTCAATTAAGTCACATTTAATTTAATTAATCCCTTAAATAAATTTCAATAAAATTACGGGGTATTACATATACGTAATTTAACTGGATTAAACAAAAAGGGGAAAAATATGCAGTTTTCCAGGGGGGATCGATCGATTGAGGAATGGGGTCGATCGATCGATCGATGCTCTTGGTTGATCGATCGATCAAGCAGTTCTTGCCCAGAATCTGCAAAATCCAACCTACGGGTTTCATAAAAAACTCTTCTCTAAAACACAATTAATGATCCACAAACTTCCAAACAAGATTACTAACAGTCATATAAACCTATATACATGATTTCCTACGTGAAACATGTCCAAATTCATCAAAGGTATTGAATTAATGGGGTAAATTAACATAATTATCAAGAACCCTTATTTTTCATGAAACTTTCATTCTTCTAATTCTTTTCCAGATTTCTTGCATCTAAATCCATACAAATTCATGGGTAATCCTCTACATGTGATTGAGATGTCCAGAATATATCTACTTCCTCTACAACATGTGTTTTAAAGTCTCTAAGTTATCAAATTCTTCCATGAAACATGTTCTTAACAACCCTAAACTAACATGGGTGAAACATTAACTAAAAACAAAGACAGATAGATACTTGCCTGGAATTCAAGGGTCTGATTTGTTGATGAAAAAGATATGGTTGCGCTCTGCATCGTGCGATCTACTTTTTGGTGGTGGTGGTGGTGGCGGTGGCGGTGCGATTGAGTGAGTTCTAGGCCTTAGATTGCTTGGAAAACTCTCCACCTTCTTCTCTAATGGTCGTTCTTAGGTTTTGTGTTTGTTAACCCCTAAAAACAACTCGTAACGGCTGATATATCTTGGCAATTTTCGTGGGTTTAATTACCCAAAAATATAAAATGTCTATAATACCCTCCTGAGATGTCAATTAGGCCTAAAAACGCCTCGAGACTCAAACTAAATCCCTGGGTACACTTTTCTGACTATCTCGACCCTTCCGGACACTTTGGTGCACTCGAAACGACCATACGGGCTACTTATAATATATTCACTTTTATAATAATAATTTAGTCCTGACACGACACAAGCGCGTCCCGACTTAAATTTTTATAATTGCCATTTTATTCCCTCGTAACAATTTTAATAAAATCAATGTTATATATTACTTTAATAATCTAGTAATATTCAACAAATTTCCAATAATTACTAACTCACATCACGCTAGTAAATATTAAAAATAAATATCTGGATTAATATTAAATTAATATCTAAAATTTATTTAATAAATCCTCAAATTTAAATGCCGTAAAATACGGGGTATTACGGATACGTCCCTGAGATGGCTGGAACAGCTGAAGGCTCCTCTACATAAGAGGAACAAGAACCTATGGTGCGAGTTCCACCAAGATCATGGCCATCTAACTGACTAGTGTTTCGCCATGAAGGACGAGATCGATAAGATGTTAAAGTCTGGAAAGTTTAGAAAGTACGTGGATGGCCGAGCTTCGAAGGGGGGAAGAGAAGACCCCAAAAAGAAAAAAAATGATAAATGCTGGGAAGATGTCCCAGCCAGAAGAGTTCGTGACTCAAATGATGGTGACGATGACCGTGACCTCCCACCGAAAGACGATAATGCTCCAGTAAAAAGGGTTGGTATGATCTCTTTCGGTGTGAACACTATCTCTGGGGGACTGGCAGGAGGTGGATCAGAGGTAGCAGATCGCAAGGCTCATGTGACAGAGGCTAAGGCAGTGACTAAAGATGAGGTTGTAAACTTAGCATCTACGGAGGTTAAGAGCGAGATGAGAACGAAGGTAGATATGGACACCCTCATAGTTGGCTTATCACGATTTGATTTCAAAGGTATCTTAGCTCCTCACGATGACCCTCTGGTAATCACCACAAGGGTGCATGGGTGTGAAGTTCAGAGGATCCTCATTAATGGGGGAAGTTCAGTAAATGTTATGTTTTGGCCCTATTTTAAGAGCCTAGGCCTCAGCAGAGTTAGGATTGTCCCCTATCATCATTCCTTGGTTGGCTTCAGCGATGAAAAGGTTAATCCATTAGGCATGTATGAGAGGGATGTAAGAATGGGAGATGATTGGCCTAAGAGGTTGACCAAAAAATCAATTTCTTTGTGATGGATGAAAACGTCTTCTCAGCTTACAACCTCATCATAGGACGAGTAGCCCTCAAGGAATTTGAGGTCGTGCCTTCAACGATCCTCCAAATGCTAAAATTCCTGACTCCCTATGTACTAGGGGAAGTTCAAGGTGACCAAACATCAGTACGAGAATGCTACTTTAACTCTGCAGAAGAGAGAGGCTCATAAGAGGTCAACAACCACGTACAACATCGATACACTTGATCCTAGAGATGAAACAAAGCTCAAAAAGGGAGAGGCCGCGGAAGTGGTAGAATCCATCATCCTTAAGGAGGACGAGCCAGAGAAAACCATCTAAATCGGAAAAGCCCTAAGACCTGAGATCAAGGAATAACTAGTCTTTGCGTAGAGCCATGCAGACATGCCAGGTATTGACCCTGAGATTATGTGCCATAAACTCAATGTTGTTGAAGATGCTAAGCCCATCAAGTAGAGAAGAAGAGTATACTCAATTAATAAGTATGATGTCATTGGAGAAAAAGTTAGATAGCTTGAAGAGGCCAAATTCATCATAGAGGTCATATACCCTGAGTGGTTATCCAACGCTGTCATAGTGCCAAAAGTTAATGGGAAATGAGGATGTGCATAGACTTCACTGATTTGAACAAGTCTTGTCCAAAAGAAAGTTTCCCTCTGCCTCGTATTGATCAGATGGTGGATGACACAGCAGGACATGAGCTCATGAGCTTCGGGGATGCAAATTCAGGGTATCATCAAATCTTCATGAATTCAGAAGACTTAGAGAAGATAGCATTCATCACAAATAAGGGGACCTATTGCTATAAGGTCATGCCCTTTGGGCTAAAGAATGCAGGGGATACCTATCAATGTCTTATAAATAAGATGTTCGAAGATCAGATAGGCAAATCTATGGAAGTCTATGTAGACGGCATGCTGACGAAGAGTCTAAAGGCCGACACTCATGTGCCCGACCTTGAAAGAACTTTTGACACTATGGACAAGTACGGAATAAAGCTCAACCCGGCTAAATGTGTCTTTGGGGTAGGAGCAGGAAATTTTTGGGGCTTCATTATCAACCAAAGGGGAATAGAGGCTAACCCTGAGAAGATTAAGGCCTTGCTAGAAATGAAGACACCCAGAACTATCAAAGATGTTCAGAGGTTAACCAGAAGAGTGGCAGCACTTAACAGGTTTGTCTCAAGAGACACAGACAAGTGTCTTCCTTTTTTCAAAGCGATTAGAAAGGCCTTCGAATGGGATGAGGAATGAGACAAATCTTTTAACGAGCTCAAGTCCTACCTCGGATCCCCTCTACTCCCATCTTGGCCCATTATGGGGTAGACGTTATATGTATATCTAGCTGTCTCAGGGTCAGTCATTAGTGCTACCATAATAAGAGAAGATGATGGAGTGCAGAGGCCAGTATACTTCAATAGTAAAGCTCTTCAAGGGTCTGAACAGAAGTACCCATGGATTAAAAAATTAGCCTATGCTCTGATACATGCTTCTAGGAAAATGAAGCCATACTTCCAAGCCCACTCTATGGTTGTCCTCACTGATTCCCCACTCAGACAGGTTCTTCATAAGACTGAGAAGTCAGGCAGGCTGATGACTTGGGCCATCGAGTTAGGGGAATATGACATTGTTTATCAACTCAGGGTTGCCATCAAGGGGCAGGTACTCGCAGACTTTGTAGTCGAGTTTACCTAGGAAGAGGCTGAGGTTGAAAATAGTCAAAAAGCTACAAATTAACTAGATAGAAAATTCTTCTAAGATACGGATGAGGTTGAGTCAAGCAAAGCCAGAAAAAGAATAGTTGAGAATGAGGAAGATAGGTACCTCTTCAAGCAAGGGACCTTATCAGAGGGGAACTTCTCTTCAAATAAAGATGTTTGTAACCTCTTCGTTGATGGGTCGTCCTGTGAAAGCGAAAGTGGAGCGGGGTGATAGTGTCAACACCAGATGGTACCGATATTGAATATGCACTGAGGTTCAACTTCAAAGCTTTGAACAACGAGTTAGAGTATGAGGCATTAATAGCAGGTCTCTCCTTGGAAAAAGCCCTTAGTGTTAGCCAATTCCTAGTCCACAGTGACTCAAGGTTGGTCGTCAACCAAGTCTGGGGAGTGTATGAGGCCAACGATGAAAGGATGGCCAAATACCTGAAGAGGGTGAGAATGGTGCTAGAAATCTTCAAGGAGGTGAAGATAAAGAGGATACCTCGTCAAGACAACAGTCAAGCCTATGCACTCACAAGGTTGGCCTCAACAGCAAGGACAAACATAAGAAGAGCAGTACCTGTTGAAATTCAGCTCAAGCTGACCATTGAAGAAGAAAAGGTTGCCAGAACTTGCCTCAATTTGAATATGGGAGCTTTTGGATAGATCCTCTTATCAGATACATCAAAGAGGGAGACCTACCAGAGTCAAAGTCAGAAAAAGAAAGCTGAGGTTCAGAGATGCCAAATTCTCAACTGTGGGAGATGTCTTGTACAAGAAGGGGTTCCTAGTCCATATCTTCAGACGTGTCCACCCTTCAGAGGTTCCACACATCTTGTAAGATGTACTTGAGGGCTCTTGCTCCAGTCACATAGGAGGAAGACCTTTAGCCAAGAGGATAATCACTCAGGGTATTGGTGGCTGACCTTAGCCAAAGATGCAGCAGCGTACGTGAAGAAGTGTGATAAGTGCCAAAGGTTCTCCACTGTCCCTCATTAGCCTCATCAACTTATGACTTCAATCAACTCCCCTTGGCCATTTGTAATATGGGGCATTAATTTGGTAGGACCCCTGGCAAGAGCTGTGAATAATTATCGATTCTTGATCGTGGCAATTGATTATTTCTCCAAATGGGTAGAGGCTGAGCCAATAATCACAATCATTGAGCAGAAAACCTTCCAGTTCATCTGGAAGAACATCATATGCAGGTATGGTCTTTCAAACACCCTCATCTCAGATAATGGAACCCAGTTAAAGAACATTTCCTTAAAGAAATACTGCAAAAGAGTAGGGATCAAGCAATTCTTCTCTTCTTCTGGCTGACCCCAGGCAAATGGTCAGATCGAGGTTACAAACCGAAAAATTCTTGATGAGATAAAAAAGAGGTTGGAAGAGGCCAAAGGGAGATGGACAGAGGAGGTATATGCTGTGTTATGGGCCTACAGGACGACAACAAGGACACCAATGGGAGAGACTCCATTTATGTTAGCCCACGGTTCAGAAGCTGTCATCCCTACAGAGGTAGGACTTCCCACTCATAGAGTTCAGACCTATGACCCTCAGAGGAATGGGGAAGAGATAAGACTTGATCTTGATTTGATCAAGGAAAGAAGAGAGGATGCATAGATAAGACAGACAGCCTACCAGCAGAGAACTGGGAGATTCTACAATTAAAGGGTGAAATCAAGGCCTATAGCTGTGGGAGACCTAGTCCTAAAGAAGACGTTGCAAAAGGCAAATAAGCTCCATCCAAACTGGCATGGTCCTTACAGATTAGTTGATGAGGTTGTGCCTGGTACCTACCGGCTAGAAAATCTTGAAGGAGAACCCTTCTCCAACCCTTAGAATGCCGATCACTTGAAGAAATATTACATATGATGTTACAATTATTTGTCTTTGTAATATATGTATCAGTTTAGACAGAAGATGTTAATGAAAAGATGGCAATGTTGTGCTAGTACTCTTGTTATATGCTTTAAACATCATTAATTTGGTGAAAATATGAGGTGAAACATCATAGTATGGTGACCTCAGACCTTAAACATCATTAATTTGGTGAAAATATGATGTGAAACATCATAGTATGGTGACCTTAGACATTAAACATCATTAGTTTGGTGAAAATATGAGGTGAAACATCATATTATGGTGACCTCAAACATTAAACATCAATAGTTTCGTGAAAATATGAGGTGAAACATCATATTATGGTGACCTCGGACCTTAAACATCATTAATTTGGTGAAAATATGAGGTGAAACATCATATTATGGTGACCTCAGACCTTAAACATTAATAATTTTGTGAAAATATGTGGTGAAACATCATATTATGGTGACCTCAGACCTTAAACATCATTAATTTGGTAAAAATATATGGTGAAACATCATATTATGGTGACCTCAAACCTTAAATATCATTAATTTGGTGAAAATATATGAGGTGAAACATCATAGTATGGTGACCTCAAACCTTAAACATCATTAATTTGGTGAAAATATGAGGTGAAACATCATATTATGGTGACCTCAGACATTAAACATCATTAGTTTGGTGAAAATATGAGGTGAACCATCATATTATGCTGACCTCGGACCTTAAACATCATTAATTTGGTGAAAATATGAGGTCAAACATCATATTATGGTGACCTCAGACCTTAAACATCAATAATTTGGTGAAAATATGAGGTGAAATATTATAGTATGGTGACCTCAGACCTTAAACATCATTAGTTTGGTGAAAATATATGAGGTGAAACATCATATTATGGTGACCTCAGACATTAAACATAATTAATTTGGTGAAAATATATGAGGTGAAACATCATATTATGGTGACTTGAGACATTAAACATCATTAGTTTGGTGAAAATATGAGGTGAAACGTCATATTATGGTGACCTCAGACCTTAAACATCATTAGTTGGGTGAAAATGTATGAGGTGAAACATCATATTATGGTGACCCTTGACCTTAAACATCATTAGTTTGGTGAAAATATGAGGTGAAACATCATATTATGGTGACCTCAGACCTTAAACATCATTAGTTTGGTGAAAAATTTATGAGGGTAAACATCATAACTTGGTGACCTCAGACCTTAAACATCATTAATTTGGTGAAAATATGAGGTGAACCATCATAATTTGGTGACCTCAAACCTTAAACATCTTTAGTTTGGTGAAAATATGAGGTGAAATATCATATTATGGTGACCTCAGACCTTAAACATCATTAGTTTGGTGAAAAATTTATGAGGGTAAACATCATTATATGGTGACCTCAGACCTTAAACATCATTAGTTTGGTGATAATTTATGAGGGTAAACATCATTATATGGTGACCTCAGACCTTAAACAACATTAGTTTGATGATAATTTATGAGGGTAAACATTGTAGATTGGTGACCTCGGACCTTTAACATCATCAATTTGGTGAGAGTTTAAGAGGTAAAACATTAAAGCATAACATCGTATGAAGCAACAGAATCTAAAGACGATTAGACTGATGATTATCATGAAAAAGATGAATTGCAAGTCAGAGGCATCAAGAGGCCATTAGAAGTTCACACCCATATAAGAAATAGATAAGGGAAATCAAAATTATAACTCTTAAAAGCTTCACAAGAAAAGGTCTAAGTCTCTACAGCTGCAGTCGTGTCGTCATGGCCGACGTTTGTCACCTCAGTGCCATCATCCTAATGATTATCATCTTAAGTCTCAGTGACCTCTAGGGGAGCAGTCTCAGCTGGAGCAGCATCAACCTCCTCAACTTTTTGCAAGGCCTGAGAAAATAGGGGATCACCCAAGCCAAGACCCACAAAGTCTGAGGCACACAGGCTCCTTGACTCTTTCTTCTTAGTGGCTGCCCATTTGCCAATTGCTTTGATACCTCTTTCAAGGTATTCAAAGCCAAAGTTGATAAATTCATCAGAGACCTTATAGTCTTCAATGGTCTTCTCTGCAGCATCCTCTAAAGTAACCTTGACTGCATCATTCACCTTAGTCTGAAGGGCATCATCCTTAGCCTTCAGTGCTATGTCGTGGTCCTTCTTAAGCTTGGATATATCATTGTCTCTCTGCTTGATAACTTCCTTCAGCTTTTCAACCTCTACATTTAAGGAGGCCTGAACTTTCTCAGCTTCCCGACCCTTCTCTATAAGGGGTATCTTCTTCAGAGTCCAATCAACGAGACGATGCAAGGACAAGACACCCTAAAGTATAAGGTCATACATATGAACATATGAGCTATAATTTCTAAAAGAGCCGAGGTTACACTTGAGGAGAGCAAATGAACAAAAACTAATACCTGAATTAATTTATGGAGAGTAAACTCAGCCAGCAATGGGACGTCCAAAGAGCGTAAGAAACGCTTATCCTCTTTAGTCATTATTGTGCTTATAGCATCGAAAGCCTTCAGACTGTGGCCAATGAGGCTATCACTGATTTTTAGTTGAGCAATACGAGCAGCCAGGGCATCGTCTGTAGAGATGGGAATGGCACAATCCCCATTCTGAGTCTTGACCGACCTCAAATGCTTCGGGTCAGTTGTGGTCTTCCTCTTTTTTGTAACATTGTCCTGGGATGTGTCGACGTTCTTCTTGGTGGTAGGAGGGGGTATATTTTTTCCACCCCTCTTTTGTATTAGCTTTACAAGACTGGGAGCAAACATTTCCCAAAGGTCGTCTGATATGCCTTCATGGCACTCTACAAAAGCCAAGTCTCTGAGTTAGTCAGTCAGATATATAAAAAGTAAGAGGTATAACTTATAAAAAATTAAGACTTATGAAGCTCTCCCAAAGGACCACCCCCAAGCCTGTCTGAGAGAGGTAATAGGGGCTTATCAGATGTTCATATTTTACAAGACAACCCTGCTCGCCCTGATTGCGAAGATCCTCAACTTTTTGGCAATTGTCCTGGCTAAGTTTAGGGTTGATTGTAGCAGTAAAGGAGACCTTCCCCCATCTCAGAGGGGTCCTTGGAATAGACATTCCAGAGGCCTTATTTGGACAAAATTCCCATGCCCCCAAAGCAAAGAAAAATCGAGTTTTCCAGTTATGGTTTGAAGTTTAGGTAACCAACAACATTTTCTTCTCTAATTTCCTAGCTAAGAAATGGTAATATCTAGGGTGGTTTTTAGCAGAGGAGGGCACATAACAACCAGTGGAAACCCTAGCTGGAAGGTCTGAGTGGTGGATATCCCTCCAAAGGACGATGGCCCCAATCATAACCCTCCAGGCATTAAGGGATAGTTGGGAAGGGGCAAGATTTATATAGGAGAGTATAGCTCTGATGGAAGGGTAGATAGGAAGACAAAAGCCTAATTTGAACATCTGCTCATAAACACAGATCTCTCCGTCTCGGCCATCAAAGGCCCTCTCATCCCTCAGAGGTTTCCTAAGGATGATGGAAGAATTTATGGAATAAAGGTGCCTAAAAGTAAGAAGGTCATACTCAGTGACGGTACTCTCATACTTGGATGCCTAAGATGTATCAAGATCACTCTTCACACCATCGTCATCTCCCCCAGAAACATCGACCTGGGCAGAGGTTGGGGCACCACTAGGAAACCTCTGAGCAAATTCAGCCCCGGTGGCAGCCGATAGAGGAATGACATCAATGATAGGGGGAATGGCCACACTTGGCCCTATGATTTCAACATCAGAAGACCTATGTGAGGTACTATCACCTTGGTGAGATGAGGCATGACTCGAAACATCGGATTCCTCAGGAACCTCACCCTGCCTAGGAGAATAACCCATAGCCTCTTGAAAAGAGTCTACAGACATGGGGTCTGAGAAAGATAACTCAGACTTAGACATTGGTATGGGATCCCCAGGAACCTCTGCAGGCTCAACAGGCTCGGCTGGCTCAGGGTAGATAACCTTCAGGGGTGGAGGAAAGATGGGTCTGAGAGAAAAGTCCTCAGCCCTATGAGCTTCCTCTTGGGCTAGCTCTATTTGCCTAATTTTCTCGAAGGTCTTATCATAAAGAGATGGGAACTCTTCAATACGTTAGTACAAGGGTCTGAGCATAAGTGGGACGACACTACACTTGACTCAAACCACAAACAAGTACACAACTTAAAAGAACTCAAACGCAAGATCAAAAAGAGAAAGTTAGAAAGTTTCAAATGAATAACTTCAAGAACATTCAAGAATAGGGTCGTCACAGAAGGTGACCGGAGGTTACTCGAAAACCTAAAGAGGGGATATTTCTGGCTGAAATAACCTCAGAGCTACCTACAACTATCCATAAACCACTCAACCACTACTATCCTAGCCTTACAACCACCAATACTGATGGAAACCCTCGCCGAAAAATGCAAAAGCTCGTCGGAGATTCATAAATGACGATGCTACAACCAGAAATAGAAAAGAAAGGTTGAAAATAATACCTGCCTAGTCGCGAGTAAGGGAAGAGGATGGTAGAAAGCAAAGGAAACCTTCAATGGTAGCCAAAAGTGGAGGTTTTAAAGAAATTGCAGTTGTAGAGAGAGCTAAGGCGGGAAGAAATTTGGAACAAGAAAGAGAATGAGGAGAGAGAAGATGGTTTTTAAACCTATCCAATGATGAGGCGTGAGTCCCAATGACCCATCATTGCCCTAGGGAACCTAAAGGGAAAGTCATAATCATCACACCTTGATAAGCACGCTACTCACTTCATTAAGTGACATGTGTTAAGAAAATATTGCCACCCAAAGAGACTCAGCCTCGGCCTTAACTACATTACCCTCAGTCATCTAATTACATAGAAGACTAAGGGCTAGGGGGTCATTGATATAGCCAAAGTGCATCCTCGTACTCAAAGACACTAACCTCCCCTAGTCTCACATCCGAGTTGACAAGAAGCTTATGACAACCATCAGCAATGTCATCTCTCAAAAGGTCGGCCCCTCACACACCAACCTCGGTTCTTCATCAGCCGAGGTCAACAGAGTCTCACGGGCTCAATCAACTTCCAACGTCATCATCGGCCTCAATCGATGTTACAACTACCTCATACCTAACCTCGGCCAACACTCCTAGCCAAGGTCATCACGATCAGAGAAGATAAAACAACTACATCTGACTCCACCAACCTCGTACTCATCCAGGCCGAGGTTACATCAGTCAAGGATCCAAAGTCGAGAATTTATAAGCACATGTAAGGTTTGGAACACGTGGACAAATCTGTTATAACCGAATTATTCCCCCCACGTGAGGGAATATTGAGGTCATCATTATCTACATAGGATCAACCAGGTGTCATTCTCTTATTGGTTCGATTCTCATGCACATGCTCATTGAATGCTTAGGGGGTACATTACACCCCCCAAGCACTATATAGAGGTCATCCTCTACCTTGTAAAGGGATCCATAATTACAACACTGGCTAAAACTCTGTTGGTTTACACCGTAGAGAAAGAAAGCTTGAGAGATTGTATCTATAGCCATTAGTGCCTTCATCTGGTGATATTACTCACACACTCACAGTGGACATAGGCCAGATTGGCTGAACCACTTACATGCAAGTGTTCATCCTCTTCGCCCCACCTCTTTCTACTATATACACTCTTGTGCTGCCATTGTTTTCACTAGCTTGAGCTTGTCAACACCTCATCTGGTGGTGCTGTTTCTAGCATCATCAATGAGCATTAAATTTCTTTATTTTTATCATTAGTTGAATGAATGCTTTATTTTAAAACATGTTTCCCTAATGTCATTGCTAGCCTAAATGACTTGACATATGAAAATCAAGTATTTGGAGTTTTTTCTCTTTCTTTTAGTCTGCATGGCTCCGCCGTTGTTTATATTCTTTAGTTGAAGTCCTAATAATTTTATATACACAAACATACCATATACAGTTCCTCTATGCATGTGAGTTAAGTAGATAAAATAGAATTAAAACATCAAATCTTAATGAAAATTTTATCAAATGTTAAACTCCATTTTGAATCCTTTTTATATGTCATTCTACTAGCAAGAGTACATGGGCTTTTTCAGGCCATCATAGTTGATGTTGCAAGCAATGAAGATTGTCCAGATTGGTCTTTTCATAGTATTCTTTTTTATCGTTTATTTATATTGGATCTTTTACATAGAGTGTTTTTATTTAAAATTCAACTTTTCTTTCTATAACCCCATTTATGTTAAATTTTTTAAATTTTTATAGGGGTGTATAGAAAGAAATACGGGGTTGGAATAAAAACACTATTTATATATGAAAGTATCAACACCATGAACTATCTCACTTGATGTGTTCCCTATTTTGCCTCTTCCCTTTTTTTAAAAATCTAAAATAGAGTTTGCCTTTTTGACCTTTGTCTTCCAATATAGTTTGAGCAAGTAGGAACATTTACGAGACTCCCACATGGTTTCAAATCCATTCAAAGGCTAAGTTTGTAAATATTTTCCATCTGATTTAGATATTGCGGGTCAAGAGATTTTTAAGAGCGTAACTGTTAGGATGAGGATTTTGTCTTCTATGTCTTATCTACTAAGGTTGATATGTGGAGTAATCTTTACTGGCATAACCATACTCTTTTTTTATATGTTGTAGTATGGAGAAGGTAATAGTTTCTTCAAGAATGCATTAAAGACTTCATGCATTGTGCCACCGTTATCATCCCATAATTTGTTCATCATGTATGATCTTCATATTATTCTTTATGAAAAATTTATCCCAATGATTTAAAGAATAAATATATTATAAGGATCATATTTTTCAATTTTATATCTGAATATATATAAATCGATATAACTGTGAAAAACAAATGTTTATTCTTATTCTTCTTCTTATTATTTTCCAATTTCATGGCTTAGATATCAAATGCATGAAAAGGTTTGGTAATATCACTCTATTTCATTTTGTATTTGGAAGGAAGGAGTACCAATATACCACATTTTATAAAGTTAGTAATTTACATATATTATAAGATTTAATAAGTTTTTATTGTAATTATATAACTAATTTTTTAAAAAGTCTGCGCATCGCGCGAGGTTAAAACTAGTTTGAAATAAAAATTAGAATGGAGCTCGCGCGATGCACGAGCGTAAATGTATAGTACGAATAGATTTGAATAAAAATATAATATTTCATTATATCTAAATGACATGTGTCCAAAGAGTAATGATAGACACAAATAACTATGTAAAAGTTTTTATCAATTAGACATATATGAGGGAGAAATTCATGCACAACATCAAATCTTGTACAATGAAGATCTAGATTGCCAAGAAGAAAAATAGCCAAAGAAACAATTGAACGATCACATTTAAAAAATATATAAACGATGAAAACATTTTCGGATTTTGATAGAAGCAAATCAAAACGAAAGTATAATTTAGAAGTTGTTATAAACTTATGTCAACCAAAATTCTCATATACATTTGTCGAAAAAATTATACATACACAATTGTCACCTGACCATTTTATCAAACATATGCCAAAAAAATCATGTATACATATAAATCTAAACTAAAATATATTACCGAAATCGTATAAAACTAATGACAATATATATATATATATATATATTTAGTGAACTCAAATAATTTGCAGAAATATAACACCAATTTTTTCCCCTAAAAAAGTTAAAATAATTAAAAAAAAAGAAAAGATTGCATCCAACACCTAAAAAAAGTAAAAAACAGTATTACTTTGTTTAAACAAATGCATTAAAAAGTATCATGTAAGTCTAACAAACATAACTCCAACTTGTTTTGCTTAAAAAATTCAAATAATTTACCCCAAAAAGAAAGATAGCATCCAACACCCAAAAAATTACAAAACTATATCATCGTGTTTAAACCAATGCATTGAAATGTACCATGCAAGGCTACTAAACATAACCCCAATTTATTTTTCTTGAAAAGTTCAAATAATTTTCAAAAAAAATAAAGGTAGCATCCAACACCCCAAAAAATTACAAAATCGTATTATTGTGTTTAAAGCGATGGATTGAAAAGTTCCATGTAAGGCTACAAAATTAGAGCTCTGTTTCTATTATATTATATTTAAATGAGCCCAAATAATTTACAGAAAAATAACACTAATTTGTTTTTCTTAAAAATTTCAAATAATTTATCAGAAAAAAGGTAGCATCCAACACCTAAATAAACTACATAATCGTATCACTATGATATTATCTTAGAGTATAACAGTAAAATATTAAAACATTACCTTAATTGATTGTAAATCTTCCAATAGTGATGGATATGCAAAACCTCGAGGATAAACAATATGTAAGAAGATGTCTTCTTCAATGCATATATAGATGATGGTTTGAAAAAACCCTTAAATTTTTGGGGGAAAACTGTTAAGTTTTTTTAGGGGCCAAACTGAGAAGCCCTATGTGTATTCTATAGACTGCATGAACATGTTAGTATGTAAGAGATGACTCAGTTTCATACAATTCTGAGGAGGGAGACAAATTGAGGTCACTGGGTTCATTTGATATTTCGAGGAAGACGAATAAAGGTGAAATTTTATGAGTAGGGAGAAGTATATAGGTGAAAGGGAGCATTAATTTTGGTAGGAGGGAGACGTATGTAGGTATGGAACATTAATTATCATTTATACTGAACGGGAGCATAAATTTTAGGAGGAAAGAGACGTATCTAAGTAGGGAACATTAATCATCATTTACAACTCTAATACTATCGCATTAGAGGTATAATATAGATTAAATATGTACCTAAGTAAAATATTTTTAAAAAGCGGATAATATATGAGTTAAAAACCAACAAATCCCGTGCTATAGCCGATTACATAAACAAAACTTATATCCCCTATACGTGTATTGGAGTTTCAAAAATCACAAAATCTCCAAAAATCAAGAAGAGTTATCCATTGTTCCTGCTTGAAATTTCTCAACACTACCACTTTCATACAAATCACGAGTTGTTCCATTTGAAGATTAAAATGTAAGTTACTAATATATTCATCATTCCCAAACTTATAGTGGTCATATGCTGTTGAAATATCAATATTAATTCCTTATTTTTTCATCTTAGTAAATGGTAAGGACAACCGGAAGTAAAAACGATGTTTCTAAGGCAGATTCGTCAGAGAAATGATCTTCTGATAATGAAAAATCTCATAAATGGTGAGTGAAGTTCTTAAATTATTTCTCATCATTATTTTCATCTGAAATTACATTCAGATCTAATTTAAGAAATCATTTAATACATTGATAATAATCGAGATTTGTAACGTAGTCATTATCATGAAATTGGATATAGGAAGTACAGTACATTATAATACACATTTTTTCACAATAGTTATTATTTCTCAACGTTATATAGCAATGTAAAATCGCAATGTGAATTATCATTCTTAAATCATTACGATTTCACAATGAAAAATAACTTTGCGACCAAATAATGATGTGATATTATATATAATAAGGGAGAAATAAGAAGCATCAAAGAAGAAAGGTGTTTGCCCTATCTATCATTCAACATTGGTTGGAACATTTAAAGTGATAAACATGTTAAACCTAACCACTGAATACAAAAAAAAAACCTACAGTATACACCATTCCATAATGTTTTCAAAGCAATATTGGAAAGAATAAGAACAATTTCATCATTGAAGAAATTTGATGAAGATATATGTCAATTAATTTAGACATGTGATGAAAAGAAAAATGATTTATGATTGAAGGTTCTACATTAAAGTTCAAAAATAAGAACATGACAAAGATATTCGGGATTGATTGTTGGAATGAGAGCATGGAATAATGCAGATATAATAACCGATATTTTTGTGGATTGATTTATTAATTATTAAATGGGAAATAAATTAATAAAAGGGATTAGTTATTACTTTTATAATTTAGTAATAATAAAAATGCATAATTTAGATGGTAAGTGAATTTTCATGTGATGTCATGATATGTCGTATGTTATAATTAATTAATTAGTGATATTAATTATATGATTTTTGGATTATGTAATACGCGTTAAAAAAATAAGTGTGTATTTTATTACAATGTGAGGTGTTATTGTGTGACCATTTCAAATAGGCTCTAGAGTGCTATGGAGACCTGAATGTGTGTTTTTATTATCTTAAGTTGGGACCTGGGGATAGATATACCCTTATGTTAAGTCTTAGGCTATTTGTAGTAGTATTTTAGACTTATGTATGGAGAAAAAATTAAAATAATTATTTCCTACGGGTTTAAAGTGTAATTAAGAAAAATATGGATAACTATATAATGTTTCTTCCAATTGAAAGAAAATCCTATCATCCGTAAACTGATTAGAGAGGTAGAGAGAGAAATTGAGAGAAATTTGAGAGAGTTTGGAAGAGGAGTACAAGACATCAAAGCTCAAAGGATCAAAGTGTTCTTCAAATTAAGGCAAGAAAATCTCTTATAATACCACCTTATATTATGTAACTTGTTTATAATTATTGTTTTTCTTTTATAATGTGAGATTAGAACTAATCTTTAGGATTTGATTTAGTTTATCTTAACCATGTTTATATGTTTGGTTGATTAACTCTATATTAAAGACTCGTACCCTTGAAGATAAATGAAATTGATTGTTAGATGTGGTTTGATTCACCTAGAATTGATTTATTTAGGTTAGTATTATTGTTATACACCTTAGACTTGGAAGAAGATGAGATTTGGGTAGTTTAGAAGCTTTAAAAGTTGGTGTTGGTTTTTTTATGGCCTTTTTTGGCACTTGGAGAAGATGAACTTTGTGTCATATTCGTTAGAATTGACAAATTGAACACTTGTTACTAACAATTGAATATATCCTAGACTACTAAATTATTTTTAGGCGATTCCAAGATTATATGAAACTAGATTCATATAATTTTCCAACCATGTATGGTACAACACCTAATTAGTATCTATAAACTTGACCCAAAATATGAGGTTATCTTTTGGACATATTGTACACTTGTTAGTAAAAATTGAATATCTTCTAGAGTATAAATGATTTTTAGGATATTCCAAGTTTATATAGAACTATATTCACATACCTTTCCATTCATATATGGTACAATATCTATTTAATTTCGAATCTGTACATATCTATCTGTAAAGTGGACCCTAAAATAGAGATTGTTTTTCTAGATAGTCTGACCCGGTTGTACTAAAACCCCAATATCTCCTAAATCGCAATTCGATTGAGGCAATTAAATATGGGTTATAAAATAGAGTCACCATTATATATTTATGTCAAATATTAGCTCTAAATTCATTGTAGTTTGGTATGCATAAATGTTTTAATATAGGTTCTAGCGTCTTTAGGATCTGTATGCGTCTGTTTCACTTTTCGTTGAGCATTATTTGATATGTTTAGAGCATGTCACAGGGTTTCGTACTCTAGTGTCACAACGACGTGTGGGGGGGAATCTTCCATTGTCTATGGAGAATTTATTAGACTCTAGAAGCATTCGAGTATAGAAACTTATAAAGATAAAAACCAATGTGAGCTAGTGGATAAGGATAGAATGAGTGGCTATACAAAGGTGTTCACCATCACTGTAAGGATAATTTTGGAAAGCTAATTTTTTAATGTGAGATCTTCCACTTAGAGACTTTTTCAGGTGTAACTAGTGAATGTATTTTCCCATTTAGTTTATTTTTTAAGACCTTTAGGAAATTGAGGTTTGAGGAGCCTATTAAAGATTTGGGTTCACCTATGATGATATGGATTGTAATGTCAATTGGGGCTAGTAGAATACCTTTTAAAGATTTTGTGCACCCAAGAGAGGGGGCAATGGGTTGTTGTGTCTTAAGCAAAAATAACCCATGATGATATGGATTGTAATGTCAATTGGGGCTAGTAGAATACCTTTTAAATATTTGTGCACTCAATAGAGGGGGAAATGTTTGTGTCTTAAGAAAAAATAAGATAAATACTATAAGGAGGAGTATTTGTGTGGTTAAACCCTGTGAGAGAGTGTAATTTATGTTACAATCAGATGTAATCAAGGTTGATTGGTATTATTAAACATGTATCAGATTAATGGTCATGGTAAAGTGAAAACTTTTGACCTAGGGTTAGGGTCACCGCGCGGTTGTAGAGAATGAGCTAGAACTACCTAAAAATAATTTATTAATACACATGAGTAAGTAAAAACCATAATGATAGGATTAACGTTTATGTTGGTTGGTTTGAGATTAATCATTGAGTAGTTATTGTGAGAATGGATATGTCTACGTATTGTAGGAGTATATAGTTAATGCATAAGTTATGCAAAATTTAAAAGAACGAATAAGTTCTAAAGAGCTCAAGGAAAGAGCATATATCGATTAAGTATTATAATTACAAGTATAATACCAGAGTTACCCATATTAAAGGCAGTTGGGGGAAAACATACGAGAAAGTTACGAGATAACGAGACGAGCCATGAAAGAGATCTCCTAAAATGGTTTGTGATTACAGTTTTATGGCGTCAGTGTATGGCCATAAGGTTCGGGTGCGTTTTGTGGATATATGGTCCTAGAGTATGCCTTTTTATGTTTTGTTAACTATGGTGACATGGGTAAAGCAAGCACCTGTGACATTAGGAGGTTCTAGACTGATTATTCACATAGTTCGTTTATGAGGAATATAATAAAGTTCGTGATTCACATAATATACATGGTGTGTAATAATACATTTAGTTTAGGCATAGTTGTTTTACCCGTGGTTATCTTTATGAGTTGATTGTCTATTTATGCGATCCCTCTGATTTTAGTTTCGTGTTCACTAGAATAGGCTTATGGCAATGAAATACACCAACCCATATGGAAGTGGCTAGTCAATTTATTGTGTATAAGTAGTTTATATGGGTGTTCCCTGTATATATATTGTTAGTTGTGGAGATATGAGAATCCCATGCGTTGTGTTACTAAAGTATGGGTTATGGGAGGGCCTTAGAGATTGATGGGTTCCATGAATGATTTATGTGTTTTGTTAATTATTCTTGGGCGGTGGAAATGCCCTATTGTGAATTCACAGAGTGAAAGTGATAATGAGATTTTGACTTTTTGGCACAAGAATACCTATTGAATGTGATATGCTAGTGTTTCCATACTTTATTGAATGGCTTTGTTGTTTTGGTTAACTAATGACAAATTCCTCTTAGTGTGTGAATATACGTGTGGTGAGAAACATTTATATTGTAAACAATGGAGTATTTTGAGACGATCTGGCTACAGATAGCCTCAGTTATATAAAGTTGTGTATGGTCACGTATAGTGTTGGCATAGTGACGTTGTCAGGGTGACCGGTAATAGTAGGACCTTATGGGAATGGTTAGATTTTCATAGGTTTGGGAGTGGATAAGCACTTTATTGACTTTAAGGATGGGTAGAGTGTGCCCTATCGGATGTTTGAAAAAATCAATTAACTTAGGGTGTTTGGTATCACTCTTAGAAGGGGTGAGCCTTCTGTTGGAATGGTCACAGCTAGGATTTACCTCGTTATAGATTTTTATTTGCGTGGATAGTGCATTATTTTGTGTTGGGTCTAGGGTCAACGAATCTCGATAACCAGCTGAGCTATGTAGTAATCTATCAGGAGCGTTCCTTGCTTGTATTTCTCTTGCGAGATGTCTCGCGCACGAAACTTAGTAAGGGTTGGAAGTTGAGATACGTTTGGACCTTAGGACGTTCGATTTAATATGTTCTAAGTTACTTATGTGGGAGATGATGCATCGAACGTCGAGATATTCTAAGACTTAGGGCCAATGAGGTTAAGGAGTGAAACGTCGAGAGAAGTGAGGAACATTAGCACCACCAATAGAATATGGGGGAAATATTCAAAAAGTCGAGTTGCGATTAGTAAGGTGTAGGAGTATACCTTTACTTTATATTTATGCCTATTATATATGATTGAGTTTTGTATATGTATATGTGATATACGTATGTGAAATTTGTGAGGCTTGTGTGTGTATGTGTGGTATTGGGTGCATGGGCACCCCGGGAGTGGCACACTATGGTAGGCGTATCTAAGCCTTATTTTTCCATCTTGTGATGATACAAGTACAAGATAGTTATGTATAAGCTTTTGATATTTGTGTGCTTTAAGTTTCGATGTTATGCTTTAGCGAATTTCGAGGACGAAATTCCTTTATAAAGGGGGGGGGGGGGGGGGAGAGGAGTGTAATACCCCTTTAATTTCTTAATTATTAAGTGGAAATAAATTAATAAAAGTGATTAGTAATTACTTTTACGATTTAGTATTAATTAATATGTATAATTTAGATGGAAAGTGAATTTTCGTGTGATGCCATGATGTGTCGTATGTTATAAATAATTAATTAGTGATATTAATAATTTGATTTTTGGGCTATGTATTATGCGTAAAAAAAATGTGTATTTTATGACACTGTGAGGTGCTACCGTGTGTGTAAGGTATTACAATTTGGACTGGGCTCTAGAGTTGTACGAAGACCCGAATGTGTGTTTTTATTATCTTATGTTGGTCCCGGGGGATAGATGTACCCTTACAGTAAGTTTCAGGCTATTCGGAGTAGTATTTTGGACTCATTTGATGGAAGAAAAATGCAATAATTATTTTCTTGGGTTTAAAGTGTAATTAAGAGAAATTTGGACAACTATATAATGTCTTTTCCCATTGAAACAAAACATTATCAACCATAAATTGATTAGATAGGTAGAGAGAGAAATGGAGAGAAGTTTGAGAGAATGGAAGAGGAGTACAAGACATCAAAGCTCAAAGAATAGTGCTCTTCACACTAAGGCAAGAAATCTCTTGCAATACCACCTTAAATTATGTAACTTATTTATAATTGACGTTTTTCATTTAAAATATGAAATTAGAATGAATGTTTAGAATTTGATTTGGTTGATCTTAATTGTGTTTATTCTTTAAGTTGATTAACTCTACATTAAAGACTTGTACATTTGAGGAGAAATGAAATTAATCCTTAGATATGGTTTGATTCACCTAGAATTGGTTGATTTAGGTTAGTATTATTGTTATACACCTTAGAATTGGAGGAAGATTAGATTTGGTATGTTTAGAAGCTATAAAAGTTGGTATAACACCTAATTAGTTTCCAATTAGTACATATTTATCTACAAACCTCTTAGTAAAACATGAATATCTTAGGATATAAATGATTTGCAGGTGGTTCTAAGTTTATGTGAAACTATGTTCACATAGTTTTCCATCCATTTATGGTACAATACCTAATTAGTTATGAATTAGTACATATTTATTTGTAAAGTCGGTCGTAAAATAGAGGTTTTTTGTCTGGATAATCTCACTCTATTGTACTAAAACACCAACATCTCCTAATCCATAAGGTCGATTGAGGCAACTCAAAATGGGATATAAACTAGACTCACCACTCTATATTTATGTTAAAAATTATCCTTAAATTCATTGTAGTTTGGTATGTGCAAACGTTTTAATTCATGACAGAAGTGGTTAAATTATGGGTTGGTGATTTTGTTTAAGGTTATTTAACTTTGTTTATTGATATATTATACTTAGTTAATATTGGGAATATTTATGTAGGTTAGATATTTGAGCCTTAGAACTATTTATTAACATACAATGTTGGGATTGGGTAGACGCGTGAGGGAACGATATTCTATAGTAGTATGAATACATGCAATAATTATGTAAATGTGTACTAAATTTTATATGAACATACCGTATTCTTGATGAATCTATTAGTGGAATTTATGTTGGAATTGCTGACCATGTGCCGTAATCGTGAATGGTAATGCAAGCAATTGGGAGGTCTTAGGTTGGAAGTGTTGACTGCGTACCATAACACTGACTCATAATGCAGGAAATCGGGAAGTCTTATGTTTAAAATCACACATTCAACTTGTCTAAACTTCGTGACGAGAGAGGTTGATGACTCGGTCCTTGGGGAGGGGGGATGGAACTACTCTATGGTTGGGTTGTATAGTGATGTCCCATTCTCATAGGTGTATATTGATTTTGTTTAAGTTCGTTAAGTGAGGGACTTATACGTACTTAACGATAAAGGCACGAGCATATCCCCGACAGTTATTGCTTCGTGTGTGTTTAAAATTATGACTGTATAAATTAATATTTAAATTTAGTTGAATAAATATTAATTAAACCCTATGTCACTATATTGTATGGATTTAATTAAAGGTACTTTAAATGTGGGTGAAATTGCGAGGGTTAGTATGTGGAGTGCATTCCCACTTGAGTAATTAGTTACATTCTTATTTCACACGAGTAATTAATTACAATTTTATTTCACTTATTAATTAATTACGTGTATATAATATTAGCCTGGTAATGGACACTTTGAGTTAAATCCCTATGTCATATTATTGTGTTGTGTTATGAGATTTTGTATATCTTATCATTCGGGTCACATGAGTGGGTGTTAATATGGAATCATTTTGTGCGCTTATGTAATATTTCAGTGACGAACATGTTTATCTAAAAGAAGTTAAAATAATTAAATATCACGTTATGAGATCGTGAATATCTTAGTGAGTAAAAGGTGGATATTGAGTTTTATTCTATACATGTGTAGTCAGTTACATCCCTATTATTTTTTACTATCAATTACTTATTAGTTTAGAGACAAATACTTTTAGTATAGCTTATGCCTTGGGTTCGGACATGCTCGTAGTACTTAGACTAGATGAGAGGTGAGGTATTTATGGCATGTGAGCATTGATGGGTCGCATGTTTGTTGTAAATGAGTCATGTTATTTACATTGATATTATTAGAGATATTTATTGCAACTTTTGAGTTCTAACCCAGATTTATAAATCTCCCCCATAGGTATTATTATAATATATAATTTTAGCAAGGCAGAGCAGCTAGACTTGCAGCATTGGAAATTTAGTCATAATCTTAAGAGTAGGAGTGTTGTTTCATTCAATTATCATTTGTATTCAGGAATTTAGTCCAAAGGTAGTTACTATCGTAATTCTTTCTTCCAGTTGATACCTTTGTATAAAAGAAATTTTTATATATTGGAGTTTCAGTTTATCACAGTTCGATTGGTTTCATTGTCATCCTATATTGAGTTTTTATTGTGGATGGTTTTATTTATTATCACTTTTACATTTATGTTGATACTGAGAATGATATAAATTATTTTAGCACTCCTTGTATTTTGTGTCCGTCTCGATCAACTAGACGTGAAAAATAGTGGGTGTTATAACAGACATCTATCCAAACCTAAGGATAATGATTTCGTCAAAAAGTGCATTCTGAATGAGGAGAGAGTCACTCGAACAATGCTCAAGATGAAGAGTGGCAAACGAATTAATTCAATAGCACAAGACGATATTAAGGATGTTGTGAGGTTGTTGACAACTTACCTAGTATTAAGTTGATTGTTTTTAACATCAGGGATCGCTGTTGGGTGGGAATTTGTTTCCTTTATATATAACCTTTGAAAAAGAAAAACATAAAATTGGGCAAAGGAAATGACAAATTTTTTTGATGGAATCAGTTGCAACTGAGCAATAACATCCTACAATGGTGAAAGGTTTCCTTCATGAATTTATGTTATTCAATTAATGTGAATTTTCTTTTACAATGTTATTATATTACAATTTGATTGATCTAAATTTCAGTATTGGTTATACAAGAAAATAACTATAGTAAAACCAACAACTACATCTTTTCAACCTCTAATTCTGAAGTGTCCACTTAGGGTTATCACAAAAAAATAAAGAAAAAAGAAGGCCATATTAGTTGTATTCGGCCAAACCAAGTCTCTAAAATATTGAACATTACATAATTTCGCATTGTTATTTCGCAGGATTTGGCAATGTGATTTTGTAGTGCTATTTTGGAGTGAAATAATACAGAGTAACTAATATACTTTTATATGAATTGTGTAGTTAACGAAGAAAAATATCCAAGCCTGTTGAGGTTGATGGTGAAAGGTGAAAGTGAGGTTGAATTTGGGGCTGTAAATAAGAATGATGACAATGGAGTAAATGATGATGACCAATTTCATGATGGGTGGGTGGGAGGTGAAATAGATTATGACCAAATCCCATGCCAAGATTTTGAGTGATATCAATAAGAAAACTGCAGACGTTTCTTTTGAGGGAGACATGCCTGAAGTAATTAAAGGTATAATAGAATTGTCAATGGAAAACAGAAAAATGGACTTTAAAGACCTATTTTTTGTATACCCATCAGACAACCAAGTTGAGGAAGATGACGAGGAGAATAATAAAAAGGGTAGAGTTTGAATACCTAGAATTTAAATATAAAAAGTCGAAAAAGGCTTTGAAAATGGAGGTTGAAAATGTCACAAGTGAGCGCAATCGCGTAAAATAAGACAATGATGAACTTCGATCGTAGCACAAAGAAGATATCAAAAAAATAAAAAGTGCATAATCTATAAATGTTGATATATGGAAAAAGTTAAGCGAATTGTAGAAGGAAATGGAGGAGCAAAATCTCAAACAATCATCTGAGGTGGCCCAGAAAAATGAGACAATAGGAAGGTTGGAAGCAGACGCTCTCCATAATGAACATAGGAACGCAGAAGAGGAAGAATCCTATGTAAATAAATTGAAAGAAAGACGAGATACATATAAGGAAAGACTTAAAAAGTCTGAGAAGGATATGTAATCGACAATTACTTTGTATGAACATAAAATAAGAGAACTCGTAGGAGAGAAGAATAAGGATGAAGAAAAACTGAAATATATGGAGTTGTTATTAGAAGAAACAAAAAAAATGACAATAACAAGGGATATGTAGTTGAAAGAATTTACAGTCCTATTAGAACGAAAAAATTAAAAAGTTAAAACATTGAGGAGAATAAGTACTAACAATATGGCTAATGTTAATGTCAGCATTGACAAGTACAAGAAAAATTTAGAATTTAGTAAAGTTGAGATAGTTTTGTTGAAATCTGATCTTGAAAATATCAATAAAGAGAAAGAGAAATTAGAAGTTATTTAAAAAACAATTCTTTTCAATAAAGAAGTTATGAATAAGTCTGGGGAGGTAGAAATCCTAGATGCAGATCATGAAACACCATAAATAAAAAATATAGAGAATAAAAAGTGAACACTATTATTGCTGGTGTGAAGGAGAACCCAAGAAATATTGTTAAGCCAATTGGAGATGATTTCGCTGCAGAAGAAAAAATGAAAAGGGGGGAAGACAAGTGTTCGTGAAAGAATCTCACAAAGAAGAAAAAAGCTTAAAATAATTAGAAGTAGTAAGATGAGGGTGATAATTCTTCAATGTTAAAACACAAAATGCCATTTTTAGCTTCCAACAAACATCTATAATGGCTTGACAGATGCTGACAAGCAGCTTCTTGCAAAAGCGATGTTATTGAGTGAAAAAGTGTAAGAATAAGTATCATTAAAAAAAATTAATCTTCATCACATCAAATTTTCATATTCTATTACTAACTTTATTGTGATATATGACAAGACGTTAATGTGAACCTATGAGATTATCCAATTTGTATTGATGAAACATTTCAATTGATAAACAAGGAGGAGGTATCAAGTGCGATTAGTATTGAAATATTGATCATATGATTTAGCACTGCGAGATTCCTATTTCGTATTGCTAAATCGCACTGTGAAATTATTATTTTTCAACTTGAAATAATAATATGATTTCATACTCAAATATAATTGTATGAAATCACATTGATGTTTTTGAACTCGTGCTATTTCGCAGTGTGAAATATCATTGTTATTTCGTATTACGAAATAAGTGCGACGTAATATAATTGTCATTGGTTATATGTGAAAATATTAATGTAAATAATTGATGATTTTGCGAATATGTTGTCAAGAGAGTCAAAGAATATGGTGAATAAAGAAAAGCGAAACACCACCAGATAACTACTTCCTAAAAAAATATTACATAATGAGTTCGTTGTTTCGGGTAATCATCATCATTTTAACTATGGTTTAAAGTGTTTGTATGTTTTAAGTTAGTATCACAATCGAAGTTAAGAATTACTTCTATGATGATTCCCAGGATTATCACCAAATGAATCCCAAAGGTTATATAGATATTGTGGGCAGTTTTTTTTTTTACTAAAGGCGACTTCACAGATTTTTGTTATATACTATTACCAATTAACCATAAGGATGATTCCAAAAAATGGATAACACATCATTAGACCTTAGGTTGTTATGACATGTGCAACAGGTCATGGTCTCTATTCAACTCCCTTCGTCCGAAAGTGAAATCCAAAGATGCCTACCTTATTGACGGAATCGAAGTGGTATATGCATAATTCAACATTTGATAAATAATATATATAAATTCTAATTAATTATTCATTTTATTTTAGTAGACTAAACATGTTTTATTTTTTAGATTCGTTCATACGGTGACTTCCAGAACGCAAATAACAGAGAAGCATACACTGCCAAAAGAGCTAACAAACTTTCTCCTCCAAACATAATTGAAGCGCAAGAGTTCTATTGCCCAATTAATAATATGGCACTAAGCCCTCAACAAACCCTAGGGAGGTAATGACCAACAAATAAAATAACTATATTTATTCGGACAACATGTCAATATATTTTCAATGAATAATTGACTTATTCATTTTATTTATTTTGAAATGTGGATTGCGGAGTTGTCATTTGCTATGTAATGGAGAATTAATTACTTGAGGGGAATGTACATCTCAATTGGATATTGCTTTTACAAATGAATTTATGACTAAAGTAATACATATGTTATTATATGGCAAACAAAACACATGGACTTAAGGTGACTATTTAGCATAAAAATGCAAGATATTGAGTGATATAAAAGGAAATAATTAATTTTTAATTTATGTTTGTTAGTTTGTTATGAAATTTGTGCACTAATATATTATTTTACTTATCTTGTAGGAGTCCTTGCTAAAGGGAGTTTATATTTATTACACATGTGATTTTTTAATACTTGTTCAAATTGCAAAAGCGTAAGTTTAACTACAAAATAATTATTTCGCATTTGCATTACGAAATGACCATATCTCATTATGAAACATATCTTCGCATTGTGATATAAATATTTTGCACTGTGAAATTGTCATGTCACAGTGATGAATCAACTATTTCTCACTTCGAAATAATAATTTTGCAATGTAATATAGTGATATTGCACTAAGAAGTAGTTATTTCATAATGCAAAATGGTTATGTCACAATCAGGAATAAGGTATTTCCCACCGCGATATACTGATTTCGCACTATAAAGTATCAATGTCGCGTTGCGAAATGATCACATCATAGTAAGAAAAAGGATATTTTGCAGTGCGAAATGAGTATAACACATTGCAAAATGCTCATTACTTTTCATTATGAAATAAACATTATCTCTTCCTTTTATGTTGATCCCTCTCGTAAGGACTATATTCAAAACAAGTTCCCTGAGATAGAACTGGAATAAAGCATAAAAATAAAAATAAAATAAAGGAAATGAAAATAAACACTAACATATCATACTTTTAAAATAAAAAATATATTTACTATGACGTGAAGATATTACAACTAATTAAAGGTCCTGCACTTAAGGATTGCATGAAACTTGCATTCAAATGCTCATACTCATCCCTGGATAAAGGCTTATTGTAGTTGTTATGTATTTTGAAAATGAATTTAAACCTATCATTACGACGATAAAATTTTGAGGTAAGAGCGATTTTATCAAAACGATAGAATTATTCTTTCCAAAAATCCCATTCATTTCCAAAAACTCTCTCCCTCAACTTGTCAATTGCAGATTCCTTGTCACTTATTAAACCAATTTTGACGGAAAAAATTACAAAAGCACGGCTGTGTGTATATATATATATATATATATATATATATATATATATATATATATCCCTGAGTATAGATTGACCATGAGCACCCGTATCCCTGAGTAAAGATTGATCGGGGCTACCAGGATCAAATTCTGTAATTTTCCAAATAGCATTTACATATTTGATGCCATTTTTAGGATTTCCAAACCACGTCTTTCCTAAATTAAACTTTTGAAAACCTCCAACACTAATATCTCCCGTGTAAATTTGGTCCACGGTTTCATACATTTTATAACATTTTCTACATTAGGTCCAATGCCAATATCTCTCGTGTCTTTCCTTCTTTACAACATTTTATACATTTCCCTTTAATAAATATGTATTTTAGTATTTTATATTCACATTCTTCTAGATTATATAAGAAATTTAAATCTTCATCTTTTTTTAAAAATTTGGTCATTTGTATCTATTATTTCTATACTATATATATACTTTTATTATCTATTTCTTCATCATATATGTTTTCTAATTCTATTTTATCTTCTAAATAGTTTTCTATATCTTATAATATATTTTTTCTTGTATTTTTGATACATTATTATTCTTATATATAGATGGACAATTTGGTCTGAGGTGACTAGAATCTCCACATATAAAACATTTACAATTTTTTGTTATTTTATTGTCATCTTTCTTTATTCTTTCTTTATAGTTTTTATATTTTTTTCTATACCATGATCTTTTACGTATATTATTTTTACAATTGTATTTATTATATTAATTATTATATTAATTATTATTATTATTATTATTTATTTATTAGGTTTTGATTAATCTAATTCTATATTTTTTATATCGTTTTATACCTTTAGGTTTTCGATTATCTATTATTCTTTTGTTATTACACCCATATTGAGGTAGGAAGTCTAATTGTTTGCAAGTATAATAATATTTCTTAACCCAGTGTATACAAAATATACGTATATACACAAATAAAGAACAATTTACCACAAACATGGATAACAAGTGTAAAAAGTCATCATTCTTTTATTTTAGGTTTAAATTTTATTCAGTCACTAACTGGAGGATTTATGTATAGATCCACATGATTACAATTTTTTAAAAAAGGAACCCATATTATTAGTAATAATAAATAAGAACATATAAATCATTTAAAACTTGTATTCAAAGAATTTATAGACCAAGGACTAATAATAAGTAGAAAAAAGATGCAATTAGAAAAAGAAGAAACATAATTCTTAGGATTATGTATAAAAGGAGGAAAAATAGAATTACAAAAACATATAATAACAAAAGTTTTTGAATTTCCAGATAAGATAGAAGAAACTAAATAGTCACAATCTTTTCTAAGACTATTAAATTATTATAAAAATTTATACCAAATTTATCAAAGTTAGTAGGGCCATTGTACAATAAATTAGGCAAAAACGGTCAAATTTTTTTTAATACATAATATATAGAATTAGTAAAGAATATTAATTTTTTTATAACAGAGTTTTGACTATTCAGACCACAGTACTACAAGTTACTCTAGCAGCCAATCAAGCCAAGATAAAATAGCGACAACAAATGGCATGGCACATACATGATACAAGAAATAAATAATCAAAATTTATGTAGGCATACATTTATATGTTATTGTTTATTATTACTAAATACTAAGATATCATCAATATATACTATACAATAATCTGAATATTTTTTAAAAATTTTGTCCATTTTATTTTGAAAGATTTGTCTTGCATTTTTTAAGCCAAGAGGTATAACTAGCCATTCAAAGTGTTTTTGATATAAAAAATTCTATATATAATTAAAAGCAAGTTAAAATGAATAAATAATTAATCGAAAACTAAATATTGGATTATTCATGTTGACAAAGTACACCGTCGACAATGACATCATATTCATTGAGATGATTAATGGTGATAAAAAAATTGTCAAGAAATAAGTCAGTTGTAGTATGTAGAAAATCGTTGACAAGGAAATTATATGTGGTGTATAGTGGATGATATTATAAATTTATACTTTCAATTATGTCGGTGTAATACCCCGCACTTTTATGGGAAATTAAATTCAATAATTAAGAGTAATTTGGAAATTTAAGAATTATCGTGAATAGTAAATTTTTAGAGTTTTCAAGGATTAAATGATTTTCGATGGGTGTTATATTTACTTTTGGGGTTAAGTAAATAAGTCGGAGTATTTTAATTATACGTCGCAGCTGGGTAAAGCGATAGAGGATAATATTTTAACGGGAATACCGCATTAAGTTGTGTGGGGTTAAATTAGTGAGTTGCGGTTAAGTGCCTCAGATAGAGATTTCGATTACGCGGTGAGTCTCGGAATGGCCGAGATAGTCAGAATTGAGTATTCGGGTGTCAAAATTGAGTTTTGAGAATTTTTGGATTAATAGGGACTCGTAATTGAGTAAACGAGTTATTTTTGGGTTTAAAGGGATAAAACCTTATTTTTCTCCTTATAAAGGCACGGGAGAGTGGGAGAAAAGAAAGAAAAAGAGAGAAAGAAGAAGAGAATAAAGGAAGAAGGGAGAAAGAAGAGAGAAAAAGGATTTCCGAGCCAAACTCCGTCGGATTTGACTCGGGGTCGTCGGATTTTATCCTCTAGGCAAGTGTTTGCTTGCTTTATTTAATTTTGAGCATAAATCTCGTATCATAGTTGGTAATAACAAACCCTAAAGATTTTGGGTTGGATTTTTGTGGGGTAAAGGGTAAACCCCAAAAATTATAAAATTGGAGAAACTTAAAAATTAATCGAATATAATTGTTGATTTTTGGATTTAGGGTGTTTAGAACCTATTTCCTTTGTGCATATTTAGTTAGATGTTGGTTAAAGAAGAGGAAATTGAGTTTGGAGGTTTGGAAATTGTCGAAATAGGGGCCGGAGAAGAAGCGGTCCGTCATGATCGATCGATCGAGGGCTAAGGATCGATCGATCGACCATCGATCGATTGAGGGCCAAGGGTCGATCGATCGACCCTTCAGGAATTTTGGCAATTTTGCCTAGAGTTATTTAAATGGGATAAATTCCCACTTTTATGGTTTTTAGCCTACTTATTCGAGAAAATAAATATTCATCTAGGGGGATATATTCCTAATCAATTAAGGGAGTTACAATTGGGATTTAGAAAGTGTTTTAAGTGTGTGACACTAAAATTATATTTTCGAGGAAAATAAATTAAATTGAGAAATTAGAGGTTTGGGGTTCCTAAAATAGAGTGGGGACCTATAAATTATTATTCGAGTGAAATATAATCCTTGGGTTCGTGGAAATGGAATCCACGACCTATTTAAATTAAGGTTGTTTGGTGATAAATATTTTTTGGGATAATTTAAGTGGGCATTTAGGCCTATATAATTATGCGCGTAGAAAACATAATTACATCGATCATGAGTGACTATATCCTACGAGACTATTAGGATAAATTTGGGAAGACGTGTATTTCCTTAGTGTGAATTGGTATAGTTGGCATAATTATATAAATCCTTAACTGTGAATAAGGTACAAGTTATTTATCAAGTGAGGGGATACTTTTGGGTTTAGTATCGTAAGTGTGCGAATACTCGAATATTATTAATTATGAGAATCTTTGGGATTTGTGGTCATCGCTATGTGTGATTGGCAATTATGGCCATTTATATTTGTTTAAGGAACTATGTGGATTATATACATAATATGTGAGTAAAGTATATATATTATATGGTACGAATATGTATATATATCTATGTGTGGATGGTGTATATATATGTTAAGCATACCCCCTCTAATGCTATCATTGGGAAGTTGCGCGATGAGGGTGAGCACCCTGTCTTGAGGAGCAGGGTGTGGATAGTCCCCAGGTCATAGCGTCCATTGTTATATTGTGTGATTTTTATTAGGGGTGAGATGTGGTGGGTATGTTTCGTCTCATTTTCGGGGAGGAACTTTGACCGCTTCCCAGACGTTGTGTGTGTGTGTTGGCCGCGATGTCGGTGATATTGAGTCCGACCGCTGGTCCCCAGGGTGGTATGTGAGTGATGCCCTGGAAGATGATAGCATTGAGAGACTGCATTCGCGAGTTATAGCTCGTTGGGATGGTTATTGTACTTGTGTGTATAGTACATTGCTTGTATGAGAACAAGATATTATATCTCTATGAGAGTAAAGAGATAAATTGAATATGAAATGTACAAGAATTAATTGTCATTCCGGGAGATTGTATCCGGAAGTGTAATATGATATGTATATAAAAGCGAGTATGAAAGATAAAGATGAGTATGATAATGAATATAATTATATGAATATATATATAAATTGAGTACTGAGGGTCTAATGGATCTCGACGATCGACCTTGCCAAGTAGTAGTGTATCGGGGGGGGGGGGGGTTCTTTGGTTGGATTTCGCTTTGCGAGACACCCCACGCACGAATATGGCATAGTGTTGAGACTCGGTAGAAGTTGAGCCCTTAGTACTTGGGTTGTTTAGGATTTCTAGAGTTGGGGGTGATAGATTAGTTAGGCGGCTTAGCGTGACTAGGATGTATAGAGGGATGCTCTAGGTCTGCACTATTAGAAGAGAGGTGATGGTTATCTCATGGTAGTGCGATACAAGTTTAAATATGAGATAAAATATATTTTTTAAAAATAAAGCATTTATGCACTTGCTAAATATTTTCACAACTTGGGCTCTGACCCGTTTCTATATTTTTCCTCTCTTGCTATATATTGTATACATATTGGTGTCCAGACACAGGGACGCCTGGATGATGATCCTTTCGAGTCAGACGTCTGCTGCAGCAGCTGTGGATGCATGCAGGTTTGATTTAGACGCTTATATTCTTGCGATCTAGACAGGAAGCATTGTAGTAACTTTCGAGCCGAAAGCCAAAATTGTATTTAGTTATTCTTTTACCACCTTTTGGTGCGACATTCGATTTGGTTGTATCATATTTGAACCGAGTGTTCGCTTATTTTATCTCTTTCCAGTTTCATTTATTAAAACTGTGGGGATGTTCTAATTGTATAATTGCTTAAAAAGATTAGTTAAATAAAATTTTGACGCCAACCTAATAGGTTATTAGTAATTAAATTGGTTTTCGACAGTGATGCTGAGAATGATCCATATGCGACTCCTGTTTTAATTTGATATAGGAGTGATCGCCCGGTATTTTATTAGGCGGGGTGTCACAGATGGTATCAGAGCATTAGGTTCTAGTGTCCTTAGGAATCTGTGTGGACGTACTACGTTTTCAGCGTTGCTTTCGATTTGTTATAGAGCCTTATGATTAGGATTGTTGATTCCTTTTGTGAGATTTTGTTCTCCTGCCATATTATGAAATTATAGTAATCTTTTGCACGCTCTTTCAAGGTTCATGTGTTGATCGAGAATGGGTGACCAAGGAACGCCGTAATGAGGGAAGTAGGAGGCAGGGCGTAGTTGGAGCAGTTGGTGGAAGTTGGAGATTAGGACCGTAGTAGAGGTCATTCTCCTTGTGGCATCTGCTAAGAATTATTGCAATGACTACTAAAGAATATTAGTTATGAGTATCTAAGTACCGCTATGGTAGAGAGTGGTACTGAAGTGGAGTTACCCGGTAAAGCTTAGGGTTCGAAAGGGGTCTTTGATAAGGACCATATTTGAAGTAAATTCATGCGAAGGCAGTGTGGCATTACTCAGTGGAAGTGGGAGTCTCAGAAGCTTTAACTTGGCGAAGGGCATGGAAATACACAGATGTGAAAATTAGAGGAAATTTTTTTACCCAAAGGAGCAATATTGAAATCGTGGGAATGGTGATGACCATATTCGGTGGAGCAGGATGTTTTGCCCATAAAGGGATCTTACGGATAGTTTTTAAGCATGAGCCCCCACGATTTAGCAGGAATGAAAAGAATGCAGTTTTAATTATTCACGTAAGGTTTGGTTAGGGGCCGACAGTGAATAAAGAGATTTATGGATAAGTGAACTTTGTACTGAATCGAGGTAAGTACAATGAAGAGAGAGTTCTTTCAAGGAATGATAGGCTAACTAGAGAAGTGTTGCTAACATTTATGGAGAATGTTTGTTCGAGGACCCCATTGGTGGACATCCACTCGGGGAATTCGTTGAAACGGGGCTGTTGAGGCCGGTGGTGGAGTTTCCTTTTCATGAAGAAGTTAAGGGGAACTAGTAAAGTGATTGCCAGGATCGCGGATATGGAGTCCAAGATATTGATAACCTTGAAAGGGTCAGGGTGACCCGAGATGGGGCATGGATTAAAATAATTTTAGTTCAGTTAGGGCAAGTGTATTAAGTTCGGGTGCCTTTTGGAGTAGCTAGGGAGATAGGCGAAGTTGTTATTATGAGTTTCACCTCAGTTGAAGGAGGCTTGTTCTGTATGACGAAATTGAGTCACAGTGTGTTATTAGCCCTAGATTCGTGTGTGTGACGCGAGTTTATAAATAGTATTGATAACATTATGCAATATATGTTTATGTGTTTTTTTGCGATATCGGGAATCTATTTTCTTTCATTCACTGAGAAGAGTGGGTGTTAGTATTTTGAGTTTATATCAGATTGGTATTACTCGTTTTGTGTGTGTTATACGAGTATGGTGTTATTTTGAGTAGAATATGATATTTGTTGTTCAGAGTGATAGCAGGCTAATGATGACAAGGCTATCGTGTTCACGGTTACAGGGTGGAACGGGCTGTTATTACCATATCTCACCTGAATACAGGCTGATATCGCCTTTATTATATGCATAGATGAAACTTCGATGAGAAGATGTTTCATTATTATGATTCGAGTGCGTGGCGACCATATAGATGTGATTTAAGGTATGCAGGGTTAATTATTGAGCTGTGAGTTTAAGCTCATTATTGATTGCGCAAGGACTGAGTGTTAGTGCGAGTTCTTGTTGGTATAGCTCATGGGTAAAGATGGGAGTTCATACCACATTTTGTTAAAAGAGGGAATAGGGTTATCCCGATTGCATAATTGGAGTTAACGGACCTCCACGACCGACAAAGTTAAGTAGTAGTGTATTGGAGGGATTCCTTATTTGGATTTCGCTTGCGAGACGCTCCACGCATGAACCTTAACGACGTCGGGAGTGGAGAGATATTATGGGATGCAAGGATATTGGTTTTGTGGATAAGTCATATAGTGTGGAGGAAACACTATAGACTATGAGCCGTATGATAATGGTATGATTATGGAAATATTGTGTTATGGAAAAGCACTAAAGTGGTCCTCTCACCACGAGTTGGTGGGTGAAGTAGGACTTAGAGAAATTGATTTGAGGATTATAGCCAGGCCTTAATGAAAAGGCCAATTTTTGAAGACGTATGTTTTGGGTATGATGTTCGTAACGCTTTTGCAGAGAGTGGGCGCCTTGATTAGTTAAACTTTCCTGTTCGCCTAAGTGGAAGTATAGAATAGTAGAAATGCGTAAATAGGTTAGTGAGGTAAGATTTAGGACGTCCCGCTGGTGTGCCTTAGGCCGTTATATCTTGATGATCGACGGCGCGAGGGAGTAGTGTAACGGGAGGGTTCCTTGTTTGGATCACTTTGCGAGACGTCCCACGCATGAAACCAAACAAATGTCAAGAGTTGAGAAAGGTCTTGGTCACCAGGGACACAATTTAGGATAACACTATTTCGCGTAGTTAGGAACGTTTCGATATTAGAATTTTGGGCAGTGAGGCCAGTAGAGTTAGTGGCGCTGATATAGAAATATTAGTTGGTTAACCTTGAGAAGGATGAGATTTTGCGGGTTGGGAAGACCCATGTATGAGTATTACGCCAAGGAAATAGGGTCCATTATTAGGCAAATTTGTACGTGTCGGACGTTAGTGTTAGTTGTGCGGAAAGGCACGGGTGGAAGAGGTGTATGGGCACCTTAGTTAGTTGGTTTTATATATGCCGCATGAGATAGAAGGAATGTACTATATAGAGTTGAAGAGTATGCCGAGATGGTAGTATAGTATAGTATAAACCTTGTTATAGGTGAGCTCTTATTAAGTACGGTTAAGAGTTATTGGGTAGAGCCATTCCACTTTGAGGCATTAGGATGTGGAGTGATTCATGATCCTAGGTTAGTGTTGGTAGTATAGGTTATATCTAAATTTCGAGGATGAAATTCCATTGTAAGGGGGAAGTATGTAATACCCCTCACTTTTATGAGAAATTAAATTCAATAATTAAGAGTAATTTGGAAATTTAAGAATTATCGTGAATAGTAAATTTTTGGAGTTTTCAAGGATTAAATGATTTTCGATGGGTGTTATATTTACTTTTGGGGTTAAGTAAATAAGTTGGAGTATTTTAATTATATGTCGCAGCTGAGTAAAACAACAAAGGATAATATTTTAATGGGAATACCGCATTAAGTTGTGTGGGGTTAAATTAGTGAGTTGCGGTCAAGTGCCTCGGATGGAGATTCTGATTGCGTGGTGAGTCTCGGAATAGCCGAGATAGTCAGAATTGAGTATCCAGGTGTCAAAATTGAGTTTCGGGAAGTTTTGGATTAATAGGGACTCGCAATTGAGTAAACGAGTCATTTTTTGGTTTAAAGAGATAAACCCTTATTTTTCTCCTTATAAAGGCACGGGAGAGTGGGAGAAAATAAAGAAAACGAGAGAAAGAAGAAGAGAAGAAAGTAAGAAGGGAGAAAGAAGAGAGAAAAAGGATATCCGGGCCAAACTCCGCCGGATTCGACTCGGGGTCATCAAATTTTATCCTCCAGGCAAGTGTTTACTTGCTTTATTTAATTTTGAGCATAAATCTCATATCATAGTTGGTAATAACAAACCCTAAAGATTTTGGGTTGGATTTTTGTGGGGTAAACGAGTTTTTCGAAAGTTTAACTGGTAAACCCCAAAAATTATGAAATTGGAGAAACTTAGAAATTAATCGCATATAATAGTTGATTTTTGGATTTAGGGTGTTTAGAACCTATTTCCTTTTTGGATATTTAGTTGGATGTAGTTAGATGTTTGTGGAAAAAGAGGAAATTGAGTTTGGAGGTTTGGAAATTGCCGAAACAGGGGCCGGAGAAGTAGCTGTCCGTCATGATCGATCAATCGAGGGCTAAGGGTCGATCGATCGACCCTTCAAGAATTTTGGCAATTTTGCCTAGAGTTATTTAAATGGGATAAATTCCCACTTTTATGGTTTTTAGTCTACTTATTCAAGGAAATAAATATTCATCCAGGGGGATATAGTCCTAATCAATTGAGGGAATTACAATTGGGATTTAGAAAGTGTTTTAAGTGTGTGACACTAAAATTATATTTTCGAGGAAAATAAATTAATTTGAGAAATTAAAGGTTTGGGGTTCCTAAAATAGAGCGGGGACCTATAAATTATTATTTGAGTGAAATATAGTCCTTGGGTTCATGGAAATGGAATCCATGACCTATTTAAATTAAAGGTGTTTGGTGACAAATATTTTTGGGGATAATTTCAGTGGGCATTTAGGCCTATATAATTATGCACGTAGAAAAAATAATTACATCGATCATGAGTGACTATATCCTACGAGACTATTAGGATAAATTTGGGAAGACGTGTATTTCCTTAGTGTGAATTGGTATAGTTGGGATAATTATATAAATCCTTAAGTGTGAATAAGGTACAAGTTATTTATCAAGGGGATACTTTTGGGTTTAGTATCGTGAGTGTACGAATACTCGAATATTATTAATTATGAGAATCTTTGGGATTTGTGGTCATCGCTATGTGTGATTGGCAATTATGGTCATTTATATTTGTTTAAGGAACTATGTGGATAATATATATATAATATGTGAGTAAAGTATATATATTATATGGTACAGATATGTATATATATCTATGTGTGGATGGTATATATATACGTGAAGCATACCCCCTCTAATCCTATCATGGGGAAGTTGCGCGATGAGGGTGAGCACCCTGGCTTGAGGAGCAGGGTGTGGATAGTCCCCAGGTCATAGCGTCCATTGTTATATTGTGTGATTTTTATTAGGGGTGAGACGTGGTGGGTATGTTTCGTCTCATTGCCAGGGAGGAACTATGACCGCTTCCCAGACGTTGTGTGTGTGTGTGTGTGTGTTGGCTACGATGTCAGTGATATTGAGTCCGACCGTTGGTCCCCATGATGGTATATGAGTGATTCTTGGGAAGATGATAGCATTGAGAGACTGCATTCACGAGTTATAGCTCGTTGGGATGGTTATTGTATTTGTGTGTATAGTACATTGCTTGTGTACATTGCTTGTATGAGAACAAGATATTATATCTCTATGAGAGTAAAGAGATAAATTGAATATGAAATGTACAAGAATTAATTCTCATTCTGGGAGATTGTTTCCGAAAGTGTAATATGATATGTATATAAAACGAGTATGAAAGATAAAGATGAGTATGATAATGAATATAATTATATGAATATATATATAAATTGAGTACTGAGCGTCTAATGGATCTCGACGATCGACCTTGCCAAGTAGTAGTGTATCGGGGGAGTTCCTTGTTTGGATTTCGCTTTGCGAGACACCCCACACACGAATATGGCATAGTGTTGAGACTAGGGAGAAGTTGAGACCTTAGTACTTGGGTTGTTTAGGATTTCTAGAGTTGGGGGTGACATATTAGTTAGGCGGCGTAGAGTGACTAGGGTGTATAGAGGGATGCGCTAGGTGTGCACTATTATAAGAGAGGTGAGGGGTATCTTATGGGAGTGCGATACCAGTTTAAGTATGAGATAAAACATATTTTTTTAAAATAAAGCATTTATGCACTTGCTAAATATTTTCACAACTCGGGTTCTAACCCGTTTCTATATTTTTCCTCTCTTATATATTGTATACATATAGGTGTCCAGACACAAGGATGCCTAGATGATGATTCTTTCGAGTCAGACGTCTGCTGCAGCAGCTGTGGATGCATGAAGGTTTGATTTAGACGCTTCTATTCTTGCGATCTAGACAGGAAGCATTGTAGTAACTTTCGGAATGAAAGCCCAAATTGTATTTAGTTATTCTTTTACCGTCTTTTGGTGCGGCATTCTATTTGGTTGTATCATATTTGAACCGAGTGTTCGGTTATTTTATCTCTTTCCTGTTTCATTTATTAAAACTGTGTGGATGTTTTAATTGTATAGTTGTTTAAAAAGATTAGTTAATAAAATTTTGACGCCAGCCTAATAGGTTATTAGTAATTAAATTGGTTTTCGACAGTGATGCTTAGAATGATCCATATGCGAATCCTGTTTTAATTTGATATAGGAGTGATCTCCCGGTATTTTATTAAGCGGGGTGTCATCGCCGGTTTATAAAAGGTTTCTTTAAAAAATGTGAACACAACGGATGAGAGATAGGGGAAACAGGAATGACTCCCCATTCTTCTATATGATCAATGAGGAACTTTATTACTCTCCCCTTGTCCAATGAATATGAATTTGGGTATGTATGAATTCTCACATTTGAGGTGGAAATTTAGTGTCAAAATTAAAATGAATCTTTTAGGTGTGAATTTAAATAAAAATGTGATAATCAAATATCATGTTAATCAAGTTTGAATTTGAACCACTCAAGGGGGAATTCAAGAGTAAATTTGCATCTCCACATTCTCTCTCACTATAATTCTCTTCCTCACTCTCACTTTCTCCAGAATGGCTCGAAACATCTTCTATGTACTCATCGGCATGGGACAAACTAGAAGTGCTAACTTGACTGGCCACGAACACACAAAAATTCTGTTCTTTTCGTGATTCACCCCAGGAATCCATCGACTTGACGTTACTGTTACTAAAAGTGTCCTTATGTGAAACTTTCTTGCCTTGTCTCTTAAGCCTAGTGGGACACTAATGTACCTTATGTCCTCTGGTCTCACACTTGTAGCATCTTATCTCTTTATCATTCTCACAACTGTAACACCCCGCCTAATTAAATACCGGGTGGCCAGTCCCATACCAAATTAAAATAGAATATACATTTAGCTCGTTCTTAGCATCACTGTCGAAAACATTTACAAATCACCCAATACCCAATTAAGCCGGTGTTAAAACTTTCCAAATTTTAATTCAACAAAATTCATTTTTAGTTTACGAATAACACTACATATTTTATTCTACCACAATAATAACTGAACAGAATACTGAAAAGTATTTAAATGCAATTGTAATAAACATTCCCAAATAATTTCTCAATACAGTACCCAACAATAATAAATGTATTAAAATGACACGAATACAATAATATCTTGGCACAGATAGAAAGGAGATTTGAATTCCTCTGGGCGACATGACCTAAATAAAAGATCACTACATAATGTGAATCAAATGAAGATAGACGTCTAAGCAATACTCCATAGCTCCATAGCTCGTCATAATCCTCTACGGTTGGCGTCCCTGCTGCTGGACACCTGATATAGAAAGTACAATAGAAAATAGAATATGCAAGAAAACGGGTCAGAGCCCGATGTGAAAATAGTTTTGAAAGTAGCAAGTGAAATATTACAATATTTATCACTTATAATATTCATGTTAGATTATCGGGCTCTCTCTTGAGATTCTCACCTCTTATCTATAGTGCACATATAACGTACCTCTAAAATGGCTCATGAATTCTAACCCAATTCTCCTCTCATCCATTCTGATTCGCGAGACCGTATGTCTATTATTTAATTAAGGTAACCTCTTCTTAATAATATAAGTCAATATGCATAACTCAATAATGCTATGGAATTCCAAGTACTTACTATGATTAGAAACCATTAATCAATGTTTATCTACTTACGCATAAGAATACTAGGTATAGGTACCTCGCATAAAATCTATGGTGCTGGCATACTCTGCTATCAAGTCCCCATATTACTCGTACTAAGGGAAATACTAGTTTGGAATCACTCTCGAACTGTATTAATACAAAACACATACAAATGGAGGCGAAGCATAGTTCCAAGTCACTAAGAGGTCAGCACATACCCTCACGTCTCTTAGGACCGTCTGACTATCATACAGATAGCATGTATCAAGGAATCCTATGTTCTAGGGTACGGGTCAATATCCCCCATAAAGGTCCAATTGAGATAAGACTGTCCCGGAGCGAAAACCTCCGTGATAGCAAGTAGTGCGGGTATGATTTTACACATAAATTATCAATCATACAAATAGGCATTAACATATACTTATATAATACTAGGAATGAATCCTATCCCCATGTACCCGGTGTATTTATCAATCCACTCGTACTAAACCTCATATAAATATTATGTAGTTGGCACTTACAAAATAAACATCTCACTTTAATATAAGTTTCCCACATTAACCCAAGTCTTTCTTTCAAAACTATTCCAACCGAATTTATCCAACCTAATAATGAAGATATCTGTCACATTTCATTTTATCTTCAATTATCTATAATTTTCCAGCCTTGGCCGAAGTATTCTAAAATTTGGTTATTTTCCCAAAATTTATCAAAAGCTTATTTTGGACATAATTTTATATAATTCATTTCTCCCATAAACTTTTCCCAAATAAATCCCATTCAAAAATACATTTCTTGAGCCTCAAGTATAACCTAATGTTATTTCCTAAGTTCCATCATACTCATACTCAAATAATCATCAATAACGATTTCTATCAATATGGGTTTTAATCAAACAGTAAAAGGAAATATTTCAGTTTCCAGTGATAGTCGATTGATCGACTGTTTCCGGTCGATCGATCGATCAGTCGATCAACCAGTTCACAACCCAGAATTTGCATTTTGTTCCTACGGGTTTGAGACTTTAAAATCATCAAAACTCATTTAAATCAATCCCAAACTTCCTTTAATTCATCTAGAATGATATAACAAGGTATATGATCAACTACTAACAATCAAACAACCTAAAAATCATCAATTGGTTTAGATTCAATCCCTTTATTCCCCGAAATTTCATAGCTTTCTATTTTCCATAAAAAACATGTAAACTCAGAATATCCCTATCATTTGAAGACAATTTCGTGGGTTATGTCTTTTATGCAAAAAGGATGTTATTCGATTTAATCCTCATTTCAAATCCTCAATCAAAACTCTATCTAGCATGTATATTATAAACCTCTAAATAGAACAACATATTCACTTGCCTTGATATGAAGGTTTGAACCTTTGGTGAAGATTACGTAGGACTATCTTCCTTATCTCCGGTGAATTTTCGATGGTGGTGCTGGTGGTAGAAGGTGGTTAGTCCTCCTTGGTTTGTCCAAGAGTTTCTCCTCCTTTCCAAGCAATCTTCGCTTCTCCCAAGCACCCTTTCACTCTCTCTCAAAAGGTGACCTCTTAATTTTGTGTAGAAGAGGAAATGAACCTACGTACAACTAATCTCCAAATATTTATAATAAGACAAAAATCTGAAATCACTATTCACCCCCTGTAAAAATGACCATAATGCCCTTTTTGTGTGTCTTTTCATTTCCAAATGACCCGAGACCCAAAACCAACATCCAAATAGACTTTTCTGACTATTCCTACCCTTCCGGATGGAACGACGCACTCGAAATGACTATAAGGTTGATGTAAAAATAAATTTCCTATTAATAAATTTGTCCCGACACGTCCCATACCGCGTCCCGACAAAAAATTCAAATTACTGAATTAATAACTCACAGCAATATCAATAACATCACATCCATTTTAATATCCAAAAATTCGGATTTAAACCCAAATAATTAATTTATAATACAATCCAATTAATCCATTAATTTAAAATATAACACATATTAAAAGTCATTAAAATTACGGGGTATTACAACAACCACTCCTTCCCTTATTCCCATTTTTCTTTTTCTCAAAAGTCCTTTCTTTGCAAGAATTTTCTTTAGAAAATTTGTGAAAATATTTGGATTTTTTTACAAAAAAGGCTAAGTCATCCAACTCAAAATCAAACTCAGACTCAAAATCACAAACATTTTGTTTCTTTTTCTTAGTTAGTATTTTCAAAGCAGTCCTTATTTCCTTATGTTTAACTATTTTTGGAAACATATCTATCTTATACGCCTGAAGGTCTCTTACGGATTCTTTTAATCTAAGAGTATATAATATTCCTAACGAATTAAAAACGAAATGGTAAGGATCTCACGTATTTTCTTACCTAAATTGAAACTTGAGTTTACTATATCAGAAAGACGTGCGTAAAACTCATCAAAAGATTCAGACTCAAGCATAGTGATAGATTAAAATTGTGTGGTGAGATTTTACATCTTAGAAACTTTAATAACATTGATTCCCTCGTGAGTGAGCTGGAGGATATCACAAGTTTCTTTAGATATGGTGCACATCATAATGAAACGCAACTCATAAGGGGTGAAGGCTCTCGACATGACACTCAGACAACTCGAGCTAAAATTGCTCCACATAGAGTCGTCTCCTGTCAATACGCAGACATGTTTTGGGCCAACGACATTATCAAAAGTCAAAGTGGGCAGTGTCCACCCTTTTTCACAAACCAAATAGGCACATTCAGCTATAGACCTCATTCATGCTTTCTAATAAGCATAGTTTGAACCATAAAAAAATGGTCATTCTATTATACAAAATATCCATTATTTTTTTAAAGATTAATAATTTTTGGAAAAAATTGATATCAATTTTTTTTTGTAAAAAGGATCACACAATAAATTAGTACAACCAACTCTGATGCCAATTTGAGAATGCTAGTGATTTTATGGATGAATTTGCATAATAAACTGCCACTCACATAAATCAAATTTTTATCTTTGATTAAATCAGGTGTGCAAATGAGATGCAGTTCATTTTTCAATTATCAACCAAGCATGCAAACAATTACTCAAAGATGAGGAAAAATCCCTAAAAAGGGCAAAACCATATATTCATCACTATTAAATATTTTGAATGACAATCGACTTACAAAAACTTAGAAAATCTAAGTGAGAAGCGCAGAGCCTTCAAAACCTTCAATAGAATATGACTCGATCTAGAGCCGTCCACAGGTATCCATCTACCCTCGGTATCCACCAATCAACCTTTCCTTTTTTAGCATTGAAAACCCGATTTCACAATTCAACAGTAGAGATTTCTGTCCACAAAGGTTTATAAGATAGAAACCTTCTTCGTGACTTGGTAAAGTGATCTAAATAATTGCAAGGAGTTTTGAGTTTTTATGGAGGTGTTTAATCATAAAAGAAAACTCAAAAGAGGTGTTTTTTTATTATTAAAAGAGTTCTTGAGAAGTCTAATCCCATTTAGCCTATTTACATGAAGGTTGGTTATAATAGGACAAGTATGAAAGATTTGGATTAGATCAAATTGAAAAGGTAATTCTCACCCGGTCATTCGAACAGGTATCGAACGACACCTTTAAATGAGATTCTAGAGGACGACCAAACTTACGTCGTTCGAAGTTTAAAGGAACTCATTTAAATTAGGGGTGCACACGGTTCGATTTGGTTTGGTTTTGATACTAACTCGAGAACCGAACCGGGTTGGGTCGGTTCCAAATTTTTGGAACCGAAACCGAATCGATAGTTGTGTAGAACCGAACCAAACCGAACAACGGTTCCTGGATTAGTTCGGATTGTTTTTCGGTTCCAAATTCATATTTCAAACTTAGTGAAATCTTAAGATTAATGTATTTCAAAAATAAATCTTTGAAGGTCAAAATTAATTCTGATCCCCAATAACATAAGTTTGAAACTTGGGTAATCCCAAAAATATAAATTACAAGTGTTATATACATATATATTTATTTATTTGATAAAATATACCGTGTCGGTTCGGATCGGTTTGGGTAGCGGATCAGTTCGGGTTGGATTTACAGTGGAACCGAGAATCGAACCAAAAATATCGGTTTTATTTTTTTAGAACCAGAACCGAACCAATTGTCTAAAAAACCAACCCAACCCAACCCAACCCAACCCAACCGATTTGGTTCGATTTATCGGTTTTCCCGGTTTCGTTGTGCACCCCTAATTTAAACGACTAGACTATCTTGTTCAAATGATTGCCAACATCGTTCGAATGACATCGCGTAATTTTCAAAAACTTTAAACGCCTTTTTAGATAAAAATAACCTCTTAAAAATTCTTAGACCCTAGAAATAATAAATAAACCATTTTAACAATCGTAACCTTAACTTCTTCTAAGGATGTTGAGGCGAATGATTCTTCCAACTTTCAAATGTCTTCAACTTTGTTTCGAGTCCCGAGAAGTCATGTAGGGACAGTGTTTGTGTAACGGGATACGCCAAAAATTAAAATAAAATATGAGCAATTATAAAACTTGCTCTTATAAATCTCCCCCTTTGGCTATTCTGGTACAAGACACAAACCGAAGCTAAATTATATCCTAACGACTTAAAACAATAACTACCCTCCTAAATCAAGAAACAAAAAGTAATATTTGTGCAAGTCTTCAATTGCAATGGATCTTCCTCTTGGCTAGTGTTATATGTAAAAATAACATTCCCATGTGGACCAATGATGAATGTACACCTGTCCTCCTATGTGGCCGACTAGCCACCTTGATCATCTTCACAGATACTTAGTCGTTTGGAATGCCGACCAACTTTAGAAGGCTAACCAATAGGAGTACCAATAGTAAGGGTGGTAAATGGACGGATATGGATCGGATACGGATCGGATACCATATTTTTCAAATCCGTATTCGCTATCTGGATGCACTATCCGTATCCATATCCGCCTGGATAGTTAAAACAACTATCCATATCCGTATCCTCTCGGATACCTCAGATTCAGATAATATCCAAATCCGTTTATATTGTTTAGCCATCGCAAAAAATAACTATTAAAATATCCAATCCAATCCAAATAAATATATAATAGAATTACTACCTCCTAACATCAACAATTATGGCTTCCAAAATAATAGTAGCATTCCATAATGATAATATGACTTAAATTCATTAAAGCCATCCAAAAAAAATAACAGTAGCATTTCATAACAGTAGATATAAATATGCACCTTTTAAATTAAATCAAATTTATTGAGAATGATAACCTCATGGACCTTTTAGTTTTCAAAACATACAGATATTTTTATTTTAATAGGTATACATTTTTATTTTGTATATAATATACCTGTTGTTAACTTCAGTTCTCATCAGAATCAAAACCATCTCTTTACTTTTTTGTTTCTAACCTACATTTATTTATAATTAAGAAAACTAATGAACAATCACATGAACAATATATAAATACACTTATATATTTGTATTTTTATTTTGTATGTACCTGTTGTTGCTAACTTTCTGTTGCAGGAGGAGGGGATGTGCAGCGGCGGAGTTGATGCGCAACGGAAGGGTTGAGGAGAAGTGGTGGCGGGGTTGATGAGCAGCGGAGCACTGATGTGGTGTAATACCCCGTATTTTTATGCTTTCTAAATTTGGGTATTTATTAAATTTAATGTGAGTTATTAATTTAATATAAATCCGAAAAATAATTATTTTTATAATTACTAACCTGACGAGAGTTAGTAATTAATGAAAACTTGTTAAATATTACTAATGAGCAAAGTAGTATATAAAATTGGTTCTACTAAATGTCACGAGTGAATAAAATGACAATTTTAGAAATTTAAGTCGGGACGCGCCCGTGTCGTGTCGGGACTAAATGTTGATTAATAAAAGTGAATAAATTATAAGTCACCCGTATGGTCATTTTGAGTGCGCCAAAGTGTCCGGAAGGATCGATATAGTCAAAATAATGTACCCGAGGGTTTAGTTTGGGTCTTGGGGCGTTTTTAGGCTTAATTAACACCCAGGGATGGCGTTTTGGACATTTTACATTTTTTGGCCTAAAAACCCACGAAACTTCTAAGGTTATATCAGATGCTTAGGGTTGTATTATAGGGTTAACACAACAAAAAACAAGCGACGACTATTAGAGAAGGAAAGAGAAAGCTTACCAAGGAGTTCTAGGCTAAGAACTCCTCCGTTTGCACCGCTGTCACCACCAAACGATAGATCGCGCAACGAGGATCACCACCATACTGATTTCATCCACAAATCAGAAAAAAAAATTCCTAGGCAAGTATTTATTTTGCTTAATTTAGTTAATGCTTCATTCATATTAGTTTAGGGTAGATTATGATGAGCTTAATCGCATGTTGTATAGATATAAACATTATTCTGGAAATTTCCTTCACATGTAGAGGTTGAACCACGAATTTACATTGGGTTAGAAGTAGAAATTCTGGAAAAAGAATGAGATGAATTAAGTTGAAGAAATTTTTAGGGTTCATGAGAATTATAGATATTTTGACCCTTTTAATCCATGATACTTGATGAAACTCGCATGCCTTACGTAGAATATTGTTCATTTGGGTTTATAATGATTGTGGTATAAATTTCTGGGAGTTTGGGAGTTAAAACTTGGATTTGGATGATTTTGGATGATAATTACCGTAACTGGTATTCTACAGTTTTCGCCATACCTGCTTTATCGATCGATCGAGCCAAGAGCATTGATCGATCGACGGTTCGATCGATCGACCCCTCCTGGGAAAAACTATATTTTTCTTTTGTGTTGACTTAATCCGATTTAATGCGTAATAAATCTTGATTAATGTTATTAGGACATAATGAAACATGAAAAGGACCAGTAGGGTCAAGGTAAACCCCGTTAAGTGGAACTTTAATGAAATGGGAAAATGAAGGGTAAACGGGGAAATATTCGTACCTAAGATATCTAACGTGCGTAGACCTAATAGACAAAATGTCTAGAAGTTGGATTAGAAGGTAAGTGAGGGCCTACTGAAATTGTACTTAGGTAAAGGAAATGCTTTGAGAGATGAGAAGTGAGTTAGAATAAATTAAATTTCTAAAATAAAAATGAATAAGTTCGTTATAAGAAATAATCGAACAATATTGCACTAAGAATGGAATAATATAATGTTGGGCCATGGGCGTACCTAACTTATGAATGTAAATAGTTATATATCTATATGACTCTGTGATTTATCATATATCTTATATACGTGTAAACAAATCATACCCGCGCTACTTGCTATCGCTGAGATTTCCGCACTGGGACAGTCTTATCTTGATGGGAACTTTATGGGGGATATTGACTCGTACCCTAGAACATAGAAATCCTTGGTACAGGCTATCAGATTGATAGTCAGACGCTCCTAAGAGACGTGAGGGTATGTGCTGACCTCTTAGTGACTTGGAACTATGCTTCACCTCAATTTGTGTTTGTTTGTATTAATACAGTTCGAGAGTGATTCTGAACTAGTATTTTCCTTAGTACGAGTGATACGGGGACTTGATAGCAGAGTATGCCAGCACCATAAATATTATGTGGGTGCAAGTAGTATATATATTATATGGGTAATTAATGTATATATGGGTAATTAATGTATATATATATAGTCTTGAAATTTGTAACTTCCTACCGAGACTAAAAGAAGTTAATTAATGGATAAATATTATGGTTTCATTATCTATAGCTGATATGTTGTAACACTGTTGAAAGACTTTGAAATCAAGTAAGAGTTATGTGAAAACCTTAGATTTCTGAAATTTAATTATCTTAGTCTTAGAAATTGTCGGCAATGAATCTAATGAGGAATTTGAATTAAATTAATCTTTCGGGACCAATAGTGTGGTAGGATGCACACTAGAAGAGAGGTGAGACGTTCTCAAGAGAGTGTAGTTACTAATATGTTGTTGCATTAGCCAGTAAACATTTTAAATACTTGCTAAACTAAAATTTTAAACTGTTTTACCATCGGGCTTTGACCCGTTTATTGTTATCTCTCCTCTCTTGTATATATATATATGTATATATTACAGGTGCCCAGCCACAGGGGCGTCTTGCATAGGATCCTTTGGAAGGAACGCGCTGCAGCTTAGGTGGGAGTTGCAGGCCTCTTGCTTAGACGATCTCATTTTTTATTTCACTACTAGCATTATTTTATCTAGTTGGGCATGTGTCGCCCTTTTTCCATTATTCAGTTGTTTTATTGGATATTGTGATTCGGTTATTTGTAGTATTTACACTTTGGAATTTATTATTGTCAGGATGTTTTCCCTTTAAGTTTTAAATGTTGGAATCAATTAATTGGATGTTTAATTATTTGGATTATATGTTCCAGGATAGTTGTGGTGTGATTCTTTAACTTTGAATTATGTAAAGTTTTAAATGTTGGTTTTTAAAATAAAATTTGGAAAGTAATGTGTAAAAATGGTTTTGACACTTAGCTTAATTATTTAGGGTGTTTAATTGGAAAAACTTATTTTACGACAGTGATGCTAAGAATGAACCAACCGTTCACCTTGATTATAATTTAATAAAGGACCGATCACCCGGTATTTAATTAGGCGGGGTGTCATAGGTGGTATCAGAGCATCAGGTTCTAGTGTTCTTTAGGATCTGTACGGCTTATTTCGCTTTCAGCTTAGCATTCTTGTTATAGAGCCCTATTTTAGGATTGTTGTATTCTTGTTTTTACGATTACGTCTCCAGCTATTTGAGATTTGATAATAACTGTAGACTAATAAATTTCTTCACGTTTCAGATGCCTCCGAGACGTGCACCAAAGGATAGGCTTGCCCAAGCCGAACAACCAGTAGCTCCAGCTCAGGGAACGATGAACGCAAATGAGGTAGCCGCTATTGTTGCTCAGGCAGTGAATGCCGCATTAGCGGTAGTGCAACAGGCTCCACCCCAGATCCAGGCAGTGACGCCAGTACCTGCACAACTTCCATCTGCGTGGGAGCGGGTTAGGGATGCCTTTCAGAAGGCGCATCCGCCTGAGTTCTCGGGTAGTTCAGATATCATCATTGTCAGCCAGTGGAAGAAAGATATCCAGAGGCATTTGCGTATGTATGAGTGCACAGACGTGCATAAATAGTTGTTGGCTTCCTTTAAGCTAGTGGGGGACGCTTTGAAGCGGTGGGAGTCCACCACCACCTTGGAGGAGAGGGATATTATCCCGATTCAGTCATTCTGGGAGCGGTTTGACCACAAGTATTTTTTGTCCGCCCTGCAAACTGAGATGAGGCGAAAGTTACTGAACTTGAAACAGGAGAATTCTACTGTTGCTGAGTATGAAGAGGAGTTCACAAGACTTCTCACTATAGTGCCAGATGAGGCACCCACTGAGGGCAAGAAGATACTATTGTTTGTGGATGGGTTAGCTTAGAGGATCCGTCAGCACCTTATAGGGAATCTGTCTCTGAGTACCTACACAGATGTACTCAATGCTGCTTTGCTATACTGCCAGGATCACCGCTTCCATCTGCAGGGAAGCAAGAGAGCAGGAGAGTCTGTCCAGCAGGGCAGGACAGGGGGTAGTGGTGCAAGTGGAACACCGACATTTCAGGGGCAGACTCATCAGCATGAGCAGAGTTCCCATCTGGGGGACCCTTCAAAGCGGTTTTGATCAGGTGATTCTAGGCAGGGATTTGGGGGATTTAAGCAGGGTCAGCAGGGCCAGCAAGGGCAACACCATCAGTAGCAGGGTCAGCAACAGGGCCAACAGCAAATAGGGCCGTGGTCAATAGGGTCAGAGGGGAGGTAATTTCAGGGGCCGATGTTTCGGGTGCGGCAAGAATGGCCATAAGTGCCAGGATTGTCCAAAGGGTGATAGGGGCCCACAACAGCAGGGTGCCCGTAATGAGCCACAAAGGCCACTTTTTCCAGCCGCCCTCCCAGCACCAGCTCAGGTACCAGCCCTACCCACCATTCCAGCCGCTCCAGTACAGCAGGGGCAGTTATAATACGGACGTGTCTATAACGTCCACCAGGCAGCAGCTCTACAGGTACCACCCACGATTGAGGGTATATTTCCTATCCATGGTACTATGGGTCGGGTTTTATTTGATACTGGGGTGACACACTGTTTTATAGCTACCCATTTTGCGAAGGCCTTAGGGTTATTAGCCACAGCAGAGAGCACTGTAACGTGTGTAGACTCACCATTGGGAAATGGATCGCTAATTTTCTTTATATGCCGGGGTGTGGGAGTAGAGATTGGTAGCTTGGTATTACCAGCAGACATATTAGTCTTAGATATGCATAGCACGACGTTATTATCGGTATGGATTGACTCGCAGCTTACAGAGCCATGATAGATTGTTTTGGTGGGAGTATTGTCTTTGCCATTCCGGTGCAAGAGATGTTTGTAGTGGCGATGCCTCGCCCAGAGGGAGGCTCAATCGCTCATTTGTATTACATTGAGGAGGATACCTCTAAGGAGGTCATGATTCCCTTAGGATCGATCCCAGTTGTTAGTGAGTATTCTGATGTATTTCTAGAGATACCAGGCCTACCCCCCCAGTCGAGAGATAGATTTTGTCATAGATTTATTACCGGATACTCGACCTATAGCACGCGCTCCATACCGTATGGCTCTAGCAGAGATGCGAGAGTTACGAGATCAGATAGAGCAGCTGTTAGGTCAGGTCTTCATTCGCAGGAGTACCTCATCTTGGGGTGCTCTAGTTTTGTTTGTGAAAAAGAGAGATGGTTCACTGAGGCTATGTGTGGACTACCGGGAACTGAATAAGGTCACGATACGGAACAAGTATCCATTGCCTCGAATAGATGATCTATTCGACCAGCTGAGGGGAGCAACTTTCTTTTCGAAGATAGATCTGAGGTCAGGGTACCATCAGCTACGTATTAGGGAGCATGATGTTTCAAAGACTGCTTTCTTGATGAGATATGGGTCCTATGAGTTCAGAGTAATGCCATTTGGACTCACAAATGCTCCATCCGTATTCATGGACTTGATGAACCTAGTGTTCAGAGAGTTCCTGGATCAGTTTGTCATTGTCTTCATAGATGACATCTTGATATATTCACATATCGAGGAAGAGCATATTGAGAACTTGAGGCAGATTCTTCAGACTCTACGAGAGCATCACCTGTATGCTAAGTACGAGAAGTGCGGGTTCTGGTTATGAGAAGTGCAGTTCTTGGGACATGTCATTTCTGAACAAGGGATAGCAGTTGACCCGAGTAAAGTGTCAGGGGATAGGGAGTGAGGACAACCCACAACACCGACGGAAGTACGTAGTTTCTTGGGTTTAGCCGGATACTACAAGAGATTCATTCGGGGGTTCTCCAAAATAGTGGGTCCATTTATGAACCTGACTCACAAGGAGGTACCATATGTTTGGGACGATGCTTGTCAATTGGCTTTCGAAGAGCTGAAAGACAAGCTTACTTCAGCACCGGTCCTTGCTTTACCTAAGCCGGGCGTGGAGTATCTGGTTTACACCGACGCCTCTTTACGGGGACTTGGAGGAGTACTTCAACAGGAGGAGAAGTCTATAACTTTTGCCTCCCACAAACTTAAGCCAGATGAGAAGAATTATCCCACACACGACCTAGAGTTAGCTGCGATCATTTTTGCATTGAGGATATGGAGGAACTATTTATTGGGGGAGAGATTTCCCTTGTTCACAGACCACAAGTCACTGTAGTACCTGTTCACTCAGCGAGAGCTGAATATGCGTCAGCGCAGGTGGTTAGAGTTTGTGAAGGACTATCAGTTCGACACACAGTACCATCCGGGGAAGGCCAACATAGTTGCTGATGCGTTGAGCCGTCAACCGGCAGACGATGTAGTGGACATCTGGAAAGCAAAGTGGAAAGAGTTGGGCCACCAGGACGCAGTAGCTCGTTCCTTCATATCTGTCATGACAGTGACACCCGAGATTGTTACGAGGGTAATACAGGCACATACCACATACCCATTTTGCCAGGAGCAGATTGTACGACTTTTAGCTGAGGGTGCTGAGTCCTATTCTATTAGTTTTGATGGGGGTTTGAGGTTTAATGGGAGATTGGTGGTCCCAGAAGGAGCAGACATACGTCATTCAGTGATGACCCAGTCTCACGGGTCCAGATTTACGGTACATCCTGGGGGAGATAAGATGTACCAGGATATGAGGCGACAATACTGATGGAGTGGGATGAAAAAGGACATCGCTGAATTCGTGTCCAAGTGCTCTACCTGCCAGCTGGTAAAGGTGAACCACCAGAAATCGTCGGGGTTGCTTTAGCCATTGGAAATACCCGCGTGGAAGTGGGAGAGTATTTCCATGGATTTTATTACTGGGTTGCCTACATCACAGCGGGGCCACGACTCCATCTGGTTGATTGTGGACTGTTTGACTAAGGTAGCTCATTTTCTGCCGGTGTGGACAGACTATACCACTGGTCAGTATGCTCGTTGTTCATTTATGAGATTGTCAGATTACATGGGGTGCGCCTGAATATTGTGTCAGATAGAGATAATATTTTCATGTCGCGTTTCTGGGAGAGCTTTCAGGAAGCTATGGGTACAGAGTTGAGGTTGAGTTCAGCTTATCACCCACAGACAGATGGACAGACATAGCGTACTAATCCGATGTTGGAGGATATGCTAAGCATGTGTGTCCTTGATTTTGGAGGAGGTTGGGAGCCACATCTTCCACGGGTAGAGTTCACTTATAATAACTCTTATCAGTTCACGATTGGCATGGCTCCGTTCGAGGCTTTGTATGGCTGGCCTTGTCGTTCCCCAACATGTTGGCTAGAGGTGGGGGATAACAAGTTGCTCGGACCAGAGGTGATTCAGGAAACCTCTGCTAGGATTGAGATTATCAGGAGTCGCATTCGGGTAGCCCAGGACAGGCAGAAAAGCTACGCCGATGCAAAACGGTTCTTCCAAGAGTTTAATGTGGGGGACCAAGTGTTACTACGTGTATCTCCTATAAAAGGAGTGATGAGGTTCGGGAAGAAAGGGAAATTGGCCCCTAGGTACGTGGGACCATTTCCCATTATCGAGAGGATTGGGCCGATAGCATACAGATTGGGACTGCCAGAGCATTTACATCGCATTCACGATGTATTCCACATCTCGTCGTTGAGACGATACCTTCGGGATGACATGGCCCATACTCATATCGCGATTGAGGAGATAGATTTACAGCCCGACAGCTCTTACGATGAGAGACCAGTGGCTATCCCAGACCATAGCGAAAGGAAATTGAGGTCGAAGGTAGTTTCACTTGTACGGGTCCAGTGGGAACATCATAATGTGGATGAATCCACCTGGGATATGCGCGAGAGATTCCCATATTTATTCTTACCAGGTATGCCTTATTTTTTGAATTTCGGGATGAAATTCCGTTATTAGGGGGGAAGTATGTAATACCCCGTATTTTTATGCTTTCTAAATTTGGGGATTTATTAAATTTAATGTGAGTTATTAATTTAATATAAATCCGAAAATTAATTATTTTTATAATTACTAACGTGACGAGAGTTAGTAATTAATGGAAACTTGTTGAATATTACTAATGAGCAAAGTAATATATAATATTGGTTCTACTAAATGTCACGAGTGAATAAAATGACAATTTTGGAAATTTAAGTCGGGACGCGCCCCTGTCGTGTTGGGACTAAATGTTGATTAATAAAAGTGAATAAATTATAAGTCGCCCATATGATCATTTCGAGTGCGCCAAAGTGTTCGGAAGGGTCGATATAGTCAAAATAATGTACCCGAGGGTTTAGTTTGGGTCTTGGGGCATTTTGAGGCTTAATTAACACCCCGGGAGGGAGTTTTGGATATTTTACATTTTTGGGCCTAAAAACCCACGAAAATTCTAAGGTTATATCAGATGCTTAGGGTTGTCTTCTAGGGTTAACACAACCAAAAACAAGAGACGGCCATTGGAGAAGGAAAGGGAAAGCTTACCAAGGAGTTCTAGGCCAAGAACTCCTCCGTTTGCACCGCCGTCACCGCCAAACGATAGATCGCGCAACGAGGATCACCACCAAACTGATTTCATCCACAAATCAGAAACAAAAATTCCCAGGCAAGTATTTATCTTGCTTAATTTAGTAAATGATTCATTCATATTAGTTTAGGGTTGATTAGGATGAGCTTAATCGCATGTTGTATAGATATAAACATTATTCTGGAAATTTCCTTCACATGTAGAGGTTGAACCACGAATTTACATTGGGTTAGAAGTAGAAATTCTGGAAAAAGAATGAGATGAATTAAGTTGAAGAAATTTTTAGGGTTCATGAGAATTATAGATATTTTGGCCCTTTTAATCCATGATACTTGATGAAACTCGCATGCCTTACGTAGAATATTGTTCATTTGGGTTTATAATGATTGTGGTATAAATTTCTGGGAGTTTGGGAGTTAAAAACTTGGATTTGGATGATTTTGGATGATAATTCTCGTAACTGGTATTCTGCAGTTTTTGCCATACCTGCTTTATCGATCGATCGAGCCAAGAGCATTGATCGATCGACGGTTCGATCGATCGACCCCTTTCTATCGATCGATCGACCCCTCCTGGGAAAAACTAGATTTTTCTTTTGTGTTGACTTAATCCGATTTAATGCGTAATAAATCTTGATTAATGTTATTAGGACATAATGAAACATGAAAAGGACCAGTAGGGTCAAGGTAAACCCCGTTAAGTGGAACTTTAATGAAATGGGAAAATGAAGGGTAAACGGGGAAATATTCGTACCTAAGATATCTAACGTGCGTAGACCTAATAGCCAAAATGTCTAGAAGTTGGATTAGAAGGTAAGTGAGGGCCTACTGAAATTGTACTTAGGTAAAGGAAATGCTTCGAGAGATGAGAAGTGAGTTAGAATAAATTAAATTTCTAAAATAAAAATGAATAAGTTCGTTATAAGAAATAATCTAACAATATTGCACTAAGAATGGAATAATATAATGTTGGGCCGTGGGCGTACCTAACTTATGAATGTAAATAGTTATATATCTATATGACTCTGTGATTTATCATATATCTTATATACGTGTAAACAAATCATGCCCGCGCTACTTGCTATCGCTGAGGTTTCCGCACTGGGACAGTCTTATCTTGATGGGAACTTTATGGGGGATATTGACTCGTACCCTAGAACATAAAAATCCTTGGTACAGGCTATCAGATTGATAGTCAGACGGTCCTAAGAAACGTGAGGGTATGTGATGACCTCTTAGTGACTTGGAACTATGCTTCGCCTCAATTTGTGTTTGTTTGTATTAATACAGTTCGAGAGTGATTTCGAACTAGTGTTTCCCTTAGTACGAGTGATACGGGGACTTGATAGCAGAGTATGCCAACATCATAGATATTATGTGGGTGCCAGTAGTATATATATATATATATATATATATATTATATGGGTAATTAATGTATATATATATAGTTTTGAAATTTGTAACTTCCTACCGAGACTAAAAGAAGTTAATTAACGGATAAAATTATGGTTTCATTATATATGGATGAAATGTTGTAACACTGTTGAAAGACTCTGAAATCAAGTAAGAGTTATGTGAAAACCTTAGATTTATGAAATTTAATTATCTTAGTCTTAGAAATTGTCAGCATGGAATCTAATGAGGAATTTGAATTAAATTAATCTTTTGGGACCAATAGTGTGGTAGGATGCACACTAGAAGAGAGGTGAGACGTTCTCAAGAGAGTGTAGTTATTAATATGTTGTTGCATTAGCCAATAAACATTTTAAATACTGGCTAAACTAAAATTTTAAACTATTTTACCATCGGGATCTGACCCGTTTATTGTTATCTCTCCTCTCTTGTATATATATATGTATATATTACAGGTGCCCAGCCACAGGGACGTCTTGCATAGGATCCTTTGGAAGGAACGCGCTGAAACTTAGGTGGGAGTTGCAGGCCTCTTGCCTAGATGATCTCATTTTTTATTCCACTCCTGGCATTATTTTATCTAGTTGGTCATGTGTCGCCCTTTTCCCATTATTCAGTTGTTTTATTGGATATTGTGATTCGATTATTTGCAGTATTTACACTTTGGGATTTATTATTGTCAGGATGTTTTCCCTTTAAGTTTTAAATATTGGAATCAATTAATTGGATGTTTAATTATTTGGATTATATGTTCCAGGATAGTTGTGGTGTGATTCTTTAACTTTGAATTATGTAAAGTTTTAAATGTTGGTTTTTAAAATAAAATTTGGAAAGTAATGTCTAAAAATGGTTTTGACACTTAGCTTAATTATTTAGGGTGTTTAATTGGAAAAACTTATTTTACGACAGTGATGCTAAGAATGAACCAACCGTTCACCTTGATTATAATTTAATAAAGGACTGATCAACCGGTATTTAATTAGGCGGGGTGTCAGATGCGGCTGGGGGGAGGTGGTGGAATGAGGGTTTTTTGTGGAGTGAAATGAGGGTTTCTTTTCTCTTGTTTTGTATGAAATAGAAATGAAATGAAATTAGTTTTTTTGTTTTGTTTTGAGTGGAGTATATGTTCTTTAGTGGGTGTATGTTGTATGTGATAGGGTGTATTGTAACTTTAGTATAACTCTATGATAATATACCCAATAAAATAATAATACATTATATGGCACTGTATAATATAGCTAATAAAATAATGACTTTAGGATGTTTTTGTTTTGAGTGGATGTGTTTGTTTTGTTTTAGGGAATAAACGATTAAGTTTTTTTTAATATTATTTTATTAGTAATGATAATACTAATATTATTAGTAATATTTTAAACATATGTTTGACGGATACGGATATCTGATAAAATGGATATTCGATAAAACGGATATTCGGTAAAATGGATACTCCGTATCGGTTACGGATTATTCGTGTTGGATACTAATACTATCCGTATCCGTTTTCTCGAATATTTTTCCAGATTATACATATTTGTATCCATTTCGAATTTTCGAATAAATTTATGCAAATTTAGATTCGGATATCGAGCGGATATGGATTTTCGAATATTCATTTACAGCCCTAACCAATAGTTACTCGAATGGGATGACACCCAGAACTGAAATCCAAGAGTTTTATTTGTTGTACACATTTGTAAATGCCTGTCGATATAAAAGCGCTCAATCTCTAGAGTTTTTGCACAATTATAAATACGAAATACTTCCTTATCTCAAGGAAGAACTCGAATCACTCATATACACACCATACTGAGCTATTATAAACCCCAATGAATAAAATTTTCCGTGGACGTAGGCTATTTTGTAGTCGAACTACTCTAAAAATCTCTTCTCTTATGTGCGTGGTTATATTTATTTACTATATTATTATTTGTGATTATAAATCTAGATTTAGTCCATTTTTAGACATCAAACGTTTGGCGTCATTTGTGGAAAACGTTTGTCTGTCATCGTTCTCTACCATTTGTTTTATTTCTTTGCCTTTAAATAAATGAATAACCCAGAAAATAACGTTAGAAATGAAGGCAATGTCATCATTCCATCTTCTCCACCTAGTGCGAAAGATCTATAGGGAATTCTGCTCAACCTAGCTTCAGGTCAAGAAGCCATGGAAGAGTCTGTTAAGCAATTGGCCCGCACTATGCAAGCTAAGTCTTCTAGTTCTAAAAGGGATATGACACCTCCACTAGCTAGAAATGAAAGAAGTTATCATTATCGTTCCTCCCATGATAAGTTATATCATCTTGGAGTAACTTCTTCATTATGATCAACGGATTACTACTATGGTAGATCTTTTTCTAAAGGAAGACCAAGTGTTTTGGAGAGGCTAAGCAAGGAGTCTTATTTCGATCGTTTAGGCACCCGAGTAACTAGAGGACATCATAGGGAGCAGGATCGTCGCTATAAATACAAAGAAAGGTCCATTATGAGGGTCTCTGTGCGTTCCTAGCAGACCTCTATAAAGCCGCTAAATCTACCTTGGCTAAATCTAAGCCAAAGGAACAATCCTGGAAGGGATCCATGCAGCGGTTGGAAGATCGGCTAGGTGAAATGGATAAAACCAAGAATCCATCAAAGGATTTTTGTTAAAGGCTCACCTTTTATTCCAGCTATCGTGAATTACCCTACTCCATCCAAGTTCAAGCCACCAGTGGTCACTCCTAAATATGATGGGAAAACTGATCTCATCCTGCACATAGAGCAATATCAAGTTACTACTGACATCTACTCAGTGCCTGATGAGATGAGGTGTAGAGCTTTCTACAGTTCTATCACAAGGCTAGTCCAAATCTAGTATAATAATCCCCCAAGAGGTAATACCCATATTTTTAGAATAAATATTACGACATAAATAAATTTAATAATTTCAGATTAATTTGGGAATAAATTAAATCGGATGGATTTAAATTTAAATGGGTAGGATTTGAATTGAAAATAAATATTTATTCATGATTATATAAATACATGACTCAATTTGGCATAATTAATTCACTAGTGAAAAATAAATAATACGTTAATAAATGTATGGGTGCGTGCCGTTTAAACACAATAAAAATGCCCAAGTAGAATGAAAATAATTGAGACACGTTTTGGGAGGCTTTATGGGCTCGTTTAGGTGTTTTAAACCTTTAGAAATGGTCCCGGGGTATAGGCATATGAGTTGGGAGGTTATTGGGCTAGTTTAGATATGGATTCGGGCCCATTTAGGGGTCTAAAAATGAGACTTTTGGCCTAACTCGAGATTTAAAGTAATATAAGTTAAGGAGTGAGTTTAAGAGACTCCCCACATTTAACAAAATCTAAACCTAGCAGCCAGAGGAGACCAAAATCAAAGGGAAGAGGAGACTAAAGATCCAAAGGGAAGAACTCAAGGAGAGGAGGCAAAGAGATTCAAGAACAAGTCATACAACTGTGAGAGAAAAAAAATTCACCCGTAGGGGGGTGCCAATTCATCACGATGCCTGCATAACAATAAATGAGAAAGAGACAAAGATTTATGTGGTTCGACTATCAATGGCCTACGTCCACGGGGCTTCAGTAGTGTTTTACTATAATAATGAGAGAGTTTACATGACAGTGTTTCTCTAGCTTCTGAGCCCCCCTTTCACAATGGGGGGAGTCCCCTTTATATAGAGTTAGGGATTACAATTGGATAAGTCCTATTCTTGTTGAGTTTGATTTAAATAAAATACTGTTCCTCGACCTTCTATTTTATCAAGGACTCTAGTCTTCCTTATCTCGTGGAGCATATGCTGCTCGCCATTTTGATCGGTGTGCTTGCCACGTGTCTTGCTACTTTCTTAGGTGTATTTGTTTCCCCACAATAGCCCCACAAGTCGCAGTTCAGCTAAGTTGATTTGGAGATGAGCTGAGAGCCGGTCCAAAATCTCTTCAAATGTGTGTAGTTGTCGATGTGAACTGGACTGACATTCTTTGAGTTATCGTTCAACTTTTAAGCATTCTTTGGTTGATTCGCTTGCCTTTGTAAGGTTTTCGATGAATGATTGGCTTGAGTTAAGAGACGTTCAATCGATATAAAAACCATACTAGAGCGTGTCGAGCTTCCAACATAACCTCATGAGATCAGGTCGTTCGTAGTTCATTGTCTTGTTTCATCATATGGTCCAATTGGTGAGGCCGACCACATGCCTGTTAGGCATTCGTGCGCCGAGGCTTGCTCGGGCGTGCACCAAGTTAAGGGTATCTCCCTGTATTTTAATTTTTTATGGTCCAAATGGTGAGGCCGACCACAAGCCTATAAAATAATCATGTGCCGAGGTTTGCTCGGGAGTGAACCTAGTATAGGGTATCACCCTATTAGAATTTTACATAGTCAAATTGGAGAGGCCGACCATAGGCCTATGAGGCATTCATGCGCTGAGGCTCGCTTGGGTGTGCACCTACTCTAGGGTATGACCCTGTATTAGGATTTTCTTATGGTCCAATTGGATAGGCCGACCACACGCCTATGCGTAAAGGCTTACTTGGACATTTATATAGTTAGGGTATCGCCCTATATTAGGATTTTTATATGGTCCAATTAGAGGGGCTGACCACAGGCCTATGTGCCGAGGCTTATTCGGACGTTTACCTAGTTGGGGTATCACCCTGTATTAGGACTTTTATATGGTACAATTGGAGAAGATGACCACAACCCTATGCTCTGAGGCTTACTCGGGCGTTCACCTAGTAAGGGTATCACTGTGTATTAGGATTTCTATATGGTCCAATTGGATAGGCCGACCATAGGCCTATGCGCCGAGGCTTAGTCGTGCGTTTACCGAGTTAGGGTATCGCCTTGGATTAGGACTTTTGCATGGTCCAATTGGAGAGGCCGACCACAGGCCTATGCGTCGAGGCTTACTCGGTGTTTACCTAATTAGGGTATCACCGTATATTAGGAATTTTATATGGTCCAATTAGAGAGGCCGACCACATGCCTATGCACCGAGGCTTACTCGGGAGTTCACCTAGTAAGGGTATCACCCTTATTAGGATTTTTATAGGGTCCAATTGGAGAGGATGAACACAGGCCTATGCTCTTAGGCTTACTCGGGCGTTCACCTAGTAAGGGTATCACTGTGTATTAGGATTTCTATATGGTCCAATTGAAGAGGCCACCATAGGCCTATGCGCCAAGGATTACTCGGGCATTCACTAGTAAGGGTATCACCCTATATTAGGATTTCTATATGGTCCAATTGGAGATGCCGACCACAGGCCTATGCACTGAGGCTTACACCGACGTTTACCTAGTTAGGGTATCACCCTATATTAGGATTTCTATATGGTACAATTGAAGAGGCCGACCACAGGCCTACGTGTGAAAACCCGTGATCTGAAATAAGGGGTGGCCAGCTTGATACTCCAACAAAACGAAATCATGGATGGAATCATTCTCAGCATCACAATAATAAAATAAGTATGCAGGAAAACCACCCAATAATTCAGAAGACGGGTTGCCCAAAATTTTAAATTTAGTTTTATTACAAGTTAAGAAAATAATTTAAACAACCCAATCTGAAGAGAAATTGGAATTCCAAAAGAGCTTATATTACATCTATAAAAAATATACAATAAGAGGACCGAATATGCTGTCGGTCAACAGTTACATACAACATATCTCCACAGTTTAATAAATTACATAATACATTCATTAAACAGTTACAAAAGTTTGGGCCACACGCCCGAGTGAAAGACCCGCTCATATCTAGAATACAAAAAAAATAAAGGCGTCTAACAACACATCCTGTAATTTTCGCAAAATCTTACAGCTCCTAAAAAAAGCATAGGAGTAGGAATATCAAAATGGGCGTCCTTGCGACGGAGAACCTGAGCGGATACAATATCATGCACGATAAGGAAAATGAACGGGCCAAGGCCCGATTTTATATGATTACCAGATGAATAAGAAGCATGACAATTATGAACAGTTAATCATGAATGATGAAGATGATATTCTAACATGTTAACCTCATATGATAAACTAAGATAATTTAAATGATTATAAATTTAATTCAGTTATACAAGAAGATATGAATAAACATCATTAATTAAAAACCTTTATTAATTTCCACCTTTTCATTTCATCTTTCCATTCCTTATCAGGAATATAATCACAATTTTATGCTTTTTATGGCATTTGTCAACCATCAAGTCCCACTTGATTTAGAATAGTTATATTCTTATGCATATAACGATTCTAAGACCGTTCCTCCGGGTTTCCCCACTGGACGCGCCCCTAAATGACTATCATCTTCCAGGGCCTATCAAACAAGACAACCTGGGCACCTAACGCACGTCGGGAAGTGGCCATATACCTGCGAGTGGGTCATAACCACACCCAAAATTACCTCACTAGCGCAAAATAAAACATATAACAATCCCGCATATGGCCGAGGACTATAGTCTCCCTGCATTCACTAGTTAGGGGACATCACCTCATGCGCGAGCTTCCCTTATGATAGCATTTAGAGAGGTGTGTTTAAGTAAATTATCCTTTACCATATCATGATCAAGTAAATTATCATTTACCATCATCATTACTATTTCCTTTTCATCTTCATTCTCATTAGCCGTGTGCGTGATTCATTTTATCCGAATCCATTATCCTTCAATATAAACATATTATATTCCGGAGCCATTCGTAATTCATTATATTATTACGACCTCGAAGAGTGAATAAATCTCAATTCATTTTCCCAACCTGCTAGGGTGTCATTATAACCCACTATGAGTATTATACCTCAAATGAGCCTCTAAAGTCTCCCAATATGATCTCGCAACTTCTAGACCCCTAATTATTAACTAAGAAAAAGAAATGCCTTAACATCAATTTGTATACCTCCGAAATAACCCCCACATAAACCATTTCTAAGGTAGGGTAGTCCAATAACTCATCTAAAACTCTAGGACTCTAAGTTTACTTTATACAAGAAGGTTCCTAGGCCCTAAACCTAAAGAAAAGGGTTAGGATTTAATTAAGAAAAATCACTCAAAAGTGCAGGGTTTTTGAATCAATTCGGTCAGAAATGCGAATCGATTCGGACCGGCCGAATCGATTCGGTCAGGAAAACTAACTTTTTGCATAATTGCCGAATCGATTCGATCCATTCAGACCTGGAAACTGTCCCCTTGTGAATCGATTCGGCCTGGCTGAATCGATTCCCCCCTACGAAATTGCCAAGTTTGGCTATGGAGTCTTGGACTCCAAATTCCCCCAACTCAAACCCATCCAAACAAAGATCATTTATTGCAACTAATACATCATAAATGCATCTAACTACCATCATTTACATTAATGGACATCCAAATCATCATTTAAGGATTCAAAACCCATAAATCCATAAAAACCCTAACATTGATAAACCATAACTAATACACAACTATCAATACTAATTATTCATCTTAAATCACATAGTAGCAAGTAGAAAACTTGCCTCAAGCTTGCAAATTCAGATTTGAGGAAGATGAATGCAAGATCAATCTCCAAATCTTCAATCTCTCTCTTTCACCACAAGTTCTCTTCTTCTCTCTTTCTCTCTAGGTCAACAATTGCACTTAAGAGAAATAAAAGACTTATCAAGACTTAGAAATTGCGTCTTAAGTATAAACTCCAACTTAAATGATTAATACCACAATAAAACGACTCGCAACTACATATTTAAGCTAAAATCAGTCAAAAGTGACCGAAACCTCAAAATACAATAGGCACTTATTTCAACTATCTCGCACATTTCGGGACTAACTACGCCCTCCAAATTATCATTTGGAAATTTTATAACTCATTTCAAGTTCCGATTTCATATCAAACCATAAATGTCATTTAAATCTTATGATATGATAAAACACAACATGGTGATATTTACTTACACATACAGTAAATATGCAACATTTTAGTAAATATTAACTTTAACTTATTCCATTAATATTTACTCTATATTCCAACATTTTATATATAATTACTTCACACAGTAAATAAATATAAAATAGGTTCTCAAAAGTGAGGGTTGTTACACTACGCACCGAGGCTTACTCGGGCGTTCACCTAGTAAGGGTATCACCTTGTATTAGGATTTCTATATGGTCTAATTGGAGAGGCCGAACACATGCCTATGCGCCGAGGCTTACTCATTCATTTACCTAGTTAGGGTATTACCCTGTATTAGGATTTTTATAGGGTCCAATTGGAGAGGTCGACCATTGGCCTGTGAAGCACTTATGTATTTCTTGCTTGACTAATGTTGCAATGAATCTGTTCACATGTCAACGTTGCCATGGAGCCCCCAGTAGGGCTGGGAAGAGAAGACTGACCTACCATCCATCGGGTCTTTGATTCAGTTTAGTGTCGATCATCTGGAAAATTCAAGATAATAAGTATGCCTGACTGTTCCTCAGAGATTTATTATGTCAAACAATATTGCGTCGATCATTCATCGAACTGGATATAAATAATAATTATCTTACCCAAATTCCTGTTGGGGCTTTAATAAATGAGGTTAAATAACCAATATATGTCCGATCATATGAAATGGATTGCAAGAATATAATGCTGGCTAATGAAGGACCCTGTACCCATTAATTGAGATCGAGTTAGATAAGAATTGCATTGCCCAACCGTCCGTTGGTGTTTAATAAATGATCACATAATATAACTTGCGTCGACTATCCATCGAAGCCAATAAGAAATCTAGAGAACTAATATTAGTGTCGACTGCCTATAGGGGCATAAGTGATGCCTGAGCATCCGTCGAGGCAAAATTGTAAAGATATAGTAGATGTTGCGAATGATCCATGCTCGAGCATCTGTCGGAGCATTGATAACATAAATAACGCCTGAGCATCCGTCGAGGAAAGATTTTAAGGGACCGAGCAGATATGACAAATGATCTTACAATGTTAGTGAAATATAAATTTCCAGACTATACATTAGGGTTTAATCATAATGATAATGATAATGCCCAACAATCCGTTGGGGCTAAATTGTGATGATCACATAATATAAACGCTAACCATCTGTCACGGCGTTTTGAAGAAAATAAATAGTGCCTAAGCATTCATCGGTTATAACAAGTAATCTTAACCAATCATTTGTCAGGTCTTAAAGTATTGTAGCATTCTCGATCATCCGGCCGAGCAATAACAAGACAAATAGTGCCTGGCTAGTTCGTCGAGGCAAAGCTGTACAATATCGAGTAGATACAGCTAGCGATCCATGCTCGAGCATCTATCAGAGCATTAATGAGATTTACAAGAGCTTAAGATTGTGGCTGAGCACTCGTCAGGACTGAATCTTATTTTTGCGAAAGTTAATAAGTTGCTCGACCATTTGTTGAGTCTAAATCAAATAGATTTATCACGAGATTGATCTATTCGACGAAAGAATATATGATATGCACCCGCTCAACTATTTGTCGAGGAAAAAAGAAAAATTCATATTATCGAATGAATGTAATGAATGATCCAAAAGTATCGCGCCCGAGCATTCGTCGGGGTTGCGCCAAATACTTGTAAAAATATTACATCGACCATCTGTCGGTATAACCAATAATCTCCTTCTGCTGGAATTAAATTATTGTAGCTATATGACAATATTGAAAACTAAATGATCGAATAAATGACATGAGTACTCTTAGAAGTCCACCATTTACGTGAACAAAATAAATGTAATAAAGTCGCATAAAAAATGTCGTCTTAAATCATTGTGTGATAATAAAAATCACAAGCATATTTAATGGACAGATGAATGTCATGGTGCATTAAATGAAGATCATGCTATAATGAGACCCCTCTCTTAAAGGGAGATGAATGATGAAAAATTTGTCAAATATATCCCACATGTAAGACATAGGGTTTATTTCAGAATTTTTGCTAAAATTATTTGAACCTCAAGCAAATATTTAATTATAGGCTGGTTTCAAAAATCTTTTTCCACATGAAGTTGTGAAGTAAAATAAAATAGGAGGGGTCTTTAACAGCAAGTGTGTTATAAATATTGTATTTATCCTTTTTAAGTGGATGTCCACTCCTATTAGTGTTGGAATATGAATACATTAAATGTGCAACCACCTAAGACCTAAGCTACTATAGGTGGTTGATGGGATGCATTTAATGGAATTTAATCTCTACCATCCATCTCATTATTGATCCAATGGATGTGGTGAAATCCAAGAAGCTATAAATATGACCCTCTTGTGAATGATTAAACACACCAATTAATGAGAACTCTTCCTCTGTCTAAAATTCTCTATGTGTCCCATTTATTTTAACATGTTCAGAACGATTTTTCGACGGCTTCCAGCGGTTTTTTCGGAGGTAATCTTTTTCTCGGGTTACGTTTTTTTAACAACAAAAAAAATGGGATAAAGTTTTGTTGGGCCACTGTTTCTTGCTTTAAGGTTTTGAGAATTGTTTTTATTTGGATAATCTAAACATATTTGGTGTTAACTCAGCGTGTGTTTTAGTGTTTAATCAGTGGTTGCATTTTTTTTGTGTGTGAGTTACTCACTTGGCCTTAACTCACTGATTTATCTTGGCCTCAACTCGCTAATTTATCTTCGCCTTAAATCACTAACTTAACTCGGACTCAACTCAGTGTGTTAACTCGGACCAACTCCATTTAAATATTGGACTAATCTTGGATTTAACTTTGGGACATTTTTTTGGACATGATAATAACATCTACTATAAAATCAAACCTGAAGTTTTGATTTTTGGGACCGAAAGTTCCCAGTAATTAGGACCTGAAGTTCCTACATGATATTCAATTTTGAACCCGAAGTTTCAATAATTTTGGGGCCTGAAACTTTTGTTAGCATGTGTCGCGCAGGACACGAACTTGCGTGATTTTTGTAAGACGTTTTATTGGGATTAAAAATAATTTGACCATATTTATTGGATGCTAAAAATAGGCCTAAGAGTTCCATTGGGTCAAAAGTCAAAAAATGAATACATAAATAAAATATTATTATTTTATTAAAAAAAAAGTGCTCAGAGAATTCTGAAAAATACCACACCGACTCAAAATTTAATTTTGAGCAACTTTTTCTTCTTCAACATTTCCAAAAAAATATCATTTAGATCCCATTTAGGCTATTTTTCAGTTCGGCCAGTCTTCCTTTTTTTCTAAACATTAATCATTTTGTTGCCTTATTTAAAGGAATGGTGGGCAATCATTTTTGACCATTTTTGAAGCACCTTTCGGCACAATGTTTTGTCATCCAACATATTTTCTTTTCCTCCCCTATTTATATGCACCTTAGCCCCTTTATATTTATGCATTCAACCTTAGTTTGGAGGTGTGTTCTTGGGGTTGTTTTGGTGTTTGTTCTTGGAGGATTTGTGATGATTCTTGGGAGATGATTTTGATGGAGTAATCTGAATTTCTAGGCAGGTTTATAATGGTTCCTTTTGATGGTCGAAGTTTTGATTATTTTTATAGTTAGGGAGGGGCATTAAATGTCCATAAATATTTTGTAATTTGGGCCTGAAGTTCCAAATCATAAATTAAAGTTTTTTTAAAAATTATTTTTGGACATTAGACGTACTCAAATAATTTAATTTGGACCTGAAGCTCCAAATATATATTTGTGATAAAACCTGAAGTTTTGACACAATGGGGTGGGGATTTTCAAACCCAAGATATTAATAAAATTGAACCTGAAGTTCAATAATTTTATGTGTAGAACCTGAAGTTCTAACAAATAAATAGCGATGACCTGAAGTTCAAATTATTTAAATTTTTGGATCTGAAGTTCCAGATAAATATGCTTCCCAATAATTAATAAAAAATTAGGGCCCGAAGTTCCTAATTTACATTTAAATTTCGGACCTGAAGCTCCGAATTGCTGTTTAATTTGGGACCTAAAGTTCCCATGTCAATTTTTTCATTTGGGACCCGAAGTTTCCAAATTATTTTATATTGGGACTCAAAGTCCTTAATTATTGTTCAAATTATTGAACATGACAATGAAATATGCCCTAAAATCAAATTTGAAGTTTTGATTATTTTTCTAACAGGGAAAGGAATACTAAAAGTCCAATCACAATTATTTATAATTTGGACCCGAAGATCCAATTATTTTGTAATCAAACATGAAGTTTTGATTACTTATACAATAAGGGTAAGGATATTACATGTTCTGTAAGGATTATTTATATTTTTGGACCTGAAGTTCCAAATAATTTTACCCCTTATCAAACTTGAAGTTTGTATATAATTGGGCGGTTGTTTAACGTCTCTAAATATTTAATGTTATGATATGAAGTTGTCATTGTTTGTAATTGGAGCCTGAAGTTCTCTAATAATTTTTCAAATATGGAAATTTAATTTCCCCGTTCAAATTTTGGGACGTTGAGTACATAAATTATTTGGGCCTAAAGTGACAAAAGAAAATATATCACAATCAAACCTGAAGTTTTGATTGTCAAATTGAAAGGTTATAGACCAAGATTCCTCCAATTATCATGGATTTGTGATATGAAGATTCATATTCAATATTGTGACAAGAAGGTCACAAAATATATTTTTTTGAATTGGGATATAAAATATAAAATTGGACACTCTCATGCTATTTATTGTTGTTTGGACTTGCAGATCCAACTAAAATGCGCAATAAATTAAAACTCGAAGTTTTGATTATTCATAAGGTATGCGCCAAATATATTATTTTTATTGGGATTAGTTTCAAAATCAATTAAATATCCCTTTAACTATCCCATTAATGATTTCACCATTAAATTTTTGTCTCTTGACCTTTTTAGCTTCATTGAAGTGTTAACTTACTTTTAATGGTGTTTAATTTTAACTCCTTTTTCGCATTCTAATTATTTAATAGACATTTGGGCCTTGAAAATCTGTAGAGAATGTGAAAAATTAAGTCTCTATTTTTTTAATAAAGAGGTTGGATTATTATGAGTTGGAGTTAATTAAAATATTTGTCACTCGTTGATTCTCTAACATTTTTATTCTATAATCAAACCTGAAGTTTTATTATAGAAAGGGTAGATAATTTAACGTCGTTCGACATTAGTAATATTGAACTTGAAGTTAAACTATTTATGTATAACTAGAAGTTCTTAAATACAAATGATAAAAAATATTTTTTTGTTTGAAGTTTTATGCATAATTCGCACCACTCACTTTGTGAGTTATTTTAATGTAGGAATTTAAGTCCTAAAATTTCATTTGATAATTTCAATGAACCCAAATATTCTTATACACGTGCCGTTAAATAAAGAACCTAAAGTTCTCATTACTTTTCCCATGAAACTAAGGCTCCGGAAGAGCCTATGTTATGTGATTATTTGGTACCCTCCCATACATATGCGACAAGTTATATGAAAGTTATTTCTAAAGTTATTTGCTTTGTTTTATGGGCCTCAATATACATGGGTACCATATTAAAATAAACAGTGAAAAGTAATTTTGCGTTACTTCTAGTGTTAGAAGCCAGAAGCTTATATTAGCAAACGATCATTACATTATTCAAGGGTTTATATTATATCATATTTAACACTGTAAAATTGCACTTTGTCATGAGCATGCAGCTCCTTGGTTCAATTAATTATTATTATATAATGACCATTTTGGTCACCTTAATTCTTTTTCATAAGACGTTGTAAATGCTAATGATATCTATCACAAGGGGATATATGGTGCTTAAGATTCACCCTCTTTTGAACCATTGATAAATACAATGTTTATGGTATATGTGCCATTTGGTTTTGATGAGACACTATTCTCGCCGTTAGGGGGAGGATAAAACGTACCTGAAGTACAAATTCTACTTAAAGAACATTCCCTTCCTGAATAACGATGAGAATTATCATGGAATACTTCCACATTTTCTCATATAATTCCTTGTATCACTCAATGTGAAAATGAAGTGAAAAATGATATTGCAACATGAAATGTCACATGGACTAGTTGCAAATGTGCTTGCCAAAACCATTGTCCTAAAAGGATAAAATAAATTCTGCCAGCAAATAAATTCATTGCATGCCAGAAGCATGGCAAACCTATAGGTCCCAACTATTTGACTCCATGGAAGTGGAGATTAAATAAAAACATGCCTAAATAACGCTCTAGAAGAGGTTATACGTAACGCTCCAGAAGAGGTTATGAACAAAATATCCACTTTCTCAAAAACTCCAGAAGAGGTTATTATCTATGAAAAGAGACAAGTCCCTGAAGTGACTATAAAGCCCTTGAAGTTGGCAGAGGTACCTAATATTAAATGAGATCTCTATCTTTTATAGATATACAAGAGAAAAGTGGGATAAATAAAGATGATCATAGATGATATAATTATATATGTTGTAGCTACACAAAAATCAAAGGGCAATGATACTAAAAATCCACGTACTATGAATGAATGTTGATAAATAATATATTGGCCAAATTGTGAAAATGCCATGATGGCATAATTCGAGTCTCTTGATATACGTGGTATATTTGGACCTATAGTAGAAACCCCAAAATATGTTAACCCTGAAGGTTACGAATGGGTGTTTATAAGAATGTGCAGTGTTAAAACTCACCAAAAGTGCATAATTTATGGCACAAGGTTTACTGAAGAAATAAAATTGATTATATAAGAACATACAATCCCGTTTTGGTCGTAAGTACTTTCAGATATCTGACTAGCGTATCAGTTTTTTTTATATGAGACTCGTGAATATTATAACTGCTTATATATACGGGACTTAGACAAAGAATACATATAAAAATCCTAGAAGGATTTTCTTTGCCTGAAGCAAAGATAAGGAGTACGTACTCAAATGCAGTAAGACATTCATTGTACAACATGCAATCCAAATGGATATAGGTACAACCGTCTTAGTAAATATTTGTCTAAGCAAGAGTATGATTACAATCATATATAAAAATATGCCATTATAAAATATCCTTAATAGATGTGCTCTTGAAGAGCTCAATTGTAATGAAATCCTTAAATGGATATGCTCTTGAAGAGCTCAATTAAAATGAAAAATATCCAAATAAGAAATTCAAAATTAATGACCTTGGGGTAACAAGTCTTTGTCTCGACCTGCAGATTGAGCACATTTTATGTTAAACTCATATACATTAGTCAAATGGGTTGAAAAGTCCTGCAAATGCTTTAAGCATATAATTTTAGTATACCCATGGTCTCCGGTATTTGGATATTATATTATTCATATCATCCTAAAGAGGATGACAAAAATAAATTTGGTCCCGAAGTACCATATGTGAATTTTTTTTATAGTATTTGGTCCAGAAGTACCATACTTGTACGTTATTAGTATATTGATATATATAACACCATGCATGATATTGGATATTATAATTACAGTCAATATCTTAGCAAGAAATAATTATCATTGACTTGCATAGAATGGGACTAATATCAATCATATCATATGATATTTTTATCTAACCATCTACGTCGAGTTAGTTATAAAGATGCAGGTTATCTCTAGTGTCCTCATAAGGACTAGTCAAAGAACTTATGACTTGCCTTGAACAACATATGTTCCTACTACTTCTTATGAAGAAGAGTTACGCAACACACAAACTCCAGAAGAGTTATGCTATTAATGACATGTTTCATCCCTCTTCACCCATGTCTTATGGAAGTCGGTCTTATGAAGAAACATGAAATTGAAGTAACAACGGATCAAATCTATTAACCATGTTAAATAAACATTTTAGAAGATTGTATATGAGACTGATATGCATTGACTCAACCATCGGAGAAATATCATAATCAGGGGGAGTATCCAATCAGGGGGAGCATTTGATCAGGGGAGAATCTAAGAACCTGATGTTTTGGACATATATCCGTTGTACTCTTTTTCCTTTAACTAGGTTTTTTCCCATTGGGTTTTCGAGTTAAATGTTTTAACGAGGCAACACTAAGCGCGTCCAATACCGATTTAATGATCACAAAAGTTGTACTCTTTTTTCTTCACTTTAGTTTTTTCCCATTGGGTTTTTCCTTAGTAAGGTTTTAATGAAGCAGCAATCATTGAATGGTGAATACGGTGTACATCCAAGGGAGAGTGTTATAAATATTTTATTTATCCTATTTAAGTGGATGTCCACTCCTATTAGTGTTGTAATATCAATACATTAAATGTTCAACCACCTAAGACCTAAGCTACTATAGGTGGTTGATGGGATGCATTTAATGGACTTTAATCTCTACCATCCATATCATTGTTGATCCAATGGATGTGGTGAAAGCCAAGAATATATAAATAGAATCCTCTTGTGAATGATTAAATACACCAATAAATGAGAACTCTTCCCCTCTCCAAAATTCTCTGTTTTAACAACAAGTGTTAGTTTTGAGAAAGTAAAAGGGGTTAAAAACCCATCAAGCCCCAAGTGGACTCTGTCCCTGCGTTTATCCTCAATATCGCTACTGTAGCACAGTGATCGTCGGCCATGAAGGGTTGCCCGAACCCAGAGTAGTGGCTGATATATGGAATACTTCATATATTGGTCGCAAATTTCTGGCGACGGTAGTGATATGTGTCTCCACACATTACTGCCGATTAGGAGCAAGAAATTTATATTCGCAGATTTTTGAAACCTTTGTGCCCAAGGCAGGTGGATTTTTTTTTTGTTTGGCCCATGAGAAATTTCGCCTCCTGACTCGTCGCTGTAGAAAAATGTGCGCCAACCACGAAGAATGGTCTGCCAACGTCGCACAGTAGTTACCTAGGCTCTCTCCATCACATGAGAATGAGGACCAATAGGGGGGAACCGATTTGAGCTAATCGATGAGAGGGGTTGCATGTCGAAGAGTAATCGGAGTGGAGACTAGAGCATTTACTGGTGCTCGATCGAATAGATGACCATGGTAATCAAAGTGCATTGGTTCAACCCATAGATTTGCACTTGAATAAAAATTGAATACAAAATTTATAAATACAAATGTATGAAAAATCATGTATCAATGAAACGATATTTGTTATAATATATGATTGTTGATGTGGAGATTGAAAAATAAAACTTAGCTCTGAATTATCGTCCATGTAAATCATTGTGTCGCGACGTAAATATTCGTCTCGTCAACAAGAAAAAAGACTTTTTGTATCGTTTTCTACAGATGGCGCAAATTGTGAAAGAAAAAAAATTCACCCGTAAGGGGATGACAATTCATCGCGATGCGTGTATAACAATAAATGAGAAAGGGACAAAGATTTAAGTGGTTTGACCATCAATGGCCTACGTCCACATAGCTTCAACAGTATTTCACTTTAATAATGAGAGAGTTTAGATGAGAGTGTTTCTCTAGCTTCTAAGCCCTCTTTCACAATGGGGGGAGCCGCCTTTATAGAGTTAGGGGTTACAATTGTATAATTCTTGTCCTTGTAGAGTTTGATTTAAATAAAATAATGTTCCTCGGTCTTCTAGTTTATTAAGGACTCTAGTCGTCCTTATCTTGTTGGAGCGTATGATGCTCGCCATTTTGATCGGTGTGCACGCCACGTGTCATGCTACTTTTGTAGGTGGATTTTCCCCCCACAACAACCATTATAATTAGGCAAGAATTCTCTTCCTTACATTTAAATGTCCAAATTACTTCTTAAATCATTAAAGTTTTCTTCCATGTAGATTCTCGATTTCATAGGGAATTAATGGCAAAAAGATATAAGCAAATCACATATATATAGACATTACAAATCTGAAATAGGTTAGTTAAATCCAGAAATTAGGATGAGGCTAGGCTGATTTTTAATGACGAACTCATGCATTAGAAAATTGCTGAAATTGGGAGAGATTGATTCATATGTAGAGGATAGGTATTCATGTTTAGAAATCTGGAAACGTTGATATTTGAGATCCTTGTTTAGGATAGAACATGGAGGGGTTATATAAATGAAATCTGATTTGTGTAGGTATGTAATGGAGTTAAATTATGGGGTTTTGGGGACTGAAATCTATATTAATTTATGAAAATAATTAACCTCAGATTATAAACTAAGCCCTAAAGACCCGATTTAATGTTTATGTGAAGGTATAAATCATTGGGATAAGAGATGAAAGAGAAATAAAAATTGCGTATCAAGAAAACGTAGAAGATCCGGGGTTCTATCTAGATCCAAATCGATTCGTCCTTCTTGGCGAATCGATTCGCTCTAGACCTGAATCAATTTGGCTCTTGCGGCAGGTTGAGTTGGGACTGGGGTTTGGTTCAGAATATTTTTAGGAAACCATACGAGTGGGTCAGACGGTGTTTGGGTAAACTATGATTTTATTAAATATACGTTTATTGTACAAATACTAAATGGGGAACTACTATAGGTGGTGGGATTTTTTTTAAAGAGGAAGAATTAAATAAATAATTAGTTGGTAAATTATAATGGCAGAATTACTTATGGGAAGTTATTTGGGATATTTTTGGATTATTGTAGGGTGATTACCTATATATAGTATATGAGTATGATATGTACTTATATTTTTGTGTGAACATACCTTTGTTCATGAACAATCATATCGGTTGGGGTTATATACGTTCGGGACCGTAGCACACGTCGGCACAGGTGGGCTAGGCGTTGTTGTAGGTCATTTTAGGTACCACGTAGTAGCGCCATCTACGAGAGGTAGGTGTTGATGCTGGGATCCTTTGTCAACGTTGGGTATGAGTCGTGAATTAGTGTACTGCGCAGGGACCACCCACTTATGTGTGTTTCGTATTGTCTGATTGGATACGAGATTCCTTTAGACTTACCGATAGAGCACGAACGAGACACTACTAGTAGATGCCTTTAAGTGTCGCATATATGAAATGATATATATATATATATATATATATATGACCATATAAATATAATGAGATTAATTCATGTGTCTAATAATGTAGACGATAAATCGCAGACCCAATACTATGTAATGCGCATATTAGATGTTTTGTCACTTGTACGGGCAACAGGGTTGGGTTACTTTGGGAAAGTGGTAATATGAAGTCAGATAATTATGTTTTAGTATGATTGTTATTACTTAATGCATCTTATATTATATTGGCACAGTTAGTAATTATTATTTGGGACTTGTTTGGTTATAAGAGATATATTAAACTTAGAAGAGGGGTGAGATATTTGATACAAGAAAGTGACGATGGAGGTTAATTACTTTGAATTAACTTTATTTGTGAAATTTAAATTTGCTAAGTTAATTCTTGCAACTCTAGGGCACTGAGTCAATTTTTTTATTTATTTTCCCCCCTATGTTTGCTTAGGCAGGGATAGCAGGACTGAAGGAAAATCAGACTTGCTGTCAAGAGCTGCTTTTCTAAGATTCATTTATTGATTCTAGATTAGGTCGCTACTTCTTCCTATCTTTATTTATTTTGGACTGTTGTAAGGGCATAAGCCTAGAGTCATTTTACTTATTAGCTGAGACAGTATTTGTTCATGTTTTTTATTATTTTGTTGGACGTGGATGATTGGTTTTATTATTATTCATTGCTATTTAGTTCAATTTTAATTCAAATGTGGTTTATTATATGAATGTTTATTATAGTCGGTGCTAAGAATGATATAAATTCTATAATAAGCCCCATCTTCGGCGTATCGTGTCTGGTCAACCTTTACGTGAGAAAATGGGGGTAGTTTCAGTTGGTATCAGAGCACGGTTCTACTGTCTTTAGGATCTATGTTTGAGCTCTTTACATTTTGCATTGTGTTCTTTGATGCATAGAGCCCTATGTTTAGGGATCATTGTATTCTTTATGATCCATTACAAATACGAATCTTGTTTGTTTTAAGATGGCAAATAGTAGGAGAGGCAGACCAAGACGTATCACCGCGCCAGCTATAAGGGGGCTCAGCAGGAGCTGCAATAGCAACCACCACCAACCCCACCCGTGGTTGGACCAATAGAGATCGCCACTATCGTAGATCAAGCAGTGACCACCGTAATGGAAGTTATGTTAAGGCATTTTCCACAACTGCAGCCTTAGTAGAAGCCACCACCACCACCACCTCCATAGTAGGTTGTGCTCCCAGTCCATACGCCTGGATTTATTTAGGACGAAGCTAAGGAGGCCTTCACTAAGGGCCAACCACGGGAGTTTGAGGGCATTTCAGATATTTTAGTGGCGAGTAAGTGGAAGAGAGATATTCAACGACATTTACAAATGGTGTAGTGTATGCCTATTCAGAGGCAGATTTTGGCCTCATTTTAACTTGTAGGAGCAGCACTTCAGTGGTAGGAGCCCATCACTTCGGAAGTAGAGAGGGATAGGTTGACCATAAATGATTTCTAGGAGAAATTTGAGGGGAAGTACTTTCCTTACGTGATGCAATCAAAAATGAAAAAGAAGTTCATAGACCTCAATCAAGAGAGTCGCACCGTGGCAAATTACGAGGAAGAGTTTACTGCTCTTTCCTATTTTGCTAAGGAGGAGGTGAGTACAGAGCAGAGGAAAATAGAGAAGTTCGTGTCAGGGATAGCCTGGCACATCAGACAGTCACTACTGGGGAATTCAACTTTCTCTATATATAACCAGGTTATGAATGCCACCTCACTGCATTGCCAGGATCATAAGGCATTCCAGAAAAATAAGGGGGGAAAGAGACCCCACTGAAATATGTCCAACCAGCAGGGTAAGGCGAATAGGAGTAACAACTAGGAGGCCCAACAATTTCAGGGTCCTCAACCTTCAGAGCAATATAAGAGATCTTGGGGGTCTGATAATGGGGACAGATAGGGCTGATTGGGCCAGGGCCAGCAGGGCCAACAGTAGAGAGGCCACCAGGGCCGAGGGCAGCAAGATCAAGTCCAATAGGGGATACAGTTGGACAAGCATTAGTTCCAGGTAAATTGTTATGATTGTGGTGAGAAGGGACATTTCTCCAGGAAGTGCCCTCAGGGAAATCGGGCAACGCAGGAGTTAGGGGGACAACTAGGACTCTGGGAACCTCAAGGAGAGTGCCAACCACTACAGGTCCCGCCAGTGGTGGTAGTGCCTACCTTTCCAGCGCAACCAGCTCCACCTCAAGGATTACACTCGCAGATGCAGTACGGACGCATGTATCACGTCGCACGAGGTGATGGACCAGCGCCAGCATAGACAGTGTTGGTATGATCCTAATTTCTTTTATCTTGTAAGACATGCTTAATTTAGTACTAGTGCGCAGTACTCCATAATAAATACTATATCATTAGTACAATTGGGGTGGGTAGACTCCGTTTTATTAAAGCGTTTCACATTGTTTCACTCGCAAGTTAAGGGGCAGGCACCTATAGTGCCTCGTGTGTAGGGGTATAAGAATTAACCTTAGGAGGACTTACAGTTGTGAAAAAACTTATTTCCATAAGTAACATCAGATTACGATAATATCCTAGGGATGGATTGGTAAGAAGACCATAGGGCTCGTGTTGATTTTACGGGACCATTCAAAATTAATAGTCAAATGTAGTGTGACTAGTTGGCGTTAGTGTTTATTTTTATCGTGGGAATTATTACGAGAATTGTGATACGTTTACTCTAAATATGGTTAAATGGACGATGACAAGGCCTGGGGAGCCTTATAAATTAATTAAGCACATTATAGATATGAGTTTTGGAGTGACAGATCTCAATAACCGATAGAGTTATGTAGTAGTGTATCAGGAGGGTTCCTTGTTTGGATTTTTCTTACGAGACGTCCCACTCACGAAATTAGCAAATTTCAGGAGTTGAGAGATGTTGGAATCCCTGACATCTTGGTTATTGTTCTTGGTATTATCACACTGGCAATTCAATGGGATTTAGTGTATCCTTTAGGCGTGATGAGACTTTAGTTGGCAATGGGCACAGGTTGGAAGGTACATTATTATCTCAAACATTTTTATTTTATTTTATTTCCCTTTTAGTCTTGGGCCGATTGATCTCAATAACTGACTAATCCGTGAATTGGTGGATATGGAGGGTTCCTTGTTCGGATTTCGCTTGTGAGACGTCCCGCGCACGAAATTGGCAAAAGTCAGGAGTTGAGGGAAGTCGTATACTAAGGCGATTATTTTCTTTTACATGTGCATAAGTGGTGGTATACTGGATGTATGGATATGCTTGGTATAAATGGTACAAATTGGATCTATATGTGTCATTCATATTTGTTAATGTTATGTGTGTGTACATATAATGTGGAATATATGGACACCACAATGATGTTATAATAGGCATGGGTGGGCCTTTTCTTTAATCTCATGGGATATAGGTATGGACTAATTGGGTGTAAAAGTCGTGTAAATGACACGGATTAAAGTATAAGGTTAATCTTCAGCGAATTTCGAGGACATAATTTTGTTATAAAGGGAGGAGAATGTAATACCCAATATTTTCAGAATAAATATTACGACATAAATAAATTTAATGATTTCGGATTAATTTTGGAATAAATTAAATCAGATGGATTTAAATTTAAATGGGTAAGATTTGAATTGAAAATAAATATTTATTCATGATTATATAAATACAAGACGGAATTTGGCATAGTAAATTCACTAGTGAAAAATAATCATATGTTAATAAATTTATGGGTGCGTGTCGTTTAAAAATAATAAAATTGTCCAAGTGGAACGAAAGAGAGGCTTTATGTGCTCGTTTAGGTATTTTAAACCTTTAGAAATGGTTCCGGGGTATAAATATATGAGTTAAGAGGTTATTGGGCTAGTTTAGATATGGATTTGCGCCCATTTTGGGGTCTAAACATGGGACTTTTGGCCTAGCTCAGGATTTAGAGTAATATAAGTTAAGGAAGGAGGTTAAGAGACTCCCCACATTATTCATAGATAACTTTTGCATTGGGGCTAAGCCGATCAAGAGTGTCACTCATCTCTTGACCGTGCGACAAAAGTCGGGAGAAAGTACTAGAGAGTATATTACACGTTTTAACAATGAAAAACTAGAGGTAGTGGACTATGAGGAGAAAACAACCATCATAACACTTATGAGTGGGTTTCTATCTATAGTGTGGCAATCCCCGATCCCTGCCGCGGAGGAAAAAGATCCTTCCGGTCCCACGCGTCCCTCTCGGGAGAGCGCTTCGGCCGGCGTCGATTTGTGAGGTGTGAAAATGTAGAGAGATTCAAAATCGCCAGTCTATTTTACTCAAAACAGACAAAAGAAAGGGGGAGCCACCCCGAAGGATGGCATCCAAAGATATATTGGTGCGTGCGAAACCAAAATGATTCGAGAAGGGTTCGGAGGCTTAGTTATGAAATGGGAAGGTGGTAGGCACCCATTCTGCCCTTTCGGTCTCTCATGAATATTTGCTATTTTCCCTTATATTCCCCCCCGTGATATGTGTGCATGTGTATATATAGAATGGAGGTAGGAATCCTCAACTTGTATCATGGAAAAGATAAAGCGAATCGTCCGTAGGAATATGAGATTAATGTAGAAAATAGGATTTGCGCGATTACCCTTGGGTTGATCGTTATAAGGGAACGATAACGCATGTGGAATAATACGCCACCAAGAACGAATGTATAATAAAAAATGAGATAAAGAGAAGATCGAAAATAAAAGAAAAAAAGTGAGAAAAGGATTCGAGTCTCGGGTTTTACCCCGAGACGCCTACGTAGCCTATAAAGGCATCAAAGTCCACGTAGTTTGCATACAAAATGAGGGGTGGGGTTTATCCCATAAATCCAAATGGAGAAATCTCTTATTTGTAAGTGTGTGTGTGGAAAAAGTGTTTTAGTCGTGAGAAAAGTGTCGAAAAAGTGTGAGAATCTCATTTGGAACTTATGAGCAAACCCTTTTTTTCTTGTTTTTTTGGGTTTTATTTTTATGAAAATAGGAGATGTGCAATAATACTAGATAAAAAGTATGTTAGGATATGTGAAATCAGATAATAAAAGTGCTTAAGTAATAAAACAAGTTATTGCAAATTCAAGAAGATTTGAAGAGAAAGGTGAGAGTGATGGACCTTCTTGGAGACTTTGAGCTTGATCTTGAATGTTGAAAAGCAACCCTTGCAGTTGGATGATGATGGAGAGTGGTTCATTCATCAAGTTTTATGAAAGGGATGATGAAAAGTGGAAGTAAAAAAAGGATTTGGAAGTTGAAATCACGCTGCCTTCGAGAGAGGTTTCTGGGATTCGTTGAGAGAGATTTTTCTTCTGATCTAGGATCCTTTGCAAATGAGGCCAAGGCCTCATTTTATAGGCCTAGGGGTCTGCTGATCGGCATTACCATGGCACTACCTATCAGCAGGTGCCGATAGGCAGGGTCTGGGACCTGCCATTTGGCTGTGCGCTTCAGGCTTTTTTGGAAAATTGGCCGCCGAGGGAAAACCATTGGTCAGAATCGCGCACGGGGCATACCACTGGAAAGGTATTTCAGAGACCTTCAAAATTACTTTGGACTGCTCCCGAGTTCGGGAGTTGACTTTGGGTCAAATATGGCTCGGAAGCGTTTGTCGGTCCACTGGACTGGGAATCGTTCGGACGCAAATGGATCGTTCGTTCGCATGGTAAGTCATAATCGCGCATGGGGTAGACCGTTAGAAAGCTTAGGAGATGTACTTTGACTTTCCAAAGAGTTTGACCCGGTTTGAGGAGTTGACTTTGGTCAACCGAGCTCGGGATGCATTCGGTGGCCTCTCGGAGTCAAACGGATCATTCGTCCGCATGGAAAGTCGGAATTGCGCACGGGATGGACCATTGAAAAGGGTATTCAATTCCCTTTGAAGATTCATTGAGTCTCGGTCGAGATGAAGAGTTTGACTTTTGGTCAAACCGAGCCGGGGAGTTCCTGATGGCTTCCAGGTCAGTGCTCGGGACATGACATGGGTTTGTGGTGATGAGTAGAGGTACTAGGGACCTAAGGAGAGTTAGGGGTAACAAAATGAGGTGTCTACAGCCCCCCTCGATGGGTGAGTTTGGAACAAATGATAGCCGTCGATTAGACACGGCATGATGCTTTCGAGAGAGTATGACCAATTTAGAGGATCGAGGCCGATTCTGAGGACCTAAGGAAGCGAAGATGACCGATTCAGAGGGCCGAGGTCGATTCTAAGGACCTAAGGAAGCGAGGATGACCAATTCAGAGGGTCGAGGGTCAGTTGTGAGGACCTAAGTGTGGTGACGACTGAGGACCGAAGTCAATTCTGACCTAACTCAGGTGACGATCCAAGACCGGGGTCAATTCTGACCCAAGAGTGGTGACGACCGAGGACTGAGGTCAATTCTGACCTAACTCAGGTGACGATCTAAGACCGGGGTCAATTCTGACCTAAGAGTGGTGATGACCGAGGACCTAGGTCAATTATAACCTAACTCAGGTGACGATCCAAGATCGGGATCAATTCTGACCCAAGAGTGGTGACGACAAAGGACCGAGGTCAATTATGACCTAACTTAGGTGACGATCCAAGACCGGGATCAATTCTGACCCAAGAGTGGTGACGACTGAGGACCAATGTCAATTCTGACCTAACTCAGGTGACGATCTAAGACCGGGGTCAATTCTAACCCAAGAGTGGTCACGATCGAGGACTGAGGTCAATTCTGACCTAACTTAAGTGATGATCCAAGACTGGGGTCAATTCTGACCCAAGAGTGGTGACGACCGAGGACCGAGGTCAATTCTGACCTAACTCAGGTGACGATCCAAGACCGGGGTCAATTCTGACCCAAGAGTGGTGATGACTGAGGATCGAGGTCAATTATGACCTAACTTAGGTGACGATCTAAGACCGGGGTCAATTCTGACCCAAGAGTGGTGACGAACGAGGATCGAGATCAATTCTGACCTAACTCAGGTGACGATCCAAGACTGGGATTAATTCTGACCCAAGAGTGGTGACTACCGAGGACCGAGGTCAATTCTGACCTAACTCAAGCGACGATCCAAGACCGAGGTCAATTCTGACCCAAGAGTGGTGACGACCGAGCACTGAGGTCAATTCTAACCTAACTCAGGTGACGATCCAAGATCGGGGTCAATTCTGACCCAAGAGTGGTGACGACCGAGGATCGAGGTCAATTCTGACCTAACTAAGGTGACGATCCAAGACCGGGGTCAATTCTGACCCAAGAGTGGTGACGACCGAGGACCGAGGTCAATTCTGACCTAACTCAGGTGACGATCCAAGACTGGGCTCAATTCTGACCCAAGAGTGATTGCATTTCCTTGGGAAAAGAAAAGAGTTGCACTGGGGGTAAGGATTGGATTTGAGGTTCCGCTGGGGAATGATGAATAAGCTGGGGAAGATTTGGATCGTCCTTTGGGAGAGATCACCTGGAGCGAGTGATTCTTCTAAATTTCGCAGGGAGAAATATCATGCGATATTGTTTCGCACTAGGTAGCCGATGGCTGGGGAGGCTTTGTGTCCTTGATTTGAGCGGAGGAGCTGATTGTTGTGGAGATAACCGGTTTGAGGTTGTAAACTCTGCTGAGGAGGTGATTAAGTGGTCCGGGCGCATTGCTCGAGAGGCCATTCGCTTGGATTTTGAGGGTTTTATTGGGGAAAAAGAGGTTTCGCCTGAAGGAGTGCAAAATTTTCTTGATAAAAACGTTCTAAATCCTTCTTGGGATTTTTAGGAATTTTTTGAGGATTTTTCAGGGGTTTTCTAGCATTTTCCAGGAATTTCTGTACGAAATTTTAAGGGGGGTGTCGACCGGCATAGACTGAGGGGTGCCATTCGGCAGTGGCATGGACTTTTGGACTGCCTCGGGAAGGTGAGGAGTCAGTGCCGATCGATATGGAAGGGGGAGGTGCCGATCGGTATGGCGCTTGGCCTCCTATATAAAGGGGGCGAATCCCCTTCATTTTTCATAGCTTCTTGCCTTCTCTCTTTCTGCAATTTCTCTCTGCGAATTGTTCTAACGTTCCGATCTTCAAGAAATGGACGCCTTTGTGAGCACCGCTGTCCATCGGGAGTGTTTGACAGTTGATGACTGGGGGAATGTGGATTGGAGGGACATGGTGCCCCTTGCTTTGGGGAATGAGAATGCTTTCGATGCATTTAAGCCGGTTGCGGATGAGCGGACCTTGCTGCTGGAGCCATCGTGTCATCGCTCTTCGAGAGTGATTCCTGGCGGTTACGTAAGTAACCTGACCTTTGGCATTCCTTTCTTTTTGGGTGATTTTTCTTTCTTTCTTGACTTTTGATGAGATTTTTCCTTTTTCCAGTCTGATATTTCCTTGAGGAACATGCGTGCCCGCGGGACGACGGGGCTTAAGGATGTTTGGGAGCATCTTCCACCCGTAGTGTGCTGGATGGTATCATCAACGGGCTTTGGGAGGTTGGCAGCTGCGCTGGATGAGACGCCTCGTTGGACAGCGGTCCTGTACGCTTTGGGGGAGAGGTGGTGGGACACTACCCACACTTTCCATTTTGGCTTTAGGGAGATGACGGTGACTCCCATAGATGTGCAGCAACTGTTGGGGCTAAATTGTGATGAGGAGCAGATAGAGGTGGATCGCTCCTTGTGGGTGAGACCGGAGGCAGTGCATGCGACACTTGGTGATGTGAGGAGGATAGTCTCTGGAGATTCCATCATGCTGTCCTTGCTGAAGGATGTTTTGCTGAGCAGAGTGATTGATGTGGAGGACGGGCTGCAAGTGAGGTAGATGGCCCGGTTATTCATCTTGTTGGTGCTGGGAGGTTTCATGGTGGCATCGAGCGACGACGTCGTCCATTTGTGGTTTCTGCCATACTTGAGGATGTTTTCGAACATACCTTTCTATGATTGGGGGAGTCTGACCTTGGCGACCCTTTACTCTTCTTTGGATTCATTCAGTCGGTGCTGCCGACAGACTTTTACTGGATCCACGTATCTCCTTGAGGTATTCTTTACTTTGCGCATTTTCATTTCATGCATTCGCATTTTCCTTTCATGCATTCACATTTTCCTTATGCGTCACTTTTTGCTTGTGAATTCAGACATGGTTCTATGAGGTAATCAGGTGCAACACTCCGCTGATTGCTCTGAAGGACGACACTGTTGGGGACTTCTGCCGATTGTATCGATGGCATAAGGCCAACCGACAGTCAAAGGGATCTCTCTCACTAGAGGCGGTGCGTCAGGTTTTGAATGGAATATGCTGATAGCGGCGGTACAATTCTGGTACCCCGAAGACCATGTATTTCGCTTTGGGTTGGAAGAAGTTTGTCCTACCTACGAGGAATTTTCTGCCATACTGGGTGTGAATCCTAGTGTTGCTGCGGCTTTACCCGAATTTTCTCGCTCTCTTAGGGATTTGTTGGTCGGGCTTCTTCATATCTCGCCTTCGGCGGCCAAATCGTTATTTGCTGGAGGAATGATCTCCCTCCTGACGATGTTGCAGTCCGTGCATTTGCGAGAAGTAGGTGATGCTGGCTATGCTGGAGCCGTTGTTCTGGGCCTTGTTTCAAAATTGCTGTTGGTGACTGGGGATGTACACGTGGACCTTTAACTTGTATCCATTACTTCATGGATGTCATACCGTCGCAATCCTACGACGGTGATATTGGCGAAGACTCTGAATGGCCTGGATGCCTGGAGAGAAGGTCGTTCTGACTTTTTGAGGGGTAGCCCTGTGATGTTGTTCATGTGGTTGTCTGAAAGATTTTGTTTGGAGACTCCTCCAGAGTATCCCTTGTCGGCTGTACCCAACTTGTTTTCGCGCTACTTTATACGCGTTGGCCTGCATATTGAGAACTGGGAGAATTAGTTTGTGGAGTATGGGGCTCGTGGGCTGTATTAGATGGTGCCTTAGTGGGGACAGTTGCAGCCAGTTCTGGAGCTAGGAGAGTACTCATATGTGCGGCGGGTTGGTCTCAGACAGACCTCTTTTTATTTCCCTTGGCGGCTTCTGCGCCAATTTGGCTGGGCGCAGGTCGTGACCCCTCGGACCTCAAATTTCTTTCCAGTAGAATATTTGACTGAGCGCCTGCGTCTGTTGCTTGGATCTCTGTGGGAAAATCGACGTCCGTCGACCCGTCCTTCTCAGTCTGTCGAGAAGGTTTGCCATGTCCCCAAAGATTATATGAAGTGGTTGTGGAGGAAAGTAGTCAGCAAGATGTTGGTAGTAGAGACTGGTCAAAGGTGGTTTATTTTATCTGACTCCATGAAAGGGGGTGTTGTTGTCTTTTTGAAGATGGTTAAGGCTCATCGATCCATGGAATGTTTATGACACTCTATTCAGGCAGGGGGAACTTGGGGTCCTCAGGATGTAGATGATGAGGGTGCAGGTTCTTCTGGTAGCTGTGGATAGGACTCTTGGAGAGTTTATTTTGTGTAACAGATGTGGGGATTTTATTTGGCTTTTTATGGTAATAGGGGGAAGGGAGTTATCCGTTCCTTTTTCTTATGTAATCCATACTGTAATTTCTTATTAATGAAATAAACAAGTTTATGATCATCCGGCTGTGCCTTTCGATGAATTTTGTATTTTGAATTATCTATACCGATCGCTAAGGCATACATAATCCTTTTGTTCAAGTAGATGTTTAGAATGAACTGTCATTCTCGACGATAAGAAAAGAAAATATTTTTGTGAAAAAGAAGGGGCCGTGCTCATGTGAGATGTATGAGCTGCCTACGTACCTCTGGGTTTTTTTGAAAAGTTTAAAAATAGTTTTTTTTGTAGAGGATCAGGCCCACGTAGTTCTGGGTAGAGGGAAATGAAGATTTTTTTTTTAGAATATAAGGGGGATGAGAGGAGTCGTAGAGCGTCGAGATTTCGGACTAGGGGTAGAATTTCTTGAGATGATCCAGATTGACTGGAAGAGCCATCTCTTCCCCATCCAGGTCAGTGAGCATGGCGGCACCGCCAGATAAGATTTTCTTCACAATGTAAGGGCCGATCCAATTGGGCTTGAATTTTCCTCTGGGGTCCCAGATGGGTTCTATTATCTCCTTGAGGGCTAAATCCCCTTTTCGGACACCGCGATCCTTGACACTCTTATTGAATTAACGCGCTATTTGGCGATGGTACCCTTGTATGTGGTATAGAACCTTCAATCTCCTTTCGTCCAGGAGGGTCAGCTGATCAAGACGGATTTGGCACCAGTCTTCTTCACTAACCTTGCCTTCGAGCATGACTCGTAGCGATGGTATTTACAGCTCCACAGGTAGGACTGCTTCCATGCCGTAGACCATAGAGTAAGGGGTAGCCCCAGTAGAGGTTCGGATTGAGGTTTGATAGCCCTAGAGGGCGTATGAGATCCAATCGGCCCAATCCCTATAACTTTCGATCATCTTGCTAATGATGGCTTTGAGGTTTTTATTGGCGGCCTCAACTGCACCATTGGTCTGAGGTCGATAGGGAGAAGATTTGTGTCTCTGAATCCCATACTCGTTGACTATTTTTGTGACTTCTGCCTCGAAGTGCAAACCGTTATCTGACACTAGCTTGTGTGGGACCCCATATCGGCAGATGATATTTTTCTTGATGAACTTGGCCACCTTCTTGGCGTTCAATATTGCATATGATTCAACTTCGACCCATTTGGTGAAGTAATCGATGGCAACCATGATGAACTCATGTCCGTTTGAAGCTTTTGGTGTAACCTTCCCTATGATGTCGATACCCCAGGTGGAGAATGGCCAGGGAGAGGTCATGTTGTATAATTCTCACGGAGGCAAGTGTTGAAGATTGGAGAACTGTTGGCATTTAGGGCATCTCCGAACATAGGCGGTGCAATCCTGGGTCATGGTGGTCCAGTAGTAGCCCTATCGGATGATCTTCTTAGCAAGCATGTGATCGTTCATGTGGGGCCCACATTCCCCGCTGTGGATTTTCTGCATTATCTTTTCAATTTCAGCCCCTGCGATACAGTGCAAATGAGTTCCATCGAAATTCCTCTTGAGTAGTTCTTTATGACAGATGATATACTGGGCGGCCAACCTTCGGAGGGTAGCTCGGTCGTTCTTATTGGAACCCTCGGGATACCTACCATACCTGAGGAGGAACCAAATATCATAGTACCAGTAGTTGACTAGCTCAGGATCTTCTGTGGTGACGAGCTCAATATGGTAGCAATGGGTTGGTTTGTCTTGCTTTTGAACTAGGAAGAGGGTCATTGTTATTCCCTCGGGCATGTCGACCATGGAGGCTAAGGTAGCAAGAGCATCGGCTAGGTTATTCTTTGCTCGGGGTAGGTAATGGAAGGTGATATCTTGGAATTAGGAGGCTAACTCTTCTAATTGGGCGTGAAAGGGTTGGAGCTTTTCGTCCTTAACTTTCCCCTTTCTGAGCACTTGACCGATGATGAGGGAAGAATCCCCATATATATCAAGGTATTGAATACCTTTCTTGAGAGCGAACTTGAGGCCCACTGTGCATACCTCGTATTTCGTCATGTTATTGGTGCAGGGGAAATTCAACTTAATGGCGATGGGAGTATGAGAGTCATCTGGGGCAACCCGGAGTATCCCAATTCCATATCCCTTTTTATTGGCAGCGTCGTCAAAGAACATTTTCCATCGAAGGTTGTCTTGGGTGGTGCAAAGGATATTCTCATCTGGGAATTCGGAGATCCAGACATTAGCTTCTTCTATGGGGGTAATCCGCGAGGTAGTCAGAAATGGATCTTCTTTTAACGACTTTTTGTGTGACGTACACGATATCGAACTTGGTTAGGAGCATCAACCATCGGGCCATTCGGCTGGATAAGGCGGGTTTCTCAAGCAGGTATTTTATGGGATCCATTCGGGATACAAGTTTGCTGGGGAAGGCGAGCATGTAGTGTCGCAACTTTTGGGTGATCCAGACAAGTGTGACACATGCCTTTTCTAAAGCAGTGTAGTTGACCTCGTACTCGGCCAATTTACGACTGGCATAATAGATGGATCTTTCTTTGCCGGAGTCTACAAGGTATTGGGCTAAAAAGCTCCAAATGCAGTGTCGGTTATGGTTAGGTATAAGAGCAAAGGGAGACCAGGCTGTGGTGGCACGAGAACTGGAGGTTGGGTCAGATATTATTTGATTTGGCCAAAAGCTTCTTGGCAGGCCTCATTCCAAACCTTGGTTGAATCCTTTTGGAGGAGCTTGAAGATTGGTTCACAGATGGAGGTTAGCTGGCTGATGAAACAGCTGATATATTATAATTTCCCAAGGAAACCTCGGACTTCCTTCTTTGTTCGGGGAGGTAGCATCTCAAGTATGGCCTTCAGCTTAGCGGGATCTTCTTTTATCCCCTTCTCACTGACCATGAGTCCCAAGAGTTTTCCCTTTGTAACGCCGAAGACGCATTTATGTGGATTGAGTCTCATTTGATACTGCCGCAGTCGTTCGAAGAACTTTCGGAGAGCAGGAGCATGATCTTCTTTAGTTTTGGACTTGATAATCATATCATCCACGTAAACCTCGACCTCTTTATGAATCAGGTCGTGCAGGATTGTTGTGGCAGCCCTTTGGTAGGTAGCCCCAGCATTCTTGAGACCGAATGGCATAACGGTGTAGCAGAAGGTTCCCCATGGGGTGATTAATGCGGTTTTTTCTTGGTGGTCGGGGTGCATCTTGATCTGGTTGTATCCGGCAAACCCGTCGACGAATGACTTGAGAGCATGACTGGCTGTGTTATCCACGATCATGTCGATGTTGGGTAATGAATAATCATCCTCGGAGAAGCTTTGTTTAAATCTTGGTAATCCACACACATTCGAACCTTCCCTCCTGATTTTGGTACAGGTACAATATTGGCTAGCCACGTGTGATATTCGATTACTCGAATGAAACCTACGTTCAACTGTTTGACCACCTCTTCTTTGATCTTGAGCGACCATTCGGTGCGGATTTTTCTTAACTTTTGTTTAACCGACTTATAATTTGGGAGAGTGGGGATCTCATGCCGTGCTATTTCAGGATCGATACCGGGCATATCATCAAACGACCATGCGAAGACATCCACAAACTCCTTTAGTAATTCTTTGAGTTGTGCGCCCTCATGCTCGTCAAGGGTGGCCCCTATCCTAATCTCGCGCAGTTGGCTACTAGAACTGAGATTAATAACAACAGTCTCTTCTTCATTAACTTGAACGCGGTTATATTATTTATTATTAACCTTATTTAGATCAGTTAAGAATTGTTCATTTGCAAAATCATCATCATTAAAAGTTTAATTAGAATCTAAACAATTAATATAAGGCACAACAAGATACTCAAAATCTTCGTTTATTTCATTGATAGGAAAAACAACATTAAGAACCTCATCAAAAGAGGTCTCGATTACATTTGAGCGAGGATAGACAACAGTTGAAGAAATAGGGTAAACATTGGGGTTAGGGGAAATTTCAAGAGGTAGAACTGGCGCAGCATGCCAGTTGAGGATAGGTGTATCGGCAGCTTTAATCAGACGAGATGGGTCCATTGATGTAGTGCCTGAATGAACCATGCAGAGTGCCAGCCCCAGTGTCTACAAGTTGAGGAATCTTCGGAATCACTTTCCTCAGTCTCTTCAATACTTTTGATGAGCGATTGTACGCGGTGTGGGAAACTTTCAGCCCATGGGTAGCTATCTTGGAAAAAGATCTCCATTCCAGGCTTTATCTTCTTGTCTGTGTGGTCGTACCATGGTTCTGGAAAACCTCAAAAGGGGAAATCCTCGCCTTCTTTGATGAATCGTCCATTTAAGGAATCTCCTGAGATAGTTCGAACGCAGTCTAACCCTCTCTTTAATCGAGTCTGGCGGATCCTTCTGAGCTCTTGTTCTGATGGTTGATATCCCAAGACGCAAGGAGGGAAAGCTTTCTTCAGTTCTATGGGCTCAAGTATCCCTTGCTGCCTTTGCCTGAGCCCCAGTTCGGGCATGAAGTGCATGTTTCTAAACATCTGATTCACATTAACATTGCCACGAGAGTCATATTATGGACAAACCCTTTCTTTGAAACCGTCCCCTGCCGGGAGTAGGGATGGCTCGACTCGGAATCCTGACAGGAGCATATCATTTGACCCATGCTGTATCTCAAGAATTGGACTGCTGGTGCTTTCACCCTCGGCATTGTCATCGTCACCCAAAATGGTGATGACTCGCCCATCAGCGAAGAACTACAATTTCTGATGGAATGAGGAAGAGAAACCCTTTATACTATGGAGCCAGGGTCGTCCGAGCAACAGGTTGAAATAGGCCAGGATATCAATGACAGGGTTTATAGGTCCAACCCCTATTGCAAGTTTTATGGATCCCATCACCTCTCGTTGGGTGTTATCGTAGGCACGCACAACAGCGGAGGTTAGAGCGAGGTCGCTTTCTTTCAGACCTAAACATTTGAAGGTTCTCAACGGGAAAACATTCAAGGCGGATCCGTTATCGACAAGAGAGAGTGGCACGGCCTTTCCCATAACTTCGACGGAGATGTTGAGTGCATGATTGTGATTCAGCCCAATTCTGGGGATTTTTTCTTCAAAAAATGACAGCATTCGGGTGGAGGTCAAGGATCCGACCAAATTTACTGCTTCTTCTGGCGTGGTAGAAGGAGGAACTGTGGGCCCTGTGAGAAACTTGATTAAAGCATTTCTGTGCAGCTGGGAAGACATGAAGAGCCCCCATAGAGTGATGTTAGCTTGAGTTTTCTTCAGTTGATCAAGGATCTTGCTCTCCTCGATGGTCATTTCTGGCATAGGAAGGTTTTCAACGCCCTTCCCTTGTCATTTGCTGGTAGTGAGCTCGGAATCTGGTAATGTCTCCCTGATCTGGTCATGTGATTTATCGAAGAAGAGAAAAACATGAATCCCGTTTCTTCCTCGATCTCAGGCAGCTCTGCCACCCTATTTATTTCTCCGAGTTGTTCTTCAAATGATATCATCCCACATAAGTCGGTTACTGGGCCAGTTCTTCCTGAAGCTTTCTCTTCATTTTAATTTTTGAATTCTTCCCCCCAGGCGGTGGCAACAATTCTATTTTCCCCTTTGAGGTCAATGAATTCCACAACTTCAACGGCTTCCAATTCTGTGGGGATGTGCAAGGGTGAGGGGACCAGGTGCCCTTGTAGCTTTAAAGCACCCAATAACTCGGTGATACTGCGAATATTATTGGTTTGCCTGAATGCTTCCGCCATAATCTGGAAAACATCATCTAAGCTGACCTCATCGGTGGGTATCACTCAACCATCTGATTCTCGGGCCCATTTTCGCTCTTCCAAAAATAGCGCACTGAACTTCTGGCAATCGATATTCATCCGTGAGGGAAATTTCAGCCCGAACTCTAGGAGTTGATTTAAGACTTTTGACAATTCCATTCTTCTATTTCTGGAACAGGTACGAACAATGATGCATGCTCTAGTAAGGAGCGATAGTGCCCGATCAGCGGGGCTAATAGGGTGTAGGAGGAAATATGGGCAAATTTGAAGAGGTTTAGGAGGGTATAGGGGTGTGATTTGGGTTGATGGATTGAAATTCGGGTTTTCTTCCAAGAAGATGGCATTGGTGTGATTTGGGAGTGGGTTGTGCGTAGTGTTTGGCTTAGGATTGGCTGGTGGGGCGATGGTACCCCGATCGATGAGATCTTGGATTATGTTTCGGAGGTGGAAACATTGGTCGGTGGTATGGCCAGCTGTTTGGTGAAAGGCGCAATGAGCATCGGTCTTGAAATTTCTAGGAAGTGGATTGGGTAATGGACGGGGATCCTAGGGTTTTATAAGGTTTCGGCTTAACAGGGCTTGGTAGACTTTGGAGAGGGGAGCATGAAGCTCAGTGTATTCCATACGGATGGGGGCAGGGCAACTTTCTGGTACCCATGATGTGGTTGGTTGAGAGATGTTGTTGATGGTTGAGACTGCGAAACTGACAGGCTTGTCATATTTCCTGGGGGTGAACTATCCGGACAACTTCTTCGGTTCCACTTCTGTTTTGGCAAGACCTTCCTCGATTTCTACTCCTGCTTCTCTGAGAGCTCAAAAATGGGGGTAGTACTGTCCTCCCATAGTTTCTCGGGCATGGGGCAAGAAATTCTTCTTCACTATGTTGACTTGTTCTTCCTCAGATGGCCGATTGGTCATGGTAGCTGCCTTTTCCCTCCATCGGGCTATGAAGTTACTGACTGATTCTCCAGAGTTTTGTTTGAGCAGCTCTAAATCATGGCGGGTGACATCGAGCTCTTCGTTGTATTTGTACTGCGATATGAATTCTCGGGCTACATCCTCCCAGCTACGGATTCTGGATTCCTCAAGAGATAAAAACAATCGGAGGGCACTATCCTTCAAAGTTTGCTGAAAAAGTTGGGCCATTACCTCTTCGGAAGCCCCTAGGAGAGTCATGGAATGGTGATAACTGCGAAGATGGACAATCAAGGGCCCACTCCCCCCGAACTTCTCGATATTTGGCATCTTTAACTTCTCGGGTAACCTCGCTTTAGGATAAGGAGACATGTGGGTGTAGTCCATGTAATTCCCAGAGATCCTGACTTGGTCAAACTTCTTGGTGAGCATCCTGAGATCCTCTTTGACTTTATTCAACTCCTTCTCCTTTGGATCAGTGACCACAGGCAAGTTAGCCATATGCTGGGCAATGTTTGGCATTAGAAGCTGGGCAGGCGGCAACCCATTGGTAGGAGGAGCACGTGGAGCATGCTGATATTCTTTCGGGACCCAGATAGGCTCGGGTGGACCCATAGCATGAGGGAACAGGGCCTCGGGCTCTTGAGGGATATGAACTTGGTTTCGTTGCATTTCTCGAACCTCGGCTTGAAGGTTGTTAATCTTGGCCACGAGCTGAGCTAGGACTGTCGGCAGATCCGGTTGTATGACTGGTGCTTGATCTGCATTCTCCACAGAAGATGGATGGATTTCGGACTCGAAAGAAGTAGTAGAGGAGCAGATGAAACTCCGGGGTGATTTGACTGAAGACCGAAGCCAATAGGGAGCCAGGCCAAGGGCTTGCAATCGACCTGAGAAGGCGTAGGATGAGATTTATTTTTGAGAAAAGGGGGAGAAACTATTTTTGGATTTTTGATAAAAAGGGAGAAATATTTTTGGATTTTTTGGATAAAGAAGGGAGAAATGTTTTTGGATTTTTTTGATAAAGAAGGGAGAAATGTATTTGGATTTTTTTTTTAACAAAGGAGGGAGAAATGTTTTTGGAGATGGAACTCAGCATGATTATTATGATTATTATGTTCTCACTTGTATTTAATTCTCCTAAATGCAATACCGGACATGACCCGAGCCTGGAAAAATGGAGGTCTTAATATATGCAAAGCTATGTTTAGACTTGTAACCAGGCTCGCGGACAGGGTCCCGTTTTAAAAATGCACGAAAATTGGGCGACAGATCGACCCGTAATTTCGGCAGAGTTTCGAATTGAAACCGACAATCTAAAGTACGTGTCCTAGGTTTGACACCTATATGCGGGTATGTAGTTGGTTGGGTGAATCGACATGGGTTCCCCCCTTTGGCGTGACTTCCACAATATACGTCTTGCTCTTGCGGGCAATCGGTACGTGTGGACAAGCCATTTGATATACCTGAGTGTACGTGAATTGCCTCACCATATACCTCGTGGGGACGGTACGTGTGAGAGAGAATTCGATATACTCGACGTACGTGAATGAATTCCCTGCGATATACCTCCCGTCAGGACTTTGGTCAAGCGGTACGATGCGGGGGAACCGTTCGATATATGCCGAAGGTACTCGGCCAATGGAAGGTGAGAGTCATATCGCTTAGGCTAACTGCGACCTGTCGGACCAGCGCCCATCACGAAGTGACCCTCCAGTTACTGGGCAAAATTTCGTAAATAGTAATGCTCTTTGGTGATATCGTGTGAATCTTGCATGATTCTCTTATTAGTATCTTATAATGCGAATGACTTTCTTGATTATGCCAAACAGGGAGCAAAGTACGCGTACCCAAAAGATACACCAAGTATGGATGGGTGATGCATGCAACATGGGGATATACATGTGATCGTAGATGCACGTGGTGTGAGGTGTACATGGAGACTTTTCTACAAGTGTGTGAATAGAAGCATAAGCATGGGGTACATATGAGAAAGGGGGACATGCAGGTATGGGGGGAACATAAGAAAATATAGCATTCATGTAAATAGAGTTAAGCCCTCAAAATATACACAATCTCCAGCAGAGTTGCCACTATGGCCATCCCCGGTCCCCGCCGTGGAGGAAAAAGATCCTTCGGGTCCCGTGCATCCCTCTCGGGAGAGCGCTTCGGCCGGCGTCGATTTGTGAGGTGTGAAAATGTATAGAGATTCAGAGTCGCCAGTCTATTTTACTCAAAACAGACAAAAGAAAGGGGGAGACACCCCGAAGGATGGCATCCAAAGATATACTGGGGCGTGCGAAACCAAAATGATTCGAGAAGGGTTCAGAGGCTTAGTTACGAAATGGGAAGGTGTTAGGAACCCATTCCGTCCTTTTGGTCTCTCATGAGTATTTGCTATTTTCCCTTATATTTCCCCCCGTGATATGTGTGCATGTGTATATATAGAATGGAGGTAGGAATCCTCTACTTGTATCATGGAAAAGATAAAACGAATCGTCCGTAGGAATGTGAGATTAATGTAGAAAATAGGATTTGCGCGATTACCCTTGCGTTGATCGTTATAAGGGAACGATAACGCATGTGGAATAATACGCCACTAAGAACGAATGTATAATAAAAAATGAGATAAAGAGAAGATAGAAAATAAGAGAAAAAAAGTGAGAAAAGGACTCGAGTTTCGGGTTTTACCCCGAGACGCCTACGTAGCCTATAAAGGCATCAAAGTCCATGTAGTTCGCATACAAAATGAGGGGTGTGGTTTATCCCATAAATCCAAATGGAGAAATCTCTTATTTGTAAGTGTGTGTGTGTGGAAATTTTTTTTTAGTCGTGAGAAAAGTGTGGAAAAAGTGTGAGAATCCCTATTTGGAATTTATGAGCAAACCCTATTTTTCTTGTTGTTTTGGGTTTTATTTATATGAAAATAGGAGATGTGCAATAATACTAGATAAAAAATATGTTAGGATATGTGAAATAAGATAATAAAAGTGCTTAAGTAATAAAACAAGTTATTGCAAATTTAAGAAGATTTGAAGAGAAAGGTGAGAGAGATGGACCTTCTCGGAGACTTTGAGCTTGATCTTTGGAAGAGGGTACTTTAGATAAGATGGAGGCGCTATTTGAGTATGATAATGATAAGCTAATCCTGGCCAAAGCTTTGGATTAATGATAGGACACACGAACACAGACACAATGAAGATAAACTCAGTTTAAACTCACAAAACTCTCGTGTATAACTCAGGAAATAGTAATGAACCTTAGAAGTAACTTAGCTAGAGGGAGAGAGAAGTAAGCACCCTAGATACACCTTGGTAGGCAGGTAAAAACACACCATATACCCTCAGGAATCTCTGTCAAGTTTTAAAAGCTTTACAATAAATGATAATGGCGAGGGGATAAACCCTCTGGCTTGCAATAAATCTCTCTTTCTGATGTGTATCTCTAGTAATAACTCCAGTGTTCTAAAAATGATCATGTCTCTCCCCAGGGGTGGTTGAGGTCCTTAAATAGCCCCCCCACCATCCCCGAGGAAACTCAGTCATTAAAACTATGAAAGACATCCCTCATACTTTATGTCACAACATTAAATGTCTGATGTACTAGTTGCCTCCACGTCATAAACATTAAATGCCAAGACATGCCTTTTGTCTATCCACTTGTGTCAGGGGGCCGTTGTCGCAGAGGTGGCTCACCAACTGCCTGACAGGCCCATATACCATGGTGGTTTACTCAAGTGCATGTCTGATATTGTTTGGTTGGATAGTGACATCACCTACAGTAGATGTGACATTAAGTAGAGGGCTATTTGGTTCATAACTCAACGCCCGATGGAACTCCAAGTTGCTCCGCTTGAGGTTCCACGGTCAGGGTCCTTCGGTGTTTTACCAGGTGTATCTAAGATGGTCAGGACAAGCCCCAACGGTGCCTAACTTCTCAATCCTCCAAACCAAGTCCCTCTAAAGTTCCCACTCTGAGGTCATTCGATAGAGCATGAAAGCTCTCCCAGGCCCTGCCAAGCCTGGTCTCTCGCAAGTACCGTTTGACCTCACACAAACTCTTTTGTTATTAATGTTACGTTATTACAACCGTTATAGCTTACAGTCATCAATAATGGAAATACAATATGACTAATACAACAAGCTAAAATATGAGCTGACGCGCTAAGCTGCCTCGCTGAGTTGCCACGCTTGAGCTGCCTCGGTTGCTTAATCTCCAACACTTTGCTAATTGGGGATTTGTCCCTAATCTCAAGATTACCTTCAAGCCCCCTGTACATTTTCCCCCTCGTGGAGAGATTTGGTGGAACAAGAAATGTCTGCACGAAATGTCTCAAACCGATGGATCTTTCTTTGTGTGAAAAGATTCAGGCCTCCTCTCCTTTATTCAGAACCAGAGTGTTAGAGTCTTCAGGGAAAAAGTAAAATTCTGCCCGATGTACCTTAGTCATTGGAACCGTTGGGACATCTTCTTCATTGGGAGTCTATTGGATATGTCTAACAAAAATTTCTTTGGCGCCAAAACTCAATCTTGCCTAGGAAGGCAACGGTTTGTGTTCCCCAGGTGTCACTTCGTAAATGATGTGGCGCTGTCTTCTTAACTGTCAAAGCACTTCCCAAGGTGCCACGTGTTTATTGGAAATGATTGCAGGCGACTTTGCACGTGTGATGGTGGGAGACTGAAACGACAACTCCAAAATTTTTAAACGGCTATATCCAAAACATTTTAACCCTTTCTTTATTTTTTTCCTTACTCTGTTACTATCTTCTTTAGACTTCCATTTTTAGAGAGAGAAAAACCTGTAAGAACTCTATTGTTGCTAAGCTCCTGTTCGCCTTCTTCCCTTCTCATCTTCTGAACCGCTACCTGTGGTCGTGGTCTTCTACTCTCGTTCTTCAAACCGCTCTTGCTTAAAGCTTTTCTGATGTCTTCATCATCGTTTCCCATGGCAACCTCAAACAACCCTGTTATCTCTGCTACTGGTGCTCCATCTGCCACCACCACTGCTACCTCTGCCCTGGATGCTGCCCACCAGGAACATCTACGGTTTTATCGTCGCTCTCCTATTTTTGAGGAGGGTGATGACTTTGCCGTTGCCTGCAAGGCTGTGCATTTTTCTTCCAAGTTTGATGCCTTACTGTTGGGTGATGAAGACGAGGATTCTTCTGAGTGGGGATTTCTTCCTCCAGAGGGGACTCTACGATTTCGCTTGGAGCGAGGGGACTTCCCATGGTCCCATGTTGACTTCGAAGAGCCAGGAGGTTCTCCTTCCCACTTTACTGCCTGGAACTCTCATATGAAAAGTTCTTATGCCGATATTCTCACCAAGCTTGGGTTACAACGGGCTAAGTGGTTTGGTGAGTTCACTCTTTCGAAGAACAATGCTACTCTTCCTATCCTAGTCTCTCGATGGAACGTTACTACTCATATGTTCATTGCTGCCTGGGGTGAGTTCACCATAACTCTGGAAGACGTGTGCGAGCTTTTGGGCCTCGATGCAACAGGTCATGAGCCCTATACCGATGAGGCTCTTGATGCCCAAGAGTCTGCCGATCGTTTGGAGTTAGATCGCATATGCCGAAGCTGCATTGGTTCGTCCAACAAAGCTACTTTCTCTCCCTTGATTAATTATTTCTTCAAGGGTTTTGATGAAGGCAGTTCTTCAACAGATGCTCCTGGTCAAGGTACACCGTTGGAACTTCCCGCCTATATTCTTGTGATTCTCTCCCGTTTCCTTTTGACGGGCAAACCCAACGATCAACCCCGAAGGGACCTTATCAACATGTCCCTTCGTTTGGACCGAGGCATAAAATTTCCACTGGCTGCAATTGCCTTGGGATCCCTCTACACCTGGCTGGATAGAACTTTGTTTGACATGGAACGCTCTCTCGGCCGTTATAACTTGGCCAATTTTGCCAACAACGTTCTTCTAACCAGCTTCCTTTACTTTTGCTTTTTTGCCGTAGCGTCCAAAGCCAACAGTCCTCCTTCAGGGGAAACAATATTGCCTCCACGGTCTTTTATTTATCACAGGAGAGAAAGCCTAAAGGAGTTAATATCTGTGATTGAACGTTTTGAGAACTTCGTCATGAGGCCATATCAGGAGGAAGTCTTCTTTCACACTTGTGAATTTTTTCGACATGAAGCCAGAGTGGTACAAGCCCCTACCCCAGATATTGAGGATCCCTCGATCACCGTGGTCCTTTTGTTCTCCCCTGGATATCTGCCTTCTTACACTGAGTGGGGATATACTAGTGAGCACTATAATCCCAACCGATGCAGCCTCGAGTTTGGGTTTGACCAGGGGGCTCTACGTCCAGTGTTTCAATCGTTAAACCCCAAGGTCTCCTTTAACAAGGCGTGTTCTCTGTTTTCTTCAACCGCTGCATGGGGGATATGTTCAACCATGGATGGGCGAGTCACCATTCCCAGTATTACTAGGCATGGGGATGTGACCCCTCTGTTTGCTACAAAATACTGGCCGAAACAACTGGTTGCAATTGCCGAGTTTGTTGAGGTAGATCCCGTTTATCCTCCCGTTTCTTCATTTTCTGTCTTAGAGTTGGGGCTAAAAGGCAACTCTGTACTTGGGATGGTGTTCCCTCTAAGTTCAACCCTCAAATCACCTCCCACCGAGCTTCCCCCATTTTGCCCCATGGTCCCAGTTGCAACGCCAAAACCCAAAACTCTTGCGGCTTCGAAGAAGGCTGCCCCCTCAACCGAAGCTACTATCGGCGAGGGGCCTTCTCAGCCACCTGCCAAGAAGGCAAAAACGGCCAAGAGTGGGACATCACAGTCAAAGTCTAAGTTCCAGAAGCCCCAAACTCCTATGGCAGCCTTTTCCATAGCCTCCGTTCCACCTCCCATGTCTACTGAAACGACTGAGCGCTTAAGGAGGGAAGCCCAAGCAGAAATATATCAAATAAATGATGAGTATCAATGACACGCTGTCGTTGTTCCTCATTTCGTTGCTTTTCCCACAGTGGTGGTTGATCCTATAGAGCCAACGGCTAAAAGGAGAAAGAGCTCAAGGGTTCCTCGAGAGGTCGGTACTGGTGCATCGGGATCGAGGAAGAAAACTCTTGGTACCAAGTCCCAGAAGACGCGAACTCTTGAGGTGCATCCCACTCCTACCCCTTCTATCGCTGTTACTCCTCCTTCTTCGCCTGTGGTCCTGTCTTCTCGTTCCCCTTCTGAATCCGAGGTATGTATGCTTGATTTATTCATTCTCTTTTTGGCTTAAGGCAGGCTACATTTGCTTATTATTTTTTTTTGACAACTGTGGTGCAGAGTATTGAAGAGGAAAGGCCAAACCCCCCCAGTCCTCCCGTGAGCCCTTTTGTGGGGGGACACTTAGGTGTATCTCATACCGATGTGAATCCTCCCCGTTCTCCCATGACGGGGCTCACTTATTCTCGTCGGTCAGGCTCCCAACGTGATATGGAAGTTGTTGTAGGAGGTGATGCCACTGAGCCTGCGAGTGATTCCTCGCCCCCAGAGGTAACGCAACCCGAGATGACACTATCAGTCCCCTCTAATTTACGTACTTCACCTGAGGTTCCTCTGCCCATCGTTCTTGTGGAGGAAAGTGAGCCCGAGGTATGATTTCCTTTATAATTTATTTGTTATAGCGTCTTTTCGGTTCCACCCTTTTTACTTATTTGTGTTGCTGAACCCTGAGATATTTTTGGGTGCCCCAGGTTGAAATATCCTCGTTGTTAGCAAACGTTCTTCTTTCAACGATGCTGATGAGGCCTCTGACCACCATTCCCCTTTTCAACACCATAACCGAGGTGAGTAGTACATAGAGATACTTCTTCATGTTTTATGTACTTATTCCTCTTTTCTAACACTTGCCCTCATGTCACAGTTTTCTCCTGATCTTGTACCACCCACTCATCTTGGTGATCCTCATGCAATCGAGGCCAGGGTTGGTGCTTCTGCGCCCCTTCGTGTTGGGTCTTTGTTTGGGAGCCCCTCATCTTCTCCCGATGAACCACGCATGCTGGTCTTGGTGCCTTATGTTGGCGAGGGCGTCCTACCGAGCGTTGAGGCTTCTGTAACTAGGGAACCCGTTATGACTTCTGAGGCAATGATTCCATCCCCAATGGTTCCTATCATTGCAGCTGCAACAACGGCCCCCGTTCTTACCCCTGTAGTGAGTGGGGTATGTATATTTTTTTCTTTGTTATTTCTCGTGAGTTTTCACCTTATAAAGGTGACTTAACAATGAGAATGTTTGTTAAGATTTTTTTCTCAAACCCCACCTTATAACGGTGACTTAACAACGAAAATGCTTGTTAAGATTTTTTCATAAACTCCACCTTATAACGGTGACTTAACAACGAAAACGCTTGTTAAGATTTTTCCATAAACTCCACCTTATAACGGTGACTTAACAACGAAAATGCTTATTAAGATTTTTTCATAAACTCCACCTTATAATGGTGACTTAACAACGAAAATGCTTGTTAAGATTTTTTCATAAACTCCACCTTATAACGGTGGCTTAACAACGAAAACGCTTGTTAAGATTTTTCATAAACTCCACCTTATAACGGTGACTTAACAACGAAAATGCTTGTTAAGATTTTTTTATAAACTTATTATGGCTTCCATCCCTTCTCAGGTTACTCGGGAATATTCTCCCCCAGTTCTTTCGCCTGTGGGCTCACCTCACCGGGAACCTGATGTTTCGGAAAACTCTGGTCATGATGATCAAGGTTCTACGACTGGTGCTGCAGCAGAGAGCGAATCTGGGTGAGAACTCCCTCTTCCTGACCTGGCTCCTCACGCATTCTGCCTAATGGTGCTTCGACAGTCTCCTCAAATGCTTGTCAACCACCGCTTGGTGATCGAATAACTGGTGAATCGTCACCCTGAGACCTTCACACCGGATTGCCTGCTCTCCAATATTCACATGATGAGTCACAAACTTCAAGGCATGGCGATCGTTGTTGCTAAAATTGCCAGTACCCCTACTGCAAGTGTTACTAGATCCCTTCTTAACCAATTTCTGGGTTTTCTGAAGGAGCTGGGGCGTGATGGTTTCCGTTTTGACTGGCTCATAACATATTTGAAGACTCTAAAGAACCAGCAACTGATTGGCCAGAGGGAAGTGTTACGAAAGCACCAGGAGGACCAGCAAGCTGAGGAAGCTAGGTTGGTCGCATTGGCGTCCCTTTTGGAAGCAGTGGATCATGAGGTAAAGGATGCCAAAGAAGTCTTGTGTCTGGTCAAACTAAAACGCGAGAGACTCCTCATCGAACGTACACAAGTGCAAATGAGGCTGGAGGTTTCTATTAATGCCCAACGATCTTTCACAGCAGCTTCTTTGGGTCTTCCTAGAGATTTTTTCTCTTCCTCATATTTATCGTTTCTTTTAGACTAATTGCCTCTTGTATACAGATCCTCCATCTGCTCTTATCTATGTAATTCTTGGGCAATAGCTCCCAATTTTTTTTGTAATGCTCTATTGTTTATGAATGAAGAATATATAATTTTCAATCCATCCATGTGTTGTGACTGTTCTTGTATGCTATAGATTTTTATATTTCTGCAATTCTTTCATTATGTTTAAAGTAACCAAAACTTGTATATTTATAACAACAGCCAGTTATAACATTGGTTCAAACTTGATTGTTTACACATGATAAACCTTCAGCCATTTATTGTTAATCTTAAATGGCTTGTCTTCCTCTAACTTCAAAATTAAACAATAACCTGAATCATGGGCTTCCTTCACAACGAAAGGTCCCTCCCAGTTGGCTGCAAACTTTGGTAGAGGAAGCCCCTGATGTGTTTTACTGCTGCTTTCAATACGAGGTCTCCCTCCACGAACTTCCTTGGTCTCACCAAGTTATCGTATGCCCTGGAGAGTTGTTTCGTATACATCTGGAAGTGTTGGATCGTGTTATCTCTGTGTTCATCCAACGCTTCCAACTGTACATGCCTGTTTTGAGGGAGCATACTACTTCGTAAGGCATATCTAGCGGAAGGAACTTCCAACTCCACTGGAAGGATTGCCTCAGCCCCATAAACAAGGAGAACGACGTGTATCCTGTGGGTTTCCGTTTTTTTGTTCGATAGGCCCCCAATATAGTTGGTATCTTATCATCCCACGCCCTCGGAAAGTCTTCCATCATCTTGGCTAAAATATTAACCAAGGTTTTGTTAGTCGCTTCGGCTTGACCGTTTCCTTTTGGGTATGCCACCGTTGAGGTGTGATGAACAATGGAGTACTTGTCTGTGAGCATTGTTACTTTGGAATTGATGAAGGGAGTCCCGTTATCTGAAAGAATAACCTTTGGGATCCCGAAATGGCAAATGCTGTTTTCTCTGATGAAGTTGCTCACTAACCCAGTAGTTTCTCTTCTGAGTGGTATCGCTTCGGCCCATTTTGTAAAACACTCTGTTGCTACCAGTATCTATATCTTGCCTCTCGAAGAAGGGTGTATTGCCCCCACTAGGTCAAACGCCCAAGTATGAAATTGATAGGGTGTTGACAGAGAGTGTAAGTCCACCGATGGGGGCATGGATCATGTTTCCATGAAGTTGGCAAGCTTTCCATTTTCGAATGAACTCAGCAGAGTCTTTCTCCATCGTTGGCCAATAATACCCCAACGTCATCAACTGATCATACAACTTGGCTCCTCCTATGTGGGCTGGATCGTGTGCTTATTTGAAGACCTCCGCTGCTTCTTCCTTTGTGGCGCAACGCAATGGCCTGTTGAAGTACACCCTTCGATAAAGCTGCCCCTCCTAAACATAAAACCTTGGAGCCCTTCGCCTCAGACCCATTGCATCCATTTTCTCCGTTGGGACAACCCCATCCTGAATGAAGTCGATGTAGGGCTGCCTCTAGTCCGTTTGAGCTTCAATGAAATGGCACTCAGCCGTTTTGAAGAATAGCTGACACTTATCACACTTCCATTGCAGCTCTGCCGCATTTTGCTTCATTCTAGGCCAGAAATACCCCTCTCTTTGAATTCTCCTATATAGAGGTATCTCAGTCGTTTCGCAGTGCTCCTCATGCGTTTTCCTCAATCTTTACTCGGCTTCCTCTGGGCTGACGCATCTTGACAACCATCCCCCAGCATTTCTATAGTAAAGATTCCCCTGGTTCATAAAGTATTATGCCAACTCTCTTAATCCCATAGCTCCTTCGCCAGACTCTAGGTGCTTTCTAATCTCTCCCCTCCAGTCCGCGTCCCCCTCCATCAGTAGTATTAACTGTACCACCGAAGGAGCTGTTCTTCGCTGGATCACCACGATAGTCTCATCGGTCTTCATGACCATTTTCTGGGCGATTGTGGCATAGGCGTCCGGATGGCGGTTCATCATTCTGGGATGTCTTCCGATCTTGGTCCGATGGAACTAGTTGAGAAGCCTTTGAATGATTGTTCTATATGGCGCCAGGCTCATGTGTTTCAATGCATATTCTCCATTTACTTGCTGAATTACTAGGTTCGAATCACCTTTAATGCAGAGTGAATGAATTCCCCTTCGAAGAGCCTCTAGCAGCCCCAATACCAACGCCTAGTATTCTGCTTCGTTATTGGAACAAGGGAAATCTAGCTTGTAGGAAAGGCAAATCTCCTCCATCCCTTTTGAAAGAATAACCCCTGCTCCCCCTTCTTTTCTACCGAAGATCCATCGAACTGCATCGTCCATTCCTCATCAGTTGTATCCAGGTAATTAGCCTGCAAATCATCTCCTGGGATGTCTTCCTTGGGTGGCTCGAAGGTTCCTGAAGGGAAGATGGCCAACAGATCAGCGTACGCCTGGCTTTTAATTGTGTGAGGAACCACACACTTCAAGTCATATTCAGAGAGGATAAGGAACCATCTAGCTGCCCTGCCAATCAATATAGTTCCTGTAAACAAATACTTAATTGGGTCACATCTAGTTACAATATGAATTGTGAAAGACAGCATATAATGCCTAAGTTTTTGTGCTACAAAGACTAAGGCTAAACAATGCCTTTCTAAGCTACTATATATAATCTCTGTCCCATGTATAATTCTTCCGAGGTAGTAAACCGATCGTTCTTGCCCGTCCACTTCTTGTGCCAGTAGCGCTCCAACGAACCTCGTGGTAGATGTGAGGTATAACTGCAACGGTACTCCCGCCTGGGGAGGAACCATGATTTGAGGTGAAACGAGCAGTTTCTTCAGCTTGACAAGAGACTCCTGGTGAACCTCCTCCCACCTGAATTTCACGTTTTTTCGCAACAGCTGCATCAGTGGGTGTGCTATTTCGTCCAATCCAGACATAAATCTCCTAAGGTAGGAGACTTTGCCAAGAAAACTCTTCATCTCCTTCGCCGTCCTAGGACATGGCATCTCTAATATCCCCCGCTGTTTATCTTGGTCCATATGCACCCCTTGTCGATCAACCACGAAGCCTAGAAACTTCCCGCTTGTTACTCCGAAGACACACTTTAACGGGTTCATCCTCAATTTATACCTCCTGCACCGAGCAAACTCCTTCCTTAAATCATTCAAATGGGACTCCTCCTTCTTCGATTTGATGACCAGGTCGTCCACGTAGAACTCTACAAATTTTTGGAAGAAGTCATGAAAAATGGCCATCATTGTCCTCTGGTACGTATCTCCAGCATTCTTGAGTCCAAACGGCATCACCTTGTACATGAAGTTGCCCAACGGAGTTCTGAATGCCATTTTCTCTGCATCTGAGGGGTCCATCTTGATCTGGTTGTATCCCACATACCCATCCATGAAGCTATACATCTCATGACCAGCCGTGGCATCTATCAAACTGTCGATGGAGGGTAGGGGAAACTCATCATTGGGGCAAGCCCTATTCAAGTCTCTGAAGTCCACACAGATCCTTATTTGGTTCTTATCTTTCTTCCCCACTGGCACAATGCTGGATAGCTAGAGGGGATGTTGTATTGGCTTGATAAATCCTACTGCCAACAAGCATTGGACCTCTTCTTTAATCTTTAAGTCTAGTTCAGGCTTGTAAGTCCTCGTTGCCTGCTTCATCGGAATGGCTGAAGGCATCACGTTTAGTTTGTGGTAACTCACCTTTTCATCCATCCCTTCCATTTCAGTGTACTTCCATGAGAAAACGTCTATGAATTCCCGAATGAGTTTGACCAAGGCTTCTTATTTCCCCTCATCGAGATCTTTTGAGATAAAGATAGGCCTTGTATCTTCCCCTTCTCTTGCTAAGTTCAGCTGGTCTAACTCTTATGCCTGGGGCCTTGGTCGATCTCCCATGTAGTCTGGTTCTTCAGCGACATCTTCTATGAATTCTTGTATGTTGGAGTTGTCTATCACCATACACTGCCCCCGTCGATCCACCAAAAAACACTCATACACCGGGTCAACCTCATCCTTAGTCTCTTCGGTCGCCCGTTCACACCGTTATAAGTGGTACACTACTTTTCCCTCTTCAGTAATAATTTTCTTGCATTGACTGCTGGTAGCTGTTGCCACAGCCTTTCTCTTCTTCTCTCTGGAAGCCTCAGCGATTCTTTTTTCCGAAAAGTGACTTAACACGCTTTGCCATTGGACCTCGTGCTCAATCGGGTCTGTTCTAGGCCTCATCCTGTCTTTGAGTTGCCTCGAGATCTTTTGGAGTCGAGGGATCACCTGATGGGCTTCTTCGGTCCTCACCCCTTCGCTACTTCCGCCCTCTTTATCTTGCTCATTCAAGGGCCCCATTCTCTCTCTAATTGAGGGAACCCATGCCCCCTCCATTCTCTTCTTCAGGACCCGTACATCCTCCTCTAGTTCTGTATAGAATGTCGCATCCACTAAGTGTGCTTCTTCGATAGTGAAAGGCCTCTTCGTAGCCCTAATGGTCACCTCCGTTCCCTTGATATTTGCCTTGGCGCATTGATGTAAGTCGAAGGAACTAAACCTTGGTTGTGCATCCACACCCTCCCTATTAGTAAGTGATAGGAAGTTGGGATTTCTATCACATGGAACTTGATGTGGGACTTCAGGTTTCCCATCGCAATCCCAACATTCACATACCCGATGGATTTGGAAGATTGATTGTCATATCCCAAAATTACCAAATGCATGGGGACCAACCTTTCTTTCGGAATATTAGCCGCATAGAAGGAGTTGATTGGCATAATATTGATGGAAGCACCCCCATCCATAAGAGTCCTTGCAAAGCTAACCCCGTTGACGCTAGCGATTACATATAGAGGCCTGTTATGAGGGAACCTTACAGCTCTATCCGCATCGCTGAAGGCTACTTCTGACAGGAATTTCTTCACCAGCCTGGCCATGGGTCCCCTCCACCTTAGCGAGGGGACTGCGCTCCTTTTTGCAATGTCCAAAATCGTGTGAGTTATCTCCATCCTGCTCTCCTTCGGGATCCCCACTTGATCGAAGAACCAAACGGATTTGGGGGATTTTGAAACTGTAATACATTCTATGACTGGGTCTGTTTCCCCATCTTCAACGCTATACACGTCTTCTACGTCCTTAGCGCTTGCTTTATCATAGGCTAAAACTACATTAGCCATTCCCGTGGTACAATGTTCCAGAGCTTCTTCGAGCTCCTTCTACTTCATCGTCAACCCTCCTCCTCTTTCTGCCTCCTCATCATAGGCCATCACCAAATTGGCCCCGTGTGCCGGAAGTGGGTTGTTATTAATGTTCTGTGAGGGGATTTACAATGTCCCCACCTTCATGTATTTGTCGATGATTCTTCGCAGCGTAAAGCAGCTCCCGGTTGGATGCTGGATCTTTTGATGAACCTGGCATTACTTAGGATCCGCCTTCGTTGCAGCATCAGGTTCTTCCATCGGGATGCCTTTTGGTTTATAAATCGTTCCCCCTTGGACCATCAGGTTATAACAACTCACAGCCTCTTCTATTGTGCAGGGTAACAGTGGAGGGTCTTCTCTATCTTTCCCAAATTTTCTCTTGCTGTCCCTCCTCGGTGTCTTACCCCTATCTTCTCCTTCGACGTACCCTACCCACGGGGGCTGAGACCTCCCCCCCGCAGGTTTCATTGGTTGCCTGAACATCATGGTAACTACCACCGGATTGGGTCGTACCACCAAATAGATGTTCCTTGCGGCTTTCAAGAACGCCGCAAAAGTCCCCTCGCGCGTCTCGTTGATGAGATGGCAGATGTATTCAGGAAGCAGTCCCTCAGCACAAATTTGTAATAACTTGGACTCTTTGGCCTCCTCCGTCACATCGAGGGATCTTTGCCTGAACCTTCGAACATAGGCCACCACTTCTTCCCCTGGCCTTTGCTTCTCCCTTCCCAGTTGGGTCAAGGTGAACTCGTCTTCCGCCCAAAAGAACATTTGGACAAACAATACGTGCATCTCCTCCCACGTAGAAATGCTATTGGGAGCTAAGTGAGAGTACCAGGTGTATGCCTTCTCGGTTAGGGATTTGGAAAACTCCCTCAATCTAAGCTTCTTATCATTGCAATGTGCTCCCAAGTGTTCAACAAACCGCTTAATGTGCTCCTTCGAGTTTGTAAGGACATTTTTATCCATTAGCAATTTATTATGTCGCACGCCGTTACACCGTTGAAGAAATTAAAGATTCATACATTCATCAACGGATCCGAATATCAAAAGAAGAAGTGGAATCAAAGATTGACAGCCGGACCGGTCCGCCTCCCTACCGGACCGATCCGCCCTCTACCCGGACCGATCCGATTGCTGCAGATCTAGTATACCCCGGACTGAATGCGAACCGATGATGCCTGGCAGCGAACCGATCCGATCATCAATGGACCGATCCGCCTCAGAATAAAAGAACCGATCCGGTCAACCGGACCGATCCGCCCCCAAGCCGGACCTTATTTAGATAAATTAATTGTCCAATTTTTATCTGCAAAATATTGCATATCATGATTTTAAAATCATAACTGTTAGATTAATTCTTATTTAGAAATCTGAAAAATAGTTTATTTCATAAATCATAATTGTTTGCTTGATTCTCAAGTTTCAATTTTATATCATGGAATACATATTTTAAATGATTACATATACCAATATATATGACGGTGGTAAGATTTGATAATTTTTATTATAAATTTTGTAAGATCTTTGATGTCTATTCAAATTCCCATCATATTTTTAATCAAAGAATGTGAAAAGGTTAAAGACAATAAAATTTTTTCTCATGGAAATCATGACCCAGATCTACTTTCTCTCTCTTTAAGTTTGAGTCTCTTTGCATTCATTTTTTATGAACTATATTTGGCTCATCTTCCGTCTATGTCAATAAAGTCAAATTGATTGATTTTTGATATAAATTTGGTAATAACTTTGATCATTCAACATATTTTTATCTCTCTAAATAGGGAATAGGAGAGGATCAATATAAAAAATAATTTTCTCTCACCTGAAAAATCATTACCCACCTTTTGTAAAAGAGGATCAGTAAAACAAATCATGACCATATCAAGACTCTGGGCACAAATTTGATATGTTGGCCCCTCGTTCATCACATCACGGGGTTTCTTTATCGGAATCACACGATATAGTGGATTAGATAATTATTCATTTAATTAACATTATTAATGCTTAAATTTTACATCGAATGTTATTTTTCTGATCTAAGGATTCGAGATATTCTGGTCATCCATCCATATTGTTGGTCGGCATCATCTTGGGCCATCTTTTATTAAAGGGAAGCTTAACCAGACCATTTTTGTTTGTCGAAGAAAAGATGTGAAGATCCATCAGCAACGTTGAAATAATTTTATCCAACTGCGAGGTATCTTATTGTTGGTCAGAGACTCTTATTGTAGCTTGATGGAACCAATTGCAGGTAGACAATCATCTACTTCTTGATCGACGACATCTCAGTCTTGTTCGGAGGGTTCAATTTACTGGTCGGCAACTATCCAACCATCCACTTTTTGGTCGGTGACATCTAATGTTGTTCGGTGCTGTCAATGCACTATTTTTATTGATCGACGAAATTGCTCAGCTGGTCGGGGACCATTTGCTTCTTGGTCGGCACCATATATTCTATAACTTGAGATATCCTTAAATGTTGGTCGGCAACATCCATGCCGTTTATCGGCAGCAGTAGAATCTTGGGGTATTAAAAAATGCGAAGCACCCCAGATATTTCTTTAAACACGAGTTCAGCTTGGGGACAAACAGGGGGCTTAAGTCTTTTTTAACTTGTGATCACCCCAAAAATATTTTTAAAACCAAGTGATAAATAATTTTCAAACAGCAACTTATACCTGATTAGTTGTTGGAGATTAAATAACTTTACAAAAACTCTACGTCTTATTTATGATGCATATCTGATAAAAATTTGTCCATCTCACACACATTTGGCATAAAAATATTATTTCATATTTTGAAATTTTTATTATTTTATGCTGATACACATCACATATTGTTTGGCTGAATAATTATTCTCATGATAATAATTATTTTCTCTAGTCTCGACAGGTGCTCGGGAAGCTTATTAAAATTTCATAGGGACGAGATTCAATCCCGATGAAAGCTCTCGTAAACCTCTGGAAAAGTAGTATTGCTCGACATCAGGCAATTGTGCCTCGACATATCAGCCAACATATATTATTTCATTTTTTGAAATTAATATTTTTATTTCTCAAGCATATTCATATCATATATTGATTGGATGAGTAAATTATTCTCACGACTAATCAATTCAGCCTACACAAATGGTAGAGCAAGATATTAATTTTTACAGGTACAAGACTCAACGCCGACGAATGCTCGGAAACAATCTGGAAACTATTATCATTGCTCAGCATTATGAAATTTCACCTCAGCAAGGAACTATATATTTTATTATTGCTTTGATTTGTGCTCAAGCACGAATTATTCTATATATCCGTTCGGATTCATATTCTATATTCATCTCTTCATGGAGCTCGGCGAAATACTTATTATCATATTCAGCTCCGAGGAAAAGCTACAACAGTTATTATATTTCACCACCAACGGATAGTTGGTCGGGGCAATTCTTATTTATATTCAGGCCCAGATATCGGCTCAAGCACAAATTATTCTATATATCCCTTGGGATTCATATTCTATATTCATCTCAACATGGAACTCGACGAGATACTTATTATCATATTCAGCTCCGAGGAGAACTATAACAATTATTATATGTCACCCCCAACGGATAGTTGGTCGGGGTAATTCTTATTTATATGCAGGCCCAACAAAGTTCTCGGCCATATTCTTATGTTCTGGAAAATATTATTCTTATTCGGCATTATGCAATTGTGCCTCGACAAGATACTTATTCAGCTTTAAGGAGAATTACAACATTCGTTGTATTTCACCCCCAACGGATAGTTGGTCGTATAATTCTTATTTATATTCAGGCCTGACAACGTTCTCGGCCATATTGTTATGTTCTGGCAGATCTTATTCTTGTTCGGGATTATATAATTCTACCTCGACAGATCAATGAGGCACTTTATTATTATTCTTTATATCTATTTGGATGCATATTCTATTCTTATTTCAGCATGGAGCTCGACAAATATTTATAATCATATATTCAGCGCCGAGGAGGTCTCCAGCATTTATTATATCTTATTCCCAACAATCTGTTGGTCAGAGCCGAGGAGGTCTCCAGCATTTATTATATCTTATTCCCAACAATCTGTTTGTCAGCTCCAAGGAGGTCTCCAACATTTATTATATTTTATTCCCAACAATCTGTTGGTCAGCGCCAAGGAGGTCTCCAGCATTTATTATATCTTATTCTATTCCCAACAATCTGTTGGTCAGCTCTGAGGAAGTCTCTATCATTTATTATCAAAAATGTATTCCTCCGGGAAGTAAAACTTGTATTCCTCCGGGAAGTAAAGCTACTTGTATTCCTCCGGGAAGTAAAACTTGTATTCCTTCGGGAAGTAAAACTTGTATTCCTCCGGGAAGTAAAGCTACTTGTATTCCTCCGGGAAGTAAAGCTACTTGTATTCCTCCGGGAAGTAAAACTTGTATTCCTCCGGGAAGTAAAACTTGTATTCCTACGGGAAGTAAACCTATGTATTCCTACGGGAAGTAAAACTATGTATTCCTAAAAATTCCAACTTATGTTGGTTAGGAAGTAAATGTATTCCTCAGGGAAGTAAAACTATGTATTCCTACGGGAAGTAAAACTATTACTAAAAATGTCAACTCAGGTTGGTCGGAAATAAGAAGCTGTCAACTACAGTTGGTCGAAAACATTTTATGAGTATGTGAAAGCGATCAAGCAAAAAGCATTCAAAGTTCACATTCCACACTTGGGGGCTCTATTAAAAATCCAGTTGTTCATTCGGTGGCACATTCTCATAACATCATGCAGTCGAGCATCAGATTCATCCCAAACTAATTATCATTCAGAAGTTATTTTTCTTGCTCAGGAGCTAATTTTTCTTATGAAGTTCAGGAGGCATATTCAGGAGTTATTATGCACATGCTATTGAAGTTCAGGAGGCATACTCAGGAGTTATTATGCACATGCTATTGAAGTTCAGGAGGCATTCAGAAGTTCAGGAGGCATATTCAGGAGTTATTATGCACATACTATTGAAGTTCAGAAGTCAAATTCAGCATCTACAGCACTGAGATCTTTACTACTACTGCCCGACCAACATTAAAGAAGAAGTTGTATGAAAATGTTTTGAAGTTCACCACTAGCTTGGTACTAATCAGATTGAAGAGTTGGGTTCAAAAGCTAGTATGTTACTCGACAAAGTATTCAGAGGATCATAAATCAGAAGAATCAAGCGCGTGAAGTTAGCACTCAGTTGCTCGGCACAGGAGGCAGTTGGTAGGCTAGAAAACCAATCAACATACTTGAAGATTATGACAAGCTACAAGATGCATACTATGGCATGGCTGCATCCAAATTCCCAGGGGTGACACATAGCACATGGAGTTCCTCAAAAGAAAGATTAGCAACCATCGATCAGCCTGCATCATATGTCATCCAGGAGATAATGCACTTTATGTTGAACAAATCAAGAAGGTAGATTAAGAATTTCACGAGAACCGAGCAACACTGCAGAATAAATACTCCATCCTTTCAAGTAAACCATCAAGCATGGAGTATTGGGGGCTTCTGTTAACGCAAAAATTCTCCATCTACGAGGACCAATCAGAAAAGGACACATGTCATCCTACGTGGCAATATTCGACACCCGAGGAGAGTTGGTCGGCATCCGAGGAGAGTTGGTCGGCACCCGAGGAGTGTTAGTCGGCACCCGAGGAGAGTTGGTCAGTACCCGAGGAGAATTAGTCGGCACCCGAGGAGTGTTAGTCGGCACCCGAGGAGAGTTGGTCGGTATATCAACCAGGAAGATCAAAGGATAACTATGCATTTAATGTGCATTAATGAAGATGTCAGCGCATTTAATGAGCCTTAATGTACCTTTATACTGTATTAATAGATGACAACACATAGCATACCAAGCAATTCAACAATCAGATTCGTTGAATGTAGACATAAATGTCTACATACAATGAATCTCTTTATCTCCCATCACTATAAATACATGTATTCCCTTAGACAGAAGAGATCCAAGAAACCAAGAAACACCATACACAAGATACACATCCTTTCTCTCTCTACACCTTATGGTGCTATTGTAAACCCCTGGGAATAAAATAACAGTGGGCGTAGGTTTTATTCATAGCCGAACCACTTTAAAAATCTTTGTCTCTCATGTGCTTGATTGGATTGCTTTCATCTATTTATCTGTCATCATAAAAATGGGATTCGGTCCAGTTTTTTGCATCAACAATGGTGGATACACCTCAACCTGTAAATTGATGAGAAATTTTAATTCAAATACTTCAGAAAAGTTTCCAAAAAATTCCCCTCCAAAGAGCATGGTTCAAACTTTTCCAACTTCAGAAAAGTTTCCAAAAAGTTCCTCGTCGAAAAGTGCATGGTTCAAACTTTTCCAACTTCAGAAAAGCCAAACTTCATATATGATTTATCCTTGGCAAATCACGAACAAGAAGGCACTGAAAATTATTAATTAGAGCTCTTACCTGACCAGGTTAAAATACTGGAATAATTATACATTCGTAATACACTTGGTCGCCACTAATAACTAATGCTATAACTTAGTATAATAAAGTTATTTACAGTTTTATCTAAGTGCATTAGTTGAATATAAGGCCGTATAAATGATTGAAATGTGAATCATATATCAAACATTTGAGGAGGTTATTTAGTCTATAAGCTGATTAACTAATAGTTAAGCAGATTACCTAGTCGGTAAAAAGATTAATATCAACCATAAGCTTAAATAAAGAGAAATCAATAAAAAATAACTTCATTTCATTGATAAAAATGTATTACATACCAGGAATTGATCAAAATATAGTACAATAAGTATAAATTTATTCTGCGGGATGCTTTCCTTGTGCCATATCCATTCCAGCAGGAGGGTCATCAAGGGTATATGGAGAGTTTATTGTGTTGAAATCTCTTAGCGTCTGCCTGTTGTTGGTGGTCAGCCTATCAAGCAAGTGAGGAGGACGAACTATCTCACACTCATCATGGAGTCCATAACCTGCCAAATATTTACTTATTGGGTACTGAGGAATGGCATCAGGAAGAATCCATCTCGTGTCCAATTTGAAAGGAGACTTTCCATAATAAAAGAAACCTAGGTCAATCCAGTGCCAGAATGTAACACCCCGCCCACCCGGGGAGAGCGAACGTAGCGCCACTATCGATAAAACTAAACAATTCCACAATAACAAGGTATATAGCATCTAAATCCAAATATAGAAAAGAAACCACTAATATCAATCTCTTCAAATAAATACAACAATTCTATCGAAATAAATACAACAATATAACTATCTCAAAGACAAATAAATCACCAAATGCTCTATACATCAAAATAAATGCAATTCTTCCAACTTGTATTCTCCAATAATCTTCCCAAAATAATCCACGCTAAAATCCATTTTCAAAAATCCCAAGCGCCCAAAATTCGTGCTAACCTGCCACTAAAAGAAAATATGGGGAAGTACACAATACGACAGGAAAGATGCTGAAGAAATATTAGCGGTGAATAAAACGTAACAATACGAGTACGAATATTCAAATCGAATGCGAATCTCAAGCATTTTTATCAATATAATTTTTGAACAACACATTAACTGGGTCACCAGGCCTCACCACCATACCGCGCCTATGCATTTTTGAGCATATCCGGAAAAAGGAATATTGGTTGGTGCCCCACCTCCGTGTCATATTAAAATCTCATGACAACATGCTCAACACCAAATATAATACCACATGAATCAAAAATTAGATTCCAACAATAATTTCCAGATTCCAATTGAATTTAGCAATTCAAATAAGAGTCAATAATCACAAGAAAACAAAGGGAATAACACTCACGAGATTAAGGAGCATATTGTGTAAAATCCCATACCTCAACATCATCACATGAATCATCACATAATAGTTAACCTCTAAACTGAGCGCACCATTACGTTCCTCTCGCAAAAATAATCAAATCTCGTTCTAGCCAAAACTTGAGAAAACACTAAATAAGCCTTCTAATCTAAGGTTGAAATCTTGAATAAGTTTGGGGCTATGGTCTGTAGACGAAAGGGAGTAATTTTGGAGAGGTCTTTTGGTTGAAAAGTTTGAGAAAAAGTGATTTGAAAAGTCCATCCACAAATTAGTTGATATATAAAGGATTAAGAGGTTGATTAAGAAAAGAGTTCTAACGAGATAAAAACACTAAAAAATTTATTCCCGATGATCGGACCGTTAGAATTGGATGAAATTTTAGAGAGAATTAACAGAGACGAGAGAAAACTGTCAGAAAAGTTTCAGCTCGATCAGACCGTTCAATATTTTTAAATATTTTTTTTGTTATAGAGTTTTATATTTTGAGGACTCTAAGAGAGTTTTATATTTTGAGGACTCTTCTATATAAAAAAAATTCAATTAAAATTCTATTTTAATTCCGATTTCGAAACCGTTTGAAATTCTCGCCTTTAAAAATAATAACCAACATATTTGAGCAATACAAATAATTTTATCTCAATATTTATTTTTCCTCTTTAATTCGAAAATACCCCAAAAATTACGCGGGTTGTTACACTTCCCCACTAACAATGGAATTTTGCCCTCGAAATTTGTCGAATGCCTAACTCTAAAAAATCAGGCCAACAATCTCCAAAAATAATCTCGTCACCAAAAATAAATTTCTCACCTCTAATCTAGATTCCTAACACGAAACAATTCTCTAAAATTTCTATCTCCAAAATACGCACCACAAAAACGCAACAGATCCAAAACTCAAGATCCGAGGGTTGTCGTATACCTAGGCTCTAATACCATTTGTAACACCTCGCCCGCTCGGGGAGAGCGAACGGAGCGCCACTATTGATAAAAATAAACAATCCCACAATAACAAGGTATAGAGCATCTAAATCCCAATATAAAAAATAAACCACTACTCTCAATCTCTTTAAATAAATACAATAATTCTATCGAAATAATTACAACAATATAACTATCTCGAAGACAAATAAATCTCCAAATGCTCTATACATCAAAATAAATACAATTCTTCCAACTTGTATTCTCCAATAATCTTCCCAAAATAATTCACGCTAAAATCCATCTCCAAAAATCCCAAGCGCCCAAAATCCGAAGTAAACTGCCACTAAAAGAAAATATGGGGAAGTACACAATACGACAGGAAATATGCTGAAGAAATATTAGCGGTGAATAAAACGTAACAATACGAGTACGAATATTCAAATAAAATGCGAATCTCAAGCATTTTTATCAATATAATTTCTCAACAACACATTAATTGGGTCACCAGGCCTCACCACCGTACCGCGCCTATGCATTTTTGAGCATATCCGGAAAAAAAAATATTGGCGGGTGTCCAACCTTCGTGGCATATTAAAATCTCATGACAACATGCTCAACACCAAATATAATACCACATGAATCGAAAATTAGATTGCAACAATAATTTCCAGATTCCAATTGAATTTAGCAATTCAAATATGAGTCAATAATCACAAGAAAACAAAGGGAATAACACTCACGAGATTAAGGAGCATATTGTGTAAAACCCCATACCTCAACATCATCACATGAATCATCACATAATAATTAACCTCTAAATCTGATCGCACCATTACGTTTCTCTCGTGAAAATAATCAAATATCGTTCTAGCTCAAACTTGAGAAAACACCAAATAAGCCTTCTAATCTAAGGTTGATATCTTGAATAAGTTTGGGGCTATGGTCTGTAGACGAAAGGGAGTAATTTTGGAGAGGTCTTCTGGTTGAAAAGTTTGAGAAAAAGTGATTTGAAAAGTCCATCCACGAATTAGTTAATATATAAAGGATTAAGAGTTTGATTAAGAAAAGAGTTCTAACGAGATACAAACACTAAAAAATTTATTCCCGACGATCGGACCGTTAGAATTGGATGAAATTTTATCGAGAATTAACTGAGACGAGAGAAAACTGTTAGAAAAGTTTCAGCTCGATCAGACCGTTCAATATTTTTAAATATTTTTTTATTGTTATAGAGTTTTATATTTTGAGGACTCTAAGAGAGTTTTATATTTTGAGGACACTTCTATATAATAAAAATTCAATTAAAACTCCATTTTAATTCCGATTTCGAAACCATTTAAAATTCCCGCCTTTAAAAATAATAACCAACATATTTGAGTAATAAAAATAATTTTATCTCAAAATTTATTTTTCCTCTTTATTTCGAAAATACCCCAAAAATTACGTGGGTTGTTACACTTCCCCACTAACAATGGAATTTTGCCCTCGAAATTTGTCGAATGCCTAACTCTAAAAAATCAGGCCAACAATCTCCAAAAATAATCTCGTCACCAAAAATAAATTTCTCACCTCTAATCTAGATTCCTAACACGAAACAATTCTCTAAAATTTCTATCTCCAAAATACGCACCACAAAAACGCAACAGCCCCAAAATTCAAGACCCGAAGGTTGTCGTATACAAAAGCTCTGATACCATTTGTAACACCCCACCCGCCGGGAGAGAGCGAACGGAGCGCCACTATCGATAAAACTAAATAATTCCACAATAACAAGGTATAGAACATCTAAATCCCAATATAGAAAAGAAACCACTAATCTCAATCTCTTCAAATAAATACAACATGTCTATCGAAATAATTACAACAATATAACTATCTCGAAGACAAATAAATCTCCAAATGCTCTATACATCAAAATAAATACAATTCTTCCAACTTGTATTCTCCAATAATCTTCCCAAAATAATCCACGCAAAAATCCCAAGCGCCCAAAATCCGCGCTAACCAGCCACTAAAAGAAAATATGGGGAAGTACACAATACGACAGGAAAGATGCTGAAGAAATATTAGCGGTGAATAAAACGTAATAATATGAGTACGAATATTCAAATCAAATGCGAATCTCAAGCATTTTTATCAATATAATTTCTCAACAACACATTAACCGGGTCACCAGGCCTCATCACCGTATCGCGCCTATGCATTTTTGAGCATATTCAGAAAAAGGAATATTGACGGGTGCCCAACCTCCGTGCCATATTAAAATCTCATGACAACATGCTCAACACCAAATATAATACCACATGAATCGACAATTAGATTCCAATAATAATTTCCAGATTCCAATTGAATTTAGCAATTCAAATATGAGTCAATAATCACAAGAAAATAAAGAGAATAACACTCGCGAGATTAAGGAGCATATTATGTAAAACCCCATACCTCAACATCATCACATAATAATTAACCTCTAAATCTGATCGCACCATTACGTTCCTCTTGCGAAAATAATCAGATCTCGTTCTAGCCCAAACTTGAGAAAACACCAAATAAGCCTGCTAATCTAAGGTTGAAATCTTGAATAAGTTTGGGGATATAGTTTGTAGACGAAAGGGAGTAATTTTGGCGAGGTCTTCTGGTTGAAAAGTTTGAGAAAAAGTGATTTGAAAAGTCCATCCACGGATTAGTTGATATATAAAGGATTAAGAGTTTGATTAAGAAAAGAGTTCTAACGAGATACAAACACTAAAAAATTTATTTCGGACGATCAGACGGTTAGAATTGGATAAAATTTTACAAAGAATTAGCTTAAGACGAGAGAAAGCTGTCCAAAAAATTTCAGCTCGATCGGGCCGTTTAATATTTTTAAATATGTTTTTTGTTATAGAGTTTTATATTTTGAGGACTCTAAGAGAGTTTTATATTTTGAGGACTCTTCTATATAATAAAAATTCAATTAAAACTACATTTTAATTCCGATTTTGAAACCGTTTGAAATGATCGCCTTTAAAAATAATAACCAACATATTTGAGCAATACAAATAATTTTATCTCAAAATTTATTTTTCCTTTTTATTTCAAAAATACCCCAAACATTACGCGGGTTGTTACACATAAGTCATTGTTTCAATCATACTTCAGGCAAATCAACAAGTTGGTCCACCCTCTTTTATATCCTTTACGATTGCTTTGTGCAAGATGATCATTAATGTGGGATAAGACCTCTTTATAACCTTCCATCAAAACTTCCTTTGGTTGCTTGTGAAAGTGGAATGTTAGCCAATCCACTTGATGTTGAAGTTTTTTAAGGACAATATCTTTTGATTTCAACAAGGCATCTTGGTTGGCAAGATTTTCTTAGTTCTCTCTTCCTCAATAGTTGTCCAAACAACTATACTTTGCCTGAAAGTTTACCTAGGTTTGGTATTTTTCTTCTGCAATGCTTCCAGTTCATCCAACAATCTTGAATTTTTTGTCACTAAGAAGGAAACACCCTCATCTGGACCAGTATTGGCTAATCTTTTCAGGCTATCAAGTTCATCCTCCAGAGCATTATTTTCTTTCTCCAACATTGTAGTAATTGATCGGGCAATTTCCAAATCTTGTTTTAAAGAATATTCTCTCTTATGTAGAGCAAAAGTAATATCTTTTAATTTTTGGTCAAAGCCACAACTTTCACTTAGTGCCTTATACTTGTCCTCATAATCAACACGGAGTAATGCTTTGGACATTTTGTGATCCTCTTGCATTTTCTCAATCATCTCCTAGTAACCAACATTATTTTCTACTGCCCTATCCAAGAGATAGCAGAGGTGGATGTAAGATTCTTTCACTTGAGCAGATATATCTGGGCGGAGAAACCTTGATAAATCTTCCTAAAAAAAGGCACATAGCCTACCTCAAAGAGATTCTTGCACTTCCTAAGTAGGTTGGATTCAGCAGAAACAGTGGCCTTCTTCCTAGCATCAAACTGGAAAGCCACACATCTATGAGTTTATGGGACAAATCCAAAGAAGTAGACAATACAGAAAAGGACAAATCAACAAGAAATAAAGATCATTCAAAGGCATAAAGAGTCGAGATAATAAATTTTTCTCTTTTATTGATTAAACATTGAAGTACAATGGTTGATAAATTGTCAAGAAAGAAAGGATAAAAAGTAAACTGGCTAATAAGGAGTTGGACCTTCTCCTTATCATTGGCTTGGTCTTGACTGGCACTAGCATTTGGCATCACTGGAGAATCAAGGGGCATCACAAAAGACTCTCCAGATCCCTTCTCATCATCACACTCCTCATCCAGGTTAGGAGGAGTACCAGGGTCAAGCCTTTGGAAGAATTCCGAATTTAATTTCTTACCAACTCTTGTTGGTCGATAGTGTTCTTTGGCCAATGCTTGCTGATCAACTGATGTTTTCTGGGCCTATTTTTGAGGATCAGACAAACCTTTCCTCAACCTCTTCAATTGAGGTTCAACAGTTTGAGTCTCATTAACACCTATAGGTTGTCACTGGCTTGAGACTTCTTTTCAGTTGACGTCTCACCAGCATCGACAACTTTCTTGGGGGTAAGGCATAAAGGTCCACCCAACAAGTTGGGCATATTTATCTTAGTCATGTATGTAGAAAGAGAAAGAGCTATCTCATAAATGTCAAAAGACTCGAATGAGGAAGAAGTTCCTCACTGAATGAATTCAGCACCAGCAGATTCAGTGGATGAGGAGGTAAGTATAGGGTTTTCTTCCATGTTGATTGTAATTTGGGGCAGAACGAGCATTAGTCAGGCAACAAAAGATGTGATAGAACTATTATACTCCAATAACAAAGAAGCCGACTGGGGATGTTCCTCTATAATATTCTAATTTAATCCACATTGGAACTTAAGATCATCAATATTTATTTCCCGTTCCTTGGGGTACCTCTTATTTCTTTACTCTACATAAAAAAGAAACAACCAAGTTGGTCAGCAAACATCATAAGTGCATAAAAAAAGAGGAAAAACAATCAATAGAGTTACAACTTATGTTATGTTCTGATTGAGGACATCTAGGAACAGTATAGGATACTCCAGTAGGGAGGAGAGCATATTGCCAGTTCTTTACAACTATGCCATAATCCCAATAATCCTTATTGGACTATGGTAGGTTTACTACTAAAGCCCCCTATTGGCTTGCCTAGTCTTTAAGTAATAGGTATTTTCTCCAACAGTACCCCATTTATAACAGAACATCAACTACAAGACTCCAATATGGGTCCCTTAAAGTTCATTCGACATATGTACACCGTTTACTACCCTCCAAGTATTTGGTGATACTCTCTATAAAACTACATCAAAATATTAGCAAAACTAAACTTGTTGCTGAAGTCAGTGTTCCTTAGGTTGAAGATGTAAAGACCACAAATGAGGCTAGAAATGTTGAGGCATATGATAACTGGGTAGTTGAGACTGCGAAAGCTATACCCAATAGGAAAAGGCTCGTTAAGCCCAATGACTTAAGTCAACAACATACTTTGGACCATAATGAATCTTTACCAATTCCCCCTATTCTTCTAGCACATGAAGCATTTAACCAGCATTCTGTTGATAAAACAGGTGTTGGTTATGACCAAACTCTCATTCACCCTCATTTTCCACTTGAGTATCTGCCATAACATACATATTCCCACTTTCACTCGTCATTCTAGGGGAGCTTATGCTTGGACAAGTCTAAGCCTATTTTCCATTTGATGCCAGTAAGAGTGCATATTTGAACCTCTTATCTGCCTGACATTGTGCCTCTTACAAGGTCCCTAGATTTGGAAATATTGATGCTAGTTCCTTTGCTACTCTTTTATATGGATCACACACCATGTCATAAAAAATGGCATATATACCTCATATGCTTTAGTGGGGCCCAACTTCAATCTAACTACCTTCGAAGATTTGGTGATTGATTCTATTTTTTCTCATTCCCCTCTCTCTGATATAGTTGTTTACGCACACATGTTATCCAGGTACCCAATTCGTGATCTAGAGAAGTATACTCAAGATGGATTAGATATTGGCCAATCAGTGATGAGTTATCCTTCCATCGCCATTGATGTTAACAAGGCTCTGGAAGCTCTTCATGATTTCTCTCATCTCTCTCCCTCTATTTTATTGAAAGGCCATGCTTAAAATAATTTTTTTCGGCATGCAAGGTCGTTAAGAACTTCAAAGACACTTTTACTATTCCCAAGGCACAAATTTCCTATTTCCTCAAGATTTATCCCCTTTTTTATTAGAAAGGTTGACTAACTTCTTACTGGACTAGATAATTATGAGGCTTAAGTTTCTATATATGATGATCTTCGTACCACAACTAGTGTGATTTTGGAGTATTGGAGAGAGTTTGAGAATTTTTACATGAATGGATAAGGTGACCCGTATGAACGGGGTTTTGAAGTTCTTTATGCAAAGGGGATTACTCTTAGAACTAAGCAGTTGAAGGAAAAGGCACATAAGGCACATGAGGTAGTTAAAGACTCCTAACATCAAGAAGCATTCATTTTGAAGTTGGAATAAGACAAAGCTCATTAAGATTTAGAGGAGAAACATATAAATTAATTATGGGGTATTTATACATTTCCTCGCTATTATTCAATTCGCAAAAAGTAATGTTTTTGCTTTCCCAATCTTGTAATTCCCATTTTTTTTGGAATTAATGGAAAAATTACTTATTTCTCGAATGATTATTGTAGGCTTGTGTCTTTTTTCAATGTGTTGTATGTTACATTACTCCTTATGATATATTTTTTCATTTTTTTTGCTTGATGGTTAATTTTATTTAAACCAATTTTATGACTCCGTCATATTATTTACCTTAGCCATTTGATGAATGTCTCATGTTGTAGCCAAATTTTGCATATTATATTTATTGATATATTTTTAGTACTTTTAGACCTAAAATGCAGTGATTTTGATATATTTTGCATGCATGTCTTACTACTGGTAGTGGTCCCACCAAATCCAAATGACAATTTTTGTCTTTCGTTAGAACAATTAAACCCCATATATGGAGAAATTTTGTAATTCCCTTTAACCAATATATTTTTCTATCTTGGAATTCCCATCTCTTGAATTTAGTTTCTTAATGAGCCACAAGTCTAATCATGAGGGTTTTTGGTTAACTGTGGCAATAAAGGCATTCTATAACCTCTTTCGTTTCCCTACGGCTTTTACTTTGGTGGTAAATTTTAGAGACACGTGCTAAATTTTTTCTTGGTACTATATTTGGATTTCAAAGGTCTCTTTTAAGCTATTTAAACTCGTCTTTTAGCTTTTCTTTCTTTTTTTACCATTCACTTTCTCTTTCTAAGCTTCTCTCAACCCTTTGCTCTGTTTTCTTCCAACGTTTTCATCATCAATGGCTTCTAGATCATAAACCCTATATGTGTATGGAAAAATTGAAGAAATCACTCATGAGAGCATGACTAATGGCTCTATCGTGGTTGGAGACATCTTGTGACTCATTTAGCTACCATGCAGGGCTTTTCATTTTGCCGTGGGTCCCTTTTTTGGGGGCGAACTTTCCTATAAAATTCTTTGCTTACTATCCTAGGTTTGGGAAGCAAACTCTAGTATTCAAGATTTTGATTATATTTAGTCACCTCCTCTTTTAAATTTAGGGTGTGTTCCAAACAGTTGGATGACGACGAGTTGTCATAGTGGGTGACCCATATTTTCAAAGCGAAGTCCGGATCATAGGAGTAAACTAACATTTTTTATATGGTCAGTCTCTGATTTAAGGACATTGAATATGATCCTTTCTTTATCAATAATGCCATTCACTTTTGGAATCCAACACCCAATGGTTTTGAATTTAATTTTGGTATGTATTACCCCACGATGTTTGATATTTTCCAACTAATAGGGTTCAAATCCATTGGTAAAGATGTTCCTCCTTAAATGTTGTTGTAACAACCTGAATATTTTTTTTATTAAAGTTGTTTAGGACCCGATACCAAAATATGAAAGTCATTAAAATTAAATATCGTTCTTAGCATGTGACATAGATATGAGACATTTAATTTTTTTCCCCAATAGATATAAATTTAGATAATCCAATAATAATAAAACCATTCACCATAATAAGATCCATCACCATGCTACACTCCAATAATAAGTATCAACTAGAATAGTAAAACTCATACGAAAATAAAGTCAACTACATAAAAATTTATCCAACTAAAAACCATAAATAATCGTGGAGTCGAATGACCCACCAAACCCAAAATAATTATCTCAGAAATAAAATGACTGCAAAAGAAACTTAACTAATGCACTAAAATAAACTCCATCTTTAAGTCCCTCTAATGTTAGTCAATAGTGACGAGTCAGATCCCACTGCAAGAATACCAACCACCCTTTCCAAATAGGATACAAGAATTCATTCATAAGAATTAGAAGAGATAAATATCACAATGAAATATTTTAATTAACGAAGCAATATTATAACGATGCAAGTAATGTAAAGCTATAACAAGTACTCACATAAAGTAAACCATCTCAACTACCCAAGTCCAATTATGTTTATTTCAACATTAATTAAATTTCTTTCCATTACCTTTGTCAATTTCGTTTATCTTTCTCAAAATTAATCATATTATTGGTGCAACACCATTATAATCAATTCGCCTTTCTATTGGCCCTGCACATACTCATGGTGCGCCTAACATCTCATCACATCAAATCCACACACATCATTATAGCCTACTGGCCCAAATTTTTAGCCCACACATACCGTGATATTCCTCACATATGACATGCTAGTATAACTAGTTAGCCTAGGTACCACAATCATCTTTATGTTTGACCTTCACTACACACAACACATACTCGTGACGCCAACATAAAATCATTGAAGTAAACAAGATATTGTGAATCTCAAAAGCATCATAATGTTCGACCTACCCACACACGCACATACAATGATAGACATCAAACCGTCTCTAATACCCATTTATCATCTCTAAGGCTTTATATTAAGCCGTCGAGGCCTGAAGTTCGCCCAACTATTTTTTGGGGTGAGCTTTATTTGAGTTTGAGCTGAGCCGAGCCTAAGCGAAAATTTTAAGCCCGAATGAATTTCGGGCCAAGCTTCAGCCAAACCTTGTCAAGCCTGAATTAGGCCCGAAGCCAGAACTTCGGATATATAAATAAGTATGTGTACTGAATTTTATAATAGTATGAATACATGCAATAATTATTTAAATGTGTACTGAATTTTTTGTGAATATACCATCTTCATGATGAATCTATCAGTGGAATTTGTGTTGGAAGTGGTAATAGTGTAATGTAAGCCTGACTGATAATGCAAGCAATTGGGAGGTCTTAGGTTGGAAGTGTTGATTGCGTATCGTAACACTTACTGATAATGCAGGAAATTGGGAGGTCTTATGTTTAAAATCACACGTTCAGTTGGTCTAAACTTCGCGATGAGAGAGGTTGATGACCCAGTCTTTCGTGGGGTTTGGTATGGAATTACTCGATGGTTGGGTTGCGTAGTGATGCCCTATTCTCATATGTTCGTTAGGTGAGGGACTTATACGAACCTACTGATAGAGGCACGGGCATATACCTGACGGTTATTGCCTTCATGTGTGGTTAAAATTATGATTTCATAGATTAATATTTAATTCTAGTTTAATAAATATTAATTAAAACCTATGTCACTATATTGTACAGATTGAATTAAAAGTTCTATAATTATGGGTGAAATTATGAGGGTTAATACGTGGAGTGCATTCCCATTTGAGTAATTAGTTACATTATTATTTCACACGAGTAATTAATTACAATCTTATTTCACTTGTTAATTAATTACGCACTCATTAGCTTAATGTTATGAGACTTATATACGTGTATATAATATTAGCCCGGTAATGGACTCTTTGAGTTAAATCCCTATGTCACATTAGTGAGTTATGTTATGAGATTTTGTATATCTTGTCATTCGGGTGACATGAGTGGGGATGGAATTATTTTGTGCACTTACATAATATGTCAGTGACGAACACGTTTAACTAAAAGAAGTTAAAATAATGAAACACGTTATGCGATCGTGAATATCTTAGTGAGTAAAAGTTGGACATTGGGTTTTATTCTGTACATGTGTAGTTAGTTACATCCTTATTTTTTTTATTATCAATTACTTAGTTATTAGTTTAGAGATAGATACTTTCAGTATAGCTTATTCCTTGGGTTGGGACATGCTCATAGTACTTACACTAGATGAGAGGTGAGGTATTCATGGCATGTGAGTATTGATGGGTTGCATGTTTGTTGTAAATGAGTCATGTGATTTACATTGATATTATTGGAGATATTTATTGCAACTTTTGAGTTCTAACACAAATTTATAAATCTTATCCCCCATAGGCATTATTATTATTATTATTATTATTATTATTATTATTATTATTATTATTATTATTATTATTATTATTATTATTATTATTATTATTATTATTATTATTATTATTATTATTATTATTATTATTATTATTATTATTATTATTTCAGCAGGGCTGTGGCGTTAGACTTACAACATTGGAAATTCAGTCATCATAGGAATGTTGTTTCATTCAATTATCATTTTATTCAGGGGTTTGGTTCAAAGGTAGTTACTATTATAATTTTTTCTTCCAGTCGATACCTTTGTATAAAATAAATTTTTGTATATTGGAGTTTCAGTTTATCTCGGTTTGGTTGGTTTCGTTGTCATCCTTTATTGAGTTTTTATTGTGGATGGTTTTATTTATTATCATTTTTACTTTTATGTGGATTCTGAGAATGTTTTAGAGCTCCCTGTATCTTGTGTCCGTCCTGATCAACTAGACATGGGAAATAAGGTGTCTTACAATAGACATCTATCCAAACCCAAGGACAATGATTTCATCGAAAGGTCCTTTCTGAATGAGGAGAGGGTCACTCGAACAATGCTCAAGATGAAGATTGACGAGAGAATAAATTTAATAGCACAAGACGTAATTGAGGATGTTGTGAGGTCGTTGACAACTTTCCTGGTATCAAGTTCATTATTTTCAACATCAGGAATCACTGTTATATGGGGATTTGTTTCCTTTGTATCTGACCTTTGCAAAATAAAATCATAAAACTGGGCAAAGGAAATGACATATTTTATGATGGAATCAGTTGCAGTTGAGCATTAACACCCTACAATGTTGAAAGGTTTCCTTCATGAATTTATGGTATGCAATTAATGTAAATTTGTTAGGTTTGTAATGTTATTATATTACAATTTGATTTATCTAAATTTCAGTATTGGTTATGCAAGAAAACAATAATAGTAAAACCAACATCTCCATATCTTCAACCTCTACTCTGAAGTGGCAATTTGAGCTTATTCACAAGAAAATGAAGGAAAAAGAAGTCCACATTAGTTGTATTCGGCCAAACCAAGTCCCTAAAATAATAAACGTTACATAATTTTGCATAGTTATTTTGCAAGATTTGGCAGCGTGATTTCGCAGTGCTATTTCGCAATGAAATAATACGCACCAACTGATATAATTTTATATGAATTATGTAGTTAAATGAAGTTGTAAGGTTATATGAATTAAGTTTAATTTTATAGAATACATTTCTTGCACAAAAATAGTTTAGGCCACATAATTAATACTTACCAAATTTTATCTTTTTGTTACTAATTCCTAAGTGAGCATGCAGGATTATTAATTATGCAAGAATAAAGCACAACCACTACATGCCGATGTACGAGGAAAACCCAAATGGGAAAAACCATCCACTACGAATATGGTTTTACAAAAAGACTCAAAAGACTTACAGACTGGATACACCAAGACTCACTGAAGTCATCTTCTCTACCTCCGTCCATAGTACGCAAAGATCCAACGCGTTGTACAACACTTCTCGTGTTTTAGTATCCACCGAAACCCAAAATCCGTTGTAGGATGTGTATGGAGTTTTTGGTTCTTAAAACATGATCTAAGGATCACATAAAGGTTGGAGACTATGTTGCAAAAAGGCTAAGATGTTTTCTCTTTTTGTTCAATAAGTATTCATCAAACCATTTCCGTCCACATGAAATATATTAAGTAAAAGTGGTGGACAAAAACTGTTAAGAAAAGAAACTGCCAAAGTTTTAAAAAATTTCAAAAATATAGCAAGTTATTCGAACATGGTCGTTTGAACGACTATGTTCGAACGAACTTCTAACGAAAATACGGAACAAAATGCGAGGAAAGTCGTTGGAAATTTGCTTAAACACGCTCATTTGAATGACTATATTGAAAAAACTTCTAATGAGATTTCAGAAGATAATGTGAAGAAGTTCGTTGGCAAAGTCATTCGAACAGGTTCGTTCGAACATGGTCGTTCTAACGACCTGGGCAATTTTCAAAAGTAAAATTAATTTTAAATGACTTTAAATTGATTTTAAAATTCCATCAAAAGGAACTTAAAAAATATTTAAAAATTATATCCAACACAAATAATAAAACCGGGTCATATACCTTTGGAAAAAGAGCACTTGGAATTGGATTGGTGAGAGATGAAAACCCGAATTCTCGAAATCTTCATCGATGATAAATGATTGACACACAATGACCCAAAATGTTTTGTCCAACGGAATTAGCCAATACTACAAATGGACTAAATTGGAAATTTCTCCTTACAAATCTCCCTCTTGGCTATTCCGGGAAAAAACATAAAACAAAAAAAATGACTCTGAATTTGCTAAGCCAGTCCGTTAAGACGAATTTAAGGCCCATCCCTAAAACCCCCTATAAAGAACAGACTGACTCGACTAACTACTAAGCTGCATTATTGAGAGTAGGCAAGAACTTGGCAATAAGTGGCCTACACACATGAAACAACAAAAGAATAAATTGCATGGGTAAATGAAGATTTAAATAATAAAATTTTTGGCTCCCCCTAAACATGTTCTCCCCCTTTTTTCTAGAAAAGACAAAGGGGTAGAACTAACATGCAGTGTTAGTGAATATATCTTGAGTAAAAAAAAACAATACAGTGGCAAATAGAAGCAAAGATAATATCCACAACGTAAATAGCTAAAGGAAATAATCCACACACCACTATAGCATAAGAGGAAATGAGCGTTGATTAGCATTAAAACTCAAAAGCCAAGATGTTCCAATACAAAAGCACCAATATCCAAATAAAAGAAAGGAAGAGGGAAATACAAATATCTGGTACAAGCGAGGTAAATAAATAAAGAAAATAATGTCATCTCTCTCACAAGTACATAAGATAAATAAAACTAAAATAAAGAACATCAAGGAGCTGAAGCATTATGTCATCGGGAATGGATCTGGTACCGGAAGAGCCCGCATCACGATGCGTCTCTAAACGATTAAGCTACTTAAAGTGTCCCATGAGAATGGATTCTCGTCAAGCCTGGGCCTCATCGCGATGAGCATTCGCCTCCTATCGACGAGCCTGTGTCTCCTTAGCATCCCTCTGCATAGTGACTAAAAGCTCTTACAAAAGAGTCCTATCCTGTCGATAGTCCCCCTGAATCTGGTCAACTTGCGAACCCACATACCTAAATCCTCCGACTCAGTAGGTGGGTGAGGAAGAGAAATAGAGCATCTAGATGGAGCTGGTGTGGATGAGGCAACAAAGTGGGATGACTCAGAATGGGAAGGAGTGGAATGAGGTATATTGCGAGGAAGGTGACCACATGAGCGACCTATAGAGGACTTATCAACTTTTTAATAATGAGAGACATCAATATCTGAGTAAAGGAGGGGACAACCAATCTCAAGGCAATGGCGAGTAATAATAACGACAAAAGGTAAAGCTTGCCTAACGAGACCAGAAGGATTGACACGAACGGCCTTAAGTACACCAAAGATGAAACTAGGTAGGTCAATAGACATCCTAGTGCTAATGACATACATTAAGTTCACGTGTTCCCTAGATATTTGATTAGTATTAGTACGGGGAACAAGACTTGCATAAATAATCCAATTAAGGATCATAAAGTCAGGTTGGAGATGTTTATGATAGTTGGTTATGGTACCGGCCTGGAAAAGATAGCAAGCGGTGTTCATGATGAGTCGTGTCTCAGGACGATCGTTATTATGCCATGGAAAGGTGGGGTTTAGGATGCGAGGTAAACCTTCAAAATGCTCAATAGAGTCGAGAGAGATAGTAATTTCCCGACCTTAGACCGTCGAGAATAGGCCAACCTTAAGAACACGCATACCAAAGAAAAATTCCCTAATAAGATCGGGGTAAATAGGTTCATAAAGGCTAAACAGGGGATCCAATCCTAGGGTAACGAGCCAAGAGTATAATATAGTACCGGAAAGAGAAGCTAAGTTGACAATTTTCTCTTGGACATAGGCCCTAGTGGAAAAACCTTGGGTGTGATACAACGTATGTATTTCAATGGTTCCCCAATGTAAACGAACGTTTGGAATGGTTCCATCTCCATCTGAGGAGGATGAATGTTCCTCATCGGATGAACCAATGCGACGATTGCATCTACCGCGGTTAAGCATAGTAACTAGAGAAAAGGAAACTATAACCTACCCAATGAAATCCAACCAAACCACCAAACACCAATAAAAGCAAAAAAAGATTCCAACCAACAACAACCCAAACTCCATTAGCATCAAGAGAGATATATAAAGAATAAAAAAATAAAATGCAGTTTCATGAAATATTTTGACAAAAAAAAAATTGAGTCTTTGTTAAAATTGTAAAAAGATTGCATGAAACCAACTCTTAAAGGGGCAAGATAACAAATTTTTTCAGAAAATGTTTTATATACTAAAAAATACATATATATATTTTAGCCCCAACAAAAATGGATAAAGTATATATGAAGTGGGTAAATGGGAAGTGGTTTGAGATGATGGAGAAATTAGGGAGAGTGGAGAAATTGAGTTAGGAGATCGAGGGAAAATGGAGGTTAGTAATCGTGGGAAGAAGGTAGAGAGAGAAAAAGAAGTGGGGAGTTGAAACAGTATGAAGAGAAACTGTTAAAACCGCCCAAAATAAACGCGGTTCATTCGAATGAAATTTAGAAACTCGTTCGAACGACTTCGTTCGAACCACATGTTGGATGTACTAATGAAAAATAAAAAAAAATGGGATAAAGCCGTTAGAATTCTCGTTGGAACACTCTCGTTAGAATGACATTCGAACGAATATCCAACGAAAACTCAGAAGATTTTTGCCAAAATGTCATTAGAAAAATCGTTTGAACGAGGATTCTAACGAAAAAGCAGAACTTTTAAAAGCATCCAAAAACCAAAATAATGCAAAAATAACATAATATAAGGCTTGGGAAGGTTAGAAACGCACAAAAGATGATTTTTAATTGTCCTTGGTAGTGTAGACATATCCGAACTGCAAGAGAAGAAATGAATGTGTATGAACAATGCGAGTGAGAGTATGACCTAAGACAATACACAAGTGCAAAATGCAAAACAATATATCAACACGCTATACACTCACATATGCCTTGTATCAATAAAATGAATACAATTGGACACTATTTCACAGAAGCAAAACATATAGAAGATTGATGATTCTATGGCCAATAGCGTCACAACACAGAAGCAATAGCGATTGATTGTGCAAGCCCATTGATCTTCAACCTATGTCTCCTATCAATATCATATTTTCTTTAGAGTACTTTCAATGACATTTTTTTAGGCTATTTTTCTTTTTGCAAATGGAGGCTATTCACGTAAAACCATTTTGTTTTTTGAAGCCCGAGTCCATTGTGAATCATAAATAAATCGGATGAATATACTTTTAATTTTCCAAAGACGGGTAATGGATTTACATGCACAAGAATGATTGCTTATAAAATGAGGTGACAAATTGATAAGACAACACCGTACTTCACCTAGCGAATGCAAAATGACATAGACATCCTCAAGATTTCGTGAAATGTGTGTGCAAGTAAGGCAAATATATGAGACAATCATAAAAGAATATATCATAAACAAGCATCGATGCGTACAAGCGAGACGGAGTTAGGATTAGCTACTCATCGAAAGTCACATGGACATGAAATGAAATAGTGATTCGAAAACATCACACACATAACCTATATGGACAAAAAAAATTATGAAGGCCTTTTTACTAAAAAAAATGAAAATATATTTGGATTTTTAAAAATATATGTACAAAATATAATCTAGTTCATAGGTATAAAGATAGACATGATACTCAACCTAAACTAGATGAACGACTCTGAACTCAATCAATGGAGAAAACCCAAATGGGTTTTCTAGGGTTTTCAAACCTAAGGATATATAGAGGTTTGGTAAAGATATCAGTCAATTGATGATAAGTTCCTACAAAGCTCAAGGAAACGACTTTCTCTTCAACTAACTCTCGAATAAAGTGTTCTTAAATACTAATGTGCTTTGTTCTACAATGTTGAACAGGATTACAGGAAATATGGATTGCACTCGTATTGTCGCAATTAATTATCATTGTTCCTTATGGAATACCATAATCCTCCAAAATTTGTTTCATCCAAACGAGTTGAGTGTAACAACTCTCGGCGGCTATGTATTCGGCCTGCGCCGTGGATGAAGAAATGGAATTTTGTTTCTTTTTCATCCTTGATACAAGTGCACTACCAAAATAGAAACATTCGCTAGATGTACTTTTGCATCCATCAATATCTCCTTCCCAATTGACATCCGAATATGCCGATAGATAATCATTAGTGTCGAAGGAATACCAAATCCCAAAAGACAGTGTTCCTGTAACATATTTAATGATATGCTTAATGGCAAGTAAATAAGGCTCTTTTGGGGCGGCTTGATAGCGGGCACAACCTCCTACACTAAAGGAAATATCCGGATGACTAGCGATTAAGTAGAGTAAACTACCTATCATACTCCTAAAAAGAGTGTGCTCGACATCCTTTCCTTTGGTGTCCTTACTATGTTTAACCGATGAACTCATTGAAGTACGTGCATGCTTATATGATTCTAGATTAAATTTCTTCACAAGGTCTTTTTCATACTTAGTTTGGGATAAAAATATCCCGCCATCGAGTTACCGCACTTGAAGAACTAGAAAGAAAGTGAGCTCATCGACTATACTCGTCTCAAATTCATCTTGAATTTCTTTTGAAAAGAGTTGAGTATGTTTATCACATGTGCATCCAAAAACTATGTCTTCGACATACACTTGGGCAACTAAGATTGCATTTTTAATACCCCGTAATTTTGATAACTTCTAAAAAGGAATTTATATGGAATTAATTGAATAATTTGGAGTTAATATGGATTTAAAATATTACTTGAGAATATAGTAATATATAATATGTTGAATATTACTTAGTGAATCAAAGTAATATGAGTTTATGACTTTACTTAGGATTAATTTTAGAAGTTGTCGCGAATAGTTGATACGGCAATTTCGGTGCATAAATCAGACGCGTGTGAAAGTAGTGTCGGGATTGAATTTATTTTAAATAAAAAGAGGAATATTTTTATGTCATCCAAATGGTCATTTCGACTAAGCCAAAGTGTTCGGAAGTGTTTTTATAGTAAAAAAAGTCTACTCAGACGTTTGTATAGGGTCTCGGGGCACTTTGGAGCCGAATAGTCACCCCGAAGGGGTAATATGGTCATTTGACTTGGAAGGTGAATAGTGTACACGAATTTGGGAGATTATTTATAAGTATAAAGGGTTTACATTATTCATTCATTCTACAAACTTAGAGAGAAAGAAATTTAGAGAGAGTGAGGTGTTTCTCTGGGGAAAAGGAAGAGTGTTTGCGGGATAACCAAGAGCCAAAGGCCACCACCACCAACCACCACCGGAAGTTGACCGGAGAAGGGAAGAACTACCAGTGGACATTCATCCCCAAAGGATAAGATCTTCAGTAGAGGCAAGTGATTTAATATTTTCAATCTAGTTAGTATGATGTCCATGTTAGGATAGTTAGCAATGATGAGAAATTACATGTTTTGGAGATAACCTAGTTAGATGTTAATTCATTTTTGGAAAATAGAAATATGTAGGATTAATCTCATGTTGTTGGTAGATATTAGTCCACGAAATAAACATCACATGTTGGAGAAACTCTGAGAATTATAGGATTGTTCTTTAAATATTCACATATTTAGTTTTCTGGAAAAATATGAGATATATGCTTTTAATCAAATCTCTTGATGATTCTAGGTTGTTTAAATCCGTAGGAATCATTTACATATGTTTTAATATCATGTGGTATGGATAATAAGAAATTTGGGATGTTAAAATAAAGTTTTGAATGATTAAAATATGTGAAACCCGTAGAACAAAAGTTGTAGAATCTGGGCTGATATCTGGGTGATCGATCGATCGACCCATGAAGCTCGATCGATCGACTGATCGATCGATCGACCCCTGACCTTCGATCGATAGACCTCCCCAGAAAAGATGAACTTGTCCCTTGTTAATTATTGATTTAATCCTAAAACTTTTAGGAGTTTTTAGTGATTATTATTTGAACATAATGGGACTTAGGGAAGGGCAGTAGGCCATAGGTAAGACCCGAATTAATATTATTATGTTTGGGATTTAAATTGGAGAGAATTATGTTAATTAATCGGATGAATTACGGTTAATAGATTTACGTTTTGGGTTGTAATTCGTATATATATGAAAACCGAGGATATGACCAGTAGGTAGGGGATCATTTGAATCGCCTGGAAAATCTTAAGTCCATATGTGAGACTAATCTTAAGAGAAGGAACATATGGTTATGAGAGAATAAGCTTTATCTAGTATTATTCTAATTAAAGATGAGTTCAATTCACCACAATTCGGGGAGCATGATCACATGGACCAGTAGGGTATAAGTGAGTTTCTTACTGAATATATATCAAGGAAAACTTATTTAAATCTTCAAGTAATGAGATAAGCTCGGTAATAATGAATTCAAGAGTAAAGTCATAATTTTTAAATACGTAGGATTTGAGAGATAGATAATACTACGTATGGGAATTATCATATGGTTGTGTGAATACCTTGTTGATAGTGTATATATATATATATATATATATATATATATAGGTGGATGTATACCTATATTATAGTTTATTATGTGTATAACATACCTACGCTACTTGCTATCGGGGTGGAGGTTTCGCGTTGTGGACGGTCTTATCATGTGAGCCCAATTTGGGAGGATTTTAGATTCGTACCCTGATCATAGGACCTTGGATACGTGCTATCGGTGTATATGATAGTTTCGACGGTTGAATGGGAACGTAGGTATGTGCGTGACCCATTTGGCTGGGGAGTATGCTCACCTCCAACATATGTGTGTTTTGTTATTTATGATTCGGGGAAGACATCGAACCATCTGTCCTTTGTACAATGAGAATTGTGACTGGATATGATAGCAGACTATGCATGCACCGCGTCTATGACTGGGAGGTTCTATATTAGTATATATTATAGGGTGAATATATATATATATATATATATACACACACACTTTGATTCAATCTACTGGGTGATATTGTAGTTGATTATGAATAAAAGAAATTGAATTTAATTAAGTAAAAGAATACATAATCCTAAGGCTTTGAAAAGTCAAATTCATAATATAAAGAATGTGAATATTTATACTACGTATGGTATGGAACATACGGGGTGATTGTATGGGATAAAATCATGTTGTGGAAACTAGTTAAAAGGAAACCTTAATTAGGAAATTATTCGGATACGTTAGACATGCACTCTAGATGAGATGTGAGAATATCAAGTGAGATCCCAGAATCTAACATGTACATAATAAGTGCTTAATTTCACTTGTTAAACACTTGTTATTTTAAAATCATTTACAATCGGGCTCTGACCCATTTCCTTACATATTCTCTTCTCTTCCATATCTATATTAACAGGTGCCCAACATCAGGGACGTGCAGCTTAGGGTATGGGTGTTTGATCATGAGTTGCTATTCCTGGAGATGAAGACTTGTTTAGATGCTTCATTTATTTGATTCCTATGTCTGTAGTACTTCTCTTATTTAGGGCATGCTACTCAGGATTCTAGTTATTCATTTTACCTTTTCAGATATTGTATTGATTTTATGTTGGTACTTTCATTTTAGTTTGTTGGATTGGTGTTGGATGTTTTAAACCGGGAAGTTTTATCCAGTTACATTTAATCTTATTATTCATTATTCAGTTGTGTTATGAGACTTCTCTATTATTGTTCAGTATTGTGGTAATGGTTTTAAATTGTTATACATCTTGGAAAATGTTTTTAACACTTAACTTAATTAAGTATTGGGTCAGTTATTTTAAAAAGAAAAAAATGTTTTTCGACAGTGATGCTGAGAATGAACCAACTGTATATTGTGTTTAATGTAATAAAGGTGTAGCTACCTGGTATTTAATTTGGTGGGGGTGTTACAAAATTCTCATCTCGACGAACAAATAATATCATACCTACTCCCCCTCTTGAAAAACTACGAGAAAGGAGATAAGAGGTAAGCCTCTCATACCAAGCACGGGGTGCTTGCTTGAAACCATATACATCTTTCTTAAAAAAGAAGACGTGATTAGGATACTTGGGGTCCTCAAACCCTTTAGGTTGTTCAAAATAGATTTCATCCTAAAAAATGCCATTTAAAAATGCACTTTTAACATCCATTTGATACAGTTTGAACTTAAGGTGACATGTTATGGCTAGTAAAAGACGAACCGACTCTAACCTAGCGATTGGAGAAAAAGTCTCATCAAAGTCAACACCTTCTATTTGGGTTTATCCTTGGGCTACTAACCTAGCTTTATTATGAACAATGACACCATTTTCATCCAATTTATTTTTGAAAATCCATTTGGTACCAATGACTTTAGTATCACTAGGCCGTGGAACCAATTCCCAAACATCATTTTTTAGTGCTTCTTTAAAAATATTAGGTTCAATTTTAGAGGTATAACTCAAGTAAGTAACCTCATTTTCTAATTGCGCCTTAGTCTTGACACCTAATTCAGGATTCCCTTTAATTTTCGAAGTGTCATGACTTTTATGAGCCCAAGGAGATGGATCCTTCTTCTCAATAATGGGGTCCATTGAGTCATTATGAGACTCAATATTTTCAACATCGGGAGGTGCATGACACTCACAAGAGAAATCTTCCTCATTATCAACAAATGTGGCTGTAGCATCATTTTTTATGACTACATTTATTAATTCCATAATTTAGAACTCACTAAGTTGTAAACTCTAAAAGCTCTACTGTTTTGAGAATACCCTAGGAAAATACCTTCATCACTCCTCGAGTCAAATTTACCTAGAATTTCTCTATCCCTAAGGATGTAACAAGGACTCCCAAAGACTCTAAAATAGGCTAGATTGGGTTTCTTTTCGGTCCACAATTCATTTAGAGTTTTATTTGTATTACAACACAAGTATATCCGCCCAAAACTTACGAGGCACATCCCTACCTAGGAGCATAGATCTTTCCATTTTTTGGATCGTTCGATTTCTTCTCTCAACTATACAATTTTTTTGTGGAGTGCGAATGACAAAAACATTATTCTTAATACCAACTTCATCACAAAAATGATTCATAATGGATTCCTTAAATTCAGTTCCATTATCACTTCTAAAACGGTTTATGGTGACACCATGTTGATTTTGAAGGACTCGACATTTAACCGTTGGAAATTCAACATCATCGGACTTTTCTTTTAGAAATCCTGCTATAGAGTATCTTGAAAAGTCATATACCATCACTAAGATAATCTCATTCCTCCTATACTCCCAGTACTAGTAGGACCCATAAGTTCCGTGTGTATCAAATCTAAGATACGAGAGGTAGTTATTGAATTTAACTTCTTATGTGGGCTCTTAATTTTCTTTCTTAATTGACAAGGCCCGCAAATTGAGGAGGTTGGGTTTCCTAAGGACGATAAGCCTCGAACTAGGTCTTTTCTTATTAGACGATCAAGATCTCTAAAGTTTACATGACCTAACCGTTGCTGCCAAAGATCGACAGACGAGACCTTCGCACTATTACAGATGAAAGAGGACTTTGGAACAATTCCATAACAATTATCACTAGTCCTCACACCTTGTAAAATAACCTCACCTGATTTATCATACACGGTGCACTTTGGTTGGTTAAACTTAACATCAAGGTTTTCATCACATAACTGGCTAATGCTTATCAAATTATCTATGAGTCCATCAACATAAACAACATTTTCAAGTTTTGGAAACCCAAAAATTTCAATAGTGCCTCTACCCATGATTTTAGATATACTCCCATCGCCAAAGGTGACTTTACTATCTTATAGTTTTCAAGAGTGGTAAACAACGATTTATCACCAGTCATGGGTCTTGAATGAGAAAGCCGTGTGATTGTGATTAAACTGAATTCTCAAATTCCAATTGTAAACTTATCTAATTAGAGTCAATTTTTAAACCAATTTAATCAAACCCTAACACATGCATCTAGGTGTAGTGGATCATGCGAACACAAATAAATATGAATTGCTCACTCATAGATTTCAGGAATAAACCCAAAAAGGGAAAACCTTTTATTTCACTTAATAATACTCACAATGATTACAAGTAAAATCTGTAATGAATATCCGCACATACCCACAAGAACATGCAGTTCTGAATCAACAATGAATCAACCTTAGAAGATCCACAAAGACACGCAGTCCAATCAACCCAGGAACACCCACCAGTACTCCTTATGACTCGCAGTCAACGTCAGTCCAGTACCTCCGTCAAGTGGCACCTAGATCAATAGTAGGTTATCCTCCCTACAAGAGAAACTCTAGCAAAAATATATCTTAGGTTCCAAAACAATTCACTAAAGGATTGGGATTTTTGTGAATTAGAAAACAAAAAATTTTGAACCCTAAATGAAGAAGACAAAGGTAATCTTCTATTTACAGTTTATGCAGAAAGAAATTCATCAGGTCTTCATGAAAATGGAGTGATTTAATATGGTTTATGTATAAAAGTTGAGTCGGCAACTCACTCGAACGAGATCATCATGTCGCTCGAACGACACCATATATTGCTCAAATGCGCTTCGCGTGATAAGGCTATGTCTCTCGATTGACATTAGCCTTTCGCTCGAATGACTAGGCATTAAAAAAAATAAATTTTTATTCTGTTAAAAAATTTCGCCTCAACACTTAGAAAAAATTCTTTGACGAATGATGATGCTAAGATTTAGCACCACCGGATAAGTGATAATGAGCTCAAACAGTAGTAACCATGGCAGCCATAGAGATTTATAAGTGTATAAGTATGTAGAAGGGGATGAGTATAAGAGGAAATAAGACAATGATGTATAGTGGTTTAGCCAATTTGGCCTACATCCACTGTGAGTGTGTGATCCACTAAGTATGGGAACTAATGGCCTTGGATACAATGCACATAAGCTCACTTTCTCTCTCTACTGTGTGTACAAGTAGAGTTTTATCTAGGGTTACAATAAATTGATCGATCCCCTGTAGGGTTGTAGGTGACAAGTATATATAGGTCTTGGGGGGTGTAGTGTACCCCCCAAGTATGCATGGTGCATGTGAATGATGATCTAGCCAATCCCCTGTTGACACCTGTAGATGCCAAATGATGACATAATATTCCCTCAAGTGAGGGTGTGATTTTGTCATAACGGTCTCCCATGTGCCATGTGAGCCTCACGCGCACTGTTCCACACGTCTCCCAAACCACGCGCGGTGATGATGTCACCCTCAGCCTATGAGACGAGGCCGAGGGCAAAGTTACTTCCGGTAGTGAGTCTGGCCTAATTTAGGCCTCGTACTGTCGTACCCTCGGAGGGTCATCCGAAGCCTGCTGAAGGGTCGGCCCCCTGAGGGGTCGTCCGGAGCCTGCTAAAGGGTCGGCCCCCTAAGGGGTCGTCTGGAGCCTGCTGAAGGGTCGGCCACTGAGGGTTCATCTGGAGTCTGCTGAAGGGCCGGCCCCCTGAGGGGTCATCCGGAGCCTGATGAAGGGTCGGCCCCCTAAGGGGTCGTTCTGAGCCTGATGAAGGGTCGGCCCCTGAGGGATCGGCCGAAGCATGATGAAGTGCAGGGCGCCCTCGGCATGGCTGAGGGTATATACGGGTATATCAATCACCCCCGAGCCCTTAGCCATAGATGATGCTGAGATGGCTGAGGGATAATTTTGCTTTTGAGACTAAGTGTATGGTCTGTTTGATGAGTGACACCTGTCAAACTAATTTGACAGCTGTCAAATTTTTATCCAATGTCGTTCCAATTTTCAAGGCATGGCGGCTGCATGCAACCTAGGACTTTGTGCCCTAATGATGCCCTCCTCGTGGGCTGTGCCCTGCCTGGGTTAATGGGGATTTTTGAACTCTCTTTCTCTTCTTCTTCTTCTTCTTCTTCTTCTTCTTCTTCTTCTTCTTCTTCTTCTTCTTCTTCTTCTTCTTCTTCTTCTTCTTCTTCTTCTTCGCGCCTGAACTCTCTCTTTTTAGCTTCCAGCCTTCTTGCCATTTCTGCAGTCTTCGATCCTTCAAGCTTAGCAACTTTGACCTTTCTCTTCAGGTAATCCTTCACCCCCAGCGTCCTCTTTACTTTCATTACTTTTTTTTTGCTTTTGGTTTTAGGCCTGTAGGGCTTAATTTGGGTCATTTTATAACTTTTTCGGCGACTGGTTTTTGAGTGTTCTTGAGTGAAACCCATCAATTCCCTTTGTTTTAATCCAAAAGTCCAATCTGGTCAATTGCAAACTTGTTTGTAGTTAAGTTCCCCAAATTCCTCCAAGTGTAGGGTCTCCCCCTTGATGCTTAGGAGGCTTTATAGCTTAGCTGAGGAGTTCCATTCCCTGAGAGAGAAATTATTTGTTGAGATCAGACGAATAGAGGAAGAGGAGGAGAGGAGACGAGGGGCCGACCCTAATTGGGTACGACCCATCTTTCCTATTCCTCTAGCCACAATAAAACCATTTGAGCCATCTGAGTCTTGTGGGTCATCCCATCGTCCAGCCGAGTGTTATTCAAGTGAGATGGACGAGAGAGCCTCCTCGCCAACTGGCGCTGGACCTTCTGGTAGAATGGAGACATCTGATCTAAGCCCAGGCCGAGAGGCCGAGGGTATAGTTGCTTCCGAGGCTGTCCCTGTGACAACCCTATCTCCTCATGCCTTCCAGATGGCCTTTCCCCATGGTCGTCTGGCAGATGATGAGGCCGAGGGAGAGGGGACTGAGGACGAGGGCGATGATTCAGATGACCAAGTTGATACCTCCCAAGCCTCATCCTATATCTCCTCCATTAGGGATCGCGACCTCTTATTGTGGAGACATGCCTATGGAGTGCCCCCCGACATAACTATGAGGGTACCCTCTGAGTCTGAGAGGGTTTTTGAGGGTGAAGAGGGTGAGGTTGCAGTGTATGAACAGATGTTCAAGGTTTGCGTCAGGTTCCCTCTGCATCCTGCTATCGTAGATATCCTATCAGCCCTCGGTATTTCCCCCTCTCAGCTTCCTCCCAACTCCTGGAGGACGATACTAGGTTACATCTCCCTGTGGAAGAATGCTTTCATAGATGATCCCTCGGCTGACATATTCCTGGCCTGCTATAATACCACCTCTTCGTCCAAACAGCCTGGGTACTATCATCTAGGGGCGAGGAGGTTTGAGAAAAAACTTCTCCACGTGGCATAAACCTCCAACCATGATTGGAAGAAGAGATTCTTCTTCGTCTCTGGGGAGTGGGAGTTCCCCGCCGAGGCATCTCCTATAGACGATGGTCCGAGGGTCCCCCGAAGATGGTCTAACCCGTCAATGAAGGCCAGGTCAGACCCCGGACTTAGCCTGGAAGAGAAAGATATTGTTGAATATCTGAGAGGACGAGGGAGAGGGGGTGAACTTCCAAAGTTTGAAGATCTGATGACCCCTCGGTTCCTCAAGGAAGCTGGTCTGAAGGTCGGCCCCCTTACAGAACTATGTGAGTTGTACTTTTCTTTACTTTTTCCAAGTGTTTCCTTTTTATCTCTACATTTTTCTCACGTGTCATACCCTTTTCAGGTCGTCCTGCTGGTGTATCAGAATACCTCTGGGAAATGACTGCTCCCAGTTTACTATCAGGCTTGGCAAAGAAGAAGGGTAAGGAGCCTCAGTAGGCTCCGAGGAAGACGAAGGCCGTGGGGCCGACGGTTGTTGAGCCGACAGCCGATCGCCAGAAAATAAAAGAGCCTGAGATTCTTGTTGACCCTCGGCCGAATTCTCGGACGAGGGCCAGGGTCGAAGCATCTGATGGGACTGCTTCTTCATCCAGCATGGGGGCCTTTTGGTCCCAGAACTTAGCACATCTGAGGGCCGAACCATCATCGCTCATTGCAAATTTGAGGGAAGCCAAGGCATCAATGTTTTCTTCTCCCTCGGCTTCTGATTACAATTTCCTGTCAAAGATGCCTCCAGCCAAAGTGTATGACTATGGTCTGCACGCTCTAGCCCAGGTATCGGTCTTGATTAATTTCTTCAATTGCATTCTTTCACCAACTGTTTCCTCGGCCTCTTGACATCTGTTTATTTTTTTGTGCAGTCTGTATGCGCCTTTACTTCGGCAACTAAATTGATGGCTGAGAATCAGGAGAAATTCCATGAGGCCGAGAGGGCCATCCAGTATGAGGTCGACCTGCAGGCTAACTTAGATACTGCAAAGGCTGAGCTAGAGAGTGCCAGAACCGAACATGCACGAATTATGGACGAGATGACGAGGCAGCATGATGAGGATCTGAAGGTCAAAGACTTGTTTCTGAAGGAGAAGGATGAAGCCATGACCCATCGGGAGGCCCAGTTTAAGATTGAGCTATCTGAGGCTGTGAAGAAAGCCGAGGCCGAAGCTGTGGAAGCCTATAAACTCTCAGATGAGTTCCAAGGTTTCGGCCTCGAGTACTTGGAGAGAGGGATAAGGACGGCTTATCGGTGGGTCGTCCTCAAGTTCGGCGACGTCGTCTCTTCCGTTCGTCCCTCTCTGGAGGCCGTTCAACTGGACGACCCCCTGATTATTGAGGCTCTAACCCAAGTGGAATCCCAAGTTCAAGTCGAGGGGGTCGGCACATTTGAAGATCATCCAGTTGTGGTCATTGAGGAAACCCCTCTTGTAGATGTGGAGGCCCTGCCTTCTGATATTGTCCCATAGGGTGGCTGTCTGTAGCCCACACCCTTCTGATGTAATTAACATTTTTGTACTCAATCTTGTATAACACTTGACATTTCATTTATATTATCATTTCTCTTGCTGTCTTCCATATTTTCCTTTTGTATGATTTGCGTTGTGAATCTTTATGTTAGTCACTAACCCCTCCCTCGTCCTTTTTGAGGGTGAACGAGGGGTCGTCCCCTGCGTTGGCCCTCATCATAGCCGAGGGGTTTTAATCAATTTTAATTGATGCTCAAGTCTTCCCTCATCTTTCTTGAGGACAGTGGTGGGGTCGTCCCCACCATTGACCCTCATTATAGTCGAGGGCTCCACTTACCAAATTAATGGTTTTTAATAAAAGTCTTCCCTCGTCTTTCTTGAGGACAATGGTGGGGTCGTCCCCTCCATTGGCCCTCATTATAGGCCGAGGGTTCCACTTACCAAATTAATGGTTTTTAATAAAAGTCTTCCCTCGTCTTTCTTGAGGACAATGGTGGGGTCGTCCCCTCCATTGGCCCTCACTATAGGCCGAGGGTTCCACTTACCAATTTAATGGTTTTTAACCAAGTCTTCCCTCGTCTTTCTTGAGGACAATGGTGGGGTCGTCCCCTCCATTGACCCTCATTATAGGCCGAGGGTTCCACTTAGCAAATTAATGGGTTTTAATAAAAGTCTTACCTCGTCTTTCTTGAGGACAATGGTGGGGTCGTCCCCTCCATTGTCCCTCATTATAGGCCGAGGGTTCCACTTACCAAATTAATGGTTTTTAATAGAAGTCTTCCCTCGTCTTGCTTGAGGACAATGGTGGGGTCGTCCCCTCCATTGGCCCTCACTATAGGCCGAGGGCTATAATTACCAATTTAATGGTTTTTAACCAAGTCTTCCCTCGTCTTTCTTGAGGACAGTGGTGGGGTCGTCCCCTCCATTGACCCTCATTATAGGCCGAGGGTTCCACTTACCAAATTAATGGTTTTTAATAAAAGTCTTCCCTCGTCTTTCTTGAGGACAATGGTGGGGTCGTCCCCTCCATTGGCCCTCATTATAGGCCGAGGGTTCCACTTACCAAATTAATGGTTTTTAATAGAAGTCTTCCCTCGTCTTTCTTGAGGACAATGGTGGGGTCGTCCCCTCCATTGGACCTCATTATAGGCCGAGGGTTCCACTTACCAAATTAATGGTTTAAAAGTCTTCCCTCGTCTTTCTTGAGGACAATGGTGGGGTCATCCCCTCCATTGACCCTCATTATAGGCCGAGGGTTCCACTTACCAAATTAATGGTTTTTAATAAAAGTCTTCCCTCGTCTTTCTTGAGGACAATGGTGGGGTCATCCCTTCCATTGGCCCTCATTATAGGCCGAGGGTTCCACTTACCAAATTAATGGTTTAGAAGTGTTCCCTCGTCTTTCTTGAGGACAATGGTGGGGCCGTCCCCTCCATTGGCCCTCATTATAGGCCGAGGGTTCCACTTACCAAATTAATGGTTTAGAAGTCTTCCCTCGTCTTTCTTGAGGACAATGGTGGGGTCGTCCCCTCCATTGACCCTCATTATAGCCAAGGGTTGTTCTCCAAAGATGATCCCATGCATAATAGAACTGATAAACTCAAGATGAGAGGAAACATTGAAATTTCTCATTAATTTATCAAGTGTTCTATCGGAGCAACACCTCTTACAACTGTCGTTCGATAGGACTTTACAAAACTACTGATAGTATTTCTTCAGATGATCTGCATTCCAGGGGTTGGAAAAGGGTTCCCCTTCTAGATTTTCTAGTCAATAGGTCCCAAGGAAGACTTCATCGATGACCCTATATGGGCCATGCCAATTAGGATGGAGCTTGTTGTGATTTTGCCAAGTCTTCTTGAGGACCAAGTCCCCCACTGCAATTGGCCTCTGTTTCACCCTCTGATTGTAAAACCTTACGGTCCTCTGCTGGTAGGCGGCCTGCCTTATTTCAGCGTCCTCCCTCCATTCATTAATCAGGTCTAAGTCGAGTCTCCTCTCTTCTGTATTTCTCTGGGGGTCATACATTTGGACCCTATGAGTAGGAAACTCAATTTCGGTGGAGACGACGGCTTCGGAGCCATAAGCTAGCATGAATGGGGTCTCTCCGGTAGAGGTCCTCACTGTCGTCCTGTATGCCGACAGCATGGCATATAACTCATCGACCCATCTTCCTTTTGCCTCCTCAAGCCTCTTCTTGATTCCATCTAGGAGTGTCCTGTTTATAACTTCTGTTTGCCCATTGGCCCGAGGTCGGCCTGGGGTGGAGAAAAATTGTTTGATACTCACCCTTTCACAGTACCTCTGTAGAGAGGTATTCTTGAACTGAGTCCCGTTATTCGAGATGAGGGTGTTGGGGAGACCATATCTGCATATAACATTTTTCCAAATGAACTGGAAGGTCTTTTGCTCTGTTATCGTGACCATCGGTTCGACCTCCACCCATTTTGAGAAATAGTCAATAGCTACGATGAGGAACCGATAGTTATTGATTGCTCTTGGTAAGGGTCCTACGAGGTCGATCCCCCACACTGCAAATGGCCATGGGGATGTAATGGAGGTAAGAGGCTGATGGGGTTGGTGAGGGATGGTGTAAAATCTCTGGCATTTATCGCACTTTTTTACATATGCCGCGGCGTCTTTTCCCAAGGTCGGCCACCATTACCCTTGGGTGATCACCCTCTTCGCTAAGGATTTGCCCCCGATGTGGCTTGAGCACGATCCTTCGTGCACATCTTGCAAAAGGGATGGGACCTCAGATGGGTGTACAAACCTAAGTAAGGGGAGTAAAAATCCCTTTTTGTACAAGGTGTCCCCAATGACAGCGAACTTTGCAGCCCTGTATCTCAACTTCTTCCTTTCTTGCCTTGCTTCTAGCATCTCCCCATCCTTAATGTATCTGATCAGAGGGTCCATCCACGAAGCTTCCTGTGAAACATTTAGGCAATTGCTAAGTGTTCCCTCAGTGTCTTCAATAGTTGGTCGAAGCAAAATTTCCACTGGGACCGTCCTCCTGATGTCTGTCCTAGTTGCCGAGGCCAACCTAGCAAGGGCATCAGCTCGGCCATTATCGAGCATAGGTATCCTCTTTAATTTCACTTACCTGAAGCCCTTCAATAACGACCTCACCTTCTCAAGGTACCTAGCCATCCTCTCGTCCTTGGCCTCGTAGGCTCTTAGTATCTGATTCACTACTAGCCTTGAATCACTATGAACCAAAATCTGGCCGACACTAAGAGATCTGGCCAAGGAGAGGCCTGCTATCAAGGCCTCATATTCGGCCTCGTTGTTGGAGGCCTTAAAGTGAACCTCAGGGCGTACTCAATGTCTGTGCCTTCGGGTGCTGATACTATTAATCCAGCTCCACTCCCGCTTTCGCAAGAGCACCCATCGACGAAGAGACTCCATACGGTGTGTTCTTCTGAGAAAATTCCCTCGGTGAGTGACCCCTGTCTAAAGAGATATCTTCCCTCTTCGTTTTCAACCACTTTCCTTCTAGCGGTGCTTGTCTCAGCCTTATTTGTAGGCGTGTCTGTGAGCTCACCCTTTCGGGTATCTATCTTCCCGAGGCTCTCACCCTCGGCCTCATCATCTTCCCTAGTAAACTCAGCCACGAAGTCTGCCAATGCTTGCCGCTTAATGGCCGTCCTAGGCTGATACACTATGTCAAACTCCCCCAGTTCTATAGCCCATGCCATTAACCTCCCTGATTTTTCAGGCTTGTGCAAAACCTTCCTAAGGGGTGAGTCAGTGAGGATGACCATCGTATGAGACTGGAAGTATGACTTCATCTTTCTTGATGCATGGATCAAGGCGTAGGCCAACTTCTCCATCCTTAAATATTTTTGCTCTGCCCCATGGAGTGCCTTGCTGTTAAAATACATAGGCTTCTGTATTCCGTCTTCGTCTCTCATAATAGCTGCGCTGATGGCTGACTCTGAGACGGCGAGGTACACATAAAGTCGTTCACCCTGCACGGGTCGTGACAACAGCAAGGGAGACCCCAGGTATGATTTGAACTCCATAAAGGCCTCATCGCATTCTTCACTCCATTCAAAGGCTTTTCTGAGAATTTTGAAGAATGGTAGGCACCTGTCTGTGGCCCTAGATACGAACCTATTCAAGGAAGCAACTCTCCCTGTGAGCCTCTGAACGTCTTTAATGGACTTGGGGGTTTTCATCTCAACAAGGGCCTTTGTCTTTTCAGGATTGGTCTCGATGCCTCTTTGGTTGACAATGAACCCCAAGAACTTCCCTGCTCCGACTCCGAAGACACACTTGGCCGGATTAAGCTTCATCTGGTATTTGTCCATCGTATTAAAGGTCCTCTCCAGGTCTGCCACATGATCCTCTTCCTTCAAACTCTTAGTCAGCATGTCATCTACATAGACCTCCAGAGACTTCCCAATTTGGTCTTTGAACATTTTATTTATGAGGCGCTGGTACGTTGCCCTCGCATTTTTTAGGCCAAAGGGCATGACCCTATAACAGTATGTCCCCTTATCAGTGATGACGGCTGTCTTCTCTGAGTCTTCAGGGTTCATGAAGATCTGGTTATACCCTGAATAGGCATCCATGAAGCTCATGAGCTCATGGCCTGCGGTAGCGTCTACCATCTGGTCAATGCGGGGGAGAGGGAAGCTGTCTTTGGGATAGTGCTTGTTGAGGTCTGTGAAGTCCACACACATTCTCCACTTCCCGTTGGCCTTTGGAACAATGACTGCATTGGACAACCATTCGGGGTAAATGACCTCTCTGATAAACTCAGCGTCTTCTAATTTTTTGACCTCATCCCTAATGACCTCATACTTTTCTCTAGAGTAAATTCTCCTCTTCTGCTTTACCGGCCTCACTCCTTCTACCACATTGAGCTTGTGGCACATGATTTCAGGGTCGATCCCTGGCATATCTACATGACTCCACGCGAAGACGCTTCGTCTTCTCCTCAACAGTTTAATCAGGTCTTCCTTGATGTTGGGCTTCAGAGACTTGCCGACTTGGACGGTTTTTTCCGGGTCATCCCCATCAAGGATGATGGATTCTACCTCTTCCGAGGCCTTTCCTTTCTTTAGCTTCGTCTCATCCCTGGGGTCTAGGGTATCAATATTCTAAGTGGTTGTAGCCCTCTTGTGTGCCTCTCTTTCTTCAGCGGAGTTGTAGTAACATTCTTGCGCTGTCATCTGGTCTCCCTGAACTTCCCCCACCCCGTAAAGGGTAGGAAATTTAATCATCTGATGGACCGTAGAAGGCACAACTTCAAACCCCTTGAGGGCCACACGCCCCAGTATGATGTTGTAGGCCAAAAACACATGTTCATCCATCACAAAGAAACTGACCTTCTTAGTAAGCCATCTCGGCCACTCGTCCCCCATCCTGACATCGGCCTCATACACTCCAAGGGGATGAACCTTTTCCCTGCTGAACCCAATCAATGGATGATGGTATGGGACGAGTCTAGCACGGCTGAGACCTAAGGCTTTGAAGCACGACCAAAACATTACATCTGCAGAACTTCCCCCGTCGACCAATATCCTCAGCACCTCACACCCATGCACCCTAGTTGTGATGACGAGTGGGTCGTCGTGTGGGGCTAGGAGGCCTTTAAAGTCCATTCTTAAGAACCCCACTATCAGGGTGTCCATATCAACCTTCTTCCTCTTTTCTGACTTGGCCTCCAGGGAGGTTGAGTGTACCGTCTTCTTCACTGCCTTGGCCTCAACCACATGGGCCTTCCTGTCAGCGACCTCAGGCCCTCCTCCTGCTAGACCCCCGGAGATCATTCCCACTCCGAGCGAGATCATATTAAGCCTCTTGACAGGACCTTGGTCGTCTCTCGGTGGGAGGTCAGGGTCGTCCTCATCATCAGAAGGGTAGTCTCCTCTTTTTTGAGGTCCTTCTCTACATGCCTCACCTCACTTCTTTCTGGGGTCGTCCCCTCGGCCCCTCTTGAAGGAACCTTTGTCGACGTACTTTCTCAGCTTCCCTTCTTTCAGCATCTTCTCAATCGCATCTTTCAGAGCAAAGCATTTGTCTGTTACGTGGCCGTGGTCTTAGTGAAATTCGCACCACAGGTTCTTGTTCCTCTTGTTGGGGGCTGCCCTCAGCTTCTCAGGCCACTTCAGGGACCGGTCACTCTTTATCTCATTGAGTATCTGCTCACATCTGACCGTCAGAGGGGTGTAACCAGAGAATTTGTCATACCTAGACCTCTTCTTCCCCTCTTTGTTCTTCTTAGAGTATTTACCCCCACTAGCGCCTCCTTTTTCGTCTTCATATTTTGCGGCCATCGTCTCTTCGGCGTTCATCACCTTTCCTGCTGTCGACAGCAATTCAGCCATCGTCCTCGGAGGGTCTTCATCAAGCTTCCATAACAGCTTCCCCTTTTGGAGACCTCCAATCAGGGCTGTCATAGCTATGCTCTCCTCATAGTCTTCCACCTCCAGCTTCTCTTTATTGAATCTGGCTATGTAGTCCCTCAGGCTCTCACTCTTCCCCTGCTTAACATAAAGCAGGTGGGTGGTCTTCTTCTGTGGCCTCACCCCAAAGCAAAAGTTGTGGATGAACAGGTCTGCCAACTGCTTAAAGTTTTAAATGGAATTTTTTGGAAGAGACGTGTACCAGACATGTGCAGCCCCTGTCAGGGTACCAGAAAAGGCATGACACCTCATCTTATCTGAGATAAAGTATATGTCTGCTGCTGATTGATACATCTCAACATGGTGGACAGGGTTGGTGCTCCCGTCGTATCTTGGGGTGACCACAGGTGGCTTGAACCTTGATGGTGTAGGGAAGTTGACTATCTTCACCACAAAGGGTGAGCCTATGGTGTATCCCTTATGAAGAGGGTCCCGTCTCTTCAGTATATCACCGATCTTATCCTCTAGTCGCTGGATCGAGTCATTCCAGGGCCTCGCAGGGTTGGCTTGGCCGATGTTATCCCCTGCCGCCTCTTTAAGGTGGGCGGAGGGTTCTGCTGCGGCAGGTCTGTGTTGGCTGTTTACTTCCCTTTGATCGTCATCCCGTCCTTGGGGTCGACCATCTGCTTCCTCCCTCCTGGACCTCGCAGCACTCCTTGACCTGGACAATTTTTTCCGCAGGTCATTTGCTGGGCCCAGCCTCTCAAAGGTCGAGCCCCTGCTCAAGCGATCAAAAGCAGAGCCTCTCGGGCGATCATCAGGATTTGGTCTCCCGCACTTTCCTCTACTATCCTGGAGAGGTCGTACAGTATTATTGGAGACCTCATATGGTTCCCAGCATTCTATAGGGTCCTCCTCTCCCTCCAGATCGTCATACCTGTCCTCAGGGCAAGGGTTTCCTTGCCTCACCAGGCGTAGACGCCGGGGGTCAGCAACATCCCTACGCCACTGAGGGGGTGGCAGGTCTTTGCGTGGTGCCTGGGGTGGTCCCCTGGCCTCATGCTGTCTTGGAGCTGCTGCCGGAGTAATCATCTCATGTGAAACCCCTGGTGGTCTTAGCATGTTTTGGCTTAGAGCTGTGAACTGCTCCTGCATCATCCGCTGGCTTGCTGCCAGAGACTTTAAGGCTGCCGCAACATCAGCCATCTCAGACTGAGGTGGCGGCTGACTGGAACTGGGTCCTCCCCATCATCCGGCGGGGGAAGTGGTGGTGGTGGCATCTCTGGTGCCATGTGTTTGAGCTGTGAACAGCTGAACTGGAAAAAAGACTGGTGAGCTTGGGAACCTTAGTGGGTCTCTTTCAATGGTGAAACATCTCCTCTCAGGGGGAGAACTAGTTCACCACCAGAGTGCCCAGTAAGGTCAAGCTGTACAAAGGAAGAGATGTCTTCTCATTTCCCACAGACGGCGCCAAACTGACGATGCTAAGATTTAGCACCACCGGATAAGTGATAATGAGCTCAAACAGTAGTAACCATGGCAGCCATAGATATGTATAAGTGTATAAGTATGTAGAAGGGGATGAGTATAAGAGGAAATAAGACAATGATGTATAGTGGTTCAGCCAATTTGGCCTACATCCACTGTGAGTGTGTGATCCACTAAGTATGGGCACTAATGGCCTTGGATACAATGCACATAAGCTCACTTTCTCTCTCTACTGTGTGTATAAGAAGAGTTTTATCTATGGTATATATAGGTCTTGGGGGGTGTAGTGTACCCCCCAAGTATGCATCGTGCATGTGAATGATGATCTAGCCAATCCCCTGTTGACACCTGTAGATGCCAAATGATGACATAATATTCCCTCACGTGAGGGTGTGATTTTGTTATAACGGTCTCCTATGTGCTATGTGAGTCTCACGCGCACTGTTCCACGCGTCTCCCAAACCACGTGCGGTGATGATGTCACCCTCGGCCTATGAGATGAGGCCGAGGGAAAAGTTCCTTCCGGTAGTGAGTCTGGCCTAATTTAGGCCTCGTATTGTCGTACCCTCGGAGGGTCGTCCGGAGCCTGCTGAAGGGTCGGCCCCCTGAGGGGTCGTTCGGAGCCTGCTGAAGGGTCGACCACTGAGGGGTCGTCCGGAGTCTGCTGAAGGGTCGGCCCCCTGAGGGGTCGTCCGGAGCCTGATGAAGGGTCGGCCTTTGAGGGGTCGGCAGGAGCATGATGAAGTGCAGGGCGCCCTCGGCATGGCAGAGGGTATATACGGGTATATCAACGAAAAATAACAGCTCAACACTTTGAAAATATTTTAAAAACATATCCCAACACTTTAAATGAACCGTTAAGGTACTTAAACACATCCTTACCAAAATTCTTCTCGTGGAGGCTTCTTTGTTGAAGAACTTTTGATATTCGGATCCCTCTTCATGTATCTTCAAACTAGAACTTTTTCTTCGACGATTTATAGCGGTATACAACATACACTAATATAAACAGGACTTATAAAATATGTCCTTACAATCTCCCCCTATGTCTATGCTAGTACAAAATAAAAACATCCGAATTATCAAATTAAAATTCCTATACAAATCTAATACCCTCCCATGATCACAAAACTGAAAAGGTACTAAAAATGTTAAGACTTGCATCTTTAAAATTTCTTCAAAATCTTCAACTTCAAATCTTCAAATCTCTAAGCTTTTCTCATCAGGGTGTGCAAAATTTGATCATCAATCTTTTTCCTACACACATAAGACAAAGCAAATACGTTCATGACGTATTGAGTTTGAAATGGGATAATCATAACATCAAAACAAATATTGAATCTCAAATATCCCCCATAATTCGTTCTCCCCCTTTTTATTTGTCTGAAATAGATAAGGAAAAGAATAAATCAAATAAGCAAGGAGTTGTCACGATTAAGCATAGAAAACAACTACGATCATCCAAGATATACTCAAAATTACTCCATAAACTATTTTTTATTTTTCAATTTTTTATACAAAAAAGAAAAAATAATTTTACAAATATCACACACCATAAATTTTCACTAAGATAACCAAATCATGAAAACGGACTGAATGGGTGTGAACAAATTCGATAGGAAAATCAATGCAGTCAACGATAACATCTGTGCACGATGAATACATATACTCCTAATGAATGATCTCAAAATCGTCCTTAGGTGTTAAAAATGTGAATTTATATGATATTGACTCAATCTAATCGACACATCAAAGTCTCAAATGATTTCCCCACCAATAACGTCTATTACTATGTAATTTTTTTTCAAGACTTTGTCAGGACGTGCAAACCCCCATTTTTTTTTATATTTTTCCATCCGAACACCATCATAAATAATATGCATTTATTTTTTCTTGAGGTGATCTATTTTTCTCTCCTTAGAGAAATCCTTTTAGCCCCATTTTTGGCATATTTATCTTTTTGTTGCCTTAATTTTTTTTGGGCTCTTTTAAACGGTGGCTTTCACGACTAGTTAATTTTGTACGCTCACAACCCTTTTCAACACTCATCATTTTTTACAATTTAATTCCTCATGATAAATGGTTATTACATGCACTACTTTCATTGTCAAGTGTTATCGCATTTGGTTCATTTTGAAGACATGATTGAGATGAAAACACTTTGACCAACATGTGATAGACAAGTACATTAATCAAACAAATCCTTGCAAGTATGCATTAAAGGAAACCAAGAGTCAAACATGTAGGTAATAATCTCAAATTAAATCTTAATGACTCCAAACATTATAAAGCACAAAAATGAAATGATGACGCATATCAAAACACTATCAAATCGTCACATGGATATGGAATGAAATTGTGAATCGATCATCCTAAATGTCCATCCATAAACGGTGTAAACAAAATACTAATATCTTTTTCTCTTTTTCCAAACATTTTATCAAAATATAATATTTTTGGCTTTTTTAATTTTTTCTTAAAAAATGAAAAATCTTTTTGTATTTTTCCAAAAATTTTAAAAAACAAAAATATTTTTGTTTTTTTTGAAAAAATTATCAATAATAGAAAATATAAATACAAAAATGATACAATCTAGCAATAAGAAAAAAATATCATCATAAAAATCATCCTATCCTAGCAAACAAGTCGAAACCTCAACCGTTCGTTAGGTGCGTTGGAGTTTTCCAAAAGTGGTGACATCCAATGAAAAACATTCATCAAGTCATGTGAAGTTTTGACTAAAAACTTTACCTGCTCCCTAAAATGTGCAAACTTTCTCATGTAGTCATCCAGAATATCATGTGTGGGTGCGTGTATGGAAACACGTGTAGTAGCAAAAATGACACATTACCCAACTTAAAACAAAATTTCCTAAGGTGTCCTCTCATCTTGCAATGGATACAAAAATATACGGGCCTAGGAACAGTTATCTCAAAATATCTACGGCTCACTCTCCTATCATGTATGGGATGCCTAGGTGGGTTAGGTTGAGAGCTATATGGATCAATCACAAACTCGAGAATCGACTCGGGTGTAACGTGGGAAGCGAACGCACCGTCATGACCTATTCTTAATCTCTCAACATTACCCAAAGAGGAACCGAGGAATATCTTTCCCACCTTCTTAAATGTATCCTCTTCAATATCTTTCTCTAATTGTGACACACGGGCTATAAGTTCACTCTTCTCCTGATTCACGATGATTAACTGGTCCCTCAAAAAAACCTTCACCTTCTCGAGTTGACTCGCCGACGACTCAAATCCCCTAAAACTCTCAATTGCTCTCTCCTAATAAATCACCCTAAGACCTAATTCCTTATTCAATTTCTTCGTCTTTAAGTTCTTGGCGTATAAATCTCTAAACCCAATATGGAGCTCACTATCACCCTCACTAGCGCACTCACTCTCACACTCGCTAGAACCACTCAACTCATCCACGGGGGTCTTACGTGCACAAGTATCCTCATTGTCGTGGGAAAAACTAGGTGTGCTCATGTGACTAGCTAAAAAAACAACAAACTTCCCATGGGAAGACTCATCCCCGGAATCTTTCGCCTCTTCCTCACTATCGCTAAGACTGGCTGGCATGGCAATCTATTTGCCCTTTCTCTTTAGCCTAGTGGGACATTAAAATGCTCTATGCCCTCTACCCTCACACTAAAAATATCTTTCTTCTTCCTCTTTCTCTTTCCCAACTTCTTTCTCATCGCTCTCTTTGGCCTCATCTTTTTTTTTTTTAATTTCTTCAAAAACCCTTTTATTGGAAGAATTTGGATTTGAAAATTTGAGAATTTTTTGAAATTTTTTGCAAGCACGGCCATAACAAAATCAGACTCGTCCTCAAACTCGGACTCACAAACTCTCAGTTTTGCTTTCTTCTCACTCTTAGACACTTCCTTTCCCTTCCTAGACTGGGCTCTAAGTGCTATCCCTCTATCCTTAGGTTTGACAATGTCGGGGAACATGTTAATCTCATATGTCTAGAGGTCTCCTACAAGATTTTCTAATTTTAAATTGCTCAAATTACCTAAGGAATTCAAAATAATTACTTTAGGGATAAAAAGTTTAGGCAACGATTGTTGATGTAAAAAACTAGATCCGATCTAATAATTTTAATCACAGATAAAAATGAATAAATATAAGACAATGGATTTTTAAAGTGGTTCAGACTTAGGAGAATGACCTACGTCCACTGTTTTTGTATTGCTGACTGTTTGCCTGGAATTCTCAAGAAGAGGTTTACCAAGAGATACAGAGTCCCCCTCTAATGAGGAGGTTACAATGTATTTATAGCCCCGTGGTTGTTCATGTGAAAGGACAATACGTTGTTATCTAGTAGACATATACATCTGTACGATAATAATGAGTATTTAATGCGCAGTTATCTTTTTTATTCTCTTGATTTGGATGCTCTACACGCTAAGTAGCTCGGACCGCTTAAGTTGCTCGGTACGCTTGAGTTGCTCGGTACGCTTGAGTTCCTCGAAGCTATGAGTTTCTCGGAGCTATGAGTTGCTCGGGGCGCCTAGGCTGCTCAGTATGATTAAGTTGCTCAGATGTATGTGTATTTACCACGTGTTGGACACGTGTCTTCAGGTGATTGGTCCATGTCAGCAGACTAAATTTGGTATCAACAGAAGCCCCCAATGTTTCACAGTTGAGGTTGAATGAGAGTGTGGAACATTTTGTTTGAAAACTGCTGGGATTACTGGTCTTCATGAATTTTAGGAAAATTTTCCTTGTACAAAATTCCTTTTTGAGCGCACGATATCAAGCTTCATAAATATTTTGAATTTTCATGACCACTTCGACATTTGTGCCCTTTTCTTCTTTTAGCCACCGAAAATGCAAACGTCTTTCCTTGTAATCATTATTTTTCTCTATTCCCGAGGTAAAGTATTTAAGTGTGATAGAAATCCTATGGTTTTTCACTTTTCAAATCTGTATCTCTGAACTCTTCATCTTCTCTCTATCTTATGCCTTCTTTCTTTCCATCGTTCATTGACAACTGATAGCTATTTCCTCCGTAATATTTTCTTCCCTTCTTCTTTATTTTCTTTATTCACCATGGTTTATCCTGTTGAGTCGTTAGATGAATTTCGATCTGAGTTTTCAATCCCTTCGTGGGTTATTTTGGAAGGAATTTCTGAGCCTTCTGATTATTTTTCTTTGGCTGAGGGACACTGGTTTCCAAGTCTTTTTATAGCCGAATGTGGCTTTTCTTTCCCGTCAAATCTCTTGTGTTTGGAGTTTTGCCAATATTTTGATGTTGTACCTGCAAGAGTAGCTCCAAATACATGGAGGATAGTTAATGGCGTACATAGGTTGAATCAACTTCATGGAACCCGTTTAGGGATTCCAGAGATTATCTATTGCTACAGATGGGTTACCAGTGACAGTACTTTATACTTAAAAACTAGGTTTTTAAATAGAGCATTAGTTGTCAATCATCCCGATGCCAATAGGGATTATTTTCATCACGGGGTTGTGATGAGAAATTGGTAACACCCTCCATTAAATGGATATGATGTATACCAAGGTCCCAGGTGTCCACTTTATGGCAATGGGTTAGGTTGTTTTTATTTTTAAAATCTTGTTTTCTTTGTATTTGATAAAATGCATCACTGACATTTGATTTTGTTTGTTACAGTTGACATTAAAAGGAAACCTCTAAAGGAAACTGATGTTAATATAAAGCATTTAAAACTTATCTGGAGCTTGCACCAATCTGTTGCTGAGGAGCATATTAGATATTCTTCTTGCTTGCTGCAATACAAAAGCTACACTTCATCTTTCACTGCTCGTCCTCATCCAGTAGTGGTCGATCTTGACCAAGTACCAGCCTTTGAGACTAGTGTGGAAGGTTCTTCTTCTGAATCGAATATTCCTATCACTGATCTGATGAAGAAGAGAAGAGCTCTTGGCTTTTTTGATAAGTCTGCCTCTACCACTGTAGAGGCAAAGAAAAGTAAACAAGACGTTCCAGAAAAAGGGACAAAGATTATAGATGTACCCCCTCCCACTGCTGCCAAGGAAGCTGGCAAAAAGCCCCCTGTGGCTCCAAGTAAGACTGTTGCTATTTCTCCTTCGAGTGATGTTATTGCCATATCTCCAATAAAGACAACATCTTTAATTGAAAATGCTCCAGCTCCTCTGAGGAGATTAAAGGAAAGATCTTCTGAGAGACCTGCTGAACCTATATCTCAACCTTCAAATGTTGAAGGTAGTGTTCCAATTCTTGTTCCCCCGAGCTCTGCTGTGGGCTTAGTAAGATCCTGGACTGTCCCAGAAGTCCAAGGCATTAAAGATACCATTTCTCGTGAGAGAATTACTACTCTGGCTGCTCAACACATTGCATCAGTAAGTATTATTAGCCTGAGTCTTTTACTTTCTAATATTATGTTCATACATTGACTTAAATCTCTTTATTTTTTTCATCTGGTGACGTGTTTCAACAGCATTTTGAAGAAATATGAAGCTATTAGGGCTTCAAGCTCCTCGAGTGGAGTAGAGGAAGCTTTTGTTGGGCTGAACCAATCTTTGAAAGATTCTCGTCAAAAGTACTAGGAAGATAAAGGTCCTTCGGAGAAGCAATTTAAGTCCGTTAAGCTAGACAGAGATCAGGCTGTGAATGCCTCCAAGGAATTGGAGAATAAGTTGAAGGAGTTTGAACAGAGCAACAAGGAGCTTGAGGTTAAGCTTAAGTCTACTGAAGATAAAGTTGTCAAACTTCAAAATGTTGAGCGACAGAAAATGGAGGTGGAAGAAAAGATAAAGTCTGCCTAGGAGCTCCTTAGGGAAAGGACCTCGTCGGAGAAGGCAAAAAGGAAAGCTGCAGTTAAAAAATCATTCAGTGCTGGTTGGGACAAAGGCTGGAACAAAGGCCTGGCTGTGATGTCTTCTCAAATGGAGTATGCAGGTGTTAAATATTTTAGGGATGGATGGGTAGCAGCCTTAAAGGAGATAAAAGTTGTTAAGAATTCTGAGTTATTCCAACAGGACACTCATGGCCCTCCTCCCTCTCTTGTAGAAGAAGAAAAGGATGAAGCTGCTTCAGATGAATCTTTCACGATGACCGGAGATCAGGCCCCTACTGTTCCTGTTGTTCTTCCTTCCGAGCAACTCCAACCAACCAGCACTTCTGTCGATCAGCTACCATTGTCTTTCGAGCAACCAACCCCTTCATCCAAAACTTTTGAGGAAGTCGTAGGACACAAGGAAAATGTGTAAAGTTGTTCGAGTTTTCTATTTTTTTTGTTTTCTTGAATGTAACTTGGAACTATGTATCTCCTCTTATGATGAATAAAAATTCGAACTTTGGTTGTTCGTCTTGAATTTCTCTTTTACTTGCTCTATCTGCATCATTATTGATTCTTTTTATTTCTTCTCTTTGCTAGTTTATGGCCAGGATGGAGCTCTTATCAGCTCATGATACAGAATTGATGATGAAATGCAATGACTATTTTAAAGCTGGTCATGTAGATCTTAATGAGGCCCAAATCATTGATATCTTTAGTTCAGATGCTTCTGAACGAGCAGTTGAAGCTTACCAATACTTGAAGTGCTTACTTAATCGTGCCGTGGCCAACAATGTGGCCTACTACGAAATGATTGAAGACCTTTAAGGAATGATCGAGGAGCTTCAACAACAATATAAATAATCCACTACCCTTTTGCATCAAGGATACGAGAAAAAATATCAACAATTGAGTGCTGACCAAGGGTATGACAAATTTATCTCTGTTCATGAGAAGAAGAAGAGTGTTCTGAAGCTTGAAGTTGAAGAGCACAGGCATATCGCTAAGTTGTTGGAACAGGAGAACATTGCTTTGCAAGAGGAAATAAAGCAACTTAAATCTGCTGCTTCTTCTTGGGGAGCCTTGGTCCCAGTAAATGATGATGGTTTTTCATTTCTGGAAGTAAAAAATGCTAACTTAAGGGATGAGTTAGAAACCTTGAAATGAGCTGGACCCTCCACATCTTCTTATGGACGAGCAAGATCTTCTCATGGATGATCAAGGGCTGGTCGGGTCACCATTGAAGAAGCTAGAACGCAGTCGGCTTTAGAGAATCAAGTCGTTCAGTTAATGGCGAAGAACCAAGCCTTGGCAGAAATGTCTAAGAAAATTATGAACTTCACCGAACAACTCTCTAATCAAAGCTCTGTCCTGGAAAGTAAAGAAATTCTAGTGAATAAACTCTACGAGAAACTTGAGAGGTTAACTTATCAGTTCCACAAGCAGCCCAGGGAATTTTGGATGGTTGGGTATAACGAAGCTCTGTACGATCTCGATGCTTGGTTGCAGCAGTCAAATAATGAGGGATATAAACAAGGGTGGTTGAATGCCTTGTGTGTGCTAAAATTGGAGCAGGGCCACTATTTATGGGATTATTATGATCCTGGAGTTCTCGATTTTTCCGTGCCTCCTTTTAATCTTGATATCAGTTGGATTGCTGCTCGTGCAATTCCTCAATGCTTGATTTCCAACTATCTCGATGATTATAGTCTTCATGCTAACTTTGAGATATCTCACCCAGAGAATTTTCTTGATCGGCCCTCTGTAATGAATGTTAGAATGCTACGAGATGTAAACTTTATAAATTCTCCTTACCTCTTAGATGATCCTCCAGCTGGGGTAGAACTTGTTTCAAAAGCAGAGGGGAAGAAACCCATAGACTAGGATATTCTTATGTAATGAATCAGACTTTTCACATCATATGTGATCATATGTAATTTTACTTGATTTGATTGAAGAAAATTTTAGTCTTTTGCCATTTCATTTTCTTCTAAAATAATTTGTAGAATGTCATTGCTTGTTGGTTGGTAAATATATATGCATATACTATACTTATCCCATTTGTTGTTTGATTACAGTGACTTGTCACTCTTTGGGCCAAAGCAATGGATCCCATGTTCCTGCTTAGTTGTACTAATCTCGTATGGATTACCTTGTTGCCTAGATAGTGGATGCCCCGAGAGGTCGTCTAGCTTCTTGCCTAGTTTGGTACCAACCAACCGGAGTTGGTGGTTATTGATTTACCGACCAACCGAAGTTAGTGGTAATTGATTTATCGACCAATCGGAGTTGGTGGTAATTGATTTGTCGACCAACCGGAGTTGGTGGTATTTGATTTACCGACCAACCGGAGTTAGTGGTAATTGATTTGCCGACAAACTGGAGTTGGTGGTATTTAATTTACCGACCAATCAGAGTTGGTGGTAATTGATTTTCTGACCAACCGGAGTTGGTGGTATTTGATTTTCCGACCAATCAGAATTGGTGGTATTAAGTTCTCGACCAACCGGAGTTGGTGGTGATTGAATTACCGACCAACCGGAGTTGGTGGTATTAAGTTCTCGACGTACTACCAACCGGAGTTGGTGGTATGTTGCTCTAAATTTGGATTTGTGTAGTGTGTAGCACTAATATTCCGAAAAAAATTTCAACAAAGAAAGAAAATGGGTGAAACATCACTTTATTCATATTGAATAAACTGCATTATATAGGAATTTCAATTACTGATAATATTTGCGCAGATGCTCTGCATTCCATGCATTCTTGAATTCTTCTCCTTCCAAAGTTTTAATCCTCTATGTCCCTGGATGAACAACTTATGTTATTCTGTAGGGTCCATGCCAGTTAGCTTCCAGTTTGTTATGCTTTTGGATCACTTTCTTCAACACATAATCCCCTTCTTTTAAATTACACTTGTTCACTCTTTTGTTATAGAACAGAGATGTTCGTTGTTGATATGTTGCATTCCTGATTGCTGCTTCTTACCTAACTTCCTTGAGCATATCCAGGTCTAATCTTCTCATCAAGTCACTGACAGGAGAATTGAAATTAAGCACCCTATGCGTGGGTAGACCCATTTCAGCAGGTATGACAACATCACTCCCAAATGCCAGCATATATGGAGACTCTCCTGTCGTTGTTCGTAGTGTGGTACGATAATCCCACAACACAGAATGTAGCTCGTTAATCCAATTTTCCTTTGCATCATCCAGTCATTTTTTCAAACCATTCAGTAGCGTTTTGTTTGTCACCTCTGTTTTCCCATTGCTTTGGGGATGGCCTGGTGCAGAGTGGATCTTTAGTACATTGGATTAATGACAATACGCAGCAAACTCCTCGTTATTAAACTGGGTTCCATGGTCAGTAATAAATGTATGTGGGAGACCATATATGCAGATAATATTCTTCCAAATAAATTGACAGACTTTGTCGTATGTCATATCAATGAGAGGCTCAGCTTCCACCCATTTGGTAAAGTAATCCACAGTAACCACGAGGTATTTGAATCTTCCTTTGGTCGTTGGAAGTGGTCCTACCAAGTCTATCCCCCACATGGCGAATGGCCAAGGGGACGTTATGGGTGTTAACAATGCTTGGGGAGTTCTTCGGATGGAAGAGAAGCGTTGACATTTATCGCACTTCTTAGCATAAGCTACACAATCAACTCTCATCGTTGGCCAGTAATATCCCTGCGTTGTTATTCTCTGTAAAAGCGTTCGACCTGCTACATGGGCTCCACAAGACCCTTCATGAACCTCTTTGATCAAATCTTTCACTTCGGAGGGATGGACACATCTTTGTAACCCTGCTATAACTCATCGTCTATATAAAATGCCACTGGTCAATACATAACGAGAAGCTTTAAACTTCAATTTCTTGGCTGTGAGTTTATCAGTTGGTAAAGCCCCCTCTTCAATATAGGACCTGATGGGATCCATCTAAGATGGTCCTAAGTCGAGGGTAATGAAGTTCATCATCAGATCTTCGTCTATGCTCCCACCAGCCAGGTTTTCTATTGGGATAATTCTTCGTAGTTCAGTGCGTGTGGCTGATGAAAACCGAGCTAGGGCGTCTGCTCTTGCATTCTCCAATATGGTTATTCTAAATAACTGAACTGCAGTAAAACTCAATACCACCTCCATTGCTTTTGCATGATACTTGACCATTAATTCTCCTTTTGCTACATACACCCTCAAAATTTGATTTACGATTAACTGGGAATCACTTAATACAACGAACTGCTCTGCCTTTATGGTTTTAGCCAGATTTAAACCCAAGATCATAGCTTCATATTTGGCCTCATTATTAGAAGCTTTAAATTGAAAGCGTAGATCATACTCCATATCAATCTCATCCGGACTGTTTAAAACAATTCCTGCTCCACTTCTTGTAGTGCACGAAGAGTCATCCACATACAAATTCCATATAGGTACTTCATTATCAAACTCTTGATCAGACAGAGTTCCTCGGTGGAATATTTGATGCTTCCTTTTTTCCTCCTCCGACACTTCTCACTGCTCGTTGATCATCTTCTCTTGCTCGTCTACCGACGTAAGTTGGTCGGGGTTTGAATTTGATGATCATGTAACATCCACAGGGTAGTTTGTATTAAACTCCTATTCTTCGGAGGCACTTTCTTGAGTAAACTCTGCGATAAAATCCGCTATTGCCTGCCCCTTGAGCGACGATCCAGGCTCATAAATTATATCATATTCACCAAGTTTTGCTGCCCAGTACATCAATCTTCCCAATTTATCTGATTTATGCAGATCTTGTCTTAATGGCATATCGGTGTACACCACTATAGTATGGGCTTGGAAGTATGTCCTCATCCCTCTTCTTGCTTCGATCAGTGCTAGTGCCAACTTCTCCAACCTTGGATATCTGATTTCTACTCCTCGGAAAGCCTTGCTGGTGTAATAGACTGGTTTTTGTACTCCATCCTCCACTCTTATCAACGCCGAGCTTACTGCATTTTTTGAAACTGCCAGGTACAAGTATAGTTTTTCTCCCATGAATGATCTAGATAACAATGGAGGTGTCCCCATATATTTTTTCAATTCTTGAAAAGCCTCCTCGCATTCATCATTCCATTCAAAAGTTTTTCAGAGTATTTTGAAGAATGGGAGGTATCTGTCAGTTGCTCGGGACACAAACCTATTAAGTGTTGCAACTCGCCCTGTGAGACTTTGAACTTCCTTCTTCGTGATTGGAGATCGAAGCTCCAATAGAGCCTTGATCTTTTCAGGGTTCACCTCAATTCCTCGTTGGTTAATAATATATCCAAGAAATATGCCTTCTCATACTCCGAATATGCATTTGGTGGGATTCAGCTTCATTTGATATTTCTCTAGTTGATCAAAGGTGTGACCTAGGTCAACTAGATGATCAGTAGCTTTCTTGCTCTTCGTCAGCATATCGTCAACATAAACCTCCATGTTATGACTGATTTTCTCTGCAAACACCTTATTCATCAGCCGCTGATATGTCTCACCTGCATTTTTAAGTCCAAAAGGCATAACATTATAGCAATAAGTTCCCCTTGGGGTGATAAAAGAGGTACTCTCCCTGTCCTCAGGCTTCATTTTAATATGGTTGTAACCAGAATAAGCATCCATAAAACTCAAAAATTCATGCCCCGAGGTAGCATCCACTAGTTGATCAATTCGGGGCAAAGGAAAATGATCCTTTGGGCATGCCTTATTAAGATCAGTGAAGTCTACACACATCCTCCACTTATTATTTTTCTTCTTTACCATCACCACATTTGCTAGCCAATCCGGATATTTGACATCCTCAATAAAAAGGCTTTTTGTAGCTTCTCTACTTCTTCCTATATGGCTTGGTTCTTCTCAGGACTGAACACTCTTCTTCGCTGCTTCACTGGCTTGATTTCCTTGTTCACGTTGAGCTCGTGACACAGGAAACTCGGGTCTATCCCTGGCATGTTTTCATGACTCCATGCAAAAGTCTGCTTTCTGCGCCTTAGAAATGCTATCAATTCCAGTTTTATCGATACATCCAGTGATGAACCAATTTGAGTTGTTCGTTCTGGATGCTCGTCGTCCAGAATGATATTTTTGGTAGCCTCCATGACCTGGCCCTTTACGAGCTGAGACTCGTCTCTAGGGTCTAATGTTTCAATCTCTGTATCTTCTATTTCATCCACTTGATAAGTAGTAGTCTTCTTTCTGGATTCTTCGCGTTCCTCCTGTTCGGCAAATGAATAGTAGCATTCCCGAGCTACTTTCTGGTCGCCTTTCACCACTCCTACTCCAAAGTTGGTTGGGAATTTTAAACATTGATGTACAGTAGATGGTATTGCTTCGAACTTCTTCACACCTACCCTTCCTATGATAATATTGTAATTTGATTGGACATTTTTATCTATTACTAAAAAGCGTACTCTTTCTGTTCGAAAAGTAGGCCATGTACCGATAAGCATATCCAACTTGATCGTCCCAAGTGGAAAAACCTTATCGCCAGTAAAGTCAAGGAGGGGCCTATGATATGGCTCCAACTGGACTAGTTTCAGATTCAAACTGTCAAAGCATGGATAGAACATGATATCTGCCGAGCTACCATTATCCACTAGTACTCGTGAAATCACCACTTCCTTCATTCTCATCTTGATCACCAATGGGTCATCATGAGGATATAATACACCTACTAGGTCATTCTTAGAGAAACTAATGACCAATTTGTCTTTATTCACCTTCCTCGGGCGATCATCTTCAGCCAGATTTATTCGCTGAATGTACGAGCAAGCTTGAGCCTCATTGAGGTAAGCTTTTCTCTCCGCAATCAGATCTCCACCTCCTGCATCTCCACCTGTAATAACATTACATTCAAATGATCCGAAATGGATTGAAAATACCTCACGTTCTGGTTTTTTTTTGGGGAGATCGGGGTCATCTTGGTCATCTTCTGGATCTTCTTCGTGACTTCTCTTTTTGTCTTCTTTTGCTCGACGAGGAGACCTAGACGTTTACCTTCCTCGATCGCTGGTCTTTCCACTATTTTGGCCATCAATATACTTAGCCAGTTTTCCTCGTCTGATGAGTGCTTCAATTTCATTCTGGAGAGCTATGCAATTTTTGGTCATGTGACCATGGTCCTTATGGAACTCGTAATGTTTGGACTTATTCCTCTTGTCAGGATCTGCCTTTATTTTTTCTTGCCAGTCTAGATCCTCACTGTTATTGATCTCTTCCAGAATGTGGTTTATATCTACTTTCAAAGGAGTATAATTTCTAAATTTCTTCAACTGTTCCAGTGCTTGCTTTGCTTTCGACTGCCTGTTGCCACTATTATTCTTTTGATCCTTCTTCTCAGTCTTGTCAACCTCGAACTTGGTCTCCTTAGTGTTTGTATTCTTCTTCGCAGCCATAACTTCCTCGGCGTTCATAATCTTGGATGCCTTTGCCATTAGTTTTGCCATGGTCCTAGGTGGATCTTTGGCTAGAGTATAGTACAACTTGTCTGGTAATAATACACTCATCAAGGCAGTAATTGCTATTTTCTCCTCGTAATCAATAACTTCAAGTTTCTCGTTATTGAAACGAGTAATATAGTCCCTGGTGCTTTCACCTGCCTTCTATCTAACACTCAGTAAGTGTGATACTCGTTTGATTGGTTTTCCTCCAAAGCAGAAGTTCCCTATAAAGAGCTCTGCCAGCTGAAGGAAAGTCGCAATCTTCCCCCGAGGAAGGTTGTTGTACCATATCTGAGCTGATTCGGTAAGAGTTCCTGAAAATGCCCTGCATCTCATCTCGTCTGGAACTGCATAGATATCGGCAGCATCTTGGTATTGTTCTATATGAAGGACAAGGTCAGTTTTTCCATCATACTTAGGTTTCACCACTGGAGCTTTAAATTTTGATGGTGTGGGGAAATTCACAATTGCCTGTACGAATGGTGTCCCTTGGACAAAATTTCTTTGTAGAGGATTCTTGGCCTTAACCATTTCCCCAAACCTGTCCTCCAACCTTTGAATAGAACCTTTCCATGCTTCGTTTCCCACCTCGGGCCTATTTGTTCGAGCGACTAATCGAGCTGAGTTTTCCTCTTGGGATCTTTCATTATGGGTTGTTGGTCGTGATTGGGCAGAGCCTTCTCTTAGATCATATGGTCATTGATAGTTCCTCGACGCAATCCTAGGAGGACTTCTATTCCTCCTAGGGCCCAAACGATCAAAAGGAGATACTCTACTCAACCTTTCTAGAGCACTAGTCCTTTCTAGAGATAAAGTGACGTTTCATTGAGAATCTATAGCTCGTACTGAGGAAGTATGACCAGGTTGATAAGAAGGATCATTAGATCTCTCAATATGATATGATTCAGTGCGTTTAGATTGAGATTCCTCTGGTAATAGCGTTCGCCTAGTTCCCGAAGAGGGTAAATGGGTATTTCTCTAAACACTTCGTTGTCCTGATTGGGCCGACACTCCACCTTGAACCGTTTGTATAAGTTGACTCATGGTTTCTTGCATGGCCGTTTGGCCTTGGGCTAAATTAGTCATTATGCCAGTCAGATCTGGAACATTTGGGGGAATAGATGGATTTGGAGGGATCCCAGCATTTCGATTACTGAATTCCGGATTATCGGCCATTGGTGATGAATTATTTTGGTGAAAAATGCTAAGTACAGTCGTTTTCCACAGACGACGCCAATCTGTTGATGTAAAAAACTAGATTCGATCTAATTATTTTAATCAAAGATAAAAATGAATAAATATAAGACAATGGATTTTTAAAGTGGTTCAGCCTTAGGAGAATGGCCTACGTCCACTATTTTTGTATTGCTGACTATTTTCCTGGAATTCTCGATAATAGGTTTACCAAGAGATCCAGAGTCCCCCTCTAATGAGGAGGTTACAATGTATTTATACCCCAGAGTCTGTTCATGTGAAAGGACAATGCGCTGTTATCTAGTAGACATATACATCTGTACGATAATAATGAGTATTTAATGCGCAGTTGTCTTTTTTATTCTCTTGATTTGGATGCTCTACACGCTAAGTAGCTCGGACCGCTTAAGTTGCTCGGTACGCTTGAGTTGCTCGGAGCTATGAGTTGCTTGGGGCACCTAGGCTGCTCGGTATGATTAAGTTGCTCGAAATGTATGTGTATTTGCCACGTGGTTGACACGTGTCTTCAGGTGATTGGTCCATGTCAACAGATTAAATTTGGTATCAACAGCGATCTCAAAATCTTTTTAACCACTCGTGGATCAGGAATGTGCTCACCAAGATTGAAACTAGTGTTGACAATATCGGATAAATGTGCGTAAAAATTATCAAAACACTCAAATTCAAGCATGGTAATTATTTCAAATTGAGTAGTTAAATTTTGAATTTTAGACTCTTTGACCGCATTTGTGCCTTCATGGGTAAGTTGTAAACATCCCATACTTCTTTTGACGTGGTGCAAGTCATAATACGTCGGAACTCCTCAAGAGCGACGACACCAGAAATTGCACTCAGCCCACGTGAATTAAAAGTGTTCCACCTAAACTCATCCTCAGTCCAGCCTGCTATGGGTTTTAAATTAGTAACATTATTTGCGGTGACAGTGAGAGGAGTCCAGCCTCTTTCACAAACTACCCAAACATGCTCACCGATTGCTTTTAAATGTGATTTCTAATGGGTTTTCTAGTTAGCATAATTAGACCCGTCAAAAATTGGCAACCGATTATATAAGTTTTCATTTAGAAACATTGCGATTTTTCAAAATTAGATTTTTCAAAAAAATCAATATCATAAAATTTTGTTGAAAAGGAATTCACAATAAATTAGTGAAACCTACTCTGATACCATTTTAAGAAAGCCGCGTGATATTGATTAAACTGAATTCACAAATTCTAATTGTAAACTTATTTAATTAGAGTCAATTTTTAAACTGATTTAATTAAACCCTAACACATGCATATAGGTGTAGTGGATCATGCCAACACAAATAAATATGAATTGCTGACTCACAGATTTCAGGAAAAAACCCCAAAAGGGAAAATATTTTATTTCACTTAATAATACTCATAATGATTTCAAGTGATATCTGCAATGAATATCCGCAAATACCCACAAGAACATACAGTTCTGAATCAACAATGAATCAACCTTAGAAGATCCACAAAGACACTCAATCCAATTAGTCCAAGGACACGAACGAGTACTCCTTATGACTCCCAGTCAACGTCAGCCCAGTACTTCCCTCAAGTGGCAATTAGATCAATAGTAGGTTGTCCTCCCTACAAGAGAAACTCCAGCAAAGATATATCTTGGATTCCAAAATAATTCACTAAAGGATTGGGATTTTTGTGAATTGGAAAATAAAAGATTTTGAACCCTAAATGAAGATGACAAAGGTAATCTGTTGTTTATAGTTTATGCAGAATGAAATTTGTCGGTCTTCTTCATGAAAATGGAGTGATTTAACACGCTTTAAATAGAAAAGTTGAGTTGGCAACTCGCTCGAACGAGATCATTGTGTCACTTGAACAATGCCATGTGCCGGTCGAACGAGCTTCGCGCGATAAGGCTATGTGGCTCGAATGACATTATCCTTTCTCTCTAACGACCAAGCGCTACAAAAAATAAATTTTTATTCTGTTAAAAAATTCCGCCTCAACACTTAGAAAAAATTCTTTGACGAAAAACAATGCCTCAACATATTTTAGAAAAAATTGCCCCACATTTTAAATGAACCGTTAAGGTACTTAAACACATCCTTACCGAAATTCGTCTCGTGGAGGCTTCTTTATTGAAGAGCTTTTGATATTCGGATCCATCTTCATGTATCTTCAAACTTGAATTTTTTCTTTGACGGTTTGTATTGGTATACGACATACACTAATGTAAATAGGACTTATAAAATTTTTCCTTACATTGAACATCCACTATCAGAATACCATTGGGAGGTATTTTGAGCCTTCAGAGCAATATGAACAACAAAAGCCTTCTTGGTCTTATCTTTCTTAACCCTAGCTTGAATTGTGTTCTTCCCTTTGTTGACTCTAGTCTTTTGGTTGGAATCATTTTCTTGGGACCTAGAGAACCTTAAAAACTCTTCCATTAAACCTTTGGATGTGTTGACTAGATACTCAACTTGGTTTTTAAGGCTATTTAAACATCTATAGTGTGGCCTAGGAGTTGTGAAATAGGAATTCTTTCCAATCCTATAACAAAAATATCTAAGATGACCCCTTTTGTATCAATAGGTACAAGTGAGTGCAATTGCTTAAAATCAGACAATGATGAACTTAGATTATAGCACAAAAAGGATGTAAAAAAAAGTGCATAAGATTTAAAATTTGATCTATGAAAAAATTTAAGCGAACTGTAGAAGGAAATGGAGGAGCAAAAGCTCAAACGATCATCTGAGATGGCCCAGAAAAATGAGAGAATAGGAAGGTTGGAAGCATACATTCTCCATAATGAGCACAGGAACACAAAAGAGAAAGAATCCTATGTAAATAAATTAGGAAAGCTTGGATGCATATAAGAAAAGACTCAAAAAGACTGAGAAGGATATATAATCGGAAATTACTTTGTATGGAGACAAAATAAGAGAATTCGTAGGAGAGAAAAATAAGAATGAAGAAAAGTTAAAAGATAAGGAGCTATTATTAGAAGAAACAAAAACACGATAATAACAGAGGACATGAAGTTGAAGGAATTTACAGTCATATTAGAACGAAAAAATTAAATAGTTGAATGATTGAGGAGAATAGGTATTACCAATATGACTAATGTTAATATTTGCATTGACAAATACAAGAAAGAGTTTGAAGTCACTACAGTTGAGATAGGTTCGTTGAAATCCGATCTTGAAAATATCAATAAAGAGAAAGAGAAACAAGAAGTTCTTGGAAAAATAATTATTTTCAACAAAGGAGTTATGAATAAGTCAAGGGAGGAATAAGTCCAGGATGCAGATGAAACACCAGAAATAAAATATATCGAGAATAAAAAAGTAATCACCAATGTTGCTGGTGTGAAGGAGAACCTAAGAAATGTTGTTAAGCCAATTGAAGACAATTTCACTGCAGAAAGAAAATGCAAAAATGGGAAAACACGTGCACGTGAAAGAGTCTAAAAAAGAAGAAAAAAACTCAAAATAATTAGAAGCAACAAGATGAGGGTGATAATTCGTCGATTTAAAAAAAAAATCCATTTCTAGCTTCCAACAAACATCTACAATGGCTTGATATCCTATTACCAATTAACCATAAGGATGATTCTAATAAATGGACAACACGTCATTGGAAATTAGGTTGATATGAAATGTACAATGGGTAATGGTCTCTATTCAACTCCCTTCATCCGAAAGTGAAATTCAAAGATGTCTACCTTATTTTCGCAACTGAAATGTTATATGCGTAATTCAACATTTGATAATTAATTTGATATTATAATATATGAATTCTAATCAATCATTTATTTTATTTTAGTAGATTAAACATGTTTTATTATTTTGATTCGTTCATACAGTGACTGCCAAAAAGCAAATAACAGAGAAGCATGTGCATGCAAAAGAGCTCACATACTTTCTCCTCCAAACGTAATTGAAACACATTTATTTATTCTGGAGGTAATGACTATATTTATTCAGACATTATGTCAATACATTTTTAATGAATAATTCACTTATTCATTTTATTTATTTTACAGTGTGGATTGCGGAGTTGTCATTTGTTATGAAATGGAGAATTAATTACATGAGGGAAAATTAAAAGCCCAATTGGATATTTATTTTATGAATGAATTTATGACTAAAATAATACATATGTTATTATATGACAAACAAAACCCATGGACTGAAGATGGCTATTTAACATAAAAAATGCAAGATATTGAGTGATATCAATGGAAATAGTTAATTTTTATTTTATATTTGTTAGTTTGTAATAATTTTTTTTTGCAATAATGTATTATTTTACTTATCTTGTATGAGTCCTTGCTAGAGGAAGTTTATATTTATTACACATGTGATTTTAAAATACATGTTCAAATTGCAAAAGTGTAAGATTTAACTACAAACTAATCGTTTCCCATTTGCACTGTGGAATAACCATTTCTCATTGTGAAATATATCTTCGCATTGTGATATAAATAATTCGCACTGCAAAATTGTCATGTCATAGTGATAAATCAACTATTTCATACTTCAAAATAATAATTTCGCAATGCAAAATAGTGATATTGCACTGAGAAGTAGTTATTTCGCAATGAAAAATGATTATTTCAATGTGAGGAATAAGGTATTTCACACTGCTATATACTAATTTCACACTGTAAAATATCAATGTCGCGTTGCGAAATGATCACATCATAGTGAGAAAAAGGAAATTTCACAGTGCGAAATGAGTATAAAACTTTGCAAAATACTCATCACTTCTCATTGTGAAAAAAACATTATATCTTCCTTTTATGTTGATCCCTCTAGCAAGGACTATATCCATAACAATTTCCATGAGATAGAACTGGAATAAAGAAAAAAAAATGAAAATAAAATAAAGGAAATGAAAATAAACATTAACATATCATACTTTGAAAATACAGGAGATATTTACTTTGAGGTGAAGATATTACAACTAATTAAAGGTCCTCCACTTTAGGATTGCATAAACTTGCATTAAGTACATTTCAGAAGCTTATACTCATCATGTAATACCCTGCACAAATATTTTATTAATTTTTCAGCATAAGTTGTAATAATATGAAAACCCTGAGATTCGAATCATTATGATTAAGTTTATAGCTCGAATTTACTATTTGGGGTCATGATTGTAATTGTTGGAAGATTATGGGATAAAAATTGGAAAATTTGGATAAAAATGAAAAATTATCGTTCGAACGAGAAATCAGGGGCGTTCGAAGTAGGGGATCGAACGAGGTTCGAATGACATCCCACTGAATAACAGGCCCAGGTCGTTCGAAGGCTAGTTCGAATGAGATGCCTTTCTCCTTCGAACAAGCGTGATTGAACTTTTTAAATGAGGGTTCCCTTGTGCGCTGTTTCATTTTGGGTCGTTGGATGGATGAGCTGTCGAGTTTCTAGCGTGCCCAAATTAGGCAAAATGGGTATTTTGGTGTGTGGGGGTGTTTTTATAAGTGTTTTCAAGTTTATGTTGGGTATTTTAGAGTTCGAATAAGAGAGAGAGAGGGGTGGGTCTTCCACCATTCATATGCATCTCTATACCTATCACTACCACAAACCACCATGCCACCACCATTCTTCCACCTTATGCCACCATATTCTTCGTGTACCCCCACCATATTTAAGCCTACCACACCAATTTCCACCATTTTTGAGTGGAGCTACAAATTTTGGGATGTTGTTAGGGGCTTTAGAGAAGACGAAAATGGGAGATTCATGGAGTTTGAAGATGGTTTTTGATGGAGCTTTGACGGAGTTACTCTTGGTGGAGCTAGGAAACCTCTAAGGACACCTTAGGAGGTGGGAGGATACCATCTTCTTAGATATTTCATGCTTTCCAATGTTGGATCTTTGTTTGAGCTGAGAAACATTATATTATTAGATTTATGACTCTATGAGATATAAGACTTGGGATATTTGTATGAGATATAAGACTTGGGATATTTTTATGAGATATAAGACTGATATTCTTATGGGTTGTAAAAAAAATGGGTTTTAATGTTTTTGAACAAAAAGGAGATATTTCAAGAGAACTTGGTGTTTAAACATTTTTATGAAATACAAATATTAGAAAAATGTTATTTTGTTGGGAATCAATCATGAGAAAATATTTTAAGGTTTTCTTGAAATAAAGATTTAGGATATTTATGAAAAGTAGTGTGTTTTAAGAAGTTGGATGCTAAACATTTTCATGGAGTAAAAATGTTTGAAATTTACATTTTTATCTTGCTAACGATATTTGGTAAATTAAGTTTGAGCTTTTGCAAAAATAAAAGTTTTTTACCAAAATGAGACATTTGTTTGAACGAATAATAATGTCCTTTAATCTTGAAAGGTATGATTTGCAAGTGTTATGAATTCTTAGAATAAACCATGTGTTCAACCTATTTAATAGGATTTTAGGATTTAAAATCCATCTTCTTATGCATATAAACTTGTAGTATTTTGATGATAAACATATAAACAAGTTTGATGAAGGTTTATTTGGGTTTTAACAAAAAATAAAAAATAAAGAAATTTTATCCCTTAATGTCTGGACATGTGTTGAAAATGTGATAAGTGCAAGGAATTAAGACTACATGTGTTAATTAAAGGAAATGGTATTTTCGTACAAAAGTAGTCTTCAAATGGAATTAGGTTGCTTGATAAAGAAAGTGAAAAATGCCTAACTTGGAAAATGATTATAAAAAGGTGTTGAATAGTGTTAATCGGTTAAAACATTAAAAAGTTAAAGTGTATAACTTAATAATATTTTTGGGAGATAAACTCTTATGAAATTGGAAGAAAAGGACGAGTTTGGAAACAAAAGGGTAAAATGATAATTTTACTTGAAGTGGAACATTTTTGTGAAATAAAATGTTGAAAAAGTTATTACATAAATTTGTTCGAAATGAACATGATTTTGGAATAAAATCAAAGCTAATGTGTAAAGGACATGAAATGTTGATTTTCAAAGTGTAATATAAATTGGGGTGAAACCCCATGTTCTGGCTTCAGTTAGGTAAAAATAGAAAATGGAATAATGTGGACATTTGCAAAATATTAAACACATTAATAAGGACTCAGATGGCATCGAGATAATTAAGGAGGTCCCGGAGCCTTAGGTTAAAAGACCCAAAATCACTAGCCAGAGCATACGGCGGCTTCGCAGACGGTGTAGAATCCGTTAGAGTACGCGATTTATTTAAAGATTCCAAGAAAAATTTAAAGGAATAAGGAACGTGTCAAGAAATGGATTGTGTGTTGAAATGTAAAAGGAAAAACCTAACTTGAATGAATTGATAAATGTTCCGATAAAGGTTAAAGTGGACAAGAAACATGTAAATAAATTAATGTCCATAAAGTACAGAAAAACTAAAGTATAGCGATTAAACGGGTTTTTAAGAAACTTAAGAAGGTTTAAGCCGTGATTTACACAAGGGTGTGTGGTGAATTTTTTTCTAAAGTTAAATAAGTATTTTCTAACATGGTGTTCACGTGTGTTGAAAGGGGGTGACTTTTATTGAAAATACTAATGTGGATTGTTTAAATGAATGAGGTAATTCCGGTAAATAAATGGTTTTCGATTGAACAAAGTGTGGGTGTTCCCAGTATTGAACCGTGTATGATAAATAAAGGGACGAGTGTCAAATAAGGTGAATTAATCGGGATAAATAATGTTTTGGAAATAAAACGGTTTCATGCATTAAGTATATATATATATATATATATATAAAGTAATTGCATGTGCATGTAGGTATAACGTGTTAGATTCTTCTTTCTACCATTCGATTCTATTGTGTATTTGTATATTTTCCACTGAGCATTTGGCACACACCCTCGTTTTTGTTATGAAAATTTGGGCGCGGGTTCGTATTTTGAGAGCATTACACAGGTAAGTTCTCTATTTTATTTTGCGTTCGTAGCTCTGTATGCTTGGACTCTGGGGATGCTTCCCACGGGTCCCTTACATAGGGGGACTTGAAATTAGAATCGCATGCTAAACAAGTGAAACATTAATTAAGATAAAACTGGATTAACAACATTATATATGTTGTTACATTGCACTTTACAACTAGCACTTAGGTCGGATTCTGTTAACTATGGTAATCCATAAATCTGGGTCGGGGCTCTATTAATTGTATCAGAGCTCTAGGTTTAAGGTTCCATTCGGGAGTGACATGGAGATGTTGGCAGTGGATCTTTCGACATCGGTGTTGGTTTGGTCCGATAACAGTAGTTTTGGTGATGGTTTAACTCGTGTCCTCGATGGTGAAGTCAAAGAGGTTAGCACGACGGGTGAATTAATGCCAAGTGGCATACGATTAAGTTATTTGTTAGTAATTTCTTTCGCGCTTCTGATTAGACATGTTAGTAATTTATGGGTGTCCATGCAAGCCAATATAATGAAACTATGGTTTTCAATGTGGGGTTCTTGAAAAGTGTGAGCGGCCCGATATGTGTGTTTTAAACAAAACCAATTTTTCTCCGAAAAAGATCCAACTTTAAATTAAGCACCAAACCAAGTTGTGAAAAACCCAATTCTTACTTTAAACCAATTTTATCTTGATTAATGCTAAACATGCATCTAGTGATTAAATCAAGTAAAGTAAAGTAAAGTAAAGAATACTCACAACGTCGGATGTACGAGGAAAAAACCCAAAACGGGAAAACAACCTCGGACGGCCCAAGCCAGACAATCACTACGAACAATGGTTTTATAAAGACAGATTAGCCTTACACTAAGACTCGATCCCCACGGGTCTAGATGCTCTTTCTGATCTTCAACCGTTCTTCAATAGTGACCACACAGAAATTTCATCTTCCACGATACCTGTCCACAACACACGCGTCCACGTATGTCTCGGTGTCCATCGATATGGCTTTGATTCATCTACGAGGTCGAACAAGAAGTCCTTCTCTTTTATTCACCGTAAAAACCTTTGATGTTCAATGTGTAGAACAAACAACATTGGTGCAACAAGATCACTTAAACATATAAGAATGATAACTCGGATCTTTGTAAACCTTAGAAAACATGTGCAAACAAGTTTCTGATCGAATACTGTTTTTCAGAATGCACACTTACGAAATTATGAGGAGAATACTATTTAAATAGGATTTAAACGTCGCAACGAAAAATGTGTCGTTCGAATGACTTGAGGAACTCGTTCGAGCGACATCCCATCTCGTTCGAACGAGTTGACTTTTTGACTTTTTGTTTAAAACGTCTCTTCCAATGAGAGTTCCAAAAATGTTAAACTCTTTTACGAGCTTATCATCATAAAACGTAGTGTAAACCTTTAAAACACTTTTAAAACATATAAAAACATTTTTCTTTATAAAAATTACATCCTTATCTTTTATAAAATAATTTTGAGCCCCATTAATTATATGCATTCATACCTGAGTGATCTCAGAATGAAATTAACTTTGAAGACGATTAAACTTGCACCAATTAAACTTCGGCATGATTTAATTCTTTGAAGCTTTGCCGCAACGCCTTCAATTTCTTCAATACGTCATAGACCAAGTGGGATCGTGACACATATAAACTTCTCCCTATGACATATTACAAACATAGTTTTGCTCATGGAATTAAGTCAAAATAATACAGGGACTCAATTGGAAATTTATGTCCTTACAAATCTCCCCGTTTGACTATTCAGGGACAAAACTAAACCAGTGAGATGCCTAACCGGGCCGTCAAGCCGTATGACGCCTAAATCCCATCCCATAAACCCAAAATCAAAAATACAGGACACGGACTAGAATATGTAGCACCGGCAAGTATGAACTGTCTGAATGTGATGTAGATTTGAAATCTCGAATCGCTGAGGCATACCTACACACATGAAACAGACAAACAGATACCAGTGAAGTATGGAGGAACAAATGATACCAAATTATATTTCTAATAAGAACAAATCATTTGAAACATGTGAGCAATTATTTGATACCAATTTGAAACATATATAATCAAACAATATGTAAATCAGATATCAATAGTAGCGCTCAACAAATCTCCCCCTACATCACATACATCTCTCCCCCTTTTTGTCTTGAATAGACAATCCGGTGAAAAGATAAACCAATATGAAATATCTAGCATGAGAATATGAAACCAATTTGAATCAAGTTGATACCAATTTAAGAAATGAAAAATGCTAGATAATCATGAAACAACCAGCTAAATATGATCAAGTAATGATAAATCAGTAGCTAGTAAACCAAGGAATCACACAAAGAATATTGCAAATTAATCAGGTGTGATAAACAGACTCATATGCAAAATACCAATTTGGAACATAAAAGAACCTGCATATAAACCAAACAGTCCAGAAATGCTTCCCGCAGTACCAAAAATATATCAAATTAAACCAGTGGACTGCAAACCAATTAGAAGACATTTTTCAGTCTGTCATTCGAACGAGCCAGGGACTTCGCTCAAACGAGATGAGGAAGTCGCTCGAACGAAGTACAAATGTCGTTCGCGCGAGATGCAATGTCGTTTGAACGACTTCGCGCGACCTGCCAAAATTTCCCAGTTTCCAGAAATATTATAAAATATTACCCAGTGAAAAAATTTCCATAAAACTATTCCAAGAAGGGGCTGACAGAATCAAAACAGTGTTAAAACAGTAGGATTTTAACACAAAATGCACAAACTCATAAAAACTTAAAATGTGAGTTACATGCACACATAGTACCGATGTGCTCAAACATGGATATGGAATGAATGGGCGTGAATCTAAAACAAATGAGTCACAATTCCAACACATCGAAATGATCAAGAAACTCTAATTGATAGCGATAAATCATCAAACTTTATCATAGCCATATGACAATTAAAATGTGAGCTTAATGAACTAAACATACTACATGCACACAAATCCAGAATTTTGACGATTCTACAAACAATAGTGCCAAATTGAAATGTTTCAACATTAGGATTAGTTGTGCAAACCCGTTTAAATTTTCTCCAACCAAACTCCCTCATATATATATACTTTTTCAAGTTCTTTTGAGGTTTGTAGCATTCTCAACTTAGAGAAAATCTTATTGGTCGTTTTCTTCGCATATTGCATTTTCTTGTGGGCTCTTTTAAACGGTGGCTTTCACAACTAGTTAATTTTGAAATCTTGCAGCCCTTTCCCGTGAATCACTCATTATTTTTACCAATTTTAAATCCTCACGGTAAATGGTTATTACATGAACACTTCTTCTTAAGTCTACTTACGCATAGATGACAAGATTGAGATAAGAACGCCTCACCAAATTCAAATATGCAAGAGAAGTCAAACATCCATATAAACTCGTGCTTGTGTGCGATGTTGGCATATATACAAAGTCGAATCAAAATGCATATCAACTTCGAAACAACCCCATATAAATAATGGTTAAGATCCTTCTAAGCATCGATACTTATGACCAAATGTCCTAGCCACATGGATAATGAAACGATGGGGGGGGGGGGGGGGGGGGTCCAAGCACACCAATATGCCACAACAAACATGTAAACTCAAAAATAAAAACCGAAAATATTTTTAGCTTTTCAAACATATTTTGACTCAAAGAAAAGCAAAATCTTTTTGTATTTTTCAAATAAGACTCAAACAAGTGAAAAATAAAATACAAAGAGATAAACATGTCATATCACTAGCAAATAATAAATCATGATGCAAGGGCTAGCGTATGACAAAACATGCAAGCTACTAACCATAAGAAATAGCAAGAGATGAATCATGTGCATGCATGTGGGAATCAACCAACGAAGCATTTAGCATCTCCAAAACGGATTTCCTAACCCAAACAGGTGTATACCTAACAAAACGGGTTTTGGGACCAATGGGACACTACGTTTAATCTTCCTAGGGTCTTTTCTAAGATCAAAATAGTATCTCCTAAGGTGACCTTTCCTACCACAATGCGAACATGTGAAAACACAACGAGGAACGGGACCTTTAGGTTGACCTTTTCTAATACCCTAGGATGTGGTTGACGCTCTAAAACAAATTATGGTTTTGTCTTTTACAATCGAACCACTAGAACAAATAAGCCGCTACCATCACTACTCGAGTCATTTAAATAATTTTTTAACTTCCAAACTTTTGACTCAAGCAAACGATTAGATTCCTCAAACTTTAGGGTCTCCTTCTTTAAATTTTTAATTACCACTAGAAGGTTATATCCCTCCCCCTCAATGTGAGCAAACTTATCCCTAAGAGCCTTTTCTAGTTCCACAAAATCATTAATCGAATTATTTTCCTCAACGACACAAACTTTAGAATTTTTTAAATCCTTTAACTCTTTTTCTAACATGAGGACTCTATCATCACTCTCCTTTTTTCCCAATTTTAATATATTAAAATCTTTAAACAAGGAACTAAAGTGCTCACGACAAATATCTCTTTGAATTTGAAAGCATTGCAAATATTCATTCCTATTTTTGAAACCATAATTTTATTTCTCCAAGACTTCAATACGATTTGCAAACTTTAAATTCAAATGATGTAGATCGTCAACGCTTAGAGAATCCATCGAGAGAAAATAAACACAGGAGAAATAAACAAACACACGGGATCACAAAACAATTAAAAATATTTTCTAGCTCTGATACAAATTTGAAAACGTGAGTAGACAAATTGTATTAGAAAGTAAGTCCTCGAAAAATCAGGATCACGCGATAAATTAGCGTAACCCGCTCTGATACCAATTTGAAAAGTGTGAGTGGCCCGATATGTGTGTTTTAAACAAAACCAATTTTTCTCCGAAAAATATCCAACTTTTAATTACGCACCAAACCAAGTTGTGAAAAACCCATTTCTTACTTTAAACCAATTTTATCTTTATTAATCCTAAACATGCATCTAGTGATTAAAGCAAGTAAAGTAAAGAATACACACAATGACGAATGTACGAGGAAAAAATCCAAAACGGGAAAACAACCTCGAATGGCCCAAGCCAGACAATCACTATGAACAATGGTTTTACAAAGACAGATTAGCCTTACACTAAGACTCGATCCCCACGGGTCTTGATGCTCCTTCTGATCTTCAACCATTCTTCAATAGTGACCACGCAGAAATTTCGTCTTCCACGATACCTGTCCACAACAAACGCGTCCATGTATGTCTCGGTGTCCACCGATATGGCTTTGTTTCATCTACGATGTCGAACAAGAAATCCTTCTCTTTTCTTCACCACAAAAACCTTTGATGTTCAATGTGTTTAACAAACAACTTTGGTGCAACAAGATCACTTAAACATATAAGAATGATAACTCGGATATTTGCAAACTCTAAGGATGTGTTTATGCTTTGTAAACCTTAGAAAACATGTGCAAACAAGTTTCTGGTCCAATACTGTTTTCCAGAATGCACACCTACGAAATTATGAGGAGAACACTGTTTAAATAGGATTTAAATGCCGCCTCAAAAAACATGTCATTCGAACGACTTGAGGAACTCGTTCGAGCGACATCCCATCTCGTTCAAACGAGATTGGATGTCGTTTGAACGACAGCGCGAAAGTTTGACTTTTTGACTTTTTGTTTAAAACGTCTCTTCCAATGAGAGATCCAAAAATGTCAAACTCTTTTACGAGCTTATCATCATAAAACATTGTGTAAACCTTTAAAAACACTTTTAAAATATTTAAAAACATTTTTCTTTATAAAAATTACATCCTTATCTTTTATAAAATAATTTCGAGCACCATTAAGTATACGCATTCATACCTGAGTGATCTCGGAATGAAATTAACTTTGAAGATGATTAAACTTGCACCAATTAAACTTCGTCATGATTTAATTCTTTGAAGCTTTGCCGCAATGCCTTCAATTTCTTCAATACGTCATAGACCAAGTGGGATCGTGACATATATAAACTTCTCCCTATGACATATTACAAACATAGTTTTGTTCACGGAATTAAGTCAAAATAATACAGGGACTCAATTGGAGATTTATGTCCTTACAGTTCTTGTGTTCCAACCTTTGATGACTTAGGTGTTTTGAGATGTTAATAGAGTGAGACGAAGCCCGTTGGGCAGGTGACACAAATTGCATATAGCCAACGGTAGAAATTGATTGTTAAGGTGTCATGACTAAGTAATGAAAATTAGTGATTAAAATGCATATTATCCCTAGGTGCGAAATGTATGGGTGATTAATGCCAATGATATGATTAGGGAAATCTAATCCTTGGGGTATTACCATGATTAATGGATAGTTCGATGAGGACATAAATTTGTGTGGGTCAATGCTAGAGGATAGGTACGTTTAGTTTTAACTGATAGGATACTGTCCTTATGGATGAGTGCCTTAGTGATTGCTGGCTGAGGAATGTATCTCATAAGCCGTGATTAAAGTTAAGGATCATTTGTGGCAAGGGTGTCTCGCGTGTGGCAATGATGAGTTGAAGTGACAATGGAGTGAACCTTAGGTAGCCTCTTTATGGGGTAGTTTTTAAAAGAATGATACAACACTTGAGGAATAGGATCTTTAGTGATATAGGTAGTGTAGACCTATACATGTACTAGTTGCACACAATGTCCTGTATCCTACCAAAACTCTGAGTAGTGTTAGTTTGTGCTTCAATGCATAGTGTATAGCATTAACTGTAGCAAGGTATTTGACTTATCGTTGGGATAAAAGGTCAACTTATTGTGACGCCTTGAGGTGTACGATGACCATGGCCTACCTTGTTAGAGAATTATAGATTAATATTTCAGTGAGTGGATAGAAATCAATGAGACAAATATCGAGAAATCATAGGGTAAAATCGTTTTGTGTAAATAGAGGTTGATGAAGTCTTAAGTAGTCTTTGGTGGTAAATGATTGGGAATACTTGGTGACCTTAGGGAACCAGCGAAGATAGATTTTATAGAATATGTTGTGTCCGACGATAGGATGTGGAAGATTTGGTGATGACCTTGGGTTATCGACTAAGTTTAAAGGAATCACTTCATATAGCCTTAGGTGAGGCTGCCAAAGTTTAATATAAAGAGGTAATGCGATCTTTTGAGGCGAAATCAGAGATTCATGTCATAATTGGTTATAATAATCATTCTCTTAAGGGGACTAATATTGGAAGGGCCATGTTAGATTTTGATGAGTACTAGGAATGCATTAGAGATTTGGGCCAACGATGTTATGATTTAGACCCCCAAGTAGAAGTTGTGATGATATATTGAAGTGTAATGAGGGTATCACCGTGAGTCGACAATATATGTTAGAATACCACTAGTAGGGGAACGTTTAGACCTTGGATGGTATTGTTAGACTCGTGTGGATTTGAGGATATACATTCGAGTACTACTAGTTATCCTTATAGTGTTAATAATAAGGGTTGGCCTGTCATGTGGAGTTAATTCAAAATGAATTTAGGATAGGCAATGATAACCGTGGTGTATTAGGTTGATGATGTCATCACTAATGAGATGGATAAGGTCGGTGTCGATAAGGACCTTAGAATTCGTCAACTGAGTGGCTCATGGTTTCCAAAGATGTAACGAGGATGATTTATCCTTAAGGAGGGAAGTCCAGCGTTTAACTTTTTGAAGGACGTCAAGTTCATATGTTTCTCCCTTCTCAATGAAATGAGTAGGTCGTGGTTAGAATCGTCACGATCGGTGATTCAAGCTAGGGCGTATAGCTAGGATAGGTTCCGTCGAGTTTCCCCCGGACGAGACGTGGACTCCGAATATGTGGTGCAAGTTTATCTTCGTAAACCATCATGGTTATATGAGAGCGGGGTTCTGACGGATATGTTGTTTATCCCTTCTGATTCTTGTGTTTCCCTTCGATTTCGGTGATAGAGAATTTTATTCCTTACGATTGTGAGAACCTGGACTTATACTACGATGTGCTGCACGTGGTTTGGCCCAGTAGAGCGCAGTTGGCTCTGGCATGGTCAATGAGGATCGATAACTGGGTGTGAACTTGTCTAAGGTATCATTATTATTGCATCAAGCTTCGTGTACGGGTGGCTGCTCTTTCGATCGAACGGTTGTTCATAGTGTACTCTTTCCTTAGGCTAAGCAACCTAGGATTTAGCCAGCATGGCAGTTAGGGCTCTTATTGTAAAGGGAAAGATCATAACTTGAGGACTTTGTATAATATTAAAACTCAAGGAAACTTAGAGATAAGCGTTGTTTGTCATGGTGTGTGGATTGTGTAATGCTCAGGTGTGTGTTCCTTAGTTAGATGCCTAAAGTGATCCTAGATTTATGTGAGGATTCCGTGAAAGGGTATTAGTCAGATGTTTATCTTTAATGCGAGCGACTAGTGATATGAGAATAGTGTCAAGTTTGGACAAAGCTATGTGGTTGAGATGAGCAAAAAAATTATGAAAGGGCAGGAGGAATAGTCCTAAGAGTTGAGATGATTCTTGATGATGAATTGGGTGTTGATTATGTTGCGATCACACTTGAATAAGTGCTGATCACGAGAGGGTGGTTCTTGGTATAGGCACCAGTTTAATTTGGGAATTAGCGAAGGTAGTACTAGGACTCGAATAAGAAGGATCATCGAGAATTGGATACTTGAGTATTGTAGGTCGATTTGATGACTGGCTTGAGGGTGAGCATTATGTCATGTTGCATGATGACCATTATGGTGACCAACTTATGAATGAGAATATGATGTTATCTTTGTATTCGAGTACTTTGATGATTTAGTCTTGGAGGATTCCTATGACTTAGAGTAGAAATTGATAAACTCCACAAGCGTAATGATTAACGGGTCGATATTTTGGAGGACAAAATTTCTTAAGGAGGGAAGAATGTAATATCTCGCCCTAATATTTTATTACTTTTCCCATATAATTTGTAATAATATGAAAACCCTGAGATTTGGACAATTATGATTGAGTTTATTGCTGTAATTGACTGTTTGAGGTCCTAGTTGTAATTATTGGAAGATTGTGATATAAAATTGGAAAATTTAGAGAAAAAAGAAGAATGGTCGCTCGAACGAGTTCATGTCATTCGAATGAGAAGCAAAGGTCATTCGAATTAGGGGATTGAACGAGGTTCGAATGAGATCCCACTGATAACAGGTCTAGATCGTTCGAAGGTCGTTCGAGGGCTAGTTCGAATGAAATGCCTTTCTCCTTCGAACGAGCGCGACTGAAAATTTTAAATCAGGTTGCCCTTAGGTGATGTCTCATTTTGGGTCATTGAATGGATGAGCTGTCGAGTTCTGGCGTGCCTAGAATGGGTAAAATGGGAATTTTGTTGTGTGGGGGTCTTTTTATAAGGGTTTTGAGTTTATTTTGGGTATTTTAGAGTTGGGGGAAGAGAGAGAGAGAGAGAGAGAGGGGTGGGTCTTCCACCATTATTATGCATCTCTCCACCTATCTATACCACAAACTACCATACCACCACCATTATTCCACCTTATGCCACCATATTCTTCTAGTATTCCACCATATTTAAGCCTACCACACCCATTTCCACCATTTTTTAGTGGAGCTACTAATTTTGGGATGTTTTCTTTTTCTTTTTCGAGACCATGAAGATGGGAGATTCAGGGAGTTTGCAGAGGGTTTTTGATGGAGCTTTCATGGATACAAGCTTGGTGGATCTAGGCAACCTCTCTAAGGCCACCTTAGGAGGTGGGAGGTTGCTATCTTCTTAGACATTTCATGCCTTCCATTATTGGAGCTTCATATGAGGCGGGAAATATTCTACTCTTAAATTTATGACTATATTTTCTTAGTAGTAGTCTTGCTTATAGAAATTAAGATTAGGATGCATATGAGATATAAGATTGATATTCTTATGAGTTGTTAGAAAATGGATTTTAATGGTTTTGAAAAAAAATGTGATATTTCAAGAGAACTTGGTGTTTATACATTTTTATGAAATAAAAATGTTGTTTTTTTGGGCATCAATCATGAGAAAATATTTTAAGGTTTTCTTGAAATAAATGTTTAGGATATTTGTGAAAAATGGTGTGTTTCAAGAAGTTGGGTGCTAAACATTTTTATGGGGTAAAAATATTTGAAATTTATATTTTTATCTTGCTAAAGATATTTAGTAAATTAAGTTTGAGTTCTTCCAAAAATGAAGGTTTTATAACAAAATGGGATAATTTTTTGTAGTTTTGAAGAAATAATAATGTCCTTTAATGGTGAAAGGTATTATTTTCAAGTGCTATGAATTTCTAGGATGAACCATGTGTTCAACCAATTTAATAGGATTTTAGAATTTAAAATCCATCCTTCAATGCATATGAACTTGTAGTATTTTGATGATAAACATTTAAACAAGTTTAATGAAGGTTTATTTGGGTTTAAACATGAGATAAAGAAGAAAGAAATTTCAGCCCTTAATGTATGTGGACATGTGTTGAAAATGCGATAAGTGTAAGGAATTAAGACAACATGTGTTAATAAAAGGAAATGGTATTTTTGTATAAAAGTAGTCTTCAAATGGAATTGGGTTTCTTGATAAAAAAAGTGGAGAAATGCCTAACTTGAAAAATGGTTATAAAATGTGTTGAATAAGTGTTAATGGGTTAAAACACTTAGAAGTTAGTGTGTATAACTTAATAATATTTTTGGGAGATTAACACTTATGAAATTGGAAGAAAAGGACGAGTTTGGAAACATAAGGGTAAAATGGTAATTTCACTTAAAATGGAACATTATCATGAAGTAAAAATGTTGGAAAAGGTGTTACACAAATTGTTCCTAAATGAACATGATTTTGGAATAAAGTCAAAGCTAAGGTGTAAAGGACATGAAATGTTGATTTTCAAAGTGTAACACAAATTGGGGTGAAACCCCAGGTTTTGGCTTCAATTGGGTAAAAGGAAAAATGGAATAATGTGGACATTTGCAAAATATTAAACACATTAATAAGGACTTATATCACACCAAAATAATCAAGGAGGGCCCAGATCCTTGGGGTAGAAGCCCAAAATCACTGGCGAGAGCATACGGTGGTGTCGCCGACAGTGTAGAGCTCGATAAAGTATGCGGTTTATTGGAAGATTCTGAGAAAAAGATAAAGGAATAAGGAACGTGTCAAGAAATGGGTTGTGTGGTGAAAATTTAAAAGGATCAACCTAACTTGAATGAATTAATAAATATTACGGTAAAGGTTAAAGTGGACAAGAAACATGTAAATAGATTCAAGTCCATAAAGTAAAGGAAATGTAAAGTGTAGCGATTAAAAGGGTCGTTAAGCAAACTAAGAAGGTTTAACCCATGGTTAACATAAGGAAGCGTTGTGAAAGGTTTTTAAAAGTTAAATAAGTATTTTCTAACACGGTGTTCACGTGTGTTGAAAGGGGGTGACTTTAAATGAAAATACTAATGTGGATGGTTTAAATGAAAGGGGTAATTTCGATGAAGAAATGGTTTTCGATTAAGTGTGGTTGTTCCAAGTATTTAACCGTGTTTGTTAAATAGAGGGATGATTGTCAAATAAGGTGAATTAATCGGGGTAAATAACGTTTTCGAAAATAAAATGATTTCATGCATTAAGTATATATATGTATATATATCTAAGGTAGTCTCACATGCACGCAGGTATAATGTGTTAGAGTTTTCTTTATGTTGTTCGATTTTATTGTGTATTTTTATATTTTCCACTGAGCATTCGCCTGACACCCTCGTCTTTATTACGACAGGTTGGGTGTGGTTTCGTATTTTAAGAGCGTTACACATATAAGTTCTTTATTTTATTTTGTGTTAGTAGCTATGTATGCTTAGGCTCCGAGGATGCTTCCCACGGGTCCTTCACATAGTTTGAATTGAAATTGGAATCGCATGATAAACATGTGAAATATTAATTAAAATAAAACTGGATTAACAACGTAGTATCGGTTATTTCATTGCACTTCACAACTAGCGCTCCAGTCGGACTGGGTTGACTATGGGTAACCCATGCATTTGGACCGGGGCATTACACATCCTTGGAGAAACGCTTATCATAGTTGTTATGTGTTTTGAAAATGAATTTAAACTTATCATTACAGTGATTATACTTTGAGGTCAAAGCGATTTTGTCAAAATGACAGAATGATTCTTTCCAAAAATCCCATTCATTTCCAAAAATCTTCTGCCACAACTTGACAATTGTAGATTCCTTGTGACTTATTAAACCATTTCTGATTTGAACTTTTTTCAAAACCATTACAAGTATATATATCTCCATGAGCACCCATATCCTTGAGTATATATTGTCCAGGGCTACAAGGATGAGATTGTGTAAATTTCCAAATAGCATTTTACATATTTGATGCCATTTTTAGGATTTTTAAACCTATAATGCCACCATGTCTTTCCTAAAATAAACCTCTAAAAACATCCAATGACAATATCTCCCCTGTAAATTCAGTCCAAGGTTTGATAATCCAAATATAAACCATAATCTTTTTGTATGAATTGATTATATTCAAAATATCCATATTGACAATTGATTGTACTCAAAATATTTCATAGTTATTTCGCAATGCAAAATGATTATCTCATAGTAAGGAATAAGGTATTTCACAATGTGATATACTGATTTCACACTATAAAATATCAATGTCACATTGCAAAGTGATTACATGATAGTGAGAAAAAGCATATTTCACAGTGCGAAATGAGTATAATACATTGCAAAATATTCATTACTTCTCATTGTGAAATAAACATTATCTCTTCCTTTTATGTTGATCCGTCTGGTAACGACTATATCCATAACAATTTCCATGAGATAGAACTGGAATAAAGCATAAAAATAAAAATAAAAATAAAATAAAGGAAATGAAAATAAACATTAACGTATCATACTTTTAAAATACAAAACATATTTACTTTGACGTGAAGATATTACAACTAATTAAGAGTCCTCCAATTTAGGATTGCATCACGCTTTGATTCAGTACATTTCAAATGCTCATACACGTCCTTAGAGAAACTCTTATTATAGCTGTTAGGTGTTTTGAAAATGAATTTAAACCTCTCATTACGACGATAATATTTTGAGGTAAGAACGATTTTGTCAAAATGACAGAATGATTCTTTCTAAAAATCCCAATCATTTCCAAAAACCCTCCCCCTCAACCTGTCAATTGCAGATTTCCTGTCACTTATTAAACTAGTTTTGACTTGAAAATTTGCAAAAGCATGGGAAGTATATATATCTCCACGAGCACACATATCCTTGAGTATAGATGGAATGGGGCTACCAGGATTAGATTCTTTAAATTTCCAAATATAATTTACATATTTGACGCCATTTTTAGGCTCAAGCCTAGAATGCCACCATGTCTTTCCTAAATTAAACTTCTAAAAACCTCCAATGCCAATATCTACCGTGTAAATTTGGTCCAGGGTTTGATAATCCAAACATAAACCATAATCCTTTTGGATGCATCAATTATACTCAAAATATCCATAATTTACAACCGAGAGGATATCATTATGAAAAGTTCATCATAAACATCGAAAATGTGTGCCATTTTTTTAAATCGATGATTTTTTAAGAGAGAGATTTTATGCGTAAATTGTAGAAGATGAAGATAGAGTGACAATTCACTAATAGTTTTCGCATATTCAAAGAAGAATATAGAAATTCTACCTCTTGAAAGGTGCAACACTTGTGTTAAAATTTATTATGAAAAATGCGTATTTTGATGATTGTATCAAAGAGTCCATTTAGCCACATACTACTGCTAAAAATTATGGTTCGATTTCACAGTGAGAAGTCATAATACGAAATGACACCTGTTAGTGTGAAAGGATTATGCCCAATGAGTATTATTTTACTAAAAATAATGTTACTTATGAATAGAAACTTTAGTTGTATAAATATGTATATTTTGGGATACATACTTTTGATACCAAATTTAGTCTGCTGACATGGCTCAATTGGGTGAAGACACGTGGCAATCTACGTGGCAACGACAAACACTTACGAACAACACCTTGACTCCGAGGAACCATACTGCAACGAGGAACTCTGCTTCCCCGATCAACTCAGACGCTCCGACCTACAAGAACTCTCCTAGGAACTTTTGAGTACCGAGGACCTTAGGCGATCCGAGCAGCTTAGGCGGTCCGAGCTACACCTCAGACAAAGCACTAATAGCAGGATAACCAACAGATTGATTGCGCATTAAATGGTTATTATTATCATACAAATGTATACGCTTAAGGGGCATTGAATGTATTACCCTTTCACATTACAGCCTTAGGGCTATAAATGCATTGTTTTATCCTCATTGTAAGGGGGCCGAAATTTCTTGAGAAAACTTGTAATCGAGAATTCCCAAACAGTCAGCAATAATAGAAACAGTGGATGTAGGCCATTCTCATAAGGCTGAACCACTTTAAAAGTTCTTTGTCTCATTTTATTTATCTGTGATTAAATAATTAGATATAATCTAATTTTTTACATCAACAGATTGGCGCCATCTGTAGGAAATGACTGGTAATATCGTTTTTCATCAAAAATAATTCATCACAAATGGCTGATATTTTAGAACCCAGCAATCGAAACGCTGGAAGCCCTCCAAATCCATTTGCTCCGCCCAATATTCCAGATCTGGCTGGAATAATGACAAATCTGGCCCAGGGCCAGACAGTCATGCAAGAAACTATGCGACAACTCATACGAACCCTCCATGGCGGTGCACCAACCCATTCAGAATCGCGAAGTATTCAAAGAAATACCCGTTTACCTTCTTCGTGTACTAGGCGTAACAATTAATATCGTACTGAGGAGTCTGAAGATTTTTATTATCAACCTAGACGAACTTCGTCGGTACGAGCCACAAATACTGAACAACATATCACTCTCTCTCCAGAACGGACCAGTGCACTAGAAAGACTAAGCAGAGTATATCCTTTTGATCGATTAGGTCCTACGAGGAGAAAAAGTCCTCCTAGAGCCGCATCGAGGAGTTTTCGACGACCATCAGACTTAAGGGAAGGATCTGCCCAGTCGCGACCAGCTGCTCGTCAAGATAGATCCCAGGAAGCCACATCAACGCGATTAGTTGCTCGAACAAACAGGCCCGAGGAAGGAAACGATGCGTGGAAAGGCTCTATTGAGAGGCTGGAGGATAGATTAGGGAAAATGGCTAAGGCCAAGAACCCTCTACAACGAACTTTTGTTCAAGGAACACCTTTTGTCCCGGCCATTATAGATTTTCCAACACCATCAAAGTTTAAAGCACCTGTTGTGACCCCCAAATATGATGGAAAGACCGACCCTGTCCTTCATATAGAACAATATCAAGCTGTAGACGACATCTATGCTGTTCCAGATGAGATGAGATGCAGAGCATTCTCGGGAACTCTTACCGGATCTGCTCAAATATGGTATAATAATCTTCCTCGGGGTAAGATCTCAACTTTTTTCCAACTGGTCGAGTTATTCATTGGGAATTTATGTTTTGGGGCAAAGCCAGTTAAACGAGTAGCGCATTTATTAAGTGTTAAACAAAAAGTTGGTGAAAGTACCAGAGATTATATAACTTGTTTTAATAACGAGAAACTCGAAGTCATTGATTATGAGGAAAAGACAGCAATTACCGCCTTGATGAGTGGACTACTGCCCAACAAGTTGTACTACACTTTGGCCAAAGATCCACCTAGAACCATGTCAGATCTGATGGGAAAAGCATCCAAGATTATGAATGCCGAGGAGGCTATGGTTGCGAAGAAGAGTATGGATGCCAAAGAAACCAAGGTGGAAGGTGATAAAGCTAAGAAGAAAGAGCATAAGAACAATGGTAATGATAAACACTCAAAAATAAGGTCGTCATGGGAAGTATTGAAGAAATTTAATAATTATACTCCTTTGAAGAAAGATATCAACCATGTTCTAGAAGAAATCAAGAACAACGAGGAATTAAACTGGCCAGAGAAAATGAAAGCAGACCCTGACAGGAGAAATAAGGCAAAATATTGCGAGTTTCACAAAGATCATGGCCATATGACCAAAAATTGCATAGCTCTTCAGAATGAGATTGAAACACTCATCAGACGAGGAAAACTGACAAAATATGTTGATCGGAGGAATGATAGAAGAAACAACGACCAAACAGGGGAGAGGTCTAGATCTCCTCGTCGAGCAGAGGAGAAAAAGAAAAGAGACCATGAAATTGATCCAGAAGACGACCCCGATCTTCCCAAGAGACCAAGGCAGCCAGAACGTGAAGTATTTTCAATACGCTTTGGGTCATTTGACTGTAATGTTATTACATGTGGAGATGCAGAAGGAGGAGACCTTATTGCAGAGAGAAAAGTTTACCTCTGTGAGGATCAAGCTTGCTCATACATTCAACGAATAAATCTAGCTGAGGAGGATCGCTCGAGAAAGGTAAACAAGGAGAAATTGGTCATTGGTTTCTCAAAGAACGATCTCGCAGGTGTTCTATATCCTCATGATGACCCATTGGTGATCAAAATGAGGATGAAGGAGGTAATGTTTTCAAGAGTACTGGTAGACAATGGTAGCTCGGCAGAAATCATGTTCTACTCATGCTTCGACAGTTTAAATCTAAAGCTATATCAACTGGAGCCTTATTATAGACCCCTCCTTAGTTTTGCTGGCGAGAAAGTATTTCCACTTGGGACGATCAAGTTGGATATATTCATTGGTACATGGCCTGCTTGTCGAACAGAAAGAATTCGTTTCTTCGTGATGGATAAGAATGTTCAATCATCATACAATATCATCATGGGAAGAGTATGATTGAAGAAGTTCGAAGCTGTACCATCCACGGTACATCAATGCCTAAAATTTCCAATAAATTTTGGAGTAGGAGTTGTGAAAGGTGATCAGAAAGTAGCTCGGGAATGCTATTATTCATCCGCCGAGCAAGAGGAAATCGAGGAATCAAGGAAAAAGACCACCACCTATCAAGTGGATGAAGGTGCAGAAATTGAAACATTGGATCCTAGAGATGAGTCGCAACTCGTGAAGGGTCAAGTGGTGGAAGCTACTGAAAACATCATTCTGGACGATGAGCACCCTGAACGAACTACTCAAGTAGGTTCGTCGTTGGAAGCCTCACTAAAGCAAAAATTGATAACTTTCCTAAGAAGCAGAAAGCAAACTTTTGTGTGGAGTCATGAGGATATGCGTGGGATAGACCCAAATTGCTTATGTTACGAACTCAATGTGAATAAGGAGATCAAGCCTGTGAAGCAGAGAAGAAGAGTATTCAGTCCCGAGAAGAACCAAGCTATACAAGAGGAAGTCGAGAAGCTCCTGAAAGCTTGTTTTATTGAAGATGTTAAATATCCAGACTGGTTAGCAAATGTGGTGATGGTGAAAAAGAAGAACAACAAATGGAGGATGTGTGTAGACTTCACCGACCTCAACAAAGCATACCCAAAGGATCACTTTCCGCTGCCCCAAATTGATCAATTAGTGGATGCTACCTCGGAACACGAGCTGCTGAGCTTCATGGATGCTTATTCTGGTTACAATCAGATTAAAATGAAACCTCAAGACAGGGAGAGTACTTCTTTCATTACCCCTAGGGGAACTTGTTGTTATAATGTTATGCCTTTTTGTTTGAAAAATGCAGGTGCAATATATCAGCGGCTAACGAACAAAGTGTTTGCAGAACAAATCAGTTGCAATATGGAAGTCTACGTTGACGATATGCTGACAAAGAGCAAGAAAGCTGCTGATCATCTAGTTGACTTAGGCCAGACCTTTGATCAACTAGATAAATATCAAATGAAGTTGAACCCAACGAAGTGCACATTTGGAGTACGAGAAGGCATATTTCTCGGATACATTATCAATCAGTGAGGCATTAAAGCTAACCCTGAAAAGATCAAAGCACTGTTAGGGATGCGATCCCCAATAACGAAAAAAGAGGTGCAAAGTCTTACAGGACGAGTAACAGCACTCAACATATTTGTATCGCGAGCAACTAATCGATGTCTCCCATTTTTCAAGACGCTCCGAAAAACTTTTGAGTGGAATGATGAATGTGAGAAGGCTTTCCAAGACTTAAAGAAATATTTGGGAGCACCTCCACTGTTATCCAAGCCAGTGTTGGGATAAATATTATACTTGTATCTGGCAGTGTTCGAGAATGCAGTTAATTCAGCATTGATAAGAATGGAGAATGGAGTACAAAAACTAATCTACTACACAAGTAAGGCCTTCCGAGGAGCAGAGATCAGATATCTAAGGCTGAAAAAATTGGCACTAGCATTGATCGAGGCAAGTAGAAGAATGAAGCCATACTTCCAGGCTCATACCATAATAGTATATACTGATATGCCATTGAGGCAAGCCCTTCATAAACCAGAAAAATCAGGAAGATTTATGTGCTGGGCAATAGAACTTGGTGAATATGATATAGTTTATGAACCCAGATCATCGCTAAAAGGGCAAGCGATATCAGATTTTATAGCAGAGTTCACCTATCCTGATACCCCCGAGGAGAAAAAATTGCTCGCTGATCAACCTGTGGATGTTACAAGATCATCAAATGCAAGCCCAGACCAACTTAGCTTGGTAAAAGGGCAAGTAGATGTTACAGGATCATCAAATTCAAGCCCATACCAGCTTAGGTTGGTAAAAGGGCAAGAAAAGATGATCGATGAATAGCAAGAAATATCAGGAGATGGTGATAAGAAGCAACAAATTTTCCACCGAGGAACTCTGTCAGATCAGAAATTTGAAGACGAGTTACCTTTATGGAGTCTGTATATGGATGGTTCATCCTGCACTACAGGATGTGGCACAAGGTTAGTTTTGAACAGTCCGGACGAGGTCGACATGGAATACACCCTACGCTTCCAATTCAAAGCTTCCAATAATGAGGCTGAATATGAAGCCATGATTGCAGGTCTTAGTTTGGTAAAAACAACGGGGGCAGAACAAGTTATTGTTTTCAGTGACTCGTAATTGGTCATAAATCAAATGATGGGAGTATATGGAGCCAAAGGAGAATTAATGATCAGATATCATGCAAAGGAAAAGAAATTAGTGTCGGAATTTACTGCTATTCAGCTGGTCAGAATACCAAGAATGGAGAATGCAAGAGCAGACGCCTTAGCTCGATTAGTATCAGCTACTCGTACCGAGCTACGAAGAACAATCCCAATTGAAGTTTTAGCTGGTCGGAGCATAGATGAAGATCTGACGATAAACTTTAATACCCTCGATTTAGGGTCATCATGGATGGATCCCATCAGGGCATATATTGAGAAAGGGGAATTACCAACTGACAAACCTACAGCCAAAAAACTGAAGTTTAAGGCTGCTCGTTATGTACTGACTAATGGTATTCTATATAGATGAGGAATTATAGCAGGTTTGCAAAGATGTGTGCATCCCACCGAGGTGAAAAATTTGATTGAAGAAGTCCATGAAGGGTCCTGTGGAGCCCATGTAGCAGGTCGGACTCTTTTATAAAGAATGATGACTCAAGGATACTACTGGCCGACGATGAGGGCTGATTGCATAGCCTATGCTAAGAAATGTGACAAGTGTCAGCGCTTCTCCTCCATCCGAAGAACTCCCCAAGCGTTATTGACACCCATTACTTCCCCTTGGCCATTTGCCATATGGGGAATAGATTTGGTTGGGCCACTGCCGACGATCAGGGGAAGATTTAAGTATCTCGTGGTCGCTGTGGATTATTTTACTAAATGGGTTGAGGCTTAGCCTCTCATTGATATGACATACGACAAGGTGTACTAATTTATTTGGAAGAACATCATTTGTCGATATGGTCTTCCTCATGCCTTCATCACAGACCATGGAACACAATTTGACAACGAGGAGTTCGCTGCCTATTGTCATCAGTCAAATATCTTGAAGATCCACTCGGCACCAGGCCATCCTCAAAGCAATGGACAAACTGAAGTTACAAACAGAACGCTGCTGAATGGTTTGAAAAAGAGACTGAATGATGCGAAAGCAAACTGGATCAACGAGCTACAATCAGTGCTATGGGCTTATCGAACTACTCCCCGAGCAGCAACAAGGAATCTCCATATATGCTGGCATTTGGAAGTGAAGCTGTTATACCCGCCGAATTAGGTCTCCCAACACACAGAATGCTGAATTTCAATTCCCCTGTCAGCGATTTAATTGGAAGGTTAGACTTGGACATGCTCGAGGAGGTTAGGGAAGAAGCAGCCATTAGAAATGCTGCTTACCAGCAACGAACAACTTTGTTCTACAATAAGAGAGTGAAGAAGTGCGACTTGAAATAAGGAGACTATGTGCTAAAGAAGGTGATCCAAAAGCACAACAAACTGGAAGCAAACTGGCATGGACCCTACCGAGTTAAGGAAGTTGTTCGACCAGGGACATACAAAATAGACACTTTAGAGGGGGAGGAGTTTAAGAATGCATGGAATGCAGAACACCTGCGCAAATATTATCAGTAATGTAAACTCTCATGTAATGCAGTTTCATCAGTATGAATAAAGTGACAATGTTCTGCCCAGTTCTTTCCTTTTGTTAGAAATTTTTACGGAATACTAGTGCTACACACTACTCAGCAAAACTCGAACTACTTAAATCTATTCCCGAAAATGCTAACTAAGGTTGGTCGGGAAGTAAATATATTCCCGAAAACGCTAACTAAGGTTGGTCGGGAAGTAAATCTATTCCTAAAAATGCCAACTTGGTTTGTTAGGAAGTAAATCTATTCCTAAAAATGCCAACTTGGTTGGTTAGGAAGTAAATCTATTCCTGAAAACGCCAACTAAGGTTGGTCGGGAAGTAAATCTATTCCTAAAAATGCCAACTTGGTTGGTTAGGAAGTAAATCTATTCCCGAAAATGCCAACTAAGGTTGGTCGGGAAGTAAATCTATTCCTAAAAATGCCAACTTGGTTGGTTAGGAAGTAAATCTATTCCTAAAAATGCCAACTTGATTGGTTAGGAAGTAAATCTATTCCCAAAAATGCCAACTAAGGTTGGTCGGGAAGTAAATCTATTCCTAAAAATGCCAACTTGGTTGGTTAGGAAGCCGAAGATTGGTCGGTAAGAAAAACCCACTAACTGTAGTGGGTCGATGAGAAAAATTTACCGACCTTGGTTGGTTGGAAACACTAACTGTAGTTGGTCGAGAAGAAAAATTTACCTACCTTGGTTGGTTGGAAACATTTTATGAGTACGAGAAAGTGATCGAGCAAAATTTTGATACTCGAGACTTTTTAAATTACTACCAAGTTGGTCGAGAAACAAAATATCATCAATTTTGGTTAGTCATTAAATGATTACCACAAATTCAAGATAATCGACAATAAGTTTTAACAAACTCCAGTTGATCGACAAATAACACAATGTTGTTATCTTTTTAACAGATATATATGCACACATGTAAAGTGTTTTATAATGACAAGACAATGGCAATCAAGATTTGTAAATAAAATTATTTCATTAAATGTAGAACAAAATATGTCAAGAATGAAATACAAATTTATTACATTAAGATTCTTATTCTATTGGTTTCTTCCCCTCTGCTTTTGAAACAAGTTCCTCGCCAGAAGGTGGATCATTTAAAGCGTGAGGGGAATTTATGAAGTTAAGATCTTCAAGCATCCTGATATTCATCACAGATGGTCGATCTAGTAGGTGCTCGGGACGAGATATCTCGACATTGGAATGGAGATTGTAATCGCCAAGGTATTTGGAAATCAGACACCGAGGGATGGCCCGAGCAGGGATCCAACTCATATCAAGCTTGAATGGTGGCACTGGTAGGTCGAGTAGCCCAGGATTATGGTAATCCCACAGGTAATGACCCTGTTCCAGTTGCAGCACACCTAAGGCATTCAACCCTCCCTGTTTGTAACCCTCATTATTTGCATTTTGGATACGATCATCCAAATAGTAGAGAGCCTCGTTGTAGCCAGCCATCCATAATTCTCTAGGATGCTTGTGGAATTGATATGTCAATCTTTCCAGCTGCTCGTGGAGATTTTTTATAAAGAGTTCTTTATTCTCCAAGACAGACTTCTGCGCAGAAAGTTGCTCGTCCAAATCCCTGATCTTCTTAGACATCTCAGCCAATGCCTGGTTCTTTGCCATCAGTTGGAAGGCCTAGTTCTCTAGAGCAAACTGAGTTCTCTGTTCCTCGATAGGAATCCGAGCAGCTCTTGCTCATCCCCGAGGAGCTCTTGATCGTCCTCGAGTAGATGTAGAAGGTCCAAACCTCTTCAAGGTTTTTAACTCATCCCCCAGGTTGGCATTTTCGAACTCCAAGACAGAGAATCCCTCATCGGTCACTAGGATCAAAGCATTTGAGGTGGAAGCTGCAGACTTCAACTGAGACACCTCTCTTTGCAGGTTATTATTTTCTTTCTCTAATAACTCAGCTATCTGTCTGTGCTCTTCAACCTCAGCCTTCAAAGTTCTCTCCCTCACATCGTAAGCAGCAAACCGTTTATCATATCCCTTATCGGCACAGATTTGCTGATACTTCTTCTCGTACCCCTCGTGCAAAAGGGAAGTGGATTCCTTATATTGTTTCTTCAAGAGTGCCTTGGAGATCCTCAATCATATCATAGTATGCTACGTTGTTAGCCACTGCACGGTCGAGTAGGCACTTCAAATACTGATAGGCTTAATTACTTGCTCTAAAGCACCATGACCGAGGATGTCAGTGATTTGAGCTGCACTCATGTCTGTATGACCGACTTTAAAATATTCATTGCATTACCGTAACAGCTCTGCATCATGAGCAGACAATAATTCCATCCTGGCCAGAAACTAGTAGAGGAAGAAAAAGCAATAATCAATAAGAGTACAAACAGAGCATGAAGAAGAGAATCAACAGTATCCATAAGCAAAAGTTCAAATTTTATTACATCACAAAGTTCAGAGTTACATGTTCAGAAGTTACATTTGACAAAGAAAAATAAAATAGAGAGAAATCCGAACTACTTTACACCTTTTTCTTGTCTCCCAAAACTTTCTCGGGAGGCTGGGACGAGGAGGTAGGTTTCTCGGATGGAGCAGAGGGTTGCTCGGGAAGTGCTGGAGGTTGCTCGGAGGAAGTAGCAGGTAGTTGAAGTTCCTCGCCAGTGGGCTGCATAGTTGGGGGATGAGAAATTTGATTTCCCATCACCATGGAAGATTCCTCAGAGGCAGCTTCATCCTCTTCTTCTTCTTCAGGAGTTGGAAGGGGAGCAGGGATGTGTCGCTGAAAGAGTTCAGAATTTTCATCAACTTTCATCTCCTGCATAGAAACGACCCATCCATCTCTAAAGTATTTGAGGCTGCCATATTACACTTGCGACATCATGGCAGCCAAACCTTTATTCCACCCTTTATCCCAGCCGGCACTGAAAGATTTTTTCACAGCCAATTTCCTCTTTGTCTTCTCCGAGGAAAGCTTCTCGGAAAGAAAATTGTCAGCAGCCTTCAGTTTATTCTCAACTTCCTCTTTCTGACGACTTACTTCTTGAAGTTGACCCAACTCCTCCTCAGCAGCCTTGAGCTTATTTTCAAGCTCCCCAGCATTTTTGAGCTTCCCTTCGAGCTCTTTATTCTTCTTCTCCAAATCATTCATTTTTTTCTCCAACCCCTCTGAGACCTCAATAACTTGAGCCTTCTCCTGCTCAGTCGAAGTAAGATTTTTCTCCCAAATTTCCTTATCATCATCATATTTCTGACAAGAATCTTTCAGAAACTGCGCCAGGCCTACCAAAGCTTCCTCTACACCAGACGAGGAGCTTGAAGCTTTAATAGCTTCATCTTTCTTCAAAATTGTATTAAAACAACTCACCAACTGTGAAAAGAAAATGAAAGCAAGTTAGTGCACAAATACAAAAAGGAAAGAATGAAAATTTAAGACTATAAGACTTACAGAAGCAATGTGACGAGCTGCTAATGTGGTAATCGTGTCCCGAGAAAGGTTTTCTTCAATACCTTGGATCTCGGGAATGATCCAAGTCTTCACTAAGCTCATAGCAGAGCTCGGGGGAACAAAAGTGGGAACACCACTAGTCGGGGGCTGAGAGATGGATTCAACCAAATTGACAGAGGAGCTTTTCTTCAGCCTCCTCAGAGGAGCATCAACTTTCTCGACTAACGTTGTAGTCTTAGTCGAATAAATGACAATCACCTCACCTGGATCAGCAGCCTTGCTCGAGGCCACTGGGGGCTTCTCGACCACCTTCACAGGAGCAGCCGAGGGAGGTGAACGCACATGAGAGATAGACGATGGAAAACTCAAAGAGACAAATTTGAAAAAGTAAAAGACGATGGGATTTTCTGCAACGTTTAAATACTTTGCCTTGGGAAAAGGTAAAAGTAATGATTACAAAAAGAGACGATTACGTTACCGGAGGCTAAAAAGAAAAAAGGGGCGCGGGAATCGAAGCGGTTAGAAAAATTAAAAAAAAAGCAATTCTACGAATTTGGAAGAAGAAATAAATACAAAAGAAAATATTCCTAAATTTCAGGATAACCATTTAAAACCGCCATATATAGAGAAAGAATGTTCCACACTCCTCAAATTTCGAACTATGAAACATTGGGGGCTTCTGTTGATACCAAATTTAGTCTGCTGACATGACTCAATTGGGTGAAGACACATAGCAATCTACGTGGCAACGACAAACACTTACGAACAACACCTTAACTCCGAGGAACCATACTGCAACAAGGAACTCTGCTTCCATGATCAACTCATACGCTCCGACCTACAAGAACTCTCCGAGGAACTTGTGACACCCCAACTAATTAAATACCGGGTAGCTACTCCTTTATTAAATCAATACAAAATGCCAAGTTGGTTCAGTTAATAGCATCACTGTCGAAAACATTTTAATAATTACTAACCACCTAGTATTTAAAAAGTAAGTTGCCAAATTTTAATTTAAGTCTGATTAACATGCAATAAAAGAGTAATGGAAGAACACCATAATCCATTCACCATTATGAAGTAATAAATAACCAACGAAGTAATAAAAGTCCGGAGGAAAACTCCTCACAACAATTTCACGAATGAAATAATAACATAAGTCTGAATCCTGAATAATTACATGCCAGAAGTCTGAATACCTGAAATAAATGAAATGTCTCTAAAAGAAATGGGCGACATGCCCTACAACTGATAACTGAAGAATATCGATTCAAGATAGATGAAGCGTCTACAAGCAAAGTCCTGTAACTTCCACAAACAGCTACAGCTCGTCACTTGAATGAGAATCCTAAGCATGGTGTCCTTGTGGCTGGGCACCTAAAATGGTTTTTACATAAAATAGATTTGAAAGCAAATGGGTCAGAGCCCGAAAGTGGAAATCATTTTAAAAACAACAAGTGTTTTAATAACATTAAAATATTAAATGCAAAATACATGTTAGGACGTGCACTCACATGAAATTCTCACCTCTCGACTACATGTGCACTCCTAACGTACTGTACCCATCTATAAGACATCCATATCTAACCAAACCGTAATAAGTTCTACCCCTTACTACTCGATTCCCATATTACATTCTAGCGTTATCAAATAAATAGAGGGCTTTACTTACTCTCAGATTCTCAATTAGAAATACCATTCACTATCAGTTAACCCGTTTTGTTTTCTCAAATCATTACCATAATATTATTCACAATACCAATCATGAAAGTTCCCATTAATTAAGTGTATATTATTCACATCATAAATATACAATACAAGCACCCCGAGACTATGCTGCGGTGCACACATACTCTGCTATCCATCCCGGTACATCACGTACATAAGGATCACGTATTCCGAATCTCTCAAGAATCGTTCTCACATAACAACATCACAAATAATGGAGGCGAACACAGTCACATCACATGGGTCACGCACATACCTGCGCTCCCACGATCAGCAGACTTATGAACATCCCAATAATTCCTTCTCTGACCTATGTTCATCGAGGTAACCAATCTAAATCCGGGCAACACAAGGATTAGAAGGCCCTAAGCGAACGTAAACCTCCCGTGATAGCAAGTATGGTAGGTATGTCATACACATAAAATCAATACATATACTAAGTATTCACACATCTTAGTAATCACCATAATATATTGGTGGTACACTTCTCATTTTCGTACCGACATATAATACTACACAATTTATATGTTCTCGGTTAATATAATAAATTAGGCCGTCAATAGTTCTCGCATCGTAATCGACACTCACGTCCTACTTCACATTTTCCCTTAGGTTCAAACTACACTTCTAGGTTTGACTCCTCATTATATCCCAAACATCCCAAATATATCAATTAATCATAAAGGGAAGGTTATCTCTACATATACACAAGGTTACGGGACACTCGGGATCGAAACAGGCTAAAAAGCCTAAACTGTCAACTCGTTAGAAGTCTCGTTCGAACGAGGCTGTTCGAACGAGAGTTCGTTCGAACGAACTGGGCCTTCTAACGAGATCTCATTCGAACGAACTTCCCTCTCGTTAGAACCCAAACTGCCAACTCGTTAGAAGCTCGTTCGAACGAGCTCGTTCGAACGACCTGGGCGGGTCTTCTAACGAGTGGCCAGATTCAAGCCCATAAATTCCTATCTCGTTTTTCCTAATTTTCTTCACTCCTAATTCCTCATAAATATCGTTCCAACATCAATTTATGGCTCCTAATCGTCCCTAAACATACATAGGTCACCTACTAACGTTTTTGTGGGGTTAATTCAATATAAACATCATCTAAATATCAAATCCATACATTTATCCCCAATTTCAAGAACATGAACAATAAAATTTATAAATCCCCCAAGAGCCTAATTAAATCCGTTTTCATTTCATCCAAATTATAATATCATCAGAATAATCATCTAAATACAAATCTACATGCGATTCCTCATCAAAAATGTAATTTTCTCTTCCAATTAAAATAGGTTTTTCATTAACTCCCAAGAACAATAAGATTTTATCAATTCCTACACATGGAAGAAGCATTCTCTGAAATTAATTGGAATTAAACCACTTGCCTTAAGTGTATCTCTGGATTTGATGACGAATCTGATGAATTTCTCTCTCTCTCTCTGCAGAATCCTCCTCTCTTCTCTCTCTACAAGCTTTCTTCTCCAAGTAACAATGGTGGCTAGGGTTTTTGCCTAAGGAACTTTTGGAACAATTTCTAATAACCCCCGTAGTCTAATAAGTCTTAAGATGTGGTTAGTGGGTTTAGTGGGGAATTACCAAGTCAGATTTTTAATTCCCAATTTTCGTAGGTTTTAATTCCCAAAAATCCAAAATTACCAAACTACCCTTATACGTTGCCGGTATGGCCTAAAAATGCCCCGGGACCCAAACTAAACTCCCGGCTAGTGTTTTCTGACTATTTCGACCCTTCCGGACGCGTTGGCGCACTCAAAACGACCATACGTTTAATAGAACTAAAATTCACTTTTTAATTATCATAATAAACCTGACGCGACTGTCACACGCGTCTTAACAAAATTTCCAAATTGCCGTATTTCAATCTCACGACAAATTTCATACTTCAATATTCATGTATAATCATATATGCACATTATATTCCAATACCAACTCGCATATCGCTAGTTTTTTTAATCCGGATTAATTTCCAATTAATACGCATTTAATTAATTAATCCCATAAATAAATATCACAAAAATACGGGGTATTACATACTTCCCCCCTAATAACTGAATTTCGTCCCGAAATTCGGAACTATAAAGTACCTGGTAAGAACAACTCTGGATAACATTCGCGCATCTCATCCTCGCGCTCCCATGTGGACTCCTCAACATTATGATGTCTCCACTGAACACGCACTAACGGAACTATCTTTGACCGCAGTTTCTGCTCACTTCGGTCCAAAATAGCAATCGGTCCCTCCTCGTAGGAGCTATCCGGCTTGAGATCGATGTCCTCCAAAGCAATGTGAGAATGAGTCAAATCGTCTCTAAGATATTTCCTTAGCGAGGAAATATGAAACACATCGTGAATCCGATGCAAATGCTCCGGTAACCCAAGCCTATACGCAACCGGTCCAATCCGCTCAATAATAGGAAATGGTCCCACGTATCTCGGTGCCAACTTCCCTTTCTTCCCAAAACGCATAATCCCCTTCATAGGAGATACTCTGAGCAAAACCTGGTCCCCCACTTGGAACTCCCTGAAGAACCTCTTCGCATCAGCATAGCTCTTCTGCCGATCCTGAGCTACCCGAATGCGACTCCGAATCAATTCTATCCTCACCGAAGTATCCTGAATCACTTCCGGCCCAAGTAGTTTGTAGCCCCCACCTCCAACCAACATGCTGGGGAACGACAAGGTCTACCATACAACGCCTCAAATGGAGCCATGCCAATGGTGAACTGGTAGGAGTTATTGTAAGCAAACTCCACCAGTGGAAGATACTGCTCCCATCCACCCCCGAAATCAATGATACTCATACGTAGCATGTCCTCCAACATCTGGTTTATACGTTCGGTCTGCCCATCGGTCTGCGGGTGATACGCCATACTCAACCGCAATTCCGTGCCCATGGCCTCCTGAAAACTCTCCCAAAACCGTGAAACAAATATCTTGTCTCGGTCAGACACGATATTTAGGGGCACACTGTGAAATCTCACTATCTCTGAAATAAAGAGCTGGGCATACTGTCCCGTAGTGTAGTCTGTCCTTACGGGTAGAAAATGAGCGACTTTGGTCAACCTGTCCACAATTACCCAAATGGAGTCGTGACCTCTCAGTGACGTAGGTAACCCCGTGATAAAGTCCATGGATATGCTCTCCCACATCCACATCGGGACCTCCAACGGCTGTAGCAGTCCTGCCGGTCTCTGATGATCCACTTTTACTAACTGACAAGTGGCGCATTTAGAAACAAACTCGGCAATATCTCTCTTCATCCCGCTCCACCAATACTGTCGTCTCATGTCTTGGTACATTTTGACCCCACCGGGATGTACCGCGAACCGTGAGCCGTGCGACTCTGCCATCACCTCGTGCCGCAATTCCTCCCCTTCCGGAACTACCAATCTCCCATTGAAGCGTAATCCCCCGTCTGAGCTAATGGTATAGGACTCGGCTCCCTCTGCTAGTAATCGAACTATCAGCTCTTGACAGAACGAGTCATCTGCTTGTGCCTTTACCACTCTCGTGACAATCTGCGGCGTAACAGTCATTACCGACATGAACAATCGGGCCACTGCATCCTGGTGTCCCAACTCCTTCCACTTGGCTTTCCACACCCCTGCCACTTCATTGGCTGGCCTACGGCTCAACGCGTCTGCTACCACGTTAGCCTTCCCCGGGTGATACTGGATATCAAACTGATAGTCCTTCACAAACTCAAGCCACCTTCGCTGCCGCATATTCAACTCCTTTTGCATGAATAGGTACTGTAGGGACTTGTGGTCCGTGAACAATCGAAACTTTTCCCCCAAAAGGTAATGTCTCCATATCCGAAGGGCAAATACAACTACCGCTAACTCCAAGTCATGAGTGGGGTAATTCTTCTCGTGAGGCTTTAGCTTACGGGATGCATAAGCAATGGCCTGACTCTCCTGCTGCAATACACCTCCAAGTCCTTGCAAGGACGCATCGGTGTAAACTAAATACTCAACTCCCGGTATCGGCAATGCTAACACAGGTGCTGAGGTCAACTTATCCTTCAATTCATCGAATGCCAACTGACAGGCATCACTCCAGATGAATGGTACACCCTTACGAGTCAGATGTGTCAAAGGACCTGCTATCTTCGAGAATCCCTGAATGAACCTCCTGTAGTATCCTGCTAGGCCTAAGAAACTACGAATCTCTGTCGGTGTCGTGGGCTGTCCCCACTCCCTCACCGTAGATACCTTCCCCGGATCAACAGATATCCCCCGGTCGGAAATAATATGTCCCAAAAACTGGACCTCCTTCAGCCAGAACCCGCATTTCTCATACTTTGCATACAGCTCGTTCTAACGTAGTGTCTGCAAAACTTGCCTCAAATGCTCGGCGTGCTCCTCCTCTGTCTGAGAGTAAACCAGAATATCATCGATGAAGACAATGACAAACTGATCTAGGAAATCTCTGAACACTCTATTCATCAAGTCCATAAACACGGCTGGAGCATTGGTCAAACCAAAAGGCATAACCCGAAACTCGTAAGATCCATATCTCGATATGAACGCAGTCTTCGAGACATGCTCTTCCCTGATACGCAACTGATGGTATCCCAATCTCAAATCAATCTTTGAGAAGAAAGAAGCTCCTCTCAACTGGTCGAATAAGTCATCGATTCGAAGCAACGGATACTTATTCCGTATCGTGACCTTATTTAACTCTCGGTAGTCCACACACAATCTCAGTGAACCATCTCTCTTCTTCACGAACAACATAGGGGCACCCCACGACGAAGTACTCCTCCGTATAAACCCCTGACCCAACAACTGCTCAATCTGATCCCGTAACTCCCTCATCTCAGCTGGAGCCATACGGTACGGTGCGCGTGCTATAGGTCTCGTATCTGGTAATAAGTCTATGACAAAGTCTATCTCTCGACTGGGGGGTAGGCCTGGTATCTCCTGAAACACATCTGAGTACTCCCTGACAACTGGGATCGAATCTAAAGGAATCATAACCTCCTTAGAGGTATCCTCCTCTAAATAATACAAATGAGCGGTCGAACCTCCCTCTGGGCGAGGCATCGCCACTACAAACATCTCTTGCCCCGGAATGGCAAAAACAATGCTCCCACCGAAGCAATCAATCATGGCTCTATAATCTGCGAGCCAATCCATACCGATAATCACATCGTGAACATGCATATCTAATACCAACATATCTGCAGGTAATACTAGACTACCAATCTCTACCCCCACTCCCCGGCATATAAAGAAAATAAGTGACCCACTCCCCAATGGTGAGTCTACACATGTCGCTGTGCTCTCTGCTGTGGCTAACAACCCTAAGGCTTTCGCAAAATGTGTACCTATAAAGCAATGTGTTGCCCCCGTATCAAACAAAACCCGACCTATAGTACCATGGATAGGAAACATACCCTCAATCGCGGGTGGTGCCTGTGGAGCTGCTGCCTGGTGGACGTTATAGACATGTCCATACTGTAACTGCCCCTGCTGCACAGGAACTGCTGGAATTGCTGGAAGTGCTGGCACCTGGCCTGGAGCTGGAAGAGCAGGTGGAAAAAGTGGCCTCTGTGGCTCATGTCGAGCACCCTGCTGCTGTTGCGGGGCCCTGCCCCTATCAGGACAATCCTGGCGTTTATGGCCAGTCTTTCCACAAACGAAACACTTCCCCGGGAAGTTCCCCCCTCTCTGTCCCTGCTGCCCCCGGCCCTGGTGGCCGTTACCGTTCCTCCACTGGCCCTGCTGGCCCTGCTGAAACTGCTGTTGACCATTCTGACCCTACTGGTTCTGATGGCCGTTCGGACCCTGATGGCCCTGCCGGAAACCTCCCTGTCCGTGCCTGAAATTTCCTGACCTGAACCTCTTGTGATCCCCCTGCTGGGAACCCTGGTCGCCCTGTCTCTGCCCCTGAATAGATTGTGCCCCACTGGCACCATTCCCTCCAGTCCTGCCCTGATGGCTGGACTCTCCCGATCGCTTGCCCTCAGCCATGTGAAAGCGGTGATCCTGACAATGGAGCAATGCAACGTTAACCACATCAGAATAAGTGGCTAACGAGAGGTTCCCTAACAAGTGCTGACGAATCCTCCATGTCAACCCGTCAGTAAATTTTTGTATCTTCTTCTCCTCTATCGGTATCTCATCTGGGATAATGTTCAGAAGATTAGTGAATTCGGCCTCATACTCGGCCACAGTCTTACCCTCCTGTCGAAGGCTCATCAACTTTCTCCTCATTTCCGTATGAACAGCTGACGGAAAGTACTTGCGGTCGAACCGCACCCAGAACTCCTGAATAGTGAGAGTGTCCCTCTCCTCCACGGTGGTAATAGACTCCCACCACTGCAGTGCAGATCCCACTAGATTAAAGGTAGCTAGTATCTGCTTCTGAACCTCAGTGCACTCGTACATCCTCAAGTGCCGCTGAATATCCTTCCTCCACTGACTCGAAACTACGACATCGGAGCTACCTGCGAACTCCGGTGGGTGTGCTTTCTGAAAAGCATCTCGAACACGTTCCCAAGCAGAAGGGAATGCATGTGCCTGAACCGGCGCGGCTACTGGCGCCTGAGCTGGTGCCTGCTAAACTATGGCAAGTGCGGCATTTATCGCCTGGGCCACAATGGCTGCAACCTCGGCGGCATTCATCGTGCCCTGAACTGGTGCGGGCTGTGAAACTGGCGTTGCATTCCTGGGAACCCGTTGTGCACGTCGTGGAGGCATCTGAAATAAGAATGAAGTTTATAAGTTCGCAGTTATAAACTTAAAATAGTTGAAGAACGTAGCATATACAAAAGAATACAACAGTCCTAAAATATAGGGCTCTACATCAAAGAAAGCTTAGCGGAAACATAATAAGCCGTACAGATCCTAAAGGACACTAGAACCTGATGCTCTGATACCACCTGTGACACCCCAACTAATTAAATACCGGGTAGCTACTCCTTTATTAAATCAATACAAAATGCCAAGTTGGTTCAGTTAATAGCATCACTGTCGAAAACATTTTAATAATTACTAACCACCTAGTATTTAAAAAGTAAGTTGCCAAATTTTAATTTAAGTCTGATTAACATGCAATAAAAGAGTAATGGAAGAACAACATAATCCATTCACCATTATGAAGTAATAAATAACCAATGAAGTAATAAAAGTCCGGAGGAAAACTCCTCACAACAATCCCACGAATGAAATATTAACATAAGTCTGAATCCTGAATAATTACATGCCAGAAGTCGGAATATCTGAAATAAATGAAATGTCTCTAAAAGAAATGGGCGACATGCCCTACAACTGATAACTGAAGAATATCGATTCAAGATAGATGAAGCGTCTACAAGCAAAGTCCTGTAACTTCCACAAACAGCTCCAGCTCGTCACCTGAATGAGAATCCTAAGCATGGTGTCCTTGTGGCTGGGCACCTAAAATGGTTTTTACAAAAAATAGATTTGAAAGCAAATGGGTCAGAGCCCGAAAGTGGAAATCATTTAAAAACAACAAGTGTTTTAATAACATTAAAACATTAAATGCAAAATACATGTTAGGACGTGCACTCACATGAAATTCTCACCTCTCGACTACATGTGCACTCTTAACGTACTGTACCCATCTATAAGACATCCATATCTAACCAAACCATAATAAGTTCTACCCCTTACTACTCGATTCCCATATTACATTCTAGCTGTATCAAATAAATAGAGGGCTTTACTTACTCTCAGATTCTCAATTAGAAATACCATTCACTATCAGTTAACCCGTTTTGTTTTCTCAAATCATTACCATAATATTATTTACAATACCAATCATGAAAGTTCCCATTAATTAAGTGTATATTATTCACATCATAAATATACAATACAAGCACCCCGAGACTATGCTGCGGTGCACACATACTCTGCTATCCATCCCGGTACATCATGTACATAAGGATCACGTATTTCGAATCTCTTAGGAATCGTTCTCAGATAACATCACAAATAATGGAGGCGAACACAGTCACATCGCATGGGTCACGCACATACCTGCGCTCCCACGATCAGCAGACTTATTAACATCCCAATAAGTCCTTCTCTGACCTATGTTCATCGAGGTAACCAATCTAAATCCGGGCAACACAAGGATTAGAAGGCCCTAAGCGAACGTAAACCTCCCGTGATAGCAAGTATGGTAGGTATGTCATACACATAAAATCAATACATATACTAAGTATTCACACATCTTAGTAATCACCATAATATATTGGTGGTACACTTCTCATTTTCGTACCGACATATAATACTACACAATTTATATGTTCTCGGTTAATATAAATTATTAGGCCGTCAATAGTTCTCGCATCGTAATCGACACTCATGTCCTACTTCACATTTTCCCTTAGGTTCAAACTACACTTCTAGGTTTGACTCCTCATTATATCCCAAACATCCCAAATATATCAATTAATCATCAAGGGAAGGTTATCTCTATATATACACAAGGTTACGGGACACTCGGGATCGAAACAGGCTAAAAAGCCTAAACTGTCAACTCGTTAGAATTCTCGTTCGAACGAGGCTGTTCGAACGAGAGTTCGTTCGAAGGAACTGGGCCTTCTAAAGAGATCTCATTCGAACGAAAGTCTTTGAACGAACTTCCCTCTCGTTAGAACCCAAACTGTCAACTCGTTAGAAGCTCGTTCGAACGAGCTCGTTCGAACGACCTGGGCAGGTCTTCTAACGAGTGGCCAGATTCGAGCCCAGAAATTCCTTTCTCATTTTTCCCAATTTTCTTCACTCCTAATTCCTCATAAAAATCGTTCCAACATCAATCTATGGTTCCTAATCGTCCCTAAACATACATAGGTCACCTACTAACATTTTTGTGGGGTTAATTCAATATAAACATCATCTAAATATCAAATCCATACATTTATCCCCAATTTCAAGAACATGAACCCTAAAATTTATAAATCCTCCAAGAGCCTAATTAAATCCGTTTTCATTTCATCCAAATTATAATATCATCAGAATAATCATCTAAATACAAATCTACATGCGATTCCTCATCAAAAATGTAATTTTCACTTCCAATTAAAATGGGTTTTTCATTAACTCCCAAGAACAATAAGATTTTATCAATTCCTACACATGGAAGAAGCATTCTCTGAAATTAATTGGAATTAAACCACTTGCCTTAAGTGTATCTCTGGATTTGATGATGAATCTGATGAATTTCTCTCTCTCTCTCTCTGCAGAATCCTCCTCTCTTCTCTCTCTACAACCTTTCTTCTCCAAGTAACAATGGTGGCTAGGGTTTTTGCCTAAGGAACTTTTGGAACAATTTCTAATAACCCCCGTAGTCTAATAAGTCTTAAGATGTGGTTAGTGGGTTTAGTGGGGAATTACCAAGTCAGATTTTTAATTCCCAATTTTCGTAGGTTTTAATTCCCAAAAATCCAAAATTACCAAACTACCCTTATACGTTGCCGGTATGGCCTAAAAATGCCCCGGGACCCAAACTAAACTCCCGGCTAGTGTTTTCTGACTATTTTGACCCTTCCGGACGCGTTGGCTCACTCAAAACGACCATACGGTTAATAGAAATAAAATTCACTTTTTAATTATCATAATATAAACCTGACGCGACTGTCACACGCGTCTTAACAAAATTTCCAAATTGCCGTATTTCAATCTCACGACAAATTTCATACTTCAATATTCATGTATAATCATATATGCACATTATATTCAAATACCAACTCGCATCTCGCTAGTATTTTAATCTGATTTAATTTCCAATTAATACGCATTTAATTAATTAATCCCATAAATAAATATCACAAAAATACGGGGTATTACAGAACTTTTGAGTACCGAGGACCTTAGGCGGTCCGAGCAGCTTAGGCGATCCGAGCTGCACCTCGGACAGAACATTAATAGCAGGATAACCAACAGATTGACTACACATTAAATGGTTATTATTATCATACAGATGTATACGCTTAAGGGGACCCTTTCACATTACAGCCTTAGGGCTATAAATGCATTGTATTATCCTCATCGTAAGGGGGCCGAAATTTCTTGAGAAAACTTGTAATCGAGAATTCCCAAACAGTCAGCAATAACAGAAACAGTGAACGTAGGCCATTCTCATAAGGCAGAACCACTTTAAAAGTTCTTTATCTCATTTTATTTATCTGTGATTAAATAATTAGATATAATCTAATTTTTTACATCAACACATACCAATTCCATAATGAATTTCATTAAATGAACTAACATCTTAGGGGAAAAATGAGAGATACTATTGATGATGACTCTTCACATATTTAATTTCATATGCCTTTTAGACTTGGCTAAATGTGAGCTTTAATATCTGAAAAGTCAGAAATATCAAACGATTTGATGTTTGTAGTGCAAAAATGTTTACTTGTATACCTCTCTCTATACAAACTGAACCAATTGGTATTCAATCTTTTTTATTTATTTATTCTCTTAAAAATATTGAGACACAAACCCTAATATTTTTCAACTTCATCTCCCCAAAAGTATTATCCTTATAAGACGTTTGTAGAGCTATCTCTATTTTGAAATAAACATGAGATGATAACTAAAAGACATTGAGGATGAAATTAAACAATACACTCCTTGATACCATGAGTTCTTCATAAATGTATCACAAGGTTGCATAGGATTGCCACTAATACCTCCATTAATTGAAGGGCTTGATGATCGAGGTGAAAATCGGGCGTCCGTGTAAATACGCTAATCGTTGTGATCGGATTCCAACCTCAATACAAAAACCTAACTTTAACTAAAATCTTATGGAATGTGGCGGCGAGTCTGGGTATCGAATCCACAGGGAAAAAGGACAATCTCGTTTTGACGACATGAGGTAGGTTAATTAATCCTAAAGTTGACTTTAAAAAGGTAAGAAAAGGTGATTATGTGATTTTTGAAACTCTTTTATGTATAAATTGCAATGAAATTAAATTCTAAATTAACTATGCTAACATGAATAGTTACAAAAATGGAAAGATGCTTGTTATGAATATAAGAGAAATTAGGTTGGAAAACAATCCCCCAATACTTAGTAATTACTTAGCAAAATACTAAAATTATAAATTAGAAGTTTTAATGAATCTAGTCTTTATAGATCCTAAGCATTACATATATGAGGTTCAATCCGGAATCATATGAAATCAAAGGGAAATATAAAGCGGTGCTAAACAATTTTACGCACATTATATTCTTAAACATCCCAAGTACCTAGGGCAAGAGAGATTAAAAGACCTATAATGATTGTAGAATTATCTTGCACGACTCTTTCAAAATTTTAATTTAAATTGTATTTTCTGCATATGTAATTTACATTGGGGTGGGTTCATGTATCCCAACCCTAAAAAAAACTTAGCTAGGCATGATTTTATTAAATGAAAATGAAATTCTAAATGTGTAAGAAATCATAGGTCTATTATGCATTGAAAATAAGCTTGAATTGAGAAACAAAATTAAACTAAAAGAGCTATTTAAACTTACAATATGGAAGAAATGGAGAGTAAAAATTAGCAATACTTGAATAGAAGAAGGAAATCTAAACTTGAAACTTGAATCTTGAATAACTCTTGTTCAACTTACAAACTAGGGTTTTTAAATCCTAAGAAAATAAGAAATTATATGCCAAAAGGAACTCTCTCTGTTACTCTATTCATTACTCTAGAGCTTGGCTTTTTATAATACCCAAATATGACTTTTCGAAAGCCTCTCCACATTTTACAACTAATAAAAAGGAATTATACAAGAAATTTCAAGAGTTGAAACTCTTGAGCTTCCAAAATTAATTTCAACTTTTACTTGCCATATCTTTTGATCCAGAGCTCCGATTTGACTGCCGTTTCTTCCTACACTCTTATAATTTAGAGATATTCAACTTTATAGTTTTCCTTACCTCTGGAATATGGCTGTAAAATTACAAAAATGCCCTTGAACTCCCTATTTCTTGCTTTCTTTCACTGTTTTGCATTCTCTTTCGCACTAATTTGCATGAAATACTTGTTAAACACATAAGAGATACACAAAATGCAAAATAATTGCCAAAAAGGGTTAGTAGCATAAATATAAGACAAACCCAAGATATTTACAATGCACGGGATCATAAAAATATCGAAATTAAGGGGATAAATGTGAAGAATTTATGCCTAATCACTTGAGATTCCTTAAAACTTTGATGATTTATGGAGTTTTTATGTACTTCAATTCATACCAAAGTATGAGGAATTGGTTAAGAGAAGGAATATTTATACCCGGCTGGTTGAAGACTATATTCCAACAAGGACAAACTCCCTTATTAACTTCATAAAATCACTCGAGGATTTTACTGATGGTTATCTTAGCTACCCAGATAGTCAATTCATTTTTTAAATATATTTATATTTTACTAGTATTTTTTTTCATTTGTTTTTTTTCATTATTTTATGTTTATGTTCCTTTTTCATGAGTTAGCAAATTCTAAATCCAATTGTCTTTGAACTATGTTATATTAACAACGATTAGTTTTGTTACAAATCTAATATTATATTGTTCAAGTCCTCTCTAGGAGAATGTAAAACACGTTATTTATATCTAAATAGTTGGTTGTTACATCTAGCGAGGACTGCTAAAATAACAATTGTATGCAAATCATGTAAACATTTGTTTCGCACTACAAAATATAGTTTTTCACTGAAAAATAATATTTTCACAGTGCGCAATAATATTTTGCAGTGTGACATTTCAATATTTCGCGTTGCAAAATATTGAAATGTCTCACTGTAAATTTATTAATATCTTGCAATGAGAAATTTGACAATATTGCTCTTTCCGAACTTTTATTATGAACAAATAGTGAAAATAAATGTACAACTTGAAATATCTGATCAAATCATATAATTAACTGTGTGAAATTTTCAGATGACATCAATTTCCTATTCTCCAACGTATAACAGTTGAATTGTGTTTGTTTGTCCATTTCGACATATAATAACTCATCATCACAGAACTATAAGCTTGATCTGATCCAGACTCAAAGCCATTACTCTTGAGAACCATTTTAATGTCTATCATACCCAAACGATTACGATATATATATATATATAATAATAATAATAATAATAATAATAATAATAATAAAGTAGAAAACTTATGTATGTCATAAGATCAAAACATGATGTCATCGTAATGAGTTTTTCCTGCACTTCTTATTTTACCCTTGACAATTTTGGTTTTCCCCTCTTTTGACACACTCTAATTTGCTTCCCCCTTTTCTTCAAAATTTAAATTGAGGGGTATGTTTGTAAACACACAAACCTTACGATACACTCTCACAACAAACCCTCACCGACTTCTCATTCCATCACTCTCACCTTACCCCGTCTCTCTCTCTCTCTCTCTCTCGGTTGTGATCAAATACACCTGAGCAAACCCTTCCTCATCCAAACACCTCTCAAACCCCAAACTTCCACCCCCCCTTACCGTCGCCCCCTCTCCCTTGTCATTGCGCCAAGGTAACCTTTTTCCCACAGTATCTTACACACACACGCACACACTCATGCACATAGTGTTTTTCCCAGATCTGACACTTACACTTCCACACGCACACGATTGGTTTATTTTCTTAGTTTTTTTTACATAGGGTTTGTCTCTGATCTCTGTGTGTAAACCACACGTATTGTATTTGTTTGGTGGATTTCAGATTATTATACGGGTCTTGGTTGTTCTCATGGATGTTCATTTCGTATCTCTGCTGATTTGTTCTATGTTGTTTACATTTTGTGTATAACGGAGATTTTTATTCTTCAATAAATTTTCATTATATTGTGTACAACTGAAATTTTAATTGTTTACATTTGTATACAACATTTGTTCTCGGTTGCCTAAAATCACGTTTCTTTATTTTTAGAACCGTGTTCTCTGTTGTAGATTTTTATTGTTTAATGGGTTTTAATTATATTACTAACTCATATATGGTTTATTTTTAGGCACTTCTTTTGAATTTTAAGTGTTGTTGATTTTCAATTGTAGTTTCATTCTGATGGCTTTGTTAATTTTTATTCAAGCAAATGAGGTGTTTGATAGAATACTTAAGATATACCATATGGTGTAGAGATGGTTTTGTGAAGTCAAACACTTCTCTTATACTGTACCAACCCTATTTTGTTCTTTGACACTTCTCTTATACTGTACAAGTCCTATTTTGTGTAAGATACTAAGGTTCTTCAAAGACTTGGAATACTTAAGCAAGTGGAGATCAAAGGTCAGTAATGTTTTATGTTATGTGTTTGAAAAAATGTTGAAGAGAGAGTTTCACTTTATTTTAAGATTATTTGTTAATATTTTAAGGTTAAATGTACTATCCCAGTGAAAACAACTGGTATTTTATATTTTTTTAGTTTCAATATATTGGTTTAATTTGGGATTTGAATCTCTTGGGTAATTTGTGTATGTAGTTTACAATTTTTTTTATTGTATTTGTAATGTTCATACCTGACTGCAGACTTCTTTCGAAATATTCAAACCCGAGATGCTCAAGAGCAAAATTCCTAAGGCAATGGTCTATTGTCAAGTTAAGTAGGCCAAATAGTGTTTGCTCAATTACTTCTACACGCAAATTGGGAGGAAAAAGGGTAAACGACTGGATGCTGTTCTTTCATTAATGTCAAGATTTTATCATAATCAATCATTATTTTGTCTAATTTGGCTGGTGTTATGATGGTTTGGGGGTTGTTCAATTAGAACTCATGAAAAATTTACAAAAAAACTTCACTCCAGATGTTGCAAATAGGTAAGGTTTATCCTTTATATTGTTACTGTTTTGATTTTGTGATTAGTTTCTCTTAAGCTAAGATATTCAAGTATACTCAAGTTCAATCCGTGGTTGTTTACAATCACGTTGATGAATGAGTCGGGATTACTCATAACTTGAGCTTGAGTATGTGGCGCATGCATTATGCTTTAATCTCATTTACTTCCATATCTCATTTGGTAGGTTTTCAAAAAAAGAAGGAGAATTGAAGAACTTAATAGAGGAAGAGAGATGCATAAGATGATAGTTTCGTTCAAGCGTCCTTTGTGGTAATAATTCTCCGATTCTACCAATGATCCCGCTACGCTTTGTTTTTCTTTAGCTTCAAATGTTTGCACTATATTTTGTTTCAAATTTAAGATTTTTTTCATGGTGTTCATATTCAGGGAGCACAACAATATTCCAATAGAAGTAGTTGCTGATGCGAACCTAAACTCATTGCAAGTACAGTGTAGTGTATGTTCATTATTCCAACTGATGTTCTCAAGTTGGGGATCATGGTTCAGACTAAAGGTCGAGACGATGTATTTGAGTTTAATTTGTTTCATTACTCGCCAATCAAAACCTAGACTTGCCGAATTTGTTACTTAAACAGCTAAACAATCGTTAAAACCCCGAGTTCTATAATTTTTGTTTTAAATTTGTTTATGCTTCAAAATAATGAGAACTATTTTTAATGGATATATCTATGTGTTTTGGTTTATATCTCATAAATAACTATGTTACTTAGTTTTTGGTCTTAAATTAATGGATTAATAATGATGTAGATTAACTATATATTTTTGTTTAGTTCCTTGGAGAACATTTTGTTGTAAATCCAACTTTATATGTGCTTTAATGCTTCAAAATTAGGTGTACTGATAACAAACATCTATTGTTGAATTTGAATTAGTTTGATCTCTGATTTTTATTATACCATGTTCAAACTTAACGAAATACTCTCTTTAAAGTTTTCTAATGGTTAATATGGGTTTCTGTTTGTGGTCCAATCGGCGAAGGAAGCTTAAAAACCTTTAAAGTCAAATATATGAGGTTTTAAGGTGGTGGGACTTCCGTTTTCACGTTTATAGGAAGTAGTCAGAGATATTGGACAAAAGCTGGTGGTTTTTATAGCTGCTGATAAAGCCACTAGACTTAGGAAAGATCTACACTGGTTCAACATTTTAGTGAGGTGTTTGTAAAAGTTACCAGATAAAGTAAATATTGAGGCGCATAGAGAAGGCGAGAAGCAGACAAGTAACCTTCTCAAGGAGGAGAAATGGACTACTTAAGAAGGTGTTTGAGCTTTCGATTCATTATGATGCCCAGGTGACAACTAACCTATTTTGTAGTGTGTTTTTCTACTTTTTCCCATTTCATGATTTTTTAATTGGTTGTAGCTCCAAAAATTAATCATTTCCAATTCCTTTTATGTGACAAATCCCCATGATCTTGACATTTTCCTTATTTTCATTTTATTTATGCATTGAGATCTTGATATTTTCCTTATTTTCATTTATGATGCAGGTGTTGCAGTTTCAAGGGATTGTCCCAAGTAGATTTAAGAGTTTTTTTTTAATAATTTATTTTAAATTTATCATTTTGTGATAAACAGATATCAACAAACTTGTATAATGTGCCACTTAGTGCCTTCTGTTTCCTTTGTAGAATATGGCGCATATATTTTGTACAAGAGACCTGTAGAATGTTTCATTTTGTACTAATATCAGCAGACCTGATGACATCCATCTGTTATCACAAATTGAAGTTTGGAATAAATTGATACTGTATGCATATTGTGTGTTTAAAATATCCATATTGTTTCCTTGGATATTAGGGGTCAAACACTTTCTTTTTTCACTTTCAGTTTGGAATCCCAGAGATTAAGGTCTCACTGATCTTTGATATTCTTGGACTGCTCCTTAATGTTTGATTTTTTTGATAAATTTACATTTTTATTTTGATAAATTTGCAGCAGGCACTTATTGTGGCTCCCGAATGAGTACCATGATCTCACCAACTGCTAATGAATAATGTGTTGGTGTTGGGTCATCTAATTTTGGTAGATTTGGAACAATAGTTAAATGGTAATGCCATTTTTAGTATGCACCTGGATACAAACACTCTTCTCATTAGCTGTTCATGAAAGCTTGGTTTCATTTTTTTCCTTTGGTTTCAATGTTTTGAAATTAGGGCTTTTAACAGGTGATCTAGGTGGGCTACTATCATCCCGACAGGCTCTCTCCCAGTCTTAAAACTCTCGGGGAGGGGGGGTATGAAACCTTCTCCAAATTTGTATGGTGGTATGATTCAAGTTTATATTTGTGTCTTTCATGGAACTTATGCTTTCTATCTGTTTTTTTTCTTAACATGTTTGCAGGTAGGAAATTTAATGGTAAATTCAGTCGAATAAAAGTTTCTAACATGTAGGGTATATCACCAAACTTTTCTCTAATGATTTGACTAAAGTTGTTGATTTGGTTGCAACTGTTTCAGGTCCACTTGACCAATAGCCCGAGGATAAAGTTATGGGAAATGCTCTATTTCGCTTGCAAAGTGATGTTGAAACTACCCCAAATATGGATTTTGTGCATATGGCTTTTTTCCAGTGCGTTTAAAGAAGAGAGTATTTTCTAAAGATTATAGTGTGATGGGTTTGAGATATGGCTTAGCAAATCTGTCAGTTGGAGCCACACTTATGCCTTTCGCAATGGGAGATGAAATTCCTAAAAGTGCATAGTTAGTATGCAAGATGGGAAGTTTAACTGCCGGGGTGAAATATGAGCCACAATTTGGAAGGAGGGATGGATCGATATATAAAAATTCAGAGAATTAGAGTTGTGCCACTAGCTATGGAGCAGGATTAGGCTGTCCTTCGAACCCATCCTTCAATTTTGGTCTTGAACTTGCTAAAAATATACAGTGGATCATGTTTGTGATTCTAATGGGAAAATCAAAATGAAGAACTACTACTGTGGTTCTACAGAGTGTATTGGCAGGATGTATTAGGATTTTAAGAAGTGGAACTCTGTTGCTCATCCATAATGTATATGCTTTAGTATTGTTCTGTGAATGGTTAAGTCCTTAAATTTTTGTACGTATAGGAGAGTGAAGTTAATAAGAAGAACTGAAACATCTATTGGATCAGATTCTGAGCTGCTACGTCATTCCTATGCTCCACTGCAATTCTTGAAGGTTTACTTCTCAAAGCTCTGTTGATGATGCATTTTATGATTACATTTCAAGTTCCCTAATCAAAGTGGCAGATTAATTTAGTATATACCTGGTAGATTAATTTAGTATATACCTGGTAGATTAATTTAGTTAGTAGATACTCTTGGGTTTTAATTTCAAATTGCAATATGGGATTCTGATATAACTAAATTGATGTTTTATAAGTAAATTTTAACCTCACGAATCATATAGTCTTTGTTCGGTGTCGTCCTCATCTCAAAGATTTCATGGAGAGAGTAGTTGAACTTTTTGAGATTATTATATTTACTTCCAGCTAGAGCATTTATGCTTAGCAGCTCCTGAATATGATTTATCCGAAGAGAAAAGTCTTTCACCATCGTGTTTATCGTGAGTCCTGTGTTTTTATCGAGGGGAATTATCTCAAAAATCTATATGTTCTTGGCCGTGATTTGGCACATGTCATAATGATTGATAACTCCCTATAGGTACTGTTATGAAATTATTCTCACATATTGAGTTCAAAGTTTGGATCATATTTATGATATTCAATTTTTAATGTATTTTTTCGATTTTATGTGTTGATTATCTATGTCTATATAATATTGACCGTAGGTGTTTTACTATTCACCACCACTGATTTAGGCCAAACACTGAGCAGACCTGTAAAATATCTTATGTTTCGACGAGTCTCGGATAATTCTTTAGCATTATTAGTCTCCATTATAGATGGGTTGTGGGAAATGGTCTCTCTGGCACTCTAATTTGTTGGGATCCTCTCTCCAATTTTTAACTGGGGTAGACAAGCCCAATATTCCCTGGGCTGGTAGTTTATACTTTATTCAGTGGTCTATCCCTCCTTTTAATCATCATTTCCCTCACATATCTAACTTGATTTGCTCTATATCTTTACCCTCCACTCCCACTGAAGACAGAAGAATTTGGATCTATTCACCTGATGGAATTCTCTCATTTCCTTAGTTCTCTGTCATCATCATCATCGAATGTTGGAAAATAACTAATTGTGATTGATTATAAAGTTGAATCAAATTTCTTCACATGAATTATGATTATGAAAAGCCCAAAATGTGGTAGACAAGCCCAAAATGTGGCATGATTAGCACCATGTCTGCATAAGAAACTATACATATTAAGACAAGTACTGACCAAAGATAGTAAAAATGAATCAAATTTCTTCACATGAATTATGATTATACAATAAATAATTTACAATGAAAGGAAAACCAGTTATAATTGTATCATTATACACACAGCTGAGATGAAAAGAATATATGATAATTATAGGAAGCAAAATGGTATCAATATTTATAAATCATGGATATTTCTCCATAGAATTCTTGCTTTGTATTAGTTGTAGGCTAATCACACGCGTGTAGCATGGTGCGTATGTCATTTGTTTCGAGAAACTATTCTGCATTCACCAGTATCAGAGGCCCATATTCGAAAACCATGTTCTTACACTGCCATAACACAATTCAAAAATCAAAGAAATTATATAATGAAAGGATGAAAGAAAATCATTATTAGTCCAAATTATTTTTCTCATCATTCCACAAATGGCAAAAGGTGAAATCCAATTTGTTATTTTTTAGATCTATTTTATGAAAAATTTATAATGACCCCTTTATGATTTTAATTCTTGGATACCTTTCTATAACATGAATCCCACTAACCATTTTGACAAAGCTATATTACGATATGCAACTCTATTTTTTTATAAAGGTGGAATATAACTTTGTTTTTTTATGGTTGTAGGACAGACCAAGGTGATGTTTTTTATTTTTATATTCTCTTCCTTTTATATTTTTATTACTGATCTACTCAGTTTGTTTTTTATTTTCATCTCTGAAACTATGTTTTTAAATGTGGATTTTAATTGAACTTTCAGCAAAATGTATTGAAAACTTAAACATTTAAACTGTAAAAAAAATTACTAATCATGCATCGTGTCGTATTTGTTCTTAACAGACAAAATGCTTACTATTGTGGGAAAAAGGCTTTATACTGGAGTTGTTCATGTACAACGTGAGCATCAATTTATACTACTCTGTTTTTTACTGGAATTGTTGATGGATCGAATTTAGCTGCTGCAAGGAGGCAGATGTGACAGTGTTAATACCAGTTCCGAACCCAACTTTAGTAGTGAAAAACATCTCACACACTCCTCAACTTTATATAGATGAGTGTGTTTCCCTTCTATTTGGACTCTATTTTCTCTCATAAGTAATTGATATCAATAGAATGCGCTAGTCTACCAGAGAAGACAAAACTAAAATGCGAGACTGAAGCAAGTCCCCGTAAAGTAAGTCTTCAATAAAAGCCTGTACCTCCCACCCTACCCCACCCCCTAAAAAACAAGACAGATTAAATTACACAGCTCTCTTAAATATGCTCTAAGCCCGGCTTGACCATCTGTCCTTGAGCCCACCCTGACTTGGAGAGCTTTGTGAGTGGACTTGGGCCTACTTAAGCTAGGGTATACTAAGGCCATGATCGTGGCCTTTAGACCACCTAGGGCCATGATCGTGGCCTTTCGGTACAATTTTTTTTGATACATGAGTCAATAGGTGCACTTGATAATTTATCGAAGAGAGTTCGAGAAGCAATTATGGATGTTTGTATGTTTTACTGTTAAAACAGAGGTTGGATGCAGATTACGAGTCAATAGGTTTATTTGATTTCAATTTGTTTAAATATATGTATATCTTGGTTATTTGTTATAGTTTATCTAATGGGTTGAGGTACTTATATTGTTTGTTGGCAATGTGTATCGATTCGCGAAGAGTTGGTTTTCACCTAGATGGATCCGACGAGCCGATTCAGTTTAGTTTTGATGAAGATTTTGGATTTATATTTGGGTTGATTTTAAATATGTAGTCATATATCTGTTTTGGATCTATTCAATTTCTATTTCTATGTGTTTGGTAAAATGCCCAATTGGACGATCTACTTGATTTTGACCTTCCTCTGTCATACACACGCGCACACACAAGTCCATACCCACCCACGTATAGCCCCGCTGAATTTTTTTTAGTTTCATACAATATATATAGGATGAAAGTTTGGTGTCTTTTTGAATTGTTAGGGTTTGCAGGTTCGAGGTTTGAAATATCTTTTCCGTAGATCTGAACTTTTTACAATGTAAAAATTTAGTTACTAAAACATTGGCTCTGTCTCAGTGCTTTAATTTTTACACACTTCAAAATGTTTTTATATCTGTGTATAAGTAACTTGCGATAGGTATCACTGAACAAAATACTACAGTGAGATCTCTGTCGAGGTTTGTTTCTCTTATAATTTTTGTGATGAAAAGTATTTTAGTATTTGTGAAAACTACTAACTTTTTTTATTTTGGTACCTATTTATTTTGTTACTATTTGTATTTTTGTACATGTTTCACTGATCATCTAATTTAATTTGTTCTTAATATTTTGGTAGTTTTCATTTGGTGTATCTTGCTGGCAGCGAAAGAGTAGATAGATCTTGCGTGGTAGTTTTCATTTGTCAGTTTGTATGGTGATTAGATATTTTTTCTTTCTTCACTGATTTGAAGTTACTGGTTTCATTCATAATGGATTATGTGCAAGTTGATGTGTAATTAAGAGTAAAACATAATATTTGGTATGAAATTTTATTGTACAAGAAGTATAATACAAAATTAGTACCATTTTGTACAATAAGTCATTTTTTTCCTCCTTTTTCTTTATGATGTTTTGTAACACATTGTAGTTGTGGTGTGAGCCTTCTTCTAGGATCTTGGCAGGATGTTTGGGCATGTTGTTGTCACGAGACTTCCAATTGTATCAATTGGTCTCGAAATTAGGTTTGTATTCGAACAAATTGGTGCCTTCATCGAAGGAGTTTTCAGTCGTGAAGCATCTCCCAAGAACTTATAATTCACAAAGGAGTGAAGAAGACCATCTTCAATTGCGCAAGGATCCCTACACTTTTAGCCTTATGGAGGGAGTGTGTGCCAACTTAACAAGGAAAACCAATCGGGCTTGCTACCAGCATTCTTTTCTAGAAAGAACAACCGACTATGTGCCACGAAGCAAATAGCCTCAGAATCCAATGTATTTGTTGATTTTTTTATAGCTAGAAAGAACAATTAACAATTTGATTTTTGTTATAGCTAATTTCATTTGTATTGTGATATTATTGTTGAAGGAGTGCTTTTTTTATTTCTTAAACATGGTGCATGGTCCTATATATAAAGGAAATTATGCCCAAATTTTTTAAAATGTCTACACATTGGTGGTGTAAAAATAACTTTAGTATTGTTACTATTGAATATTTTTTATTTCTTAAACATTGTAGATCGTCCTATAAGCTAATGAAACATTTCTCAAATTTTTTAATTTTTTACAATTATTTATTTTATATAATAGTTTATGATTATTACAAGATTCAAGATGGACAATTAGTATTATTATTGGTATACTTTTTTTCTTAAACATGGACAATCCTATAAATCGAGAAAATTTTCCCTTAATATTTTAAACTGTTTACACTTATGTGTTGTAATTTTTTTTTTGACTTAATTATACAATATTCATCACTAATTAAATTTACATGATTCAATACTTTGAAAAATTACACTTGAAATATATAGAACATTTATTATTTACATTATACACGATTTTGGATTTTTCAAAATTATCAGCGTGCCTTCAGGCACGGGCATACCCTAGTGTATATATATACACACATATATACACATATATATACACAATAATGTTTCTAAATAAATCGCATAATCTAGAATACATAATAAATTACCTGAATCTTCATATCTTATATAAAATGTAATGGATCTAAGATTTTCCCATTTCATTGGGATTTTTTAAAATAAAATCTCACACGAACACGACTGACATATCATACATTTAGAACATATTCATTTTATATCGTACACTTTTTAGACAAGATTGAAATATCAATATCTAAATAATAAGAACCCTAATAGAAACAAAACATTAGAAGGAAGCAAAGTTATGTAAATAAGATCTCAAAAGGAAGAAAAGTTATGTGAAAAAGATCTTGGATAAGATATATGAGATAATCTTATATACAAGAAATGTTTTAGAAAATGTGTCTTTTCATTGGTCTCACATGCGTCTTGCAACTTATTATTAACCGGTTACCATGCAAAGGGTATTTTTGACAACTTACATAGTACAAACACGTGCACAGGGAGTTAGAATAAACATGTTAATACATGGAGAATACTTGTACACATTTCATGCCAAGGACTGATCACTTAATCATGCTATTTATAAATGGTGGGTGCTAAGGACACCACTTGTTTCTCTATGGGACACCACTATATGCATTGAAAAGTTTGTACATTAAGTTAAAATCATTGAACATGTGGTGGCCTCTAGCAAAATATGTGGTGCCCTTAGCACACAACTTATAAATGTACCTATATGTTTTATCAAACGTTAATAATTGTTACATTTCTAATGCATAAAACAATTACATAATCATTTCATTAAACACTTGCAAATACAAAATGTTTTTAAAAAATTAAGGGAAAAAAATTGATAGAGTGCAAGTTAAAAATTGCATGTTAATTATTGTTGTGTCCTTTTTCTTTTAACCATTAAAACTTGATAGTAAGCCTGACCTATTAGATTGCAAGTTAAAAACTAATGCTATGGATTATTATTATAGATTCACCTAACAAAGAAATAAGGAATGTCACCACCCATGGGATATGCAAATAGAATGTCAAGATCACCATCTATGAAAGTATGAACATCAATTTTGTGGCAGTTAAAATTTGTTGACTCACTTTAAAAGTGGATTTCAGTGGCCCTCTCATATGATTGATGCAAATATTAAAATAATAAATAAATAGTTGCAATCGGTCCTATAGTGTTTAATATTTGCAACAATCTTGTCAGAGATAAGAAACAAAAGTATAAACATTTTGGGTAAATAAAGGCAAATGAATAAATACCTTGACTTCATGAATTGATTGCCTTTGATTTAATTTATACTCGTCCATATAATCTACCACGAAGATAAATGACGTTGAGTGATGGAAAAGAAGAGCAATTGTAGATTCGTTTGTGCAAAAAACACACCAAATTAGTGTAAATTTTGGAACCAACTATCCAAAGATTGGTTTCTTCCAAAAGACCAAGGTAGTACAAATAAAGAGGTTTGCAAGGAAACCCATCGAAAATAAATTTTTTGGACTCTTATATGGAGAGTCGTAAAGGTAAATCGAGCAAAGTTTACAAAACATGTCAATCTACGGGATGGGCGGGTGTCTTATAATTTATATATAATTTGTTCTTTATATTTTAATTGACACGTTGTTAAAATTAAACACAAAAGAAAATGATCTACAATCGGTGAATCAACTTGATTGTTGTTTGATTATAAAAGACAAAATAAATTATGGTTACTCCTCAAATTTAGCTAAAACTTGATAATGAACATCATGCCCGATTTGCATGTTTTTATGACCCACAAATTAATAAAAAAGAGACACTAGAGCAAAGGAATGTCTATCAACTTATTTTTTTTATGCATATATGTGTAACTTTTTATTATACATCAATTCATGGGGTAATTTTACAATCTAATGAATGCGGTAAACTAATATAAAGCAACAATGGACAGTTAGGTTAAAATATGTTTTACTAAGTTTTTTCTTTTTTCTTTAATCAGGAAACAATATTTTTGTAAGGACATATTTTACATAGTCCGTTTACATTAGAGTATGTCATATACCACTATAACCGTCGAAGAGAAGTTCAAGTCTAATCATGCATCAAGACGGATCCGAATTTCAACACTTTTTAACAAACAAGCCTCTGTGAGATAGATTTTGGTAAGGTTGTGGTTAAGTCCTTTAATGTTTCATTTAAAGTGTTGGGATAATTTTTCTAAAATGTTTTTAACATCCGAGGCATCACTTTTTGTCAAAATTATTTTTTGAAAGTCCTCCGGTGGAGTTTTAATAAAATTTATTTTCCGCTGATATCGTTCAAACGACATGTCAATGTCGTTAAAATAACATGACAAAGTCATTTAAATGACTTCTTCAAGTGACAGTGTATCTCGCTTGATACCTCGCGAGAATCTCGCTTGATCGTTTCATCAAACGACATGCTACTTTTTGAGTTTTTTTAACTTTGTTTGATAGGTCGTGCGAAGTTCCTTCAAGAGACATCATATGTCATATGAGCAACATGCCCTTGTCGTTCAAGCAAAGTCATCGACTCAATTTTTTTTATAAGTAGTTCATTTTTGAGTACTTTTTGCTTCAGAAGACGTGAGTGTTTCATTCTGCGAAAACTTCTTTTGCATAATTTTGTCTTATCACTTTTTGAGGTGTTTTAACATTGTTTTGATTCACAAATAATCCAAATAGATTGAGTGAATCATTTTGGAACCCACTATACAATTTTTCTGGAGTTTTTCTTATAGGGAGATTTCTCTATTGCTGATTTGGTACCACTTGAGGGAGGTGCTGGCTGACGAAGATTGCGGTCATTGGGAGTGCTTGAGGGTGTTCTTTGTTGAAAATAGAACCGAGGCTCTTATAGGTTTGCTGTGGTTGATCCATTTCTGATTCTAGGTTGAGGCCTATGTGAGTGTTCTGCGGAATAGACATTGCAGATTTCATTGTGTATATAAGTTGCGATTTACCTTTGCATAGTGAAATAAAAGGTTTTACCCGAAAGGGATTTTTCCCTGAAATTTGTGTGTCTGCAATTTATGTTTATTTGTGATGGCATGATTTATACACCTAGATGCATGTACTAGGGTTTAGTTAATTTGGATTGAAAATTGACATCTAGTTAAATAAATTTAAAATTTGAAATTTGTGAATCCATATACAATCGATATCACACAACATTCTCAAATTGGTATAAGATCTTTTTAAACGATCTTACCTTCTCAAATTGGTATTTGAGCGGGTTACTCTAAATGATCGAGCGATCATTTTTTCCGCAAAAACTGTTGTGATATCGATTTTTTTAGAAAAAAATGATTTTTGAAAAATCGCAATGTTTCCGAATGAAAATTTATATAATAGGTTGCCTGTTTTTGATGGGTCTAAATATGCCTATTGGAAAGCCCCTATGAAATCTCATTTAAAGCCAATCGATGAGTTTGTTTGGGTTGTTTTGGAAAGAGGGTGGACTCCTCCCACTGTCACTGCTAATAATGTCATTAATCTTACAGCTGTGGCTGACTGGCCTGAGGACGAATTTAAATGGAGCACTTTTAATTCTCGTGGGCCATGTGCAATTTTTGGAGTCATCACCCATGACGAGTTCTGATGTATCATGACGTGCACAATGTCAAAAGAAGCATGAAATGTATTACAAGTTACCCATGAAGGCACGAGAACAGTGAAAGAGTCTAAATTGAAAGATTTAACTACTCAATTTGAAACTATTAGCATGCTTCAATCTGAGTGTTTTAATGAGTTTTATGCACATTTGCCTGATATTGTCAACACTAGTTTCAATCTTTGTGAGCACATTCCTGATGCATGAGTAGTTAAAAAGATTTTGAGATCGTTGCTGAAATATTTTATCCCGAAAGTTTGAGTAATCTTAAGTTAGAAGAACTGGTAGGAGACCTCTAGACATATGAAATTGATATGTTTCTCAACACTGTCAAGTCTAAGGATATAGGAATAGCACTTAGATCAGAGTCTGGGAAGAGTGAGGAATTATCAAAGAGAGAGAAGTAAAAGAAAGTGAGAGTTTGTGATTTCGAGTTTGAGGGCGATTTTGATTTTGATGATGTGGTTATGCTTGCTAAAAATTTCAAAAAATTTTCTCAAATTTTCAAAAGAAAATTATTCCAATAAAAAGATTTTTGAGAAAAATAAAAAGAAAGAAGAGACCAAAGAGAGCGGTGAGAAAGAGAAAGATAACGGGAAGAGGAGAGATGTTCTGAAAGTGAGGGTAAGGGGGATAAGGCGTTTGAGTGTCCCACTAATCTAAGGAGAAATGTCAAGAAGATTTCCATGCCAACTACTCTTAGCGATAGTGAGGAAGATGTGAAGGATTCCGGGGATGAATCTTCACATGGGATGTGTGTTGAGTTTTTAGCTAGTCATGTGAGCACACCTAGTTTGTCCCACGACGATGTTGATACTTATGCACGTGAGAGCCCGATGATGATATGAGTGTTTCTTGCGAGTGTGAGAGTGAGTGTGATTATGAGGGTGAATGTGAGCTACAAATTGCATTTAGGAATTTGTGTGCCGAGACCTTATACACGAAGAAGTTGAATAAGGAGTTAGGTCTTAGGGTGCTAGATTTGGAGAGATAGATAGAGGTTTTGAGGGGATTTGAGGCGTCGACGAGTCAACTCGAGAAGGTGAAAGTTACTTTGAGTGAGCAGTTGATCGTCGTAGGTCAGGAAAATAGTGAACTTGAATCTCATGTGGTCTAATTATAGAGAGATCTTGAACGAGCCCGGGAGGTCAAGGTCACTATAGAGGATAAATCTAAGAAGGTAAGAAATATGCTCCTCGGTTCCGCTTTGGGTAATGTTGAGAGATTAGGAATAGGTCATTATGGTGCATCTACTTCCCATGTAGATCTTTATGGATCCTTATGGCTTTCAATATAACCCATCTAGGCATCCGTTACCCTATAGGAGACTAGACGTTTTGTGAGAGGTGTTCCTAGGACCGTGTATGTTTGCTCTAATTGCAAGAAGAGAGGACACCTTAGGGAATTTTACTTTAAGTTGGGTAGTGTATCGCATAGAGTTTTGCCATGTGTTCCCACACATGCACCCACACATGATGCTCCGGATGATTACATGAGATAGTTTGCACATATTAGGGAGCAAGTAAAGTTTTTGGTTAAAGCTTCACATGATTTGATGGATGTTTTTCATAGGATGTCACCACCTTTGGAAAACTCCATCGCACCTAACGGTTGAGGTTTAGACTTGTTTGCTGGCATAGGATGATTTTCATGATGATATTTTTGCCAATTGCTAGCGTGTACCACTTTTGTATTTATATTTTCCATATTTGATATATTTTTTCCAAAACCCAAAAATATTTTAGTTTTTGAAATTTTTTGGAAATTTGTTCTATTTTTGTGAGAAAAAAACTGAAAATGCCAAAAAGATTTTATTTTGATAAAATTTTTGGAAAAAGACAAAAGATATTTGTATTTTGTTTTACACCGTTTATGGATGGACATTTAGGATGACCAAGTCATAACATCATTCCATATTCATGTGACTATTTGATAGTGTTTTAAGATGATACATCAGTTCATCCACATGTTTTATAATGTTTGGAGTCATTAATATGAGATTTGAGATTACTTTCTACATGTTTGACTCATGATTTCCTTTAATGCACCCTTGCACGAAGTTGCTTGATTATTGTACTTGTCTATCACATGTTAGTCAAAGTGTTTCCATCACAATTCTATCTTTAAAACGAAACATATGTGATAAAACTTAACAATGAAAGTAGTGCATATAAGAACCGGTGCCCATGAGGAATTTGTTTTAATGTATATTTATGAAAAATGGGGAAGGGCTACGAAAGGTAATCATAATATCCTTTGCGATTAAGCCACCGTTTAAATCGGAACTAAAAAAATTGTGGCACTGTAAAAACTAGCCAAGCTCCAAAGACGTTGAAAAGACCCTGAAAAAAATTTAAGGAAATAAAACGATATATATGCCAAAATGGGGCCATTAGAATTTAGATCACCTCAATAAAAATAAAAGATTTATTATTTATGAAGGTGTTTGGTTGGAGATAAATCAACGGATTTTCACGTCTTGACAAAGTCTTGAAAAAGCATTAAGTAGTTTTAGACGTTATTGATGTTGAAATCATTATAGACTTTTATTTGTTGATTTGATTAAGTCAATGTCATTTGAATTCAACAATTTTTACACCTAAGGATGATTATGAAATTCATTCGTTAGGAGTATCCATATTCATTAGGCACATTTGTTATGTATGATTGAATATGTTCACTCGTTAGGATGATTATTGAATATGTTCACACCCATTCATTTCGTTTCCACAATTTGGTTATCTTCGTGAAAATTCATGCTATGTGATTTTAAAAAAAAAAATATTTTTTCTTGAAAAATTGGTGGATGCTTTCAAGTTTATCCTTGATAATCGTAGTTGATTTTCTTTGCTTGTCGTGACACTTCATTCTTATTTTTATTTATTCCTTTTCTTATCTATTTCGGACAAATAAAAATGGGGAGAACGAATTATGATTTAATAGGCGAGTTTAAATTATGGGGGAGATTTGAGATTTGCTATTTGATTTGATTTATGTTTATCTCATTTCAAACTTGATACATCACGAAGGTTTTTGTTTCTTGTCTCATGTGTGTAGGTACAAAGTTTGAAGATCAAGTTACACACCCTGATGATGACAAAGAAATGTTACCAATTTGAAGATGTTAAGGATTTTTGAAGAAAGTTGAAAGAATTGCAGTTATAGTACCTTTTCAGTTTTGGGTTCATGGGAGGGTATTAGATTTCTATAGGACATTTGATTTGATAATTCAGATGTTTTGATTTTTTATCGGCATAGACATAGGGGGAGATTTGTAAGGACATATTTTACATAGTCCGTTTACATGAGAGTATGTCATATACCTCTACAACCGTCGAAGAAAAGTTTAAGTCTAATCATGCATCAAGACTGATCCGAATATCAACATTCTTCAACAAACAAGACTCTGTGAGATAAATTTTGGTAAGGTTGTGTTTAAGTCCCTTAATGTTTCATTTAAAATGTTGGGATAATTTTTCTAAAATGTTTTTAAACATGTGAGGCGTCATTTTTTGTCAAAATAAGTTTTTCTATGTCCTGAGGTGGAGTTTTAATAAAAAATTATTTTTGGCTGATGTCGTTCAAACAACATGACAAAGTTGTTCAAAGGACTTCTTCAAGTGACAATGTATCTCGCTTGATACCTTACGAGAAGCTCACTTGATCATTTCATCAAACGACATGCTACTGTTTTAGTTTTTTAACCTCGTTTGATAGGTTGCGCGAAGTTCCTTCATGCGACATCATATGTTATTTGAACGAATGCCCTTGTCGTTCAAACGAAGTCACCGACTCAGTTTTTTTTATAAATAGTTTGTTTTTGAGTCGTTTTTGCTTCAGAAGACGTGAGTGTTTCATTCTACGGAAACCGCTTTTGCAGAATTTTTGTCTACTCACTTTTGAGGTGTTTTAACTTTGTTTTGATTCACAATTCATTCCAATACCTTTAGTGAATAATTTTGGAACCCAAGATGCAATTTTCCTGGAGTTTTTCTTGTAGGGAAGATTTCTCTACTGCTGATTTGGTATCATTTGAGGGAGGTGATGGCTGTTGAAGACTGCGATCATTGGGAGTGCTTGAGGGTATTCAATACTGAAGACAGAATTGAGGTTCTTGTGGGTTTGCGACGGTTGATCCATTGTTGATTCTAGGTCGAGGCCTATGTGAGTGTTCTGGAAAATAGTCATTACAGATTTTATTGTGTATGTAAGTTGTGATTAACCTTTACATAGTGGGATAAAAGGTTTTACCCGAAAGAGATTTTTTCCTGAAATCTGTGTGTTAACACTTTATGTTTATTTGTGATGGCATGATTTATACACCTAGATGCAGGTGTTAGGGTTTAATTAATTTGGATTGAAAATTGACATCTAGTTAAATAAGTTTAAAATTGGAAATTTGCGAACCCATACACAATCGATATCACACAACATTCTCAAATTGGTATAAGATCCTTTTAAGCGATCTAGCCTTCTCAAATTGGTATTGGAGAGGGTTACTCTAAATTATCGAGTGATCATTTTTTCGTGATTTTTTTAGAAAATTTTGATTTTTGAAAAATCCCAATGTTTTCGAATGAAAACTTATATATTAGGTTGTCTGTTTTTGACGTCTAATTAAGCCTATTGGAAAGCCCGTATGAAATGTCATTTAGAAGCAATCAATGAGCGTGTTTGGGTTATTTGTGAAAGAGGGTGAACTCCTCCCACGTCACTGCTAATAATTTCATTAATCTTAAACCTGTGACTGACTGGACTAAGGACGAATTTAAATGGAGCACTTTTAATTCTAGTGGGCCGAGTGCAATTTCTGGAGCCGTCACTCATGACGAGTTTCGAGTATCATGACGTGCACCACGTTAAAAGAAGCATGGGATGTTTGACAACGTACCCATGAGGGAACGACAACTGTGAAAGAGTCTAAATTGAAAAATTTAACTACTCAATTGGAAACTATTACCATGCTTGAAAATGAATATTTTGATGAGTTTTATGCACGCTTGTCTGATATTGTCAACACTAGTTTCAGTCTTGGTGAGCACATTCCTGATGCACGACTAGTTAAAAATATTTTGATATCGTTGTTGAAAAGTTTTATCCCGAAAGTGAATGTGTTGAATTCCTTAGGAAATTTCAGCAATCTTAAGTTAGAAGACCTGGTAGGGGACCTACAGACATAAGAAATTGACATGTTTCTCAACACCGTCAACTCTAAGGATATAGGGATATAATTTAGAGTAACCCAATGTAGGTAGCGTGATGAATTATCCAAGAGAGAGAAGAAAAATAAAGTGAGAGTTTGTGATTTCGAATTTGAGGGCCAGTTTGATTTTGATCATGTGGCCATGCTTGCTAAAAATTTCAGAAAGACAGCGGTGAGAAAGAGAAAGAGAATGAGAAAGAGGAGATATGTTTTGAATGTGAGGGTAAGGGGAATAAGGCATTTGAGTGTCCCACTAGGATAAAGAGGAAGGGAAATAAGAATGCCATGCCATCCATTCTCAGCGATAGAGAGGAAGAGGTGAAGGATTTAGGTGATGAATCTTCACATGTAATGTGTGTTGCATTTTTAGCTAGTCACGTGAGCACACCTAGTTTATTCCACGACGATGAGGATATTTGTGCACGTGAGAGCCCCAATGATGATTTGAATGTTTCTAGTGAGTGTGCTAGTGAGGGTGAAAGTGAGCTCGAAATTGCGTTTGGAGATTTGTACGCCAAGACCTTAAAGATGAAGAAGTTGAAGAATGATTTAGATCTTAGGGTGTCATATTTGGAGAAATAGATAGACGTTTTGAGGGGATATGAGGCGTTGGTGAGTTAACCCGGGAAAATTAAAGTTACTTTGATTGAGTAGTTAATAATCGTAGGTCAGAAAAAGAGTGAACTTGAACCTCGTGTAGTCAAATTAAAGAGAGATCTCGAATGATCCTGAGAGGTAAAGGTCACTATAGAGGATACATCTAAGAAGGTAGGAAAGATGGTCCTCAGTCCAGCTTTAGGTAATATTGAGATATTAGGAATAGTTCATGACGGTGCATCTACTTCCCACGTTGCTCCCGAGCTAATTCCCGAGTTTGTGATAGATCCTTATGGATCTGAACATAGCCCATCTAGGCGTCCGTTACCCGATAGGAGAGCGCGTCCTAGAGGTTTTGTGAGGTTTTTCGAGTCTCGTGTATGTTTCCAGCAATTGTAAGTAGAGAGGAAACCTTAGGAAATGTTGCTTTAAGTTGGGTAGCGTGTCGTATAGAGTTTTGTCGCGTGTTCCCACACACGCACCCACACATGATGCTCTAGATGATTACAACAGAGAGTTTTCACATATTAGGGAACAAGTAAAGTTTTTGGTCAAAACTTCACATGATTTGATGGATGTTTTTCATAGTATGAGTGATTAATATAATTCACCTCATACATACCATTCTGATTTTTCACACAACAGCTGAAATTGGGTGAGCCTTCATATTATACCAATTCCTTTTTTATCTTTCACTTGGGACATTTGATTGAAAGAGGTGTTGTTAAGAGATCTATGGTTTAGAGAATCTCGTGGGTAATATAGTAAAGAGATGAATGGGAAGAGACATTAAAGTTAAAAGCCACTTTAAGCATTAATACACATGAGTGTTGAAATGAGTTATGTAATACAAAATGACAAATGACCGGTTTGAAAGTAGTGTCGCATGAAGGGCCACATGGTTGAATGTATATATATAATTTTAATATAGTATTCCATTATATAATATTTATATACAGAATGAAATATTCATAATAAACTAGGGAATTTGATATTCATATTCATACCTTCCAAAGTTCTGAATTCGATCTCAAGATACATTAATTGATGTAATTTTAATTTTTCGTCAGTCTCTTATTAGAAAAATTAATGAAAAGTTGACTGAGCTTATTTTTGAGGGACATGCGACATATTAAACTTACATTTTGACATGTCTCTCTCTCTCTCTCTACCATATTCTCCACAGCATACTCGTTATCATGCAAATTTTCTTGTACGTTCCAATCACCCTAAAAAACATCACAATACCCCCATCATATCTCTACTACAAAAAATAATAACTTCGTCAATCTTATCACTACATACCAATGGAAAACCACATTCTTTCTTCACTTTCATTCAACTCAATCTCTCACTAAACCTCACACGCCACCACCCTCCTAAACCCATTTCCATATCTCACATGTAAAATGGGTACACCAATAACCTATATACATAAACATCATACATATAAAATCGGTACACCAATTAACACACACAACAAACTCAACGGGCACCCTCTATTCTCCCTTTAATACCCATGCACACCAACAAAACTAAACACACACTCTCTCTCTCTCTCTCTCACACACACACACACACACACACACACATATCCACATACACCATTAACTCATATACAACACCCACATTATAACCACTTAATCCTCACCCAACTCTATGTCCTCAAAATACACACAAAACTGTGACACCCCGCCTAATTAATTACCGGGTGATTAGTCCTTAATTAATTAATTTCAGAATATCAAGTTGGTTCAGATAATGCATTACTGTCGAGAACTCAAATTTTAATTTAATAAAACTAACCACCTAGTACTTTAAAAAGGTTGATGTCCAATATTTTATCTTATCATTAATTACTACCAAAAAAATATCAATAAACACCATGTATCACAGTAACGTAAATATAGTCCGACTGAAGGAAAATAAATGGTTGGAGTAAACATCTCCAAATACAATCCCATACAATAAATCAACTGAAAGAAACCAAATCCAAGAGAGAGTTTAAAACGACTAAATCTCTAAAAGTAAGCATAAGTAAGGACGACATGTCCAACAAGATGGATAACTGAAAAAGAAAGGATAGGCTGAATCGTCTACTCACAATAATCCTGCAGCTTCCACAGCAGCTACAGCACGACAACTGGATAGAGTCTCCTAAAGTTGGTGTCCCTGTGGCTGGGAACCTAAAATAATGGGACAATAGAGAGATATACAGAAAAACGGGTTAGAGCCCGAATTGAAAACAGTTTTAAATAGCAACTGCTTAAATTGATTCAATTAGCACAATTATTAATCAAGTTAACTTAGCATACTCACTTGAGATACTCACCCCTCAATCTAGTGTGCACGTCTAATGAGCCTAACTACCCATACTAGTCATGATACCCTGACTGACTACTAACTGTATAATATGAAGTTTGACAATCTCTCTAAATAATGTAAAAATTGACGTACTTATGATTTCGATATATAATTAGGATTTCTTTAGGTTATTCTCATATTCTTTAAACTGCCCAACTGATAATACAATAAGTGTACAAATAACAATAGTGACAACAACATAAGGCACCAAACATGATTTTCGGTATACACATCTTATTCACTTTACGAATACATATCAAAGTATATAAATATAGCAACATCACACCCTTGGTTAAGAACCCATTAGTACTACGTATACTCGTCTATCTAGTCCATTTGCAAAGCTCACGCATGGAGGACAACATGTTCAATCTCTCGAGAACCAATAGAAACATAAACACATATTGGAGGTGAACATAGTCCCAAACCGATGGGCTACGGACATACCTACGCACCCATACGACCGTCATCACTATCGTTCTCATTGATAGCCCGTACCTAGATTCCATGCTCTAGTGGAACAACTCTAAATCCCGCGAAGGCACACAAGATTCGGTTGTCCATAACGCGTTAACCTCCGTTCAATAGCCAGTAGCTAGGTATGTTATACACATAATATTTTGAACAATAAGCATGCACACCACTTATATGAATTCATTAGCTTTCCCACAGTCTAGTGTTTGCAGTACGTATATTAACTCTTATTATAACCCGTACTTTATTCGTGTATACCCTACCTTATATTTTCGTACCTTCTCAATTTTATGAATTTTACCCTTCCGAGGGTCGACATATTTTCCTCTCACTATTAATTATCAATATAAGTGACTCGACGATCATTCTAGTTTATCACTCATTAAAATAAGCCTACGGGAAATTCGAAACAAAATCGGCTTAGAAAGGACCATTATGGAATCTCATTAGAAGGCCCAGAAATCTCATTCGAACGAGGTCGTTCGAACGAAGGTACTTCGAACGAACCACCAAACTCATTAAAAGGGCTACTGGAATCTCGTTAGAAGTCTCATTCGAACGAGGTCGTTTGAACGACCTGGGTTGGACTTCTAACGAAATTTCTGAAGTTGCCTAGTTCATCTCCAAAGTCCGTTTTTTTCGGATTTTTACCACTCAAAACTCAACATAAATTCACTCCAACCCAAATACAACGTTTCCCACTATTCTAAGTTATCTTAGAACACATAATAACATAATTTTGGAGGTCAAATCCTTCTAATCACCATTTAATTTCAATAAATCCCTAATTTTACTACTAACTCTATTAATGTGAACCCATAATTTATTTGTTCATAAAAACTCCCTTTTAATTCGTGATTTACATATAGTTCATCAACTTCCACATTTCTATTAAGGGAAAAATCCTCTACATGCAACCCCCCATCATATTTTTCTAAATATTTCTACACGATTCCATAATAGGAAAACCCAAATTAGTATTCGTTGTTCTAAAACCTCAATATATGTTAACAGGAGTAATAATTGCTAAGAGAAGAGCAAGATAATCACTTGCCTTAAGAATGAACTTTTGATTTGCGGGTTAAAATTGGTATAGGGGCGATCCTCCTAAAAGGATCTACGTGTTGGTGTACTTTTTGTTGTGAAAGGTTGAATTCTTGGCTAAGGCCCCAATGGAGTCTCATTCTTCTTCCTTGGTTCTTTCTCTCTTTCCCTCTCTTCTCACATAGGTTGAAATTGACAGCCATTAACCCTTAATGCCTTTTTAATTAACCCTATTTTCGTCCATTTAACCTTAAAATTCCTAAAGACCAAAATACCCCTCCGGGGTGCCATTTTGGGTTAAAAAGTCCCAGACTCCAAATAACATACCCGAATAGTGTTTTCTGACTATTTCGACCCTTTCGGACACTTTGGCGCACTCAAAATAGTCGTCCGAGTTATAAAAAAAATTATCTTTTAACCCTCCAAATATATATAAATGACGCGACTCATACGCGTCCCAATTATTTATAACATAACTGTCCTGTATCTCATTCCCGGCGATACTATTATTTCAATAATTACTAACTCTCATCCCGCTAGTGATTATTATTTTAAATTTCTCCATTTAATTTAATTAATCCCCATTTTCCATAAAAATAATTATGCATAAAAATACGGGGTATTACATACTTCCCCCCTAATAAAAGAATTTCGTCCCGAAATTCGAAAAAGAGTCGATTCCTCAACTTTTTGGTGCCTCCATTGATCACGTACTAGTGGTACTACTTTCGACTTTGAGAACATATGTGCTTGCGTTCAAATGATAAACTTATATATTAAACACCTTTTAACCCAAACAAACCCTAAACATGCACCAGTATGTGATTGAATAAGATAACGAACAAAGCAAGAACATTCAAACACATGCTTGTGAGGAAAAATCCCCCAAAGGGGCAAAACCATTTATTTTCATTATATTATGGTAACTGTACAATTTCGTATTACAATGAAAATACAAGTGACTAAGAATTACCCTTAGGTGTCGGATTCTGTAGTCGGCGGCTGGAAATGTCCCTTTCCAGGAGGGCTGCAATGAAGAAGAAGAATGGTCTTCTCTACAAGGGTATGAACAGCAAAACTGCGTTCCTGGGTTGCAAAGTGATTCACAAGTGTTTGGAAATTTGTGTGAATAAAAAACCTAGAGTCTTGGTCTCAATAGGTGAAGACTTAGAGTTTTTGTGCTCTGAAAATCATGTATGGAAGTCTTACAAAACAACTCCCCCGAAGTTGGTATTTATAAGAAAACAGATGAAGAGATTCACGTTCTTAAAACTCTAAAATTCTATCCAATGTACAGGTACCCCGAACCGGTTTGGGTACCCTGCGAACCGGTTCGCCCCTCGAACCGGTTCGGTCTGGGTTCGGGGAAACTTGCTGGGAACAGGGGATAAACACTTAGAAAAATTCCCAGTATTTTCAATGTAAATATCTCCATTTTCAACGGGCCATAACTTGTTTACCGTAGCTCGGATTGAGGTGCCGTTTCTTCCAGTATCTTCGATGTGGCAAGCTCTTTAACTTTCCAGTTGACTGGCCCTCTGGACGGTGCTATAAAATTACCAAATTGCCCTTGAACTTTCCTATCAAGCCTTGTTGCACTGTTTTGACTTCTCTGGCGTACCACTTGCTTTACGTGCCTAAAATCATGGAACGTAAAGTCATTGAGGTAGATGAGGGACACATGATGGAGATCATAAATGCTTGATTCCCGAAATTCGGATTGAGGCCGTCGTGTGCGATCGAGTAGAGACGTTCCAAATGTAATGGCGTACGACATACATAAATGTAACATGTTGGACATGAGAAAAATGTCCTTACAAATCTCCCCTTATGTCTATGCCGGTACATACATAAAAAATCCGAATTATCAAATAAAAAAATTGGCTATACAAATCTACCCTTCCATGAACCCAAAACTGGAAAGATACAAATGAATAAGTCTTCATCGTTTGTTCTTCAAATCTTTAAAACTTCAGATCTTCAATCTTCAAAATCTCAAATCTTTTCTCATCAGGGTGTGCAATTTAGTGATCCTCAATGTAGTACCTACACACATGAGATAAAGAAAAAATACGAAGTGATGTATCGAGTTTAAAATGAGATATCAAATGAAGAAAGCATGTAATATCAAATCTAAAAAACACAAAACTCCCCCAAAATATGATAATTCGTTCTCCCCCTTTTTTATGATGTCCCCAAATAGACTAATGAGAGAAATAAAGCAAAATAAGCAAGTGCGGGGTGTCACTAGAATAAAATCACACCATGAATGAACACAAAGCAACCAAGTCGATGATAGCGTAAATGAAGTGGTGTGATCAAATTCGATAGGAAAATCAATGCATACAAACATGACATATGTGCACGATGAATATTGGATACTCCTAGCAAATGAACTCAAATGCGTCCTTTGGTGTAAAAGAATGACAATATAAGATATTGACTCAATCAAATCAACAAATCAAAGCTCAAAGTGATTTTCACACCAATAACGTCCAAAACGATTTTATGCCTTTTCATGACTTTTAAGGAAGTGCAAACCCGTTTAAAGATTCTCCAACCAAACCCCCTCAGATATAATTTAGAATAGAGGCATTCTAAATTCTCAAACTTTGGAGAATTGATGGTGAAACCTAAGTGGCCCATATTTGGCAGGAAGTGCTTTTTATTGCCTTTAAATTTTTTTGGGCTCTTTTAACCTCTTTGGACCTCGGATATTAAAATTCCTCCATTTTTAGGTCTTTTTTAACGGTGGCTTTTGCGCAAAGGATAGATGATTACCTTTCGTAGCCCCTCCCCGTTATACAAAAACACACAGTCTCACCAAAACGGTTGTTACATGCATTCCAATCTTGTCAAGTTTTATCGCATATTGTACATTGTATAGACAGGATTGAGATGGAAACACTCAAGCCAATATGAGATAGACAAGTGCAATAAGCAGATATAGCCGTGCATGTGTGAAATAAAGGATATAGGAGTCAAACATATAGGATGATATCACTAATTACATCTCAAAGATTCCATATTAAGTAAAGCACATGGATGAAATTATGTAGCCTCTCAAATCTCTATCAAACAGTCACATGGAAATATGGAATGAAGTTGTGACTTGGCTATCTTAAATGCTCATCCATAAAAGGAGCAAAAAAAAATTATCAAAATAAAATCTTTTTGAGCTTTTCTCAAAATTTTTCTTAAAGGAAAATCTTTTTGTATTTTTCAAAAGAAATATAAAAAGCAAAAAGAATAAATAAAAAGCTATACAACTAAGCAATGGTACATATAAAACAGATTAGCAATAGGAAGCATATGATATGAACATGAAGAAGCATCCTATTCTAGACAAAGACCAACCCCTCAGTCAACTGTGCAATTTCCCAAAGACTTCCTAAGACTCTCAAATCGAAGGGCATCTAAAGGTTTCGTGAAAATGTCGGCTAACTGACGGTCGGTGGGAACGAAACTCAGGATTACGACTTTCTCCTCAACTAGCCATCGTATAAAGTGCTCACGTATCCTGATGTGCTTGGTGCGCGAATGCTGAACTGGATTGCGGGATATGTGTATCGCGCTCGTGTTGTCACAGGAAATGGTCATGATGTCCTGTGATATTCCATAATCCTCCAGCATTTGCTTCATCCACAAGAGTTGTGTGCAACAACTCCCGACGGCTATGTACTCAGCCTCCGCAGTGGACAAAGAGATGGAATTTTGCTTCTTGCTCAGCCAGGAGACAAGAACAGAACCAAAATAGAAACACCCACCAGAAGTGCTCCTACAACCATCTACATCCCCGGCCCAATCGGCATCCGAATAGGCGGACAAACGGTCATCGGTATCAAAGGAATACCAAATACCGTATGAGAGAGTCCCACTCACGTATTTAATAATACATTTTAGAGCAAGTAAATGTGACTCTTTTGGGGATGCCTGATATCGCGCACAGACTCCAACACTAAAGGCGATGTCGGGACGACTGGCAGTCAAGTAGAGAAGACTACCTATCATACTATGATATAAGGTTTGCTCTACGTCCTTGCCTGAAGTGTCCTTACTAAGCTTGGTAGTGGTACTCATAGGTGTACGTGCATGCTTAGTGGAGTCTAAACCAAATTTCTTCACTAGGTCTCTAGCATACTTGGATTGGGAGATGAACATCCCATCCTCTAGTTGACGAACCTGGAGACCAAGGAAGAATGTAAGCTCACCAACCATGCTCATCTCAAACTCACTTTTCATCTCCTCCTCAAAGTGGTGAGCATGCTGGGAGCATGTGGATCCAAAGACTATGTCGTCCACATAGACCTGGGCAACCAAAATAGCACCGTCATCTCTCCTGACGAACAACGTCATATCTACTCCCCCTCTCTTGAAGCCACGAGCTAAGAGATAGGAAGTAAGCCTATCGTACCAAGCACGGGGTGCTTGATTCAAACCATACAAGGCTTTCCTCAGAAAGTAGACGTGCTCCGGGTGCTGAGGGTCTTCAAACCCTTTTGGTTGTTCCACATAAACCTCCTCCTGTAGAATGACGTTCAGAAAGGCACTCTTGACATCCATCTGATATAACTTGAAACGCAGATGACATGCGATGGCGAGCAGAAGACGGACGGACTCAAGCCTCGCAACAGGAGCAAATGTCTCCCCAAAGTCTACACCCTCTATCTGTGTGTAGCCTTGAGCGACCAACCTAGCCTTTTTTTTTTTTATTATGGTACCATTTTCATCCATTTTATTCTTAAAAATCCACCGGGTACCTATCACATTAGTCTCACTAGGTCGGGGGACAAGTTCCCAGACATTGTTCTTTTTAAACTGAAGCAACTCATCTTGCATAGCTGATATCCAGTGTTCATCCTTGAGTGCTTCTTTATGGTTCTTGGGCTCGACTTTGGACGTGTAGTAAATATCGCTAACAACGTTCTCTAGCTGAGCACGAGTCATGACCCCTAGAGTGGGATCACCAACAATGGCAGAAGGGTCATGACTCTTGCGAACCCAAGCAGGTGTGTCCCTTACCACAAGAGTAGGGTCCACAGAGTGTGAGAGAGGAACATGTAAAACACTGTCAGAACAATCCTCATCCTCACACTGAAGGTTAGGATCAATAACCGTCGAAGGTTCGTCATCTTGCACGGTGACGTTTATTGATTCCATAATCTTAGAGCTCTTCAGGTTAAAAACTCGGTACGATCTTCTAGTCGATGAATATCCTAGAAATATTCCCTCGTCGCTCCGGGAGTCGAACTTTCCTAATTGCTCTCTATCCCGTAGGATGTAGCATTTACTCCCCAAAACACGGAAATATGCCAGGTTGGGCTTCTTGCCAGTCCACAACTCATAAGGAGTCTGAAGTGTGTGTGGACGCAAATAAACCCTATTCACCGTGTGGCATGCAGTAGACACTGCCTCCGCCCAAAATCTCCTAGAAACTTTACGACCTAGAAGCATAGATCTAGCCATCTCTTGGATCGTTCTATTCTTTCTCTCAATAATCCCATTATGCTGAGGAGTTCTCACAGCAAAAAACTCATGTTTGATCCCGAGGCTATCACAGTAAAGGTCTACCTTTGCTTCTGTGAATTCAGTGCCATTGTCACTACGCACCCTGTTAATAGTGACACCGTGTTGATTTTGCAGGACACGACACTTGGTCGTTAAAAATTCTACAGCATCGGATTTCTCTCTCAGAAAACCTACAATGGAGTACCTGGAGAAATCATCTACCATCACGAGGATGTACCTCTTACCACCTAGACTCTCAGTACGAGTGGGACCCATAAGATCCATGTGAATCAATTCAAGGACACGAGAGGTGGTAATGGAATGCAACTTCCTATGAGGACTACGAATTTGTTTTCCCAACTGACAGGGTCCACAAACGGTCGAAGTTGACTTTCCAAGAGATGGTAAGCCACGTACTAGGTCCTTTTTAGCTAAGCGATTGAGATCTCTAACGCTCACTTGACCTAGACGTTGGTGCCACAGATCCATAGGAGTGATCGTGGCGCTATTGCAGACAAGTGAGGACGTGGGATCAGTCCCATAGCAGTTATCCTTTGTCCTTACCCCTTGCACTAATAGTTTACCGGCTTGATTATAGACTTTACAAGTATCCCGATAAAACTTTACTGCAAAGTCAGCGTCGCACAGCTGGCTAATGCTGAGAAGGTTTGCTTTCAAACCTTTGACGTACAAAACATTTTCTAGCTTAGGAAATCCAGGTTACTCGACAGTACCTCGTCCTACAATGCTAGACTTGGCCCCATCTCCAAAGGTGACTCTGCCATCCTGATAGTCCTCAAGAGTCGTAAAAAATGAGGCATCACCTGTCATGTGTCTGGAGCACCCACTATCAAAATACCAATGTGAGGTATTATGTGCTTTGAGAGCAACATGAACAACAAAAGCCTTTTTATCTTTCTTAGTTACCCAAGTCGGGATGACCTTTTGTTTGCCTTTGTTGTTGTTGGTTTTAGCTGGAATGTGAGAAGCATTCACTAACGGCAAAGACATCCGTCGGAATTCTTCCATTAAACTCTGGGACGTGGCAGCTAAGAACTCAACTTTCTCTCTCAGACTTGAAAACTCATTAGTATGACGTGGTGGAGTATTAGTACGTCGTGTCCGACCCATGTTATAGCAAAACTCCCTAAGGTGGCCTTTTCTTTTGCAATAAGTACAAAAGGACACAGTCAAAGGCGGACCTTGGTTTGCCTTTCTTGGTCGAACTCTCCTTCGAGGTTTTTGATGGTGGCCATAAGGAGTCATAGTAAACTCAGGAACTGCTCCAGGTGCAATTTGGGACGTGGAGGCACCATCATAACCAATTCCTTGCCGATCACCAAAACCTAAAGCGGGGCCGAGGAGCATCTTTCCCATCTTACCAGATCTATCCTCGATTTGTACCTTGACTTCCCGTGCTTTCTTAAGATCATGAGTCAGCTGGGAAACAAGGGCTTCAAGTTTCTTTCGAGTCTCCACGGAGGAATGAAGCTGACTCGTAAGACTAGCCACTTGTTTAGTCAAGTCCCCTATCTCTTTCTCTAAAACACTCTCTCTCTCTCTAAACGAACTCTCTTTCTCGACACAGGCAGATTATCTCTCTCTCAGGGCGGTGAAGGTGGAGGACTCTCTTTCTCTCGCCTTTATTAAATCTTCCTCTAAGCCGGTGATCTTAAGAACTAGCGCTTTGTTACGTTTTTTAGTTTTAAAAGACTCAGAATATAACTCAGTGTAGGCGCGTTGAATATCACTTTCACTCTCACTTGAGTCATCCTCCCCCTCACTCACATCGATCTCACTATCGAGGTATCCCTGTGAAGCATCATCTCCATCGTCGTGAAGAGAACTGGGAGTGCTCACTTGACTGGCCATGAATGCGGTGAAGCTACACTCATGCGGTGACTCATCTCCTGAATCCACCGTCTCGACCTCACTGTCGTCGCTAAGAGTAGCATTAAGGACAAATTTCCCTTTCTCTCTATTCAGACGAGTGGCACACTCAAAGGCTCTATGAACCCTACCATCACACTCAAAGCATCTCTCACTTTCTTTCTTAGGAGGATTTTTGGAGTCTTTTTCATTTTTCTTTTCAAAGTTATTTTTCTCAAATTTCTTTTTATCTTTAAAATTGCCATTTTTCTTAAATTTGAGAATCCTCTTGAATTTTTTTGCAAAAAGAGCCAAATCATCTAAGTCAAAATCACACTCAGAATCTGACGTGTAAGTCTCTCTCTTTATATATGACTCTACCCTTTTTCTAGGCGACCCTTCACTCCTTCTCTCTTGGGCATTAAAGGCAATTCCCTTATCTTTAGATTTAGCAGTTTTAGGGAACATATCAATTTCATAAGTTTGCAAATCTCCTACAAGTTCTTCCAATTTTAGCGTATTTAAATTACCCATAGAATTTAGCACAGTGACTTTAGGGATAAAACGCTTAGGCAAAGAACGAAGAATCTTTTTAACAACTCTAGCATTAGGAATATGTTCACTAAGATTAAAGCTAGTATTCACAATGTCAGAAAGTCTAGCATAAAATTCATCAAAGCATTCAGATTCATGCATGGTGATGGTTTCAAACTGAGTTGTCAAATTTTGCAACTTAGATTCTTTCACAGCATTAGTTCCTTCATGGGTGAGTTGTAAAACATCCCATGCCTCTTTTGACGTGGTGCACGTCATTATGCGTTTGAACTCATCAGGTGTGACAGACCCAGAAATAACACTTAGACCCTTAGAATTAAAAGATGACCATTTAAATTCTTCTTCAGTCCAAGAAGTGATAGGTTTCAAGTTGATCACATTATCAACAGTCACGGAGGGAGGAGTCCACCCTCTTTCAACTAAAATCCAAACTCTTTCATCTATGGCTTTTAAATCCAACCTCATTCGGGATTTCCAATAAGCATAATTTGGCCCGTCAAAAACAGGCATTTTATTATATAACTTCTCCATTTGAACACGCACTTTTTCAAAAATCAATTTTTTCAGAAAATTGATATGTTAGAAAAAATTTGTGGAAAATAGAAATATGAGATAGATTAGCGTAACCTGCTCTGATACCAATTTGAGAACGTATGTGCTTGCGTTCAAATGATAAACTTATATATTAAACACCTTTTAACCCAAACAAACCCTAAACATGCAACAGTATGTGATTGAATAAGTTAATGAACAAATCAAGAACATTCAAACACATGCTTGGGAGGAAAAATCCCCCAAAGGGACAAAACCATTTATTTTCATTATAATATTATAACTATACAATTTCGGATTACAATGAAAATACAAGTAACTAAGAATTACCCTCACGTGTCGGATTCTGTAGTCGGCGGCTGGAAATGTCCCTTTCTAGGAGGGCTGCAATGAAGAAGAAGAACGGTCTTCTCCACAAGGGTATGAACAGCAAAACTGCGTTCTTGGGTTGCAAAGTGATTCACAAGTGTTTGGAAATTTGTGTTAATAAAAAACCTAGAGTATTGGGCTCAATAGGTGAAGACTTAGAGTTTTTGTGCTCTGAAAATCATGTATGGAAGTCTTACAAAACAACTCCCCCGAAGTTGGTATTTATAAGAAAACAGATGAAGAGATCCACGTTCTTAAAACTCTAAAATTCTATCCAGCATACAGGTACCCCGAACCGGTTCGCCCCCCCGAACCGGTTCGGTCTGGGTTCGGGGAAACTTGCTGGGAACAGGGGCTAAACACTTAGAAAAATTCCCAGTATTTTCAATGTAAATAACTCCATTTTCAACGGGCCATAACTTGTTTACCGTAGCTCGGATTGAGGTGCCGTTTCTTCCAGTATCTTCATTGTGGAAAGTTCTTCAACTTTCCATTTGACCGGTCCTCTGGACGATGCTGTAAAATTACCAAATTTCCCTTGAACTTCCCTATCAAGCCTTGTTGCACTGTTTTGACTTCTCTTGCATACCACTTGCTTTACGTGCCTAAAATCATGGAACATAAAGTCATTGAGGCAGATGAGGGACACATGATGGAGATTATAAATGCTTGATTCCCATAATTTGGATTGAGGCCGTCGTGTGCGATCGTGTAGAGACGTGCCAAATGTAACGGTGTACGACATACATAAATGTAACATGTTGGACATGAGAAAAATGTCCTTACAGACTTCGACTTACTCTCGCTCCGGTCTAAGATAGAAATCGGCCCCTCCTCGTAGGAGCTATCAGGATGTAAGTCTATCTCTTCCAACGCAATATGAGTATGGGCCAATTAATCTCGAAGAATTTTCCTCAGTGAAGAGATATGAAACACGTCATGGACTCTATGCAAGTGCTCCAGTAACCCAAGTCTATAAGCAACTGGCCCAATCCTCTCGATGATGGGGAATGGCCCTACATACCTATGCACCAACTTTCCCTTCTTCCCAAAATGCATAACTCCATTCATAGGAGACACGTGAAGTAATACTTGATCCCCACTATTAAACTCTCAAAAATAGTGTTTGGCATCAGCGTAACTCTTCTTCTAATCCTGAGCAACTCTAATACGGCTCCGTATCAACTCTATCCTTGCCGAAGTATCTTGAATCACCTCCGGAACCAATAATTTGTTGTCCCCCACCTCTAGCCAAAACGTTGGGGAACGACAAGGTCGAACGTATAGGGCCTCAAATGTAGCCATACCGATAGTAAATTAGTAGGAGTTGTTATAAGCAAACTCCACCAGTGGAAGGTATTGCTCCCAACTTTCTCCAAAATCAATGATGCGTATTCGTAACATATCCTCTAACATCTGATTCGTCTCCTCTATCTGACCATCCATCTGCGGGTGATAGGCGGTGCTCAGCCGTAACTCCGTACCCAACGCCTCCTGAAAACATTCCCAAAATTGAGAAATGAACACCTTGTCTCTTTTAGACACGATATTAAGAGGCACTTCGTGGAGTCTAACTATCTCTACTATGAATAACTGGGCGTACTGTCCCATGGTGTAGGCTGTCTTGGCTTGCAGAAAGCGAGCTACCTTGGTCAGCCGGTCCACTATTACTCATATCGAATCGTGACCCCTCTGCGATGTAGGTAACCTCGTGATGAAATCCATGGAAATGCTCTCCCATTTACACATAGGAACCTCTAATGGCTGTAGAAGTTCCGCCGGTCTCTGATGGTCCACTTTTACCAACTGACAAGTGGCACATTTCGAGATGAACTCGGCAATATCCTTCTTCATTCCGCTCCACCAGTACTGTCTTCGCATGTCTTGGTACATCTTATCCCCACTGGGATGCACTGCAAATCGAGAACCGTACAACTCTGTCATCACTTTGTGTCACAGATCTTCACCCTCGGGGACAACCAGTCTACCATTAAAACGTAGTCCCCCGTCTGAACCCACGATGTACGATTCAGCCCCCTCGGCTAAAAGCTTCACTATCTGACTTTGGCAGAACGGATCATCTGCCTGAGCCTGTACTACTCCCATAATAATCTGGGGCATAATTGTTATTGCAGACATAAATGATCAAGCCACCGCATCATAGTTCCCTAATTCCTTCCATTTTTCTTCCCACACCTCAGCCACCTCACCAACCGTCCTTCGGCTCAATGCGTCTGCTACCACGTTAGCCTTCTTCGGGTGGTATTGGATATCAAATTGATAATCCTTCATGAACTCAAGCCATCGACATTGACGCATATTTAACTCCTTCTGCGTGAAGAGGTACTGTAATGACTTGTGGTCCATGAATAAGTGAAATTTCTCCCCTAGGAGGTAGTGTCTCCAAATCCAAAGTGCGAACACGACTGCTGCTAACTCCAAGTTATGGGTGGCGTAATTACTCTCCTGAGACTTAAGCTTACGAGAGGCATAAGCTATAGCCTGATCTTCCTACTGAAGTACACCTCCAAGTCCTAATAAGGACGCATCAGTGTAGATTAGAAACTCCACTCCCGGCCTAGGTAATGCTAACACTAGTGCCGAGGTTAACTTATCTTCAAGCTCATCGAAGTCCAGCTGACAGGTGTCACCATAGATAAATGGCACCCCCTTGCGAGTCAAGTGCGTTAACGGGCCCGCTATCTTTGAAAACCCTCAAATGAATCTCCTATAGTATTCGGCTAAACCCAAGAAACTGCGTATCTCGATCGGTGTCGTGGGTTGTCCCCACTCCCTCACCGCTGACCCCTTCCTCATATTCACGAATATCCCTCTATCGGAGATGATATGCCCCAAAAACTGTACCTCCTTCAGCTAAAATCCACATTTCTCGTATTTTGCGTACAACTAATGCTGTCGCAGTGTTTGCAAAACTTGTCTCAAGTGCTCGGCATGGTCCTCCTCGGTCTGTGAGTAAACCAGAATATCATCTATGAATACGATAATGAACTGGTCCAGGAACTCTCTGAACACCCTGTTCGTCAAGTCAACGAACACGGCTAGGGAGTTGGTTAGCCCAAAAGGCATAACCCTGAATTCGTAGGAACTATATCTCATCAGGATAGCAGTCTTCGACACGTCCCGTTCCCTAATATGTAGTTGATGGTACCCCGATCTCAAATCAATCTTTGAGAAGAAAGACGCTCCTCTCAGCTGGTAGAATAAGTCATCGATTCTAGGCAACGAATATTTGTTCCGTATCGTGACTTTATTCAACTCCCAGTAATCAAGACATAATCGTAATGAACCATCCCTCTTCTTAACGAACAATACGGGAGCACCCCACGGTGAAGTACTTCGACGGATAAACCCCTGCCCCAATAACTTTTCAATCTGGTCACGCAACTCCCTCATCTCTGCCGGAGCCATACGGTAAGGTGCGCGAGCTATCGGTGGAGTGTCTGGCACTAAATCAATGACGAAGTCTATTTCTATACTCGGTGGTAACCTCGAAATCTCCTAAAACACATCGGCAAACTCTTGAACTACAGGAATCGAATCAAGAGGTACCACAACCTTGGTAGAGGTCTCCTCCTCTATATAGTATAAATGAGTGGACGATCCTCCCTCAGAGCGAGGCATCGCCACCAAGAACATCTCTTTCCCGGGTATGGCAAAAACTATACTCTTGTTATAACAATCAATCATGGACCTATACCTGACAAGCCAATCCATACATACAATCGCGTTGTACTCGGACATGTTTAATACGAGCATGTCAGCGGGTAAGATGAACCTCCCAATCTCTATACATACCCCTCGACAAATAAAAGAAATAAAGGAACCCCTACTCAATGGCGAATCCACACAAGTGGTCGTACCCTCTGCTGTATCAACTAACCCCGTAGTATGTGAAAATCCCGTGGTAATAAAGCAGTGTGTGGCTCCCGTGTAAAATAAAATGTGCCCTAAAGTCCCCTAGATAGGAAATATACCCTCAATCACTGGTGGGTCCTGTGGAACTGTGGCCTTATGCATATTATAGACTCGTCCATACTAAGTTGCCCTTACTGAACTGGGGCAACTAAAATGGGTGGCAATGTTGCCATTTGTGGAGGTGCTGGGAGGGCTGCAGGAAATAACGGTCTCTGGGGTTCCTGATGGACACCCTGCTGCTGTTGCTGCTGGCCCCTATCCTTCTGAGGGCAGTCCTGTCGTTTATGGCCAGTGTTGTCACACGTGAAACATCTCCCTGGGAAAGGTCCCCCTCTATCCCTGCTGTTGCCCCCGAACCTGATGGCCATTACCACCCCTCCCTTGGCCGTTCTGGCCCTACTGAAACTACTGATGGCCCTGCTAGCCCTGATGGCCATGTTGGCCCTGATGGCCATGTCGAAAGCCTCCCTTCCCATGCTTAAAACCTCTTGACCTGAACCTTTTAGGATCCCCTTGTCGGGAACCCTGATCACTGTGCCTATGCTGGCCCTAAACTGTCTGTGCCCCACCGGCACCATTTCCTCTTGCCCTTCCCTATTGGCAAGGGTCTCCCACCTTCTTAACCTCGAACTAGTGGAAGCGGTGGTCCTGGCAGTGGAGTAGTGTTGCGTTTACCACATCTGAATAAGTGGCCAAGGAGATATTTCCTATTAGGTGCTGGCGGATCCTCCATGTCAACCCATCAATGAAGCACTGAATCTTTTTCTTTTCGATCGGAATCTCACTTGGTACAATGTTGAGGAGATTAGTAAACTTTGCCTCATATTCTGCCACGTTCCTTCCCTCCTACTTCAGATTTGCTAACTTTTGACTCATCTCTGTCTGGACAGCCAAAGGAAAATACTTGCGGTCGAACTGCACTGAAAAATCTCAAATACTGAGAGTGTCTCTCTCCTCAGCGGTGGTGATGGACTCCCACCACTGCAATGCTTCCCCCACTAGTTTGAATGTGGCCAAAATATGACTCTGTACTTCCATGCACTCGTGCATCCTCAAATGCCTTTGGATTCCCTTTTTCCATTGGCTTGCCATAACTACATCAGAGGTCCTTGAAAACTCGGGAGGATGCGCCTTCTGGAAATCATCCCTAACACATTCCCAAGCAGAAGGGAAAACTTAGGCCTGAACTGGAGCCCCCACTAGTGCCCGAGGTGGTTCCTGTTGCACTATGGCCAAAGCAGCGTTGACTGCTTGAGCTACAATAGCTGCCACTTCAGTGGTATTCATCACACCCTGAGCAGGTGCAGGCTGAGCCTCTAGCTGGGCTTCCCTAGGAACTCTTTGTGCACGCATTGGAGGCATCTGAAAATAGAGAAGAGTTTCATAAGTCTACAGTTATATTCTCAAATTAGCAGAAGAACGTAAAATATATAAAGAGTACAACAATCCTAAAATATAGGGCTCTATATCAAGGACGCTAAGCGGAAACATAATAAGCCGTACATATCCTAAGGACACTAGAACCTGATGCTCTGATACCACCTGTGACACCCCGCCTAATTAATTACCGAGTGATCAGTCCTTAATTATTTAATTTCAGAATATCAAGTTGGTTTAGATAATGCATCACTGTCGAGAACTCAAATTTTAATTTAATAAAACTAACCACCTAGTACTTTAAAAAGGTTGATGTCCAAAATTTTATCTTATCATTAATTACTACCAAAAGAATATCAATAAACACCATGCACTACAGTAACGTAAATACAGTCCGACTGAAGTAAAATAAATGGTTAGAGTAAACATCTCCAAATATAATCCCATACAATAAATCAATTGAAAGAAACCAAATCCAAGAGAGAGTTTAAAACGATTAAATCTCTGAAAGTAAGCATGAGTAAGGACGACATCTCCAACAAGATGGATAACTGAAAAAGAAAGGATAGGCTGAATCGTCTACTAGAAATAATCCTATAGCTTCCACAGCAGCTACAACACGGCAACTGGATAGAGTCTCCTAAGGTTGGTGTCCTTGTGACTGGGCATATAAAATAATGGGACAATAGAGAGATATATAGAAAAATGGGTCAGAGCCCAAGTTGAAAACAGTTTTAAATAGCAAGTGCTTAAATTGATTCAATTAGCACAATTATTAATCAAGTTAACTTAGTGTACTCACTTGAGATACTCACCCCTCAATCTAGTGTGCACGTCTAAAGAGCCTAACTACCCATACTAGTCATGATGCCCTGACTAACTACTAAGTGTATAATATGAAGTTTGAAAGTCTCTCTAAATAATGTAAAAACCGATGTACTTATGATTACGATATAAAATTAGGATTTCTTTAGGTTATTCTCATATTCTTCTAACTGCCCAACTGAAAATACCATAAGTGTACAAATAACTATAGTGACAACAGCATAAGGCACCAAACATGATTTCCGGTACACACCTCTTATTCAATTTATGAATACATACCAAACTATATAAATATTGCAACATCACACCCTTGGTTAAGAACCCATTAGTACTACGCATACTTGACTATCTAGTCCATTTTAAAAGCTCACGCTTGGAGGACAACAGGTTCAATCTCTCGAGAACCAATAGAAACATAAACCCATATTAGAGGTGAACATAGTCCCAAGCCGATGGACTACGCACCCATACGACCGTCATCACTATCATTCTCACTGATAGCCCATACCTAGATTCCATGCTCTAGTGGTACAACTCCAAATCCCCTGAAGGCACATAAGATTCGATTGTCCACAACACGTTAACCACCGTTCGATAACCAGTAGCTAAGTATGTTATACACATAATATTTTTAACAATAAGCATGCACACCACTTATATGAATTCATTATCTTTCCAACAGTCTAATGTTTGCAGTACATATATTAACTCTTATTACAACCCATACTTTATTCGTGCATACCCTACCTTATATTTTCGCACCTTCTCAATTTTATGAATTTTACCCTTCCGAGGGTCGACATATTTTCCTCCCATTATTAATTATCAATATAAGTCACTCGACGATCATTCTAGTTTATCACTCATTAAAATAAGCCTACGGGAAGTTCGAAACAAAATCGGCTTAGAAAGGACCATTATGGAATCTCATTAGAAGGCCCAGAAATCTCATTCGAACGAGGTCGTTCGAACAAAGGTACTTCGAACGAACCACCAAACTCGTTAGAAGGGCTACTAGAATCTCATTAGAAGTCTCATTCGAACGAGGTCGTTCGAACTACCTGGGCTGAACTTCTAATGAAATTTTTGAAGTTTCCCAGTTCATCTCCAAAGTCCGTTTTTCCGGATTTTTACCACTCAAAACTCAACCTAAATTCACTCCAGCCCAAATACAACGTTTCCCACCATCCTAAGTTGTCTTAGAACATATAATAACATAAATTTGGAGATCAAATCCTTCTAATCATCATGTAATTTCAATAAATCCCAAATTTTACTACTAACTCTATTAATGTGAACCTATAATTTATTTGTTCATAAAAACTCCCTTTTAATTCGTGATTTACATCTAGTTCATCAACTTCCACATTTCTATTAAGGGAAAAATCCTCTACATGCAACCCCCCATCATATTTTTCTAAATATTTGTACACAATTTCATCATAGGAAAACCCAAATTAGTATTCGTTGTTCTAAAACCTCAATATATGTTAACAGGAGTAATAATTTCTAAGAGAAGAGCAAGATAATCACTTGAATTAAGAATGAACTTTTGATTTGCGGGTTGAAATTGGTATAGGTACGATCCTCCTGAAATGATCTATGTGTTGGTGTACTTTTTGTTGTGAATGGTTGAATTCTTGGCTAAGGCCCTAATGGAGTCTCCTTCTTCTTCTTTGGTTCTCTCTCTCTCTCTTTCCCTCTCTTCTCACATAGGTTGAAACTGACAGCCACTAACCCTTAATGCCTTTTTAATTAACCAATTTTCGTCCGTTTAATTACCTTAAAATTCCTAAAGACCAAAATACCCCTCCGGGGTGCCGTTTTAGGTTAAAAAGTCCCGAACTCCAAATAACATACCCGAATAGTGTTTTCTGACTATTTTAACCCTTTCGGACACTCTGGCGGACTCAAAACAGTCGTCCGAATTATACAGAAAAAATTATCTTTTAACCCTCGAAATATATATAAATGACGCGACTCATACGCGTCCCAATTATTTATAACATAACTGTCGTGTATCTCATTCCCGGCCATACTATTAATTCATTAATTACTAACTCTCATCCCGCTAGTGATTATTATTTTAAATTTCTCCCTTTAATTTAATTAATCACCATTTTCCATAAAAATAATTATGCATAAAAATACGGGGTATTACAAAAACTCAGATACATGCCTAATACCCATATATGTGGGTGGGTGTCCTATGTGTGTGTGTGTGTGTTACATGTGGATGTGTTTATATATATGCATTATTTGTGTATATATGTGTGAGACATGTTTGTGTATATACATAATACACTACACCAAATCCTGCGAATGGTCACGCCCAGTGGGTCACGGCCCAAGTCCGCGACCAGCTGGTCGCGGACTTGGGCCGTGACCCACTCAATATTTGGCGTGACCATATTTATTATCACACTAAATTATCGATGCTCTCGAAGTAATTTTCTTATTTCTACACTTAGGCTTAAAAACATGGCGATAGAGGGTGATAACTCGAAACAGCTCCCGAACGGCCCCGTGGGTGGCACCAACACCTCCCACGAGACCAACGTAACTCGTAGGAACGGACCCCGCAGCCGCGGGTGTCCCGGTTTGAGAGTACGACGGTAATTTGCTTATTTCTACACTTAGGCTTAACATGGCGTTAGAGGGTGAAAACTCGAAACAGCCCCCGAACGGCCCCGTGGGTGGTACCAACACCTCCCACGGGACCAACGTAACTCGTAGGAACAGACCCCGCAGCCGCGGGTGTCCCGGTTTGAGAGTACGACGGTAATTTTCTTATTTCAACACTTAGGCTTAAAAACATGGCGTTAGAGGGTGAGAACTCGAAACAGCCCCCGAACGGCCCCGTGGATGGCACCAACACCTCCCACGGGACCAACGTAACTCGTAGGAACTGACCCCGCAGCCGCGGGTGTCCCAGTTTGAGAGTATGACGGCAATTTGCTTATTTCCACACTTAGGCTTAAAAACATGGCGTTAGAGGGTGAGAACTTGAAACAGCCCCCGAACGGCCCCGTGGGTGGCACCAACACCTCCCACGGGACCAACGTAACTCGTAGGAACTGACCCCGCAGCCGCGGGTGTCCCGGTTTGAGAGTACGATGGTAATTTGCTTATTTCTACACTTAGGCTTAACATGGCGTTAGAGGGTGAAAACTCGAAACAGCCCCCGAACGGCCCCGTGGGTGGTACCAACACCTCCCACGGGACCAACGTAACTCGTGGGAACAGACCCCGCAGCTGCGGTTGTCCCGGTTTAAGAGTACGACGATAATTTGCTTATTTCCACACTTCGGCTTAAAAACATGGCGTTAGAGGGTGAGAACCCGAAACAGACCCCGAACGGCCCCGTGGATGGCACCAACACCTCCCACGGGACCAACGTAACTCGTAGGAACTGTCCCCGCAGCCGCGGGTGTCCCGATCTGAGAGTACGACGGCAATTTGCTTATTTCTACACTTAGGGTTAACATGGCATTAGAGGGTGAAAACTCGAAACAGCCCCCGAACGGCCCCGTGGGTGGTACTAACACCTCACACGGGACCAACGTAACTCGTGGGAATGGACCCCGCAGCCGCGGGTCTCCCAGTTTGAGAGTATGACGATAATTTGCTTATTTCCACACTTGGGCTTAAAAACATGGCGTTAGAGGGTGAGAACTCGAAACAGCCCCCGAACGGCCCCGTGGGTGGCACCAACACCTCCCACGGGAACAATGTAACTCGTAGGAACTGACCCCGCAGCCGCGGGTGTCCCGGTTTGAGAGTACGATGGTAATTTGCTTATTTCTACACTTAGGCTTAACATGGCGTTAGAGGGTGAAAACTCGAAACAGCCCCCGAACGGCCCCGTGGGTGGCACCAACACCTCCCACGGGACCAACGTAACTCGTGGGAATGGACCCCGCAGCCGCGGGTCTCCCGGTTTGAGAGTACGACGGTAATTTGCTTATTTTCACACTTAGGCTTAAAAACATGGCGTTAGATGGTGAGAACTCGAAACAGCCCCCGAACGGCCCCGTGGGTGGCACCAACACCTCCCACGGGACAAACGTAACTCGTAGGAACTGACCCCGCAGCCGCGGGTGTCCCGGTTTGAGAGTACGACGGTAATTTGCTTATTTCTACACTTAGGCTTAAAAACATGGCGTTAGAGGGTGAGAACCCGAAACAGTCCCCGAACGGCCCCGTGGGTGGCACCAACACCTCCCACGGGACCAACGTAACTCGTGGGAACGGACCCCGCAGCCGCGGGAGTCCCGGTTTGAGAGTACGACGGTAATTTGCTTATTTCCACACTTAGGCATAAAAACATGGCGTTAGAGGGTGAGAACTCGAAACAGCCCCCGAACGGCCCCGTGGGTGGCACCAACACCTCCCACGGGACCAACGTAACTCGTAGGAACTGACCCCGCAGCCGCGGGTCTCCCGGTTTGAGAGTACGGCAGTAATTTTCTTATTTCTACACTTAGGCTTAAAAACATGGCGATAGAGGGTGATAACTCGAAACAGCTCCCGAACGGCCCCGTGGGTGGCACCAACACCTCCCACGGGACCAACGTAACTCGTAGGAACGGACCCCGCAGCCGCGGGTGTCCCGGTTTGAGAGTACGACGGTAATTTGCTTATTTCTACACTTAGGCTTAACATGGCGTTAGAGGGTGAAAACTCGAAACAGCCCCCGAATGGCCCCTTGGGTGGTACCAACACCTCCCACGGGACCAACGTAACTCGTGGGAACAGGCCCCGCAGCCGCGGGTCTCCCAGTTTGAGAGTATGACGATAATTTGCTTATTTCCACACTTGGGCTTAAAAACATGGCGTTAGAGGGTGAGAACCCGAAACAGTCCCCGAACGGCCCCGTGGGTGGCACCAACACCTCCCACGGGACCAACGTAACTCGTGGGAACGGACCCCGCAGCCGCGGGTGTCCCGGTTTGAGAGTACGACGGTAATTTGCTTATTTCCACACTTAGGCTTAAAAACATGGCGTTAGAGGGTGAGAACTTGAAACAGCCCCCGAACGGCCCCGTGGGTGGCACCAACACCTCCCACGGGACCAACGTAACTCGTAGGAACTGACCCCGCAGCCGCGGGTGTCCCGGTTTGAGAGTACGATGGTAATTTGCTTATTTCTACACTTAGGCTTAACATGGCGTTAGAGGGTGAAAACTCGAAACAGCCCCCGAACGGCCCCGTGGGTGGTACCAACACCTCCCACGGGACCAACGTAACTCGTGGGAACAGGCCCCACAGCCGCGGGTCTCCCAGTTTGAGAGTATGACGATAATTTGCTTATTTCCACACTTGGGCTTAAAAACATGGCGTTAGAGGGTGAGAACTCGAAACAGCCCCCGAACGGCCCCGTGGGTGGCACCAACACCTCCCATGGGACCAATGTAACTCGTAGGAACTGACCCCGCAGCCGCGGGTTTCCCGGTTTGAGAGTACGACGGCAATTTGCTTATTTCCACACTTAGGCTTAAAAACATGGCGTTAGAGGGTGAGAACTCGAAACAGCCCCCGAACGGCCCCGTGGGTGGCACCAACACCTCCCACGGGACCAACGTAACTCGTGGGAATGGACCCCGCAGCCGCGGGTCTCCCGGTTTGAGAGTACGACGGTAATTTGCTTATTTCCACACTTAGGCTTTAAAACATGGCGTTAGAGGGTGAGAACTCGAAACAGCCCCCGAACGGCCCCGTGGGTGGCACCAACACCTCCCACGGGACCAACGTAACTCGTAGGAACTGACCCTGCAGCCGCGGGTGTCCCGGTTTGAGAGTACGACGGTAATTTGCTTATTTCTACACTTAGGCTTAAAAACATGGCGTTAGAGGGTGAGAACCCGAAACAGTCCCCGAACGGCCCCGTGGGTGGCACCAACACCTCCCACGGGACCAACGTAACTCGTGGGAACGGACCCCGCAGCCGCGGGTGTCCCGGTTTGAGAGTACGACGGTAATTTGCTTATTTCCACACTTAGGCTTAAAAACATGGCGTTAGAGGGTGAGAACTCGAAACAGCCCCCGAACGGCCCCGTGGGTGGCACCAACACCTCCCACGGGACCAACGTAACTCGTAGGAACTGACCCCGCAGCCGCGGGTGTCCCGGTTTGAGAGTACGATGGTAATTTGCTTATTTCTACACTTAGGCTTAACATGGCGTTAGAGGGTGAAAACTCGAAACAGCCCCCGAACGGCCCCGTGGGTGGTACCAACACCTCCCACGGGACCAACGTAACTCGTGGGAACAGGCCCCGCAGCCGCGGGTCTCCCAGTTTGAGAGTATGACGATAATTTGCTTATTTCCACACTTGGGCTTAAAAACATGGCGTTAGAGGGTGAGAACTCGAAACAGCCCCCGAACGGCCCCGTGGGTGGCACCAACACCTCCCATGGGACCAATGTAACTCGTAGGAACTGACCCCGCAGCCGCGGGTGTCCCGGTTTGAGAGTACGACGGCAATTTGCTTATTTCCACACTTAGGCTTAAAAACATGGCGTTAGAGGGTGAGAACTCGAAACAGCCCCCGAACGGCCCCGTGGGTGGCACCAACACCTCCCACGGGACCAACGTAACTCGTGGGAATGGACCCCGCAGCCGCGGGTCTCCCGGTTTGAGAGTACGACGGTAATTTGCTTATTTCCACACTTAGGCTTTAAAACATGGCGTTAGAGGGTGAGAACTCGAAACAGCCCCCGAACGGCCCCGTGGGTGGCACCAACACCTCCCACGGGACCAACGTAACTCGTAGGAACTGACCCCGCAGCCGCGGGTGTCCCGGTTTGAGAGTACGACGGTAATTTGCTTATTTCTACACTTAGGCTTAAAAACATGGCGTTAGAGGGTGAGAACCCGAAACAGTCCCCGAACGGCCCCGTGGGTGGCACCAACACCTCCCACGGGACCAACGTAACTCGTGGGAACGGACCCCGCAGCCGCGGGTGTCCCGGTTTGAGAGTACGACGGTAATTTGCTTATTTCCACACTTAGGCTTAAAAACATGGCGTTAGAGGGTGAGAACTCGAAACAGCCCCCGAACGGCCCCGTGGGTGGCACCAACACCTCCCACGGGACCAACGTAACTCGTAGGAACTGACCCCGCAGCCGCGGGTCTCCCGGTTTGAGAGTACGGCAGTAATTTTCTTATTTCCACACTTAATTTTTATATTTCTACTTGGTTACTGATAATTTTAACTCATATATGCCATTTTTCAGTTTGATTAATTTCTTTTGTAAAACTACTTGGTTACTGATACTTTTATCTTTTGTATCCTATCATTTGTAGGATTTTTGCACCTGGATCAAATGAAGGAGGCAATGGTTTACAACATCATGATTATTTATATGTTGTGGACATTCAGGATAATGTTTTTTATGTGTTATAGCCGTGCAGGCTTTTATTGTTTAGTTTTATGTCCGTGCGGGCTTTTATAATTTGATTGTTGAATTTTATAGCCGTGCGGGCTTTATAATAAGCAGGTTTTTCATTTACAGGTTTTGGAATGTCAAGAAAATAGAGGAAACGCTGCCCAATTTTTTTTTTGTCTGTGAATTATTAAGACGTGTAATATTTTTAAGTTTGTATATATATTTGTTTATTAACAACATTCTCAATTCGCAATTTGTGATTTTTTTTTATTGTTTTGCCTATAATAAATATTTGTAACACCTCGTAGCAACCGATGATGCACTCACAGGAACCCCAATTTTAGGATTGGGCAAAAAAATACATTTTTTTAAAATTACAGATAAATATGGTCATGGATTTTGTCCATGACCATTTTAATTTTTTTTTGTCGCGCTTAAAAGTGGTCGCGGTCAAAGTCCGCGACCATTTTTTTTATTTTTTATCACGGTAATGGGTCGCGGACTAGGGCCGCGACCAATTTTTTTTTAATTTTTTTTGTCACACACATGGGTCACGGCCAAAGTCCGCGACCAATTTGTCACGGTCGTGGATCATGGACAAGGACCGTGACCAATTTTTTTAATTTTTTTTTGTCACGCAAATGGGTCGCGGACTTTGGCCGCGACCAATTTGTCACGGTTGTGGGTCATGGACAAGGGCCGCGACCAATTTTTTTAATTTTTTTTTGTCACGCACATGGGTCGCGGACTTTGGCCGCGACCAATTTGTCACGGTTATGGGTCACGGATTAGAGCCGCGACCCATCACGGCATGGGTCACGGCCTAAGTCCGCGACCATCTGCCGTGACCCCTCTCGGCCGTGACCATTTTTTGGTCACGGACTTGGGCCGCGACCCACGAAAATGGTCACGCCCGAAATGGTCACGGCCCAAGTCCGCGACCCACAGGTTTGGTCAGGGATTTTGGCCGTGACCAATCGCCAGTTTTGGTGTAGTGATAGATGTGTGTGTTATGTTATATATATCTAGTATGTGTATGTATATGTATATATGTCTATGTAAAAAAAGAGGGAGGAAATGGATTTTAGAGGGAGAGAGAGAGAGGAAATGAATTTTAGAGATTGATTATTAAGGGGAGCCACCACCATAGAGGTTTTCGCCATTGAGAGAAAAGAAAATATGTGGCGGTAAAACCTCAAATCGTGCAAGGGGGAGAGAGAAATCTTAGATAAGAGAGGGCATGGAATGGAGAAATATATATATATATATATATATATATATATATATATATATATATATATATATATATATATATATATATATAGAGGGAGAGAGAGAGAGAGAGAGATCTTCTGATATAAAAAATTCCAAAGAAAGTTAAAATGAATAAATAATCAATAGGAAACTCAATATTGGATGATTGATGGTGACGAAGTACACCGTCGACAATGACGTCATCTTCACTGAGATCATTAATAGTGATAGTGAAAATTGTTGAGAAATAAGTCAGATGTGATATGTAGAAAACCGTTGACACGGAAGTTATATGTGGTTTATAGTGGAGAAAATTATAAATTTATACTTTAAATTATGTAGGTTTAAAGAAAGATTGTTTAAAAAATGCGAACGTAATAGAGGAGATACAGGGGAAGCAGGAACGTCTCTCCATTCTTCGATATTATCAATGAGTAACTTTACTACTCTCTACTTGTCCAATTAATATAAATTTGGGTATGTATGAATTCTCACATTTGAGGAAAGAATTTAGTTTCAAAATTAAAATGCATCTCTTAGGTGTGAATTTAAATAAAAATGTGATAATTAAATATCATGGTAATCAAGTATGAGTTCAGACCTCACAAGTGGGAATTCAAGAGTAAATATGTATTTCCACCTTCTCCCTCACTTAAATTCTCTTCCTCACTCGCACTCTAGAATGGTTTGAAACATCGTCGAGTCTTTCACGTTTAGATATGTCCTCATTGACGTGAGACAAATTATAAGTGATAATTTGACTTGACCTGAACACACATAAATTCCGTTCATGTGGTTATTCACCCCTGGAATCCACTGTCTCGACGTCACTATCGCTAAAAGTGGCCTTATGTGCAACTTTCTTGCCCTGTCTCTTTAGCCTAGTGGGACACTTATGTGCCTTATGTTCCTTGCCCTCAGACTCGTAGCATCTTATCCTTTCATCATTCTCACAACCACTCTTTCCCTCATTGCCATTGTTCTTTTTCTCAAAAGTATTTTCTTTGGAGAATTTGATAATTTTTTTGAATTGTTTTGCAAAAAGAGCTAAGTCATCTAACTCAAAATCAAAATCAAACTCCGAATCACAGGCTTTTTCTTTCTTCCTTTTCATAGTTGGTGTTTTCAAAGCAATTGCTATTTACATAGGTTTACGTGACAACCCGCGATCCGAGATAAGGGGTGGCCAGCCCGATACTCAAACGTAACAGGAATCATGGATGGATAACATTCTCAGCATCAACAATAATAAACCGTATACGGGAAAACCGCCCAATATATCAGAACACAAGTTGCCAAAAAGTTTAGAAATTTAAAATGCAGTTATGAAATTTAATTTAAAACAACCCCATCTGATAAGCGAGTGGAATTCCACAAGAGTATATATAATACAACTAAGACGAAAGTATACAAAAGGACCGAATAAGCTGTCGATCCACAACAACAAACAACGAAGTACCAAAATTTAAATATTTACATAATACATTCATTAATCAAATATAAAAGTTTGGGCCACACGCCCGAAGAAAAAGACCCGATCATATCTAGAACACAAAGATGAAAGCGTCTAATTCAAGATCCTGTAATAACCCGCAAAATCTTACAGCTCGTCGGAAGCAATGGAATGGGAACATCAAGACTGGCGTCCTTGCGGGGGAGCACCTGAGCGGATACAATCATATATACAACAAGGAAAGTAAACCGGTTAGGGCCGGGTTCTATATGATCACCAGAAGAAATAAAAAGCATGATAGATATGAACAGTTATGTATGAATGATAAGGATGATAAATTTAATTTACAATTTAACTAAATAATGAAATGAAATGCCATTAACATAAAAGAAAGAAAAGTAATAACTTAAATTTAAAACCTTTTCTCATTAATCCAATTACCACATCCTTCTTAAATTCCTTAATAGGAATAAAACCATTTATTTGGTTTAAATGAAGAAGATATAAATTTCCTTTCATTTATTGACTTCCATAGTTAATTATATTACCGTTCCTTAATAGGAACACCATTAATGTCAAGTGCTCTTTATGGCACATATCTCATTAATCTCATTCCTGTGCTCTTTATGGCACGTATCATGCTCTTTATGGCATATACCCATCAAGTCCCACTTGATGCAGAAAAGTTACATTCATATACATATAATGATTCTAAGACCGCCCCTCCGAGTTTCCCCACTGGGCGCGCCCCTAAATGACCATCATCTTCCAGGGCCTATCTATACAAGACAACCTGGGATCATAACGCAACGTCGGGAAGTGGCCATATGCCTGCGGGAAAGTCAGGACCACACCCGGAATCCCCTAACCAGCGCAGAAAAACATATAAAAACCCCGCATATGGCCTAGGACTATATCCACCCTGCATTCACTAGCCAAGGGGGCATCACCAAGCGTGCGAACTTCCCTTATGATGTCATTTAGAGAGGTGTGTAATCAGTAAATTAAAATTTACCATTTTAATCTCATTTTCATTTTCAATTACCATTACCAAATTCCATTTCAAATATCCATGTGTTTGGTTCTTTTTATTCGAACCTATCATCATTAAACAACTGGGTTCATTTATTTGAACCAATCATCATTAACACAATTTGGGTCCATTTTAGTTGAACCTATAATCTTTAAGCATTTGGGTTCATTATGCGAACCTAATTCCCCTCGAATATCGTCATTTATATTCCTCAAATTACAAGTCCCGACTAAATCTCCAAATGATCATTATGATCCTACAAGTCCCCAAAGTTCATAAAATTTGATAAGCCCTTAAGTCTCCAACCATGGGCCTACAACCCCTATCCTCCTATTAATAAATAACCGAAAGATTGATGCCTAAACATCACTTTGGAACACCCCCTTCCCCCTTAAGGACTTAACCCCAAGTGAAACCCATTCCACTCTAGGGTGACAACCAGACTCAACTAGGACTCTAAAAGCCAAAGTTTACTTCATTCAAGAAGGTTCCTAAGTCCCTATGAAGAGAAAAGATTAAAAGAAAAAGTAAAGTTTTGGAAGGAAAACAGGGGACCGGTCGACCGGTCCTAAGACCGCGGTCGATCGCGCCACGCATTTGTGCCTTGGAAGAAAAGCAGAAAGCTAGCTTCGGCAGGGCCGGTCGACCGGTAAGGGGGACGCGGTCGACCGCGCCTCAACATTTATGCCTTTGAAAGAAGGCAGTTTGCCCTCTCCCGAAGGCACGGTCGACCGGTCCGATAACCGCGGTCGACCGATCATTGCAGACCTAGACCAAAATTTTCCATTTCTTCTGCCAACAACCCAAGCCCATATCATTTAATGGAACTAATACACCACAATATGTCTAATTACCATCATCAACAACATATTATCATCCAAATCAATTTCTAAGGGTTAATACCCATAAATCCAACAAAACCCTAAAATAAATAAACACAACAAATTCATAACTATCACAACTAATTACTCTCCTTAAATCATATAATATCAAGTAGATAACTTGCCTTGATCTTGCAAATTCAGATTTGATTTGGTGGACGCAACAATCCAAGCTCCAATCTCTCCTTCTCCAAAGTTCTCTTCCTCTCTCTCTCTACTCTCTCTAGGGCTCAATTTAGAAAGAAAAAGAAGAGTAGAAATGGGGTTGGGGAAAAAAAAATAAAACGAGGCTTAAGTCTAAAGAGCCCACTTAAATGTCTAATACGCGATATAATAAATCGCAACTGCACATTTAAGCTATAACCAGTCAAAAGTGTCCGAAATGCCAAAATACAATATGGCACTTATTTTGACTGTCTCGCACCTACCGGGACTAACTACACCCACCAAATTATCATTTGAAAATTTTATAACTCATTATACTTCCGGTTTCTCATTAAACCAACATGTCATTTTATATCTTATGACACCATAAATCACCACATGGATATTTTTACCTACTCATCAGGTAATCATACAAAATTTCAGTAAATATTAACCTTTCTCATATTAAATTAATATTTACTCAACATCTATCATTTTATAATTAATTACTACACATAGTAAATAAATATAAAATAGGCTACCGAAAGAGAGGGTTGTTACATTCTCCCCCCCTTATGAGGGAATTTTGCCCCCAAAATTCAGGCATACCTCGCGAGAAGAAATGCGGATACTCTTTTCCGCATGTCATCCCCGCGATCACATGTCGAATTCTCGACTCTAGGATAATTACAATACGCCCTAACTAAGGTACTACCGGCAGTTTCAATCGCCACTCTCCACGCTCTAAATTATCAATCGGCTTCTCCTCATAAGGAACGTCAAGTTGCATCTACTTCGAAAGAAATGTGCCTAAGGGCACCAATCACATCTCTTGAACTACTATACAGAAGAGATATGGAACACGTTATGAACTTGCTGCAAATGTTACGGTAAAGCAAGTTAATAGGCTACCGGACCCACCTTAACATTCATACGAAAGGTCCAACGTAACACGGTGCAAGTTTTCCTTCATAGGCGATACTCGCACCAATACTGGGTCCACCGACCTCAATCGCCTCATATCTCCCCCCCCCCCCGCATCGACATAGCTATTTCGTCGATCTTGGTTATACGAGTGAGATTCCGAATGAGCTCAGTATTCGAAGAAGTACCTCGGATTATTCCAGGTCCGAGAGACTTATCATCTCGCACCTCTAACCAACAAGCGGGAGATCCACAAGAACTACCATACCAGGTTTTATAAAGCGCCATCCCGATAGCGAATCGATGCAAATCATTATAAGCGAGCTCGACTAGAGAGACACACTGTTCCCGACTATGCTTGGAGTCAAGCACGCACATAAGGAGTATATCACCCCAACATAAGGTTTACCCTTTTGGTCTGGCCATCCGTTCAAGGATGATAAGGAGTGCTTAATCTTCATTCGGTTCCCATGGCTTCTTGGAAACCTGCCACAAGTGAAAAAATGAAAATATTGTCTCAGTCGGAAACTAAATCAAAGGCACTCCATGCAGTCCAACAACCTCTCCATGCCCGACCACAGCTTCCGGCGGCGCATAACTTGACACATTATGTCATTACCCGGATGTAACGCAACCTTAGAACCACTAGATTCCACATTCTGCCCTTCTAAAGTCCTTCTCATTCGGGACAAAGATTCTCTTATGGAAACGCACCCCACCCTCAAGGTCATAAGAGCAGAGTTTTGTTTCCTAAATCAGCAGCTTGTATATGTGGTCTTAACCACCCTTGTCTCTCCTACGACATCTTGCAAAAAAATTGTTCCTCGAACGAAGAATTAAATTCTGCCCAGGAAGTAGCACTTCCCTTTCCTACACAGCGGTCACCCCCACGCTGAACTTCAGTTCAAACAGGGAATAATACTTCTCACACGTTTAACTTATGAGGCGCATCAACAATAAGTCGATACTTCAGTATTATTACTCCCTCATCATGGCAGAGACTTGTCAATTGAATCCACCCTCGAGCTTAACAACATGGCTCAGGGGCGCGAGTCAATTCACCCTTTCGTTACCTTCGTAACACTCTACTACCAGAGGCCACATCTCCTTCGGCCTAACCAACCAAACTTCTTGAAATCCTCCCACTTCTCATTATCAGGGAACCAAATCCCTCTTAGAGTTAACACACAACTTATTTGTGGTAAACTCCCGACAACCCTCTTAAACTAACGTCACATAAAATAAAGGCCTTATGTTCAAACAATCCTAAGGTCTACCTACCTATATCTTATCTAAGTCATATGCACCTAATACTAAGCATATCCCTATTGCCCAAGACCTTTCTCAACTCCCGACATTTGCTTGGTTTCGTGCGTGGGACGTCTCGCCGAAGCGAAATCCAAACAAGGAACCCTCTCGTTACACTACTACCTCGCGTTATCAGTCATCAAGGTATAAAGGTCTAAGACACATGTTCGGGACCAAAGAGATTCTACTTATATACATTACCCTTTAAATAACTAGATAACAAATCAAACATTCACTTTTCATAAAGCCTTATAATTATATACCCCGCGATATATATATACCTTTTCAAATAGCCTTCTTATCAAGGCATAACCCGAAGTCTTAACTCGACTTCGCATCCCAGTCTCCCTCACATCATTCAGAGGAGAGAACTATTTACAGTGCTTCCATTTCGCACTTTAATAGACAACAATCACTCTTCTACGTGATTCTCGGCTAAACCTTTCAACGAACAGAATAAAATAAAATAAAATAAAATGAAATTAGCTAAAAGAAAAAGAACAACATCTCTCCACTTCCAACGTTGTCGAGGTTCACGCGTGGAGCGTCCCGCAAAAGCGGAATCCAAACAAGGAACCCTCCTATACGCTACTACTCAACTGTGTCGGTCGTGGAGATAAGGCATACAAATCACATCATACCCGACCATGTCAAGGACGAGTAAATCGGCCTCAAAGCATAAAATACAACAATAAATCCCTATGTGTAAACAAACAAGGAATCGAGCGAACTATCACTCATAGAAAACTCAACACTAGCAAAAATACTCTCAGCAGATCTCATCAAATCTGTAGTCTGAGAAGAGCTCATAAAACAACTGAGCGCGTAACACCCGCATCGAATAACACATAACTCAAGCACCTCCGAAATAAAACTTACCCATAATAGCAGGCGATGCTAACGAAGCTGGAGGAAGTATAACCTCCCGAATTTAATAAACTCTCCCATACAGTAGCTGTTCCTGCTGTATGGGAACAACCGGATCAGGTACCTGAGGTGGAAGATAAACGTATGGCTGCTGCGAAGCCCTAGGAAATTGACCCCCGTTATTTCTAAACTGGGAAATGCCTTGGCCCAAATGGTCTTTACCTCCATGACCACCCAGACCTACGTGACGTGAAGCACCTTTACTGCGCCTAAAGTTATTGCCACCAGCAATAAACCTTCAAAAATGTTGTATCTGAGACGAAACCCCTTGTCGAGGGTCCCTCTTTCTATGCTTACTACCCGAAGATTGGGATGAGGGAAATGCTCCTCCTCAATTCCCATGTTCTCCAAGCTTTCCTGCTTACCCCACGACAGTATCTTTCTTGCTACTCGGTGTATATAACCGATGCACATGGCAATGGGGCGAGGCTTCATTCATAACCTCACCAAAAGTTTGTAAAGCTGGTTTACCCAGCAATTGATGCCAGATTCTCCAGTCTAGACCTCACATAAACTTTGAGATCTTCTAATCTTCCAGAGCCACTTCATCCGGTACAAAATACGCCAATCGTGTAAACCCCTCTACATATTCCGCCACAGATCTCTCTCCCTGCACAACATCCTGGAGCTTCCTTCTCATCTCCCAATGAACTGCGGGAGGAACATACTCACGATCGAACAAAGCTCAAAACTCAGTGATCGTCATTGTGTCTCTCTACTATGGCGTGGCTATTGTTTCCAACCAGTATAACGCAGATCCGACTAGCTTAAAAGTGGCAAGGACTTGTTTCTCTTTCCATATATTGGCTTCGATAACATCCATGCCTCCCTCGAATTCCGGGGAATTGCCCTTTAAAAAGGACTCTCTAACCCTGTCTCACGGAGTAAATCCCATGGGAACTTGAACATCGTGAGCCCATTGTTGAGCCTATGGCAAATTGTTGGACCTCTGTGGTCATGGCGGTGTTAACTGCTTGAGCTACTGCGTTTGCTACATCCATAGCGTTAACGGTCCCTTATGGCGGCGGTGGAGAATCTACCTCCTCTTCTATAACCCTATTACGTCTCGATGGGCGACCTCTCTAGGCGGCATTTGAGATGAAGAAACAATAGAGTTAAAATACTATTTGAAACTATCTATCTTGCAGAAGATCGCAAACATAGACAATTACACAGTCCTAACATTAGGCTCTATATCAAAGAACGCTACGGTAGAACGTGACGAATTCACATAGATCCTAAAGACTCTAGAACCTGATGCTCTGATACCATCTATGACAACCCGCGATCCAAGATAAGGGGTGGCCAGCCCGATACTCAAACGTAACAGGAATCATGGATGGATAACATTCTCAGCATCAACAATAATAAACAGTACACGGGAAAATCGCCCAATATATCAGAACACGGGTTGCCAAAAAGTTTAGAAATTTAAAATGCAGTTATGAAATTTAATTTAAAGCAACCCCATCTGATAAGCAAGTGGAATTCCACAAGAGTATATATAATACAACTAAGACGAAAGTATACAAAAGGACCGAATAAGCTGTCGATCCACAGCAACAAACAACGAAGTACCAAAATTTAAATATTTACATAATACATTCATTAATCAAATATAAAAGTTTGGGCCACACGCCCGAATAAAAAGACCCGATCATATCTAGAACACAAAGATGAAAGCGTCTAATTCAAGATCCTGTAATAACCCGCAAAATCTTACAGCTCGTCGGAAGCAATGGAATGGGAACATCAAGACTGACATCCTTGCGGGGGAGCACCTGAGCGGATACAATCATATATACAACAAGGAAAGTAAACCGGTCAGGGCCGGGTTCTATATGATCACCAGAAGAAATAAAAAGCATGATAGATATGAACAGTAATGTATGAATGATAAGGATGATAAATTTACTTTACAATTTAACTAAATAATGAAATGAAATGCCATTAACATAAAAGAAAGAAAAGTAATAACTTAAATTTAAAACCTTTTCTCATTAATCCAATTACCATATCCTTTTTAAATTCTTTAATAGGAATAAAACCATTTATTTGGTTTAAATGAAGAAGATATAAATTTCCTTTCATTTATTAACTTCCATAGTTAATTATATTACCGTTCCTTAATAGGAACACCATTAATGTCAAGTGCTCTTTATGGCACATATCTCATTAATCTCATTCCCGTGCTCTTTATGGCACGTATCATGCTCTTTATGGCATATACCCATCAAGTCCCACTTGATGCAGAAAAGTTATATTCATATACATATAATGATTCTAAGACCGCCCCTCCGAGTTTCCCCACTGGGCGCGCCCCTAAATGACCATCATCTTCCAGGGCCTATCTATACAAGACAACCTGGGATCATAACGCAACATCGGGAAGCGGCCATATGCCTGCGGGAAATTCGGGACCACACCCGAAATCCCCTAACCAGCGCAGAAAAACATATAAAACCCCGCATATGGCCTAGGACTATATCCACCCTGCATTCACTAGCCAGGGGGGCATCACCAAGCGCGCGAACTTCCCTTATGATGTCATTTAGAGAGGTGTGTAATCAGTAAATTAACATTTACCATTTTAATCTCATTTTCATTTTCAATTACCATTACCAAATTCCATTTCAAATATCCATGTGTTTGGTTCTTTTTATTCGAACCTATCATCATTAAACAACTGGGTTCATTTATTTGAACCAATCATCATTAACACAATTTGGGTCCATTTTAGTTGAACCTATCATCTTTAAGCATTTGGGTTCATTATGTGAACCTAATTCCCCTCGAATATCGTCTTTTATATTCCTCAAATTACAAGTCCCGATTAAATCTCCAAATGATCATTATGATCCTACAAGTCCCCAAAGTTCATAAAATTTGATAAGCCCTTAAGTCTCCAACCATGGGCCTACAACCCCTATCCTCCTATTAATAAATAACCAAAAGAGTGATGCTTAAACATCACTTTGGAACACCCCCTTCCCCCTTAAGGACTTAACCCCAAGTGAAACCCATTCCACTCTAGGGTGACAACCAGACTCAACTAGGACTCTGAAAGCCAAAGTTTACTTCATTCAAGAAGGTTCCTAAGTCCCTATGAAGAGAAAAGATTAAAAGCAAAAGTAAAGTTTTGGAAGGAAAACAGGGGACCGGTCGACCGGTCCTAAGACCGCGGTCGATCGCGCCACGCATTTGTGACTTGGAAGAAAAGCAGAAAGCTAACTTCGGCAGGGCCGGTCAACCGGTAAGGGGGACGCGGTCGACCGCGCCTTAACATTTATACCTTTGAAAGAAGGCAGTGTTCCCTCTCCCGAAGGCCAGGTCGACCGGTCTGATAACTGCGGTCGACCGATCATTGCAGACCTAGACCAAAATTTTCCATTTCTTCTACCAACAACCCAAGCCCATATCATTTAATGGAACTAATACACCACAATATGTCTAATTACCATCATCAACAACATATTATCATCCAAATCAATTTCTAAGTGTTAATACCCATAAATCCAACAAAACCCTAAAATGAATAAACACAACAAATTCATAACTATCACAACTAATTACTCTCCTTAAATCATATAATAGCACGTAGATAACTTGCCTTGATCTTGCAAATTCAAATTTGATTTGGTGGAGGCAACAATCCAAGCTCCAATCTCTCCTTCTCCAAAGTTCTCTTCCTCTCTCTCTCTACTCTCTCTAGGGCTCAATTTAGAAAGAAAAAGATGAGTAGAAATGGGGTTGGGGAAAAAAAATAAAACCGGGCTTAAGTCTAAAGAGCCCACTTAAATGTCTAATACGCGATATAATAAATCGCAACTGCACATTTAAGCTATAACCAGTCAAAAGTGTCTGAAATGCCAAAATACAATATGGCACTTATTTTGACTGTCTCGCACCTACCGGGACTAACTACACCCACCAAATTATCATTTGAAAATTTTATAACTCATTATACTTCCGGTTTCTCATTAAACCAACATGTCATTTTATATCTTATGACACCATAAATCACCACATGGATATTTTTACCTACTCATCAGGTAATCATACAACATTTCAGTAAATATTAACCTTTCTCATATTAAATTAATATTTACTCAACATCTATCATTTTATAATTAATTACTACACATAGTAAATAAATATAAAATAGGCTACCGAAAGAGAGGGTTGTCACAGTTTAACAATTTTAGGAAACATATCTATCTCATACGTTTGAAGGTCTCCTGTAAGTTCTTCTAACCTAAGAGTATATAATATTCCAATAGAATTCAAAACAGTGACTTTAGGGATAAAACGGGATGGTAGGGATCTCAAAATTTTCTTAACTACACGCATCTTAGGAATTTTCTCACCTAAATTGAAGCTCGAGTTTACTATATTAGATAGACGCTCATAAAACTCATTAAAAGATTCAAACTCAAGTATAGTGATAGTTTCAAATTGTGTGGTTAGATTTTGCAGCTTAGATGCTTTAAAAACATTGGTTACCTCGCGAGTGAGTTAAGGGTATACCAAGCTTCTTTAGACGTGATGCACGTCATAATGTGACACAACTCGTCAATGATGTTGACTCTCGAGATGATGCTTAGACCACGCGATGTAAAATTGCTCCACTTAAAGTCGTCCTCTGTCCATACAGAGACATGTTTTAGGCCAACGACATTATCAACAGTCACAATGGGTGGTGTCCACCCTCTTTCACAAACCAACCAGACACGTTCATCTATGGATTTTAAAGTACACCTCATTGTTGCTTTCCAATAGACCTAGTTCGAACCATAAAAAATGGGCATTCTATTATACAGATTATCCATTAATTTTTATTAACGATAAAATTTTTTTGGAAAAAAATTGATATCAATTTTATTTTGGAAAAAGGATCACACAGTAAATTCGTGTAACCAACTCTATTACCAGTTTGGGAATGCTAATGATAAATTGAGAACCCAGTTTCACAATTCAGTAGTAGAGATTTCTATCCACAATGGTTTATAAGATAAAAACCTTTTTCGTGACTTGGTAAAGTGATCTAAATTATTCCAAGAGGTTTGAAATGTTTATGAAGGTGTTTTATCACAAAAGAGAACTCAAAAGAGGTGTTTTTGATTATGAAAAGAGTTATTGAGATGTCTAATCCCGTTTAGCCTGTTTATGTAAAAGGTTGGTTAAAATAGGATAAGTATGAATGGTTTGGATTATATCTAATTAAAAAGGCAATTCTCGCCCGGTCATTTGAACGAACCTATACCTCGTTCGGACGATGCCTATGATCTCATTCGAATGGGTATCGAACGACAACTTCGAACGAGATTCTAGAGGATGACCAAAATTACATATTTTGAAGTTAAGAGGAACTCGTTCGAACGATGCGGCGTAATTTTGAAAAAAACTTCTATACAAAATTTAAACACCTTTTTAGAAAAAAATAACCTCTTAAAATTTTTTGAACCCTAGAAATAATAAATAAACCATTTTACCAATCAAAACCATAACTTCTTCCAATGATGTTGATATGAACGATTCTTCCAACTTTTAAATGTCTTTATCATTGTTTTCGAGTCTCGAGAAATTATGTAGGGTCAATATTTGTGTAATGGGGTACGCTAAAAATAAAAATAAAGCATGAGTAATTGTCAAACTTTCTCTTACAAATCTCCCTCTCTGCCTATTCCGGTACAAAACACAAACTGAAGCCAAATTGTATCCTAATGACTTAAAATAATAACTACCCTCCCAAACTAAGAAAAATCGTAATATGTGTGCAAGTCTTCAAATGCAATTGATACTCCCTTTGGATGGATTTGTCTTTATCTTGTGTGGGTCCAACAGATCGTCATCTAGGCGGAACGTCTTACACACTGAGACAAACAAAAATCGTGACGCATAAGAGTTTTAACTAGAAAAAATAAAACTCCCCCTCAATTTGCTCTCCCCCTTTTTGTCTGTAATAGACAAAAGGAGAAGAAACTAAACACAAATTATAAAGCATCACATCAATAAGAAATAGATCATCACAAAGATATGTAAATAACACATGTGTAATGATAATCCCAAAAGGCATCTTTTCAACCAATTATTTTTAAAAAAAATCATTTTTTCAAGTATAGAGTATAAAATGCACAAATACAACACACCATGGAATAACACTAAAATATCCAAATCATGGACGCGTAATGAAATTTTGTGAACATTTTCCGTAGATAAACCAACATAAACATTCATAACTAGTGTGTACGAAGTCACGAGACACTCCTAATGAAAGATCTCAAAGTCTACCTTAGGTGTAAATATTATGAACTAATATTAAATAAACTCAAATTAATCAACACGTCATGAGATTAAATGATTCTCACACCAATAACGCCAAACTATTTAATGTTTTTCAAGTGCAAACCCGTTATTCTACGACTTTAATCCCCTAAAAAACTCTCATATATAAAAATTCACTCTTAATTATTTTGAAGAAATCATAATTCTCATATGTAGTGAAGAATCTAAATAAAATTAGACTGAAACATTTGTTTTTATGCGCCTCTAATATTTTTAGGCTCTTTTATACAAATGGTGGCTTTTAATGCAAAGAACATTTTTGATCTTTCGTAGCCCCTTTCCATTGCTTAACATATAATAACAATATTTTGAAAAATAAATGAAATTCGGGCGACGGTTCTTACATGCACAACTTATCTCTTTTTACATTTGGTTCGTTATTAAGCAAAATTGAGATCAGAATATCATTTGACAACTGACAAATAAGCACAATGTTCATAAAACTCGTAAGGAGATAAGGAGTCTAACATGTAGATAGAAGTCATTAAAGATCAACGTAATGAATCCATATATGATTAAGCACACTAACGAAACAAAGTCATATCTCAAAACAACACGAAAAAGTCACACGAATGGATGGAATGTAGGGGTGATATGAAAATATTAAATGTTCATCCAACTACGGTCAGAAAGGAAAATAATAAACTCTTTTTTGTCCTTTTTAAAAATTTTATCAACAATTTTTATAAAAAAACTGATATTAATTTTTTTTGTAAAAAGGATCACAAAGAAATTAGCACAACCATATTTGATACCAATTTGAGAATGCTAGTGATTTAATGAATGGATTTGTATAATAAATTTCCACTCACACAAATCCAGTTTTTATCAATTTTTATCTTTAATTAAATTAGGTATGCAAATGAGATGTTGTCCAATTTTTAATTATCAACCAAGCATGCAAACAATTACGCAAAGATGAGAAAAAATCCCTAAAAAGGGCAAAACCATATATTCAGCACTGTTAAATGTTTTGAACGACAATAGATTTACAAAAAAATAGACAATAAAAGTGAGATGCACATATCCTTCAAAACCTACAGTCGAATATGACCTGATCTAGATTCATCCATAGGTAGTGGTCTACCCTCGGTATCCACTGATCATCCATTCCATTTTCAACAATGAAAATTTGATTTCATAATTCAGCAGTAGAGATTTCTCTCGATAAAGGTTTATAAGATAAAAACCTTATTCGTGACTTGGTAAAGTGATCTAAATTATTCCAAGGGGTTTGGAATGTTTATGGATGTGTTTGATCACAAAAGAGAACTCAAAAGAGATTTTTTTTTAAAAAATTTTGAAAAGAGTTTTTGAGAAGTCTAATCTCATTCAGCCAATTTATATGAAGGTTGGTTAAAATAGGATAAGTATGAAGGATTTGGATTAGATCTAATTAAAAAGGCAATCCTCTCCCGGCCATTTGAACGAACTTGTACCTCGTGCGAACGGTACCTATGATCTCGTTCGAATGGGAATCGAATGATAACTTTGAACGAGATTCTAGAGGATGGCCAAAATTGCGATGTTCGAAGTTAAAGGAACTTGTTCGAATGACCTGTTCGAACGACTGCTAATCTCGTTCAAACGACGTGACATAATTTTCAAAAAAATTCTATAAAAAAATTTATACACCTTTTAAAAAAAAATAACCTCTTAAAAATTCTTTAACCCCAAAAATAATAAATAAAACATTCTACTAATCAAAACCATAACTTCTTCAAAGGATGTTGAGATGAACGATTCTTCCAACTTTCAAATGTCTTCAACTTTATCTTCGAGTCCCAAGAAGTCATGTAGGGGCAATGTTTGTGTAACGGGATACGCCAAAAATAAAAATAAAACATGAGCAATTAAAAAAATCGGTGTTACAATTAAAAGATGTTTAAGTTTTTTACCCCCCCCCCCCCCCAAAAAAAAAAAATACATAACAAACTAATCTATAGGGTTGCCTTTGCTGGTAGGGCCCGATCTGTGCCTCCTCGAATGGGATGATAGGTCTGAATTATCACCAATGATATCGTCATGCTCATAAGTGCATTACTATCCAAACGATACTAACTGAGTTCCAGAGGCATTTCTTAGAAGTCATATTATAGTGGATGATTTTATGATGTTGTCGAATATTATGGTATCGATCTCATGTATGCTCCTACATTTTCCCCCTTAGGTTGTGTGAGAAATGAACATAATGATCTAAGAGGCGTGTTTTGCTAGATTTTGCTAGATTTTGTTGGTTTGTATGTTTTGGTTATGTGCGAGTGTATCAGTCATGGTGATGGTCTTGCCAAACATTTGATTATCTTAACCTATAATAATTAGGTGATTGTCTACCGTTTGATGTTTCAATTAAGAAAACTTTCCAGTGAGTGTTAAATAAGTTCGTGAATTGATAAGAACCCAAAAGTGCATAATTTATACCCCGAATAAATGCATTTTAGTTGCTCGTTTTTAATTAAAAATGGCCTTAAGTTCGTATTTATCTATATTGTAGGTCAATCAGCAGTCACAGTATTAAATGATGCTAAATCCAGTCAATTGCGACACTGAAGTGGTTAAAAACTTTCATCGAAGAAATCGAAGGAGACCGCGAAGTCTGAGTCCACATTGAGCTTGCCCAGAAGAGTTTTGATGTCCCGAACCTTGTCCTGAACCAAATCTAAGCTTAAACCGAGCCCTAGCCTTTACCCGAACCCCTTGTGTGTCTAGTTTGTACTTTTATATTTTTCTTAGATTTTTAGTTCGAGTCGTTTTTATTTTTAGGTTTTATTTTTAGGATTTATTTTAGAATTTTCTAGAATTTATTTTCTATTTATTTTTATTAGTTTTTATTTTATTTTATTAAGATTAGTTTTTTTTTAGGATTTCATTTTTTTTAGTTTTATTAGATTTTATATTTTTTTAGGTTCTTAACTTTAGTTTTAATAGATTTTTATTTCTTTTTTTATTTTTAATTTGCGTCTTTTAATTTATAGATTAGGATTTTACTTTTTAGCTTTTAATTTTTAATTTTATTAATTTTTTTTTAGTTAGTAGTCTATATTTTTTTTAAGGGTCACAAACTAACACATATTCATATTCCCCATACACTTATCCTACACCTTATCTACCCACTCACACCCCACTCACATACACTTTACACACACACAACCAATCCCTCACCCACATCCTACTCATCTACGCCCTCACCACACACAAAACCCCTCTCACTCATCTTCTTCAACAAACCACTTTCTCTCTCATCTCACTCCATTAACACCCCATTACCAAACACCACAACAGTAAAATCACGACCCACACCTGCTTTACCCGCTAAAACCTTTGACCCATGTCAGCCTTAACCCATCTCCACCCGATTTCTGACGATCACCTCACTCAAAAAACAACCATTACCTGCCTTATACCCCAAACCCGAAATCGAGCCACGAACCCGGAGTGTCCCACAACCCGAACCAATAATCCAAAACCTCAAACCACTACGGACGTGCCCGACTCCATTCAACCCGACCCATACTGAAACTTAGACCAACTCGATACCCATCACCCCAGATCCCCTGCGAATGACTCCTAAATCGGACAACCAAACCTCTAACCCGGGCATCCCTTATGCCCCTGTTCTAAAATTCGACCGATACTCCATATCCGGACCTGTGCCCTTAAGCCATCTTCTAAACCCATTCAAATTTCTCTCCACAAAAATCAAAATCTTATCCCATGAAACGCAAGCCAAAATTTGACTTAGCCATCTGCAAATCCCAAAAATCTCTCCTAAAAAATAAATCAAGATCATGGATGATAAAACAATAGGAAGACTCTCATAAAAGGGGACTCTCAGATTAAAAAAAAAACACAGAGAGAGAACGTGAGAGACAGAAAAAAAGAAAAAAGAGGGTAGAAAAATAGTCAGAATTTTTTTTAAAAAAAATATAGTTTTAGGTTTAGAAAAATTTGTAGGTTCAGTTTTTGCTGTTAGTTTGGTAATCCAGTCGAATTTTTATGACAAGTTTGGGACGCGTGTTCATGCACAGTTGACACAAGGAATTATTGCGTATTTTATTACTTTCTCTTATTCTTTAAAATAACTAATTAATCAAGCTTAATTAGTTATGTATATATATATATATATAGATAGATAGATACCATTTCAAAGTAAGACTTTAGAATAAGTTCAATGTGTCTGATCTCCATCCATTCGGTATTAGTTTTTAAGAACCTATGAATTTTTGCACGTGGCCAACTAGAAGGAAGGGTATCTATGATTGATGTACAGATGCCAGTGACATGAACTCGGAATCCCCTATTTCTCAACTTGTTGGCAAGATTCAATTTTACGTGCATGTGGCGTGAGACATCACAGTCTATGTCAATGCTCTCTGTACGCAGTTGTATCCATAACGGGTGGATTTTTTTTCCGCCTTCTCCAACAACGTAACCAAGGTCAGGCCTATGTCGGGATTATGTGTGTGAAATATATTTTGTATAACATCATCCCCGTTTTCTGGTAGAGAAAATAGAATACGATTGAACAAGTAATCTTGCTGGATATCAAATCCACGATTTACAAGGTAGTTAATTTGTTTGATCTTTTTATTTCCGTACCTATAAATAGGAGTACCCTCTATATGACGCACGCTAATAAAAGAGTTATGTGTGTGGTCTAATTACAACCTCTCCCACTCTTATTGACAGTATTTATCACCGTGCCTCATTTTTCCTGAGAAAAGTATACGAGGGCATGAATACGAGTCCTACTATTAAGGTTTAGGTTTGAAAGTTATGAGAGTTTAAACATACATATACACATAAACTAGACAAGCATATGTGATATACTTTTTCATAGGCAAATCAAGAGCACACCCAGCAAATTTAATAACATATACATTTATCGACACTAGTATCAATTCAATAAATTCAACATAGTATCCAACAACCAAGCCAAGAATATCTCACTATAGTGCAAAAAATCACGACATGTATATAACCCCCAATATAATATGATGGCACGCATATAACCCCCAGTAAAATCACGACAAGGTGGATGTAAATTTTTTTACTCATTAAAAATCCATTTAATTATATTTTGTCAAAAATAGTACACACACACATATAATCTAGGGTTTATTGGCATAATCTATACATACACACACATACAATCTAGGGTTTATTGACATAATCTATACATACACACAGATACAATTTAGGGTTTACTAAACCTTAATATTTTTTTTGACATAAATCTATACATACACACACATACAATATAGGGTTTATTGACAAAAAATAATTTATTTGTTCATAGTTACACACATAAACATACATATACACATAAATCTATGCATACACACACATATAAACATAAATCAATACATACACACACATTTACAAACATAAATCTACACATACACACATAAAACTTAGGGCTTTGAATAGAAATCACGAAATCCAAATGAAATGAAAACAAATCTATACATACCAGGGGTTAATCACAATGAAATCCAATTGAAATCGCTTAGCCCTTAGAAATGATAGCAAATCGCATGAAATCCCTCAGCCCCGATACACAACCCTTACAAATTGCAAATGACTAACCAACGTTTTTTTATTAAGTCATGAATCTGGTCATGGCCTAGAGCAGTGACCCACAAAGCGCGCGACCAATAAATAAAACTCAGGATATTTCTGGCTCGCACCTGGTCACGGCCTAGAGCCGTGACCCCCCATTGACGACCCTTTTCCACCCTACTACCTGCATGAGGATTGGTCACGGCCAATAGCCGTGACCCACACCATGAAATGAGGGTGTTGCTAGCTTGCACCTGGTCACGGCCTAGAGCCGTGACTCACCATGAACAACCCTCTTCACATCAACCCTACTTCCTAAATGATCTTTGGTCACGGCCCATAGCCGTGACCCACACCCAGAAATGGTCACGGCCCTAAGCCGTGACCCTCAATGTGTGTATTCTCTTCTTCGTCATGCCATGGGTCACGGACTTGGGTCGTGACCCACCCGCGACCAAGATTAGAAGGAATTTTGGCATGAGTTTAGCGCCAAGATGGTCACGGCCCAAGTCCGCGACCACCGTGGTCACGGACTTGGGCCATGACCACTTCCCGAGCATCAATAATTTAGTGTGGTAATAAATATGGTCACGCCAAATATTGAGTGGGTCATGGCCCAAGTCCGCGACGAGCTGGTCGCGGACTTGGGCCGTGACCCACTGGGCGTGACCATTCGCAGGATTTGGTGTAGTGTAGTTTGGTAATCCAGTCGAATTTTTATGACAAGTTTGGGACGCGTGTTCATGCACAGTTGACACAAGGAATTATTGAGTATTGTATTTCTTTCTCTTATTCTTTAATTTCTTCTTCTTTAATTGTAATTGTGCTAAATATTTAATTATGTCTCGCCAAACACCCCATTCAAGGGGTGGGATGAAACACGTATATTGAGTTGTTTTATTTGAATGAGTGCTCATTGATGTTTTTTAGGGTAATTAAATTGGAAAAAATCACACATCAATTTATATAACGAGAGTTAATAAATTAATGCTGAAAAATAATATTTGATTTTTGGATTTGACTTAGAGAGAAGTATTATTCTTAAATTTAAATATTAATTATGTGTATGAAATTCAAAGATTCGTACAAATTTTAATAAATTAATCTTAGTGGATATTTTGTTGAAATGAGTATGAATCTTAATTTTTTTTATGTTGTGACTATTCGTGATTTAGTTGCTGAAAAAGATAAAAATGAATTTAGGATTGTAGCGAGAGTTAAATTTTAAATTCAAAATTATTTCAAACTATTCAATTGAATAATTAGGACATTAAATTAATTTGACTATACAGTGTAATCCCACATCTTGTTTCTTCTCATAAATTCTAAACTAGATTACTTTTTAAATTTTCGTAGTCATTTTAGTTGCATAAATTTTCATTTCCTCCCTTCAAATTGTTTTTAAATATAAAATAAAAAAACATTTAAAAAATTTAGAAACAAAAAAAGATTTTTAATAAAAATTGAAATTGCAAGTTTTCACGATAATCATTTCAACTCTTGAAATTGGATTAATACCTGAATTTGCCATGATACTAAATTTTTAACCAGTTTTGTAGGTGATTTCAGGAATTTTGATACTCGAAGTTTGACCGCAACGACATTCCAAATCCATATCCAAGGAAGACACAAATATAGAGATATCAAATGGCGCCGTTGCCGATTTGTTGAAGATTGAAGCCCGTGACGATTTGTAATTTTCATTTTCATTTTTTCATTTTTATTTGTAGTGTAGTTATTCTTTCCTCTCCCTCCTTAGACTGGTTGTTTTGGATTATTGAGGCCTTGTAATTAATTTGGGTGCATTTTGACACCGATTTATTTTTGTAATAATTATTCCGAAAAAAAAGCGAAAAGGGAAACCAGACAAGGTAGAGAGAGGGCGTCCAAAGGCGAGGATTTAGAAGCCTCTCTACTTTGGGTCGGTAGGACTCCTGGGGATGACTGAAGTAGGCGACTTCCCCACGATCGACTCAACTCGGTCTTCACCCCACGCGTGTAACAACCGTGGGAGGTAAACTCTTTATCACTCACGAATCTCCTACAAGCGAGTCAATTTTTGTGCGCTACTTGCTCCTATATGATTTTTATTTCTATATCGCACTTAAATTGGATGGTTTGATAAATAAATTTACCTAAGACCTATACCGGTCATTGCAACGAGTTAGGATTTCATCACCCACTCAATCACATCTCCATTTTCTTGTTACCCATGCTATGACTTAAATTAAAATCAATCAACTATCAAGTCAAGTAGGAACGGTTTTCATTAGGACCCTTTCGAAACGAGACCCTCGTAGGATGCTCCAGTGAGTCCTTTCCACCCCTGCAAATCTTCATTCAACTTTCTTAAGACTTTTTGTCTAGGGAAACTGGGTTTTAAGTGAGGCTTCCCAGTAAAACGGGTTTGTGCTTTCCCCAGCGTGGTACCAGATAGTTGTTTTTTGTAGCGGCCAGTGTGGTGAGTCTTAACTATTAAGCCTCTTGTCTCTCGGGAAGAAAGTAAGAGCACACTTTTACCTGCGAGGATTAAGATTCCGTGTTTTTCTCGCCCGCCGACTAATTAAAATTGACTACCCACTCACTTAACTTGAAGATAATAATTTGGCTATGTGCTCGTCCGGACTTGTTCCATTTGTGTACGTGTCTAAATTGTTCCTTTAGGTAGTCCAATTTTCCCTCCATCTGTCAGTTTTTCCCACGTAAGTCCATCGCTCCTTTTTCTCGCTTTTCTAAATTATTTTTTCGAAAAATAAAAAATACAAAAATATTTTTCATTTTACCTCATTCTTCTCTCCAAACACCACAACTATTTTTCCTTCCTCGATTTCCAAAAATCCAACAATATTTTTCATTTTTCCTTTCACAAAAACAAAAAAAAAATATTTTTCGTTGTTTTTATGCCCAATTGGCACCGAATTGATCATCGATTAACACGTTCTCCTAGTGCTCCATCTCTAAATTCCCCCTTAGGTGATCATGATCTTATCATTGATTTTCCTCCTTATCTCCCCGATCTATGTTCATCTTCATCGGAGACGCCTAGTTCTCCCACTTCCCCTGGTTCTGTTACCCCACCCATCATGGCCGACGGAAGCGGTTTAAGGGAATACTTTGCCCCGATCACGGCCACTCCGCCTTCATGTATCATCCTTTCGCCTACTCCGGTCGTGCAATTTAAAATTTGCCTCGCGACTATTTCTTTGTTGCCTAATTTTCATGGCCTTGAACGTGAGTCTCCTTGCAATCACTTGCAGAAATTTCTCACTATGTGCGCTACTTTTAAAAATCAAAACTCAAATGAAGAGAATGTTCATCTTAGGTTGCTTCCCTTTTCTCTCCACGATAATTCATCCATGTGGATTCATTCCTTTCCCCCAGATTCTATCCGAACGTGGGAACAACTTGTCAAGAAGTTCATGTCTAAGTTCTATCCCATGAGCAAAATAAATGAAATGCACCAAGCAATTCAGGATTTTTGACAAAAGCCTACTGAACAGTTTTGCAAAGCATGGGGCCATTTTCAAGACTATATTAATAGTTGACCACATCATGGTCTTGATAAAAGTAGCTTAGCCTATAGTTTTTACAATATTCTTATCCCTTCTTCTCGCACCATGATCGAATCCATGCATAAAGGGAAGTTCATGCATTTAACTCCCACTATCGCCTATAATTTTCTCCTTGAATTAGGCGATGACTCCCAAGATTGGGAGGGTACCAATACGTTTTCGAGATCCGACCCTCGACGTGTAGGGAACACTTATGATGTAAAAAATGATCCTGATTTTAAAAATTTTCTATATAAATTACACTCATTGACTAAAACCGTTGACGTTGTCAATTGTACTATACAACAAAATGTTTCATTTTCTAAATAAGCAATGACTGTCAACGATTCTAGTCCTTATTTTTGCATTGTCTGCTTAAGTCAAGATTATTTGGCTCATTTATTCCCCCTCCTGCCAGATGATTCCGAACCTACCATGGCCCAAGCATGTGCCTTTGATACCACTAGGAAACTTGCTCCCCCGTCGTTTACTTACAATCCTAACAGTAGGAATCACCCATATTACTCTTACGAATAAGACCATAACTCCACTCCTTCCCAACCACAACAACATGTTGATGGTCCCCCTAGGTTTCCACACAACCCACAAAGGGAACATCGCCATCCTGCCCCGCATCAGTCTTCTTCTTACCATTAATCAAACTTTCCATCTTCCTTTGTCCCCCCCAGCGGACATTCACACAACAATAATCATCTTGTTCCTGTTCTCCCTCCTTCCTGAGTATTCACAACCTCTTAATTCTCAGCGCGAGTTGGTTTCCCAACCATCATATGCCCCTCCGCCCAATTCCTCCACCTCTTCTCTCGAGAATCACCTCACTCAGTTTATGACTACTCAGAGTTAATCCCTCAAAAGGCTTGAGCGGCGTTTCAACCAATTTGAGTCTGAGAGAGAGAAAGGTCATTTTCCCAGTCAAACCATTGCTAACCCTAAAGGGAACGACAAAGACTCAGCCTATGAGGTTGGTTCCACTTCCAATCCACCCAATTACCAAGCGGATATGAAAGAGGTGTCTACTCTTCGCTCGGGAAAACAAGTTGGTAATGGTGTTCATGCTCCCAGTGCTATCCCACACCCTCCCATCCCCTCTATAGAGTCTCTCCCTAAGGTTACCCCACCATCTAAATCCCCATCTCACACTGAGTCCAATCCTCCGAGCGTACCTATGTTTATGTGCCCAAAACACCCTTTCGTCATCGGTTGGCTCCCACTAGGAAAGCCCAACAATTTGACGAGATCAAAAAAGTCTTTCAGAATGTTCACATTAACATTCCCTTCCTCACCGCGATTCAACAAGTCCCTTCGTATGCCAAAATTTTGAAGGATTTGTGCACTATTAAGCGTAGGACGAATGTCCCGCGTGATGCTTTCCTCATTGAGCAAGATCGTCATTTAGGCGGAACTTCCTACACACTGAGACAAACAAACACCATGACGCATAAGAGTTTTAACTAGAAAAAATAAAACTCCCCCTCAATTTGTTCTCCCCCTTTTTTTTCGTAATAGATAAAAGGAGAAAAAACTAAACACAGATTACAAAGCATCACATCAATAAGAAATAGATCATCACGAATATATGTAAATAACACACATGTAATGATAATCCCAAAAGGCACCTTTTCGACCATTATTTTTAAAAAATTTCATTTTTTCAAGTATAGAGTATAAAATGCACAAATACAACACACCTTGGAATAACACTAAAATATCCAACTCATAGAGGCGTAATGAAATTGTGTGAACATTTTCCATAGATAAATCAACATAAACATCCATAACTAATGTGTAAGAAGTCATGAGACACTCCTAATGAAAGATCTCAAAGTCTACCTTAGGTGTATAAATTGTGAACTAATATGTAATAGACTCAAATTAGTCAACATGTCATGAGCTTAAATGATTCTCACACCAATAACACCAAACTATTTTATGTTTTTCAAGTGCAAACCCATTATTCTTCGACTTTAATCCCCTCAAAAACTCTCATTTATAAGAATTCACTCTTAATTATTTTGAAGAAATCATAATTTTCATATGTAGTGAAGAATCTATGAATCTAAATAAAATTAGACTGGAACATTTGTTTTTATGTGCCTCTAATCTTTTAGGCTCTTTTATGAAAATGGTGGCTTTTAATGCAAAGAAAATTTTGATCTTTCGTAGCCCCTTTCCATTGCTTAACATATAATAACATTATTTTGAAAAATAAATGAAATTAGGGCGACGGTTCTTACATGCACAACTTATCTCTTTTTACATTTGGTTCGTTATTAAGCAAAATTGAGATCAGAATATCATTTGACAACTGACAAGCAAGAACAATGTTCATAAAGCTCGTGCACGTGTGCATTAAAGGATGCAAGGATTCTATTATGTAGATAGTATTCATCAAAGATTAACGTAATGAATCCATATATTATTAAGCACACTAACGAAACAAAGTCATGTCTCAAAACACTACGAAAAGTCACACGAATGGATGGAATGTAGGGGTGATCTGAAAATATTAAATGTTCATCCAACTAAGGTGAGAAAGGAAAATAATAAACTCTTTTTTGTCCTTTTAAAAATTTTATCAATAATTTTTGTAAAAAAATTGATATTAATTTTTTTTGTAAAAAGGATCACACATTAAAATAGAGCAACTAGATTTGATTCCAATTTGAGAATGCTAGTGATTCAATGAATGGATTTGTATAATAAATTGCCACTCACACAAATCCAGTTTTTATTAATTGTTATCTTTAATTAAATTAGGTGTGCAAATGAGATGTTGTCCAATTTTCAATTATCAACCAAGCATGCAAACAATTACGCAAATATGAGAAAAAAATCCCTAAAAAGGGCAAAACAATATATTCAGCACTATTAAATGTTTTGAACGACAATAGATTTACAAAAAACTAGACAACAAAAGTGAGATGCGCATATCCTTCAAAACCTACAATCAAATTTGACTCGATCTTGATTCATCCGGAGGCAGCGGTCTACCCTCGGTATCCACTGAACAACCATTCCATTTTCAACAGTGAAAATTTGATTTCATAATTCAGTAGTGGAGATTTCTCCCCACAAAGGTTTATAAGATAAAAACCTTATTTGTGACTTGGTAAAGTGATCTAAATTATTCCAAGGGGTTTGGAATGTTTATGGATGTGTTTGATCACAAAAGAGAACTCAAAAGAGTTTTTTTTTGTAAATTTTGAAAAGAGTTTTTGAGAAGTCTAATATCATTCAGCCTATTTATATGAAGGTTGATTAAAATAGGATAAGTATGAAGGATTTGGATTAGATATAATTAAAAAGGAAATTTTCTCCCGGCCATTTGAACGAACCTGTACCTCATTCCAACGGTACCTATGATCTCGTTCGAATGGGTATCGAATGATAACTTTGAACGAGATTCCAGAGGATGGCCAAAATTATGCCGCGTCGTTTGAATGAGATTAGCAGTCGTTCGAACAGGATATTCCAGTCATTTGAACAAGTTCCTTTAAAAAGGAAATTCTCTCCCGGCCATTTGAACGAATCTGTACCTCATTCGAACGGTACCTATGATCTCGCTCGAATGGGTATCGAATGATAACTTTGAACGAGATTCCAGAGGATGGCCAAAATTGGGTTGTTCGAAGTTTAAAGGTTGTTCAAATGACTGGAATATCCTGTTTGAACGACTGCTAATCTCGTTCAAACGACGCGGCATAATTTTCAATTTTTTTTAATTAACCACTAACCCTTTCCCTCTCTCTTGTTCAAATGAACTGTTCGAACGGCTGCTAATCTCGTTCAAACGACGTGACATAATTTCAAAAAAATTTATATAAAAAAATTTATACACCTTTTAAAAAAAATAACCTCTTAAAAATTCTTAAACCCCAAAAATAATAAATAAAGCCTTCTACTAATCAAAACCATAACTTCTTCGAAGGACGTTGAGATGAACGATTCTTCCAACTTTCAAATGTCTTCAACTTTGTCTTCGAGTCCCGACTAGTCATGTAGGGGCAATGTTTGTGTAACGGGATATGCCAAAAAAAAATGAGCAATTATAAAACTCGGTCTTACAATTAAAAAATATTTAAGTTTTTTACCCCCCCCCCCCCCCCCCCCAAAAAAAAAAAAAATACATAACAAACTAATCCATGGGGTTGCCCTAGATGGCAGGGGACGATTTGTGCCTCCTAGAATGGGAGGATAGGCCTGAATTATCACCAATAATATCGTCCTGCTCATAAGGGCATTACTATCCAAATGATATTGACTGAGTTCCAGAGGCATTTCTTGTAAGTCATATTATATGGATGATTTTATGATGTTGTCGGATATCATGGTATCAATCTCATGCATGCTCCTACATTTCCCCCCTTAGGCTGTGTGAGAAATGAACATAATGATCTAAGAGGCGGGTTTTGCTAGATTTGGTTGGTTTGTATGTTTTGGTTATGCGCGAGTGTATAAGTCGAGGTGATGGTCTTGCCAACCATTTGATTATCTTAACCTATAATAATTAGGAGATTGTCTACCATTTGATCATTCAATTAATAAGACTTTCCAGTGAGTGTTAAATAAGTTTGTGAACTAAATAAACTAGGACTAAAGAAAAGTTGGAAAATGGGAAATGAAAGTTAAAACAAGGTTGGACGTAATTAAAAACAAAAAAGTTAATTGATGTAACACTAAAGACAGTAAAAGGACTTGAAACTAATATAGTAAATAAATTTAAACTAAGAAAATGTAAAGTTGATTAAACTAAGAGATGTAAAGATATTTTAGAGATAAAGAAAAGGAAATTTATATTAAACTGGACGAGAATTACTGTATGTCTACCTCACAAACTACTTCAAATAAGTAGCTGAAAAGAAATAAAATAAAATAAAAAGGAAAATTTAAATGTAAAAGAGGAACAATGATTTTTTTTGGGTTTCGGCATGCTCTTTAAATCGTTCATGAGTTTCTTACTTATAGGATTCGTTTCCCTTGCAACTACTATCCAAATTGCATGGGACTACACCATGTTCAGGGCTTTAACGAGTGTCTCCATCGTGTTTTCCATTTGTCTTATCCTGACCTTTGTATTTTCCAGCTATAAAAGCTGGTTTACATTTCCACGTGTTTCATTAGTTGGTAATCATATGTTGTAATTATGCCCCCGGTACTAATTGATTTTGTGAGAGAAAATAACTACTTAACTGCTGATTTATTTTACGTTATTTTCCCACAATGTTTGATGTTCATTGCGACGTCTTAATGTGACTTTCATAACTTAGAATCGACACTCAGATAATCATTGCACTGACGCTCTCACTACTCTTAAATAGATGTCTTAGCAGTCAATAAATTTTCATCTCTTGGATTTTCATCAAAGATCTTTTTTTCTCATTCCATCATATTTATTAACTCAAAAATGGCTTCCAATGGACATGACAATGATGCTTCAAAGAGTTTGGGAATTTGGATCATCTTTTTCCATAAAACTAATAGATAACAACACTACTATTGATCCCCAAACTATTATTTTTGCCTCCTCTCATCAAATATATGATGATGAATGGGACAAAACTGATGATTAGGGAACTTGTGATGTGGATGGTGCTAATGAGCGTGCTCTAACCCTATATTACGTTGTTCAACCTCCTACCATCATAGGTGGATTTTATGTTATTATGATTAAGGGTGCTGACTAACCTTCGAAAGACCCGTCCAAGCCTTCCTTAGACTTCACCAAGTTGTCATAATTTAGACTCTTTGATTGCTGGGATGACCAAACCTTCCATTGTCCTCCTCTTTATGAGGAAAGTATTACTTTTGTTAAAGAATTTCTTACTGAATTCAGTGTTCCTTAGGTTAAAAATGTAGAGGGCATGAAGGAGGCTAGAAATGTTGAGGCTTGTGATGACTGGGTAGTTGAGTCTGTGAAAGCTATACCCAATAGTAAAAGGCTCGTTGAGACCAATGACTTAAGTCAACAACTAACTTTGGACCATAATGAATTTTTAGTAATTCTTCATCTTCCTCTAGCATGAGAAGCATTAAACAAGCATTCTTTTGATAAACTAGGTGTTTGTAATGACCAAACTCTCTTTCACCCTCATTTTCCACTTGAGTATGATCCATAAGAGACTTATCCCCACTTTCACTCATTATTCTAGGGGAGCTTATGCTTGGACAAGTCCAAGCAGATCCTATTTTCCTTTTGATGCTAGTAAGAATGCATATTTGAACTTCTTATCTGCCTGACATTGTGCTTCTTAGAAGGTCCCTAGATTCTCTACTGTTGATGCAGGTTCCCTTTGCTACTCTTTTATATGGTTCACACACTATGTCATAAAAATAGCATATATACCTCGTATGTTTTGGTTGGGGCCAACTTTGATCTGACTACCTTCGAAGCTTTAGTGATTGATTTCACTATTTTTGAGGCCCCTCTCTCTGAGCTAGTTGTTTATCCACACATGTTATCTAGGGACCTAATTCGTGATTTGGAGAAGTATGCTCAAGATGGATTGGATATTAGACAACATGTTTTGAGTTATCCTTCCACTGCCATTGATGTTGGCAAGGCTCTCTTGATGATTTTTCTCATCTCGCTCCCTCTATTTTTTTGAAAGGCCATGCTCAAAATAATTTTTCTTCGGCATTCTAGGTCATTAAGAACTTCAAAGACACTCTAGCTATTCTCAAGGAGAAAATTTCCTTTTTCCTCAAGATTTATCCCCCTTTTTATTAGAAAAGTAGACTAATTTCTTACTTGACTAGATAATTATGAGGTTCAAGTTGCTGCATATGATGATATTCGTACCACAACCAGTGGTATTTTGGAGGATTGGAGAGAGTTTGAGAATGTTTACATGAATGGACAAGGTGAACCGTATGAAGGGGGTTTTGAAGTACTTTATGCAAAGGGGATTACCCTTAGAGCTAAGGAGTTGAAGGAAAAGGCACATGAGGTAATTAAAGACTCCCAACATCAAGAAGCATTCATTTTGAAGTTGGAACAAGACAAAGATCATTAAGATATAGAGAAGAAACATATACATTATTTATGGGATACATTCCACAAGTTTTTAACTTATACATTTCTTCACTATTATTCAATTCACAGAAAGTAATGTTTTTGCTTTCCTAATCTTGTAGTACATTTTTTTTTGGAATTAATGGAAAAATTACTTATTCCTCGAATGATTGTTTTAGACTTGTATCTTTTTCCAACGTGTTATATGTTACATTACTCCTTATGATATATGTTTTCATTCGTTTTGCTTGATGGTTAATTTTAATTAAACCAATTTACGACCCCGTCATATTATTTACCTTAACCATTTGATGAATATCTTATGTTGTAGCCAAATTTTGCATATTCTATGTACTTATATATTTTTAGTACTTTTACACCTAAAAGTGCAGTGATTTTGATCTATTATGCATACAGGTCTTACTACTGGTAGTGGTCCCACCAAATCAAAGTGACAACTTCTTATCTTTCTTTGGAATAATTAAACCCCATATATGGACAAATTTTGTAATTCCCTTTAACCAATATATTTGGCTATCTTAGAATTCCCATCTCTTGATTTTAGTTTCTCGGGGGACTAATGAGCCATAAGTCTAATCATGAGGGTATTTGGTTGACTGTGCCAACAAAGGCATTCTATAACCTCTTTTGTTTCCCTATGGCTTTTACTTTGGTGAGAAAATTTTTGAGACACGTGCCAACTTTTTTCCTGGTACTATATTTGAATTTCAAATGCCTCTTTTAAGATATTTAAACATGTTTTTTTAGCTTTTCTTTATTTTCTTACCGTTCACTTTTTCTTTCTAAGCTTCTCTTAATAATTTGCTCTATTTTTGTTTTCTCCTAACTTTTTCGTCATCAATGTCTTCCAGCTCATAAACCCTAAATGTGCGTGCCCAACTTGAAAGCATCATTTATGACTAATGGCTCTATCATGGTTGGGGACATTATTTGCCCCATTTGGCTACCATACGGGGCTTCCCATTTTGCCATGGGTCCCTTTTTTGGGGGTAAACATTCCTATAAAGTTCTCTGTTTACTACCCTAGGTTTGGCGAGCAAACTCTACTATTAAAGATTTTGATTCTATTTAGTCAACCTCCTCTTTAAAATTTAGGGTTTGGCCCAACATTTAGATGACGGCGAGTGGTCATAGTGGGTGAACCGTATTCTCAAAGTGAATCCCGGATCTTAGGTGTAAGTTGACATTTTTATACGGTTAGTCTTAGCTTTAAGGACATTGAACATGATCCTTTTCATTATTCATAATTCCGTTCACTTTTGGAACCCAACATCCAATTGTTTTGTATTTAACTTTGGTATGTATAGATCCACAATGCTAGATATTTCCAACTAATAGGCTTCAAATCCATTGGTAAAATGTTCATCCTCAAATGTTGTTGTAACAACACGCATATTTTGTTATTAAAGTTGTTTAGGCCCCGATACCAATATTAAAGTCATTAAAATTAAGTATCATTCTTAGAATGTGACATAGATATGAGACATTTAAAACTTTTTTCCACTAGATATAAATTGAGATAATCCAACAATAATAAAACGATTCACCACAATACGATCCACCACCATGATACACTCCAATAATAAAACTCTAATTAAAGTAAAGTCAACTACATACAAATTTTCTAACTAAAAACCATAAATAACTGTGGAATCGAATGACCCACCAAATCCAATATAATTATCTCATAAATAAAATGACTACAAAAGAAACTAAACTAATGCACTAAAACAAACTCCATCTGCAAGTCCTGCTACTGTCCAACTATGCAACTACCCAACAACCTATCCTGAAAGGTTAGTCAATAACTACCGGTCAGGGCCCACTATAAGAATACCAATTACTCTTCCCAAAGAGGATCCAAGAATCCCATCATAAGAATTAGAAGAGATAAATATAAGAATACATTATTTTAATTAATGAAGCAATATTATAACGATGCTAGTAATGCAAAACTATAACAACTAACCACATGAAGTAAATCGTCTCAACTACCCAAGTCCAATTATGTTTATTTCAACATTAATTAAATCTCTTTCCATTACCTTTGTCAATTTCATTTATCTTTCTCAATATTAGTCATATTATTGATGTAACACCATAATAGCCAATTTTCCTTTCTATTGGCCCTTCACATACTAATGGTGCTCCTAACATATCATCATATCAAATTCACACACATCATTATAGCTTTTCAGCCCAAATTGTTAGCATACACATACCGTGATATTCCCCACACAAGACATGCTAGTATAACCAGTTAGCCTAGGTCCCACAATCATCATTATGTCCGACCTACACTAGACACTCCACATACTCGTTACGCCAACATATAATCATTGAAGTAAACAGGATAGTGTGAATCTCGCAATTATCATAATGTTTGGCCTACCCACACACGCACATACAATGACACACATCAAACCGTCTCTAATACATGTTTATTATCTTTAGGCCTGTAAATTGAGCCATCAAGGCCTGAAGTCCGCCCGTTTGACCCGTTATTTTTGGGTCAAGCTTTATTTGAGCTTTAGTCGAGTCGAGCCGAGCCGGAGCCAAAATTTCAAGCCCAAATAAATTTTAGGTTAAGCTTAAGCCAAACTTTGCTAAATCCGAATTGGGCTCGAAGCCCGAACTTCGAATACATATATATATATATATATATATATATATGTACAATATTTATGTTAACATTGTTTAAATAGATTCATTCTTTTATTATATTTAGTACTTTTTTTAAAAAAAAGTTTCATTTGTCATAATCAATTAGATTACAAGTGGTTTTTAATTTTATGATTTTATTGTTAATCTTATTATGGGTGTTTGATTTATTAATTTCTCAAGTCACAATAAGCCTTTAGTAGTGATCAAATAATGCGAAATATATGAAATTTATTAGGCATTTGTAGGTTTTGACTCTTATTTCCCTTGTTTTAATTTAATACATTTTCATAATTATATATTTAATTTTATGAAATATCAATTAAATTGTAGTGTGTACATTTTATCCATGATGAAAGTACAAGGAAAAAAAACTAATTCAAACTTTAAAAAAAAAATTGAAATTCGGTTTGCCTGAAATCGGGTTCGAAGCTCGTAATATTTATGAGTTGAGTTTAGGCTTAGGTAGGAAAAATTAGATCTGGCTGAGCTCGGGCTTGAGCATGGATATGATAGTTCTTCACCTAACTCGATTTATAACCCTAATTATCTTAGGTAATAATTATTTTTTCATTATCATGTTTTTATTATTTACAACTAGACCCCAAATATAATTCGAGCATCACGATTGCAATAATCTAATTCACTAATGGGTCAAGATTTTATAAAACTCTTTTAAATCTTTGGTAAAACCCTTTTTAAATTTCAGTTGTTAAAATACACATACACGAAATTTTTTACTAGTTGGCGTGATGTCCTTTTCAGTCAACAAGTGTTGTAAAAAATGGGATGAGGAGAAGAGGCAAATACACAGTGTTTGTTCATGAGGAAATCAACTAACTGGAAAACTTCGGATCCCTTAGTTCTAGAACCACGCGCACACCCAAGTCCACTAATACCAATGTTTGAGTACATATTACATATTTACTAGTGTAAATAAAATAGTTTTTCTTGTACAACCAGCCCACCCAGGCACAAACTAAACAACACCACAATAGCTGATTCTGACTAAACAACCAAGGCAGTGACAATTTAAGAACACACACACAACTTCACACCCAACACTAGAATACCAGTAAAGTTGCACACAAAAATGATAATTAATAATAAGAGTTTTGTTTAATCAAAACATAAAAGGATTATTGTGACACCCCGTGATCCGAAATAAGGGGTGGCCAGCCCAATACTCCAATATAACGGAATCATAGATGGAATCATTCTCAGTATCACCATAAAAAATAGAGTATCCAGGATAACCACCCTATATTTCAGAAAAAGGGTTGCCAAAAATTTTGAATTTAAAGTAAATAAAGTTAAACAAACAACCCATTTCCTGAAAAGATCGGGGAACCCACAAGGATGTATATATATCTATAACAACAGGTAACAAATAATAGGACCGAATATGTTATCGGTCCGCTGATTCATACAACATTATTAAACAATTTCAATAAATTTATATATATTACATTACATTAATCAATTACAAAAGCTTGGGCCTCGCCCGAGTGAAAGAGACCCGATCTTAACTAGAATACATAAATGAAAACGTTTATACAAATTGTATCCCGTAATACCCGCAATGCATCACGGCTCGCCGAAGACATCGGAATAGGAATTCAAGTCAGGCATCCTTGCGGCGGAGTACCTGAGCGGAAACAAGATGCATAGGCAACAAGAAATGTAAACAGGTCAGGGCCCGATTCTATATGATTACCAGATGAATAAAGAGTATGACAGTTATGAATAAAATCATGCTAGAAAGAATAAAATCTATCTACACAGTTCTAAAACATAATTAATACAGAAAAGAAAAACATGGGTAACATAAATTTAAAACTTCCATTTTATTATTATGTTCCTTATCAGGAACTCATAATTACAACATTTATGCTCTTTACTAGCATTTCATTCCTTATCAGGAAAATATAGTTAAAATTTCAAGCTCTTTATGGCTTTTAATTCAATTACATGCCCATCCTGGCATAACCATTCCTTAGCAGGAATATCATCAACATTAAATGCCCTTTGTGGCATTGTAGTGTGCTCTTTGTGGCACTTCTTCATGCTCTTTATGGCATATACCCATCAAGTCCCACTTGATGATGAATAGTTATATTTATATACATATAACGATTCTAAGACTGCCCCTCCGAGTTTCCCCACTGGGCGCGCCCCTAAATGACCATCATCTTCCAGGGCCTATCTATACAAGACAACCTGGGCACCTATCGCAATACGTCGGGAAGCGGCCATATGCCCGCGGGAGAGTAAAGACCACACCCGAAATCTCCTCACCAGCGTAGAAAACATAACATATCGCTCATATGGCCTATGGAATATATCCACCCTGCATTCACTAGCCAGGGGGCATCACCAAGCGCGCGAACTTCCCTTATGATGTCATTTAGAGAGGTGTGTATCAACCATTTTATTTACCACTTTCAAGAATCAAGTAAATTATCATTTACCGAGTTCATGATTAAGTAAATTATCATTTACTGAAATCAATATCATTTCCAAGTATATGTTTCATTTTATCCGAAACCATTTCCATTTACTTTATTTGTAAATAATATAACTTATTATCCGGAGCCACACGATAAATTATATCGTCGCTACAACCTCAAAGGAGTAATTGAAACTCTTAATATTCTCCAAACATTTTAGGGGGTTATTTTTAAACCCCCAATACTATCATACCTCAAAGGAATGAATGAACTTTCAATTTATTCTCCCAACTTACTTTTATGGTACTCTTATGAACCATCAAGATTAATGTAGCTCCATTGAGCTCAAAAAGTCTCCCAAACATAACTCTAGGAATTCTAGTTTCATAATAATTAACTAGACAAAGAATGCCCTAACATCAATTGGCATATCCCCGGAAAAGTCCCCACTTACCCCATTCCTAGTGTAGGGAAAGTACTAACTCAATTACAACTCTAGGACACCTGGTTTACTTCATTAAAGAACTTTCCTAGGCCCTAGAATTAAAGAAATGAATTGGGACAAAACTAAGAAAATCCCACAAAATGCAGGGCTTCCGAATCGATTCGGCCTAGCCGAATCGATTTGGGTTCAAGAAAGCGAATCGATTCGGACCATCCGAATCGATTCGGTCAAGAAAACCTGCCTTTCTTCATAATTTCCGAATCGATTCGGACCATCCGAATCATTTCGGTCAACCCAGACCTGAAAACTGTCTCAAGGTGAATCGATTCGGCTAGGCCGAATCGATTCGGTTCTGCAGAATTTCCTAATTTTGTTATAAGTGTTTTGAGCCCTAATTTCCAAACCTCAAATCTCTTCCATTATTACACACAACCAACAATATTTATCTACCCAAAATCATCCCAACATGATTACTAACTACAAAAATCCACAATTCCATTATCAAAACTAAGATTTAGGTTTAATTCCCACAATTTCCTCATTTAAACCATAAATATTCATACACAACTAATCATACAATTTATACATCTTAAATCATATATTAGAAAGTATAAAACTTGTCTTAGGGTTGAAAATTCAGATTTCTTGGTGGTAGAAGCAATCTCCCATCTTCAATCTTCATTTTCTCTCTTCTTTCTCCACTTTTCTCTTCTTCTTTCTTTCTCTCCTTTTTGTCTCTATGTTTAAGACATAATTTAGGGAATTAGGGGATTTAGAAGACTAAATCATGGCTTAAGTTAAAATTCCCAACTTAAATGGTTATCACCACAATAAAATGACTCCCAAAATACGCATATAAGCTAAAACCAGGTAAAAGTGCCCGAAATACAAAAATGCAATATGGCACTTATATTGACTGTCTCGCACCTTCCGAGACTAACTACACCCTCTAAACTAGCATCCGCAAATTTTATAAATTATTTTGAGTTCCAATTTCATTTAAACTATCGTGCCATTTATATACATGACACTATAAACATGCAACCCGATGATATTTACTTCCACATACTGTAAATATGCATCAATCTAGTAAATATTAACTTTCAATTCAATCAATTAATATTTACTCCAATCCCCACATTTTATATAATTACCTTATGCGGTAAAATTAATATAAAATGAGCCTCCTAGAATCGAGGGTTGTTACAATTATAAACTACTAAATCATAAGACACATATAAGGCCTTCTTGAATATATTTATTATCACTAGTAATGATTAAACCCAGATAAAAATCAGTTAAGTGTAAAGGCCACAAATAGAACAAGAGAGATTAAATCCTTGAAATATGTTTTACACAATTGAATGAAATAACCTAACACCGGTATTTGAATGAGAACGGCTTAAACAGGTGTTAGGACTTAATAACTAGTACTAGAAAAATGAGCAAAAGATATAGATGTACAACTCAGATTATAAACACTGGTTTTAAATAAAATAAATAAAATGATTTAGTGTTAAGTACAACTTAAAAATTAGTTTGAATATTTTTTAAAGAAGGAACACTAACCAAAAAAAAATCACCTAAGTCCAGTTTCAAGTACAATAAATTTAAAGAAAAATTAGATTCTTTATAACCAGTCTGTAATAAAATGAGCAAAATGTGTATGTGAAGAACTTAGCTCATAAAAAAACGAGATCTGGTTGTTAACAAACAAAAACCACAGATTTTGACTTAAATCCAAATATAGAATCAATTTTAATAGAAGAACCAACAAACTCTTAAAAAATGACTAATGTCTAGTTTTTACTTTTTTAGCCTAAAAATTGAATTAGGTTCAACAGAAAATAATAATCAGAATTATCAACACAATGACCACAACTGATCTAAATAGTGAAAGAGAAAAACTTAGTGGTTTTAAATCATAGTTTTTTCAAAAAAACTTTTTGGATAGATAACACATACATGCATCCAAAATTATGTTAAACTAATATCTATAGTTAATTTGGATCTAAAAATAGTTTGAGTTCAAAACATGCAACCAAAAACTATAAACTCACAAACTATATATATATATATATATATATATATATATATATATATATATATATATATATATATATATATATATATATATATATATATATATATATATATATATATATATATATATATATTAAAGATTAGAGTGTATAACAGCCAAAGATCCAAAGGATTAATCCAGAACAGAGGATGAAATGGTTGAACTCCAACCAGTTTCAACAGGCTCAAAACAACAAGATCAAACACCCCTTCACAACCCAAAAGTTTTAAAAGAAAATTTGGAACTGCAAAACTCAAAATCTCCAAAACAGAAGAAGCTTCAAAGCATTAATAACCCTCGAAACTTACATACACAAAACAAACACTAAATATGTCACAGTATAGTGTTTGGATGTAATGGATATTAGGGTAAATTGTCAAGAAACAATAAGTTTACTTGGTTTTATAGAGAGAGAAATTGAGATAAAAATTTTGGTGGAGTTTAAGTTAGTTTTGATAATAATCTTAGTGTTTTTAAAAATACCAAAAGCCTTATATTTACAAGCTCAAACAAATGGCCCTCGGTAAAATCGTAATTCCTCAAACCATAAGGGCATAAGGGTAAATAATCGCAGAAATCTAAGGGAAATAATGGAACGCAAAATACAGGGGTACATGCGTAATCTGGCGAGGGTCATCTAGGGGTAAAAGAGTAAAAATCCAGGAGACAATATCGTCGGTACGTAGAACACCAATAGACACACGCGTGGTGAACTCGCGTGTGTCAAACACACCAATCACAAATGCCCAAAAGAGTTGCCACAGATCAAGGCCAAAACGACACCATAACAATAAAAAAACCTGTCGTTTTGATGTTTGTTAAAAAAATGTTTAACTAAACAATTAAAATGTTTAATTAAAGGACTTTTCAACATTTTAAAAATCCATAAAAATATATAAAATTCTGGAATTAGATTAAAACTCATAAATTGTGATATAAAAATTATTTAAGGTAAAATACATAAAACATGTATATTATCATAAATAGTTTATATACTAATATCAAAGAAAGCAATTTTGTTTTTAGGTTTTAAAATGATATACAATTTATTTTTAATCAAAAAAATTGTAGGGCCTGAAAAGGATTATACAAATCATTTGTCTAAAAATTGAGCCAATAAAGAATGGGATATTTTTAACAACTACAATCCATCCCTAGTCTTATACCTAGAGATAACCAAACCATAAATATCACTTGTGACATCCTGTATATTTTAATATTTAGGTTGATGAGGTATAACCATTGTATCATAGAGGTTATTAAAATAATTAAATACTATTCTTTTCTTGAAATGGATATAATGAGTAATAATAGACAAAATAGAGTGCGAAGTGAAAATAATCAATATAAATAGACATGGAATATGACTCAATCATCTCCAATAACTAATAGGAACTAATAAGGTTTGCCAATAATAAATACCATAAGACAATACAATCCAACACTATTTCTCCACAATCTCCAACATAAACATAACCACCAATTGACTAAAATGTTTAAAGAGGTAAAATGAAAACCTCACTTCACTCAAAGAAATAAAAATAAAAGTAGGCTCCAACATCCACGTCTCTAAAACTGTTGATGACTGGGATGGATGACATGGTGCTCAAGTGAGATAAAGCTAAGTTTGACGAACTGGAGCACCCGAAACAACACGATGGATCAGGAACACCACAAGATAAAAGCTATGAATCAAGTAACAAAACTAAAAATCTTGCATATAAATAATAAATCCAAAGTTGTTAACTTAATTATTTAATATCTTAACCCACCCTTACGGGTGTTATCATTTCATAATGTGTGTTATGAAGTATTACAAAGTTCTACTAGTTTCCATCAATGAAATATCACTAATATACCCACTACCCACCATAATATCCTCATAAGTAAAACCGAGATTAAACCTAATTAACTAAGTGTCAATAATATATCACACAATAAAACCATGACTAACGCCCACTAACTATGGGGTCACTACCATGTAAGTCTTTCATTTTTTAGCTGGCGAAGACAAAATCAACCGCAGCTAGCCCTCACTAACTACCAAGGTCACTACTGTAAAGTCCATCATTTTTAGCTCGAGTGGACTTAAATAAATAGAATCACAACCTTCTACCGCCTTTATAATAAAACCAAACATAGCATAACCATGACTCTAACCCGAACCATGCCAATAATATAAATATCCATACTCGACCCATTTTACTGTATTAGCCTAAAGGAAAATAAATACTTTCAAATCAATTACTTATTTTCATGAATGTTAGATTGCATCACAAGTGTAATTCTCCTCATTGTGGCAAATAATGATGTGTTGTGGGAGTCATTGAATGTAGCATTAGCATAAACTCCCTCACAAGGTTTGGGTAGACAACATCCTTGTCCTCGACATGAGAATATGACTTGAACTAAAATGTTCTTGGAGAACTCATTATATAGTTTGAGAATATTCTCTTAAATAGTATCCGAGTCAATAGTTTTCTCGAACAAAGTAGAATAATCCTTAAATATGGTGTCAATTACTCTTTTGCTTTCTCGTCAATAAAACATGGAGGGAAAGTCGAAGAAGAGGAATAATGGACACCAGAACATGGTCCTTTTTAGTTAACAACCATTTCTCTAAAAAACAAATTACCAAAAAGTACAAAGAATCCTAATCAAGTTAAAATATTCAATATATAAGCCTAAAGAGAAGAATCCAAAACTAGAACAATTGGTAAGAGTCTCAACCAATAAACACCCCAAAATGGGTTTCATTAGACTCTAAATCCCAAATCAATTGTAATAATGACATGAAAATGGGTTTAATAATAAATTTCAACCAATAAGCATGAGAACTACTCTCATATATCCATTTAATCTAAAGAAAAAAATCAACTATAGCTGGATGGAGCTTTTGGACGTTTTAATGGAGGTTTGGGGTTCGCAAGTTGATGAGAAAGTATCTAAAGTGAGTGGGTGAAATGAAAAGCCCACTAGGAGTTTTAAATCGTGCATCCATTTACGAGACACTTCTCTATCATGAATGCGAGGCTTTGAGGATGCGAACTTCCCCTTTATGGCTCGTGAATATTGCCAATTTTTTTTATGTTTTCCAAAAAAATAGTTTTGCCTCCATCCTCCACGTTTCATTGACGACAAAGCCAAAGATAGATTTGAGACCATATTTAAGGATTATTCTATTTTGTTTGAGAAAACTATCGTCTGAAATACTATTCAAGCCAATATGCTGGAACCATATAATGAGTTCTCAAGAAGAATTTTGTTCTCGTCATGCTCTTATGTCGAGGACAAGTAGGTTGTCAACCCAAACCTTGTAAATAAGTTTATGCTAATGCAACATTGAATTACTCCCAAAACACGTCATTATTTACCAAAATGAGGGGAATTACAATTATATGCAATGAACCTTTTTCAATTTAAATAAAAAATATTTATAATTACCCTTTTTATGACAATAAAAGAAACTAATATCTCTAGTAGGTATTTTATCACGATGATTATGATCTTTGCAAATGTAGGAGACTCATTACACTTCTCTTTCAAATTGTTCATCCTATCATGTATCTTTGGTTTATCAAAGCTTTGGAAACCATAATTAAATGTAGATGAATGATTTGATGTCGTAGGCACGATATTCAAAGTCTCTCCTCTCGGAAATTCTCGATAGTGAAAATCTAGTTCCAAAGATAGATCTTAAATATTCTTTATAAATTTGACACTAAAATCAATACTATATTGAAATTCGACTTTCAAAGTATCCACAGGGATGGACAAATCATCTTTTTCCTTTTTCAAAGTGGACACACATTAAAGATAACTCCTTATATTTTATTCGTTCATCAAGAAATTCTAAGAAGGCATTAAAGTATAAATCTAGAGATTTAACTATAGGATATAGGGAATGAGTATGAGCTTCTATGGATCGAAAGAATTAATTTTCTTCTTTGAAGGAAATAATCTCATTAAAAAGTACAGTTTTCTCATTTTCTAGGGCATTAATTTTATTAAGTAAAGTATCCTTATCAAAAGGTAATAGATAAGATTTATGGTCTTAGCTTTCTTTGATGGCTTTCTTTTTCACATTAGTTTTAGATAAAAGCTTATTTTGAGAGACAAGCACATCAAGAGAAGAGCGTAGATCATCTCCTTCAAGCTCACTAACACAAGATGTAAAAATATTGGTTTCGGAGTTATTCAAAATGTCAGATAGTGTGATAAGTCCAGGTAAAGTAGGACCTATTTTAATTCCATTATTTCTCATATTTGGTCATTAACATAAAAGTCCATATTCTTGCACACTTGATCTACCTCTAGGTGATAAAATCTAACAAAAGAAAGTTTAGCTCTGATACCAATTGAAAGTGCACAGTGAATGGAATCGAGATGAATGTAGGATACCAAATATAATATCTTGTCAATAAAGGAAAAAGGTTTTCCTTTAAGTCAAGTTTTAGGGAAACAAAGACAAGGCCTACGGTCTAAGTGAAAAATTATTTATTAAGAAGATTACAACAATAATTAATAGACTTAATCTAAGTGCATAAATGTAAAAAATATAACATTAAAGCAAGGTGTACGAGGAAAAACTCACAATGATCTCGAGCCGATAGGACGACAAATGAACTATGGTACGACTTACAAAGGGAAAGTATGTATTACAACTTCTAATGCATAACCTTCGCCACACCATATTTTCCACCAATGGGAAGACATCAACAACTAGAGAACGCTTCACAACCGCCACTAGTTTTGGTCACAACCAATGTCTTCTTCAATCAATAATCAATAATCCTCCTTTTGAAGTGGAAGAAATTTTGTATTCCAAATCTTGGAACAAATTTGAGAAGCCTCTAATAAGTGTATTACCACTTTATAGGTGTGTGAATAACCTATAGTGAAAGTTCATTTGAAAGTATGGATTAACTGATAAATATATTTTAGAGATAAGTCAAATCTAAAATAACTCAATAAAAAATTAGAAAGAGATTTGTACAAAGTTATTTTTTTTAAGAAAATAAATTTACTTCAAAATCTTTTTAGATTTCATACGTATTAAAACTAAAATATATTAAGAATATATAGAAGATAAAAACAACATTAAAACTTGGAAGAATTCAAGAATCAACATAAAAGAAGTTTTTTATCTCATAAATATTTATCTCTCTTAAAAATGATTCTAGTGGTGAGAATGATTTAAGAATTAATTTTCCTAAAACTGGAATCACAAAATCAAATTTCTCTTATACTTATTAGAAATGAAGTTTGAACTTACATACATATACACTCAAGATTTCAATAGAAGATTAGGGGGACAAGTAGGCAAGTTGTAGACTTACATAGAAGCAGCAAGATGGAAAAGGTAAAAAACATGGCAAATCTTAGTGTTGCATGAGTGACAAGAAAGATGTGCACTATCTAACACAAAAAGTAAACCGTTTGTGCTAGACTAACATCCGTCACTAATGCTTCACTGAAATAAAGATCTTCTTTGGTTCAATAATGCCTCAGTGAAGTACGCCGAGTAAAACTGAGAAATTACCTTAAGGTATTCGCGGCCAACGACGAACCATTGTTACAGCGAAGAAAATCTTCGTTGTGGTGATGCTGAAGCGATACACACATAGCATTAAGCCACACAATCCTTTTAAATTGGATTTGATACAAGTTCAATTACAACTCAAGTATATATATATATATATATATATATATTGTTGATACCAAATTTAGTCTGCTAACATGGACCAATCACCTGAAGACACGTGTCAACCACGTGGCAAATACACATACATTCCGAGGAACCTAGGCGCCCTTAGCAACTCATAGCTCCGAGCAACTAAAGAGTATCGAGCAACTCAAGCGGTCCGAGCAACTAAGCGTGTAGAGCATCCAAATTAAGAGAATAAAAAAGACGACTGCACATTAAATACTCATTATTATCGTACAGATGTATATGTCTACTAGATAACAACGCGTTGTCCTTTCACATGAACAACCTCAGGGCTATAGATACATTGTAACCTCCTCATTAGAAGGGGACTCAGGATCTCTTGGTAAACCTATTATCGATAATTCCAGGCAAACAGTCAGCAATACAAAAACAGTGGACGTAGGCCATTCTCCTAAGGCTGAACCACTTTAAAAATCCATTATCTTATATTTATTTATTCATTTTTATCTGTTATTAAAATAATTAGATCGAATCTAGTTTTTTACATCAACAAATTGGCGCCATCTGTGGGAATCGACTGTACTTATCATTTTCCACCAAAATAATTCATCATCAATGACCGATAATCCAGAATCCAGTAATTAAAATGTTGGAATCCCTCCAAATCCATCTATTCCCCCACATGTTTCAGATCTGAATGGCATAATGGCTAATTTAGCCCAAGGCCAAACGTCCATGCAAGAAATCATGCGTCAACTTATACAAACTGTTTAAGGTGGAGTGCCGGCCCAATCAGGACAACGAAGTGTTCAGAGAAATACCCGTTTACCCTCTTCGCAAACTAGGCGAATGGTATTCCCAGAGGAATCTCGATCTAGATGCACCGAATCAAATTGTACTGAGAGATCTAATGATCCTTCTTATTAACCTGGTCGGACTTCCTCAGTACGAGCTACAGATTCTCAACGAAACGTCACTCTATCTCCAGAAAGGACTAGTTCTCTAGAAAGGTTGAGTAGAGTCTCTCCTTTTGATCATTTGGGCCCTAGGAGGAATATAAGTCCTCCTAAAATTGCGTTGAGGAACTCTCAATGACCATCTGATCTAAGAGAAGGCTCTGCCCAATCACGTCCAACAACCCGTAATGAAAGATCCCAAGAGGAAAACTCAGCTCGATCGGTCGCTCGAAAAAATAGGATCGAGGTGGGAAACGATGCATGGAAAGATTATATTTAAAGGTTGGAGGATAGATTATGGGAAATGGTTAAGGCCAAGAATCCTCTACAAAGAACTTTTGTCCAAGGGACACCATTCGTACAGTCAATTGTGGATTTTCCCACACCATCAAAATTCAAAGCTCCTGTGGTGACGCCTAAGTATGATGGAAAAACTGACCCTGTCGTTCACATAGAACAATACGAAGCTGTTGCCGACATCTATGCAGTTCCAGATGAGATGAGATGCAGGGAATTTTTAGGAACTCTTACCGGATCAACTCAGATATGGTACAACAACCTTCCTCGGGGGAAGATTGCGACTTTCCTTCAACTGGCAGAGCTCTTTATAGGGAACTTCTATTTTGGAGCAAAACTAGTCAAATGAGTAGCGCTCTTGATGAGTGTTAGACAGAAGGCAGGTGAAAGCACCAGGGACTATATTACTCATTTCAATAACGAGAAACTTAAAGTTATTGATTACGAAGAGAAAACAACAATTACTGCCCTGATGAGTGGACTGTTGTTAGACAAGTTGTACTATACTCTAGCCAAAGATCCACCTAGGACCGTGGCAGAACTAATGGTCAAGGCATCCAAGATTATGAACACCGAGGAATCTATGGCTACAAAAAAGAATACAGACACTAAGGAAACCAAGGTCGAGGCTGACAAGACTGAGAAGAAGGATCAGAAGAATAGTGGTGGCAACAGACAGTCGAAAGCAAATCAAGCACTGGAACAGTTGAAGAAATTTAGAAATTATACTCCTTTAAAAGTAGATATAAACCACATTCTGGAAGAGATCAAGAACAACGAGGAGCTAAATTGGCCAAAAAAAATGAAGGCAGATCCTGACAAGAGGAATAAGTCCAAATGTTACAAGTTCCGTAAAGACCATGGTCACACGACCAAAAGTTGCATAGCTCTCCAGAATGAAATTGAAACACTCATCAGACGAGGAAAACTAGCTAAGTATGTTGATCGCCATAATGGTGGAAAGACTAGTGACCGAGGAAGGCAAAGGTCTAGGTCTCCTCGTCGAACAAAAGAAGATAAAAAGAGAAGTCACAAAGAAGATCCATAAGATAACCAAGATGACCTCGATCTCCCAAAAAGGCCAAAGCATCCAGAACGTGAGGTATTTTCAATCCATTTCGAATCATTTGAATGTAATGTTATTACAGGTGGAGATGTAGGTGGTGGAGATCTGACTACGGAGAGAAAAGCTTACCTCAATGAGGCTCAAGCTTGCTCATACATTCAGTAAATAAATCTGGCTAAAGATGATCGCCCAAGGAAGGTGAATAAAGACAAACTGGTCATTGGTTTCTCTAAGAACAACCTGGAAAGTGTACTATATCCTCATGATGACCCATTGGTGATCAAGATGAGAATGAAGGAAGTGGTGATTTCACAAGTACTGGTGGATAATGGTAGCTCGGCAGATATCATGTTCTATCCATACTTTGGTAGTTTGAATCTGAAGCTAGCCCAGTTTGAGCCATATCATAGGCCCCTCATTGGATTTACTGGCGAGAAGGTTTTTCCACTTGGGACGATCAAGTTGGATATGCTTATCGGTACATGGCCGGCTTATCGAACAGAAAGAGTACGATTTTTCGTAATAGATAAAAATGTCCAATCATCTTACAATATCATCATGGAAAGGGTAGTTCTGAAGAAGTTCGAAGAAGTACCATCTACTGTACATCAATGTTTAAAATTCCCAACTAACTTTGGAGTAGGAGTAGTGAAAGGCGACCAGCAAGTAGCTTGGGAATGTTACTATTCATCTGCCAAACAGAAGGAACGTGAAGAATCCAGAAAGAGGACTACTACTTACTAAGTGGATGAAATAAAAGATGCAGATATTGAAACGTTAGACCCTAGAGACGAGTCTCATCTCGTAAAGGGAAAAGTCATTGAGGCTACCGAAAATATCATTCTGAACGACAAGCATCCAGAATGAACAACTCAAATTGGTGCATCACTGGATGTATCGATAAAACAGGAATTGATAGCATTTCTAAGGCGTAGAAAGCAAACTTTTGCATGGAGTCATGAAGACATGCCAGGGATAGACCCAATTTTCTTGTGTCACGAGCTCAACGTGAACAAGGAAATTAAGCCAGTGAAGCAGCGAAGAAGAGTGTTCAGTCCTGAGAAGAACCAATCCATACAGGAAGAAGTAGAGAAGCTACAAAAAGCCTTTTTTATTGAGGATGTCAAATATCCTGATTGGCTAACAAATGTGGTGATGGTAAAGAAGAAAAATAACAAGTGGAGGATGTGTGCAGACTTCACTGATCTTAATAAGGCATGCCCAAAGGATCATTTTGCTTTGCCCCGAATCGACCAACTAGTGGATGCTACCTCGGGGCATGAATTGTTAAGTTTCATGGATGCTTATTCTGGTTACAACCAGATTAAAATGAAGCCTGAGGATAGGGAGAGTACCTCTTTTATCACACCAAGGGGAACTTATTGCTATAATGTTATGCCTTTTGGACTTAAAAATGCAGGTGCGACATATCAGCGGCTGATGAATAAGGTGTTTGCAGAGCAAATCAGTCATAACATGGAGGTTTATGTCGATGATATGCTGACGAAGAGCAAGAAAGCTGCTGATCATTTAGTTGACCTAGGTCAGACCTTTGATCAACTAGAGAAATATCAAATGAAGTTGAATCCCACCAAATGCATATTCGTAGTACGAGAATGCATGTTTCTCAGATATATTGTTAACCAATGAGGAATTGAGGCAAACTCTGAAAAGATCAAGGCTCTATTGGAGCTACGATCTCCAACCACGAAGAAGGAAGTGCAAAGTCTCACAGGGCGAGTTGCAGCACTTAATAGGTTTGTGTCACGAGCAGCTGACAGATGCCTCCCATTCTTCAAAACACTCCGAAAAACTTTTGAATGGAATGATGAATGCGAGGAGGCTTTTCAAGAATTGAAAAAAATATATGAGGATACCTCCATTGTTATCTAGACCAGTGATGGGAGAAAAACTATACTTGTACTTGGCAGTTTTAGAAAATACAATAAGCTCGGCATTGATAAGAGTGGAGGATGGAGTACAAAAACCAGTCTATTACACCAGCAAGGCTTTTCGAGGAGCAGAAATCAAATATCCAAGGTTGGAGAAGTTAGCACTAACACTTATCAAAGCAAGTATAAGGATGAGGCCATACTTCCAAGCCCATACTATAGTGGTCTACACCGATATGCCATTAAGACAAGCTCTGCATAAACTGGAGAAATCAGGAAGATTGATGTACTGGGGAGTAGAACTTGGTGAATATGATATAATTTATGAGCCCAGATCGTCGCTCAAGGGGCAGGCAGTAGCGGATTTTATCGCAGAGTTTAATCAGGAAAGTGCCACCGAAGAATAGGAGTTTAATACAGACCACCCTGTGGATGTTACAGGATCATCAAATTTAAACCCCGACCAACTTACGTCAGTAGAAGAGCAAGAGAAGATGATCAACGAGCAGCGAGAAGTGCTGGAGGAGGACAAAAGGAAGCATCAAATATTTCACCGAGGAACTCTGTCTGATCAAGAGTTTGATAATGAAGTACCTATATGGAATTTGTATGTGGATGGCTCTTCGTGCACTACAGGCAGTGGGGAAAGAATTATTTTAAACAGTCCGGATGAGATTGATATGGAGTATGCTCTGTGCTTTCAATTTAAAGCTTCTAATAATGAGGCCGAATATGAAGCTATGATCTTGGGATTAAATCTGGCTAAAACCATAAGGGCAGAGCAGGTCGTTGTATTCAGTGATTCCCAGATAATCGTAAATCCAATTCTGGGGGTGTATGTAGATAAAGGAGAATTAATGGTCAAGTATCATGAAAAGCAATGGAGGTGGTATCGAGTTTTACTACAATTCAGTTGTTTATTATACCCAGATTGGAGAATGCAAGAGCAGATGCCCTAGCTCAGTTAGCATCGGCCACACGCACCGAGCTATGAAGAACAATCCCAATAGAAATCCTGGCTAGTCAGAGCATAGATGAAGATCTAATGATGAACTTCATTGCCCTCGACTTGGTACCATCTTGGATGGATCCCATCAGTGCCTATATTAAAGAGGGGGCTTTACCAAATGATAAACTCGCAGCCAAGAAACTGAAGTTTAAAGTTGCTCGTTATGTTTTGACCATTGGCATTTTATATAGACGAGGAGTTATAGCAGGGCTACAAAGATGTGTCCATCCCTCCGAAGTAAAAGATTTTATCGAAGAGGTTCATGAAGGGTCTTATGGAGCCCATGTAGCAGGTCAGTCGCTTTTGTAGAGAATAACAATGCAGGGGTATTACTGGCCAATGATGAGAGATGATTGCGTAGCTTATGCTAAGAAGTGCGATAAATGTCAACGCTTCTCTTCCATCTGAAGAACTCCCCAAGCATTATTAACACCCATAACGTCCCCTTGGTCATTCGCCATGTGAGGGATAGACTTGGTAGGACCACTCCCAATGACCAAGGGAAGATTTAAATACCTCGTGGTTGTTGTGGATTACTTTACCAAATGGGTGGAAGCTGAGCCTCTCATTGATATGACATACGATAAAGTCTATCAATTTATTTGGAAGAATATTATCTGTAGATATAGTCTCCCACATGCATTCATTACTGACCATGGAACCCAATTTGATAACGAGGAGTTTGCTGCGTATTGTCATCAATCTAATGTACTGAAGATCCACTCTGCACTAGGCCATCCCCAAAGTAATGGGAAAACTGAGGTGACAAACAGAATGCTACTGAATGGTTTGAAAAAGTAACTCGATGATGCAAAGGGAAATTGGATTAACGAGCTACATTATGTGCTGTGGGCTTATCGTACCACACCACGAACAGCAACATGAGAGTCTCCATTTATGCTGGCATTTGGGAGTGAGGCTATCATACCTGCTGAATTAGGTCTACCCACGTATAGGGTGCTTAATTTAAATTATCCTGCTAATGATTGATGAGAAGATTAGACCTGGATATGCTTGAAGAAGTTAGGGAAGAAGCAGCAATCAAGAATGCGGTATATCAACAACGAACAACTTTGTTCTATAACAAAAGAGTGAAGAAGTGTGATTTTAAGGAAGGGGATTATGTGTTGAAGAAAGTGATCTAAAAGCATAACAAACTGGAAGCCAACTGGCATGGATCCTACAGAGTAACAAAAGTTGTTCGTCCAGGGACATATAGGGTTGAAACCTTAGAAGGAGAAGAATTCAAGAATGCGTGGAATGCAGAGCACCTGCGCAAGTATTATCAGTAGTTAAAATTCATATGTAACGCAGTTTTTTCAAAATGAATAAAGTGATGTTTCACCCCCATTTCTTTTTGTTGAAGTTTTTTTTGGAGTATTAGTGCAACAAATTACACAAACCACAAACCCAATTTCAGAGTAACACAGCAAATCAATTACCACCAACTCCGGTTGGTCGGGAACTAATTAATACCAACTTCGATTGGTCGGGAATCAATTACCACCAACTCCGGTTGCTCGGGAATCAATTACCACTAACTCCGGTTGGTCGGGAACTAATTACCACCAACTCCGATTAGTCGGGAATCAATTACCACCAACTCCGGTTGGTCAAGAACTAATTACCACCAACTCCGATTGGTCGGAAATTAATTACCACCAACTCCGATTGGTCGGGAACTAACTACGACCAACTTCGGTTGTTCGATAAAATAATTACAATCAACTTCGGTTAGTCGGTAAACCAATTACAATCAACTCCGGTTGGTTAGTACCAAACTAGGCAAGAAGCTGGATGACATCCCAGGGCATCCACTGTCTAGGAAACAAGGTAATCCATACGAGATTACTACAACTAAGCAAGGACATAAGATGCAAATCATTCCATTGCTTAGGCCCAAAGAGTGACAAGTCACTATAATCAAACAACAAATGGGATAAGTATAGTATATATATTTACCAACCAACAAGCAAAGACATTCTACAAATTATTTAGAAGAAAATGAAATGGCAAAAGACTAAAAATTTCTTCATTCAAATCAAGTAAAATTACATATGATGTGAAAAGTCTGATTCATTACTTAAGAATATCCTACTCTATAGGTTTTTTCCCCTCTGCTTTTGAAACAGGTTCTACCCCAGCTGGAGGATCATCTAATGCATAAGGAGAATTTGTAAAGTTTATATCTCGCAGCATTCTAACATTCATTACGGATGGCCGATCAAGCAAATGCTCTGGGCGAGATATCTTAAAGTTTGCATGAAGACTGTAATCACCGAGATACTTGGAAATCATGCATTGAGGAATTGCACGAGCAGGAATCCAACTGATATCAAGCTTAAAAGGAGGCACGGGCAAATCGAGCACTCCAGGATCATAATAATCCCATAAGTAGTGGCCCTGCTCCAATTTTAGCACACATAAGGCATTCAATCACCCTTGCTTATATCCCTCATTATTTGACTACTACAACCGAGATGGGCTGCTTGTGGAACTGATAAGTTAACCTCTCAAGTTGCTCATGGATTTTCTTCATTAGAATTTCTTTACCTTCCAGAGCAGAGCTATGATTAGAGAGTTGTTCGGTGAAGTTCAGAATCTTTTTAGACATTTTTGCCAAGGCTTGGTTCTTTGCCATTAACTGAATGGCTTGATTATCTAAAGCCGACTGCGTTCTAGCTTCTTCAATGGTGACCTGACCAGCCCTTTCTCATCCACGAGAAGATCTTGCTCGTCCACGAGTAGGTGTGGAGGGTCCAACTCATTTCAAGGTTTCTAACTCATCCCTTAAGTTAGCATTTTCTACTTCCATAAATGAAACACCATCATCATTTACTGGGACCAAGGCTCTCGAAGAAGAAGCAGCAGATTTAAGTTGCTTTATTTCCTCTTGCAAAGCAATGTTCTCCTATTCCAACAACTTGGCGATATGCCTTTGCTCTTCAACTTCAAGCATCAGAACACTCTCCTTCTTCTTATGAGTAGAGACAAATTTGTCATACCCTTTGTCAGCACTCAATTATTGATATTTTTTCTCGTATCCTTGATGCAAAAGGGTAGTGGATTCTTTATATTATTGTTGAAGTTACTCGATCGTTCCTTGAAGGTCTTCAATCATTTCGTAGTAAGCCACATTATTGGCCACATCACGATCAAGTAAGCACTTCAAGTATTGGTAAGCTTCATTACCAAGGATATCAATGATTTAGGCCTCATTAAGATCTGCATGACCAACTTTAAAATAGTCATTGCATTTTTTCATCAATTATGTATCATGAGCTGATAAGAGCTCCATCCTGGCCATAAACAAGCAAAGAGAAGAAATAAAAAGAATCAATAATGATGCAGATAGAGCAAGTAAAAGAGAAATTCAAGATGAACAACCAAAGTTCAAATTTTTATTCATCATAAGAGGAGACACATAGTTCCAAGTTACATTCAAGAGAATAACAAAATAAAAAACCCGAACAACTTTACACCTTCTCCTTATTTCCTACGACTTCCTCAGAAGGTTTGGATGAAGGGGTTGGTTGCTCGGAAGATAATGGTAGCTGATCGGAAGAAGTGATGATTGGTTGGAGTTGCTCGAAAGGTTGAACAATAGGAACAGTAGGGACCTGATCTCCAGTCAGCATAGAAGATTCATCTAAAGCAGCTTAATCCTCTTATTCTCCAGGAGAGGGAGAAGGGCCATAAGTGTGCTGCTGGAATAACTCAGAATTCTCAGCAACATTCATCTCCTTCAAGGCTATTACCCATCCATCCATAAAATAGTTAACACCTGAATACTCCATTTGAGAAGACATGACGGCCAGACCCTTGTTCCAGCCCTTGTCCCAACCAGCATTGAAGGATTTTTTAACCGCAGTTTTCCTTTTTTCCTTCTCTGAGGAGATCCTTTCCCTAAGGAGTTCCCCAGCAGACTTCAACTTTTCTTCCTTACACCTCCGTTTTTTGTCTCTCAACATCTTGAAGTTTAACAACTTTCTCTTCGGCTGACTTAAGCTTAACCTCAAGCTCTTTGTTGCTCTGTTCAAACTCATTGTTGCTCTATTCAAACTCCTTCAACTTCTTCTCCAATTTATTGGAGGCATTCACAACTTGATCTCTGTCCAGCTCAATGGACTTAAATTGATTCTCCCAAGCACCTTTATCTTCCTCGTACTTTCGATGAGAATATTTTAGAGATTGGGTCATCCCAACAAAAGCTTCCTCTACTCCACTCGAGGAGCTTGAAGCCCTAATAGCTTCATCTTTCTTCAAAATGCTGTTGAAACACGTCACTAGCTGAAAGAAAAAGATCTTTATGTCAATGTATGAGCATAATATTAGAAAGTAAAAGACTCAGGGTAACAATACTTATTGAGGAAGTGTGTTGAGTAGCCAGAGTAGTAATTCTCTCACGAGAAAGAGTATCTTCAAGGCCTTGGACTTCTGGGACAGTCCAGGATCTTACCAAGCCCACAGCAGAGCTCGGGGGAATAAGAATTGGAATACTACCTTCAACGTTTGAAGGTTGAGAGATAGGTTCAGCAAGTCTCTCAGAAGAACTTTTCTTTAATCTCCTCAGAGGAGCGGGAGCATTTTCAATTAAAGATGTTGTCTTTATTGCTGATATTATAACAACATCACTCAAAGGAGAGATAACAACAGTCTTACTTGGGGCCACAGGGGGCTTCTTGCCAGCTTCCTTGGCAGCAGTAAGAGGGGGCACATTTATAATCTTTGTCCCTTCTTTTGGGACATCTTGTTTACTTTTCTTTGCCTCCACAGTGGCAGAGGCAGACTTGTCAAAAAAGGCAGGAGCTCTTCTCTTCTTCATCAGATCAGTGATAGGAATATTCGATTCAGAAGAAGAACCTTCCACACTAGTCTCAGAGGCTGGTACTTGGTCAAGATCGACCACCACTGGACGAGGACGAGCAGTGAAAGATGAAGTGTAGCTTTTGTATTACAACATGTAAGAAACATATCTAATATGCTCCTCAGCAACAGATTGGTGCAAGCTCCAGATAAGTTTTAAATGCTTTATATTAACATCAGTTTCCTTTTGAGGTTTTCTTTTACTGTCAACTGTAATAAACAAAAATCAAATGTCAGTGATGCATTTCATCAAATACAAAGAAAACAAGATTTTAAAAATAAAAACAACCTATCCCATTGCCATAAAGTGGACACCTGGGACCTTGGTATACATCATCTCCATTTAATGGAGGGTGTTGCCAATTTTTTATCACAACCCCATGATCAAAATAATCCCTATTGGCATCAGGATGATTGACAACTAACGCTCTATTCAAAAACCTAGTTTTTAAATAGAAAGTACTGTCACTAGTAACCCATCTGTTGCAATACATAATCTCTGGAATCCCTAAACGGGTTCTATGAAGTTGATTCAACCTATGCACTCCATTAACTATCCTCTATGTGTTTGGAGCTATTCTTGCAGGTACAACATCAAAATATTGGTAAAACTCCAAACACAGGGGATTTGGCGGGAAAGAAAAGCCACATTCGGCTACAAAAAGACTTAGGAACCAGTGTCCCTCAGCCAAAGAAAAATAATCAGAAGGACCAGAAATTTCTTCCAAGATAACCCACGAAGGGATTGAAAACTCAGATCGAAATTTGTCTAACGATTCAACAGGATAAACCATGGTGAATAAAGAAAATAAAGAGGAAGGAATAAAATCTTACAGAGAAAATAGAGATCAGTGGTCAATGAACGATGGAAAGAACTAAGGCACAAAATAGAGAGAAGATGAAGAGTTCAAAGATACAAATTTGAAAAGTGAAAAATGATAGGATTTCTGTCACACTTAAATACTTTACGTCGGGAATAGAGAAAAATAATGATTACCTGGTGTGGATACCCGAAATTTAGAACTATGGGCCTGGACGAGTAGCCCAGTCCTGGCGGCCCAAAGTCCAGGCACCTCATCTTTTATTATTGATCCGGTCTCCCACCACGATCCCATGAAGGGAAGTTATGGGGGAAATGGAAAACATGGAGGAACCCATCACCTCCACTCATCTACATGCACATGTATATATTAAACCCTAGGTCCGGGGCAAAAGGACAAGTTGTAGTCTCTATAATCACTCTTCGGAGTATTTAGAAATAATATCGACTGCACCACCGTGGACGTAGGCACATCTTGGCTGAACCACGTACATCCTTTGTTGTGTTATTGGTATCTTGTATTCCTTATCCTCTTCTTGATAATCTTTCTCTCATATTTATTTGTGTTGCATAATATTTGCATCCACAATTGGCGCCATCAGTGGGAAGCGTTCATCTTTCCCTGAGAAGAGCCCACATCAAGAAAGGAGTTTAAGATGTCTGGTCACAGCAGCAATGCCCCCCAAGCAGGAGATATTCAAGAGCCACCTGCTCCTCGCAGGATTAGGTCTAAGGTCCGACGTTCAGATCAAAAAGCTAGCTTGGAAAGACCAGCCTCAGAAGAAAGTCAGGGACCAGTGAGGTCCACGCAGATATCCAGGTTGATTGATGCGTACGAGGTAAGGCTCCACGAGCAGAGGGAGTCTTCTCGCAGATACGAGGCTGAGAATGCTCACTTGAAAAGAAGACTGGAAAGACTAGAAAGGGAGCTTTGCCCTGATAATCGGAGACGCCCTTATCGCACTCATAGTCCTCAGGCGAGCAAGTCTCGCAACCGAGGAAGGAGCCCTAGGCGAGAGTCTCAAAAGGACGAAGGAGGCGAATCAGACGACGACCTTTGCAAACAGATGCGAAGAGCTTGCCGCCACCAGAGCCCTGCTCGCAGCGACGAGCACATACGAAACATGGTCCGCAGGGAGATGGACCAGCATCCCGCTAACCACGGAACAAGATCAACTAGAGAGCTCGCGAGGCGAGCTCTCAAAACCCAGATGAAGTCACCTTTCACAAGAGAAATAGAAGAGGAGGAAGATCCCAAGAAATTTACCATTCCAAGGTTCAAGATTTATGACGAAAAGACTAATCCCATCGATCACGTCAGGTAATACCGACAGGCCATGACCCTATGGAGTCACCGGGATGCCCTGATGTGCCATATTTTCCCCTCGAGCCTTCATGATGTAGAACAGAAGTGGTTCGAAAGGCTCCCCCACCGGTCGATCAAGAATTTCAAATCCCTAGCCGAACTCTTTACGGCCCGATTCATTACCAGTAGCTCCCATCCCAAAAGGATGGATGTTCTACTGACAATGAAGAGAACGCCTCAAGAGACCCTTCGAGAGTACGAGAAGAGGTACTGGGAGTTATTCAATGAGATCGAGGACTGCGCGGAGGAGGTGGCAGTGGCCTCCTTCAAAATTGGGCTCCCTAGTTCTTCCCTCCTCTTCCAATCCCTGACGAAGAAGGAAGCTATGAATATTGAAGACCTTATGGCCCGAATTGAGAAATACGCAAAGGTGGAAGATGTCACCCGCTCTAATACAGGAGAAAACGGTCGAGCTAAGCTCACTACCAGGGTAGGTGATAAAACTAAGAACCAGAGGAAAGGGGGAAAGAATGGAGGCAAAAATGGCTCCAAGAATGGAGGGAACCAGGACACGTCGAAAGCATTCCAGGCGGTCAACACCGTCTTCAAAGAACCAATTTACAAGGTTCTCACGAAGATCAAGGATGAGCCATTCATCAAGTGGCCCTAGAAGATGGGGGGAGATCCCTCAAAGAGGAACAATGCGTTGAGATGCGCTTTTCACAAAGAGGGAGGCCACAAGACCGAGCACTGCAAGGCTCTTAAGTCTCACCTTGAAGAACTGGCCCAGTCCGGGCATTTGAACGGCTTTGTGGAGAAAAGGGCAGAAAAAGTGATTGCCAACAGAGAGATGAGACCCGATAATGTGCTGGAGGATGATGCTGGACACGAGTTCGCCATAATTCACGGAGTATCTGATGTCAAGAAGATACAAGGGAACTCAGATCGAATGGAGATAAAAAAGCTTACAGTGGTAATGTAGGCTTTTCAAATCGATCCAGCAAAGTCACAGTCAGGAAAGCGTCGACGAGCAGAGGACGTCAACTATGACAAGCATATTGTTTTAACGGATGAAGATTTGATGGGAGTAAGGACCCCACATCATGATGCCCTGGTCATTACACTAAGGATAGCCAACTTTGACATCGACAAGCTGCTCATCGATCAAGGAGGCTCATCCGAAGTAATGTACCTCGACCTGTTCAGGAAATTGAAGTTGAGCATCACCGACCTAAAGGAATCTACTGTTCCTTTGGTCGGCTTCGCTGGGAAAATGACCATTCCCCTACGCAAGATAGTGCTTCTAGTTCGTGCTAGGAACGTCTCCAAGATGATTGAGTTTTTGGTAGTTGACATTGAATCACCGTACCAGGCCATCCTCGGCAGAGGATGGCTTCGTGCAATGAAGGCGGTCTCCTCGACCTACCATCAGAAGCTCAAGTATGTAATCGAACGAGGAGTAATGGAGATCCACGACGACCAAGCGATGAAGAGGAAGTGCTTCATAGCAGCCATCTGACCAAAGCCAGAGAAGAAAGCCGGTCAACCCAGCGAGAAAGTTGAAGAGGGTGTGATACCTTCCAAATAGCAACTAAAGTATGGAAGACCAAGAGTAGAGGAGACCAGTCTCCTCCCCTCCGAGCGTGTCATCGAGGACCTGGCAGAAGTTATAGACAAAGTTGGTGATAGTAGCAGAGTCTTCTTGATTGGAGTATCTCTCACCGATCAAGAACAGAAGGAGTTGACGACCTTGATGAGACGCAACATAGATGTTTTCGTATGGGAACCATACGAGATGCCTGGCATTGATCCTGATATGGCCTGTCATCAGCTGCACATCGACCCCATATTCAAGCCATTCACACAGAAGGCACGAATAACTGCACCCGAGAAGGCTAAAGCGGTCGAAAAGGAGGTCGAAAAACTACTGGATGCAGGATCAATACGGGAAGTACAATTCCCCAAGTGGTTGTCCAACCCAGTAGTAGTTCCGAAGAATAATGGGAAGTGGAGAGTTTGCATCAACTTCACTGACCTCAACAAAGCATGCCCTAAGGATAGTTTCCCCCTCCCAAAGATAGACCAACTAGTAGACGCCACTACAGCTCACGAGCGAATGAGTTTCCTGGACGCATACTCAGGATATCACCAGATCCCCTTGTATGCCCCGGACCAGGACAAAATGACATTTATCATGACGGTTGGGTTGTATTGCTACAAGGTCATGCCATTTAGGCTCAATAATGCAGGGGCAACCTACCAGCGGCTGGTCATAAAAATGTTCAAGGATCAAATGGGAGACACAATGGAGGTCTACATCGATGACAAGCTCGTTAAGAGCAAGAAGAAGGAAAATCACCTCTCAGACCTGTCAAAGACCTTCAAAATCCTCAGGAAGTACCGAATGAAGCTTAATGCGAGCAAGTGTTCCTTTGGTGTCCAGTCAGGAAAATTTCTTAGATACTTGGTCAGTAAGAGAGGCATAGAGGCTAATCTGGACCAGATCGATGCAATCAATAGGGTACAACCCCCTCAAACATTCCGAGACATGCAGAAGCTCACTGGAATGCTCACTGCCTTAAATCACTTCATTTCCAAATCCTCCGAGAAGTGCAAGCCTTTTTTCCAGCTTCTACAAGGAAGTAAACCAATAGAATGGAGCCCGGACTACTCGCGAGCTTTGGACGAGCTCAAGTCTTACTTAAGCTCTCCACCGCTGCTTGTCATACTACAATAAATGGATTCTTTATACCTGTACCTCTCGGTATCCAGCCACACTGCCAGCTCGACGTTAATATGCGAGGTCGCAGGAATCCAACATCCCGTCTACTATGCGAGTAAGACCTTATTAGACGCCGAGAAAAGATAACTTCCATTGGAGAAGCTCGCCTTTGCACTAGTGATAGCCTTGAAGAAACTAAAGCATTATTTCGAAGCTCATACTATCATCATCCTTACATCGCATCCCCTTAAGGCGGTCCTAAGGAAAGCGGATTTATCGGGAAGATTGTCTAAATGGTCAGTCGAGCTCGGCCGGTTCGATATCCAATTTCAACCAAGGACCGCTATCAAGGGTCAGATCCTCGCTGATTTCATAGCCGAATTCACTGGCGAAGAATTACCCGACCAACCTCAACCAACAAAGCAAAAAGAGGACCCAGCAACAGTGGAAACCTGGAAACTATTCGTTGATGGAGCCTCCAACTCAAAGGGGGCAGGCGTAGGCATCGTTCTCATCACCCCAGAAAACACCATCCTTGAGCAAGGAATCAGGCTTGGTTTTGCAGCCTCCAACAACGAAGCAGAGTACGAAGCCCTAATAGCCGGTCTCCAAAATTTGCAAACTCTGGGAGCAAAACGTTTACAAGTGTTCGGCGATTCTCAACTAGTCTCCAATCAAATAAGTGGAGATTACAACGCGAAGGATGAAAGAATGGTAGCCTACCTCGCCCTGGTGAGGAAACTAATGACGAGTTTGAGGAGATCAACATCCAGCTCCCAAAGGGCAAAATAGTCATGCCGACACCTTAGCAGCCCTAAGCACGGCGGTTGATTCTAGCCTTAAAAGGGTCATTCCCATCGATTTCCAAATTTGTCCAAGCATTAACAATAGCAAGCTTCCAAACGTGGAACAAATACTCCAGGTGGGATCAACCCCAGCTGGATAGACCCCTTAAGGACTATTTAAAGGAGGGCACGCTCCCCGAGGACAAGAAAGCCGCCCACCAGATAAGAGTCAAAGCTGCTTTCTTTTACTTATCCACAGGAGGCGACTTGTATAAGAGGTCCTTCTACGGTCCCTACCTTAGATGCGTCCACCCAGGAGATGTTGAGCAAGTGCTGCGCGAGCTTCACGAAGGAATCTGTGGAAGTCATGTCGGAGCAAGGTCTCCAGCCTTTCGAGCAATGAAGGAAGGCTATTGGTGGCCATATATGCAAAAGGACTCCGCAGTATATGTCCGAAAATGCCTGAAATGCCAGCTTCACCCTCCAATGGTCCACCAACCAGCCAGCGACCTAAAATCCCTGACCAGCCCGTGGCCCTTCGCCCAATGGGGGATGGACATCGTGGGACCACTATCCACTGCTGCCGACAATCGCAAATACCTGTTGGTTGCAACTGACTACTTCACCAAATGGATCGAGGTAGAACCATTGGAAAACATTCGAGATGCTGACACGATAAGATTCATATGGAGGAATATCATCACTCGATTCGGAATCCCCAGAACCATCATCACTGATAATGGGACACAATTCGAGAGTGGCCCCTTCCAGGACTTCTGTAATGAACACGAGATTAGGCACAACTTTAGTTCGGTGGCCTACCCTCAGAGCAATGGGCAAGCATGAGCTTCCAAAAAAATCGTGATCGATGGATTGAAGAAGCGACTAGAGCGAGCCAAGGGTGCATGGGTAACCGAGCTACCCCATGTCCTATGGGCATACCGAACAACTCCTCGGCGAGCAACATGAGAAACCCCATTTTCGCTAACATATGGCATGGAAGTAGTCATTCCACTAGAGGCGGGCTTGCCAACAATGAGATTCGACCTTGTCGACCAAGGCCAGAATGATGGAGCGTTGCTCGCTGAACTCGAACTCACCGACGAGCGTAGGGAACTGGCCCTGGTGAATCTTGCGAGCTATCAGCAACAGCTCACAAGGCATTACCACAAAAGGGTTAACCCGAGAAGATTCCAAGTTGGGGACTATGTTCTAAGGAAAGTCCTGGGCAACACAGTAAGGTCATAAGACGGCAAGCTAGGCCCAAACTGGGAAGGACCCTTTAAAGTAACTAGGGACGACCTGCAAGGTGCATATCATTTGGAAACGATGGAAGGCAGAGAGATACCACGAGCATGGAATGCAGCTAATCTCAAGAAATTCTATTTTTATATTTTCAAGGAATTCTATTGATGAATCTTTTTCTTGTATTTGTTATGTGAAAGGAACAATTCATTCCCCTTATTACTAATGAAATCAGTAACTGCATTTTATCACACATCTTTTTCCAAATCACAGGCACGATGGTCGATATAGAAGGGGGATACCCCTCCTCAGGTCATCGTCATGAAACACGAGAGACCTCTTAGCATTGCCCCTGGCAATATATAAATCCCTACAGAGGATTCTTAGGCAATGCAACCAGATTTTATACTAGCCATAAAACCTACTTTGGTTGAGCAAAATCCTGACCGGATGAAGACATCCAATACCAGGTGTGTCCTCGCCAATTTCCCTACTTAGGCCTAAGGGAGTGTGACGACACAACCTAAAAGGTAAAATGGGGCACAATGGTAATTTGGTACTATACTGGACTGGGGGGACACTTGCATGGCAAAACAAAAAGAATTATGAAACAGCAGGAATATAAAAAGATTGGATGAACACGTTTAGTCGGCAAAATTTCCCAAAACACGAACTCTTCATTAATCTCTTATATTTACAATAGTGATAATACATGTTTAGTCAGCAAAGCTCGCCCAAAGCATTTACATTATCAAAAAATACAAAAGAATAACAACTTGATTATATTTACAACAATGATAATACACATTTAGTCGGCGAAGCTCGCCCAAAGCGTTTACATTATCAAAAGAAAAACAAATTGCAAAAAATTTAAGAAGGTGGAAGCCTCCGAATAAGATAGTCTGCCACTCTAGCTCTTCGTCCATCATCAGGAGCAGGAACCAGCTCTTCCACGACCTCATCTGCATCCAACTCTAATAGTTACCGAGGAATAACATCAATGGGGATCCATCTATCATCCCTCCTGAATGGATTGGGCATCAGAGTGGAAGAGGACATCTCGTGACGGTACCATAACATCGAGTTCCTCGGGACCTGAAGCTCTTTCAAGGCACTCAACCACCCTCTAATGAAAGAAAGTTCCTCGAACTCGGATAGTCTTGTGGGAGCATCTAGCCAGCCTTGATCATACCCGTCAGCCCATGCTTGTCGAGGACCCCTCTTGAATAAATGCCGTAATCGAGTAACGTCCCTTTGAAGCCCAGCAGCAGTTACGTATGCTCAGCGGACATCATCATGGAGCTCTTCCATCTCCTTATCCCGTTGTTCTTCTGCTTCCCTGTTCCTGCCCCTGGTGCTCCTACCAGCTCGCGGGAGGGGAGGACGAGTGGAACCTCGCGGCATAGGAGTATGTCCAGCTCGCGAAGACGAGGAGCCTTGCAGAACCGCTGAAATAGTGCTCGGCGCATGCTCTCTAAGTTGCAGGACTTCCCTCCGTAGGTTTTCATTCTCCTGCTGCAGGAATTCCCCAACTTGATTTATCTCGGTGGCCTCCAGCAACCTAGCTCTCAGTACATTAACTTCCTCTTGTACAGAGGCACCAATGCCTTCCATATCCTGGAGCCTGTCCTTCAGCCTAGCCACTAGCTCGAACTGCTCCTTGTACTTTTGATTCCTTGACCTAAGAGACTTGCAAAGCCTAACAAAGGCCTGACGAACCTGAGGACTGGCATTGGGACCAAGAGTCCTGCCCAATTGAGATGTGGCAGGAATATACTCTTCTACATCAGTCAACTACAAGAAATAAAAGGGCAAGGGAAAGAAAAATCAATCAATGCATTGGAAAAAGAAGCCTTTTTATTTCATTAATAAAGGTCAAGTACATCGAGCAGAAATGGAAAAGTTACAAGCAGAAGTACAAAAATAATCCTAAGAGAAAATTAACTAGCAACCTCAGGCTGCCCAGAGGTGGCTGGCTACTTCCCCTTGTCATCAGCAGCAGAGGCATCCCCCTCTACAGGGATGCCCTCATTCGCCTGGGCAGGACCAGCATCGGTAGGAGTTATCTGAGAAGTAAGATCAACACCCTCGATGGCTGGGGCAGGGGCTTCTTCGTCCACGGTTGGCCTTGGACCCGGGTCATGCTCGTCGAATAAAGGATACTCAGCATCAACACCAGCAGCTAGGAGGGCCTTGTTCCAGCCCTTCTTGAAGTTCAAACGACTGATATAGCCTATCTGAACTTTGACGTCTTCATAAGCAGCAGTCCACCCGGAGTTGTATGAATCCTGCTTGATGGTGGCTACCTGGGACTCCTTCTCATTCAGCTGCTCGGTCAAAGCCCTGTTCGCCTCCACAACCCCCAGCTTGCTTGATCAGACTAAGTCATAGGCCTGTCTCAGCTCGCTCAGCTCCTTAACCGCCGCATCCCTCTCTCGGTTGGAATTGATAAGGGTCAGATCAGACGAAGCTCGGGCGGCATCAGCAAACTTTAAATCAGCCTCCAACCGAGAACCCCTGACTTCCAGAGCGGACTTCTGTTGCTCCAGGTCGCCATTCATTCTCACCAACTCATCGCGAGAACGGTAAAGCACGGCGAAGTCAGTCACAAACTGCCAAAAATAAAGAAGAAATCAGGAAGGAGAAATAATTAAAACTTGTTAAGGAATTGAAAAAGAGAGATAACCTTACCAAGGCTAGTCTCTGGCTAGCTTGAAGGCCTAATTGGTCAGACCCCAGCGCCCTCTGGCGATCTGCAGGAAGAACCGCCCTCTCGAGCAGTGCAGGAGCCAGCTGAGGAGAAGTGGCAACCGAGGCTCCCTCGGGCAAAGCAGACACCAGGACCAAGGCTTGCCCAGCCTTCATCCTCGACTCCATCCTCCTCTCTCTCCCTCTCTATCCTCTTCCTCTCCTCCACCCTCTTCTTTTCCTTCACCTTCTTTCTCTCCTCCTCCTTCTTTCTCTCCCTCTCTCTCACCTGCTCTTCCTCTCTCCTCTTCCTCTCTTGCTCCTGAATGGAAGATCGAGAACCAGTAGCCACGGCCCCGGAAGAAGACTTTTGTTTCTTTGACCTCTATGCAAAAAGCACATGTTCCTCATAATCATCGTCTCTAATCAGGTTCTTCCTTGGAGGCATCTCTTCGCCTGAACTGCTGGAAGTGCTCGACGATTCTCGAGCTTCAGAATCCTCTTCAGAAGAACTGCTACTATCAGAGCTCCCTCCACCCAAATTACTCCCAGCTCCTACAGGCTCACTCTCAGAATTGCTCTCCTCTTCGTCCAACTGGATAGGCTCAGCAGTAGTCTCCCCGAAGGAATCAAACTCTGGAACACTATCCACAGGCCGTGCTATGAAGCTAGAGCCTGCGTTCTTGTACTCGAGCAAAAAGGTAGCAGACCTGGGATGCTCACCGTCACCCAGAGGCTCTCTGATATTCCAAGCTTTCAGCAACTTCGAGATACGAACCTCGCTGAGAGCAGGCTCCAAATTCTTTATCCTCGCTGTTGGAGAAAAAGCAAAGAGAGGTTAGAAAAGTCACAAGTCAGCAAAGGTTGAAGCAACAGTATAATGTCTACCTATATATTCTTCCCCGTAAAAAGGGACGGTGAACCTCTCAGACCTCAACCCTTCATACTAGGGAGGGAACTGCCAATTCCTAACAAGGAAACCCTCTTGCCAGTAGTCCTTATGGGAATCAGGTAGGTTTACTACCAATACCCTATCAGGACTCCTAGCTTTGAGGTATAAGACACCTGAGCTAGTTCGAGAGAAAGAATAACAGAAATAGATCTCGGCATGTCCTAACCTAGTACCATATAACTGGTTTATTCCATAGACGCCATTTACTATCTTCCACACATTGGGCGATCACTGTGCGGGAACAATATTGAAATAACCAAAAAAATGCAGAAATAGATCATTAGGGGGAAAAGTAAGTCCCCCCTGGGAGAGCAACAAAACATGGATCCAGTGGGCATCCTCTATATCCCTAACGTTCCTAGGAGGGGAGGCACAACATTCAATATCTACCCACTCAGTAATATTGTAGAACTTCCTGAACACAGAGATTGTCCTATTTCCAATCTTCGCCATTGAAAAACTCAAGAAATTCTACAAACCAAAGAGAAAGTGCAAAGAAAGGGCACGAGAAACTTACAAAATAGAAGATCGGTTCGAGTGATGAATAAGCACGAGCTCAAGACGACTAAGAAGCAATGGGAATGGGGATTCAGAGAAGAAGGTACGAGGCGCTAGAGTTCTCAGAAGAAGGAAGAGTATTGGAAAGGCTGAAACGACGGAAGAAAAAGTGGCTATCCCAACAAGCCTTCAATTCTAATCATAGCGCACAGATAGCGAAGCGAGTGCCGCCAAAGCAACTTCACAGTTTTCGAAGAATCACAAATCAGCCGTAATGGCTGATCATTTAAATCCATTTGACCCATAAACGCAGCCCAACAAATTTAGGGGCAATTGTGGATACCCAAAATTTAGAACTATGGGCCTGGACGAGTAGCCCAGTCCTGGCGGCCTAAAGTCCAGGCCCCTCATCTTTTATAATTGATCCGGTCTCCCCCCACGAGCCCATGAAGGGAAGTTATGGGGGAAATGGAAAACATGGAGGAACCCATCACCTCCACTCATCTACATGCACATGTATATATTAAACCCTAGGTCCGGGGCAAAAGGACAAGTTGTATTCTCTGTAATCACTCTCTGGAGTATATAGAAATAATATCGACTGCACCACCGTGGACGTAGGCACATCTTGGCTGAACCACGTACATCCTTTGTTGTGTGATTGGTATATTTTATTCCTTATCCTCTTCTTGATAATCTTTCTCTCATATTTATTTGTGTTGCATAATAATTGCATCCACACCTGGAAAGACCTTTGCATTTTCGGCGGCTAAAAGAAGAAGAAAAGGGCACAAGTATCGGAGCGATCGTGAAAAATCAAATATTTATAAAGCTTGATATTGTGCGCTTAAAAAGGAATTTTGTATAAGGAAAATTTTCCTAAAATCCATGAGGACCAGTAATCCAAGCAGTTTTCAAACAAAATGTTCCACACTCTCATTCAACCTCAACTGTGAAACATTGGGGGCTTCTGTTGATACCAAATTTAGTCTGCTGACATGGACCAATCACCTGATGACACGTGTCAACCACGTGGAAAATACACATACATTCTGAGCAACTTAATCATACCAAGAAGCCTAAGCGCCCTGAGCAACTCATAGCTTCGAGCAACTCAAGCGTACCGAGCAACTCAAGCGGTCTGAGCTACTAAGCGTGTAGAGCATCCAAATTAAGAGAATCAAAAAGACGACTGCGCATTAAATACTCATTATTATCGTACAGATGTATATGTCTATTAGATAATAGCGCATTGTCCTTTCACATGAATAGCCTCAGAGCTATAAATACATTGTAACCTCCTCATTAGAAGGGGACTCGGGATCTCTTGGTAAACCTATTATCGATAATTCCAAGAAAACAGTCAGCAATACAAAAACAGTGGACGTAGGCCATTCTCCTAAGGCTGAACCACTTTAAAAATAAATTATCTTATATTTATTTGTTCATTTTTATCTGTGATTAAAATAATTAGATCGAATCTAGTTTTTTACATCAACACACACACACACACACACACACACACACACACACACACATATATATATATATATATATATATATATATATATATATATATATATATATATATATATATATATATATATATATATATATATATATATATATATGTATGTATGTATGTATATAATTTAATGTAAAGTTTTCAAAATAAGTTTACTGCATTCCATATATTTCTACCTCAAGGAAACCATATCAAAGCACACACACATAAAATGTTTTATATGAAAGATATAACCAGTGGGATAAAATGTGAAAAAAAAGTCTATATGTCATTTTACCATCCTAATAGTGGTATAAAAGGAGATGTGTCTTCAAGGATGTCAATTTGAATGATTGACATGTAGATTTGTCGGAACAACCTCAAGGACAAGACTCAACGTATATTTGGTCAAAGAAATGAGACAATCTAGTCCTATGGGGCACACGGTATAATGCATATTCTTACATAATATTTTAGGCATCTTATTACTTCATACTTTTAAAGTTATATGAAATTTTATTTATATACTTTTTAATTCATTACTATAGTATACAAATCCAATATATAAATCTAACCCTAAGTATATATACTAATCAAAAGACACAATAATATTCCTAAAATACCATTGGTGGAAAACTTACATAAGTTTATATAATAATTTTTCACCCGACACACATATTTTATTAAACTCTCATAAGACTTCACACTAAATATAAGTCTAAATCAAGAAGAGCTACTAATGCCATAATAATTTCACGTTATTAGATATAGGTAAACATGTTCATTTATTACATTTTGTCTACTTGTACTGAAAACTATGACCACAAATCTAGATTTATATCTTTCGATTACAATTAAGACTTTGTTTGGTATAAATGCCGATTTACATTCAATTTTATTGTGTCAATTAGGTAATTCAATGCGATTCTAAAATTTATTTTCCCCATTAGTGGAATTTCACATAATTATAATTTCTTATAACTTTTGAGAGAGAAACCAGATCATTTCTTACTCCTATGTCAAATTCACATTTTTGTAAAATAAATCACATAATCATTGAGGATAGAAAGCTCCTTTTAAGAGATTCTTAAAACTATTCCTTATGAATATATATATATATTTTCATGGTGATAATTCCATTATATAGTGATTTGTCATTTATTTATTATTTGTTGTGTGACAATCCACCAAATAAAATGACAATTATTTTGGATGTTATAAGTAATGGTACAAGTACATTAACTTCCTTTATAATGATATTTTGTGATTTGGTGCTCCCACTAATTTCATCATTCTTTAAAGAACTTCAATTTTCGGTTTCAACATTAAATAATGTACCCTCTTGAAAGTGTAGAGAGATAATTCAAAAACCCAATTATTTTTATGGATTCTAAATCCATGCATGTACTAGAAATCCCCAATCATGCTTCATGTCAAATCGGGTAAAGTGGGATTTATATCACACTTTTTAACCATATAAATTCATTTACTTTTCCCAACCAACGTTTTGGAATCCAAAGAAATGGTAAATATATGTGTGAATAATTTTAAAAACTCTTTATATATTATGGTGACATCTAGGGTATGTTTAGCTTGTTGTATTCTAATATATAATGATATGATCTATATAGGTTACTATCTAGGGAAATTACTGCAATCTCTCACTTGGGAAACATAGATGAAACTAAAATTGTAAAACCTTAAGAACTCAGATGTAATGGTCAAGATTCATAAGTGATAATCTCAAGACAAGCTAAGTTATAAAATCAGTAAAGGGGTCACTAATTAAAGAGTATCATATTCAATTTTTTCACAAGATTTAATAATTTCAACAATAAAGGTATGTTTAAGTTCAACATTATGATAAATGGTTAAAAAAGTTTTCTTTTAAAAGATTTTATAAAAAACATAGTCTAGAAACCATCAATGAGAATACCATAATTAAAAAAAAAATTAGAAACCATCAATGAGAATATCATAATTAAAAAAATGTATACTTATATAAACTTAAAGATCTTTTGATAAACTCAAAATAAATTCCTCATGATCATAAAAAATATGCTTAAAGGTCAACGAGATTTTTTTAAAATATATTGTAAGGACATAATTTTGTAAATGTCCATTATCAATTAGTATGTCGTATACTGCTATAATCGTCGAAGAATGTTCAAGATCACATATGCATCAAGATGATTCCGACTATCAAGTTTATTCAACAATCAATCCTCCGCGAGATGAATTTGGTAAAGGTCATGTTTTTATTCCTTAGCATTTCACTTATAATATTGGGATATTTTTATCAAAAAATTTTTAAGTGTTGGAGCGAAGTTTTTAAGTTTTTCGTCAAAATTAATTTTTGAAGTTTTAAGGCACTACATTTACTGGAAAAAGAACAAAAAATATTTTTTAAATGGTTCATTCGAGCGACAGCCTATGTCGTTCAAACGACAGGCCATCTCGCGCGAAGTTCGTTCGAGCGACACCTGTGATCGTTAGAGCGAGATTCAATTTTGTTCGAGTGAGTCGCCTTAATGTTTCTATTTAAGCGTGTTAAACAACTCCGTTTTTCTTAAGAAGACCTGCATTTTTAAACGTTTATGAAACTGCTACTGTAGAATCATATCACTTCTCACTTTTAAGTTCTTAAACCTTTCTCTGTGAAAACTTATCTAATTGGTTGCCAATTTTTGTCGGGTCTAATTATGCTTACTAGAAATCCGAATGAAATCCCATTTAAAAGCAATCGATGAAAGAGTTTGGGTAATTTGTGATAGAGGTTGGATTCCTCCCACTGTCCCAGTGAATAATGTCACGAATTCAAAACGTGTGTCAGACTGGACTGAGGATGAGTTTAGGTGGGGCACTTTTAATTCACGCGGGCTTAGTAAAATTTTCGGATACATCACCCCTGACGAGTTCCGACATATTATGACGTGCACCACGTCTAAAGAAGCGTGGGATGTTTTTCAACTCACCCACGAAGGCACTAACGCAGTCAAAGAGTCTAAAATTCAAAATTTAACTACACAATTTGAAACGATTACCACGCATGACATTGAGTGTTTTCATGATTTTTATGTACGTTTGTCTGACAATGCCAACACTAGTTTTAATCTTGGTGAGCCGATACCAGATGCACGAGTGGTTAAAAAGATTTTAAGACCGCAACCAAAATATTTTATCCCTAAAGTGACTGTTCTAAATACCTTAGGTAATTTGAGAAATTTGAAATTAGAAGAGCTGGTAGGAGACCTCAAGACATATGAGATTGACATATTCCCTGACACTGTCAAGCCTAAGGATAAAGGGATAGCACTTAAAGCCCAGTCTAGAAAGAAAAAGAAAGTGAGTTTTTATGAGTCCGAGTCTGAGGACGATATGTCCATGCTTGGAAAGAATTTTAAAAAGTTTCTCAAGTTTTCAAAACAAAATTCTTCTAATAAATAGTTTTTTGAGAAAAAGAAAGACAAGGCCAAAGAAAGAGGTGAGAAAGAGAAATAGGGTGAGGGAGATTTAGAAAAAGTGACATGTTTTGAGTGTGAGGGAAAAGGGAATAAGTTGTTTGAGTGTCCCATTAGACTTAGGAGAGAGGGGAAGCAAGTTTCCATGCCAGTCACCCTTAGTGATAGTGAGGATGATGTGAAAGATTCTGGGGATGAGTCTTTATAAGGAAAGTTTGCATCCTTTTTATCTAGCCACGTGAGCACACCCAGTTTTTTCCAGGATGATGAGGATACTTATGCACGTGAGACCCCCGAGGATGATTTGAGTGTTTCTAGTGAGTCTTAGAGTGTGTGATCTAGTGAGGGTGATAGTGAGCTCCAGATCGCATTTAGATATTTGTACGCTGAGACCTTAAAGACTAAAAAATTAAATAAGGAGTTAAGTCTTAGGTTGAGATTTGGAGACAGAGTTATAGAGTTTGATGGAGTTTGAGGCAAAAGCGAGTCAACTCGAGAAGGTGAAGATTTCTTTAAGTGAATAGTTGATAGCTTTAGGCCGGAAAAAAAGTGAACTTATAACCCGCGTGCCACAATTAGATAGAGATCTTAAGCACGCCCTAGAGGTTAAATTCACTTTAGAGAACACAACTAAGAAGGATGGAAATATGGTTCTCAATCCCATTTTGGGTAGTAATGAGATTTTAGGAATAAGTCATGATGGTGCGTTCACTTCACATGTTGCACCCGAGCCGGTTCCCACTTTAGTGTTAGATTCACAAGCCTCTCATCCAAACCCACCTAGACATCCCGTACCTGATAGGAGAGTGAGTAGGAGACATTTTGAGAGAGGTTTACCTAGGGATGTTTATGTTTCAACACACTGCAAGAAGAGAGGACACCTTAGAGAGTTTTGTTTTAAGTTGGGTCATGTGTCACGTTTTGTTACTACACGTGTTCACACACAAGCACCCACACCTGATGCTCTGAATGATTACACGAGAGAGTTTGCATATATTAGGGAGCAGGTACTCTTTTTGTTCAAGATTTCACATGACTTGATGGAGGTTTTTCGTAGGATGTCACCACCTTTGGAAAACTCCACCGCACCTACTGGTTGAGGTTTAGACTTATTTTCTAGCGTAAGTTTATTTGCATGATGATATATTTTTCCTATTGCTAGTATGTATTTTTTCTATTAGATTTTTATTTTTAAAAAAATACAAAATGATTTTATTTTGATAAATTTTTTTGAAAAAGTCAAAAAAGAGTTTTGTATTTTATTTTTACACTATATATGGATGGATATTTAGGATGACCGAGTCACAATTTCATTCCATATCCATGTGATGATTTGATAGTGTTTTGATATGCGTCATCATTTCATTTTGTGCTTTATAATCTGTGGAGTCATTAAGATGTAATGTGTGATTACTACCTACATGTTTGAATCATAAGTTCCTTTAATGCACACTTACACAAATTTGTTTGATTATTATACTTGTTTATCACATATTAGTCAGAGTGCTGTCATCTCAATTCTGTCTTTAAAACGAACCATATGTAATAAAACTTGAGAAGGGAAGTAGTGCATGTAAAAACCGTTTACCGTGAGGAATTTAATTGCAACAAAATATGATGAGTGAATCACGGGAAAGGGTTGCGAGAGTTCACAATTAACTCGTCGTGAAAGCCACCATTTAAAAGAGACCATAACAATTTAAAGGAAATAAAAAGATAAATATGCCAAAAAGGGGCCACCTCAAAAGAAAATATAATGATTATTATTTATGAGGGAGTTTGGATGGAAAGAAATGAAAAATAGGTTTGCACGTCCTGACATCGTCTTGAAAAAGCATTCATAGTTTTAGACGTAATTGGTGGGGCAATCTTTCCTGACTTTGATGTGTTGATGGATTTAGTCGATGTCATTTAAATTCAACACTTTTGACACCTAAGGACGATTTTGAGATTCATTTGATAGGAGTACACGTATACATCGTGCACATATGTTATGTTTGATTGCGTTGATTTTCCTATTGAATATGTTCACACCCATTCATTCTGTATCCATGATTTGGTTGTCTTAGTGTAAATTCATGGTGTGATTTTTTTTTATGAAAAATTGAAAAATAAAAAATAGTTTATGAAATATTTTGACTCACACCTTTGCATGATCGTAGTTTTCTTGCCTTATTTATCGTGACAACTCCATGCTTGATTTGTTCAGCCGTTTCCATGTCTATTTTGGTCAATAAAAAGGGGGAGAACGAATTATGGGAGTTTTTGAATTATGGGGGAGATTTGATTATGATGATTGATGTATTTTTATATCATTTCAAACACGATGCGTCACAAAGTATTTGCTTTGTCTCATGTGTGTAGGTACAACAATGCAAGATCATATGTTACACACCTTGATGAGAAAAGCTTGAAGGTTTGAAGATTTGATATTGAAGACTTTGAAGAAACAATTTGAGACCTACATGTTTAGTACCTTTTCATTTTGGGGTTCATAAGGGTATTAGATTTGTATAGGCATTAATGTTTTGATAATTCAGATGTTTTGATTTTGTACCGTCATAGACATAGGGGATATCTGTAAGGACATAAGTTTATAAATGTCCATTATCAATTAGTATGTTGTATACCGCTACAATCGTCGAAGAATGTTTAAGATCATATATGCATCAAGACGATTCTGAATATCAAGTTTCTTCAACAATCAAGCCTGCGCAAGATGAATTTGGTAAAGGTCATGTTTTTATTCCTTAGCATTTCACTTAGAATATTGGGATATTTTTCATCAAAAAATTTCTAAGTGTTGGAGCGGAGTTTTAAGTTTTTCGTCAAAATTAATTTTTGAAGTTTTAAGGCACTGCATTTAAGGAAAAAAGAAAAGAAAAATATTTTTATAACGGCTCGTTTGAGCGACAACTTATGTCAATTAAACGATCGGACATCTCACGCGAAGTTCGTTCAAGCTACTCCTGTCACCGTTCGAGCGAGATTCAATTTCGTTCGAGCGACCTGCTACCTTAATTTTTCTATTTAAGTGTGTTAAACAACTCCGTTTTTCCTAAGAAGACTTACGATTTTAAACTGTTATGAAAGTGCTACTGCAGAAACATATGTCTTCTCACTTTTAGGTTCTTAAACCTTTTTATTTTCAATTCACAAGATCCCAATCTTTATGTGAATTGTTTTGGAACCCAAGAACATACCTTGATATTGTTCAATCTTTGTGGAGTGCGTCTCTACACCTAAAAACTGAGGTCATTGAGGTTCGCAGCGTGGGAATCTTTGTTGAGGATTGGACTGCAGTTCGTGTGGGTTCGCTGCGTGGAATCCATTGCTGACTCTAGGCTGCGTGTCTATGTAGGTTTGTTGAGGTAAACTTATTACAGATTTCATTATAATTGTAAATTATGATTTAATTATAGTAAAGGTTTTTTCATGAGGGTATTTTTCTTGATATCTGTGAGTTAGCATATTTATGTTTATTGGTTTGAGATACGCACACATGTAGATGTTTGTTTAAGGGCTGAATTAACTTGGTTTAAAAATTGACTCTAATTAAATAAGTTTATAGTTGGAATTTTCAAGTTTATTTATATCTTTATCACACATAGATTTTACATATATAAAAGATGAGTTGATTCCAAAAGTCAAAGAAAAGAGATCCTAGAATTCATGGTTTGTGTTGAATGGCATCCCTCTATCGAATTAGAACGATTTTTCATAGAATTTGAAAATTTTAAATGATTTTCATTATTTTCTAATGACACATTATAATTTACACAATATAGATTAAAAACATATACGTTATATAATGAGTACCCATGTAAAAATGATAACTAATATTTTAGTCTGTAACATTGTGAGATCGAGTGAGTATACAATACTCATTTACCTGAATAGTGGGTTCATCATTAATAGAATTAAGTAATGCTTAATTCTTTTAAGTATTATCCAAACTTATAAGAAGTTCCCCCCCTACTTTTATCATTAATAGTGGGTTCATCAATCAAAATTTACTTATACTGATTTGGCACATTTAAGTGAAACTTAACTTTTCACTCCATTATAAGAAGTCAGTATTGATAGCATTAAAATAGATAAAACATGCAAATTTGGAGAAACAAAATGATATATAACGACATAACAAAATAATGAGATAATTATCTCACTACATTAATGTTATGAGTTTAAAACAAATACATTAATAAAACTGTATAACTACGTACTTCCTTTCATAATAATAATAATAACAATAATATATCATTTATGATACTTATTTAGTTAGATGGACGCATTATCTATGGATAACCTTTAATCACCTAGTTACGTAATTCCATAATATTTATTTTAGTTGCTCAAAATACATTTCCTTCAGGAAATAATCTTAGTTGAAGAAATAAGCCAAATATGCCCCATTAATATCTTTAAAATTATAATCATCATGCATTATTACTACCATTTTTATCTTTAAATTTAATACCGAGAACCATTTTAATTAGGCCACTTTTGTGACTACCAAACCACTTAATATATGAATATTACATTAATTAAATTTTTTTAATAAGTAACAGATGCAAAATAACCATTTATGTTCATTAATCAAAAGAAATAGTTAATTCACCTTTTGGGTGATCATGAAATATCTCATGAATAATAAACTAAACTGTTCGTGTTTATTTTATTTATAAACACCCATAATATATGAATAAGTTACATTAATATCTATTACCTAATTTGATATTCGTGGAATAGTTTAATTTTTCGTAATTTGAATATAAAATAGACTAGGGTATTGCAAAAGTCTTTAGGTCAATCATTGTAATTGGAACTTTGGGTTACCTAGTCACAATGATTGAATAAACATTAACATTAATTATCATAAATAAACCTTCACGCAACTAAATTTATACACAATAACTCAATATTCACAACTATAGACTAGGGCACTTTGGCCAACACCTAATCTAACATAATATAATTATTACGCTCCAAAACCTTATGCATAATAATATAATATGTATAACTATAGACTATGGCACTTTGGTGAATACCTAATCTAACATAATATAATTATTATTGTCAAAACCTTTACATAAATCTAATATTCATAATAATAATTGGTGTATACCAAAAAACACCAGGCAACATGAATTTCATAACAACCAATTATAATATGAGAACTTATACAGTTATTAAAACACATAACGTATGGAGATACCCCAAATTTCCAAAAATGGAAATTTTTTTGTTATCATTACAAAAGTATTATGATTTACTTTGAAAATCAATATATGAGAGTTCGAGCCCTTGATGGTAGCCACCTAAATAAAATTAATATATCACTTGAGTGATAAAATTTAATTTAACGGGTTAAAAATATCCAAATGTCTATGTGAAAAAATTGATTTATCAATATTAGTATATTAATCAAATTTTATCTTCAATTTAAGACAAATGATTCTAATATGCACTAATGGAAAAAACCCTCGAGGTGAAAAGAACGACAAATATATTATGGTAGAGTATTACAACTAGAAGATAAAGACTCATAATCACACAACACTATGAGTAACTAGAAACTCTTTCCCACTATATCCTCTGAGGATAGACACAATAATTGGAGAGTGTGACAACTTGCCATCCGAAATAGGGGGTGGCCAGCCCAATACTCCTAAATAACGGAATCATGGAAGGAATCATTCTCAGCATCACAACAAAAGAAGAAGTATACGGGATAGCCACTCCTTATTTCAGAAAAAACGGGTTGCTAAAAATTTTGATTTTTAAAGTTAATTAAAGAAAACAACTTAACAACTCAATAAGAGAAAGTGGAAATCCAGATGAAATTATATTACATACGCATAAATGTACAATAAGGGACCGAATATGCTGTCGGCCACAGACTCATACAATAAAATTAAACAAATTCATTAATTACATAATACATTACATTAATCAAGTACAAAAGCTTGGGCTTCTCGCCCGAGTAAAAAGACCTGATCCTGACTACAGTGCAAGGATGACAACGTCTATTGCCAAATGCCCCGTAACACCTGCAAAGCATCACGGCTTGCCAAAGACACCCGGATCGTAATTCAAATCAGGCATCCTTGCGGAGGAGTACCTGAGCGGATACAAGATACAAGTACAACAAGAAATATGAACGGGTCAGGGTCCGATTCTATATGATTACCAGATGAATAAAAAGTATGACATTTATGAATGAGAAATCATGATGAAAGAGAATTAAGAAGCTACCTACACAATTTAAAACATAAGCTAAGCAGGAAAATAAAATGAATAACATTAATCTAAAACTTCGTTATGCGAACCAATTATTTCATATATCCTTTCCTTAATAGGAAATATATATATTTATTCACAATCTTATGCTCTTTATGGCATTTTTATCTCAATTTTACTTTTTGTAAAAATCCTTTCCTTATCAGGAAAATAATCATTTTCAAATGCTGTTTGTGGCATTTATATGTGCTCTTTGTGGCACTTCAGTATGCTCTTTATGGCATATAATCCATCAAGTCCCACTTGATTATGAAGAGTTATATTTATATACATATAACGATTCTAAGACCGCCCGTCCGGGTTTCCCCACTGTGCACGCCCCTAAATGACCATCATCTTCCAGGGCCTAACATAAGACAACCTGGGCACCTATAACGCAAGACGTCAGGAAGCGGCCATGTGCCTGCGGGGTAGTCAATACCACACCCGGAATCTCCTACTCATCGCAGAAAATATATATATCAACAAACGCTCACATGGCCTAGGACTATATCCACCATGCATTCATTAGTCAGGGGGCTTCACCTCACGCGCGAACTTCCCTTATGATGTCATTTAGAGAGGTGTGTTCAATCCATTTTATTTACCATTTTCAAAATCAAGTAAATTATCATTTACCTTCTTCATGATTAAGTAAATTATCATTTACCATCATCATTATCATATTCATTTCATTTCCATTTATACATGTATGTTTCATTTTATTTGAAACCATACTCATTTACATTATTGTAAATAATTCACCTTGTCATCCGGAGCCATGCGATAAATTATATCGTTACTACAACCTCAAAGGAGTAAATAAACTCTTAATTATCTCCAAACATTTTGGGGTATTACTTTAAAACCCCAATACTATCAAACCTCAAAGGAATGAATAAACTTTAGATTCATTCTCCCAACACACTTTTATGGTGTTATTATAAACCATAAAGGCTAACATAGCTCAATGGAGCCTCTAAATTCTCCCAAACATAGCACTACGACTCTTAGTTTAATAATAATCAACTAGAAGAAACAATGCCCTAACATCAATTCGCATATCCACGGAAAAACCCCATATACGCACTTCTATTCTAGGGTAGTTTCCCCAACTCATTTAGAACTCTAGGACTCTATGTTTACTTCATACAAGCAGGTTCCTAGGTCCTAAGCCTAAAGAAAAGCATAAAAATTGAGTTAGAAAAATCAACTCAAAAATAACCTGATTCCGAATAGATTCACCCTAGGGCCGAATCGATTCGCCCAAACAGCGAATCGGTTCGGACATCAAGACCTGGGATTCTTCAACTGCCGAATCAATTCGGCCTTAACCTGAATCGATTCGGGTACCTAGACCTGGGAAACTGACTCTTAGCGAATCGATTCGCCCCAAGGGCCGAATCTATTCGGTCCTGAAATTTTGCCAAGAATGGCTACGAAGGGTTATGAACCCTAATTTATCCAAACCCCGATTCTCTTACATTTTACACACAACCAACAATATTTATCCACCCAAACTCATCCTAAATGATTAATAACAACTACAACCCAAGGTTCTATCATCAAAACTAAAATTAGGGCTTAAATCCCATAAATTCCACATTCAGACCATAAATGTAAATACACAACTATCACACAATTTATACATCTTAAATCACATATTAGCAAGTAAAAAACTTGCCTTAGGGTGGATATATCAGATTTCTTTGTGGAAGAAGCAATCCCCATTCTTCAATCTCCAATCTCTCTCTCAATTTCTCCATTTCTCTTCCTCTCTCTTTCTCTCTTTTTCTCTCTAAGTCTAAGACATATAATAGTGAAATGAGATAAGGGGCAAAACTTAAAATCGTGGCTTAAGTCTAAAGTCTCCAACTTAAGTGTTTAATACCACATTAAAACGACTCCCAAATACGCGTTAAAACTAGGTAAAAGTGCCCTAAACCCAAAAATACAATATGGCACTTCTTTTGACTGTCTCGGACCTTCTGAGACCAACTACACCCTCTAAACTGGCATCCGGCAATTTTATAAATTATTTCCAGTTCCAATTTCATTTAAACCATAATGTCATTTAAAATACATGACACTATAAAACATGCAACCTGATGATATTTACTTTCACATACAGTAAATATACATCAATCTAGTAAATATCAACTTCTTACTCATTAAATTAATATTTACTCCGGTTCCAACATTTTATATAATTACCTTATGCGGTAAATTAATATAAAATTAGCCTCCTAAAAGAGAGGGTTGTTACAAACTCCCCCCTTATGAGGGAATTTTTTCCTAAAAATTCGGGCATACCCTATACACATAAAGGGTATACTATCTCAAACTATCATTCTAGCGTCATTAACAATCCCTCGTTATTACGGCGTCCCAAAATGGACTCGGACTAAGGTCATCACTATTGATCTCAGTCTATAGTCTTTGTGCCTTGGCATAGCACAAAGCGTCCCTCACCAACTATCACTTCTAACTTCCTACGGCGGAAGATGCTAACCACGCGACTCGGCGTAAATAGTCTTACATCTTGAATCGCGTTACATCACACCACAGGGGTACTCACACCAACACTAAATGGCTTAACCCCAACACCACTCAACTTCTCTCCGCATAAGCATAGCCTTTAAAGGCATATTGCTCAAAAGCCCAATCCTTAAAGAAATGTTTCGGGACCGCTCCAAGTCCAATGAGCCAATTATTCGCCGATCTCATTCAACGAGTATGCAGTTTACTCACCCGGCTACACAAGGCCACTCACGGTGCCATACCGCAGAAAATGATTCAAATTCCTGTACGGAATATTTCCATCCACACAAGTCATTGCTACCGTCCATCTATTTATCCCAAGGCGTACATTCGAAGCATGCCTCTCGACATTAAGTCAACTTCCTCCAATCATCCATCCACTTTAGGGTGGTAAAATATACGCCATCTCCATACGGTTCCCATTCCTTCATGGAAACTTTACTGGGCCATCGACACGAATATCTAATCTCAATGCACCACCATTTATATAGGAACCTCTTATAGTTCTATCATTTCTCCATAAAAAGCGGAGCGTACTCCTCTACATATCGTCCGCCCGCAATGATTGGAAAAGCAACAGTTTGGTCAAACGATTGACAATGTTATCAAATAGGAGCATGACCAGAACGGTGCCGGCAATTCAATGCAATGTCTATGAATATACCCTTCTTCATTCCACCGATACTCTTCTTCACACGAGTAGGTGAAATGGTCAATCACAGACCGAAATGCTCTCGCTACAAAGTCTTTCGAGTCATACTCGTTTCATTTGGCTTTCCATGCCAACACAAATATCTCCGACGGGTTTCTTACTCGAAGCATCTACTACCCCAATCGCATTTATTTAGCGAATGAGAATATCCAAATGATAGTTCTTTAAGAACTCCAAACACCAACTCAATTTCTCCATCGACATACTGCAACCACTTATTGCTCGCGAGAAAGACTAAATTTCCCTGCCCAGGAAGTAGTGCCTCCATTTCTTTAAGGCGACTTCCACCGCAACGAATTCTAATTCAACCGTGGGATAATACCTCCCACAATTTTATGCCTGTGAGACGCATAGACAATGGGTCTATGCTCCAGTATTATTACTTCCTGCTCCTGGCAGAGACTTATTCATTAAATTCACCCCCGAACCTAAGCACATGAACTCGGGAGTGAAAGTCAGCTCATCCTTTTAACTCCCCCGAAAGTTAGGTTACCAATGTAACCTTATAGCTAAGAAAGGCCTCATCTCCATCGGCCTAACCTTCGAAATCTCTCGAGATTCCATACTTCTCGTTCCTAGGTACCTACTCCCCCTAAGGGTCAACCCACAACATATTTGTGGTCAACTCCCTATAATTCAACATCACCTGCCCTAATGGCCTTATGTCCTAATAAACCTAAGGTCGATCTATACATATATATCCTATCTAAGTCGTATATATATGATACTAAATATATCCCTAGTGTCTAAGACCAATCTCAACTTCTGACATTCTCTCGGTTTGATGCGTGGGACGTCTCGTCGAAGCGAAATCCAAACAAGGAACCCTCCCGTTACACTACTACCTCGCATCGTCAGTCATCAAGTGTGACAATCTAAAACACATGATCGGGATCAGTAAATTATAACTTACAATTTTACTAATAAAATTCCACTTCTATATATGTATTACCATTTAATCTTTAAAAATCTCAATTAATCAGACATTCACTTTCTGTGAAGTCTTACAAATTTTATCCCATAACATATACATCTTTCAACTAGCCTTCTTATCAAGGCATAACCCGAAGTCTCAATGTGACTTCGTATCTCAGTCTCCCTCACATCGATCAGAGGAGAGAACTATATGCAGTGCTTCTATGTCGCACTTTAATAGCCCATAATCACTCTTCTACGTGATTATCGGCTAAACCTTTCAACCCATCTCTTAACCAACCCAAATAAAATAAAATAAAATGGAATGGAATGAACTAAAAGAATAAAGAATAACATCTCCCCACTTCCAACGTCATTGAGGTTCACGCGTGGAGCGTCCCGCAAAAGTGGAATCCAAACAAGGAACCCCTTCTATGAATTACTACTCAATTATGTCGGTCGTGGAGATAAGGCATACCAATCACATGCAAAACAAACAATCAACCAACCAAACACATGAAAGATAACATAACAAGAAATAAAAACCTCCTACTTACCTCAACTATCCCTATAAAGTCTCAACCTGTATCCAGGAGAGATATTATAGGACAACTAGTTCCATCCTGAAACTAGTAGTAGGATAGCCTCACAATCTAATTACTTGCTATCACCCCAACTAAACCAAAATATCCTTACTTGTATAGTATATATCATACAAGTAACATATAACATACATAATATTTAAAAGAAAATACATCGTCACTCGCTTTATAACGAGTGAAGAAAATATAAAACTCCCCTACTACGGAAGTCATATAATTACTCTATTTAGTAATATCGAGACTATCGCAACCTCAATATACACACCCGGATCTATAGTAGAAACAATTCTACTAAATCTTATCCTAAGGAATACACCACCCACTACTAAGGTGGAATTCCCGACAATATTTCATGCCAATCATTCCGGGTCAATACTAAAGGATTCTCAGACTCCATCTTCGAGTCTTATACGAACCAACCTTACTTCCATCAACTCCCCAGCTAGGCACTTTATTCTTGCCCTTGTTCTCCAATCTACATAATGAAAATGCGTGGTTCTTCCCCGTCACAATATCCCATGTAGTTCCTTTTACTTTCTCAATAAAAGAGAACACGCTCTCGACCTCCTCTTCTTTAATTCAATGAAACCTCCCCAGGCGGATGTCCACCAATGGGGGTTTCATGATCACTGCTCCATCAGAAGTGTTATCGACACTTATTCTGGAGCCTATCATTCCATTGGAGTGCTCTCCCTTCCTTATACCTGCCTTTCTTTAGTGTACGATTTCCCTAATCGCACAACTCTTTATTCATATATCGGCCTCTGACCGAGCCTCGCGTGAACATTTGAGAATCAACCTTCTACGCCTTCCAGTTACCCCAGAGAAACTTACAATAGGAAGTTTCTATCGGGTTTCTCCATGGGTAAAACTTTCTGCGCCCACAAATAAGGTGACTTGTGACTACGCTCCCACCATTTCAACACTACCCCTACAGGTGAAGGATTTTCCTCCCTCCTACTTCTGGGCACTTCTCTACTTCAATTTAACATCGCTTGAAATCTCAAGCTTAGTACTTCCCTTCCTTCTAGTGGTACCTGGAAAACTAAATCCACCGTAATTAGTAGTCGCAGTAGCAAGACAAGAAAGTGCTACAAAAATGGAGCGACCTCCAAAGCGGTCCTCATCCCCGATCATAAATTACAGTCCTTAGTAATTCCTTCTCATGACGCCCTTCTTCAATCGACCTACTATTCTCACACGAATGCGCAAAAGATTCTATAGGTTCTACCTCATGGCAGAAGAACGAAATCTCACAAGAGAATTCAATGATCTTAATCCTAAGGCTCTATATCCAATCAAAAGCAACGCTGAAAGCGCAAAGCGTTCACACAGATTCCTAAGGACTCTAGAACCTGATGCTCTGATACCATCTGTGACAACCCGCCATCCGAAATAGGGGGTGGCCATCCTGATACTCCTAAATAATGGAATCATGGATGGAATCATTCTCAGCATCACAACAAAAGAAGAAAGATACGGGATAACCACTCCTTATTTCAGAAAAACGGGTTGCCAATTTTTTTTATTTTTAAAGTTAATTAAAGAAAATAACTTAACAACCCAATAAGAGAAAGTGGAAATCCAGATGAAATTATATTACATACGCATAAATGTACAATAAGGGACCGAATATGTTTTCGGCCACAAACTCATATAATAAAATTAAACAAATTCATTAATTATATAATACATTACATTAATCAAGTACAAAATCTTGGGCCTCTCGCCCGAGTAAAAAGACCTGATCCTGACTACAGTGCAAGGATGACAACGTCTATTGCCAAATGCCCCGTAACACCCGCAAAGCATCACGGCTCGCCAAAGACACTAGGATCGTAATTCAAATCAGACATACTTGCGGCGGAGTACCTGAGCGGATACAACATACAAGTACAACAAGAAATATGAACGGGTAAGGTCCTGGTTCTATATGATTACCAGATGAATAAAAAGTATGACAGTTATGAATGATAAATCATGATGAAAGAGAATTAAGAAGCTACCTACACAATTTAAAACATAAGCTAAGCAGGAAAATAAAATGAATAACATTAATCTAAAACTTCATTATGCGCGCCAATTATTTCATATATCCTTTCCTTAAGAGGAAATATATATATTTATTCACAATCTTATGCTCTTTATGGCATTTTTATCTCAATTCTATTTTTTGTAAAAATCCTTTCCTTATCAGGAAAATAATCATTTTCAAATGCTGTTTGTGGCATTTATATGTGCTCTTTGTGGCACTTCATTATGCTATTTATGGCATATAATCCATCAAGTCCCACTTGATTATGAATAGTTATATTTATATACATATAACGATTCTAAGACCGCCCGTCCGGGTTTCCCCACTGTCCGCGCCCCTAAATGACCATCATCTTCCAGGACCTATCATAAGACAACCTGGGCACCTATAACGCAAGATGTCGGGAAGCGGCCATGTGCCTGCGGGGTAGTCAAGACCACACCCGGAATCTCTTACACATCGCAGAAAATATATATAACAGCAAACGCTCACATGGCCTAGGACTATATCCACCATGCATTCATTAGTCAGGGGGCTTTACCTCACGCGCGAACTTCCCTTATGATGTCATTTAGAGAGGTGTGTTCAATCCATTTTATTTACCATTTTCAAAATTAAGTAAATTATCATTTACCTTCTTCATGATTAAGTAAATTATCATTTACCATCATCATTACCATATTCATTTCATTTCCACTTATATATGTATGTTTCGTTTTATTTGAAACCATACTCATTTACATTATTGTAAATAATTCACCTTGTCATCCGGAGCCATACGATAAATTATATCGTTACTATAACCTCAAAGGAGTAAATAAACTCTTAATTTCTCCAAACATTTTGGGGTATTACTTTAAAAGCCCAATACTATCAAACCTCAAAGGAATGAATAAAATTTAGATTCATTCTCCCAACACACTTTTATGGTGTTATTATAAACCATAAAGGCTAACATAGCTCAATGGAGCCTCTAAATTCTCCCAAACATAGTACTACGACTCTTAGTTTAATAATAATCAACTAGAAGAAACAATGCCCTAACATCAATTCGCATATCCCCGGAAAAACCCCATATACGCACTTCTATTCTAGGGTAGTTTCCCCAACTCATTTAGAACTCTAGGACTCTAAGTTTACTTCATACAAGCAGGTTCCTAGGTCCCAAGCCTAAAGAAAAGCATAAAAATTGAGTTCGAAAAATCAACTCAAAAACAACCTGATTCCGAATCGATTCGCCATAGGGCCGAATCGATTCGCCCAAAAAGCGAATCGGTTCGGACATCAAGACCTGGGATTCTGCAACTTTCGAATCGATTTGGCCTTAACCCAAATCGATTCGGGTACCTAGACCTGGGAAACTGACTCTTAGAGAATCGATTCGGTCCTGAAATTTTGCCAAGAATGGCTACAAAGGGTTATAAACCCTAATTTCTCCAAACCCCAATTCTCTTCCATTTTACTCACAACCAATAATATTTATCCACCCAAACTCATGCTACATGATTAATAACAACTACAAGCCTAGGTTTTATCATTAGACCATAAATGTAAATACACAACTATCACACAATTTATACATCTTAAATCACATATTAGCAAGTAGAAAACTTGCCTTAGGATGGATATCTCAGATTTCTTTGTGGAAGAAGCAATCCCCATTCTTCTATCTCCAATCTCTCTCTCAATTTCTCCATTTCTCTCCCTCTCTCTTTCTCTCTTTTTCTTTCTAAGTGTAAGTCATATAATAGGGAAATGAGATAAAGGGCAAAACTTAAAATCGTGGCTTAAGTCTAGAGTCTCCAACTGAAGTGGTTAATACCACATTAAATTGACTCCCAAATACGCGTTTAAGTTAAAACCAGGTAAAAGTGCCCTAAACCCAAAAATACAATATGGCACTTATTTTGACTGTCTTGGACTTTCTGAGACCAACTACATCCTCTAAACTGGTAACCGGCAATTTTATAAATTATTTCCAGTTCCAATTTCATTTAAACCATAATGTCATTTAAAATACACGACACTATAAAACATGCAACCTGATGATATTTACTTTCACATATAGTAAATATATATCAATCTAGTAAATATTAACTTCTAACTCATTAAATTAATATTTACTCCGGTTCCAACATTTTATATAATTACCTTATGCGATAAATTAATATAAAATTAGCCTCCTAAAAGAGAGGGTTGTGACAGAGAGCACTATACAATCGCGACCAGTTTTGAACTCATCCAATGGCTTCAAATCTCACACCAAAAAATCTTATTCAAAGTGGAAGAATCACTTTGTTTCAATTCAATGAAACCAATGAGTAACCACTAAATACAAGGAGGATGTGTGAGGCTATCCTATTATTGAAAAGATGTAGGGAAAATGTTTCTCTTTAAAGATTCAAAAGTGTATTTTTCAAGCTTAAAAGAAGACCACATTCAAGAACAAATTAGATTCAGAAAATAATTTGTCAAAGCTTGCTTGAATACAAAAGTCTTATTTTTAAGGATTTAAGAATGAATCAAAAAGCTTGAAAACCATACAAGAGATGAACAGAGATATATGCTTAAAATATTTTTTTTTTCTTTAAAACTCTCTTATAGAAATCAATTCAATGAGGAAGAAGCTTATATTGAATATGTATAGGACTTTTGTATGAAGAAAAGTGTGTACACACTCAAGTGAAGCATTCCTACTGGCCAATTTTTTTTTATTGTCTGCAACGACGATTGTGTCTTAGATATCAATCAAATTATTTGAAAAAGTGAAAAAAAATCAAGTACAACTCACGTGCGCTTCTTGCAGTGAAGCCAGTATTCGCGAACACGAAGGGTTAGCTACCAAGATCATGAATGTAACCAAAAATTTTAAGATATGGTTACTTCAGGTCGTGACTAGATGGGACCGTCGCTGATGCGAGCCACTAGAATATATGTCGCGAGTTATGCTAGACTCTTAAACCGACTTAGTTTCCACATGGTCCCGATCAGCGAACCTCCAATGAAAAAGGTTACTGTTGGAAACATAAAATGGATTATTTTTCAATTTTACAAAACACGGAATTTCAACTTGTTCAACCAAGGACAATTAAAATTCTAAATACAAAGTTGCATTAAAATGTAGTTTTTATATAGAAATAATATAACATCTTTAGATTTGGCAATTTCAAGTCTAAAAGAACCACAAGGTTAAGTAAGAAATATTTTTCAATTACGAAAATTAATTTAACAAAGGGTGAATCTAAGTCCACTATACATGTACCTTTAGTGATTATCTCAAGGAAAACGGCATGCATAATCCAATACGAGTTTGATGAAGTTTTGCGGAGACCTCTTGGACTAGACTCAAAATCTTTTTTGTAACACAGAATAAAATAATTCATAATGTCGTTGGGCATATGAGTATACTATACCCTTATAATCTACCCCTTTGTCTATTTTGTGACAAAGTTACATAAACCAAAAAATTATAAGTAACTGAATCAAATATATCACCTATGACACGAGTTGCCCTTCCAAAGGCATAAGATAATTACAACTCGATAACAAATAACCAATGATAAATAGCTTCGAGAAGCTTCTTGCATCTATTTTTTTCCACACACTAGCAAACTCATGAAATACCAATATGTAAGGTTAAAACAGAAAAATAGAAGTGTAATACGATGAAACAAGTGGATATAATCATGTGTATGGGTGAATATCAAATTACTAAATTAACTCCCCCTCAACTATGAAATTCCTCTCAATAAACATGATATAGTATAAAAACACTCTCACTAATACAATATGCTCAACACTATGTACTCCCCGCATATACAAACTTCTCCCCCATTTTTGTCATGCAATTAGACAAAGGAAATAATTAAGTATATATTGAGAAAAACAGATCTAAGTAACTAACTAGAGTAAACATGTTAACCAAACCAAAAAAATGAGAGAGAATTATTTAACGAGTGAGCAATTGATATAATAATCTACGTTAGATATGAAACATGTGAAACACATGCCTACGATATAATATCAATAACTACATACGGAGATACACAATATATCAAATCAAATATATGCAATAAACTCATGCTAAAACTTGATAAGCATTAAAACAAACCAAATAAGAGTTACGAGATTTATACAAGATATAAGTATGTAAAGCTAAATCCTAACTCTCGAAAACCCCCAAACCTATAACAAAAGATAACATCTCAAACTCATTTTTTACTCTCCATGAAGGTCTTAAAATCCAAAAAGTTCATCTCGACATCATGTAAGATGTCCCTAACTTGATCTAGAGGCATCAGAAAACCATCATTGAAAACACCCCTAAATGCTTGTGGTTCATAATTTTAGAAAAATAAAAAGATTTAGTGACATAAAAAAATCACAAAAGCGATTAAATAATAAAAGTCGGATATTCATATTCAGTTCTTACCTAGATTTAAGACATTATTAAATTGTCACTGAAAAAATCCAAGTCTAGTTTTTAATTCAGTCAAACTAAGATGTTGAAATCATTAAAAACCAAGAGTCTCATCTTAATTATGGCGGACAGTGGTTGGATCCACAAATGAAAGATAAATTCCCAAAGTCAAAAAAATATGTGGAATTAAAATTGTCAGCATGCTAATAACATATGATATAATCTTTCACATGCTTTCATGTATATATATATATATATATATATATATATATATATATATATATATATTAATTTATGCATTTAGTTTCATTTAAAATAGAATAAATACACAAGTCCACTCATCTTAAATAATTATGCTTTAAACATTTAATCCATAGGATGCGCATAAAACAAATTCTTTCAGTGAATATGCATACACACATAATAAACAATGTATGTAAAATTAAGTGAACTTATATATTTCATAGGCGGACATAATAGAAAATCATTAGACCGCAACACAACTCTCCGTTACCACATGTTAAAATATACTTTAATTAAAGAACACAAAATAATCTGTTAAGCATGGTTCAATTAATCTAAAGAATAAATCGATTAATTAATCATTCAATTTCTCTTTATACCACAAGCTCTTGAATCATCATGAAAATCATACTTTTAGCCTACATAAGAGATCAATAACACTTACCTTCGATCCATACTAATAGCGTTCTTCAAATTGTGTGAGAGATTGAATGATCCTTGAATCTCAGTGCCTTCAAATTTCTCATTCCTATTTTCTTCAACACAATTACACTCATTTGTGAGAATTTTGGATTTCTCTCCCTTAGCCTAAATTTTCGTTAAGTTGTCTTTTAGTGTGTCTGAATGATGAAAATCAATTACTTATTTGATTAGTAGAGAGATGACCAAATTCTCCAACCATTTACTTATTCTGAGCCCTCCATCGTAGCAGATAAAAACTCGTATTTAATCATTGTCGACCTTTCATTATTGTATTTAATAATAAGTGACCTTTCATTATGAATTTAAATATTGGTTTAACTTTAGGAGTATATTTTTAATGAACCAAATGTGATATTATTTAATAATGGATCACATTAAAGAATTATTAAAAATAAAATAATTCTAAAGTGATTAACATCTCTAAGGATACTAGCTTGTAACCCGCGTGATGCGCGGGCGCATATCATTGAGATTCAAAATTCAAATATTATAGAAAATTACTTACATTAATAATGTATTGTTAGTAGAACTCTATATAATTCAGATTAGTACGACATATACAGGAAATAACATGCATTGTGGACGAAAAAGTTTGAATTATGGTGTTAATTTCAGAAAATCAATAACATCTATCATAATTTATTTCCAGTTCTCATGAAAAAAATACAAATATGTGACTTTAATAAATTAAATTTGTACACAGTGCACTGCTTGTACCATTTCTTCACTCTGCACGCATATTTGCCGAAAACACGTTCAATAAAAATTCTTAAGAGTATTAAGAATCCAAAAACAAAAAAGATCAGAAATTAGTATCACTAAAGCATTATGAATGACAAAACACATTAAGACAAACACTATATACAAATTAACCCTCACACCCTATTGATGATAAAAATGTGAGAACCATGGATAGGATAGAAGTTAGTTTCACCTACAACAAATAATGCCTAAAAATGGAAACTAATTCATAGATCTCCCATTATCTCAATATGACTAAAAATGGAAACTAAGAATGAAAGAACAAATAATACTAAATATCATTTAAAATGAGTCAATTTCATCAAACACACCACATTATAATAGTCAAATTAAACACTAAACAACTCTTTGTAAGAAAAAATAATATAAAAGAAAAGTAGAATTATGCAAAAAAATTACCTATATGTTTATTGTGAACAACTATACATTGCTGCTTATATAGACCCTGAATGGTTTTCAAAAGAATTTTCTCCTAATATATGAATACTTCCAAATCCAATGAACCATTATGAGATGGGAAACGTTACATGTTGACTTGGAAAATTCCATTTAATCTCGTATAGAGAATGATGATCTATTGAAGTACAAAATTTATAGTATCCAATAATACTGTATCAACCAAAAAACTTCACTTTTTTCAGTCAAGACATTTACAATATTTAAGCCTTTTCATTACCTTCAAGTCATCTATTAAAATCATTTTTACCAAAAACAAATCAAACAGAGCATCAACCTCTCTTTTTACGTTAGAAGGGACACCTGACATATGATCCCCCCAAAAACTACAAATCTAAAATGTCACAAACAAAAGATATTTTGATTATAAGATTATTTTACACTATTTGTTGTTCTCATGTTACAAAGGTAGAGGTATTCAAAATTTCAAACTCATTAATTTTGATACCCTTAACCTAAATCAAGAATCCTTACATTGAAATCGTTAAAATTCAAATAAACTCTTGAAACCATAAAACTAAAAAAATTTAAAACCCAACTCAATACTGAATCTAAAATTCAGAAAATCAAAATCCTATCATTGAAACCTTACTTTTAAAGACATTAGAATAGTTAAGGCCCAAATGAAGAGGTTAAGAGAGATAGCGAGATTACTACCTCAAGCTTGGTTTACGGAGGTCTTGGGTCGAATCCCATATTTATAGGGAAAGAGAAGGACAAAGATGAATATGAAGTACCCATATATGTAAGGGAAAGAGAAGGATAAAGATGAATATGAAGTGAATTGAAAATAAATTTATAAATACACTCGTAAGCTAATAGAAGTAAGATGGAGAGAGAGAACGAAAACCAAAAGACAATCTGCATCGTTTGAGTTGTTTGGTGGAATTTTTACGTTTTGATATTACATGATATTAATTATAAAACTTAGCATTAATACCTCTAATACTATCGTATTAGAAGTATAATATAGAGTATTTAGTGAGATACCGCTTACGGATGGACCTCACAAATGCCAATGCGAAGACCCTTTGTATCACATATAAAAGTTAACCTTTATGCTAGAAGTTTAACTAGTTCAATTAAGACACTCTCCTAAAAGTTTAACTAGTTCATTGGAGGCCTTGCCAAGGGAAAACCTAATTTTTAACTCCTCACCATCTAATAAGAACATGGAGACCTTGGGAGATTTTGTATAAAGATGCAACAATGAGCCATTTAGGTACGAGACTTTAATGGGAAATGGCCAATCACAACCTTTATTTCTAGAGTCTAGGTCACAAAATGCATGAAGTCATTTCATAAAAGTTATGTAAATATCTCATTAATTAACGACTCATTGGGAATAAATAAAACTTCCTCAAATTAAGGAACGCTGAACACGAAGAGTTACTCAAATTAAGACACCGACAAAGATAAAGTAAAAGAACATGATATTAAGTACACGTGAGATAATAATGAACATAATATATAAGCCATGTTCAATGAAAGGCATACTCCTCTAACAAAGCCCACTACAGATGTTATAGCGCTTGAATCAATTGCGCTACTGGGTGAAGCTTGAAATATAGTTTTCACCCCAGTTTTAAATTGCTCCTATACTTCAACTTATTAATAAAATACTATAGTAATCTTGAGGGTTCAATTAAATAATTCCATTTTATAAATGTCTGTATATTAGGTTCTTTCAAAATGCTAAACATTAAACTCCATGAGTCCCACAATGTTCTCCATTGCAATTTTGATAAGATGTGTTAAACGTACTACACCTCTCAAGCTTTTCTGTATAATCTTTTGATTCTTTCTCAAGTGAACTTATTATATATGGGCTGATCATGAACACTCAGTAGGGGGTGGGACATATGGAATAAATTTAAAAATATATATGGAAAATAATAATTGAAAGTAATCACAAAGCTAATATATAATATTAAAAACGGTGTCTCCATTATGAAATAAGCCACGTGGCATAGTAGTGGCTTAACATTTATTAGCATATGAATGTTACACTGTTGCTTTAGATTCCATTTTTGCAGACTTTTATGCCTCAATTTTTAACAGTTTGTTATACCTGCGATTCCCATTCCCATCCTATTACATCTGTTCACCCAATTTTTTTTGTTGAGGCCATCATATTCCCTGATTACAGTATATATATGTGAACGGTTTTTGTCAGCCACCTACCTGTTTTTCTTTGGAGCATATTGTGGCATACATTGGCTCTCTGGTGGCTTCCGGTTGGTTCACGACTGTTTCAGGAGAAAGACATATTTTTCTCGATTGCAGACTCATGATCATGTTTTGCGATTCCTAATGATGGACTCTGCTTTCCTTTACATACTTTATTTCTCGGACTATGACTTCCAGTGCCTGTTCCTATAAGGAAGATCCTGAAGGTGATGAATCTAGCCCCAACCCAAGTTGACCCTAATAACTAGAGGGCTATCTTGGCAGCCTTGGGGGTTTAACAGAATAAATTCGCTAGGGATCTTATGGTCGCGGATTTTTTTGTTTTTTACAGACCAAAAGAAAACTCCGTAGAAAATCCATGGTACTATTATATGGATCTGCGAATGGTAACATGTACCTTATGAGGTGATGACCTTCCAGTACCAAAAACTAGAAAGGAAAATATTGCTTGATTATTGACAACACGTTGGAGACACACGTTGAAATAAGTCCGCGTCATTTTGTTTTCATACTTAAAATAATATTGATGTCAATCATTTTTGGAGTTCGTGCAGGTTTACCCCCCACAGAGTGTCAAAGGAAAAGGATTAAGGTTGCAATCTTGATTCTCGATAACAAAGAACACTTTAGTATGGTGGTTACCCTTAAGGCCGTATACGAGTTTGGATACTATACTGCCCACATTGCACCTGTGAGGCAAGCACTGGAAGGAAATGAATTTTTACTTCACAAACTACGGCTTAATTTGAGACTTTTAATTTTCAGCTTCCCACTAACTTTTGGTTTGCCAAATCTTGTGTAGGTACCTCCGCGAATGGATATTTAGTAATGGAGATTGATAGGGAATTGCTTCTTTCCCAATTGGATGAGCTAGAGGGGGATGTCCAAACTTTGAATCAAGATCTGCAGAAGGGTAAGGATAAAAGGAGGAATAGGGCAGCGGACAAAGGTGCTGCTCCAGAAGCTGACGTCCCTTTTGGGACCCAAAATGATGCCGCGGTTGGTGATTCAAACATACCACTTTCTTCTATAAATAGAAGCTTATTTTTTGTTTTATAGCAGGGCTATTTTTCCAGGTAAAGTGTGAACATTTTATGAATTTTTCAAAGAGAAAAGTGAGTGAGAGCTTCTTGTTTAAAGATTACTTCTTGTGCTTGGTTTATGAGTGACTCTCTTGGAGAGATAAAGTGTGTGAGTGTGTAACCTTGTGGTTACTCCATTTATCAAGGAAAGAAGAAATCCTACTATTGTGGATGTAACCCTAGTTTGGGTAAACCACGTTATATTGTTGTCATTTCTTTGCTTTGATTTCTTGTATGTTCTAGGTATCCTACTTCTTGATAATTGGTTGGATTTGTTTTGAGTTCGCACACTTATTTTTCATTAGGACAAGGTCTTAGGTGTTTTCCGCACACCAAATATTTGATAAAATTTTAAAGTGAGTTTTATGGTCTTGGTTACTTAACATATGACTGTTTTAGCGCAACAAGTGGTACCAGAGCTTAGGTTGCTTGGTTTGCTCGGTATTTTGGTTCGGCATAAATTAATTTGAGTGATATTGGCATAAGTTCTAGAATTTGTTCCAAATGGCAAAAGAGGTGTCGCGTACTTTCGACTCAACTTCTACAAGCGAAGACTCTAAGAAGTGGGGTCCTAGTTACAGATCCAGAGGCTCAATGAATTTTGAGATAAAACCTTTTGATGAGAAAATTAATTTTGGCTTGTGGCAAAGAAGGATGCGGGATGTTCTTATTCAACAACGGTTGGTTATAGCCTTGTTGGGTATATAGAACTGTCTGGTGGATATGATCGAAACCGAATGAAGCGATATTGATCAAAGGACGATTTCTTCAATTGAAATGTATATCACGGATGATGTGCTCAATCATGTTGTATTATAAACTATGACCAAGGGCATGTGGGATCAGTTGGAGGAGATTTATTTGGGCAAGTCTTTGTCAAATAAATTATTTCTAAAGAATATGCTCTCCAAGTTAGATATTAAAGAGGGCGGTGAAATGATGTTCAATTTAGCGAGGATGATCGAGTGTTGTTGTTGCTTGCTTCATTGCCCTATTCATATGAGCACTTCGTCACCACACTTATGTTTGGGAAGGCTACTCTCAAGTTCAATGATGTAATGCAGGGCATCATTTCTCACGTGTCTATGAAGAAGAATTATGGTAGTGGTGGAGTTAGTTCATCTTCTCAAGGTGAAGGTTTGGTAACCAAGGTTGGTGGTGGTGGACGAAAAGGAAGGTTGAAGTCTTGGGGTGCAAATACCTGGGGCTCCCAAAGGTCTCAATATTGAGATATTAGCACGGATGAGTGTTTCAAGTGCCATAAAAGGGTTACTTTAGACAGAATATTCTAGAGTGGAATAAAGATAATAAGAAAGGAGACGCTACTAAGGATGTGGTCGGTGTTGCTACTTAAGTGGAAGGCGAAGCGGTTCTTACATATTTTTTGACGCATGTTAATGGTTCGATTCTAGATTTCGGGTGTTCATACCACATGTGTCCGAAATTTGAGTGGTTTGAGGGTTACTAGTCTAATACCAGTGGTGAGATTATCATGGGAAATACTTCTACGTGCAAAGCAGTGGGAATAGGGTCGGTGCACATAAATATGTGGGATAGGGTTGTCTGAACCTTAAGTGAAGTGACACACATTCCGACACTTAAAAAGAACTTGATTTCCTTAGGTGCACTCGATTCAAAGGGTGTGTAATTCAAGCCAAGGGTGGGGATTTGATGGTGAAAAGGGGATCGATGGTGATTTTGAGCGACACAAAGTTACCGAACAATATTTATAGATTGAAGGGAAATACAGTAGTGGGTGGAGCGGTAGTCTCCACAGATTTGGAAATCGATGAGCTACAATTATGGCATATAAGACTTGGTCAGATGAGCCAATGGGGCTTGGAAGAACTTTATCGATGAAAGTTGTTAAACAGATGCAATCTCAATATCTGCAAGTATTATTTGACGTGGAAGCAAACTCGAGTGCAATTCACTATATCTACGAACAAGAGTGAAGGATCTCTTGACTATATTCATTACGATGTGTGTGGGCCTTCAGATGTTGTTTCCATAGGCGACTTTAGATACTCTGTGATTTTCATAGGTGATTATTCACGAAAAGTGTGGGTCTACTATTTAAAGGAAAAATCGGAGGTTTTTGAGAAGTTCAAGGAGTGGAAAGTCACAATGGAGAATCAAACGGGAAAGAATGTCAAGTATTTGAGAAGTGACAACGAGGGTGAGTATAGAGATAGTGGGTTTCTCAAGTATTATAAAGATTCGTGCATCACAAGGCAATTTACCATTAAGAAGACTCCACAATAAAATGGGGGTAGCAGAGAGGATGAATCGTACCATTATGGAAAGGGCAAGGTGCATGGGGTTCCATGTCGGGCAACCAAAATCATTTTGTGTAGCGGCTCTTGATCACACCGTGTATTTGGTGAATTGGTCACTAAATTACACTCTTGGTTTGAAGTGTCCGGAGGAAGTATGGTCGGGGCATGTGGTTGACTACTCTAATTTGAGGGTGTTAGGATGTTCGGGGTACACTCACATTCCTAGTGATGAAAGGACCAAAAATGACCCAAGAACTCGTCGCTGTATTTTCCTAGGCTATGGAAAAGGGGTAAAGGGGTTCAAGCTTTAGGATCCATTTATGAGTAGTATAGTAGTTATTCGGGATGTGAGGTTTGACAAGACATCCATGTTGAAGGCCAAGGAGTTCTTGGAAGTTGCTGATGACGGTGGTGTTAGAACCGTCGAGATTCCTTTGGTATTTTCAATATCATCAACCACTGATAATGATGGTGCATCTACTAGTGGATAAAGTGATTATAAATCTAGTGATGACATGGTTAAGGTGTAGCCTAATGAGAATGATTTAGAAGAGGAATCAGTTGAGCTTGAGGACATTCAGTATGGAGCAAGGACCATCCGTAGCACGTTACCGAGAGCGTAGCGAGATCAAGACACCATCTAAGCTTGGTTAGGAAGATGTCAATTACTCTCTCATTTCTAGTGATGGTGATCCAATGACATACAAATATGCCATTAATTGTGATGTCAAGGTGAGTTGGATGGGTGCTATGTCGAAAGATATGGAAGCTTTAAGAAATAACTCTGCGTGGGAGTTGGTTTCGAAACCCAAGGGGCGACACATCATTGTCTCTAAGTGTGTGTATAAGATAAAATAGGTAATTAAAAAAATAGAAGAACAAAAGTACAAGGCAAGGTTAGTAGTGACGGGGTTTTCACAAAAGGAGGGTATTGACTATATAGATCTTTTCCCCGGTGGTGAGGCATACTTCAGTACGAGTATTGTTGGCAATAATAGCTCAATTTGATATGGAATTGGCGTAAATGGGCGTGAAAATGTATTTTTTTTCATGGTGATTTGAAGGATATTATTTACATGGTGCAACCGGAGGGGTTCAAAGAAGTGGGAAAGGAAGATCATGTGTACCGACTTAAGAAGTCATTGGATGGGCTTAAACAGTCGCCACAAAAACCGTACCTACAATTTGACACCTTCATGTCGCGGGTTAGTTACACGAGATGTGATCATGACTATTGTGCGTATATTTGGTTTCTTGAGGATGGTTCATTTTTTTTGTTAATTCTCTATGTGGATGACATGCTCATTGCATGTCGGGACATGTCACGGATAATGGAGCTCAAGGTAGAATTAAGACGGGAGTTTGACATGAAGGATCTTGGTGTGGCGCAAAAGATTATTGATATGGAGATTAGACGAGATAGAAAAGTTGGCAAGTTGTTGTTATCTCAGAATAATTATATTTTGCATGTTATCGAGAAATTTGGCATGTTGGATTCCAGGGCCACATCTACACCGTTAGCTTCACATTTTGCTTTGTCTGTAAAGCAATGTTCCTCTATGGATGATGATTTAGAGGAGATGGCTTCAACGACATATGTTTGTGCCATGGGGTGCCTTATGTATGTTATGGTTTGCACGAGGCTAGATATCACCCAAGCCATGGGTGTGGTTAGTAAGTACATCTAGAATTCGATAAAAGAGTACTGGAAGGCGGTAAAATGGATTCTTCGGTATATTAAGGGAACCAAGTCTACGGTATTGTATTTGAGAGGAAGAAAGGATAGGAGTTTGTTGCGGGGTATGTGGATTCGGATTATACTACACATCTTGATAAGCAAAGATCTATATCGAGGTATGTATTCACTATTGCTAGTGGTCTGGTATCATGGAGATCCATGTTACAAGCGACAGGTGCTTTGTCTACCACAGAGGCAGAGTATATGGAACTTACAAAAGCATCAAAGGAGGCGGTTTGGTTAAAGAGTTTGGTGAGTGAATTGGGGACGAAGCAAAAGAGTGTTCGTCTTCATTGCGATAGTCAAAGTTCTATGCATTTGGCAAAGAATCAAGTGTATCATGCCCGCACAAAGCATATTGATGTGCGCTATCATAGAGTTCAGGATTGGGTTAATTCCGACGAGGTTTTTATTGAGAAGGTGCGTACGGATGAGAACGCAACAGATTTCCTCACGAAACCTTTGACTACGGAGAAGTTTAGGCATTGCGTAAAGCTTTTAAATCTCACTTCTCGTTGAATCTTGAGGAGAGGCTCCTCGATTAGGTGGAGCCGTATTGAGCTTGGTAGATTTTGGGGTGATTTTCAAGCCGATTTACATTTTGGGGTTTTAGTTGGATCATTCACATCGCCAAGGTGGAGTTTGTGGCGTACATTGGCTCTGTAATGGCTTCCGATTGGTTCACGGCTCTTTGGGAGAAAAATATTTTTTTCTTGATATTTACAAAACTTTCACTTTGGGGAAAACTATAAATAGAAGCCTATTTTCCGTTTTCTAGCAGGGCTGGTTTTTCAACTAGAGTGTGAACATTTTGTTATCTTTTTAAAGAGAAAATGAGTGAGAGCTTCTTGTTTAAAGATTAGTTCTTGTGCTTGGTTTGTAAGTGACTTTTTTTGGAGAGGTAAAGTGTGTGATTGTGTAACCTTGTGGTTCTTCCATTTATCAAAGAAAGAAGACATCCTGTCGTTGTGGATATAACCCTAATTTAGGCGAACCACGATATATTGTTGTCGTTTATTTTCTTTGATTTCTTATATGTTCTAGTTATCCGATTTGTTGATCGTTGGTTGGATTCGATTTGAGTTTGCACACTTAGTTTTCATTAGGAATAAGGTCTTGGGTGTTTTCTGCAGACCAGTGTTTGATAAAATTTCGATGTGAGTTTTATGGTTTTGGGTGCTTAACATAGAACTATTTTAGCACAACACGTATTTGCATTGAAACTAAGGTATGTGAAATTCCATTGTCATCATTTGCATTAAAAAAACCGCGTTCTCTTTCGCTCTCTCTCATGGCCGTGCTCTCCTTTCTCTAAATTCAATCAAGAGATAGCCTGCAAATATGTTGGTCTACCCGGATTTGATCACTGGTGATGAGCTTCTCTCGAACTCGTTCCCATACACAAAAGTTCATAATGGATTGCTATGGGAAGTCGAGGGGAAGTGGGTTGTTCAAGGATCAATTGATGTTAACATTGGGGCAAACCCTTTTGTTGAATGTGGAGAAGATGACGAGGGTGTTGATGATCAAACTGTGAAGGTGGTTGACATTATTAACACATTTAGGCTCTAGAAGCAACCTCCTTTTGACAAGAAGCAATTCATTGTATACATCAAGAAATACGTCAAATTTTTGACACCCAAGCTCGATGATGTACAACAACAACAATTTAAGAATAACATTGAGGGGGGACCAAGTAAGTAGCTGCTCTCAAAGCTCAACGACCTCCAGTTTTTTGTGGGGAAGAGAAGGAATGATGATAGCAGCTTGGTGTTTTCTTATTATAGGGAGGGTGAAACTGACCCGACATATTTGTATTTTGCTTATGTCTTGAAGGAGGTGAAGTATTAAAAGAAGGTATAATGATGGTAGCTGGGCATAATTGGTTTTAGCTTTAGTTGTTATTGTCCCCAATTGCCAATTTGACTTTTGTTGTTTTGTTCGACTTGAGTTTTTGTTTTCTGTACGTCGTTTGATGTTATTTTTGGATCGTATATGGATGGATTATTATTTAAGTTGTTAAAAAAACTGCGTTGTTATCTGTAGTGGTCTGTCATGAAAGAAAGTAAAAGTAAAACAGTCCAAAGATTTTGGCGCATTACCTGTTTGTCTCTTGCTCTATGTGGCGTTTCATGTAGGGGTGGGCCCAGCCGGGATGGGTTGTCTTTTGTTTGTTTTTTTGTTTCATGTTTTAAGATGAATTTTGTCAATCTCTATTTTTTCCTGGACATGTGTGTCTCTACATAGTTTTCTGCATATATAGATTATACATGCTGATATTGTAAGCACACAATCTAACTCAATTTACAATATCATTAGAAAATGAGATGAAGTTATACCATTAACTAAAAATTGAACTTTCCCCATTAGTAATTTTCTATCCATGTACAAGAACTATTCTAAGTTGTTTCCATGTGTGGATTTCTACCTTTCGTGATGTTCAAACACCCACCTTTCAGTCTTCTCTGATTTCAACGTATAATGTACAAGGGTCTTGAAGTTAATATGGTTTTGATAGGTGCCGATTATTTTGACATTGAATTTAATGTAATTTCTTCAAAAATGTGAACAGTTTGCTTATTTAAGTCTTACTGTTAATTTTTTTCCTAACATATTTTTTTTCAAAGTTAAATAAACTTTTGATACCAGTTATGTATTAATTTGTATTTAGGTTTTTAACTAATTTTTGTGTCAAAGTATATATCTGTAATATTAAATTTAATAAAATTATAAATACACCACATATTAAAAATTAGAGCCCCCCCACTATGCCCATATGATATGAATTCGAAATTTGTGATCTTAATAAAAATTGAGCTAAAACAAGTAAAATTTTGTATTTTGTGTTGCCCAAAAAAATACCCAAGAGGGGGGTGAATTGGGATTTTGCAAACCTTTTCACCTAAATTAAAATTTCAGAAAATATTTAATTTAAACCACTAAATCAAATTTAAGATGAATATATCCTTAATGATTAAAACAAAGAATATCAAATAAATACAATCAATTAATTAAACAAGTTAAATTTGCAGATTATAATACCTAATAAAAATATAATCAATTTTCGTATTTAATATAAATTAATATTCTGGAATTAATTATTTCATTAAAAAATAATCATTTTAATCTTGAAATAATTTTACCAAATTTTGAAGTTAATTAATTTGCAAATATTAAGTGATGAAAATATGTAATTAAACAAGCACAAGAAAATAAATAAATATAAGCGCGAAAATAAATGACACCGAAATTTAACTTGGTTCGGCCAAAATCTGACTTACGTTCACGTGCCTAGAGCTTCCGTCTCCTTGTGCTTAAGTAAACCGTGATCCACCTGATGGGTAGAATCAAACCACCGCGTACACCAAAGTAGTCGAATCAAGCTACTAGCACAACCTTTGAAGTTGAAAATAAGATTCAAAATTTATAACAAATGAAGTCGGATTTGATGTATATTAACATTCTTCAGAGAATACAAATTTGGAGCTTGAGTGTTCTTCATGTAACACTAAAAATGATCAGAAAATATCTTGCACTGATGTTCTGATATTTCTGATCTTCACATAAAATTTGTGCACTTGTTCTTGCTTGTAGATGAATAAGAATTACGGATGCTCTCAATAAATTCTCTAGTCTCTTATGGTCATCAATGTTTCACTTTGAATGATTAAATAGTGTCTGAATGGAGACTCATATCTTGAGAGCATTAAATGCTCTTGATATGTTAAGAGAAAATTGACTGAAAAAATAATCTCGAAATCCCATTTTATCTTATTAAGAAAATTATAACTCTTGAGACATAGAAGTAGAATCCTCAAAAAATGGAGAGGTGATAGAAACTCTTTTCAATATCCCAAAGTGATTCCTGCAGAATATTATTAGACCAGAAAGAATGAGAGAGATAATATCTATTGAACAAACAACATAACTCATAGCTATAAATGGTTTTGGGGCTGTGATAAATCAATTTGATGTCCAAAATTTTTACTCACTGTGTAGGTATTAGGAAGCTGACAAAGGAACGGATATATTCTCAAAGAAAATTATACATAGTTATTGGAATAATCTTGCGTGGCCCAACGACTATATAAAATCAGAGGGTTAGTATTTAAATAAGAAATTTTTTTCTTAAGACGGATTTCAAGAATGGACAACAAAAAAAAGTTAAAAGAGGTATACATATTACTTCCGTTTGCTTTAATAGAAATGATGGACATGTTGATGTAACGTTCAAGGATGTTAAAAAAAAGAACAACTTGATTTATATAGAAATAAATATATAGATAGCCTTTATTAAATGGCGCAGGGCCCAATAGAAGTGTAGGGGTAAAAAAAGAAATGTCTCTAAGAGCATCCACGATGGGGAAGTGCAATGAAAGCTAAATTTGCAAACCCAAATTACCATTTACCTTTCTCTAGGGGGGTACCATAATGGTGGACAGTTCCTACGAACTTCATTAGTTCGTAGGAATTCCTACGAATTAATGAAGTCCATAGGGACCCCCATGGCAAGATAACGGTCAAATTTATGCCCATAAACTTAAAGGGTAGAATTCCTCTTCTTCTTCCATCTTTTCCAACCTTCTTCATCCTCTCCCTTTCACCTACTTTATCCTCGAGCTTTCCTCCTACCCAATTGATATCTAAAAAAATTATCTACTACCTTACTTATTTAATATATAGCAACAAATCAGTCCTATAATCCTCCCATATAGATTATCTATTAATTAAATTTACATCATGGATGGAAGAAAATGCAAGAAATCTTTGAATATTGGAAAATCCAAGAGACACGGCTCAATCTCAACGGTGATTCCTACACGAGCCGCACTGATAGAACCTTCCAATGCCTTATGTAAGCATTACACCCATACTTTAAACCAAAATCCACACGCGTCCGATGGGGAGACCCCGATTATAAATGGAAATATGTTCGGATTTTGGGGTAATTGGGCTGGCCCAATGAAATTATATAATTTGATCGGGAGAATAAATTGTTGATAAAGCAAATTATCGACGGTGACGGTTATATGTCAAACCTATTTTCTAAGGTGATGCCGAATTCGGATCAATGCATTGTGATGATGATGATCGAACGTTGGTGGGACATGACACGCATACCTTCTAACTACCATATGTTGAAATTGCATTCACTCCATTCAATTTCACGGTGTTTTTCGATAATTATTTCTTATTAAAAGCTTAAATCAACACTATTTTTATTTATATTAATAGATTGAATGTGTTACAATAATTATCATATTATTTGTATATATGACAAGTAGTTCTAATTTAGGTACAGACATCTCGATTGGGCAAGGGCTACCCATTCAAAACTTGCCTAATGATAAATACACAAATTTTGCAAACAACCTAAATGAATTTTGCAAATACTCATTTCAGGAATGCTAGGCAGTATAGACTGTATGCATTGGCAATTGAAAAACTTCCACATGGCCTGGCACGCTCAATAAAGTGGACAAAAATAATCACCAACTATAATCCTCGAAGCGGTTGTCTCGTACGACCTATGGATTTGGAAATCATTTTTTGGGGTTCCTGGATCTTGCAATGATTTAAATGTCTTGCACCAATTTAACATCTTCCAAGAATTGCCCAATGGGACTACTGCTCCCATTAATTACACTATTAATGGAAATTCATACGATATGAGGTACTACATTGCTGATGGTATATACCCTCCATACGCTTCAATCGTTAAAACATTTAGGAATCAAAAAAGGCTTTCACAAAAAAACATTATTTTGCAAGTATAAAGAAACGTGCAGGAAAGATGTTGAACGTGCTTTTGGCATACTACAAGTAGGATTCACTTTCGTCGGTGAACCTTGTAAATTATGGAATGGGGAGTCGTTATCAACCATAATGAAATATTTCATTATAATGCACAATATGATTATTGATAGTGAACGTAGATACTGTCCATGGAAAAATTATTACGGACAGAGTAATGACACACCTGAAGTACTGAGGGGGTAAACTAATTTTTATGACTACCTCTCGCGGGATGTTAAGGTGAGAGACATAACTAAACATCAACAATTATAAGATGCTTTGGTGGAGCAAATTTGGAACAATAGAGTTGATGAAATGGTGGGCTATAGATTTAAGAGTTTTTGTATCTTTATGCGTGTCTAATCACTATCTTAGTTCCTTTTTTACTTTGTTCTTCCAAGATTGACATGAATATAATAAATGTTTTCTTAATTATGAAATTATTTTGAATTGCCTCCTTGATTTTAACATAAAAATAGTAAACTACAGTTGCAATGTTCAATTAATTAAGTAAACATTACACTTATTATAACCAAATAACGGATAATCAAAGCGATCTAACATTACATAACATCATTGTCACCATTGATTGAACCAGATGGACCCGACTCAGGGTTTGATGATCGGGTAGAGTTTGACTATAGTGCAAAAATCGCAGCTTGGGCCGTAGAAACCATCACAGAGAGGTCGTTGAACCTTTTTTAGATGGAACTATTATTTTACATCGTTCATTTTGGCCATATCAAACTCCATGATGTATTAATGCTCTCAGCCTAAACGTACAAGTTGATCGTATTATTTTGTAAGTTGATCAGCTCTTTTCATTTCAAATAATGCATCTATTTGAGAATCAAATTTCATGGAAAAACTCTACTTCCACTTTTGTTTTCTTTTAAACATTTCATTGAATTCATCGCAATGTTTGAGTACTGTGGTGTTACAATCCAAGCTGTTAGAACGCGCACATTGACGGGCACATTGTTTCTCCCCCTTTCTGCCTGGGGGTCTATATGATATGTCCCGTACACCTGGACTGTCCTCTGAGTCTAGAGGCTCAGCATTGTCGTTGTTTCCCGCTATGTTTTGCAAGTCAAATTTCGACAAGTCTTTCAAAATTTGGTAGAAATTATTGAACATGAATTGTTCACTGATTTCAGCACGATACGCCTTGCGGGCCTATTGAACCGCATTGTACTCATTCGTGTTGCTTCCTTGATTATTGAGTTGGTGAGAAAGCTTTGCAACGTATAACATTACACATTGAAAAATATGATTATAACGTGTTGAAAGCATGGTTCTCGTACATTGAATAGTATTTTTATACGTATTGTTGTATTTATTCATAATTGTATCCCAAAATGTTCCATGTGATATCGAGTTGCCTTCAGTACTTCAACTCATATATTTTGCATAAATATCACATAAAATCTCATCTGGTAAAGGATTCATGTTAGGTTATCATGAACTACTCATATTAATTGGTTGATAATAAGACATTATGGTAGAGAACTGAAATATATGAAAATACTAGATGGATGAATGAAACAGGGAAAAATAATAAGAACGAGAGAAAATCGGGTGAGATGGATAGTGAATGGAAGTTATATTTATAACAAAACGACCGTTAGTTTTTACTGTGGTAATTACCCTTCCTACGAACTTCATTTGTTCGTAGAAAGCCTTTAAAAATTCTCTCAATGTTTTGCAAGTTTGGAGAACCCCTACAAATCTTTCCACGAAATTTGGCTCTTTCAACCCACCGCTGCAGACCTCTGAATTCTTAAATTTACAAAATCTCTTGGATTTTAACATACCAATGTGGATTCTTTAATGTTCAAATCAAACTATCCAATGCAACCAAATATGAATATATAAATATATTAGACATTATTTTAACGCGGGGCCTGATGATAAGATAAAAGGATTGGACATAATAAAGTGACTCAGATAATTTCGTGGCCTAAAAAAAATTATATTAGACCATAAGTTGTACTTATGGTTTTTCAAAAAAAAAATGTTTAAACCTAATAAGACAAATGAAGGATTTTATAAAAAATCTACCTCCCTAGGTGTTTGAAAATGAAAAAGAGGATTTAACTATGAGATTCAAGAATACACGCAAGATGCAAGGGGTTATTCTGCCCAGAGCAATTGGACTGAGTGTACCACCTAACCAAGAAGTCTACAACACCTTTGAATAGGTGCGCGCGGCTTGAAACAAAATGGCACAATAAACATAATTTTCTAATGGAAATTCTCTGCCATATCTAATATAATCTAAAATACAACTTTTATGCACAAAGATTTGCCTAAAAGTCAATGCCTTGTGGACAAGAAATATGATTGAATGGGATGGGACTAAGAAGTTTGAAATAGGTATCAACATGTAGGCTACTGCATTGTGAGCTCTTTTCAAATATAATAAACAATATATGTATGGATAAATATGTATAGCAAATGAATGCCAATATATATGCATAGGAAATGCAACTAGTATATATATATATATATATATATATATCTATATAAGGGTGGTGATATTTTCACCCCAAAAATATCTCCATAACACCACAAAATAAAAAATTACTCTTCTTACTATCAAACACCACAAATATAACCCTTAAAATCTTACTAAAAAGTCTAAAATGCCCTTAAACATAATAATACTAAAAAAACGTTAAACATAATAAACACTAAAAAACTCAACTTTCAAAAAATTCAAAACCAAACCGTGAAACCCTATATCACGGTCAAAACCCTAAAAAACTCAACCTTTTTGTTCTCAATCCAACCTTGTTTCTATCATCTACATTGTATTTGGGATAGTTTGTGTGGTTTTTTGCTGCATTATTTACAGGTCTACACTAACGAGAATGACCACATATGTCCCAAAAACCCAAGATACAAAAGATCCTCAAAGTGTAAATTTCACTCCTACATTGGACTCATTTGAGGTACTGAATACTTTCATACATTGTATTCAATCAGTACACACTAAAAAATATGTGAAAAGTGGTAAAAAAAGTTTGGAAAAAAGCTGCTATTGCCTCTCCACGATTTCCCGTAACCGAAGAAGATGAAAATTTACGACCAAGATTGGTCGTTATATTAATGTTTATGGTTTATCATAACCGTGAATTATGATATTTCACGGTTAACCTTTGACCGTTAATTCAAGCTTTTCACGGCTAATCGTGGTCGGGATAACCTTATTCACGGTTTATCTTTGGGTTGGCTTACTATTAAACTCAATTTATTATTATTATCTAAAATTGCATCTAGATGACTCAATAATAAACTCAATTGATTGGGGGGATATTGATAACCTCGTCATACCAAGTGCTAGTGTGACTCGGAATGACGGATCGTCATCGGGTACACCATGTGGGGATGAAGTCCCAAGTGGTACATGTGAGAAATCTATTGTTGAGTAATCTTTTGTAGAAGTTCATAACATAACTAGTTATTGCTCGCGGGATGAATTTCCAGACTTAACTATAACCATGGTAATTTTCCCCGAAAGTCATAAGATATCAGTTGAATATTGCATAATGTGTTATTTAGTTTGAATATTTTCTTTAATTTTGGTCAAGATAGAATGATGCGACATATTCTCATAGTGCCATTTGTCAGGATCATACCTCCGAATTTTCTATCGAAGAGGTTGGTTTTTTTCTTACTTAATTTGAAGTTGTAGTGTTTAGTAATATACACATAATGGCTAATTATAACTATGTGCAATCTTCACAGGTATTCCAAAGTAGAAGTAAAATGGTAGAATGGTGTCAGATGATTGGTTTAAAAATGAAGGCTATCGTGATTATACTCAAATTCGAGAAGGAGAAACCCGAAACAAAGCCATGTATAATTCTGGGATGTTAAAGAAGATCATTGGACAGACGGGAAAAGGAGGAGGAAACAGAAAAGAAGAGAAAACTTAATGTTGGAACCCACAAGTGTGATTGTCCATTTAGACTTAAGTGTGAACTGATGGAAGATGGTAAGTGGGTTGTTAAATTTTTGTGCGGTCTATATAATCACGAGGTCTCCGATTCATTAGTTGGACACCCATATGTCGGACGATTAAATGAGGAGGAATAGAATGTGACAAAGTAGTTAGTTTATAATAATATTTGCTCGAAGGAGGTCCTGCACACATTGAAATAATTGAATCCTTACAATTTCTCCTCGGTGAAAACCGTGTACAACGCAAAACACAAGATGAGAATATGGGAGCATGCTGGGAGGAACACAATGTAACAACCACACATTATGTGTATTGACATCGTATGATTGTTGCATTTGCTGCATTTGCTGGGAGGAACGCAATGTTTGCTGCATTTGCTTTTGGATAAACATTATGTGTATTGACATCAGCGTCATGAGAAAAATGACACCTTGGAAGACATATTTTTCGTACACCCGACCTCCGTGTTACTTGCCAAGTGCTTCCCTTCTGTTATGGTGATTGATTGCATTTACAAAACAAATAGATACAACATGACATTGTTCGAGATGATTACCTCTACAAGGAAATAATTTTGTATTGCATTTGCATTTTTTAGGAATGATAAGGAGGACAATTTTCAATGGGCGTTGAAACACTTGAGATCTCTGTATGAGCCAGAAGCATTGCCCGAGGTCATAGTGTCCGAAAGACAATTTTCATGCATGAATATCGTGAGACAAGTCTTTTCGAGCACGACACTTATCTTATATTTATTACATGTACAGAAGAATATTGAAGAGGCTTGTTTGAAAGATGGATTAAAAGACGAGAATAAAAAGTCCTTTATATTCGGATGGATTAGGGTGGTCGAGTCAGAAACGCATGCCAAATATGATAGAGCATGGTCATGTTTTCTTTCAACATGGAAGCATCAGTGTCCTCGTATGATTGCGTACCTTGAAAATACCTGGTTGCCGTACCGTTTCATATATGGACATCCATGGATGAATAAGATTCACTATCGGGGGAACTGCACCATAAATAGGGCTGAGGGAGCCAACACACAGTTGAAAAAGTATTTGCTTAGCTCTAAGGGATCATTTTCCATGGTGTGGAAAGGGATGGATGCTCTACTTGAATTTCAAGAGACTCAAATTAGATTGGAGTTCAAAAAGTCATTGCAATCAACAAAGCATACACACAACGAACCATTTCTACGAGAGATACGTGGACGAGCCTCCCACCTTTCTCTAAATTTGATTCTAGGGGAGATAGATTATATGAGGACGGTGTTAGCTGGATTTATGGGTAATACTCAATTAACGGATATTACATGTAGGCACAAAATTCGTACAATATATGGCCCGTTCACTTCTGAATTGGATAGATGGAAGAAGACGGGTGACGCCATTCCAACATGGGCATTAGATGGTCATTGGAAGAATCTTGATATAGTCCCTAATGTCCCAATATATCGTGATCTTGATTATACACTCGAAATGATTTTTCTAAAGAAAAGGTGGAATGAAACGAGGGATGCCGAGCGGCAAATGATGCAAGCAAAACTAATGGAGATTGCTCAACCATCTTGCACACAATTGATGGATTCCAATTCAATTAAGGCCAAGGGTATACCCAAGTCCTTGAATAAAAATACACCGGCCAAGAGAATCCCATGTGCACAGTAAAAGGATCCTCCAAATTTGAGTGAACTTCATGGCAAGAGGTTGTAACAACCCTCTCTTTCGGTAGCCTATTTTATATTTATTTACTATGTGTAGTAATTAATTATAAAATGATAGATGTTGAGTAAATATTAATTTAATATGAGAAAGGTTAATATTTACTGAAATGTTGTATGATTACCTGATGAGTAGGTAAAAATATCCATGTGGTGATTTATGGTGTCATAAGATATAAAATGACATTTTGGTTTAATGAGAAACCGGAACTTAAAATGAGTTATAAAATTTTCAAATGATAAATTGGAGGGTGTAGTTAGTCCCGGTAGGTGCGAGACAGTGAAAATAAGTGCTATATTGTATTTTGGCATTTCGGACACTTTTGACTGGTTATAGCTTAAATGTGTAGCGCGTATTAGACATTTAAGTGGGATCTTTAGACTTAAGACCCGTTTTATTTTTCCCCAACCCCATTTCTACTCTTCCTTTTCTTTCAAAATTGAGCCCTAGAGAGAGAGAGAGAAAAGGAGAAAGAAGAGAACTTTGGAGAAAAGAGAGATTGGAGCTTGGATCTTGCTTGCATCTTCCTCAAATCTGATTTTCTACATCAAGGCAAGTTATCTACTTGCTATTATATGATTTAAGGAGAATAATTAGTGGTGATAGTTATGAATTGTTGTGTTCAACCATTTTAGGGTTTTGTTGGGTTTGTGGGTATTAACCCTTTGGAAATTGATTTGGATGATTAATATTGTAAATGATGGTAATTATACATGTTTGTGATGTATTAGTTCCATTAAATGATATGGGATTTGGTTGTTGGAAGAAGAATGGAGAGTTTTGGGTCTAGGTCTGCAATGACTGGTCGACCGCGTTTCTCAGACCGGTCAACCGGGACTTCGGGAGAAGGCACACTGCTTTCTTTCAAAGGCATAAAATTGAGGCGCGGTCGACCGCGTCCCCCTTACCGGTCGACCGGCCCTGCCGAAGTGAGAGTTCTGCTTTTCTTCTAAGGCACAAATGTGAGGCGCGGTCGACCGCGGTCTTGGGACCGGTCGACCGGTCTCCTGTTTTCTTCCCAAAATTTTACTTTTGCTTTTAAATCTTTTCTTTTCATAGGGTTTCAGGAACCTTCTTGAATGAAGTAAACTTTGGATTTTAGAGTCCTAGTTGAGTCTGGTTGTCACCCTAGAGTGGAATGGATTTCACTTGGGGTTAAGTCCAGAGGAGGGGGTGTTCCAAAGTGATGTTTAGGCATCACTCTTTTTGTTACTTCGTAATAGGAGGATAGGGGTTGTAGGCCCATGTTTGGAGACTTAAGAGCCTATCAAGATTTTATGAACTTTGGGGACTTATAGGATCATAATGATCATTTGGAGATTTAGTCGGGACTTGTAATTTGAAGAATATTAATGACGACATTCGAGAGGAATTAGGTTCAACTAAAATGCAACCCAGTTGTTTAATGAGGATAGGTTCGAATAAAAAGAACCAAACACATGGATATTTGAAATGGAATTTGGTAATGGTAATTGAAAATGAAAATGGGATTAAAATAGTAAATGTTAATTTACTGATTACACACCTCTCTAAATGACATCATAAGGGCAGTTCGCACGCTTGGTGATGCCCCCTGGCTAGTGAATGCAGGGTGGATATAGTCCTAGGCCGTATGCGGGGTTTTTATATGTTTTCTGCACTGGTTAGGGGATTCCGGGTGTGGTCCTGACTTTCCCGCTGGCATATGGCCGCTTCCCGACGTTGCGTGATGATCCCAGGTTGTCTTGTATAGATAGGCCCTGGAAGATGATGGTCATTTAGGGGCGCGCCCAGTGGGGAAACTCTGAGGGGCGGTCTTAGAATCGTTATATGTATATGAATATAACTTTTTTGCGTCAAGTGGGACTTCATGGATATATGCCATAAAGAGCATGATACGTGCCATAAAGAGCACGGGAATGAGATTAATGAAGTATGTGCCATAAAGAGCACTTGATATTAATGGTATTCCTATTAAGGAATGGAAAGATGAAACGGTAAGATAATTAACTATGGAAGTTAATAAATGGTTTTATTCCTATTAAGGAATACCAAAAAGGTAATGGAAATTTGATAAATTAGGAAATGTTTTAAATTCAAGTTATTACTTTTCTTTCTTTTATGTAAATGACATTTCATTTCATCATTTAGTTAAACTATAATGTAAAATTTATCATCCTTATCATCCATGCATAACTGTTCATTTCTATCATGCTTTTTATTTCTTATGGTGATTATATAGAACCCGGCCCTGACCGGTTTACTTTCCTTGTCGTGTATATGATTGTATCCGCTCAGGTGCTCCCCCGCAAGGACGCCAGTCTTGACGTTCCCATTCCATTGCTTTCGACGAGCTGTAAGATCTTGCGGGTTATTACAGGATCTTGAATTAGACGCTTTCATCTTTGTGGTCTAGATATGACTGGGTCTTTTTATTCGGGCGTGTGGCCCAAACTTTTGTATTTGATTAATGGATGTATTATTTAAGATATTTAAATTGTTGTACTTTATTGGATGTTGCTGTGGATCGACAGCCTATTTCGGTCTTGTCGTTTACTTTCATCTTAGTTGTATTCTATAGATATTCGTGTGGAATTCCACTTGCTTATCAGATGGGGTTGGTTTAATTTAAATTTCATAACTGCATTTTAAATTCCTAAACTTTTTGGCAACCCGTTTTCTGATATATTGGACGGTTTTCCCGTATACGCAGTTTATATTTTGTGATGCTGAGAATGATATTCATCCATGATTCCTGTTACATTTGGGTATCGGGCTGGCTACCCCTTATCTCGGATCACGGGTTGTCACAGAAAATTCGAGGGAGGCATGGATGTTATTGAAGCCCATACTTGGAAAGAGAACAGACAACACCACCTTCGAATGATAGAATGTAGCGAGGAGAGAAACAAGTCCTTGCCTCTTTTTAAGCTAGTCGGATCTGCGTTATACTGGTTGAAAATAATAACCATGCTAGAGCAGAGAGACACAATGACGATAACTGAGTTTTGGGCTTTGTTCGATCGTGAGTATGTTCCTTCCGCGGCTCATTGGGAGATGAGAAGGAAGCTCCAGGATGTTGTACAAGGAGAGAGATCTGTGGCGGAACATGAAGAGGGGTTTTCACGATTTGTGAATTTCGTCCAAGATGAAGTGGCTCCGGAAGATAGGAAGATCTCAGAGCTTATGTGAGGTCTAGACTGGAGAATCCGGCATTAATTGCGGCGTAATTAAGCCTTATAAACTTATGTTGAGGTTATGAATGCAGCCTCACCCCATTGCCATGAGCATCAGTTATACACCGGGTAGCAAGAGAGCTACTGTCGTGGGTAAGTAAGGAAACCTAGAGGATTTGGGACTTGAAGAGGAGCATTTCCCTCATCCTGACTTTCGGGTGGTAAGCATAGAAAGAGGGGCCCTCGGCAAGGAGTTTCATCTACGAGACAACGTTTTGGAAGGTTTATCGCGAGTGGAAATAACAGTAGGCACGGTCAAGGTGCTTCGCAACATACGGGTCAGGGTGGTCATGGAGGTAAAGACCCTTTGGGCCAAGGTACTTCCCAGTTTAGAAATAATGGGGGTCGTTGTTAGGAGGATATGAAGGGACGGTGCTTCCATTGAGAGGAGGCGGGTCATTATAAGATGGAGTGTCCTCAGGTTATTGGGGGGGGGGGGGCAATTTCCTAGGGCTCCACAGTAGCCATATGTTCAGTTTCCACCTCCGCTACCTATTATGGTTGTTCCATCGCAGCAGGGACAACTACAATATTGGCGTATTTGTCAAATTTAGGAGGCTATGCTTCCTCCTTCTATGTCGGCACCTCCCATTATGGGAGGGTAAATTTTACTCAGGGACACTTGAGTTGTGTGTTATTCGATGCGGGCTTTACGCGCTCATTTGCTTTATGAGCTCTTCTCAGACTACAGATTTGATAAGACCTGCTGAGAGTATTTTTACTAGCGTTGAGTTTCCTATGAGTGGTTGTTCACTAAACTCCTTGTTTATGTAGATATAGATATTTATTGTGGTATTTTATTCTTTGAGGCCGATTTACTCGTCCTTAACATGGTCGGGTATGATGTGATTTGTATGCCTTATCCCCACGACCGACAAAGTTGAGTAGTAGCGTATAGGAGGGGTTCCTTGTTTGGATTACTCTTTTGCGGGACGCTCCACGCGTGAACCTCTACGGCGTTGGAAGTGGAGAAATGTTGTTCTTTCTTCTGTTAGCTAATTTCATTTTATCTTAATTTATTTTTGTTGGATAATAGATGGGTGGAAAGGTTTAGCCGAGAATCAAGTAGAAGAGTGATTAGTGGCTATTAAAGTGCGAAATAGAAGCACCGTATACAATTCTCTCCTCTGAACAATGTGAGGAAGACTGGGATGCGAAGTCAAGTTAAGACTTAGGGTTATGCCATGATAAGAAGGCTATTTAAAAAGGTACCTATATTGTGGGATATATAATTATAGGGCTTTAGTTTGGATTTGTTTGATTTGTTAAATCTCCAGTTAGTTATATGGTAATGTATATAAGTAGAATCTTTTCGGTCCTGAACATGTGTCTTAGACCTGTATGCCTTGATGACCGACAACGCGAGGTAGTAGTGTAACGGGAGGGTTTCTTATTTGGATTTCGCTTCGGCGAGACGTCCCACGCACGAAACCGAGCAAATTTCGGGAGTTGAGAAAGGACTTAGGCACTAGGGATATACTTAGTATTAGGTGTATACGACTTAGATAAGATATAGGTAGGTAGACCTTAGGATTGTTTGGACATAAGGCCTTTAGTTTATGTGACGTTAGTTTAGGAGGGTTGTCGGGAGTTTACCACAAATAAGTTGTTTGTTAACTCTAAGAGGGATTGTTTCCTAGTAACGAGAAGTGTGAGATTTCGAGAAATTTGATTGGTTAGGCCGAAGGAGATGGGGCCTCTCGTAGTTAGAATGTTACGTTGGCACTCAGTTTTCGTAAAGAAGGGTGAATTGACTTTCACTCCTGAGCCCATATTTTTAAGCTCGAGGATGGATTCAATTGATAAGTCTCTGCTATGATAAGGTGGGTCTGGTAGCCTATTAACTTGCTTTACTAAAACAATTGCAACAAGTTCATAACGCGTTCCATATCTCTCCTGTGTAGTAGTACAAGAGATGTGATTGGTGCCCTTAGGCACATTTCTTTCGAAGTTTATGCAACTTGACGTTCCTTATGAGGAGTAGTCGGATGATATTTTAGAGCAGGGAGAGTGGCGATTGAAACCGCCTGTAGTACCTTAGTTAAGGCGTATTGTAATTATCCTAGTGTCGAGAAGTCGACATGTGATCACGGGGATGACATGCGGAAAGGGTATCCGCATTTCTTCTTGCGAGGTATGCCTGAATTTTGGGGGCAAAATTCCCTCATAAGGGGGGGCGGGGGGGGAGAACGTAACAACCCTCTCTTTCGGTAGCCTATTTTATATTTATTTACTATGTGTAGTAATTAATTATAAAATGATAGATGTTGAGTAAATATTAATTTAATATGAGAAAGGTTAATATTTACTGAAATGTTGTATGATTACCTGATGAGTAGGTAAAAATATCCATGTGGTGATTTATGGTGTCATAAGATATAAAATGACATTTTGGTTTAATGAGAAACCGGAACTTAAAATGAGTTATAAAATTTTCAAATGATAAATTGGAGGGTGTAGTTAGTCCTGGTAGGTGCGAGACAGTGAAAATAAGTGCCATATTGTATTTTGGCATTTCGGACACTTTTGACTGGTTATAGCTTAAATGTGTAGCGCGTATCATTTTATCGCGTATTAGACATTTAAGTGGGCTCTTTAGACTTAAGCCCCGTTTTATTTTTCCCCAACCCCATTTCTACTCTTCCTTTTCTTTCAAAATTGAGCCCTAGAGAGAGAGAGAAAAGGAGAAAGAAGAGAACTTTGGAGAAAAGAGAGATTGGAGCTTGGAACTTGCTTGCATCTTCCTCAAATCTGATTTTCTACATCAAGGCAAGTTATCTACTTGCTATTATATGATTCAAGGAGAATAATTAGTGGTGATAGTTATGAATTATTGTGTTTAACCATTTTAGGGTTTTGTTGGGTTTGTGGGTATTAACCCTTTGGAAATTGATTTGGATGATTAATATTGTAAATGATGGTAATTAGACAGGTGTGTGATGTATTAGTTCCATTAAATGATATGGTATTTGGTTGTTGGAAGAAGAATGGAGAGTTTTGGGTCTAGGTCTGCAATGACTGGTCGACCGCGTTTCTCAGACCGGGTGACCGGGACTTCGGGAGAAGACACACTGCTTTCTTTCAAAGGTATAAAATTGAGGCGCGATCGACGGCGTCCTACTTACCGGTCGACCGGCCCTGCCGAAGTGAGAGTTCTACTTTTCTTCTAAGGCACAAATGTGAGGCGCGGTCGACCGCGGTCTTGGGACCGGTCGACCGGTCCCCTATTTTCTTCCCAAAATTTTACTTTTGCTTTTAAATCCTTTCTTTTCATAGGGTTTTAGGAACCTTCTTAAATGAAGTAAACTTTGGCTTTTAGAGTCCTAGTTGAGTCTGGTTGTCACCCTAGAGTGGAATGGATTTCACTTGGGGTTAAGTCCAGAGGAGGGGGTATTCCAAAGTGATGTTTAGGCATCACTCTTTTTGTTACTTCGTAATAGGAGGATAGGGGTTGTAGGCCCATGTTTGGAGACTTACGAGCCTATCAAGATTTTATGAACTTTGGGGACTCATAGGATCATAATGATCATTTGGAGATTTAGTCGGGACTTGTAATTTGAGGAATATTAATGATGACATTCGAGGGGAATTAGGTTCAACTAAAATGGAACCCTGTTGTTTAATGAGGATAGGTTCGAATAAAAAGAACCAAACACATGGATAATTGAAATGGAATTTGGTAATGGTAATTGAAAATGAAAATGGGATTAAAATAGTAAATGTTAATTTACTGATTACACACCTCTCTAAATGACATCATAAGGGAAGTCCGCGCGCTTGGTGATGCCCCCTGGCTAGTGAATGCAGGGTGGATATAGTCCTAGGCCGTATGCGGGGTTTTTATATGTTTTCTGCGCTGGTTAGGGGATTCCGGGTGTGGTCCTGACTTTCCCGCAGGCATATGGCCGCTTCCCGACGTTGCGTTATGATCCCAGGTTGTCTTGTATAGATAGGCCCTGGAAGATGATGGTCATTTAGGGGCGTGCCCAGTGGGGAAACTCGGAGGGGCGGTCTTAGAATCGTTATATGTATATGAATATAACTTTTCTGCATCAAGTGGGACTTGATGGATATATTCCATAAAGAGCATGATACGTGCCTTAAAGAGCACGAGAATGAGATTAATGAAGTATGTGCCATAAAGAACACTTGATATTAATGGTATTCCTATTAAGGAATGGAAAGATAAAACGGTAAGATAATTAACTATGGAAGTTAATAAATGGTTTTATTCCTATTAAGGAATACCAAAAAGGTAATGGAAATTTGATAAATTAGGAAACGTTTTAAATTCAAGTTATTACTTTTCTTTCTTTTATGTAAATGACATTTCATTTCATCATTTAGTTAAACTGTAAAGTAAAATTTATCATCCTTATCATCCATGCATAACTGTTCATTTCTATCATGCTTTTTATTTCTTCTGGTGATTATATAGAACCCGGCCCTGACCGGTTTACTTTCCTTGTCGTGTATATGATTGTATCCACTCAGGTGATCCCCCGCAAGGACGCCGGTCTTGACGTTCCCATTCCATTGCTTTCGACGAGCTGTAAGATCTTGCGGGTTATTACAGGATCTTGAATTAGACACTTTCATCTTTGTGGTCTAGATATGATCGGGTCTTTTTATTCGGGCGTGTGGCCCAAACTTTTGTATTTGATTAATTGATGTATTATTTAAGATATTTAAATTGTTGTACTTTATTGGATGTTGTTGTGGATCGACAGCATATTTCGGTCCTGTCGTTTACTTTCATCTTAGTTGAATTATATAGATATTCGTGTGGAATTCCACTTGCTTATCAGATGGGGTTGGTTTAATTTAAATTTCATAACTGCATTTTAAATTCTTAAACTTTTTGGCAACCCGTTTTCTAATATATTGGGCGGTTTTCCCGTATACTCAGTTTATATTTTGTGATGCTGAGAATGATATTCATCCATGATTCCTGTTACATTTGGGTATCGGGCTGGCCACCCCTTATCTCGGATCACGGGTTGTCACAGAGATTAGATGCGAGGCCACCTTATACAGCTAAGAAACTGGAGTTATGGTCCACCTACAAGAAGTTATATATCAATCATGTACCGAACTTCTTCTAATCTTTTGTAGATGACATATATGAAGTTAGGTGAGATGGTAATTGCGGCTTCTTCGCCTTAGCCCGGGGGTTGGATATTGAAGAATCTCTTAGTCACTCTTATGCTATACGTAGTCAAATGTTAATCGAGCTATGCCGGAACAAGGAATTCTATGCATCTATCATGAAATCATATATCATCGATGAGTATGAAAGTATATTGAACATGTTCAAGCATTCCGTCACGATGAGTCATTATTTCATAATGACGAATTTTGGCTATCTAGCTGCGAGTGCATACAAAGTAATGGTGGTCTTGATATCGAAGCTCCAATGCCTAACTTTTGTGCCATTTGATGAGGGTCCAAAACCCATTCAGGAGGATAACAGGATTGTTTACTTACTGAAGATATCTAATTGTCATTAGGTGACAATGAAGTTCACCCGGTTTTCCCTTATACCCCCATTGCATCAAATTGGAAGTCAAAGGCATCAGTCGATGCACTACACTAGGAAGATTTATTCAAACAACATCTGAATATATTCCAGGGATTATGTCCGAAAGGCATAGCGACAAGGGATGAACCGGTTTTGATTGAATCGGATGACGAAGTTGATTTGACTAATTCATGATCAGCCGGGGGGGGATTGTGATTTTTTGTAACATTACATGTAAAATAATTCTAACATTACATGTAATTTTTTGTGAATGACTATTTCAAACAATAGTGTTGGATATGAAATGTTCAGTGTATTTTTATAATGTTTATTTTTAGTTACATGTTAACTATTGGATATGAATGTTGGGTATGTCTCTTTGAAAATTTACATGTTGAATATTAGATAGTACTTGGATAATTTTCAAGGCATTGGTAAGGTTACTTATGGCCGTGTAAAGAGGATACACTGTTAACTATGGCCATAATACTCACTTCACAGTTACTTGTGGTCGTGTAAAGATGATACACGGTTAACTATGGCCATCATACTAATGTCACGGTCGAATGTAGTCGTGAAAATCAGACAGTATACTTGGAAAATTTTCAAGGTATTGGTACGATTACTTGTGGCTGTGCAAAGATATTACACAGTTCACTATATCCATCATACTAATGTCACGGTCAACTCTGGTCGTGAAAAACATAAAGTGTACTTAAGTAATCTTGAAGTCATTGGTATGGTTACTTGTGGCCGTGTAAAGATGATACACTGTTAACTATGGTTGTCCTACTCTTGTCACGATCAACTGTAGTCGTGAAAGTTAGACAATGTACTTGGATAATTTTCAAGTTATTAGTACGGTTACTTTTGGCCATTTAAATATGTTACATGATTCACTATGGCCGTCATACTAATGTCACGGTCAACTCTGGTCGTGAAAATCAGACAGTGTACATAAGTAATTTTGAAGGCATTGGTACGATTACTTGTGGCCGTGTAAAGATGATACACGGTTAACTATGGCCGTCCTACTCATGTTTTAAAGTCATACAGTGTACTTGGATAATTTTCAAGGTATTGGTACGGTTACTTATGGCCATTTAAATATGTTACACTGTTAACTATAGCCTTGGTAAGAGAGTTAACGGTTATGTCTAGCTGTGGTAAGAGAGTTCATGATCTACTATGGTCGTTTAAATCCAATAGTTAACTACGAAAAACAACCAACATTGTTAGCTATAACAGTTGAACAACATTCTTAACTACAACAAACAAACAACCCCAACAAACCAACATTATGAGTGAAACGGTTATAACTGAAACAACCAACCCCAGCAAACTAACATTGTGATAAGTGTTTAGTACAGTAAACAACCAACCCCAGCAAACCAATAATTGTTTACTACAACCAACCAAACAAATAACCACAAAATATTCAAACAACCAACATTAATATTTCTTCCTTGCTTATCTCCTTTTTCCCAGGCTTTTCCTTGTAGTTGTAGGCACACATTGATTGTGAGGGTCGAACCGATGTTTTGTTCATCGCTTTGGGTCCTTTCATCGCTCTCCTTGCACTTTCCTTTTCTTCCACGATCGCCTTTAGCCTCTAAAAGGGCATCACAAGCTGACGGAGTAGCATCCGAGAGAGCTTGGTAATCTTCGATCGAGGGTTCTTCCATTAAATATTTAAACGCCTCTTCCAAGAGATTATGGCTAGGTCGACACCCGACTCCTGCCCACGTTGCCACAATGAATGTAATTAATACTACTAATACATGTTCCTAAACCTTAAATGTTGATGTGAGGTATCATACCAGTTTCTCCATAACGTTAGCTCTTGGGTTGTCCTTTCGATGAATAGGATTACAGGCCAAGGGATGCTATATTTCATTGTACCACGCCACGTAGCCTTCAACACACTGCCAATTGTAGTTGTGTATGGGTGTAGATTGTCTACCAACATTGAGAACATGATCAACCCAGTTCTCCTGGTACCATTTCTCATTGTCATACACCACCTTGTACCTAGCTTGTGCCCTACCCCTCTCTTCTTAAATCGGGGGCATGGGAAGGCATGGAATAGTTTAGACCCTACCGACTTGACGAAGCACTCTCTCAGGATAGTATGTCTCGGTAATGTCATAGTATATGAGAATACCAGTGTACCATGATATCTCCTGTAATGGTAAGGCCTCAACATTTTCTTTGCATGGATCCCATACAACCTAAATTTTGAATCATCATGTAAGTAAACTTCATTATAAACGTATCGAGTAAGTAAAAAAAAGTAGTGATACTCACATCATGAACTTTTAAATCATCCAATGTGTTGATGTAAAAAACTAGATCACTCTAATTCTTCAATCCCAGATAAATAAATAAGACAAAGATTTTTAAAGTGGTTCGGCTAGGAATAAAGCCTACGTCCACTGTTATGTTATTGCTGAATGTTTGTGGAATTCTTGATTACAAGTTCTCTCAAGAAATTCCGGTCCCTTTGAATGGGATCGATACAAGGTATTTATAGCCTCAAGGCTGTACATGAAAGGTCCAATACATTAAATGATATACATATGAATGGGTAATACATTTAATGCAGCGTGTGCGTCAAGAATCTAATGAATAGTTGAACAGTTGTCCGTCTGATAATTGATGACACGGCCGAGGTGCAGTTCGGACCGCCTTAGTTGCTCGTTGATCAAGAGTTCCTCGGAGTGCTTAGAGTATCTCGGGATGATATAGTTCCTCGGATGGAGTTCCTCGGCATGATAGAGTTCCTCGGTGTATTCTCGTTGCTCGGTATCAACCACGGTTATTCAGTAAATGATCTTCCTCGCTGTTATTGTGCCACGTAGATCGACACGTGTCTTCATACTATTCGTCCACGTCAGCATATTAATTTTGGTATCAACAGAAGCCCCCAATGTTTCATATTTCAAACTTTGAGGAGTATGGGACATTCTTTCTCGTTATATGGTAATATTAAATGACCTTCCTGGGTTTTAGGAGCATTGTATTCAAATTTCCTTCTCATTTCGCAGTTTCCGCCTTTTTATAAGCGCTTCGATCTTCGTGCAACTTTTGTCTTTTTAGCCGCCGGAAGTTTAGTAATTTCTTTTTAGTAATCATTTCTTTCGCCGTTTCCCAATGCAAAGTATTTAAACTCCTTTGGTAACCATACCGTCGTCTACACTTTCCATTTTTCTGCATTCAAGTTTTCTATTCTCTTCCTCTCTCTTGTGTGTTCATCATTGTTTCCGTTCGTTGTCAACATATCTCTTTTCTTTCTGTAAGCTCTTCTTCCTTTCTTCTGCATCTCTTTTATTCAATATGGTTTATATTGTTGAATCTGTTGAGAAATTTCGTTCTGACTTTTCCATTCCTTCTTGGGTAACTCTAGAGGTTCTTTCTGAGCCTTTAGATTACTTTCGATTGGCTGAGGGACATTGGTTCCCCAGTCTTTTCATTGCTGAATGTGGTTTTTCTTTTCCCCCAAATCCATTATGTCTTGAGTTTTGTCAATATTTTGACCTTGTTCCTGCAAAAATAGCCCCCAATTCATGGAGAATAATTAACGGGGTGCATAAGTTAAATCTAACTCATGGGACTCGTATAGGGATCCCAGAAATCATGTACTGCTATAAATGGGCCACTTTAGATAATATTTATTATTTAAAAACTAGGTTTTTAAATAGAGCCCTTGTAGTTAACCTCCCTGATTCAAATAGAGATTATTTTGAGCATGGGTTGGTCATAAAAAATTGGCAACACGCGCCTTTATCTGGGAATGAAGTATACAACGGTCCCAGATGCCCCCCATACGGCAATGGGATAGGTTTATTTTTCATTTTTATTTTACTTATGAAATTGCGTATTCATCATGTTTGACAAAATGTGTGACTGAGATTTATGTATTTATTTGCAGTTGATAGTAAAAGAAAAACTCCAAAAGAGTCGGAAGTGAATATCAAGCATTTAAAACTTATCTGGAATTTGCATAAGACGATTGCAGACGAGCACATTAGATCTGCATCATATTTGCTGCAGTATAAGAGCTACACAACCTCTTATACTGCTCGCCCTGTTGAACCAGCCTCAACACCAGAAAGTTCATCTTCAGATTCTCATATTCCCCTATCTCAGAGAATGGGCAAGAAAAGAGCTCCTCCTGCTCTATTTGGTGAAATTTCTTCTGCTGTTGAAGCAAAGAAAAGTAAAATTGATGTCCCAGAGGGGACTAAAAAAGTAGATGCCAGTTCCTCCAAATTTGCCGAAAAGCCCCCAGTGGCCCCGAGCAAGAAAAGTGTTAATGCTGACGTAATTACAATATCTCCGACCAAGACTTCTTCCTTGGTTGATGCTGTTAACCCTCCTTTGAAGAGATCGAGGAAATCATCCTCGGTTAATCTTGCTGGAACTGCATCTTCTCTACCCGCTGGTGGTAGTAGTATTTCAAAAATCATTCTTCCGAGCTCTTCAACGAGCTCAGTTATACCCGAGGTTCTCGGGGTTGATGAAAAGATTCCTAGGGATACACTGACATCCCTTGCTGCTCGCCATCTTTCTTCAGTAAATTTCTCATACCTTTAGTCTTTCTTTTCTTTTTCCTGAAATCTTGTATTTGTGTTGACTCTATTGTTTTTCTTATCTTTCAGCTGGTGAATTGTTTCAATACCATCGTGAAGAAAGATCAAGCTATTAAAGCTTCTAGTTCCTCGTCCGATGTTGACGATGCCCTCTTGGGTTTAGCCCAATCTGTGAAAGAATCTCGCCAGCAGTACGTCGAGGAGAAAACTGTCTGGGAGAAAAAATTGGCTGCAGCTGAGGCTGATAAGATGAAGATGGCTGAAACCTCCAGGAATTTGGAGGAGAAGGTGAAAATCTTAGAGGTCAATCAGCAAAAGCGCGATGACCAAATGAAGAAGGCAGAAGAAGAACTGTCTATCCTGCGAGACATCAAAATCCAGAAAGAACAATTGGATGTCAAACTCTCCTCGGAGAAGTTGAAAAGAAAAGTTGCAGTTAGGAAACATTTCAGTGCTGGTTGGGAAAAAGGATGGGATAAAGGGATTGCAGCTATGACATCTCAAGTCAAATATGGGGAGTTGAAATACTTCTATGACGGTTGGGTAGCTGCTCTACAAGAGCTAAAAACCCAAGACGATTCTGAGCTATTCCAAAGGCATCTCCCTGGTCCTCCTCCACTAATTGAGGAAGAAGAAGAAGATGAACCTGCATCAGATGAATCTTCCATAGCTGTGGATGTCCCAATCTCTGCTTCTCAACCCTCTGTCATTGAGGACATTTCTTCTATGCCTCCTCCTGCTGAGAGGATTTCTGCCGACCAAGCTGTTGTTATCACCGAGCAACCGAGCTCCTCGTCCCAGCCTCCCGAGAAAGTCTTGGGAGACAAGGAAAAGGTGTGAAGTTGTTCGGTATCATTCTTATCTTTTATTATTTGTAATCGAACACTGTAATCCTTTTATGATCTAATAAAATACTTCTTTACTCATCGCCGTTATTGATGATTCTTTGTTGATTGTTGTCTTTTTCTTGTCTTTAGTTTGTTGCTAGAATGGAACTAATCTCTTCTCATGATACCGAGCTGATGCAGCAATGTCACCAATACTATAGGGCTGGTCATACAGACCTTAGTTCTTCTGAAATTGCTGACATTCTTGGTCATGATGCTTCAGAGCAGGCGACTGAGGCTTATCGGTATTTGAAAAGTTTACTCGACCGAGCTGTAGCTAACAATATCGCTTATTATGAATTGATTGAAAAGCTGCATTGTTCCTTAAAGGATCTCCAAGGCCAGCACAATAGATCGATGGCTTCATTACACGAGGAATATGAAAATAGATATCAACAACTTTCCTCTGATACAGGTCATAAAAAGATCATTGCTGCATATGACATTAGGGAAAGGACCCTAAAAGGTGAAGTTGAAGGCTGCCGACAAATTGCCGAGATCCTGGAACAAGAAAATAATAGTCTGCAGAAAAGATTGGCTCAATACGAATCCGTTGCCTCCTCTTCCAATGCATTAGTACCAGTTACTGATGAAGGTTTTTCGTTTCTAGAGGTTGAAAACGCCAAACTAAGGCAAGAGTTGGATGACTTGAAAAAGTCTATTATTCCTGTGACTGCTCGGGGACGAGGAAGGAGTTCTCGGGGACGAGGAAGAATCGTCGAGGAGCAAATTTCTCCAGTTGCTTCTCGGAGCCGATCAAGAGTTCTTGGCCGTAGTGTTGAAGAATCTCGCACCCAATCTACTCTGGAAACTCAATCATTCCAACTGAATGTTAAGGATCGTGCTCTGTCTGATTTATCTAAGAAAAATTTATCTTTAGAGGATCAATTGGCTGCGATGAAGTCTGATTTGAATAATAAAGATGCTCTTATCAAGAACTTTCTCGAGCAAGTAGATAGATTAACTTTCCAATTCCATAAACAGCCTCGGGAGTTCTGGAATGCAGGTTATAATGAAGCTCTTTACCATTTGGATGATCGCCTTGAAAATGCTAACAACGAAGGTTATAAGCAGGGATGGTTGAACGCCCTGGGTGTATTAAAATTGGAACAAGGTCATTATTTATGGGATTATCATGCTCCTGGATTGCTAGACTTGCCTGTTCCTCCCTATAAATTGGATATGGCATGGATTCCTGCTCGCTCCATTCCTCGGAGTTTGATCTCTAAATATCTTGGTGATTATAACCTTCATTCTCAAGTTGAAGTATCTCGTCCTGAGCACCTGTTGGATACTCCTACAATAATGAATGTCAGAATGCTGAAGGACATGAACTTTATTAATTCTCCTCTGTGTCTAGAGGATCCTCCTGCTGGCGAGGAACCTGTCTCAAAGGACAAAGGAAAGAAACCAATAGAGTAGGAATCTTTAATGTAATAGTTAGCACATTCATGTAACATGTAATACATTTTTATCTTAATGAAAGAGTTTCATTTTCTGTTTTGCCAATAGCTATTTTTCTGTTTGCAAATTATATGGTTCATCAACCAAATTAGAATTTATAATAAGCATAAATTGTTCAAAATTGTTTCCAACCAACCAAGGTGGATAAATAATGTTTGTCGACCAACCATAGTTGATGGGTTTCTATCCCTGACCAACCATACTTGGTTCAATTTTCAAATATAAACATGTGTCCGACCAACTAAGGTCAATACTTTTATCCTCGTCGACCAACTACAATTAGTGGGTTTTTATCCCCGACCAACCATACTTGGTACAGTTTTCAATATTTTGTTCTTTAAAGAACTTTTTGTAATAATGTTACCTCCCGACAAACATAAGTTGTAATGCGAGAGTATATAAAGTCTTACCAACCGTAGTTGATCATGCTGGTCTACACCTCCTAATCAAAGGAGTAGTAGGGTTCTTTCGAACTTTTTGGCTCCTCGGAGCATATCCTCCTAACCAAAGGAGGTTGGCTACTTATAGCACTTTTGCTCCGTAGAGCGCTCCGGAGAGCTTATCCTCCTAACCAAAGGAGGTTGGCTACTTATAGCACTTTTGCTCCGTAGAGCGCTCCGGAGAGCTTATCCTCCTAACCAAAGGAGGTTGGCTACTTATAGCACTTTTGCTCCGTAGAGCGCTCCGGAGAGCTTATCCTCCTAACCAAAGGAGGTTGGCTACTTATAGCACTTTTGCTCCGTAGAGCGCTCCGGAGAGCTTGACTCCGTAGAGCATGACTCCGTAGAGCATGACTCCGTAGAGCAGTCTTCTTCTTGTCTAGCAGTGTAGTGTTCAACACTAATATTCCCCGAAAAACTTTCAACAGAAAGAAAATGGTGAACCATCCTCGTTTTATTCATAATGAAGGAAATACTTTACATTTTTCATTACTGATAATACTTTCGCAGGTGTTCAGCATTCCATGCATTCTGAAATTCTTCTCCTTCTAGAGTTGCTATTCTGTAGGTTCCAGGTCGAACAACCTCTGTAACTCGGTAAGGTCCATGCCAGTTTGCTTCCAGTTTATTCTGTTTCTGAATGACTTTCTTCAGCACATAATCACCCTCCTTCAAATCGCATTTCTTCACCCTTTTGTTGTAGAACAGAGCTGTTCGTTGTTGATAAGCAGCATTCCTAATGGCTGCCTCTTCTCTTACTTCTTCGAGCATGTCCAAATCCATTCTTCTCATCAAATCACTGATCGGAGAGTTGAAATTCAGCACTCTATGCGTTGGGAGACCCAACTCGGCCGGTATCACAGCCTCACTTCCAAATGCTAGCATATATGGTGATTCTCCAGTTACTGCTCGGGGAGTTGTTCGGTAGGCCCATAATACTGATTGGAGCTCATTAATCCAATTTGCTTTAGCTTCACTTAGCCTCTTTTTCAACCCATTCAGTAATGTTCTGTTCGTCACTTCAGTCTGTCCATTGCTTTGGGGATGGCCTGGTGCTGAATGAAACTTCAAAACGTTCGACTGATGACAATAGGCAGCAAATTCTTCATTATCAAATTGTGTTCCATGATCTGTGATGAAAGCATGAGGGAGACCATATCGACAAATGATATTCTTCCATACAAACTGGTATACTTTCTCGTACGTCATATTGATAAGAGGCTCAGCTTCCACCCACTTAGTAAAATAGTCCACTGCAACTACGAGATACTTGAATCTTCCTCGGGTGATCGGCAGTGGTCCAACCAAATCAATTCCCCACATGGCAAATGGCCAAGGGGAAGTTATTGGTGTTAGCAATGCTTGTGGAGTTCGTCGGATGGAAGAAAAACGTTGGCACTTGTCACATTTCTTGGCATAGGCTATACAATCAGCCCTCATTGTTGGCCAGTAATATCCCTGTGTCATCACTCTTTGTAAAAGTGTTCGACCTGCTACATGAGCTCCACAAGATCCTTCATGGATTTCTTCAATCAATTCTTTCACCTCGGTAGGATGTACACATCTCTGCAAACCTGCCATAATTCCTCGTCTATACAAAATACCATTAGTTAATACATACCGAGCAGCTTTATACTTCAGTTTCTTGGCAGCGAGTTTGTCCTCCGGCAATTCGCCCTCTTCAACATATTTCCTGATTGGATCCATCCAAGATGGTCCTAAATCAAGAGTAATCACATTCGTTGTCAGATCTTCATCTATGCTCCGACCTTCTAATACTTCAATCGGTATGGTTCTTCGCATCTCGGTACGAGTAGCTGATGCTAGTCGGGCCAGTGCATCTGCTTGTACATTCTCCATCCTCGGTATTCTCACCAATTGAATGGCATCAAATTCTGTCAACAATTTCATCACCTTTGCATGATATTTGATCATTAAGTCTCCTTTAACCGCATATATTCCCATCATCTGATTCACAATTAATTGAGAATCACTGAATACCATCACCTGTTGTGCTTCCATAGTCTTTGCTAGATTAAGACCTGCTATCATGGCCTCATACTCCGCTTCATTGTTAGAAGCTTTGAATTGGAATCGCAAAGCATATTCCATGTCAATCTCGTCTGGGGTGATCAAAACAATTCCTGCTCCACAACCAGCTGTGCAGGATGATCCATCTACATATAATCTCCATGTAGGTATTTCGTCTTCAAATTTCTTATCTGTCAGAGTTCCTCGATAAAATATCTGCTGTTTTCTTCCATCATCCCCCGGTATCTTTCGCTCCTCGTCAGTCATCTGCTCGTACTCTTTTACCAACCGTGGCTGGTCTGAATTTGAATATAATGATTTCTCTACATCCACAAGTCCTTTTACCAACCTTGATTGGTTTGGACCTATTTCTGTTGATCCTGTATCGTCCACAGGTAGGTCAGCAAATGTTTCTGTTGATCCTGTATCGTCCACAGGTAACTCAGCAGGCATCTTTTGCTCCTCGGGGGTATCAGGGTATGTGAACTCTGCTATAAAATCTGCTACAGCCTGCCCCTTCAATGATGATCTGGGCTCATACACAATATCATATTCACCAAGTTCTACTGCCCAGTACATCAGTCTCCCTGATTTTTCTGGCTTATGGAGGGCTTGTCTCAATGGCATATCAATATAAACAATGATGGTATGGGCTTGGAAATATGGCCTCATTCTTCTGCTTGCTTCAATTAGTGCCAATGCCAATTTTTCTAGCTTTGGGTACCTGATTTCTGCACCTCGGAAAGCCTTACTTGTGTAATAAATTGGCTTCTGGACTCCATTCTCCAATCTGATCAACGCTGAACTGACTGCGTTCTCTGATACTGCCAAATACAAATACAACTTTTCTCCTGTTATTGGTCTGGACAACAGTGGAGGTGTTCCCAAATATTTCTTCAAGTCTTGAAAAGCTTTTTCACATTCCTCATTCCATTCAAAGGTTTTTCGAAGTGTTTTGAAGAATGGTATGCATTTATCAGTTGCTCGAGATACAAATCTGTTGAGCGCTGCAACTCGTCCGGTAAGACTCTGCACTTCTTTCTTCGTCGTCGGAGATCGCAGCCCTAGAAGAGCTTTGATCTTATTTGGATTTGCCTCAATACCTCGCTGATTGACGATGTATCCGAGGAACATTCCTTCTCGTACTCCAAAGGTGCACTTCGTTGGGTTAAGCTTCATTTGGTATTTATCCAATTGATCAAAAGTTTGACTCAAGTCAATCAAATGATCAGTAGCTTTCTTGCTTTTAGTGAGCATGTCATCGACATAGACCTCCATGTTGCGGCTGATTTGTTCAGTAAAAACCTTGTTCATCAACCGCTGATATGTTGCACCTGCATTTTTTAAACCAAAAGGCATAACATTATAACAATAAGTTCCCCTAGGGGTAATAAAAGAAGTACTTTCCCTGTCTTCAGGTTTCATTTTGATCTGGTTGTAGCCAGAGTAAGCATCCATGAAGCTGAGTAGCTCGTGTCCCGAGGTGGCATCCACTAGTTGATCAATTCTGGGCAATGGAAAATGATCCTTGGGGCATGCCTTATTGAGATCGGTGAAATCGACACACATTCTCCATTTGTTGTTTTTCTTCTTTACCATCACCACATTAGCCAACCAATCTGGATATTTTACATCTTCAATGAATTGGGCTTTCTGGAGTTTCTCGACTTCCTCCTGTATGGCCTGATTCTTCTCGGGACTAAACACCCTTCTTCTCTGCTTTACAGGTTTAATCTCCTTATTCACATTGAGTTCATGACATAAGAAGTTTGGATCTATTCCTGGCATGTCTTCATGACTCCAAGCAAAAGTATTTTTCCTATTCTTCAAGAAAGCTATCAACTCCTCTTTTATCGACATATCCAACGATGAACCTATCTGGGTTATTCGTTCAGGATGTTCGTCGTCCAAAATAACGTTTTCTGTAGATTCCATCACCTGTCCTTTTACAAGTTGAGATTCATCCCTGGGATCAAGAGTTTCAATTTCTGTACCTTCCTCCACCTGGTAAGTAATAGTCTTTTTCATCGATCCTTCTAGTTCTTCTTGCTCGGCCGACGAATAATAGCATTCCCGAGCTACTTTTTGATCACCTTTCACCACTCCAACTCCAAAATTTGTTGGGAATTTCAAACATTGATGTACTGTGGAAGGAACGGCTTCGAACTTCTTCAATCCAACTCTTCCCATGATGATGTTGTAGGCTGACTGCACATTCTTATCCATCACAAAGAATCGTATTCTTTCTGTTCGACAAACAGGCCAGGTTCCAATGAATATATCCAACTTGATCGTCCCAAGTGGAAAAACTTTCTCGCCAGCAAAACCCAGAAGGGGTCTGTGATAAGGTTCTAATTGGGATAATTTCAAATTCAAGCTATCAAAGCATGAATAGTACATGATGTCTGCCGAACTACCATTATCTACCAACACCCTTGAAATGATCACGTCCTTCATTCTCATTTTGATCACCAAAGGATCATCATGAGGGTAAAGAACACCTGCCAGGTCATTTTTTGAAAAACCAATTACTAGCTTCTCTTTGTTTACCTTCCTCGGACGATCATCCTCGGCCAGGTTTATTCGCTGAATATATGAGCAAGCTTGAGCCTCTCCGAGATAAGCTTTTCTTTCTGCAGTAAGGTCTCCTCCTCCTGCATCTCCCCCTGTAATAACGTTACAATGAAATGATCCAAAACGTATGGAAAATACCTCTCGTTCAGGTTTTCTTGGCTTCTTGGGAAGATCGGGGTCATCATCTGGATCCTCTTCATGGTCCCTCCTCTTTTTCTCCTCTGCACGACGAGGAGATCTAGATCTCTTTCTAATTCTGTCCTCATTTGTCCTCTCACCTCTGCGATCTACATACTTTGATAATTTTCCTCTTCGAATGAGTGTTTCAATCTCGTTCTGAAGGGCTATACAATTTTTGGTCATATGGCCATGATCTTTGTGAAACTCGCAATATTTGTTCTTATTTCTCATGTCTGGATCTGACTTCAGTTTCTCTGGCCATTTGATTTCCTCGTTATTCCTGATTTCTTCTAAAACATGATTAATACCCATTTTCAATGGAGTATAATTATCATACTTCTTTAGGGCTTCCAACTTTATCCTGTTATTCCTAGAATATTTGTCACCACCATTATCTTTCTGATCTTTCTTTTTAGAGTTGTCGACCTCCGCTTTAACTTCTTTATCCATATTCTTCTTCGCAGTCATAGCCTCCTCGGCATTCATGATTTTGGCCGCTTTTGCCATCAATTCCGACATATTTTTAGGCGGATCTTTGGCCAGAGTATAGTATAGCTTGTTAGGCAACAAACCACTCATCAAAGCAGTGATTGCTGTCTTTTCTTCATAATCTATGACTTCCAACTTCTCGTTATTGAAACGAGTTATGTAATCTCTAGTACTTTCTCCTGATTTTTGTCTAACACTTAATAAGTGCGCTACTCGCTTTACTGGTTTTGCTCCAAAACAAAAATTACCAATAAACAGCTCGGCTAACTGAACAAAAGTTGAAATCTTACCCCGAGGAAGATTATTGTACCATATCTGTGCAGATCCGGTAAGAGTTCCCGAGAATGCTCTACATCTCATCTCGTCGGGGACAGCATAGATATCTGCAGCAGCTTGGTACTGTTCTATATGAAGTACGGGATCTGTCTTTCCATCGTACTTGGGGGTCACTACAGGTGCTTTGAATTTCGACGGTGTGGGGAAATCCACAATGGCCTGCACAAAAGGTGTCCCTTGAACAAAAGTTCTCTGTAAGGGGTTCCTCGCCTTAGCCATTTCTCCCAGTCTATCCTCCAATCGTTGAATGGAACCTTTCCATGCTTCATTCCCTTCCTCGGGCCGTTTAGTCCGAGCAACTGAATGCTCTGACGTAGCTTCCTGAGATTTATCTCGACGAGTAATTGGTCGTGATTGTGCAGATCTTTCTCTCGAACCTGGTGGTGGTCGAAAACTTCCTGATGGAGCCCTAGGTGGACTCATGTTCCTCCTTGGTCCTAACCGACTGAAAGGAGACACCCTGCTTAATCTTTCTAAAGCGCTAGTTCTCTCAGGAGAAAGAGAGATATGTTGATCTGTATCCGTAGCCCGTATTGATGAAGTTCGCCCAGGTTGATAAGAAGAATCATTGGATTCCCCATTGCGATATGATCCAATACGTCTGGATCGTGATTGCCCATGATCAGTCCTTTGCCCTGAATAAGTTGGTACACCGCCTTGAAGAGTTTGAAGGAGTTGCCTCATAGATTCTTGCATGGCGGTTTGTCCTTGAGCCAGATTCGTCATAATTCCGGCCAGATCTGGAGATGCAGATGGATTTGGAAGATTTCCAGTATTTCCAGCATTTCGATTACTGGATTCTGGATTATCTGCCATTGGTGACAAATGATTTTTATGAAAAACGATAACAACAGTCGTTTCCCACAGACGGCGCCAATCTGTTGATGTAAAAAACTAGATCACTCTAATTCTTCAATCCCAGATAAATAAATAAGACAAAGATTTTTAAAGTGGTTCGGCTAGGAATAAAGCCTACGTCCACTGTTATGTTATTGCTGAATGTTTGTGGAATTCTTGATTACAAGTTCTCTCAAGAAATTCCGGTCCCTTTGAATGGGATCGATACAAGGTATTTATAGCCTCAAGGCTGTACATGAAAGGTCCAATACATTAAATGATATACATATGAATGGGTAATACATTTAATGCAGCGTGTGCGTCAAGAATCTAATGAATAGTTGAACAGTTGTCCGTCTGATAATTGATGACACGGCCGAGGTGCAGTTCGGACCGCCTTAGTTGCTCGTTGATCAAGAGTTCCTCGGAGTGCTTAGAGTATCTCGGGATGATATAGTTCCTCGGATGGAGTTCCTCGGCATGATAGAGTTCCTCGGTGTATTCTCGTTGCTCGGTATCAACCACGGTTATTCAGTAAATGATCTTCCTCGCTGTTATTGTGCCACGTAGATCGACACGTGTCTTCATACTATTCGTCCACGTCAGCATATTAATTTTGGTATCAACACAATGTCTCCCTCATAGCAAGCTATTGCTCGTTCGAGTTACCCGAAACCATTTGCGCCTTCCACCTCTAAATTCGGGGCTCGACGGTGGTATAGTCAGGCTTACGAACACTACACTTTAGATCGAAGTGATCGTGTACCCATGCCTAGGTATCCATTAATCATAAGTTAGAAAATGAATATGATAAATAAAAATATATTACGATAAAGTATAAAGTATCCATTATCACTAGAAGAGGGAGATATCCAGCAACTTGTCTTACGTGTGCCTTGGACGCGATCCCCAGTTGGTGGTATAGGTAGGATAAGAGATCACCTCCCCAGTTCATGTCCTTGACTTCCCTTACATTCTTCAAAGATTGAATGTAATATATTGGGACTTGGGTCCCCGACTTGTCTGGAAAAAGAAGGCACCCTATCATGAATAGAAGATAGGCCCGGGCACATCGATCGATGTGTTTACCCTTTGCATTCTGACCCATTTTCTTCACCCTATCCTTCCACAATTTCATCAACCAGTCAAAACGTAATGCATGAAAAGACTTGCATTCCTCCTCAACCTCTTTTGCCGTTGTCCCGATCAACTTAGCAAACTTCCTAATTAATGTGTCCCATTCTTCAGCCGTCTTCGGGATCATCCGGTACACACTATGCCCCTCAACCGTTATCCCCAACAAATGATAAACATCATTTAGTGTAACGGTCATTTCACTAAATTGCATATGAAATGTGTTAGTTTTCGTATGCCATCGTTTGATGAATGAAAATACAAGGACATGATCAATAAACCGATAAGAATTTCTTATCAAAGGCCATAATCTCGAGACCTTTATCTCATTCAGTACCCGTTCATCCTCTTCATCAATATTCCACTCAACTAATTGCTTATAATGGTATACACACTTTATTATACCTCGTTCTTCATCGTGGTTCGAAATACCGTATGACACATGATTAGAAAAATGCTTTGACAACTCGGGGTTATTAGGATAGGATCCCTCTAACCGCTCTGCATCGAATCTTGTTGGTTTTGTCCATGTTTTTTTTTCAATCGGTGCCGAAGAAGATGCCCCTCTGAGTAGGTCATTATCATCAGACGATAACGATGCAGATGAATCACTTGACATATTAGATCTACCATCCCCGCTAGCACCTTCATCAACATCCCCCTCACGAATATTCCCCTCATCAACATCCTCCTCACCAATATTCCCCTCACGCACAACCCCCTCACCAACACCCCCCTCACCCACAACCCCCTCACCCACATTCCCCTCTCCAACATTCCCCTCACCCACAACCCCCTCACATATAACCCCTGACCCACATTCCCTTGACCCACAACCCCCTCACCAACATTCCCCTGATCCACAACCCCCTCACCAACCACCTCGTCACCAATCACATCTTTACTTGAAATTCTACCTTGTTTTCATTTCCTTTCCGATGCAGTCATGGGTTGTCTACCCTCTCTCCCCATTTATGATCTGCAATACTTGTTAAAATGGATAAAGAAATCAATAAATTAGGGAGCATGCATTTAACAGGTTTTGAAAAATGGATACATAAATGAATATATTTGAAAAACCATACCCACGACCCTCCATAACCGCGGAATGAGGCATTACACGATTTACCTATGCCGTGTGTTCTTCAAACTGAATGGTGTACTGTAGCTATCAAATTAGACGACATGGCCAAAGTATACCGCAAGTGTTCATACTTTATGGTGATGGGTGAACGAATAATTACCACAGTATTATATAGCTTTTTTTTTGCATTTACATTTCCTTTTAAAGAAATTAGGGTTTTAGTCAGGTTTAAGTTCATATTAAGTTTTTTTTACATTTACGTTTTTTCAAGAAATTAGGGTTTTAACGAAAATTAGGGTTTAGTGGGGTTCTTATAGGGTTTTATGCTGGTATTGGATATATATATAAATGCATAATGAGAGAGTTTCAGATTACAAGCCAAGTTATGTTGGGAGGATGTAATAAGGATTTAGTTTAAGTATGTAGAGTTGCAAAATATAGTAGAGAGAGACGAAGGAGGGAAATGATTTAGTTTGGGTGTGGACGTTCAAATTGCGGGGTTGGGGTTTGTGGTTTTAGTGAGACATAAGCTTTAATTTTGTGGTGTTTTGGAGAAAAGGTATATAACGACTTAATATGCCCGTCATATAAGCTATATCACGGCTTAACCTGGTCATGAAATATGGTATGTAAGGGCTTAATATGCCCGTCAAATAGGGTATACCACGACTAAACCTGGTTGTGAAAAGGAACTTCACGATTTGGGTTGATTGTGGTTTTCATTTGAATTTAGTTTTCATGACATTTATAGTGTTGTGCATGTTTCTTTTGTTTATCGATGGAAGATGGTAAGTGATTATTTTGTTTTTATGACATCTGATAATCCATGTTATGTTTATTTGGTTTCCATAACATATATACTTTTGTTCAGGTTTATTTTGTTTCTCGATGGAAGATGGTAAGTGTTTATTTTGTTTTCATGACATCTGATAATCCATGAGATGTTTATTTGGTTTCCATGACATTTATACTGTTGTGCATGTTTATTTTGTTTCCAACAATAAAAAGTCACATAAAAAAAAGTCACACCCAAATCCATATACCTTTGCATAAAATAATACACTTATATACAATATGATTCGACAAATAACAAACACAATATTTACCACACTATAGCGACAATCACATTTATTAACAACCACAATATTTACCACATTGTTATGTAAAAAAAATCTCATTTTTTAACAAAGTAATAAAGTTGTGGTGTGGTTCGTCCTTCTCCTTCTCCGTGTGTTAGGGTCTGGTGATTTGGTTTGCTTCGTCGTTCTCCTTCTGTGGTAGGTGACTTGGTTTGCTAGGTGTACTCGTTCATATCTATAGTTACGTCTGTCATCCCATTTGTTTAAATTTAATTTTTTAAACACTTGTGTGTCAAGTAATAGTTATCTATCATTCTCTTTATAATACTATTCTGTCAAATATTAATAAATTTATCATTAATTTTGCTTTACCTCTGGATGATCTTGCTCACTTAACAACATTTCGGACCCGATATTATATAGAGTGAGATGCTTATGAAAATAGAATCATTTTCAGAAGCATCTTACTCTACATAATATCACGTCCGAAACGTTGCTAAGTGAGCAAGATCATCCAGAGGGAAAGCAAAATTAATGATAAATTTATTAATATTTGACAGAATAGTATTATAAAGAGAATTGTAGTTAACTATTAATTGACACACTAGTGTTTAAAAAATTAAATTAAAACAAATGTGATTACCGATGAACGTTTAGATATTAAACGAGTATACCTAGCACACCTCGTTACCTAGCACCTAAACACCAATGCAGCCACAGACGTAGTCACATGTGGTCTACCAGCTCTCCCAATTTAATGGATCTGCAATAAAATATGGGAATAAGAATTTAAAATGAGAATAATCGTCTAAAGTTAACAAATTAAACTGGGAAGGATCACATGGGCTAATTAGGCCATGAGTTGTTAAAAATTATGGCCAATCCAAACCGTTAGTTATTAAATAATTACGGCTAACTTAGACCATCATTAGGGAAATTTTGTTGGTGTATTGTAGACGTGAATTTTATGGTCACGGCTGAACGTAGCCGTGGAAACCCACAACATACGGTTACGGGAGACCGCGAGGATCCAGTTTTAACTGACATGTATAAAAACTAGGTTTTGGTCCTTAACTTAGGGTTCATTTTCGACGAAAACTAGGGTTTGATTATGGAGTAGACATGTATAAATACCAAGTTTATAATTTAGACATCTATAAGTATAAGTATATAAATTAATCATGTAGAAAAGCACATATATATAGATTTGAAATACATACCTGCGTATTGTTGGTTATGGAGTGAGGATGTGGTTGGTTGTGAAGTTATGGAGTTAGGTTTTGATTTTGGAGTGTTAGTAAAAAAGTTATGGAGTTAGGGTTATAGAGGATGATCTTTGAAGAGAGAAAAGAGGAGAGAGAGAGAGAGAGAGAGGGATAAAAAAAATGAAGTATTTTTTTAATTTTAGATTTATATATTGGAGCAAGTTATTGTAGTGTTGAGTTTTTTTATGTTTGTGAGATGTATAATTGACTTTCGTGGTGTTTTGAAGTAAGTGGTGTTATGGAGATTATCTTGGGGTGGGAATCTCACCACCTTATATATAAACAGACATAAAAGTTATATAAAAATATATTAACCAAATAAGTTTGTATGATATACTAGAGCGAGTGTTATATACATACACCTAAATATATAATATTATGACAAATATTAATACAAATGTATAAAATCAATAAATAAGACAAAATCATATATATTAAAAAATATTTACATAAACATTTAATAAACGTTTGTTTGTAATCATAAAAATAAATATATTACATTAAACTAAAATATACATTAATTACAATTAGGGTAATTAAATATTAATTAAAAGGTCAATTAAATTTTCTTTTAAGATTTTGTTTGTCCCTTTGTATACTTTTATTTTTATTTTTAATTTTACAATCCCCCGCGCAGCGCGCGGGGCTAAAATCTAGTAAACTTAAAACCACTGTTTATACATACCAATTAAAGTAATTTACCTTAACAAGTTAATCATTAAATCCCACTGTATATATCCTCCGAAAAACCAAAAAAATCCATTAAAAGTGATATTTTTGCGAAAAAAATTCAGTACTGTTACTGTCACTTGAGATGGTGATTTTGATACCAAAATACTAAAAGTCTTCACTAAAATGTGGCAGAGAAATTATTATTCTAAAATTCCTGTACTCTAAAGAGGGATTTTTTTCGATTATACATTTTGTCTCTAATAGATTTATTGTTCGGTAACAAAAGGATATGGTCATGAAATCACTCATTATATTTGGGCGACGAGTTGGTTTCATTAAAAATAATTTTTTATTTCCCAAAATAAAATAAATCAAGACTAAACTAAAATGACATGGTTTGAAATGATCTAGACACGTTCTCAAAATAGGCATGTTTTAGTTCTTAACCTAAATCCCATATTGTCTTAAGTTGTTTCATAGACGCCACAATTCCCACCATCTCCACCTTTTTAACCATCTTGTATCAGGGACTGCCACTTCTTTTGAACAATCTACCATTTCTCGTTTGATCATGCTTCCAATGAAACTTTGAATGACATTCCATAGCATACCTAAAAGACGACATTCCAGATCTCGTTCAAACGTAGGAACCTCGTTCTAATGACCCTATGCAAGTCATTCGAACGACATACCAATCTCGTTCAAACGAGTTAGCGAGTGCTTTAAAATTTATTTAAATATAATATTAAAATATTTTGAAATTTAAAAAATCAAACTCTTTGAAAAATATCCCTTGGATAATTAAAGTCCTACCAAACCACCTTATAACTTTTCTGAATGATGTTGTGATGAAGATCTTCAATTTTCCAAAAGTCATCAACTTCTTCTCTTTGAATACATGAAAGCACTAATGACGGTGCATCGGGGTGTAGCGGGATGAGCCAAATAAAATAAAATTGAGCAATTATAAAATTTCTCTTGCAGTTTAGAACTTTAGATTGTGTTATTCTTGATATAAAAAAGTGATAGTAAAATATCCGAGGGGTTTGGATAAAAAAAATGTAGAGTTTGATCACAAAATAACTCTAGAAAGGCTTGTTGAAAAGTCTAATCTCACAAATCTATTTACAAGCAACGTATTTGCGAAGAGATGGATTAAAATTTTGGAAAAAAATTGTTTATGAAACAAAAACACGCATACTCTTTCGAACGAACTTCCACCTCGTTCAAACGATGTAGTTGATCTTGTTCGGACAACTTCCAAAGATACTTCAAATGACATTTCGAAGCTGACCAAAACGGCGTCACTTCAAATCTCGTTTGAGCGTGAGAACCTCATTCGAACGTGGGAACTTGTTTAAATGACCCATCGCATCTCGTTCAAATGACAAGTCATATCGATCAAACGAGTTAACGGGTTTTGCAAAATAAACTTCTAAAATCATTTTATAAAATAAACTCTATTTATAAATGATACCTAAACTTTTTAAGCTTTACCAGACCGCAACATAACTCTTTTCGGGTAAGGTTATGACGAATGATCTTCAATTATGTAAGTATCACCAACGATTCTTCTCTTTGAGACTCGACAACGGTCATGAAGGTGGATTGGGCTATAACGGGATAAGCCAAATAACAAATAAAATGAGCAAATATAAATTTTTCTCTTACACTTAGTCTTACAATTCACATCACAACATAAAATTCCAACATACACTCTCACAATTAATATTACACCGCAATAATAATAATAATAATAATAATAATAATAATAATAATAATAATAATAATAATAATAATAATAATAATAATAATAATAATAATAATAATGATAATAATAATAATACTAATAACAATAATAATAAAAAGATATTAAGATACATGAAGGCCGATTTAAATCCTAATAAACAATCATTTAAAATAGCATTACCATTGTATTCATTAGTAAATAGATAATTTAAACCCAAATATACGTTTAATCCCCATCATATTCCTTAATAAATAACTGATTCCAAATTCTATTCAACTTAAAAAACTGAAACCCTAAATCTAATTTGAACCCAAATATATGAAGCAAAATCATGGAGAACAGACAGAAGTTGAGAAATAGAGAGTATACAGGCAAAAAAAAACAAATTAAGTCATATTTCTTCAATATCCTGCAAAAAGTCATCTCATAAGTTCAGGACCCAAAACTATTAAATTTCAAAATCCACATAGATTTAGATTTCTTTGTGAGAGGTTTGAGATGATGAATGCCAATGAAAAAGTGATATCTAAGAATGTTGAATATATACATAATGGAAAATATGAATTAACAATTACCATAAATAAAAAATGGATCTTAAGTATTTAGTCCTATTTGTAGTGATTTATTTGTCACCACTCCCATGTTTTTATTTTTTAAGTTGTTGGTCCTATATGGGACAAGTTTTATTGTCTACAAAAACAAGGATGGGTAGTTACAGGGAAGTTATAGGCGGTTTTGGGTGGTTATGAAACTTTTTACAATTTTAAAAACACATGGGAGTGAATCCTAAATACATCTTTGTAGATGGGACTAAAGCAAAAAAACCTAAATAGGTTCAATAAATTTTTACACAAAAATAATAGATTGTTAAACACCAAAAGCTTCACAGATTTACAATTGCAAAAACAAAAAAGGTATAGAGGGACAGAGTACCTGAAATTGACTCACCTATACCACCCATGTAAAACAACATCAAATATGTATATAGTTAAAGAAAATAATAAAACAACAAAACAAAATGAATCAATAATATATAATCGATAGAACTACAATAAATTACCCATGGTTTCAAAGTTATTCCAACAAATACTTGAGAGATAAAGTTTAAATTAGAGAGTAGCCTTTGGTCTTAGTGAGGGCTGGGAGAGTTATTTGAGTGTGGACGTGTCATGGGAGGGTGTGTAAAGAGAAGTTCAAATGTTAGTATTGAAACCCTAAGACCAATTTAAACACCAATGAGAATATACTAACCAAAATCCCATAATATGGTTTTCAACTTCATATGGTGAAGACAGAGAACAAAGACAAGGAGAGAGAATAGAAAGTAGACTTGCAAAAATGAAAAAAATACAGTTGAGTGCAACAAATATAAAAATAAGGGGTGTGGCATTCTAAAGATCAGGGAGATGATTTGGACTGAAAGATCGTGGACTGAGAGAAATGGGATGAGACCGTTAGATCAGAGAAGTGGGCGTGGTGTCATTGTGATAAAGTAGAGAGGTTTGGTATTTAGATGGGTGATAAAGTGTAGAGAAAGAGAGATAAATTAGATTCAATGTCTTAAAAAAATGTATTCAAAATATTTAGGGGGAATGACTAAGGTGTGTTTGGAAATTGGGTGAAATGAAAAGATTATGCTTAAAATAACGGGGGGAAATGAAAACAAATCTAAAAAAGAATATTTGATTTCAACCATTGATTTGGATGTGGCACTCATTTGAAGCAATGATGTGCTTTTATTTTTTTAAGATATAAAAACCGATATATATAGGCGATGAAATAGATGTTCATCTAGCAAAGTTATCAAATGAATACAAAAATCTATGTGCATCACCATTGACTTTGGACGATGAGTTTTAAGCGATGAAACAAGGACGAGAAAAAATTCATCGCAACAAATTATACTCAATATAAATTAAATTTTTGCGATAAAAAAATTACCACTTATATGTGTACATTGTTGTAGTGTAACAAAGTCATGGTTGGATACAGAATGACTCGCCATTTGGGGTAAATCATAAAAGACCAAGTCAAGGTTGTGGAAACAAATTAGATAATACCTAACAACATCAATGCCAAGAGAATATAAAACTCTTGATTAAGGTTAACATACATTTTTAAAGAGACCTATTTAAAAATATTTCTATCTTTGATATATTCCCAAGACCCTCACACTATCTAAATTAAGGATAAGCTCGCTACAAATGATCCTCACCTATCACATTCTTCCCCTAGGATCTCGTTTCATTTAATATTACATTGTTTAAAACATAAAAGATTTAAGGAATTTCATTCCTTCACACCAAAACGAAAATCATGAAATTTTTAAAAAAAGCATATAATGTTTTTGAAAAAATAAATGAAGATGAGATAGTTATCCACCAGTGCATGAAAAAATATCATTGTCGGTAACTTTAGATGCCAAAGTTAGGTCCTCGAAAATATGGTGTAAATAATTTTTTACGTAAAATATAGAGAACTTAAAGGAAAATGTGTTTGAAATACAATTCCAATCTATAAAAAATGTATGTATTTTTACATACTCAATATACACATCGACATAACATTTTCATCTCTCACTCAATCTCCATATATTTTTGGAGTACTTTTGTAGTAATATGATCTGGACACATTTTAAGGATGCATGATCGTGTCTTACAACCATTAGTAGAAGTGTAAATACGGATGAGGTCCATTTAAAACACCGTACTTTTCAATACATGCAATAAGTTCATCCATCAATGATGTTATCTTCTTAGGGAAAGACTGGTAGAGCTTGTCTGACTTGGCACGGTTGAATTTAAAGGATAAAATATCTAAATGCTAATTATAATTTTCAATGTCATTAAATAGCTCCCAATAATGCTAGGCATAGTTCTTGAGAGAATCCAATTTATTCCCTCTGAGCGCAATTAAAGAGTTAGCCTCCTTCAATGTCTTACAACTCATGATGAAACGAGCCATATATTTCTCGACCAATTACTTAAAGGAGGAGATCAATATAGGGGTTACATTCTCAAAGTATTTAAGGTCGATCTCTTATAGAGTAGATGGGAACACCTAACATATTAAGGCGTTGTGATGTCTCCATAATGATATGGATATCCTATAGTGTCTGATATGAGTGTATGGATCAGTAGTCATATCATATGTGGTGATATTTGGCATGTAGAACTTCTTTAGGGGTTCTGATGACTCTATGTGCATGGTAAAGGGGGATACTAATTTGTGGACCAAAGCCCTTCCAGAAAGACCATTTATCGCCCATCCCAGGCTAGGATTCAGGAGTCTCTGTAACTTTTCCTTAATAAATTCCAGGAATTCTTGACCAATGCTCTAGATGAAGTCGAATAAAAATGCTCCACTGATAGACTTTTGGATTTGGATGCTCTACCATTATGATTAGCCATGAGAATTTTTGAAGACCTGATTCTCCTTATTCTATAGCAATCGAGGTTATGGGTTTTAAACCCACGTCCATCATACTATTTGATCAATTGCCTCTTTAATCAGGATATTTCCTCATCTAACTAATTCAAATCTTCCTTATAAGGTTAATTATATGTGACAATTGATGGAGTGTTATGTTGAAGGTTGGTGCCATACCTATGAGGAATGCATCCTATAGACCTCATATGAATAGGAGGCGAAGGAGATATGTAAGGAGTTTGTTACTTCCATACAATTAGTAACTCAGATCAAACATGTTTGCCATCACGAGAATGGTAAAATTGATATGCTTTTCCCATAGGCAATTCCAATTTTTTGGGTTTATCAATCTTATAATAATACTAAATACCAATTATACCCTCAAATATAAGTGTAGGTGATATACATAACCCTGGTCTCATCTGTATGAGATCCACTTAATGACATGCCCCCTCATAAGTTACCTCCGACTCATCGTGTAATCATACCCTAGTAAACATGATTAAGTAGTCTCGCCCTTTGAAACCTATTCCCAAGAAGATCCTTTACTATTCATAAGGGTCACTACTGAACCTAGGTTATGGCACTTTCATGTGTCGGCCCACGTAGTGTCAGATTTAGACACCTCTAACAAGCTGAGATTCCCACCATCGACATATATGTACTAGGAACTAGATGTTATTCTAGGCGTCATCCCTATTAAGAGGCACCTCATCAGTTTCGATCATACCTCTAATACAGATAACTCCTGTAGAATAAGTGACCAAGGTAATGATGGAATGGTAGATTGACCAAGTCCTTAACAACCCAACCTCACATCTCCTTAAATCAAGGAACTAATCAGAAATATCTCTTCGTCCAACTCCTTTCAAACTTGTATTTTGAATTTATTCTTCTGTTGTTTCCTCCCTACTATTTGGGAAGATAATGTGTTGTATATGACTATAAATGATACACCAAGAACCATTGTAAATGTGTGGTTTGAAACCATAAAATATATTTGTCTATGCATTTCCATTATGGTATCAGAGCTATTGCTGATCTGTTCCTTGATTTGAGGAGATGTGAGGTTGGGTTGTTGAGGACTTGGTCAATCTATCATGGAATACGTGACTAAGACACGTTGTAGTAAATCAACCCCACACGAGGAGAATATTTTCTCATCATGGGTTACACATTGAGTATACATTTCTCTCTCTCTCTCTCATTGGATAATTCACCTCGTACACACAGACTGGATGTTAGGGGTGGCACCGCGCACCCCAATACTATAAAGTCCCGTTACTTCATCTTCTCAAGGAATTGATCATTTCATAAAATAAAGCTACTATTACATAGCAATAGTAGAGTGAGAAAGAGAGATATTTTGTATAACTTCAATGGCTTCCACCCTCTTTATATAGTGGATACACTTCTTATTTTCACACTGGATGTTGTCTATGATTGAAACACTTAAATACTTATCTTCTTCTTATTCTCATCTCTTCTATTTACTTTATACATGTTATATTGATACAATACTCTACCATGGCTACACATACCTAGTAACTTAGGTTAAACATAATCTCTGGGTGATCTTCTGTATCATAAGTAGGTCTAGAGAAGAATAAAAATAGGCATGTGGTTTGGTCAGCCTTTTTCCCTACATCAGTAAGAAAGGGAGAGGTTTACTTTGTTACTTTAAAAGGGAAGAAAACGAATTTGAGTGATAAGGAATGCTAGTTTAGGGTCTAGTATGAGGGTACATTATTGTGTTATATCCATTTTGAACACCAGGGATACTTTATTAATATAGATACAAGAGTCCTAGATACGTAACTACATCATTGGGTATACCCCATAGTAGGCACCTAAATCTTTAATCGAGCTCTAGCTCCAATATTTCATCCACCGAACTTTCAAAATTATGAGGAACTAAATCCTAAAAATCCCAACTTTGGGAAGGGAAAAATCCTAAGTATCCATAAATATGTACCCCCTCCCAAAATACCCAAAAATATTCCAAGATCTCTATAATATCCCGCCCCGATAAATTAATTAAATTATATATAGATTTTATATGAGGAGAGACTAATCATAAGTATAAGAATTTTTGGGTAACAAACTGGATTAATTAAAGAGAATTATTGGTTGTAGACATTCTATTATTTCATTTGAGTATAAATTACGCACCTCTTTAAAACACTTGGAAGTTATTGGGGACAAATGTGAAAAATCTAGAAATATAAGTTTTTAAAGGAAAGATTGGATCTAACTAATAGGTCGTTCAAACGACATTCATTGTCGTTCGAACGAGAATCTCTATCATTCGAACAACCTCCCTGGTAGATCAGTTGTGCGTCTATTTAAGCACTGTCTTGATACCAACCATATGATCAAATGAGCTATCGAGTTACAAGCTTTCTAAGACCTGATATGGGAATGGTTTGTGAAGATAAGGTTTCCCATTTAGGTAGCAACTCTTTGGAGGGGTTATAAGAGAAAAAATCGTGTGGGTTGTGAGGGAAAAACACACCAGACTTTCTAGGTATTTTTTCTCAAGTTTGGAGATTCCATGGGAGAAAAATGTTCTTCCCAGACTTTTACCACCCCCACCACTTTTAACCCTTATGACTATGATTTCAAGGGTTGTTACACCCCATACACCAACATAGAAACCCTACGTAACCTTGGAGAGATGTTAGGGAGGATATTCTGGGTGTTTATTGGGCACTTAAAGATGGGATAGTTGAGTATTATTGGAGTAACAATGGAGTCAAAATTTGGAGGGTCTTTTAGGGACCCCATTGAGGCCACCTTTGGAGGTGGGTGGGGGGGGGGGGGGGTCCTCCATCTTCGTCACCATCTCCACCATTTTAGAGCTCATTAAGGTGGAAAAAACTAACTTTGATATAATTTTTTAGAGTATGCATAATCTCATCATGTTATATACATATATTAGGCTAAATATATGTAGAATATATGTTTTTTGCATTCGTGTATTGATTCGTAACCATCTTAGCGTTCCTAAAAAAATGAGCTACAAAAGGATGATTTAAAATGGGTCTTAGAAACATAGAAAATTTCAGAATGTAATTATTCAACATTTTATGCAACAAAATGTGTTATAATGATGTTTCAAAGAAAACAATAAACATTTTTATGGAATAAAAATGAAGGAAAATATTATTTGTGGGTTTCTAGTCGAAGGAAATAATAAACTTTTTTTGTAAAATAAAAATGTAAGGAAATATCATTCTTGTTAAAGATAAATGAAAAACATGTAGCTTCTTGAAATAAAAAGGTAAATTTTTAAGAAATTTGATGTTGAATATTTTATGGAATAAAATATTTAAAAAGATGTTAATCTTGTCAAAATGTTCATGAAATAGACATTTCTAAGTTTGTTGCAAAATTGAGGTTTGTGAAAAATAGACAATTGTTGAGTTCAAAGAAATTAAAAATGCCCTTATGACTTAGAATGCATGTTTGTTGCAAATGGTATGAATTTCTAGGAAGAAATGTATGTTTAACCCATTTAATAGGATATTAGGGTTTAAAGTTGACTTTACAAGCATGTAAACTTGTAGTATTTTGATAATAGATATATGATCAAGTTTAAAGAAAGTTTTGCTAGGTTTAAACATAAAATAATAAAATTTTGAAATTTGTCTTCAAAGTATGTGAAATTGGAGCTAAAAAATGTAATGGACATGAGTTTGTAAGACTAAACTTGCTAATAAAAAGAAAGGGTATTTTCTTATAAAAGTAGTCTTAAGTGTAAATGGGTAAAATGGTAATTTTACTTAAAGTGGAATATTTTTATGGAATAAAAATGTTGGAAAGGGTATCACACAAAGTGTCCTAAATAAATATGATAATTGGAATAAAATCAAGGTTAAAATGTAAAGGACATGAAATGGTAAATTTTCAAAGTGTCACAAGATGGGGTGATAAAGTCCCGGGTTTTGGCTTCGGCCAGGTAAAAGCAAAGAAGTAGAATAATGTGAACATGTGTAAACTGTTAAACACATTAATAAAGACTTAGATGCAATCAAGAAGTAAGTAAAAAGGGCCCGAAGCCCTTGGGTGAAAAGCCCTAAATCACTGGCCAACGCATATGGTGCGCATAACCATCGGTGTGGAGCCCGTGTAAGTATGCTCTATGGAAGATTTTGAGAAATGATACAGGGAATACGGAACATGTCAAGAAATGGGTTGTGTGGTAAATGTGTTAATACAACCTAACTTGAATGAATGTAATAAATGTTCCAATAAGTGTGAAATGGACAAGTAAATGGTAAATGGGTAATTAAGCAACCAAGTTGTTAAACCCATAATTTGCCTAAACATGTATTTAATAGGTTTTCTAATGACAAATAAGTATTTTCTAACATGGTGAATGCATGCATTGAAACGATTTTTTCAATGAAAATACTAAAATATAGTTGCATGAATAGAAAGGGTGATTCCAGTAAAGGAAATAATTTGAATAAATTAAGTGTAATGGTTTCAAGTGTTGAACCGGGTGTGTTAAATAAAGTCAGAAGTACCAAGTTTTAATAAAAGGACATATTTATAAGATTAGGGTAAATTAATCTGGATAAGTAAGGTTCGAAAGTGAAAAGGTTAATATCTTGGAATGTGTATTTTTCAAAAGTATACGTATGTAGATATATACATATTTCTGCATGCATGTGGTTGTAGCGTGTGAGTATTCCTTTCTGCCGTTCGTTTCTATCCTGCTTGCATAAATTCCACTCGGCATAAGCTCACACCCTTGCTTTGTTGCGATAGGTTGGGAGTGGTTTCGTATTTTGATGGCATCATACATGTAAGTATATTTTACTTATGTTTACATTATTATCTCTGTTTACTTGGACTTTGGGGTGTTCCCCATGGGTCCCTCACATAGTTTATCTTCAAACTAGAATCGCATGCTAACAAGTGAAATGGTAATTAAAATAAAACTGAACTAGCAATATTACATATATTTTTCTATTATAATTCACACCTAATGCTCGGTTCAGATCAGATTGACCCATGAGTAACCCATAAATCCGGGTCGGGGTGTTACAAATGGTGTCAGAGCTCTAGGTTCAAGGTTCCTTTTGAGTGTGACATGATGAGGCCATTATTGGATCTTTCGGCATCGCTATGGCATGGTCTGTTCATTCTAGTTTGGTGAAGATTCTAGTTTGTGTTCTCGATGGTGAAGTCAAAGAGGTTAGTATGACAATTAAGTAGGTTCCAAGTGGTATACCTTCAAGTTATTTGTTATTAAATCGCTTTCGCAATTTTGATTAGATATGTTAGTAAATTACGGGTGTCCACGCAAGACAATAATGGTGATACCGTGATTCTAAATGTGAATTATTTGTGTTTTAGCCTTTGATGACGTAGAGTCTTTAAATATATTGATAGAATGAGATGAGACCCATAGGGCAGGTGGCACAAGTTGTGTATAATCAACTGAAGATATTAATAGTTATAATATCATAACTAAGTAATGATTAGTTGTGATTTCAAATGCATAAAATCCTTAGGTACATCACTTGATAACGGTGAATCTTACGAGAAGAATAGGAGAACTCAATCCTTGGGTTGGTATTGTGATTTATGGAATACACGTGAATTTGTGGGGTAAACACTTAGGGATAGATACATTCAGCCTTGGTTAAATAGGATGATATCCTTGTGGGTGAGTGTTTTAGTAGTTGTTGGCCGATGAACGTATCTTATGAATTGTGGTTAAGGTTACGAGCCACTTATGGCAAAAGTTCAGGTAAGTGACAATGATGAGTTGTAGTGACAAAGGATTGAACCTTAGGTATCCCTTCGGAGTAGTGATCGAAAGAATAATTTGACATTTGATGAATAGGATCTTTAGTGACATCGATAGTGTATATCAGGGGATGTATGAATCATATGTTGTGTCATGTATCCTACCAAAAGCCTTAGTAGTAATAGTAACGTCGTGTAGTGTTCGTTACGACTTAATGGGAAAGATTGTGAATTTTCCCATTTAAATTAAGTCATTGAGTGATGTGTTTATAAGTGATATATAAGTGATAGCTCTGTGGTGAGTACGTAGTAGGCCCCTTAGTTTTGGGCTTGAGTCTAGTATATCTTGATTTTATGTACCCTGCATGTGAGGTGAATTAAGATAGTCGTGATGAATTAAGGTAACCTAGGAGTGAACCTAGATATTGTGGGTGACTTGGTGTTAAGTACTAGCGTTGTGATATTTTAAAAGAGGATATCTTGCGGCGTCTCTAGGGTGAGACTCCTTTTTGGGCAGTACCCGACCTCCTTTGTCCAACCAAAACTCTGCTCATATTAAATTGTAGTTTAGCAATTATAGTGTGACATTGAGAGATAGGATTCTTTGTGGCATTTGTATCTATGAGCCTTGGTGCTTTTAGGCAATACCCGACTTCCTGCATCTTACCAAAGTATATAGTTGTGATTAGTTGGTAGATTAGCAAGTAGTGTGATGTTTACGTAGTGAGGCAATTTAGTTGTCGTGGTTGAACACTCATTATGAAATGGATGATGCAGCCTGGTGAGGTTGACTTCGAGTTAGTAACACGGATAAGCATGTGAAGTCGTATTCAAATTCCTTGGAGATTTATACTAAGTTTTATCTAGTGAGGTGATTGTGGGAGTGGTGGACGTTCCCTAATAATAGCAAATTCAAGGTTTATGTGGTGGTATACAATTTATGGTGATAAATTCAAGGTTGTGTGGCATGGGTCATGATGCGACTTATGGTTTCTCATGATAGATGTGTAGACTGTTTAGATGGACGACTAAGTATAATGCCATCACCCATGATGCATTTGGGAATCATTGTCATATTGAAGTCTACAAAGTAATGGTATGTTTAGGTCATGTTGATTTATGGGAGTACTTGGGGTTAGTGCCTCAGTTTTTGTTTATAACATGTGTAAGGATATGACTTTCGAGGATAACATCGAAATAGGTTGATCAATGCTAGGAGGTACACCTGAGAGACTTAGAACACGATGAGGTTTGTTATGGTTTTTAGAAATAGCACTCGGGATGAAGTGTTAGGCTTGATTATAACACCTACGTGTGCTACCTATATAGTTAGTCATGGCCTGGGTGAGGGAAATCATTAGGCAGGAATAATGATTAAAAGTTGAAGATGTCATAGGATAGTTATGATTTGGGATCATGTGGGAGACTAAGAGTGGTAGAAATGGTTCATGATTTCAATGGTTGAAACTATGTGAGTATTTTTGTTTTACTTAATGGGAGTGGTCTCAAAAACTAGGATTCATTATCGCATGTTAAAATTATGGAGGCCTAGGTATGATAGGTCAGTGACTAACGATAATCGTTAAAGGGTTGAAACTTAATTAGTTTAAATTGTTGTATTTATCAATAAGGGATTTATGGCACTAGTCCTAAGGAGGGAAGCATAGCATATCAGCCTCCCCGAAGAAAGTGGTTTTGTATTTCGCTCGTTCGGTATGACTGGGTGATTCATGGTTAGAACCCGTCAGGGTTAAGAGTCCAATCCAAGATGTGTGGCAAGGCTAAGGTTATTAACAAGTACCTGTAAGAGTTAGAGATTTTAAGTGTAGATCGTGGGTCGTACTTCGTGTGGCTCAATTTGTTATAGAAATTGGATTGTCATCTTTTGGAATTGTAGTCGTCCGATTTGTTTCATTTCTTGTGCCTTCTCTGGTCCTGATGAAGGGGAAGTTGTTGATCAGTTTTTATTCGAATGTAGCGTTGTGTAAGCTCAATAGTGATAGGGGTTAGTCCTGTTGTGGCTAATGCATCACGGTACATGAGTGCTATCTTTTTTGGATGCACCTTTATTCCACACCAGTTTGCATGTGTGCGTGGTCTCACCTTCTTGCATATAGTTTTCATAGGTTACCCGACTGCCTTAGGTTAACATGTTTGCTAGTTAGCTGGTATAACTAGTTATGACTTGGTCGTGCAGCTCAAGGCTGTGACGTTAGAATATTGAATATTAGAATTTGATAAAACGTGAAGGGTGTATTATTGTTACCCTCCACTAAGAGATGTACGGATTAGGAATATGATCGCTCATGTATGGTTACGTTGTGATGCCTAGGATGACTCTTAGTTAGCATTAAAACCTTGTAGGAGATATCTGTCGGATAGACCACTAGGATTGGATGAATATCTTAGGAGGTTAATATGTGTGATGCAAAGAGTTAAGGTCGTATCATCCTAGGCTTGGCATGATCCAAGATTTGTTTAAAGAACGTAGGTTGCGAGTCATAATGTAGGAGTGACCTATATTGATCAATTCATTGGTGATGTTGCGAGATTTTGCGAGTATCAATCATCTCAAGGTTTTCTTTAGGTATACACGTTACACATGGTTGGGGACTGGTAATAAGACCTCAGGGACGTGATTGGATTAACAACGGTGATTGATTAAAATTAGATCTTTGGATTTAGACCATAGTGTTGAAGATGCCTAGGATTGAAAATGGGTCGTAGGTAACTGGATTGTAGATTATGATAAACTAAGAATTTCGAGAAAAAAATTCCCTAAGGAGGGAAGTTTGTAATATCCCGCCCCGATAAATTATTTAAATTATATATAGATTTTATATGAGGAGGAACTAATCAAAATTATAGGAATTTGTGGGCAACAAACTGGATTAATTAAAGAGAATTTTTGGTCGTAGAATTTCTATTATTTCATTTGAGTATAAATTAGTTACCTCTTAAAAACACTTGGAAGTTGTTGGGGGCAAATGTGGATGAAATGTATGTTTAACCCACTTAATAGGATTTTAGGGTTTAAAGTCCACTTTCTCATGCATGTAAACTTGTAGTATTTTGATAATAAATATATGATTAAGTTTAAAGAAAGTTTTGTTGGGTTTAAACATAAAATAAGAAAAGTTAGAAATTTGTCTTCAAAGTATGTGAAATTGGAGCTAAAAGATGTAATGAACATGGATTTGTAAGACGACACTTGCTAATAAAAAGAAAGGGTATTTTTTTTATTAAAGTAGTCTTAAGTGTAAATGGGTAAAATGGTAATTTTACTTAAAAACTAATATTTTTATGGAATAAAAATGTTGGTAAGGGTATCACACAAAGTGGTCCTAAATAAATATGATATTTGGAATAAAATCAAGGTTAAAGTGTAAAGGACATGAAATGGTAAATTTTTAATGTGTCACAAGATGGGGTGGTAAAGTCCCGAGTTTCGGCTTTGGCAGGGTAAAAGTAAAGAAGTGGAATAATGTGAACATATGTAAAATTTTAAACACATTAATAAAGACTCGGACGCAACTGGAAAGTAAGCAAGAATGGCCTGAAGCCCTTTGGTGAAAAGCCCTAAATCACTGGCCAGAGCATATGGTGCTCATAGCCATCGGTGTGGAGCCAATGTAAGTATGTGGTATAGGAAGAATCCAAGAAAACATAAAGGGATTATGGAATCAAGAAATGTGTTGTGTGGTAAATGTGTTAATACAACCTAAATTGAATAAATGTTTCGGTAAGGGTGAAATGGACATGTAAATGCGTAAATCTATTAATGTCCATAAGATAAGGTAAAAAGGATAAAGTAAGTGGGTAAATGGGTAATTAAGCAACCAAGTTGTTAAACCCATAATTTGCATATGCATATATTGAATAGGTTTTTTAACTGCAAATAAGTATTTTCTAACACGGTGAATGCATGCGTTGAAACGGTATTTTTCAATGAAAATACTAAGATATAGTTGCATGAATATAAGGGTGGTTCCGGTAAAGGAAATAGTTTGGATAAATTAAATGTAATGGTTTCAAGTCCTGAACCGTGTGTCTTAAATAAAGTGTGAAATACTAAGTTTGAATAAAGGAAGTCTTTACAAGATTAAGGTAAATTAATCTAGATAAGTAAGGTTCGAAAGTAAAACAGTCAATGCCTTGGAACGTGTATTTTTCAAAGGTATACGTATGTAGATATATACATATTTCTGCATGCACGTGGTTGTAGCGTGTGAGTATTCCTTTCTACCGTTCATTTCTATCCATCTTGTATAAATCCCATCGGGCATAAGCTCCCACCCTCGCTTTGTTGCGAGAGGTTGGGAGCGGTTTCGTATTTTGAGGGCATTATACAGGTAAGTATATTTTACTTATGTTGACATTAGTAGCTCTGTTTACCTTGATGTTGGGGTGCTCCCCATGGGTCCTTCACGTAGTTTATCTTGAAAATGGAATCGCAGGCTAACAAGTGAAAGGGTAACTAAAATAAAACTCGACTAGAAACATTACATAGGTTGTTCCATTGCACTTCACACATAATGCTCGGTTTGGACCGGGTTAACCCATAAATTTGGGTTGGGGCGTTACAATCTCACACCTAATGGAAAAAATGCACAAGTTAACTTTTCACCCACACGGTTAAAAATCCAAAGTACCCATTGCGTATCTGTCGAGTTGAATTTAAATTTGACCACGCAGATAAATATTTAACCGCACAGTTAGTTTTTTTTTATACATGTGTATCCATATCTTTTAATCGTATCTCCAAGAGCTAAATATTTAACTGCACCACTAAACTACCCTTTAACTGAACGATTAAATGTGAATTTCAACTTCTATAAAAGAGGGTCCTACCCATTAGAAAAAACACTCCAAAACCCAACATTGATTCAGTTTTCTAATTTATAAAATCCTGATCATCTGAGTATCTTAAGTTCTGAGCAAAGTCTGGACTGTTTGAAAATTCGCTTCTGATAACAAAGAAACTCGCACCTTTGAATACAATATTATCCAAATAGAGCTTTGTCTGACATTACCGCCTTAAACGGAACCTTCCCCTGGGAAGACTCCACTCACACTACAAGGGTAAATATTCCAAAGAAAAGTCGGGTCTGTGTCTTAAATAATTATTAGGATATAAAAATGTACATATCTATGTAGTAATATAGTTCGCCCCCCACTAGGGGACTGGATTTGCATTTTACATCATTGATATTTTAAAGTCTAGTTTTTCTCCATCACTCCTTCTTGTTGAGTTGATAATATATTCACATGCTAAATTACACTAATCAAAATTGGTACAACTAAGTATAACGTTATAAAACACTCTTACAAGATCCCAAACCCATTTTTAGGAAGGTTTCAGTGAATTGGGTACTCCAGAATTTTTTCTAAAACCAAAGTCAAAAGTCGGAATACTTGTCATAGCTTCTCAGAGAAAATGTTACCGTCTCAACAACGGCACCAACAAAGTTTTGTTTTCTAGAATACTTTTAAAATATTTTTTTTATTATTTATTCCAAATACGCTAATATAATGTTCCCGCTCATAACGGAAATGCTATACAGAGGAATTGGCTCCACAAAACTATAATAATGTATTGTTTATACCTGGTATCCAGAATTCCATACACATAAATGCAACCCCCATTTGAAATATTTAACCTTTAATTTTGAGACTTCTCGTGTATGTACGTGCAATACCAAGATACTCTCGTAAGCTAAAGCCTTATAATACGTTTATCAACATATTATCTTTATGTATTCCTCCATATGTGGTTCAAACCCCCTTTTTATACGAAGTGATCATATTAATCACTTTGGGCTTGACTGAGGCCTTACGACACCTTCGGGATTTTAATCATTTAAAAAGGGATACTGAGATCTCTACCAATGACTTTTGGTCCACTCCAACTCTAAAGAGTTATGTCAAAATCTGTTTCGCATACTTAAAACATAACATCTTTAAAAAGCTCTACAAATAGTAAAGGATGTCTATAACATGACGTATTTTAAACTCCACCAATCCAAGTCCCCACACTTTCACACACATCACGTTGGAATCCATTCCATATGGCACACCATAAAACCAAACTATGTAGGCTTTAATCACGTGGCTACACATGTACGTAGGTGCAATAGCAAGTCCTTCTTGTAAACACAAGCCTTTGCACTATGTCTCTTGATATATTGTACATATAGATATGATTCTGCCTCTCACCTTTAACCCTCACTACAAACAAGATATAAAATTATCTCAAAGCCATGACTTCTCATGCATATCCATATACTAGCGTCCTTCCATTATATATACACATAATTACCTTCCTTTATGCAATCTGAGGCTTCCCGTACATATATATACACCAACGGCATCCCATTACACATATAAATATTCACACACATACACTCTTCTATACCCTCACCAACTTATTGATTTTCCAATACCCCTCACTAACACCATTTTTGTACCTAAGCATATATCTATGTTTTAAACGGATTTTCAATGAAAGGTCTATTAGCATGTTCTAAAATAAACTAAAAGTAATTAAAAATGTAAAATGCAATAACAAGTATATAAATAAAGGATAATAAAGAACAAGTGGGATGACTAATACTTTCCCGACTTATAACCCGATTCCTAAACCCACACAAAGAATTTATGGATCATTCGCAGGCCTCAACTTTCCTTAGGGTATTCAGCCCAAACTATTTTGGTTGTTTTTATGTAAAATAAACTGATGACTTTGAAAAACCAAAAACCCATCATGTGGAGAATAGTGTAGGCCAATAGGGGCGCACAACATGACTAACTATGGTGTCTAACAGCTTCTAGGGACATAATCACAAACTCGACCTCATATAGAAATGGAGATTGAGAGACAACTATGATCGCATCCCCATGGAACCAATAAAATGCACAAAACACAAGATGAATGCAACATGTACAAAGCGTATTCCATTCTCCATCGAGTTCTAACTATATCTCATGACACCATAATGGCGGCTCTGTTGGGGATTACATCAAGCGAACTGAACTATACTTATGCGTCCTTTTTATATACATAAGAATATTAAACCTGCATGACTACTTTTCATTTGAACTATTTAGATGCCTTAGTTTTAGAATCCCTCTAATAATAGATACATGCTTAGATCCCCATATATAACATTATAAATTCATCCAAACCCATAGGGGTCACTAGAGTGGTGTCTTGGGCATGGCCTTGAATAGATCTATAATTAGAGGGAGAATTCTTCAGTGGTGGATAAATGCTCCAAATTCTGCAGCAGGTATGTTCCAAATTATTGTACCTACTCTGATATATTGGTTTATTTGGGGGCAAAGAAATGATAGTAGATTTAATATCTCTCCTCTAAATGCTCATGTACTGATTGATAAAATAAATTCCCTTTGCAACTCCTTAATGAAGCTTCTTCCAAATGTTCCAAGAGGTTGTACCATCCAAAATGACCATTTTATACCCCAGCCTTCCTTTAAATGCAGTCTGGTGTACTGGACTCGTCCCCCATTAAAGGATCTAAAATTAAATATAAATGGTTGCTCTAGAGGTAACCCGGGCCAAAGTGGTGGAGGTGGCATATTGAGGAATTCTAAGGGTGATATTATATGGTCTTATAGCTATAATTTTGGGGAAAAAACTAATGTTGAGACAGTGGCTAAAAGACTACCCGTTAATTGTTGAAACTGACTCTAAAGTCCTTGCAGAAATTCTCAATAAGAATTCACAATATCCCTAGAATATTAGAGATGTTGTAGAGGATATTTTTAAGATTAGTGAAAACTTTTCTATATCCTTCATTCATGTTTATAGAAAAGGAAATTGGCCTGCTGATTCTCTTGCTAATTATGGAACTAATAGTGATTCTTCAATTTTTTCCCATGACATTGATGTCTTCCCCAAGAGGTTGAAAGGCTTGATTAAGACAGACAAATGGAGGTTGCCTTCAGTTTGAGTTTTCAAGAGATATTGAGGATCCTTTGTATCTGATTTTATTTATTCCTTTTCTTTTGGCTTAAGAAATTGTAAGGGCTTTGTTATAAAATTCCTCTTTTATTTTTAAATTTTTCTTCCCTTCTTGTAAGCCACTTTGATGGGGCTATTCCATATCTGAATATCAATAATATGTGTGGGGGTTCCATCCCTCTTCGGTAAAAAAAACAAAAAAAAAACATAGGGGTGTGCGAAGACCTCATTATTAAATGAACATAAAACAATGTAAAAATAAATATTAGCCATTTACATCACACACTACATAGTTTTGATTTTCATATTGTTCAAGACTTATACTCACAAGGCCAAAAATGGTCAGTCAAAAGGATAGTCGATAATGTTTATCCTCACTCTTTTCATCTACCCATTTGGTATATCAGGTTACTCATCTCTCAATCCAAAAGTATCGATGAGAGAGAAAATTTGGAGTTCATTCAGTACCGGGGTATATAAAATGGGCTTTCGTACCTATATAGTACTATGCTAAAGTGGTTTCACACTTACCTTAAATGTTTCTCATTCCAAGAATCCCAGTATATAGTGATCCATGTAAATGAAAAATGATCAACCCATTACTGAGTGACATCTCCCCTTTGCATATAGAGAAAAACTCTAGGTACCAACCTTCTTTGCACAAAAAATTAGGTATTTGTGAGCCACTCGCTTTGATGAAAAATTCAAAATTATCAGATGATCAAAGGATGATCCAAACCCCTCAGATTCAAGACTGATTATATTCCTTTTTTAATAGAGAACATAGTAATATGAATCCACAAGTCATCGTAAAATATAATTCACTTACTTTGGATTCCCTTACCCACATTTTATTTTTGGAAAATATCTTGGCCTCAGTCTCCCGTTTCTCCATTCCTCACACATAAGTTGAGAGCACACCCAAATTTAGTTGAATTCGATAGCACTCTACTGAAGTTCTACCCTTAGAATACACTACCAACAAAAAAAACCTTTGTATACGGTTAAAAATAGATGAAATAATTGCATTGAAGAAATCATAAATATTCGAGTCCTTCACCCCTTATGTATTCTCTTTCGGTCAGTTCTTATATCCCAATATCATAAAAAAACCGCCACGCCTCTTTTTGACTTACCCTCACTTACAAAATATCACACAAAGAACTTACCCTAAAATCACGTGTATTCACTCCATGCGGACTTTTAGTCTTCATTAGCGAACTTCCCACCCATAATTACCAAGTTTGTTTTGTGGTATGTTACGTGTCTATCAAAGAAGACTGAGTCCCTTTCATAATAGATCTGATTTAATGGAAGTTACAAAGCACCACCGCCTCCTATAACACCATACAGTCTAATATTCGAGCATCGGGACAATCAAAAATTCTCCTACAAAAGGCTACGAGTGCACTAAAAACTCAAGAGAACATACCCCATCCTCTCACCATAATACTACTATCTTTCTTTCTATGATTGAGAAAGTATCTGCAAACCTTCAAGATCTGCCTGAACCCATGCCAACTCATATACCCATTGTTAATACTGGTTCCCCTCAATTTCAAGAGTTGATTTATCCTCATGGTTGCTTCAAGCCCTACCATTAGTACCCCTCATACTAGGGACCTCCACGAGCAGAAATTAGTAGCTCGTCCACTTGCTGATGAGGTTTCTCCTCCACCTCCCGAATCAGGAAACAAAAAAGATCCAAAATAGGTGGTGTATCCTGATGGAAGCCATTGGAAAGATGCAAGCCTTTGATGAATTGAAAAAATATCATAAATATAGCTATTTGTCTTGAGCCTCAGGTTCCTAATAAGTTCAAAATGCCCACCTTCAAGACATATAAAAGACTAGATTCCCCCTATGCACACCTGTCCAACTTTCACCTCCAAATGCAAGTTTGAAATATGGACTTAGGTGTTTTAAAAAGGATATTCTCTCCTACACTATCTAGAGCGAACCTTACCTTGTAAATGGGTCTAAAGAATGAAGGAATCACCAAAACCTAGGATGACATTTGTCGAGCCTTTTCAAAGTAGTATTAATTCAAAGAGGAACTCAGTATCACCTTTAAAGACCTGGAAATGTTGAAACAAGAGGAAGAAGAAGAAGTTGATGCATTTTTCACCCATTGAAGGGAGAAAGCAGGTCAAATGGTTAACCATCCCTTAGAGAATGATCGTATTGAAATTATGATCAAGAACCTTCGCAAGGAAGTACACAATAAATTTTGGGCACACGTAGATCCCTGGCTTCAATGATCTCAACCATATAGTGTGCAAAATCGAAGAAATCCTGGCTACTAAGGAATATAAGTCTTTTGTAGAGTCTTATCGATTGAAAAATCAATATTTTACCAAAAAGGGTTCAGTCGGCGCTTCCACATTCCACATCAGCACTATGGTAGTAAACTCCACGCCTGAGTCATACTAAGAACCTAACGCCTCTGAGGCTCTGGTTACCACTATTGAACCTTTCTAATTTGGAACTCCTCTGAGATCCTACTAAGGAGTTCCATCCCTAAGGAAGTTTGAACCAAACAAATGCACCTCACAAACATACAATCCCTAATTAGACAGGTCTTTACAACTCTAAGGATGGTTTGCTGAATCAAGCCACTCAAACCTTGTCCACTACCTGCCAATCCTGATAAAAATGGCAAGATGACTTACATTATGGAGTCCATCAGGGAGAGGTCCATGCTACTCATAGTTGTTAGGAAGTCAGGTCTGCCATATAAGATTTAATAGACGCAGAGAGCCTTATCCCTCCAAAATCTAATGTTATGAATAAATCGCTCCTTTTTTACCCCAAACCGCTTTCTATCAATATATTAAAAACTTCTCTTCCAAACAGCAATCTCTCCAGTCTGATAGTCCTCATCCATAAAAAGTCAAAGGTAAGGACGTTGTTTCCCAACCAAATAACAACCCCTTAGGCACACCCTCACTAACAATACAAATCATACTTAAAACTAGACCTACCTTCGACCACATGACCTTCTTAATTAGGGATATGCACATCCTATGATACATTCATTATAATTCAAACTTTCTCCTCATTTTCGTATTAATTCTCTTTAAAGAACCAATACTATTGACCCTATAGAGGGAGAGATCGATCATTCGGTTAAACATGAATAAATGTATGACGAGGCTCTCCAAACACCAAATCACATCACCTTTTCGTTTTGAATCCAATTTATTAGTTGTAAAAAATCCACTTCTAAGTTACCCCTATATGCTCTCAAAGATTTTAATGCAAATGATGATGACTACACTGCCAATACCTTATAAAATTTCCCGATTAGAACTTTGAAAACTAGGGACGATGCATCATCCACGAGTCGTTAGTCAAAATAATCCATATCTCGAACACCGTGATATCCTAACCCCCCAGTACATATGGGTGAATGAGATAGACAATTGAGATAGGATGATTACATCACCTGGAGCTACCAACCTCATCATAATCTATTGTATGAAAAGTAAGAGATCTTTAAATCCTATGCCACTTGCACACAAGTGTCATGGGATGATCCCTGGGCAGATACATATGTCCCTCACCTTAGTCTCCCAACGAAAAGATATAACTGTCTCCCATAATGTCAAGGAGTCATATCCACTCAAATAGTATTCCACACTGCATATAAAAAATAATACGAGACTCCCACCTGGGCTTTTCTGAGAAGCCGAACCATCAGATCCCCCATTTACCATCATCCACATGATCCAGTTGGACACCAGTAGCGACATTGAAACTTCTTAATCAAGACATATTTGAGTCATAGTCTATGTTTTCCCAAAAAATTTCTTAAACAACATTTCAAGACAAAATTTCTTCGTCTTTATCCAAAACGTTGCCTCATGCCATTGCCAATGAGAATTCCACTTTATGATAAAGGTAATGGACTTATAATGACTTAGTTTACCACCCTTGTTTTGACGTAACATAAATAAAATTTTCTTAAATTTGAAAATGTGTTAAAACTTGTGCGTGAGTAGTTTGGACAATTTAAACAAATATAATATGCAATTTACTTTTCCCATAAAAAACTATGTTCATAAAAACTTGCATTCTTATGTGTGTATTTGATGTATGAGTGAACCTACTTGAGACGAAACATACTTAGGTGTTTTGACAAAATATTTTCGAACATTTGAAAAGAAAAAACTCGTTCAAATTTTTCGGACAAAGGAATGACTTGTTTTGACGTAGCGACACAATGTCTCGCTTCGGTGAACTCTTGTCATTGGTACAATTTTATCCAACTTTAGTTTTTCTAGGCAATGGCGTGACCTACCTCGTAGCAGTTTCACCTCAACGATGATTTCTTTCACGGTAACAAATATTTGTTGGCAGTACTCCTTGTTCATGTCGAAAAATACTTGGCTCTTGGTGAAACATAGGTCGCTTCATATTTTCTATAGCAGCGTTTTATCTCGCTACAACGATAATGCCGTGACAACGTCAGATTTGGCACAAAAAGGAAATCTGCCCAAAAGACTAAATTATAAAATGTGGAGACTCTCTTGTGATGTCATATATTTTGTTGCCTTGGGGAAGCAACCTATTTTGTGTGGTTGAGAATGAGTTAAAATCTTTGGAATCTTGTGTACACATGTTTGAAAAAAAACTTCAATTTAGCTCACTATTTTCTCATTCACAAAACAAGGTTAAGAAGTCATATTTTCTCACAAAACAACGTATTAGCTCACTATTTTTCTCATTCACTATTTTCATTGTTTATAAATCTAAGAAGTCATATTTTCTTTAGAGAAAAAAACCTTCTTTGTATTTTTGAGATTGTCATTATTATCATTCTAGTTTAAAGTTTTTGAAGTTTTATTAGTTCTCCAAAGTCTTGAACAAATATTTGGTAAAACTTGTTCATAGGAAACTTTAAATATTTTTATATTTTAAAAATACTTTGTGAGTTTATTTTGATCACCCAAACACCTCTTGAAACTTCCCTCAACCTATAGGATTCTCATATCCTAGGAAGTTAGAACTACAAATAGTGACTTTTCACTTGTTCCTTTTGGAACACAAAAGTTTTCTCTTCAAACTTTAAAAGAAGAAATCTATTTTGGTATAAATGCAACATTATTAATGGATGTTTACACCAGTGACATCGCGAATTGTAGGAGAGCGATCCGTGCTTATTCTTCAGGTTGTGCATTACTGAGTCTAGGAGTGGTTAAAGTTTAGAATTCATTTCTCCATATGTAAATCTTTACATGTTTAGGGGAAGATGTCAGTTTTGCCTGAGGTTTCCCCGCAATGATTTTTTCCTCGTATAAATCCTCATTTCAAGTACATGATTCATTATTTCAGTGTTTAATTTATCTTAAATGCTTAATTAACATATATTATTAAGCAAAATCGACTTATAAAGCACTATTTTGTCACCCAGGCATTATGATTAACTTTTGCCCGAATTTGAATTAAAAGCAAACATTACCTTCATTTTGGTAATAATTTTTAATTTGGGTAGTCCTTCTCTACACGCTCATTTATTATTTGGTATTAAATCTAGACCTCATTTTTGTTAGAATTAATCACATAGAGGTAGATCTTGTATTTGTAGAAATGGAGTTTTCGCTTGAGATATTTCAGGATTTGCCTTGTAGCACGTCCTATATGTGTCATTTCAAGTTTTATTTTCCGACCAAGTTTACTTGTCGTCCCTCACACAAAAATGAATATGAATCTAGTGATGATGATAATGAAGATTTTAGTTTCATAATCTTTGATAAATATGATAAATTATATGAAGAGTCATTGACACTTTTTAAAAAGAATATTTTGTTGTCCTTCAAATTCAAAGAATATACAAAGGAGAATAATAATTTACAACTTAAAGAATTTATGGTGGATGAACTTCAAGTTGATCGTGCTCACATGAGTTAGAAGATTAAGTTACTAAAGAAATAATGTCCAATTGTTGATTTAGTTCAACAAATGATTTAAAAGGAAAAAATAAAGATCTTTGAGAAAAAGGTCAAAACTCTCGGAAGAGAAAATTTAGAGTTTTGTAATGAGATTGCACTTTAAAAGATGAAAATGAATTATTGTGCATTTTGGGAGCTCAAAATCCTATCCTCTTTGAAAAACATAAAACTATTAATGTTACTTTTTCAGATATTTTAGTCTTTTTGGATGATTTAAAAGATAACCACATTACATCAAAATAAGAGGTTCAAAATCTATTCAATTTTGAATAAGAGATAAGTTTTTTTTACCTCTCTTGAATTTTTTTAAATGGATATCTTTTTTGTGTGAAGAGTCCAAAATAGTTTTGAAAAGAAAAGTTAAAAGTCTTCAAAATGATTTGGACTAAATCAAAAGGGTTAATGTGAACATTGCGATAGGTTCACAAAATCTTGGAAAAATTATGTTGGTGCCAACCCAAAAAGGTTATGATAAAAGAGGGTTAGGATTTGACAAGTTTAATGTTGTTGCTTCCACAAATGAAATAATTTTTGTAAAATTTTATTCTTAAAATGAAACAACATACATTGAAAAACTTCCTTCGAAAACTCAAGATACAAAGAAAAATGTTGTAAATATTTTTTTAAAAGAAAGATAACATTGTCCATCCCAAGTTTGACAAGAAAAATCATGCTCATCACCACAAACAACCTAAAAATAATTTTGTTTGTTATCATTATCAGAAGAAGGTTCACACATGGTATTTTTGTTACAAGTTAATGAAAGGTCAAAATTGTAAAAATTTTATTCCGAGAACCAAACTCAAATGAATAAACCAAAAATGTTTAAATGTGATAATTGTTACAAAGTTTATCATTTGAGGAATTTTTGTTTCTTTCTCAAGCTAGACTAACCTTTGCACGATGGTAATAATGTTAAGAGTTTTTTGGGGAGCAACATGAATCAAAAAGTTTATGATTCTAGGTATTTTGCACCTAAACACAATAAAAAATAAATTTAGGTTAAAAAGGGTCAAAACACTTTTGATCATATGAGTATAGGAAATAAAAGAAAAGAAAAGAAAAATATGCCAAACAACCCATTTAAACCTAAAGCTTGTAATGTTAGTCGTGCATGGGTTAGGAATGACATTTTAGGAGAAATTAAAATATGAAGATTCTAAAATTGGTCCCTTACAACTCTAAACACTAGAGGTTGTCTCTTTTATGGTCATAGCCTTATTTTTATATCACCTTCGTATATCTTATGCTTGGCTATGTACTTATGTTTCATACATGAGTTTAGATTTCATATATTCTTGATAACTCACAAGTGATTTGTTTATCTTCTTGATTTATTTCTTGAATAAATTGAAGAGGCTTTGCTGTGAAGAATTATATTTTTTTATTTCCAAAGATTTGATTAGAATTGTCATATCTAGTTGATCTTTTCTTTGATCCATGTATGTTATGTTCTTATGAATGTTAAAAGTATTCTCACTTTACCTGTGATATTTTTTACTTGATTATTATCCTTGGCTTTAACCTAGTCTTGTACTTAGGTTTTACATATTATGTTAACATTAACAATGTCTTGTATCTAGATTGACTATCTTAGTATTGCCTTGGTTATTTTTTTGGTGATTTGAGATTGTTGGAACATGTTCAGGATTATGTGCTTCATGTATATCTTTTAATCTCATTCTATTTTTTATGTGATTGTAAATATCTTTCAACAAAAAATTCAAAAAGATATGCAATCACATTTTGCTTTTCAAGTGATATACTCCGTCACTATATTTCATATATCAAAATGGCTTATTTGGTCATTTTTTCGTTTGTTTGGGATATCATATGTGCTTCATGAGATTAATTTGATTTAATTTTAAGTCCTATAATTTTTTTGAAAATTCATACTTTGAGAATACGTTATTATATCTTGTTGCACTTTACAATGCATTACACATTGAGTTAATGCCACTTTATGATGAATGCTATAGATTTTAGATATACAAAAAAATATTCAAAGCTTCAGTAGACTTGTGAAAGAGTGTTTAACTCTTATATGTGTATGCAAGGATTTTTACCATGAATTGGAGAGATTGAGAAAGCTTATTCTTAGTTTTAAAAATCGTGAGTGATGATGTGGTTAGGGATATAACTTTGATTGGATGACGCTAGCTTTGAAAATTGGTCATAATATCCCATCATAATAATGAATGACTGAAATCCGCCATATGTAAAATGATTCGAACTAAGAAATGTGTCGAATACTTTCATCTATCTAAAATTTGGTAACACACAATATATGCAACAAAATGGTTTGAACCAAAATTACAAATTTGAGGGAAAAAGTGGTAATTGAAAATTAAAGGGAGTATAGATGAACTCCGTGCCACGTGGCTGGAACGTGGTCTGTAATTGTCGATAATGTAATTGGCCAAATATTGGTGAGATAAGTTCAAATTTTGGGAGATTCTGTAGGTGAGTTGGGAGACCAGTTCTTATAGGAATTTATAACTTATAGTTATGATTAACATGAAGAGACCTGAAAAAATAGAACTTTTGTACTTATAAATAAGGGCGGCCTCGCCCAATCCGAGGGTAATGATTGTAACTTGCATGTGGTGACTTAGACGCTCATCTAGCAAACCTAGCAATCCAATTGCTATTTATTCTTTCAAGAAATAAACTCTTATACCCCCTTTCCCCATGGTAGGATGATAAGTCGAACCATGAACATCTTGTCTGCATTATTTTTATAAATTCATTTTTATTTGGGGCATCAATTCCAAATAGTACTTTTATTTTTCTTTAAAATCCTCTACAATTTGACACTGTCTATGAAAAATTGAATTCTTACCATTGTCATAATTATTTATCCCAACACTGAATATAAGTCCACACCAATCTCACCATAATCAGACGAGGAGATGCGTTCAGTCTAAAATATGGGTCATCAGAAGGGAGAAGACTCCTATCAGTCTCTTTTTACTACGTTCACGATCTGGTCTAGTCTACATTCGTGTAGAAGATCCGGGCCTAACCACCAGCATCACACATCGTTGGTTGAACAACCAGAGGACAGAGACGCCCCTTGGTCTAGCCAATAAAAGGATAGATTCTTAATTGGCAGCCGATATAGCAATCATAGGATCATCATTTTGGTTCTCAAACTATAGAGTGCGATGGGAGGAGAACTCGTTCCCCATGGGACGATGAGTCCTACCATATGGGAAGGACTCTAGATGAAAAATCCCTTATACGGTTCACTCTAACTCGTGACATGTCCACCAATCTCCTAACGAAATTCCATTAACATTAATCTCCATCAAGTTCATCTAACCGAATCAGCTCATAGTAGTGACAAATTTAGATGCATTATCAAGAAAGAATTGGAAGAAAAATAAAATCCAAATTTGACACGAACTATTAATGACCTATCTAGGACATCATTGGGGAATGACTCTTCCTCGCCATATATCGTGGAGATAAAGATCTTTGAACCACCAAATAAGTTCTCAATGCCAAACATTACTAATTATGTTGAGAAAACAGATCCCTCTCACCACATATGGAATTAGCGATAAACGATGTCCATTTAGAGCATCACAATTCTTTCATGTGATAAGTTTTTCCATCCACTTTAGGGGAAATCATTCTAATGTGGTATGAGAAGTTATCCCCCCGATCAGGGAGTTGGTCGAGTAGTTTATGACCTGCTTCATTACCAGCAGTAAAGCGGTTAAGGAGGTAGATTCATTTATTATTAGGAAGAAGAATAAGGGAGAATTCCTTAGGGGTTATGCACAACGGTATTAGGAATTGTATAACCAGATTTATGATTGCAATGAGCAATTGGCAATCTCATCCTTCAAGTTCAGTCTTGATCGGTCATACGACCTTTAGCAGTCTTTCATGAAGAAGTCGACATCAACAATGAAAGACATTATGTCTCTCATTAAGAAATATGGCAAAGTTGAGGACGATATTATCAACAAAGAGGTTCTGGATGATTAAGGTCCTAAGAAGTCAAAGAATAATGATACGAAAAACCCTTCAAGGGAGGAAATTAGTCTGCTCTGGTAAAGAGAGTCTAACAAAGTGACACAAAGAAAGGGAGATCAATTTGCAGACCAATAAAAATAGATTTAATCCAGAAAAGACATTATTCAAAGATACCATATACAAGCTATATCTACAGATTAAAGACAAGCCTTACTTTAAGAGGCCACCTAAAATGTTCGACGATTCGGGTGATAAGAACTCTAACCTTAGATGCTGGTATCACTAGGATCATGGGCATCCTATTGAAAATTATAAGATTCTAAAGAAACATTTAGAGGATATCATTGAGGTCAAGCACCTCAAAGAATTATTCACCCTCCCAAAACCAAATTTATAGTCACAATAAACGTGGTTCAGATGGATGGCAATGATCTCTCACTTGAGGGTTTGTATAGATATACCGATCCCTTACAATGTACTACCAAGAAGCTCAAGGAGAGAATTAATATTGCTACCAGCATTAAGGAATTTTTCCAATTAGAAGTATTCAAGCTTGTCCTTGATAAGAGAGAGAGAGAGAGAGAGAGAGAGAGAGAAAGAGAGAGAAAGTATATTGGAATTGATTAGGCTATCATGTTCACCGAAGGTGATATGGTTGGTGTAAAATTATCATACAAAAAATCTCTAGTCCTTACTCCGTGGATTGCAAATTTTGACATGAACAGGATATTGGTCAATCAAGGAATTTCATTGGAGATCATGTATATATTCTTATTTTACAAGATCGATTTTGTGAATTAAATATCTGGACACCAAATTTGGGCCATTGATAGGATTTAACGAAGACGTAAAAACCCCACTTGGTAAAATCAAGTTACCTGTTAAGGTCGACCTAGTGAAGATGGAGGCACAATTCCATGTCATCTAATCGGATTCTCCCTTTAATGCCATAATGGGCAGGTGTTAGCTTCACGATATAAAACATGTTCCTTTTTCTCTTTATGAAAAATTCTAGTTCCTGAAAAACCAAGGACTTATAAAATTCGAGGAGACTAGGCAGTAGCTCGGAGTTGCTTCTTAGTTTCCCTTAAAACAAAACAAAAGCAGTCCAAGAAGAGATATAATGATGATGATTCATAAGATGATCAACCCAAGTAGAAATTAAAAGGTGTTTGATCGAGTGTGGAAGATACCCAGTTGGCACCAACTGAATGAGTAATGAAAGAACTCATCACTGCTCCTATAGATTCATCTCAATGAGAAAAGACATTCTTGATCTAATTTGAGCTACCTGAAGAAGATGATGACTAGCTCATCCATTTCCTTAGAGCCAACATCGGTGTCTTTGCATTGAAATCTTATGATCTTCCAGGGATAGACCTGAAAGTTACCTATTATCAGCTAAAGGGGGATCATATTATCAAATTGATCAAGAAGAAACCAAGAAAGTCGACACTCAAGAAGGTCAAAGCTATAGAAGCTGAAGTTGAAAATCTTGTCCAAGCCAGCTCTATTAAAAAGACCCAGTTCCCAGATTGACACTCTAATACTATTATGGTTAGGAAGAAGGTAGGCAAATGGAGAGTGTGTGTAGGCTTCACCGATCTTAATAAGCCCTTCTTGAAAGAAATATTTCAATTTCCCAAGATAGATTACGTTATGGATTCAATAGATGGACATTAGCACATGATTTTTATGGATGCATACTCTGGCTAACATTAGATATCGTTGTTCGGCCAAGATCAAGAAAATAACTCGTTCATCACTACCTTGGGGATTTAGTTCTACAAAGTGATGTCGTTCGATTTGAAAAATGATGGAAAGTCCTATCAGTGTCGAGTTACCAAGATGTTTAAAAGGGATATTGGTCCAACCATGGAAGGGTACATTGAAGACATGCTCGTCAAACTCAAAGAGGTAACTGATCATATTACGGACATCACGAAGACCTTCCAAAGCCTTAAGGAGAACATGATAAATTTAAATGCCTCCAAATATTTCTAGGGCTAGCTTAAAAAAATTATTGGATACCTAGTAACCTAGAGAGGGATAAAAGTAAACCCATACCAAACTAAGGCTTTACATGATATTATAAGATCGGACACTATCAAAGACAAATATGTCCTTATCAAAATGCTGGTAGCCTTTAATGGCTTCATATTAATGTCATCGCATATGTGTTGGTCCTTATTCAAGTCATTAAAGAAAGAAATTTCAATCATCTGGACAAAGGAATACGACTAAGACCTCAAAGGAATTCGATGATACTCTAAATCTCCTCCCTTATTGTCAATTCCTGGAGATAAGGAAGATCTGCTCATAAATTTAGTTATTTTGTAGCATGCAACCAGTACTATATTAGTATGATTACAAGATGAAGAGCAAAGGTCAGTCTACAACATCAATTGTACTCTCCTTAAGACAGGGAGTAAATACATGCCTATTGAGAATATGGTTTTGACGTTATTAACGGTGACTAAAAAGACTAGGCACCACATTGACGCTCACACCATAGTCATCCCTATGACTTACCCATTAAATGAGGCTCTCAAGAAATCATATAAAATAGGGTAAAGAAGTTGTACTTGGAACTAGGGTAATTCAACATCAGATATGATCCATAAACTATAATCAAAGGTCAGGACTTAGATAACTTCATGGCTTAGATTTCATTATCATTAAAATTCAAAATTGAGGAGTGAAATCCAATTCTTGAATCGTTAGCCGTCAGCAAAAGTCATCGGGAGTGAAAATGTTATGTTTTTAGGGCATCCAACGAACAAAGAATAGGGACTGGATCATCTTTGTCACATCAAAAGTAGGTCTTATTAAGTAACCAATCTTGGGATTCAGGGGCTCCAATAATGATACAGAATATCTAGACATGATACATGGTCTCCAAAGGGCAATTAACCTAGGAGGAGACCATAAAGATGTATGTTATGATTATATGTTGATTGTTAATCAATTGAACAACAAATATAAGGCAAGGGACTCCAGAATTCTTGCTTATAAAGACAAGTCCAGATGACTTCTTCAACAGTTCAAATCTTCCTCAGTGTAATAAATTCCAAAGAACGACAACAACGATCCAAATTCCTTATATACATTGGCTTCATCTATTGACACCGACTTGAAAAAATGATTAGAATGCAGTACATAGATCATCTAAGCATCGAAGAGTCCAAACTAAGCATTTGTGTCTTACAAGTACATGAAGCTCCATTATGGATGTATATAATTATTTCCTACATGAAGAATGGCGAGTTGTCCCTAGATGATAAATAATTGTAACACCCCGCCCACCCGGGGAGAGCGAACGGAGCGCTAATGCGATAAAATAAATCCAAATCCACAACTGACAAGGTATAGAACACCTAAATCCCACAACAACAAATGAGAAACTACAAATCTCAATTTCTTCAAATAAATCCCATGTCTCTCAAATTACATACAACAACTAACTCGAAAATAAAATACAAATCTCCAATGCTCTATATAACAAAATAAATAATACAATTCTTTCCCAAACAATCCTCGCTAAAATCAATCTCCATAGCGCCCCAAAATCCGTGCTAACCTGCCACTAAAAGAAAATATGGGGAAGTACACAATACGACAAGAATTATTCTCAACAAATACGGATTAGCAACGAATAAAACGTAACAACACGAGTACGAATATTCAAATCAAATGCAAATCTCAAAAACATTTTATCAATATAATTTCTCAACAACATATCAATGGGTCACCAGGCCTCACCCCATTCGCATATGCTTTATCAAGCCATAGCCGGGAATAGGTATTTTGGCGGGTACTCAACATCCGTGCCATATTAAAATCTCATGAAAACGTGCTCATCAACAATATAATGATACCACATGAATCAAAATAATTTCAACAATTATTTTCCAGATTTCAATGAATTTATCAATTCAAATATGAGTTCAATTAAACAAGAATTCAAAGAGAATGACACTCGCGAGATTTAAGGAGCATATTGTGTAAAACCCCATACCTCAAACCATGATGAGAAACCAATGATCACATCCTCAAGATAAACACAAAAGATCTACAAAATCTCCTCCAAGAACCTCCAACAAAAAATCCCTAAGAACACCTCTAATCTAAGGTTGGAACTCACAAATCTCAAAGGCCAATGTGTATATAAAAAGAAGAGGAATATAAAATATATTTGCAGCCAAAATTTGTGCGAAAAGTAGGTTAAAAGGTTTGCCCACGACTTCCTTTTATAATGCAAAGAAATGAAGAGTTGGAATCCAAAAGACTCCTTTAAATAAGGCAAAGAAATGAAGAGTTGGAAGTCAAAACAACTCTTGAAAATTACTTAATGTTCGTCGACTTAGAATTCCAAGCGTTAAAAACATTTAAAAATCATTTTAAAATTCTTTTTAACTCCGTTTTCAAAACCGTTTGAAATTCTTGCCTTTAAAAATAATAACCAACATATTTGAGCAATAAAAATAATTTTATCAAAAATTTTATTTTCCTCCATATTTTCAGAAATTAATTAAAATAGCCCAAAATTACGCGGGTTATTACACTTCCCCACTAACAATGGAATTTCGCCCTCGAAATTCGCCGAATGCCTTACTCTCAAAAATTAGGCTAACAATCTCCAAAAATAATCTCGTCTCCAAAAATAAATTCCTCACATCTAATCTCGAAACCTATCATGAATATCACCTAAAATTTTCTATCTTCAAAAATTGCTAACCACGCAATGAACCCAAAACTCAAGCCCCAAGGGTTTCCGTATACCTAAGCTCTGATACCATTTGTAACACCCCGCCCGCCCGGGGAGAGTGAACGGAGTGCTAATGCGATAAAATAAATCCAAATCCACAAGTGACAAGGTATAGAGCACCTAAATCCCACAACAATAAAAGAGAAACTACAAATCTCAATTTCTTCAAATAAATACCAAGTCTCTCGAATTACATACAACAACTAACTCGGAAATAAAATACAAATCTCCAATGCTCTATACAATAAAATAAATAATACAAATCTTTCCCAAACATTCCTCGCTAAAATCAATCTCCATAGCGCCCCAAAATCCGGGCTAACCTGCCACTAAAAGAAAATATGGGGAAGTACACAATACGACAGGAATTACGCTCAACAAATACGGATTAGCAACGAATTAAACGTAACAACACGAGTACGAATATTCAAATCAAATGCAAATCTCAATAGAATTTTATCAATATAATTTCTCAAAAACACATCAATGGGTCACCAGGCCTCACCCTATTCGCATATGATTTATCAAGCCATAGCCGGGAATAGGTATTTTGACGGGTACTCAACATCCGTGCCATATTAAAATTTCATGACAACGTACTCATCAACAATATAATGATACCACATGAATCAAAATAATTTCAATAATTATTTTCCAGATTTCAATGAATTTATCAATTCAAATATGAGTTCAATTAAACAAGAATTCAAAGAGAATGACACTCGCGAGATTTAAGGAGCATATTGTGTAAAACCCCATACCTCAAACCATGATGAGAAACCAATGATCACATCCTCAAGATCAACACAAAAAATCTACAAAAGCTCCTCCAAGAACCTCCAATAAAATAGCCCCAAGAACACCTATAATCTAAGGTTGGAACTCACAAATATCAAGGGCCAATGTGTATATAAAAAGAAGAGGAATATAAAATATATTTGCTGCCAAAATTTGTGCCAAAAGTAGGTTAAAAGGTTTGCCCACGACTTCCTTTTATAATGCAAAGAAATGAAGAGTTGGAATCCAAAATACTCCTTTAAATAAGGCAAAGAAATGAAGAGTTGGGAGTCAAAACAACTCTTGAAAATTACTTAATGTTCGCCGACTTAGAATTCCAAGAGTTAAAAACATTTAAAAATCATTTTAAAATTCGTTTTAACTCCGTTTTCGAAACCGTTTGAAATTCTCGGCTTTAAAAATAATAACCAACATATTTGAGCAATAAAAATAATTTTATCAAAAATTTTATTTTCCTCCATATTTCCAGAAATGAATTAAAATAGCCCAAAATTACTCAGGTTATTACAATAATCACACAAGTTGAGGAGGTCGAGCAAATTTTGCATTAGCTCTGAGGGCAAACTTTATCGATGATCATTCACTGGCCTCTTAGTGAATTGTTTTCACCCGAATCAAGCGGAGGCAGTCCGCATAAAGATGCACGAAAGCAGTAATAGAGCCCACGCAGGTGGATAATCACTTTCATATAGGACCATCTGACGGGGTGAATGGTAGTCATTCATGTAAAAGGATGCCATATAGTTCGAACGAAAGTTCACCAAATGCCAATAATTTTTATCCATCATCAATAAGTCACCCAAAGATCTGAATCCTCTCATAGTCTCATGGCCTTTTGGTTAATAGGGCATGGATATTATAGGTCTGTTACCATTCACACCCAAAAATAAAAAATATACGATAACATCCACCGACCATTTCATAAAGTGTGTGGAGGTAGTAACACTCACCCATATCATAAACGAATATGCCATGCATTTTGTTGGAAGAAATATCATTACATGATTTGGAATTGCAAGATCATTGGTCATTGACAACGGAACATAGTTTGACTTTTGTGTAAAGAAAGGGGTTCAGATTTACTCTCAGTCAGTAGTCTTCCACAAACATAAATATCAAGAAGATATAACCATCAAAATTCTCCAGTCAGGATAAATATCTAACTAGAGAATGCCAAAGGAAGATGGGTCAATGAACTCACGTACCTGCTTTCTCCATATAGAAAAATGTCAAGAAAGCCCTTAAGAGACTCCATACTCTTTTCCATACGGTTTGGAGACCGTCATTCCTCTGGAGATCAAAATTTTAACCCTTAGATTGAAATTTTTTGGATGATCTCAATCATGGTTGAATTACTAGTGAGTTGAATTTAGCCGAAGAAAGAAGAGAACAATCTCTTAAACACTTGGACATCTACCAAGAAGAATTGGAGAGACAACAAAACAAAAGGTTAGGATCAGATACTTCCAAGTCGTCGAATTAGTGTTCAAAATTATTCCACCTATAACCAAAAATCCATCGAATGTGGAACTAGATCCGAATTGCCAAGGACCACATCGAGTAGCTTCAAAGGCTGGTGGAGGATCATATCACCTAGTAGAGTTAGATGGAACAGTAGTCCCAAAGTTATGGAATGCCATGAACCTTAAGAAGTTTTATTATTAGATAGGAATTTGAGATATTTTCCTTTCTCCAAATAAAATAATTAATGGTTAATGAATGAATTTTTTAAATTTATTTTCTTGCATTACTTGGTTAAACCCACTCAAGAAGTTGTACAAGCTGGAAATAGGTCTGTCTCTTACGAATTTGGTACAAACCTAAGTAAGAATTGTGTGGTATAACTCAAACATGAGTTAGTCACCTACGTTTTGTACTAAAACCACTCAAGTATTGGTATGATCTTAAATAGGGCGGTCGCTTAATGATCTAGAGAAAATCCATATAAGAATTGCAACTTAGACATGAGTTGGTCGCCTACTTTTATCACTAAACCCACTCAAGTAGTGGTGCGATCGGGAATATATTATTCACCTGAGAATCTGACAATAAACCCACCTGTAAATGATGTAATAACCCAAGTAGTACTGGTCCGACTAGAAGAGGCATAAACCCACATAAGAATTATATTGTACAACTGATAACAACTTAACAAAAATGCAAAGTTAGAAATCCTAGGAGTTGGCGTAAAACCCAACTGCCAAATATGACGCAAAAGAATAGACGCAGTCGATATAATCAAGATAACTGATTAAAACTAAATAGAGTTAATAAGCCAAAATCAATTCATTAATGTTTACAAGTTATAAAACATATGATCGTCCTAAAATAATATTGCCTGGTATAAGTTTTACATGATCAATTAGCACAAATCACCAATGCATAAACGTAATTATAAGATTATAGACATTCTATCCAAATTGAAAAGTGCATAACATAAAGATCAAGTAAACTTAAAAATCTTTTCATTAATAAGAAAATTTCCATAGGCCTGTAAGACAAACAACCTCGAAGGTCTAGAAATTTTACATCAAAAGAAAAAAAAACTAACGGTTAGGAGTGGCCTTCCCCTGACCAGTCACAGTAGGTGGCCCCTTAGTCTTAGTGGATTCATTAGTAATAGTTCCATAATCTTAGGATGCTAGAGGATCAGAGGTAGGAGGATCAAAGGCAGGGGGATTAGAGTTTTATCCCCCCAAGGGGTTCTCCAGAGGGGGGCTTAGGCATAGGACAAATCTCCCTCGGGGATAATTCCCTTTTGTAGGTCAACCACCTTGCCCTTATTAAAAGTAATGAACCCATCATAGTATAGTGACGAAGAGATCTCTTGGACCACAGTCTCAAAAAACCTCATAATAAGAAATCTTAATCTCTTCCTATTTAGACTTTTCAAATAAAAATTTATACTATTGAAGGATGAGATTTTGGAGGACTTTGGGGAAATAGAAGGTCTTCAACTTGGATAGCTCTATGTCCACTCTTCTGAATTCATTATGAGTTTGCTCGTCTTCCTCAATTCCCTTATTTTTGGCATCCACTTCCCCCTTCAACTTATTATTTAGCTTTTGACCTCGGACTTCTTAGTGATAAGCAAACCTTTTGGGAGGAGTTTGAGTATATTGTAACACCCAGCCCGCCCGGGGAGAGCGAACGGAGCGCCACTTCGATAAAATAACTAAATTCACCAGTAAGAAGGTATAGATCATCTAAATAAACCCACAATAATATAAATCCACTAATCTCAATCTCTTCAATTACAACAAGTCTCTCGAATCAAAATTACAACTATCTAACTCGAATAAGAATACAAATCTCCAAAGCTCTATACATCAAAATAATACAAATATTTCCCAAACAATCCTCGCTAAAATCAATCTCCATAGCGCCCCAAAATCCACGCTAACCTGCCACTAAAAGAAAATATGGGGAAGTACACAATACGACATGAAAGATGCTCAACAAATATATGTTAGCGATGAATAAAACGTAACAACACGGGTACGAATATTCAAATCAAAATGCAAATCTCAAAGCATTTATCAATATAGTTTCTCAACAACACATCAATGGGTAACCAACCCTCAACCCATTCGCATATGCTTTATCAAGCCATAGCCCGGGAATAGGTATTTTGGCGGGTTCACAACATTTGTGCCATATTAAAATCTCATGACAACGTGCTCAATAACAATATAGTGATACCACATGAATCAAAATAATTTCAACAATTATTTTCCAGATTTCAATGAATTTATCAATTAAATTATGAGTTAAATTAACAAGAATTCAAAGAGAATGACACTCGCGAGATTTAAGGAGCATATTGTGTAAAACCCCATACCTCAAACCATGATGAGAAACTAACGATCACATCCTCAAGATCAACAAAAAAGATCTACAAAAGATCCTCCAAGAACCTCCAACAAAATAGCCCCAAGAACACCTCTAATCTAAGGTTGGAACTCACAAATCTCAAGGGCCAATGTGTATATAAAAAGAAGAGGAATATAAAATATATTTGCTGCCAAAATTTGTGCCAAAAGTAGGTTAAAAAGTGTTGCCCACGACTTCCTTTTACAATGCAAAGAAATGAAGAGTTGGAATCCAAAAGACTCCTTTAAATAAGGCAAAGAAATGAAGAGTTGGAAGTCAAAACAACTCCTGAAAATTACTTAATGTTCACGAAATCCGTTTTAACTCCGATTTCGAAACCGTTTGAAATTCTCGCCTTTAAAAATAATAACCAACATATTTGAGCAATAAAAATAATTTTATCAAAAACTTTATTTTCCTCCATTTTACAAAAATTAATTAAAATATCCCAAAATTACGCGGGTTGTTACACTTCCCCACTAATAATGGAATTTCGCCCTCGAAATTCGCCGAATGCCTAACTCTCAAAATCAAGCCACTACACTAACTCCAAAAATAATTCCTCACCTCTAATCTCGAAACCTAACACGAATATCACCTAAAATTTTCTATCTCCAAAAATTGCTAACCACGTAATGAACCCAAAACCCAAGCCCCGAGGGTTGCCGTACACCTAAGCTCTGATACCATTTGTAACACCCCGCCCGCCCGGGGAGAGCGAACGGAGCGCCACTTCGATAAAATAACTAAATTCACCAGTAACAAGGTATAGAGCATCTAAATAAACCCACAATAATATAAATCCACTAATCTCAATCTCTTCAATTACAACAAGTCTCTCGAATTAAAATTACAACTATCTAACTCGAATAAAAATACAAATCTCCAAATCTCTATACATCAAAATAATAAAAATCTTTCTCAAACAATCCTCGCTAAAATCAATCTCCATAGCGCCCCAAAATCCGCGCTAACCTGCCACTAAAAGAAAATATGGGGAAGTACACAATACGACAGGAAAGATGCTCAACAAATATATGTTAGCGATGAATAAAATGTAACAACATGAGTACGAATATTCAAATCAAAATGCAAATCTCAAAGCATTTATCAATATAATTTCTCAACAACACATCAATGGGTAACCAACCCTCAACCCATTCGCATATGCTTTATCAAGCCATAGCCCGGGAATAGGTATTTTGGCGGGTTCACAACATTTGTGCCATATTAAAATCTCATGACAACGTGCTCAATAACAATATAGTGATACCACATGAATCAAAATAATTTCAACAATTATTTTCCAGATTTCAATGAATTCATCAATTAAAATATGAGTTCAATTAACAAGAATTCAAAGAGAATGACACTCTCGAGATTTAAGGAGCATATTGTGTAAAACCCCATACCTCAAACCATGATGAGAAACCAATGATCACATCCTCAAGATCAACACAAAAAATCTACAAAAGCTCCTCCAAGAACCTCCAACAAAATAGCCCCAAGAACACCTCTAATCTAAGGTTGGAACTCACAAATCTCAAGGGCCAATGTGTATATAAAAAGAAGAGGAATATAAAATATATTTGCTGCCAAAATTTGTGCCAAAAGTAGGTTAAAAAGGGTTGCCCACGACTTCCTTTTATAATGCAAAGAAATGAAGAGTTGGAATCCAAAAGACTCCTTTAAATAAGGCAAAGAAATGAAGAGTTGGAAGTCAAAACAACTCCTGAAAATTACTTAATGTTCACGAAATCCGTTTTAACTTCGATTTCGAATCCGTTTGAAATTCTCGCCTTTAAAAATAATAACCAACATGTTTGAGCAATAAAAATAATTTTATCAAAAACTTTATTTTCCTCCATTTTCCAAAAATTAATTAAATAGCCAAAAATTACGCGGGTTGTTACATATATAAGTTGGCATGTGTTCTTATTGAACTAGATGGCCCGGTGGGCGAGATCTTAAGTAACTTTCATACTCTGCATAAAACAAGAACAATTACTCATAACAAATGGTATAAGTAAAAAGCTGAAAATGGTAAACTCACCAAGATACTGTGACGGATACCTTATTTATGAGTCGCCCCCATAGAAAATCCCCTCAAGTCAGTTATGTCATATGATAGCATGTCTGCCTGAGAAACAAAAAATGTTATTTTCTTATCTCTATGGATTGAATCGGCCACAGTAACTAGCTTTTTGCCTTATAGAATATGATCTCCTAAGGGAGAGCTCACTTACCCTGGGTAGGAGTTATTGTCGGTCCTTTTACCGAGGTTCATTGATGGTTATGGGATAACTGGAGATAGTCAGAGGGTCATGGGTAATTATGCCCCTGGTTAAGGTCAGTCTTCCTCTTTTTGTCTTGCTCGTCCTCTTTATTTCGTTGGTATTCTAGTTCCTAGGATACATTGTCTCCAAAGGACATGACCCCCTTTTCTGACAGGCCGTATTTTGTTCAGCCCAGATACTTTGTGCCCCTAGTTTCTTTAAGTTATTTTTGTCAACTTCAAGATCAATCGTCCTTTGTTAGTTTCTCATATCTTTGAGACTACCTGGGATAGGAGGAAAAGTGAAGTCTTCAATGAAAAAGTTATCCTCAGATTTAACCTCTTCCTAAGGATGACTTAAGGCACTGGAGTCATAAGAGAAAAGTGGTTCTAAGTCATCCAAAAAGGAATCAATATCTTACTTTCCACATTATTCCCGACCATCACTAGAGCTAGTCGAGACTACATGAGGAGATTCAACCCCTAAATAGATACCCCTAGCATCTTCACTTGGAATTAGGGTGGCAGTGGGATCAAAATCATCGTCGACCACTATGTAATTGGCAATGCTGATGTTTGGAATGATGATGAAGTTCTTAATTGAATAAATAGCGAGATTGTAACCGAGCAGAATGTGACCCACTCTCTAATAGGGACAAACACCAAATGGGTTCATCCACTTCCAAAGTATCTCCAAATCTCTAATATTGACATTACAATCAGATGGCTTGGTGTTCAGTATACAATATGCATCCAAAAAATCAAAATGATAAATAATATATATATATATATATATGCCAAGTCATCAAAAAAGGAAAATAATTGCATGGCCTACTAAGTTTATCATAGTCGAATGAACCCTGAGACTGTTATAATTTTTTCCATATAGTTCCCCAGAAAACACAAGAACCTTCCTTTTAGTGTCCTTTCAATATGGGGGCAAATATGTATTCATGTTACGAGTCTTATTCTATCCTGAAATCCATGCCTGAGGAGGATCTCAGGTCATAACTGTACCTAATCTCCTCGAGACCTAGATTTATCCTGCAGATCTAATTAATGGCTATTATACCCATCAAAATTCAATAGAAGCTAATGTTCGCCTGGATTGGGAGTATTTTGTCATAATGATGTACTTGCACCAGTAATGGGTAAAGGGGGAAATTAAATCTCCTTTTAATATGGAAACAATCATGAAAGTAACTTCACCACTAAAGAGATAAAAAAAATATTCCTCCTCGAGTGAAGTACTACTATGGATATTATTGGGAATTCCATGCTTCTCACAAAATTCTTGAAAATATCCTATTGAAAAAACCTAGTACTTTCTCCCATGTCTGGACATGGTAAAGTTATGAGGATGAAGAAGACGAAAATTCTTACAAGATAAAAAAATCAAGAGAGAAAAGGAAATGAAAATACATTGAGAAGATGAAAAATGTTCAAGGTATAAGCCCTTAGGGAACTTATACCTTCTTCTGGCAAAATAAAATAAGTCGTTGCCCGATGATTGGAACAGAACCTGAATCAATGGTGACACTACGCACGGTCTCACGCGTAATTATAAGGCAAAAAATACGTCGTCGCTTCCTAGCGGATGAGAAATATCAGGTAAACCATTATTTTGAGTGATATGTGTTAACACATATCCAAAGCATTATAATCAAGGTTGGGAAAATTAATGTATTGTCCGAAAAACCCTTTGGAGGAAATTGAAGGGAGTAGAACCGAATTAGCATCATATGGCTGGAACATGGTTTGTAGTTATAGATAACATAATCGGTCGTTGGGAGATCATGTAGGTGAGTTAGAAGACTAGTATTTATAGGACTATATAACTTATAATTAGGATTAACATTAAGAGACCTAGAAAAATAGGACTCGTTTACTTATAAACAAGGGCGACCTCACACTGTCTGAGGGTATCCATTGTAACCTTCACATCATGTTTTTGACTCACAGTTTGCGATCCTAGCACTCAAATCACCATTTATTATTCTAAAAAATAAACTCATATCCCTCCCTTCTCCATGGGCGTAGGCAGGGCAATCTACAGAACCACATACATCTTGTGTCTTTTATTTTTCTGCATTCATAATTATTTTGGGGTTAAATTCCAAATATTAATTTTATTATGGATTAATATCCCCTACAAAAAGTAACACCCCGCCTAATAAAATACTGGGCGATCAATCCTATATCAAATTAAAATAGGAGTCGCATATGGATCATTCTTATCATCACTGTCGAAAATCCACTTCAATTACTAATAACCTATTAGGCTGGCGTCAAAATTTAACTTAACTACTCTTTTCAAATGACTAAAATTAAAACATTCACACAGTTTATGCGAATGAAACTGAAATGAAATAGAATAACCAAACACTCGGTTCAAATATGATACAACCATATCGAATGCCGCACTAAAAGACGGTAAAAGAATAAATAAATGTTGTTGGATTATTAACCCGAATGTGTACACAATACCTCCTATCTAGATTACAAGAATGGAAGCGTCTATCGAGAACTTGCATGCATCCACAACTGTTGTAGCAGACGTCTGACTCGAAGGAAGTGTCATCCAGGCGTCCCTGTGTCTGGACACATGTATATATATATATATATATATATATATATATATATATATATATATATATATATATATAACAAGAGAGGTAAAAGTAGATAAACGGGTCAGAGCCCGAGTGTAAAAATATTTAGCAAGTGCATAAATGCTTTATTGTAAAAAATATGTTTTATCTCATATTTAAATTGGTATCGCACTCCCATGAGATACCCCTCACCTCTCTTCTAATAGTTCACTCCTATCGCATCCTAACAAAATACCCTAGTCAAGATACCCTGCTAAACTAGTCTATTACCCATCTTCTGACGACCCTAGTTATCCCAAGTACTAAGGGCTAAACTTCTCCCCAGTCTCGACACTATGCCATGTTCGTGCGTGGGGTGTCTCGCAGAGTGAAATCCAAAAAAGGAACCCCCCTTATACACTACTATGCGGCAAGATCGATCATCCAGATCCATTAGACCCTCAGTACACAATGTATATACATACTATATAATGACATACATAACACACTTACTCTAATATACATAATTCAATATACATCCGGATAATATCTCTCGGACTGAGGTTTATTCTATTTTCATCTTTATAATACACATCCAGATCTATCTCCCGGACTGAGGATTCATTTACAAAATGTTTACCAATACAATTTCATTTCAAAACTTTCTATTTCCCTTCTTCTATCCAGGAAATATACTTAAAGCAAGTTTTATTATCATAAAAATGCTTTTCCGTTTCATAACATCCCATTTCCCTTCTTCCATCTAGGAAATGTGTTTAAAGCCATTTTATTATCATAAAATGCTTTAACCTCAATAATGTCCCACATTATTGAGAATAGTTATAATACATATCATATAACGTTTCTAAGACCGTCCGTCTGGGTTTCCCCACTGTGCACGCCCCTAAATGTCTATCATCTTCTAGGGCCTATCATCAAGATAACCCGGGATCCTAACAAAACGTCGATAAGCGGCCATATGCCTGCGAAAGAGTCATAACCACACCCATAATTACCTCACCATCACAGAATAATGTACAATAATCGCTCATATGGCCTAGGACTATATCCACCCTGTATTCATTAGCCAGGGGACTTCACCTCACGCGCGCAACTTCCCTTATGATAGCGATTTAGAGAGGTGTGTATATATAAATTATCATTTATGAAAATCATTTCTTTTCCATTTTGAAAACATTCATTTTTACATTCATAAAACCATTTGTACCTATTCATTAAATACGAAGATTTAAACCATGCATTTCTTATTCTTATAGACATATATATTACCTTCTTCTCATGCACAAGGAATATAGTGTATAATACACATCCGTATCATATTTTATATATACTTTAATCACATAGTATATACACTATATATTCCTCCTCGAATATACAGAAATGGCCATAATTGCCAATCACATACTAATATTTAAGTATTCTCTCTCTCTTAAATATTATTCACACCTTAATCACCATTTAAGGACTTGTACATAAACCCGAATGTACCAATTCATACTAATTGGATAAGTGTACCATCGACCTATCCTTAGTTCCATAAGTATACACCACTAACTCCTCTTTAGCCCATATCCATTATAACCGCATTAATATATCAATACACACTTGCCGAAAGATTTTCCCGCATGTCTCTTGTCCCAAAATGTTAATTAAATCCATACCCCGGATCATAATCTAAATTAATTCAAGGTTTACTTATCCTCCTCCAATCATCATCTAGGAGTCCTAACATCCCATTTATAAACCATTATAATAATCTCCAAAACCATAATTTATGTCTCCCTAATCTTAAAAGGAGAAAACTTCAAAAAATTTCCAGGACCGAATCGATTTGGCCTGTCCGAATCTATTCGCTGGCCACCGAATCGATTCTCCCTGTCCGAATCGATTCGAAATGGTTCTACTTTAAAACTGTCTCTTATCGAATCGATTCGGCTGGTCCGAAATCCCAAATCTGCTTAGGGTTTTATATATAACCCCAAAACCCAAAATTTAATCCAATCACCATTTAAATTATAACTCAGATGTATTCCTACAAACCCAAAGTTTTCATATCTCCTCAAGTCCTTTAGAGGTCCTAACACTTTATTTGAGAACCCCTAATATTTATCTCCAATTTATTCCAGCCTTAATTTCTAACTAACTATTTCGACCTCGAACAGCTTTCCGTAGAAAAGTCACTATAAATCCAAAAGAAATTAGAAAAGTACGCGGTCAGCGCCCACGCGACTGTATCGAAAAGATCTACAAATTTCATTTTTTGACCAAGAGACGAATCGATTCTCCCTAGCCGAATAGATTCGGTTAAGACGCATGTCACTATTCACCTTCTTCAAAAAAAATCCAAACCTCCATTATTCTCCATTTTTGTTGTTTCTAAGCTCATCCAACAACTCAATAAACATCTATTCTATGTTTTACAACTAACACATCACTTTATTTGGGGTATTAAACCATTTACCTTAGATTTAAACCATAAAACCATAAAAACCTAGTTTTGGCATTTCTCCCATTTCAATTCCATTTTATACTCCATTAACATGGTTTTAATACTAGAAATTATTAAGAGTTTACATTACATCAATATGTAAACTCATATTCAAGTTTTCCCAATTTTTACTTTAAGGGTTCTAACCCAAAATCATATAGTTTACCAACTATAATATGAAATAAATGCACAAAATGAAATAAATCAAGTACACACTTGCCTGGAGGATGAAATCCGACAACCTCGAGTCGAATCCGGCGGAGTTTGGACGAAATCAACCATTTTGGTCTTCTTTTCTCCTCTACCTTTCTTTCTCTCTTTCTTTCTTCTTTCTTTTCTTTCTTTCTTACTCTCTCGTGTCTCTTATAAGAGAGAAAAGGGTTTAACCCTTAATGAACCCAAAAATGATTCGTTTACTCAATTATGAGTTCCTACGGGTCCAAAAATTCTCGGAGTCCAAATAATACCCCCGGATACTCTATTCTGACTATCTCGGACTTTCTGAAACCAACCGCGCAATCGGAATTTCCATCCGAGGTACTTGACCACAATTCACTATTTAAACCCAACACAAATAAATGCGGTATTCCCATTAAAATATTATCCTCTGACGCTTTACCCAGCTGCGACATATAATTAAAATACTCCAGTTCATTTACTTAATCCCAAAAGTAAAAATAACACCCATCGAAAATCATTAAATCCATGAAAACCTCAAGAATTACTATTCACGATAATTTCTTAAATTCCCAATTTACTTTAATTATTAAATTTAATTGGCCATAAAAGTGCGGGTTGTTACACAAAAATGATCCCAAAAGTAGAATGTTCAAGATTTAACTTGGGTTGAAGCTTTGCTTAATTTGTTTTATGACTCATTATCTTAATTGAAATTGATCTTGGACCTTTCTCCCAATGGTGTTCATTTTTTTTCACATTCAAGATAGGACCTTATGTTTTTTATTAAAACTCTCATCATGTTATTAGCTTTTTTATGGATAATATTTTCTTAATTATAAATATTTTACATATTAATCGAACTTTTGTAAGTGTGATAATAATTCTTATACCTGTTACTTACCAAAAATGGGTCTTAATGTCGCTCTCTTATTGCATACATATTGATTATGCCATGTAGAAGCTTTTAGTTGAGATACGATGCTAGAATCATTATTTTCAATATTTACCTCATATGTTATTCTCTTTCCCTGTGTATATATCGTGAAAAGTCCTTAAAAATATATTTTTGAAAAATCATGATTGGGGATATTGCCTTTGTTGAGTGGTAAAAATTATGTTGATACTTGTTTGCACGTATCATTGATTTTCTATAGACTTGATGTTTCTTATTCACATTCTAATGAGATTATATTAACATTAACTTTTATATTTGAACAAATATTTCCACATATATATTGATGTCTTAGTTCTTGCATTAGGATAAACATGCTACATTATCGAAATATTTTTTTTGTCATCACTTATGTTGATCTTATTTGATAGGATGCGAGATTTGAATGTCATATCTCTTAGTATATCTTATATCCTTGGTGGTTGTTATCTATGTTATTACCCATGCTTCACCATTGGATCTTATGAACATATTTCTTAGATATTTACATTGTAATATCTTTTTGTGTTTAGAAATTATGTTTACATATAATGAGTTTTAGGATTGCCATGCAAATACGTCATTACCAACTAGTTATGCTTCCTATACTCATAGTCCCATAGGATATCTAGATGATGATGTTTATATATTTTTCTTTCAATGTCACTATTGACATTATTATTCTTTATATCTTATATCATATGATTCATATCTCATATTACTTAAGGAACTTATTATGCCCACTTAGCGTGTCCTTCATGTCTTGAGACTTATGTTATTTAGTTGTCCCATATAACTATGTTTCTTTTGATTTTGCGTTCGTGTATTTCTTGGCTACATCGTCCTAATATGAAGTGGTGAATAAATATAAGAACTTATAACAAAAAAAATGTCTATAAGGAAGGAAGATTGAACATTTGTCATATTAGATAAATACTAAAGATATATTTTTTATGTGATAAATAGATTAATGGAATTGTGGTGACATATATATTTGTCCATGCTTTTGATTGTGTTACCTTTTATGACTTATATATATTGTTATCTTAAATATTTCATCATATACTAGCTTAATTTCCATCTCAATTACATAATGCGATATATTAGTTTTAATCCTTAGATTATCTTTGCCAAATTTACTTATCTAAAGACTTATTCATTATGCTATTAATTATGCTAGCTCTTGATTGTATTATTTTTTTTCTTTGTCCATTCCATGAAAAAAACTGGGAGAATGATTCTCCTTCCCATGAAAATAATGTTGACTATAAGACTCCTTCCTATGGGGAATATTCATTGTTAATAGACTTAATCCCGGGGGGGGGGGGGGGGGGGGATTCCTAAAGTGAGACCTAGGGTGATCAAGATTAGCATAATTATGATATTATGACTCAGTGTATATTATATTGATTTGAAGTCATAATAAATAATTTTTAGAATAAAGTCTATATGTTACGTCTATTCAGATATTAGCTAAACTCGGTATATGATTCTTCGTAACTGGATGAAAAATGCTTAATTAATTACATATCTTGTAATCATATTATTATTGTTGTCTTATTGTCGATATTTTAGCACATTTATCTTGATTTCTTTGCTAGTTTCTTGACTTGAAACATATTACAAGAGTTACAAATAGTTGAGTCATATATATCCTCGTAATGCATTTGCCTGGTTGAGTCATGTCATAGGTAATAGATTTGATTAATTTGTAATATTTTGTTTATATATTTTTTCATGGAATAGAGAAATGGGGAGATTATATGAGAACATGTATACGCAAAATCTCCTTAAGATTAGATTGTCGTATCCCGTTGCAAAACATATTTGAGTCACAGTCTAAGTTGTCCTAGAAAGCTTAATGATAAATATTTCAAGACTAGATTTCTTTGTCTTCATTCGAAAAGGTGACCTATCCATGACTAATGAGAATTTCACTTTGGGATAAAGGTAAAGAACTTAAAATGACTTAGTTTACCACCCTTGTTTTGACATAATATAAATAAACTTTGCTTAAATTGTAAAATGTGTGAAAACTTGCGTGAGTGGTTTGGAAAATTTGAACAAATATACTATGCGGCATACTTTTCCATTAGAAAAACTATGTTCACTAAAACTTGCACTTTTATGCTCGAATTTGAAGTGTGAGTGTCCCTGGTTGAGAACAAACATACTTAGGGTGTTCTGCCAAAATATTTTCAAACACTAGAAAGGAAAAAAACTCCTTTAAATTTTTGGACAAAGGTTCGACTTGTTTTTGTAGACACCCCATTTCGTTACCCCCAACTCTCCTTAGGTCCCTAGCACCTTCCTTTTATCACTACAAACCTAAGTCATGTCCCGAGTACTGACCTAGATGCCATCGGGCACTCCCTGGCTCAGTTTGACGAAAAAGTCAAACTCTTCATCTCGATCGAGACTCAATTAATCTTCGAAGGGCGTTGAATCCCCTTTCTAATGGACCACCCCGTGTGCGATTCTGACTTACCATGCGGACGAACGATCCGTTTGCGTCCGAAACTTAACCCAATGGACACCGGGCTCTCCCGGGCTCTGATTGACCTATGTCAACTCTTCATCTCGACCAAGGCTAAATGAATATTCGAAGGGCACTGAATCCCCTTTCCAACGGTCCGTCCCGTACGCGATTCTGACTTTCCATGCGGACGAACGATCCATTTGACTCCAAGAGGTCACCGAATATTTTCCGGGCCCGTTTGACCCAAGGAAACTCCCCAAATTGGGTCAAACTCTTTGGAATGTCGAATTACATCTCCTAAACTTTCCAACGGTTTGCCCCATGCGCGATTCGGACTTACCATGCGGACGAACGATCCGTTTGCGTCCGAATGATTCCCCGTCCAATAGACTGACAAACGCTTTCGAGCCATATTTGACACAAAGTCAACTCCCGAACCGGGGAGTGGTCCCAAGTACTTTCAAAGGTCTCTGAATTACCTTTCCAATGGTATGCCCCGTATACAATTCTAATCGATGGTTTGCCCTCGGCAGCCGATTTTCCGAAAAAGCCTGAAGCGCACTGCCAAATGGCAGGTTCCAGACCCTGCCTATCGGCAGGTGCCGATAGGCAGGAACAGGTATATACCGATCGGCAGTTACCTGGGCCTATTAAAGGAGGCCTTCACCTTATTTGCAAAGGGGGGCCAGATCTTATCAAAATCGCTCTCAGCGAATCCCAAAAACCTCTCGAAGGCAGCGCGATTTCAACATCCAAATCCCTTTCTTACTTCCACTTTTCATCATCCTTTTCATCAAAATTGGTGAATTAGCCACTCTCCATCACCATCCAAGTTCAAGGGCTGAACTCCAACATTCAAGATCAAGCTCAAGGTCTCAAAGAAGGTCCATCTTTCTCATATTCCTCTCTAAATTCTCTTAAATTTGCAATAACTTGTTTTATTACTTAGCATTTTTATTATCTCATTTCACATATCTTAATATACGTTTTTATTTAGTATTATTTCACATCTCCTATTTTCATATAAATAAAACCCAAAAAAATAAGAAAAAGGGGGTTTGCTCATAAATTCCAAATAGGGATTCTCATTCTTTTCTCACAACTAAAAAACTTTTTCCACACACACTCACAAATAAGAGATCCCCCATTTGGATTTATGGGATAAACCCCACCCCTCGTTTTGTATGCGAACTACGTGGACTTTGATGCCTTTATAGGCTACGTAGGTGTCTCGGGGTAAAACCCGAGACTCGAGTCCTTTTTCCCACTTTTTCTCTCATTTTCTATCTTCTCTAAATCCAATCTTCTTATATTCTATATACTTGTTCTTAGTGACGTATTATTCCATATGCGTTATCGTTCCATTATAACGATCAACGTAAGGGTAATCGCGTAAATCTTACTTTCTAATATTATTCTTATATCTTCCTACGGATGACTCGCTTTATCTTTTCCATGTTACAAGTCGAGGATTCCTACCTCCATTATATATATACACATGCACACATATCATGGGGGAAAATAAAGGAAAATATCAAATATCCATGAGAGACAGAAAGGGCGGAATGGGTGCCTAACACCTTCCCATTTCGTAACTAAGCCTCCAAACCCTTCTCGAATCATTTTGGTTTTCCATGCACCAGTATGTCTTTGGATGTCATCCTTCGGGATGGCTTCCCCTTTTTCTTTTGTCTGTTTTGAGTAAAATAGATTGGCGACTCTGAATCTCTCTACATTTTTACACCACATCTCAAACGACGCCGGTCGAAGTGCTCCCAAGAGGAATACGCGGGACCCGAAGGATCCTTCCTCCATGCGCCCGCCCGCACACGAGGATGGGGGATGGCCACAGTGGCGACTCTGCTGGGGATATGTGTTTATTTTGAGGGCTTGACTCTATTTAAATGGATGCTATATTTGTTTATGTTCCCCTATATTTGCATGTTCCCATTTTTCCATGTGTATCCCATGCTTATGCTTATGTTCACACACTTATAGAAAATTCTCCATGTACACTTCACACTACGTGCACCTAGGATCACATATATCCGCATGTTGCACGCATCACCTATCCATACTTGGTGTGGTACTCGTACTTTGCTCCCTGTTTGGCATAATCAAGAAAGGAATTCTCATCATAAGATACTAATAAGAGAATCATGCATGATTCACACGACATCACTAAAGAGAATTGCTATTGACCAAATTCTACCCAGTAACTGGAGGGTCACTTCGTGATGGGCTCTGGTCCGGCAGGTCACAGTTAGCCTAAGCGATATGACCCTTACCTTCCATTGGCCAAGTACCTTCGACGTATATCGAACGTTTCCCACGCATCGTACCGCTTGACCGAAGTCATGATAGGAGGTATATCGCAGGGAATTCGTTCACGTACGCCGAGTATATCGAATTTTCTCTCACACATACCGTACCCATGAGGTATATGGTGAGGCAATTCACGTATACTCAGGTATGTGAAATGGCTTGTCCACACGTACCGATTGCCCGCAAGAGTAAGACGTATATCGTGCAAGTCATGCCAAAGGGGGGAACCCATGCCGATTCACCCAACCAACTGAATACCCGCATATAGGTGTCAAACCTAGGACATGCACATTAGATTATCGGTTTCAATCCGAAACTCTGGCAAAATTTTGGGTCGGCCTACTGCCCAAATTTTTACGCATTTTTAAAACGGGACCCTGTCCATGAGCCTGGTTACAATTCCAGCCATGGCTTTGCATATATTAAAAATCCCATTTTTCCAGGCTCGGGTCCCGTCCAGCATTGCATTTAGGAGAATTAAATACAAGTGAGAACATAATAATTGTAATAATCAAGCTGAGTTCCGTCTCCAAAAACATTTCTCCCTTCTTTATCAAAAATTCAAAAAAAAATCTCCCTTCTTTATCAAAAATCCAAAAATAGTTTCTTCAATTTTTCCAAAAATAAATCCCATTCTACGCCTTCTCAGGTTGATCACATGCCCTTGGCCTAGATCCCTATTGGCTTCGGTCTTCAGTCAAATCACCCCGGAGTTTCATCCATTCCTCTACTACTTCTTTCGAGTCCGGAATCCATCCACTTTCCATGGAGAATATAGATCAAGTACCAGTCATACAGCCGGATCTGATGACAGTCCTAGCTCAGCTCGTGTCCAAGATTGACAACCTCCAAACTGAGGTCTGAGAGATGCAACGAAACTAGGTTCCCATTCCTCAAGATCCCGAGGCCCTATTCCCTCGTGCTATGGGTCCGCCCGAGCCTATCTGGGTTTCAAAGAATATCGGCACGCTCCACATTCCCCTCCTGTCAATGGGCCGCCGCCTGCCTAACTTCCAATGTGAAATATTGCCTAGCCTGTGGCTAACCTGCCTGTGGTCGTTGATCCGAAAGAAGAAGAGTTGAATAAAGTAAAAGAGGATCTCAAGATGCTCACCAATAAGTTCAACCAAGTCAGAATCTCTGGGAATTACATGGACTACACCCACATGTCTCCATATCCTAAAGCGTGGTTACTCGAGAAGTTCAAGATGCCAAATATCTAGAAGTTCAGAAAGAGTGGACCCCCGATTGTTCATCTTCGCAGTTATCATCGTTATATGACTCTACTAGGGGCTTCTAAAGAAATGATGGCCCAATTGTTTCAACAAACTTTGAAGGACAGTGCCTTCTGATGGTTTTTATCCCTTGAGGAAACCAGAATCCGTAGTTGGGAGGATGTAGCTCGAGAATTCGTGTCGCAGTACAAATACAACAAAGAGCTTGAGGTCACCCGTCGTGATTTAGAGCTTCTCAAACAAAACCCTGGGGAATCAGTCACTAACTTCATAACCCGGTGGAGAGAGCAAGCATCTACCATGACCAATCGGCCATCTGAAGAAGAATATGTCAACATAGTGAAGAAGAACTTCTTTCCCCATGCCCGAGCGACGATGGGAGGACAATACTATCCCCACTTCCGAGCTCTCAGAGAGGCTGGAGTATAAATCGAGGAAAGCCTTATTAAAATAGAGGTTGAATCGAAAAAGGTGTCCAGACAGTTCACCCTAGAAAGTATGACAAGCCTGCTAGTGCTACAGTCTCAACCATCAATAACATCTCTCAACCAACCACATCATGGGCACCAAAAAGCCACCCTGCCCCCATCTGAAGGGAATACACTCAGCTCCATGCTCCCCTCTCCAAAGTTTACCAAGCCCTTTTAAGTCGAAACCTCATCAAACCCTTAGATCCTCGACCATTGCCAAATCCACTCCCAAGAAACTTGGTCAATGCCCATTGCGCCTTTCACCAAACTACTGGCCATACCACCGACCAATGCTTTCACCTATGAAACATAATCCAAGATCTCATTGACCGGGGTACCATCACCCCACCAACCAATCCTAAGTCAAATAGTACTCACAACCCACTCCGAAATCATGCCAATGCCCTCTTCTTAGAAAAAAACTCGGATTTCGATCCCTCAACTCGAATCACACCCATATACTCTCCTAAACCTCTTCAAACTTGCCCATATTTCCTTCTACACCCTACTAGCCTCCCTGATCAGGCATTATCACTCCTTACCAGAGCATGCATAGCTGTCCGTACCCGTTCTGAAAATGGAAGTATGGAATTGTCAGAGGTGTTAAACTAACTCCTAGAGTTCGAGCTGAAATTGTCCTTACAGATGGTCATCGATTTCCAGAGATTCAGTACACTGTTCTTGGTAGCACAGAAATGGGCCCGAGATTCAGATAAGTGGGTGGTACCAACTGACGAAGTCAACCTAGATGATGTTATCCAGATTATGGCAGAATTATGCGGGCAAACCAACAGCATTTATAGTATTATCAGGTTACTTGACACTTTGAAGCTATAAGGGCGCTTGGTCCCTTCAATCACACATATCCCCACAGAATGGGAGGACCTGTATGAAGAAGTCGTTGAAGTTATGGAATGCATTGACTTTACATGGAAAGACAGAATTGTTATCACCGGATGGGGGGAAAAATTCAAAGATTCGGGCAAAGAACAAGCTTCAGGAACAACTGGCCCAGTAGCCGACATATGTGGGATGATATTATTTGAAGAACTCCTCGGAGAAATAAACAGGGTGACAGAACAACCTGAGATTGACGAGGAAACGAGATTCATGTTCTTCCCTTCTTCAGTAAATCATATGACCAGATCAGGGAGACATTACCAGGTTCCAAACTCACTACCAGCAAATGACAAAGGGAAGGGCGTTGAAAACCTTCCTATGCCAGAGATGACCATCGAGGAGAGCAAGATCCTCGATCAACTGAAGAAAACCCAAGCTAACATCACTCTATGGGGGCTTTTCATGTCTTTCCATCTGCACAGAAATTCTTTAATCAAGTTGCTCACTGGACCTATAGTTCTTCCATCTACCACACGAGAAGAAGCGGAAAATCTGGTCGGATCTTTGACCTCTACCCGAATGCTATCATTTATTGAAGAAGAAATCCCTAGAATTGGGCCGAATTACAATCATGCACTCAACATCTCCGTCGAAGTTATGGGGAAGGCCGTGCCACTCTCTCTTGTCGATAACGGATCCGCCTTGAATGTCTACCCACTGAGAACCTTCAAGTGTTTAGGCCTAAAAGAAAGCGACCTCGCTCCAACCTTTATCGCTGTACGTGCCTACGATAATACCCGCCGGGAGGTGATGGGCTCCATAAAACTTGTAATAGGGGTTGGACCTATAAACCCTGTCGTCGAATTCCAAGTCATAGACATCCCAACTTGTTTCAACCTGTTGCTCGGACGACCCTGGCTCCACAGTATCAAGGGTGTGTCTTCCTCACTCCATCAGAAATTGAAGTTCTTCGCCGATGGGCGAGTCATCACCATTTTGGGAGACGACAAAAATGTTAAGGGTGCAAGCACCAGTAGTCCAATCCTTGAGATACAACACGGGTAAAATGATATGCTCCTATCAGGATTTCGAGTTGAGCCACTCCTACTCCCGGCAGGGGATGATTTTAAAGAAAGGGTTCATCCAGAATATAAACCTCATTGTAATGTCATTGTGATTCAAATGTTCAGAAACATGCACTTTATGCCCGGGCTGGGACTAGGGCAAAGGCAGCAAGGGATACTTGAGCCCGTCGAACTGAAGAAAGCTTTTCCTCCTTGTGGCTTGGGGTACCAACCATCAGAACAAGAGCTTAGAATGATCCACCAGTCTCTACCGAAGAGAAGATTAGACTGCATCCAAACTATACCAGGAGACTCCTTGAATGGACGGTGAACATCAATCTGAATTTGACCTCCTGTGTAGTATAGAAAGGAGGAGGTCAATAAAAAAAAAGATGTTAATTAATCAAAGGTCCAACTGATCACCACGCATGTATTATAAATATGCAGTTATGAATAATCCAGCCAAAGTAATAGGAATTAGACCTAACACGATTCCAAATAGAAAAACTTTAATCATTTTAATTTGTTTCAAAGGAGAAAAAAAGCACACAGACAAGAAGATGAAGCCTGGAATGGAGATCTTTTCCCAAGACAGCTACCCATGGGCCGAAAGTTTCCAACAACAAGTACAACTGCTCATCAAAGATATCGAAGAGACTAAAGAAAGTGATTCCAAAGATTCCGTCAACTTACTGACACTGGGGCTGGCACTCTGCATGGTTCATTCAGGCATTACATTAATGGATCCATCCCATGTAATTAAATCTGCTGATACATCCCTCCTCAACTGGCATGCTGCGTCAATTCTATCTCTTAAAATTTCCCCTAGCCCCAATGTTTACCCTATTTCTTCTTCTGTTGTCTATCCTTGTTCAAATGTAATCGAGACCTCTTTCGATAAGGTTCTCAATGTTATTTTTCCAATCAATGAAATAAACGAAGATTTTGAGTATCTTGTTGTGCCTTACATTAACTGCTTGGATTCTAATCAAAATTTTGATGATGATGATGATGATGATTTTGCAAATGAACAATTCTTAACTGATCTATATAAGGTTAATAATAAACAACATAACCGCGTTCAATTTAATGAAGAAGAGACTGTTGTTATTAATCTCGATTCTAGTATCCAACTGCGCGAGATTAGGATAGGGGCCACCCTTGATGAGCATGAACGCGCACAACTCGGAGAATTGCTAAAGGAGTTCGTGGATGTCTTCGCATGGTCCTATGATGGTATGCCCGACATTGATCCTGAAATAGCTCAGCACGAGATCCCCACCCTCTCAGATTACAAGCCGGTTAAACAAAAATTGAGAAATCTCCGCACTGAATGGTCACTCATTGTCAAGGAAGAGGTGGCCAAATAGTTGAACGTGGGCTTCATTCGTGTGATCGAATATCCCACATGGCTAGACAACATAGTACGTGTGCCAAAATCAGGAGGGAAGGTTCGAATGTGTGTAGACTACCGAGATTTAAATAAAGCTTCTCCAAAGGATGATTATCCGCTACCCAATATTGACATGATCATGGACAACACAGCCAGTCATGCTCTTAAGTCATTCGTCGACGGGTTTTTCGGATACAACGAAATCAAGATGCACCCAGACCACTAAGAAAAAACCGCATTCATCACCCCATGGGGAACCTTTTGCTACACCGTTATACCATTTGGTCTCAAGAATTCTGGGGCTACCTACCAAAGGGCTGCCACAACCATCCTGCATGATCTGATTCACAAAGAAGTCGAGGTTTATGTTGATGATATGATTATCAAGTCCAAAACTAGATAAGGTCATGTTCCCTCTCTCTGGAAGTTCTTCGAATGACTGTGACGGTATCAGATGAGACTCAATCCACAAAAGTGTGTCTTTGGCATTACAAAGGGAAAACTCTTAGGATTCATGGTCAGTGAGAAGGGGATAGAAGCAGATCCTGTGAAACTGAAGGCCATAATTGAGATGCCACCGCCCCGAATAGAGAAAGAAGTTCGAGGTTTTCTTGGGAAATTACAATATATCAGTCGGTTCATCAGCCAGCTAACCTCCATCTGTGAACCAATCTTCAAACTCCTCCGAAAGGATACAACTAAGGTTTGGAACGAGGCCTGCCAAGAAGCTTTTGAACGAATTAAATAATATCTGACCCAACCTCCAGTGCTCATGCCACCACAGCCTGGTCTCCCTTTGCTCCTATACCTAACCATAACCTTCACTGCAGTTGGGGCTTTGCTAGCCCAATACCTTGAAGACTCCCGCGACGAAAGAGCCATCTATTACGCCAATCACAAATTGTCCGGATACGAGGTCAACTACACTTCTTTGGAAAAGGCGTGTGTCGCACTTATCTGGGTCACCCAAAAATTACGACACTGGATGCTCACTTTCCCCATCAAACTTATATCCCGAATGGATCCCATCAAATACCTGCTTGAGAAACCTGCCTTATCCAGTCGAATGGCTCGATGGTTGATGCTCCTAACCAAGTTGATATCATGTACGTCACGCAAAAAGTCGTTAAAGGTAGAGCCATCTCTGACTACCTCGCTGATTACCCCATAGAAGAAGCAGATGTCTAAATCTCCGAATTTTCAGATGAAAATATCCTCTGCACCGCTCAAGACCACCTTCGATGGAAAATGTTATTTGACGACGCTGTTAACAAAAAGGGATATGACATTGGGATACTTCTGATCGCCCTAGATGACTCTTACACTCCCATTGCCATCAAATTGGATTTCCCTTGCACCATTAACATCACGGAATACTAGGCATGCATAGTAGGCCTCAAAGTTGATCTCAAGGAAGGTATTCAATACCTTGATGTCTACGAAGATTCTGCCCTCATCATCAGTCAAGTGCTCAGAAAGTGGAAAGTCAAGAACGAAAAGCTCCAACCCTTCCATGACCACTTAAAAGAGTTAGCCTCCCAATTTTGAGATATCACCTTCCATTACCTACCCTTAGCAAAGAATAACCTAGCCGATGCTCTCGATACCTTGGCCTCTATGGTTGACATTCTCGAAGGAATAACAATGACCCCCTTCCTAGTTCAAAAGCAAAATAAACCAACCTACTGCTACCATATTGAGCTTGTCTCCACCAAAGATCCCGAACTAGCTGATTGCTGGTACTATGATATCTGGTGCCTCCTCAAACATGGTAGGTATCCCTAGGGTTCTAACAAGCAAGACCGAACAACCCTCCAAAGACTGGCTTCCCAGTACATCATCTGTCATAAAGCTTTACTCAAGAGGAATTTCGATGGAACTTATCTACACTGTATTGCAGGGGCCGAGATTGAGAAAATAATGCAGAAAATCCACAGCGGGGAATGCGGCTCCCACATGAATTGTCACATGCTTGCCAAGAAGATCATTCGACGGGGATATTACTGGACCACCATGGCCTAAGACTGCACCACCTATGTCCGAAGATACCTCAAATGCCAACAGTTCTCCAATCTTCAACACCTGCCTCCGCAAGAATTATACAACATGACCTCTCCTTGGCCGTTCTCCACCTAGGGTATCGACATCATAAGGAAGGTTACACCAAAGGCTTCAAACAGACATGAGTTCATCCTGGTTGCCATCGATTACTTCACCAAATGGGTCGAAGCTGAGTCATACGAAGTACTGAACGCCAAGAAAGTGGCCAAATTCCTCAGGAAAAATATCATCTGCCGATATGGGGTCCCACACGAGCTAGTGTCAGATAACGGGTTGCATTTCGAAGCAGAAGTCACAGAAGTAGTCAACGAGTACGGGATTCAAAGACACAAATCTTCTTCCTACCGTCCTCAGACCAATGGTGCAGTTGAAGTCGCCAACAAGAACCTCAAAGCTATCATTAGCAAGATGACCGAAAGTTATAGGGATTGGGCCGATCGGATCCCGTACGCCCTCTGGGGCTATTGAACCTCAAAACCTCAATCCAAACTTCTACTGAGGCTACCCCTTACTCTCTAGTCTATGGCTTGGAAGCAGTCCTACCTGTGGAGCTAGAAATACCCTTGCTATGCATCATGCTCGAAAGCAAAGTTAGCGAAGAAGAGTGGTGCCAAAGCCGTCTCGATGAGCTGACCCTCCTAGATGAAAGGAGGTTAAAATCTCTTTACCTCATACAAGGGTATCATTACCGAATAGCACGATCATTCAACAAGAGAGTCAAGGACCGCGGTGTTCGAGAGGGAGACTTAGCCCTCAAGGAGATAATAGAACCAATCTGGGACCCAAAGGGAAATTCAAGTCTAATTGGAGCGGCCCCTACATTATGAAGAAAATCTTATCCGACGGTGCCGCCATGCTCACTGACCTAGATGGGGAAGAGATGGCTCGTCCAGTCAACCTGGACCGTCTCAAGAAATTCTACCCTTAGTCCAAATCTCGGCGCGCTACAACTCTTCTCATCTCCTTTCTATTCTAAAAAAAAATTCTCTTCATTTCCTCTACCCAGAACTACGTGGGCCTGATCCTCTGCAAAAACTATTTTCAAACAGATAAAAAACTTTTCAAAAAACCTAGAGGTACGTAGGCAGCCCATGCACCTCACATGAGTGCGGTCCTTTCTTTTTCACAAAATACTATTCTTTTCTTACCTCCGAGAACGGCAGTTCATTCTAAAAATACTTGAACAAAAAGATTATGTATGCCTTAGCGATCAGTATAGATAATTCAAAATATAAAATTCATCGAAAGGCACAGCTAGATGATTAGAAACTTGTTTATTTCATTGATAAGAAATTACAGTACGGATTACATAAGAAAAGGAACGGATAACTCCCTTCCCCCTACTACAATAAAAAGCCAAATAAAATCCCCACATCTGTCATCCATTACATAAATAAACTCTCCAAGAGTCCCACCCATAACAACCAGAGGAACCTACACCATCATCATCTACATCCTGAGGTCCCCAAGTTTCCCCTGCCTGAATAGAGTGCCTCAAACACTCCATGGACCGATGAGCCCGAACCATCTTCAAAAAGACCACAACACCCCCTTCCATGGTGTTGGATAAAACAAGCCATCTTTATCCAGTCTCCACTTCCAATATCTTGCTGACTACTTTTCCTCACAACCACTTCATATAATCTTTTGGGATATGCCAATCCTTCTCGACAGACTAAGAGGGACGGGTCGACGGACGCCGATTTTCCCACAGAGATCCGAGCAACAGACGCAAGCGCTCAGTCAAATCTTCTATCCAAAAGAAATTTGAGATCCGAGGTGGCACGACCTGGGCCCAGCCAAATTAGCGCAGAAGCTGCCAAGGGAAATAAAAGGAGGTCTGCCTGAGACCAACCAGCCGCACATATAAATACTCTTCTAGCTCCATAACAGGCTGCAACTTCCCCCACCAAGGCACTGACCAATACAAACCATGAGCCCCATATTCCATAAGACAATTCTCCCAGCTCTCAACATACAGGCCAACGCTAATGAAGTGGTGCGAAAAGAAGTTGGGTATAGCCAACAAGGGATACTCTGGAGGAGTCGCCAAGCGAAATATTTCAGAAAACCACATGAACAACATCACGGGGATACCCCTCAAAAAGTCAGAACGACCTTCTTTCCAGGCATCCAGGGCATTCAGAGTCTCCGCCAGTATCACCGCCACAGGATTGTGATGGTATGATATCCATGAGGTAATGGTTGTAAGTTGCGGGTCCACCAGCAGTTCCCCAGTCACCAACAACAATTTTGAAACCAGACCCAGAAGGAAGGCTCCAGCATATCCAGCATCACCTACTTCCCACAAATGCACGGACTGCAGCACCACCGGGAGGGAGATCATTCCTCCAGCAACTAATGATCTGGACGTCGAAGGCGAAATATGAAGAAGCCCGACCAATAAATCCCTGGGAGAACAGGAAAATTCGGGCAAAGCCGTAGCAACACTGGGATTTACACCCAGCATGGAAGAAAACTCCTCGTAGGTAGGACAAACTTCATCCAACCCAAAGCGGAATACATGGTATTCGGGGTACCAGAATTGTACCGCCGCCATCAGCACGTTCCACTCAATAGGTCGATTGCGCCACAAGAAGACTCGACGCATGTTGAAAGCATCATAGTCGACATTATAAGAGAACATTGCTTCCAAGGCTTCGACGTAGTTGGAAAACTCAATGCTACCAGGGAGAGCCATCTTGTAAGACTAAGAAATAATTGCAAGTATGTGAAAATGCAAAAGTGTGATGAAAGCACTCCACCCTTCCTCCCTTTTATACTTGAAAACCCTCACAAGGGACATAACCCCTGCAGAAATAGAAGGGAATACTACCCCACAAGGTACCAAAGGCTGAAGAGGGTACCAATCAAAGCTTTGAATTGATGGGACTGGACTGAACTGTCGATAGGCAGGACAGGGTGCTTGCCGATCGGTAACTACCCATTTTTAGAAATTTCCCTCTTTTTCCTTTTTTGTCAAAATCAGAAAACTCAATAAAAATAAATTGATATTCTCAACAGAATTTCAAAATCCCTTAAATTTCCTTTTTTTTAATCAAGAACTTTCCTTCACAAAATTCCAAAAATATTCCTTTTTTTTACGGTCTCAGAAGCAAAGTAAAAAGCGCATGTGCATGCATTCGTCATTAAATAAAAGATAATAAAAAACTCCATTGCATTGAATATATCTATTTTCTGTGTTACATCATCTTTGTAGGAAATAAAAAGAAAAACAAAAAAACAACGGGACTCAACCGGAACCCACATTCTCTCTCTCTCTCTCTCTCTCTCTCAAGAACTTCCACCCCTGCGACGTGTTCTCTTTCCCCTATGGTGAGACGATGCGCCACCACTACCCGAGCCAGATTCCTCTCCGGACGAAGCAGACGGCACCAAGTAAGAAGTAATAGGCACCGCGTCCCGAATATGGGCAGTCGCCGAAGATATCCAGTCTCTGATGTCCCTTAGCTAAGTGGTCGACACCCGAACTTGCTGCAAGGAAAGGCCAAATCAGTATCAAAGAAGAAATGACCAAAACAGAAAAGAAAGAAAGAGAGGAACAGAAAATTATACCGCAGGTCGAAGGGCCTCCTCTGTTAAACCCAACTCCTTTGGATCCATCGCATGAGGACGATGCAGCATAGGCACCATCCCTCCGTCATCCCGTCGAATGTTGTACGAAGGAGTGTTCAACCGCACGAAAGGAACCTCTGAGGTAACCGCCGCCGCAGATGTCGTCGGACTGCCGCCACTGTGGGAATATCCCACCGCCCGACTCGAACCCGCAGCAAGGAAAGGCAGGGCATCATATATGCTGGGTGCTATCAACCAGCTCGTCACAAAGTCCATATAGTCATAGGGTGCAGCCGTATCGGTGTACAACAATTAGGACTCGCCAATCATCGCCGCGATCCTCTCATCCTCCGACAGCAGTCGCTCCCTCCTCATAGACATAGGAGGCGGCGCAGGTGGCACCACCACATCCTCCTCAGAAATCTGACGAACCACCCTCTCCCCGAGATACCAAGAATGGACGAACTCGTGCGCTAGCAAACGCCTCATCCACGCATTCACCCCGGTTGCCCCCACATACTGAATAGTTTTCCCCCAGGGATAAAAGGTCACCTAAAATCTCCAAGCAAGCATAAATTAATATAAGATTAGAAGGTGAAAAAACCAAGACTGAAATGGAAAGAGTCTTACCCTACCACTGGTCAGGTCATTCAAGACCTGACACACCGCCTCCAGAGAGAGAGATCCCATCGATTGTCGATTGGCCTTACGCCATCGATATAATCGACAGAAGTCCCCAACAGTGTCGTCCTTCAAAGCGATCAGCGGGGTATTGCACCCAATCACCTCATAGAACCACGTCTGAATTCAAAAGCAAAAAGAGACGCATAAAGAAAATGCGAATGCATGAAAGGAAAATGCGAGTGCATGAAAAGAAATGCGCAAATTAAAGAATACCTCAAGAAGGTACGTGGCCCCAGTAAAGGTCTGCCGAAAGCATCGGATGAATGCATCCAGAGAAGAGTAAAGGGTCGCCAAAGTCAAACTCCCCCAGTCATAGAAAGGGATGTTCGAAAACATCCTCCGGTATGGCAAGAACCACAAATGGATGACGTCGCCGCTCGATGCCACCATGAAACCGCCCAACACCAGAAAAATGAATAACTAGGCCATCTGCCTCACCTGTAGCCCATCCTCCACATCAATCTCCCTACCTAACAGAACATCCTTCAGCAGGGACAGCCGGATAGAATCCCCAGAGACTATCCTACCTACGTCACCAAGTGCCGCTCGCACTGCCCCCGGTCTCACCCGCAAAGAGCGATCTACCTCTATCTGCTCTCCATCACAATCCAGCCCCAACAGCTATTGCACGTCTATGGGAGTCACAGTCATCTCCCCGAAGCCAAAATGGAAGGTGTGGGTAGTATCCCACCACCTCTCTCCCAAAGCACACAAGACTGCTGTCAAACGAGGTGTCCCATTCAGCGCAGATGCCAACCTCCCAAAATCCGCTGATGAGACCACCCAACGCACCACATGTGGGAGATGCTCCCAGACATCCCTGAGCCCCGTCGTCCTACGGGTACGCACGTTCTTCAAGGAAATATCAGACTGGGAAAAAAGAAAAATCTCATCAGAAGTGAAGAAAGAAAAAATCACCCAAAAAGGAAAGGAATGCCAAAGGTCAGGTTACTTACATAACTGCTGGGAATCACTCTCGAAGAGCGATGAAGCGATGGCTCCCACAGCAAGGTCCGCTCATCTGCAACAAGCTCAAACGCATCAAAAGAGTTCTCACTCCCCAAAGCAAGAGGCACCCTGTCCCTCCAAACCACATTCGCCCAGTCATCAACGGTCAACCACTCCCGATGGACTGCGGCGCTCACAAAAGCGGCCATTTCTTGAAGATCGGAATGCTAGAACGATTTGCAGAGAAATCGTAGAAATAGAGAAATAAAAAAAAGCTGTGGAAAATGAAGGGATTTTCCCCCTTTATATAGGATGCCCGATCGGCACTGACGCCTCACCTTCCCGAGGTAGCCCAAAAATCTGTGCCACTACCAAATGGCACCCCTCATACCATGCCGACTGGCACCCCACCTTAAATTTCTTACAGAAATTCCCAGAAAATACCATAAAGCCCCAAAAAATCCCCAAAAAATTACTAAAAATCCCAGGATGGATTTAGAACATTTTCACCAAGAAAATTCCGCACTCCCTCAAGCAGAACCTCTCTTCCCCAGCAGAATCCTCAAAAACTCAGTGAATCTCCTCCCGGCAAAGCTCCAAAGGATCTCTAAGGATTGCCTGATCACTTCCCTAGGGGAATTCTCTTACAACACCAAAATAGGTTGTGCCCCCTGCGAGGTCTCCTAAGGAAACAAAAGCTTCCCCAGCTATCAGCTCCCCAACTGAGATCAAAATCACAAGGCACTTTATCCAGCGGAATCAAAATCCAATCTTTAACCACTCTTGGGCCAGAATTGACCCCAGTCTTGGATCGTCACCTGAGTTAGGTCAGAATTGAGCTCGATCCTCGATTGTCACCACTCTTGGGTCAGAATTGACCCCAATCTTGGATCGTCACCTGAGTTAGGTCAAAATTAACCTCAGTCCTCTGTCGTCACCACTCTTGGGTCAGAATTGACCTCGGTCTGGGATCATCACCTGAGTTAGGTCAAAATTGACCTTGGTCCTCGGTCGTCACCACTCTTGGGTCAGAATTGGCCCCGGTCTTGGATCTCACCTAAGTTAGGTCAAAATTGACCTCGGTCCTTGGTCGTCATCACTCTTAGTTCAGAATTGACCTTGGTCCTAGATCGTCATATGAGTTGGGTCAGAATTGACCCCGGTCCTCGGTCGTCACCACTCTTAGGTCAGAATTGACCTTGGTCTTGGATCGTCACCTAAGTTAGGTCAGAATTGACCTCGGTCCTCAGTCGTCACCACTCTTGGGTCAGAATTGGCCCCGGTCTTGGATCGTCACCTGAGTTAGGTCAGAATTGACCTCGGTCCTCGATCGTCACCACTCTTAGGTTAAAATTGACCTCGGTCTTGGATTGTCACCTGAGTTGGGTTAGAATTGACCCCGATCCTCGGTCGTCACCACTCTTAGGTTAGAATTGACCTCGATCTTGGATCGTCACCTGAGTTAGGTTAGAATAAACCTCGATCCTCGGTCGTCACCATTCTTGGGTCAGAATTGACACCGGTCTTGGATCGTCACCTGAGTTAGGTAAAAATTGACCTCAGTCCTCGATCGTTACCACTCTTGGGTCAGAATTGACCCCGGTCTTGGATCGTCACCTGAGTTAGGTAAGAATTGACCTTGGTCCTCGATCATCACCACTCTTGGGTCAGAATTGACCCTGGTCTTAGATCATCACCTGAGTTAGGTCAGAATTAATCTCGGTCCTCGGTCGTCACCACTCTTAGGTCAGAATTGACCTCGATCTTGGATCGTCACCTGAGTTAGGTTAGAGTTGACCCCAGTCCTTGGTCGTCACCACTCTTAGGTCATAATTGACCTCGGTTATTAGATCTTCACCATAAGCCCGCAGGTTCGGCTTTGACTCGTAGAATTGGTCATCCCCCAACATTACTTCAGGTCCTCAGAATCCACCTAAACCTTTGATCATCATTCCATCCCCAGCACACTCCTTATGTTCTCATAATCGGCCTCGACCCTCTGAATCGATCATACTCCCTCAAAATCATGATGTGGTGTCTATTCGACGGTCATCATTTGCTCCAAACTCACCCGTCGAGGGGATCTATAGACACCTGAAAAAGTGGAATCCTCGGGTTTTGAATAATTCACTCAATTAAAAAATATTTAATTTCCTTTTCGTATAAAAAACAATATAGAGATGATGCGGAAGCGTTGTAAAACAGGTGATGGTTCAACTTCAAAAATAACAACAAGTTTTAATTTTTCAAAACAAATTAAAACATAATTCAAGTCCTATTAAATAGAACCAAGTCCTAGAATTTGCCTAAGTCATAATTTTCAATTATCCAAAGTTAGGCGAAACCAGTTTTAGCAAATGACTTGAATAAACCAAATTTACCCAATATTTAATTTAGTCCCAAATTAAATGAGTGTGATAATAAAACCAAATTAATTCTAAGCATGCGTTCTAAATTATGATGCAAGATAAAATAAACAATATCACACTACGCCGAGATGTACGAGGAAAAACCCAAGACGGGAAACAACCTCGGACGGCCCTAGCCACAAGTCCACTAGATATGGAATTACAATTACAAGACAGGTAGACTTACAACGACTGACTCGATCCCTCTCAAGCCTCGACGCTCCTTCTCGTAGAAACCTCTTCCTAGCGGATAACCTCGGAACACCACCGCGGTCTCGGAATCCACCGATGGGACTTTATATGGTCACCGTCACCCAAGCATGGAGCCTTTCTCCGTGTGGGTAGAATCTCAACAAAAGTCTTCTTTGTGATGGGGTGTAGAAGCAAACCCGAAATGTCTCTTAAATTCGGTAGAGAAAACCGGTGCCAAAAACTCCAAGCAAAGATATGTATATATAGAACTTGGAATAAACAACAATGGGTGTAAACTAAGTGTTTAAAGATTTTTCTTTAAGTTGAAGAACACTCAAACATGAACATTTTCCTTTTTTAAAATGATCTCTCAAACTCTCTCTAGGAGATGTATTAGGATGGAAAAGTTATCTTGGAAAATGTGTTTCCCGCACATAATAATGTATGAAAAAAGTTGGTTGAAAACCAAGTGGAGGAGTGGGGAAAAACTGCAAAAAACTGCCAAATAACTGTTCCCGCTGGAATCTCGTTCGAACGAACTTGATTCTCGTTCGAACGAGACTTCTAACGAGCAACCAGCCTGGGCTCGTTAGAAGTTCGTTAGATACCTCGTTAGAACGAACATTCATTCGAACGACATATCGAACGACTGACCAATTAGGGTCGTTGGCAAAACTCGTTCGAACGAAACTGGTTCGAACGACAAAACTGGTTCGAACGAAACTGGTTCGAACGACAAAACTCGTTCGAACGAAATCTGGTTCGAACGAAAAAACTCGTTCGAACGACATTTCTAACGAACGACCAGAAAGTTTGTAAAATTCAATTTTGGCCCAGAAACTTTTATATACTTATATTAAAGTTCTAATTGATTCTTTCTGAAAATAAAATGCAGTTTTTATTACACCTAACACCCAATACAAATTGTTCCAAGATCCTATATAAATATAATTACATTCATACCTTGGGAGCATGGAACCTTAGTTGATGACGAGAAACGAGGCACGCAAATCGGCATTTTGATGAAGCTTTAAATTCTTTGCCGCTACGTCTTCAACATACACTTCATAGGCTTGATAATATTACAATAAATACTATCCTATGAATAAATGTTTTTGTCCGGAATTGAGCCAAAACTATATATGGACTCAATTGGAAATTTGTGTCCTTACAAATCTCCCCCTTTGGCTATTCCGGGACAAAAACCAAACAAAAATCCTAAAGGGCCGTCAAGCTCTACTAGACTCAAAACATAACCCGCCCAATCTTGACTCAACCCAAGGATCAAACGCTTTGCCATAGAAAGATGCCGCTTTAGAATAATTCCTGCACACTTAAGCAAACTCATCAAATGCATAGGGAATATCAGAATATTAAATGCAATTAATTAATTACTCCCCCTAAATTAATTCTCCCTTTAAACGCATGACCTACTTAGAAATACGTCTCCCCCTAAGATAAATCTCCCCCAAATGAAGATACGATAATAATAGGATTAGATACCATTTCTCCCCCTATCATCATTCTCCCCCTTTTTGTTCGGGAATAGGCAAAGGATAAAGAACTAATAAAAAGCATGTGGAAGCTTAAATAAAAGACATGACGGCATATGGGCAATAAAAGCAAGGCAAAGACAAACAAATATCATATGTATATATACTATAAAGATACCAATAAGTACGTGCATATATAGATAGATATAAACACACACATGACACAAAATACAATAAGTTTGCACACTCGTATGGCAAAAATGTGTCATATGGAAACGGAAGTGTAGGGGTGTGAACTAGCAACAATTAAATTTAGACCCAAACACTTAAGAAACGTTCACGGAGTTCTCATTTGATTGCAAACTTCATCACAGTTAAATATAACCTCATGTGACAATATAAAGATTGAACTCAATGAACAAACATACACAATGCATACAAGCCTAGCATGATGATGATTCTACAAACCAAATAGAGTCATAACATTAAAGACAACTAGGATAAACGGACATTGTGCAGACCGTTGATATACCATCCAATTCTCCCTCAATGAGAATATATATTCTTTTATTTTTGAATGAATATAGCAAACAAACATAGGCCTTGGCAATTGCTTTCTTTTAAATGCCAAATATTCTGTTTTTAGGCCTTTGGATCACGTATTTCTTTTAGATCCAATCAACGGTGGCTTACTATCGCAAAGGATTTAATTTATCCTTTCGGAGCCCTTCCCCGTGCATATATTAATTTATCATGTTTTCATTTTTCGCACAAATCTCACATGCAACGAATTTTGACATGCACTAGTCCTCCTAGGTTATAGATACGTAGATGACTAGATTGATAGGAGAACACCTCAAAAAGCTCAAATATAACATGTGACATTAAGATTTCAAAAGAGCTCGTGCATGTGTGAAAAGAGGCATATAGAAATAGAATCCATTTAAACAATACAAAATCCAACTACTCCATATAAAACATGGTAAAGAACATTTTAAGGATTGAAAATCTACACCAAAAGTTCTAGCCACATGGAAGTGTAAACGATAGGATTCAAACACAAATATATGCCACATAAAGTGTGTCAAACAAAAATACACACAAAACAAAATCTTTTTGAGTTTTTAACATTTTTAATCAAAAATAAATATTTACTCAAAAGGACAAACAAAAATCATTTGTATTTTTCATTAAGCTTAAATGAAATAAATAAAACACAAATGATAAACAAAAATCTTTTTATATTATGCAGTCGATTCAAACACAAAATATAATACAAAAAGATAAACAAGTCATAATTTCTAGCATGTGATATGAAAAAGGCAGTGACTAGAAAATGACTAAACAAGCATACATTTAGCATATGAATATAGCATGAAGTACAAACGCTAAAGTATGCAAACACTAACACATTTATCCTTTAGATTTAGCAAGGGAGGAGGCATGTGTAAGTAAATGAGAATCAAAATCCCTATTTTGTAAGGCAACCAAGTCGGATTTCCTAACCCAAATTAATGAAGAATTACTATCTTGGGGTGTAGGAACGTTAGCTATCGTGGTTACTTTACTATGGGATTTTTTAGGAATTCGTTTAAGATCTAAACAAAATTTCCTAAGATGACCTTGTCGACCACAATGTGTACAACTGAGAACATGTCGAAAAGATTTACTTAAGGAGTGATCTTTAAAGGTATTCCTAGTTGATTCTCCTAAAACATTGGTTTGGGCATTATGAGTAAATTCATTACAAGGATTGAAGCCTAAACCACAAGTGTCATTTTTAATTTGGACTGTTCCAAACATTTTATCTAGTTTTTCTGAACGACATTCCAAATCAAATTTGACATTACTAGAGTCTTTTAATTTATTTTCCAATTCAACAATGTTAGATTTTAGTAAACCATTACGCTCTTCAAAAACAAGAAGCTCCTTTTTCAAGGATTCCATTAAACCCCTAAGGCTATCTCTCTCGCCTTCTACGTATTCTAGCTTCTCTCGGAGAGTCCTCTCACGTGTCCTAAGGTCTTCTATTAAGGCACTATCATCAACGACCTTGACACTCTTTCTTAAACAAGCTTCTAACTTCAAATTAGTTCTTTTCAAATTAATAGATTCTTTATATAATTCATGAAAAGCATTTTGAAGTTCACTCACATCAACCTCTTCTTCATTTTCACTCTCACTTTCTTCTTCACTCTCACTATCATTAAAAACAAGGGAATCATGAACAATGACCTTGGAAGTGGCATGTCCAATCGTGTCATCAATCGATGAGTTCTCATTATCACTCACATGACTAGCCATAAAAGCCACAAAATTTTTCTTAGTGGGGGAATCGGGCTTTTCTTCCTTATCACTATCACTAAGGGTTGCATTATATGAAATAGGTCGCTTACCATCTTTCCTTAGTTTAGTGGGGCACTCATAAAAACACTTATTAGACTCGTCCCTATCTAAATGTTCATTACTAGGTTTAGGGATTTTCTCGGCTTTAGAAATCTTCTCGCTTTTATCATGTTTAGAAGTATCAAATTTCTTAAAATCATTTTTAACTTTATCTTTGTTAAATTTAAGAAATTTTCTAAATTTACGAGCAAACAAAGCCATGTCTTCCGAGTCACTATCACTATCGCTCTCTACTACTTGTTTGACCTCTTTTCGGGCTTTTAAAGCAACGCCCTTTTCGATTTTCTTTTCATTTTTAGAGGGAAACATATCCAGTTCATAGGTTTGTAAATCACCTACAAGCTCTTCTAATTTCGTAGAGGCTAAAGTGGGTAAAGAATTTAAAACGGTCACCTTTGGAATAAATCTATCGGGTAGGGACCTTAAAATTTTCTTTACAACACGGTCGTCAGGTATTTTCTCTCCCAAGTTAAAGGATGAATTAACAATATCAGAAAGTCTAGCATAAAATTTATCAAAAGTTTCTTTTTCATCCATTTTGATAGTTTCAAATTGAGTGGTGAGGTTTTGGAGTTTAGAAGCTTTAACGACACTAGTTCCTTCATGAGTTAATTGCAAAATATCCCAAGCTTCTTTAGCGGTTTCACATGTCATAATACGTCGGAATTCATCCGGTGCGACAGTGCTAAACAAGGAATTTAAACCACGGGAATTAAAATTAGCAAGTTTAAACTCATTTTCAGTCCATCTATCGGCGGGTTTGATAACACGTTCATTTTCAACTAAATAAGTTGGTGGGGAGTATCCGGTAACAACAGACATCCAAACTCTCTCGTCGATAGATTTTAGTGCCGATCACATTCGCGCTTTCCAATACGCGTAGTTTGAACCATCGAAAATAGGAAATTTTGAAAATGGGGAAAAATCCATTTTAGCCAAAAAGTAAAGGATCTTAACGAAATAATTTATCATTTTTGGCTCTGATACCAATTTGAAGAAGTGGAATCCCCGGGTTTTGAATAATTCACTCGATTAAAAAATATTTAATTTCCTTTTCGTATAAAAAACAATATAGAGATGATGCGGAAGCGTTGCAAAACAGGTGATGGTTCAACTTCAAAAATAACAACAAGTTTTAATTTTTCAAAACAAATTAAAACATAATTCAAGACCTATTAAATAGAACCAAGTCCTAGAATTTGCCTAAGTCATAATTTTCAATTATCCAAAGTTAGGCGAAACCAGTTTTAGCAAATGACTTGAATAAACCAAATTTACCCAATATTTAATTTTGTCCCAAATTAAATGAGTGTGATAATAAAACCAAATTAATTCTAAGCATGCGTTCTAAATTATGATGCAAGATAAAATAAACAATATCACACTACGCCGAGATGTACGAGGAAAAACCCAAGACGGGAAACAACCTCGGACGGCCCTAGCCACAAGTCCACTAGATATGGAATTACAATTACAAGACAGGTAGACTTACAACGACTGACTCGATCCCTCTCAAGCCTCGACGCTCCTTCTCGTAGAAACCTCTTCCTAGCGGACAACCTCGGAACACCACCGCGGTCTCGGAATCCACCGATGGGACTTTATATGGTCACCGTCACCCAAGCATGGAGCCTTTCTCCGTGTGGGTAGAATCTCAACAAAAGTCTTCTTTGTGATGGGGTGTAGAAGCAAACCCGAAACGTCTCTTAAATTCGGTAGAGAAAACCGGTGCCAAAAACTCCAAGCAAAGATATGTATATATAGAACTTGGAATAAACAACAATGGGTGTAAACTAAGTGTTTAAAGATTTTTCTTTAAGTTGAAGAACACTCAAACATGAACATTTTCCTTTTTTAAAATGATCTCTCAAACTCTCTCTAGGAGATGTATTAGGATGGAAAAATTATCTTGGAAAATGTGTTTCCCGCACATAATAATGTATGAAAAAAGTTGGTTGAAAACCAAGTGGAGGAGTGGGGAAAAAATGCAAAAAAACTGCCAAATAACTGTTCCCGCTGGAATCTCGTTCGAACGAACTTGATTCTCGTTCGAACGAGACTTCTAACGAGCGACCAGCCTGGGCTCGTTAGAAGTTCGTTAGATACCTCGTTAGAACGAACATTCGTTCGAACGACATATCGAACGACATATCGAACGACTGACCAGTTAGGGTCGTTGGCAAAACTCGTTCGAACGAAACTGGTTCGAACGACAAAACTCGTTCGAACGAAACTGGTTCGAACGACAAAACTCGTTCGAACGAAATCTAGTTCGAACGAAAAAACTCGTTCGAACGACATTTCTAACGAACGACCAGAAAGTTTGTAAAATTCGATTTTGGCCCAGAAACTTTTATATACTTATATTAAAGTTCTAATTGATTCTTTCTGAAAATAAAATGCAGTTTTTATTACACCTAACACCCAATACAAATTGTTCCAAGCTCCTATATAAATATAATTACATTCATACCTTGGGAGCATGGAATCTTAGTTGATGACGAGAAACGAGGCACGCAAACCGGCATTTTGATGAAGCTTTAAATTCTTTGCCGCTACGTCTTCAACATACACTTCATAGGCTTGAGAATATTACAATAAATACTATCCTATGAATAAATGTTTTTGTCCGGAATTGAGCCAAAACTATATATGGACTCAATTGGAAATTTGTGTCCTTACAACACCCCATTTCGTTACCCCCCAACTCTCCTTAGGTCCCTAGCACCTTCCTTTCATTACTACAAACCTAGGTTATGTCCCGAGTACTGACCTAGAAGCCATCGGGCACTCCCTGGCTCAGTGTGACCAAAAAGTCAAACTCTTTCTCTCGACCAAGACTCAATGAATATTTGAAGGGGGCTGAATCCCCTTTCTAACGGACCGCCCCATGCATGATTCCGACTTACCATGCGGACGAACGATCCGTTTGCATTCGAAACTTAACCCAGAGGCCACCAGGCGCTCCCGAGCTCTGTTTGACCTATGTCAACTCTTCAGCTCGACCGAGGCTAAATGAATCTTTAAAGGGAACTAAATCCCCTTTCCAACAGTCCATCCCATGCACGATTGTGGCTTTCCATGCGGACGAACGATCCGTTTGACTCCAAGAGGTCACCGAATGCTTCCCGGGACCGGTTGACCAAAGTGAACTTCCCAAATTGGGTCAAACTCTTTGGAATGTTGAAGTATATCTCCTAACCTTTCCAAGGTCTGCCCCGTACGCGATTTAGATTTACCATGCGGAGGAACGATCTGTTTGCGTTCGAACGATTCCCCGTCCAATGGACCGATAAACGCTTTCGAGCCATATTTGACCCAAAGTCAACTCCCGAACCTGGGAGCGGTCCAAAGGACTTTCAAAGGTCTCTGAATTAACTTTCCAACATTATGCCCCAATTTTCCAACCTTGGAGCCATATTCGACGGTTTGCTATCGGCAGTCGATTTTTCGAAAAAGCCTGAAGCGCACTGCGAAATGGCAGGTTCCAGACCCTGCCAATCGGCAGGTGCCGATAGGCAGGAACAGTTATATGACGATCGGCAGTTACCTGGGCCTATCAAATGAGGCCTTCACCTCATTTGCAAAGGGGGCCCAGATCTGATCAAAATCGCTCTCAGCGAATCCCAAAAACCTCTCTTGAAGGCAGCGCGATTTCAACATCCAAATCCCTTTTTTACTTCCACTTTTCATCATCCTTTTCATCAAACTTGGTGAATTAGACACTCTCCATCATCATCCAAGTGCAAGGTCTGCACTCCAACATTCAAGATCAAGCTCAAGGTCTCCAAGAAGGTCCATCTTTCTCATATTCCTCTCTAAATTCTCTTAAATTTGCAATAACTTGTTTTATTACTTAGCATTTTTATTATCTCATTTCACATATCTTAATATACTTTTTTATTTAGTATTATTGCACATCTCCTATTTTCATATAAATAAAATACAAAAAAACAAGAAAAAGAGGGTTTGCTCATAAATTCCAAATAGGGATTCTCAAACTTTTCTCACAACTAAAATACTTTTTCCACACACACACACACACTCACAAATAAGAGATCCCCCATTTGGATTTATGGGATAAACCCCACCCCTCGTTTTGTATGCGAACTACGTGGACTTTGATGCCTTTATAGGCTACGTAGGCATCTCGGGATAAAACCCGAGACTCGAGTCCTTTTTCCCACTTTTTCTCTCATTTTCTATCTTCTCTAAATCTAATCTTCTCTAAACAAATTGTGACAAGGGCTACATACCTCGTCTTCCTCGATGGTTGCCTTTCCTAAGACCTCGATCGAAATGGTCCTTCCCATATCTGTCTTCATTGTCGAGGCCAGCCTTGCCAATGCATCAGCGTGGTTGTTACTTAGTCGAGGCACTCTCTTCAGTTTTGCTTCTTCAAAATATTCTAACAACCTTCTTACCCTCTTTAAGTATTTGGTCATCCTTTCGTCTTTGGCCTTGTATATCCCCAGTACTTGATTGACAACCAACCTTGAGTCACTATGGAGTAGGAGTCGCTTTACTCGAAGAGTTGTTGCCAATAAGAGACCTGCTATCATGGCCTCATACTCGGACTCGTTGTTTGAGGCCTGGAAGTTGAATCTCAAGGCGTATTCAATGTTGGCGCCATCTGGAGCCGAGAGTATTAGCCCCGCACCGCTTCCACTATCATAGGAAGAGCCATCAACAAAGACGCTCCAGACGTCTGTATCTGATGAGAAGACCCCTTCTGTCATAACTCCTTTCTTGAAGAGGTATCGATCCTCTTCATTTTCTTCTATTCTGCTCCGGGTTTTGCCTGAGATGACCTCTTCCCGATCTCGGAAGATGTTTGGTGCCGTCTCTTCCGAATTTCGAAAGACACTACGGTTTGTCTCTTCGGCATCCTCTAGGCCTTTCTCTGTCTCGGCCTCTTCCCAGGTGAACTCTGCAACAAAGTCTGCGAAGGCCTGCCCTTTGATGGTTGTCCTAGGCTGGTAAGTAAGATCATATTCTCCTAGTTCGATGGCCCAGGTCATCAACCTCCCGAACTTCTCAGGTTTATGTAGGACCTGCCTTAGTGGGGAGTCGATGAGGACTACCATGGAGTGAGCTTGGAAGTGAGGCTTCATTTTTTTTGAGGAATGTATTAGGGCACAAGCCAACTTCTCCATACGTGGATAATTTTGTCCAGACCCCTGAAGGGCCTTACTGTTGAAGTACACAGGACTTTGGATCCCATCCTCTTCCCGTATGATGGCCGCGCTGATGGCTGATTCAGAGACTGCCAGATACACAAACAACCTTTCTCCTGCGATAGGCCGAGACAGCAATAAGGGAGATCCTAAGTAGGACTTGAGTTGGTTGAAGGATTTTTCACACTCTTCGTCCCATTGGAAGGCCTTTCTTAGAACTTTAAAGAATGGCAGACACTTGTCCGTTGCCCTTGAAATAAACCTGTTAAGGGCAACCACTCTTCCCGTGAGTCTTTGGACATCCTTGATACTCCTATGAGTCTTCATGTCAAGTAATGCCTTGATTTTCTCAGGGTTCGCTTCAATTCCCCTCTGGTTAACGATGAACCCCAGGAACTTCCCAGCTCCTACTCCGAAGACACACTTTGCTGGGTTGAGTTTCATTTTGTACGAGTCCATAACATCGAAGGTCTTCTCAAGGTCTGCTACATGAGTACAAGCTTTCAAGCTCTTCGTTAGCATATCGTCTACATACACCTCCATGGTCTTACCTATTTGCTCTTCGAACATCTTATTGACAAGATGTTGATATGTTGCCCCTGCATTTTTCAGACCGAAGGGCATCATTTTGTAGCAGTACGTCCCTTTGTCAGTAATGAAGTCTGTCTTCTCAGAGTCTTCAGCGTCCATGAAGATTTGGTTATAGCCTGAATAAGCATCCATGAAGCTCATGAGCTCGTGCCCCGCCGTTGCGTCCACCATTTGGTCTATCCGAGGTAAGGGATAGTTGTCTTTTGGGCAAGACCTATTCAGGGCAGTGAAATCCACACACATTCGCCACTTCCCATTGGCCTTAGGCACGATGACCGCATTTGAGGGCCACTCCGGATAGGTTACTTCTCTTATGAACTCGGCCTCTTCCAACTTTTTGACCTCTTCTCGGATGATGTCGTACTTCTCCCTGGAGTAGACTCTTCATCTCTGCTTGATCGGCTTGGCATCTCTGTCCACATTGAGCTTGTGGCTCATGACCTCAGGGTCGATGCCAGGCATGTCTGCGTGGCTCCATGCGAAGACACTCTGTCTCCTCCTGAGGAAGTTTATCAGCTCTTCCTTGATTCCTGGCTCTAGGGCCTTGCCTACCTGGACGGTTTTTTTCGGCTCGTCCTCATTGAGGACGATGGATTCTACCTCTTTCGCGACCTCTCCCTTTTTCAACTTTATTTCATCTCTTGGGTCAAGTGTGTCAATGCTATAAGTAGTGGTTTCCCTCTTATGGGATTCCCTCTCTTCGGCCGAGTTGAAGTAACATTCTCGTGCCGTGGTCTGGTACCCTTTCACTTCCCTACTCCATAAGGAGTCGGGAATTTTAGCATCTGATGGACCGTCGACGACACAGCTTCAAACTCTTTAAGGGCCACCCTTCCTATGATGAGCTTGTAGGCCGAGAAGACATTCTCGTCCATAACGAAAAAGTTTATCTTCTTGTTCATCCTCTTAGGCCACTCATCACCCATCCGTACGTCCATCTCATACATGCCCAAGGGGTGGACCTTTTCGCCACTGAAGCCTATCAATGGGTGATGCTAGGGCACCAGCCTTGCCCTGCTAAGACCTAGGCTCTTGAAGCAAGGCCAGAACATCACGTCTGCTGAGCTCCCCCCGTCTATAAGGATCCTCCGTACCTCGCACCCATGCACCCTTGTTGTTATGACCAGTGGGTCATCATGGGGGGATAAGATACCCTTGAAGTCGAGTCTGGAAAACCCCACTATGAGGGTGTACATGTCTACCTTCTTCCTCTTCTGCACTGTATCGGAAGACGTAAGATTCACAACTTCAAGCTTGGCCACTGACCTGGCCTCTGTTACATAAGCCTTCATGTCAGCTACTTCAGAGCCACCTCCTGCAAATCCCCCACATATGGTTCTAACACCAAAGGAGATCATACCGACTCTCTTCACCGGGGTATTGTCATCTTTTGGCAGAAGATCTGGATCATCTTCATCATCTCCTTCTGAACCATCGTCTCTTCTGGCCGGGACATTGCCACGGCATCTATCATTTCTTCTTTTCTTAGGGTCATCTCTTCCACCCTTTGGAGCCTTACCATCCACATACTTCCTCAGCTTTCCAGACTTTAACATCTTCTCAATCTCATCTTTTAAGGCGAAGCATCTATCCGTGACATGGCCATGATCCTGATGGAACTCCCACCATAGGTTTTTGTTCCTCTTATGTGGTGGGGCCTTCAGTTTCTCTGGCCATCTCAGAGTCCGGTTAGTCTTAATCTCATTGAGGATGTGCACGCAGCTCACAGTCAGAGGAGTATAGTGAGTGAACTTGTCGTCTCCTGACCTCTTCTTCACCTCTTTCTTGGTCTGGGACCTCCCAGTGCCACCGTGGTTCTCCTCCTCATACTTGGCGGCCATTTCCTCTTCCGCATTCATTACTTTCCCTGCGGTTTCCAGCAGCTCTGCCATAAACCTAGGGGGGTCTTCCGCCAGTTTCCACAATAGCTTCCCCTTCTGGAGGCCTCCTATAAGGGCGGTCATGGCTATGTTCTCTTCATAATCCTCCACTTCCAATTTCTCTTTATTGAATCTTGCTATGTAGTCTCTTAGGCTCTCACCCTTGGCCTGCTTGACGTACAGCAGGTGGGTAGTCTTCTTTTGAGGCCTCACCCCAAAGAAGAAGTTGTGGATGAACTGCTCAGCCAAGCCTTTGAAGTTCTCAATTGAGTTCTTCGGAAGGAAGGTAAACCAACTGTGCGCTTCCCCTGTCAAGGTCCCCGAGAAGGCCCTACACTTCATCTCATCGGGTATCGAGTAAATGTCTGCTGCTGACTGGTACATCTCGATATGATGTACAGGGTTAGTGCTGCCATCATACTTGAGAGACACTGTAGGAGGATTGAACTTAGCCGGGGTTGGGAACCTCACTATCCTAGCCACAAATGGGGAGCCCTCTGAGTAGCACTTTTGTAATGGGTCCCTGCTTTTAATGAGGTCTCCTATCTTCTCCTCAAGGCATTGGATAGAATCATTACAAGGTCTTCTATCATTAACTTGGCCGAGGTTATCCCCTGCCACCTCCCTGTGATGGACCGAGGGTTCCCCTACCACGATACGTTGGTTATTGGCCTCTTCCTGTTCCCTGCTTCTTCTTTCACAAGGTCGGCCTTGGTCTGGCTGACCCTGCCTGTTCCCTCTCTGAGAGCCTGCTGCGCTCCTTGATCTCGACAGCCTCTGTCTTAGGTCGTTCACCGGGCCCAGTCTCTCGAAGGTCGAACCTCTGCTCAACCTATCAAACGCCGACCCTCTTTACTGGGCCTCTTCACCTCTTCGGCCGACACATCCTTGACTTTTCCTAAGAGGTCGTGCAGTGTTATTTGACAGCTCATACGGCTCCCAGCAGTCTTCTAGGGCTTCTTCAGCTTCTAGGTCATCATACCTGTCCTCTGGGTAAGGGTTTCCCTGCCTCCCCAAGAGCAAGCGCTAGGGTCAGCAATGTCCCTTCTCCGCTGCGGTGCAGGCTGGCCCTTCATTGGCGCCTGGGGTGGTCCCCTGGCATCAGGATGAGGCTGAACTGCCGCCAGAGTGATCATGTCCGGTGAGACACCAGGTGGACTCATCATAGTTTGACTGAGCTGAGAAAATTTCTCCTGTATGGCTTGTTGTGTTGAAGCTAAAGATCTCAAGGCTGCTGCTACCTCCGCCATTTTGGACTGGGGGGCACCTGACTGGAGCTAGGCTCTCCACCCCCGGGCGGCGGAAGAGGCGGTGGTAAGTCTGGTGCCATATGTTAACACTATAGAGCCTAAGTAGCAGATTAGCTTAGTACCTCACAGGACCTCTTTCAATGGTGAAACAGCTCCGCGCTAGAGGGAGGCCTGGTTCACCACCAGAGTCTCCGGTGAGTTTAAGCAGAAAAAGAGGAAGAGATAGCTTCTCGTTCCCACAGACGGCGCCAAAATGATGATGCTGGAATTAGCACCACCAGATAAGGTGCTCTCAAGCTCAATCTAAGGACAATAATGGCAACACAATTATGTAAAGAAGTAAGAGAATGAGATGATGAGAAGGGGAGAGTACACCAGGATATAAGTGGTTCAGCCTAGATTGGCCTACGTCCACTGTGTGTGTGAATAATCTCACTGCAACAAGGCACTAATGGCCATGGATACAATCTCTCAAGCTTTCTCTCTCTTACTGTGTATATGGACAGAGTTTCAGCTAGGGTTGAATATTTTGGGATCCTTTTGCAAGGTAGAGGATGACCTCTATATAGAGTACCTAGGGGGTGTAATGTACCCCCATGCATGTAATGAGCATGTGTGTGGTTACCTCACCAATGTGGGAGTGCCATCTGTCACTGTCACATGTAGAGAATGATGATGCAATATTCTCCCCACGTGTGGGGAATAATCTTGTTATAACTGATTTGTGTCCACGTGTCCTTATCCATATGTCAGCAGGTGCTCGGCTATCGCGTCTTAGGGTATGACCTCGGCCTTGGTGAGGCCGAGGTTGGTGAGTCTTGATACATGTTCAGTCCGTGGATTCCATGGAGGTCTCGGCCTGATCCTAGCCGAGACAACAAACAGGGTCGGTCTGATATGAGGTTGAACTGGTGGCTTGATGAGGTTATTGGTGACTTCTTACAGGCTCGGCCTATGTATGGCCCAGGTTGCCATTTCAAGGCATAGGTGAGTGCTGTTGATCCTCATGACGTTCCTCAGAGAGTCTCATAGTAGTGTCGGCCTGGGCCGACCTTGATATGGATGAGGTGCGATATCGCATGCTCAAGACTCGTCCAACGTCTGCCATGATCTCGGTCGAGGTTGGCGTCTATAGGCCGAGGTTGGTGTCTCTAGGCCGAGGTTACACTTGGGGCATATCAATTACACCTAAACAACTCCCAATAATTCTGCACTATTTTGGGTTCATCGAACACTAATTTTTCTCACTCAAATTGACTGTTTACACAAATAGGGGCAAAATAGAAAATTCTCTGAAAATTAAAAATCTCACTTGAGCCAGAATGGATCTCGCTCAAACGACTTCCATGTGTCGTTCGAATGACTTCACGTGACAACCAATCTCACTCGAACGACTTCGAGGGAGATCTCGCGACCTCGGTTGTTTCGTCTTCAACCTTAGACAGCCTCATTTTTCACCACTTTTCAACCCTAAAACCTCTAAAGATTAAGCCCAAACTTCCAACAATCAATACGAAATATTATTCTAACATGTATATGAGATTTCCCATAATCTAACATCATTAAATCATCACCAATCATCCATAAAATTTGAAATCCCCAATTTTATTGTCAAGAACCCTAGTTCTTAAATTAATATGCATAACTTCTAAATTAAGCCCAGATTGGTTCATAGAAATTACTCTAATTTCGTAGGCATCATCCTATCTACATATGGTATTCAAATTCTTATCAAATCAGCCCTAGTTTATGATATAGTTCTCCAATTTCACCCAAATTAACTTTCATAACAAAGGTTTATTAACTAGACTTACATGAACATAATTATCGCTAAAGAATGCAAGAAATAAACACTTACCTCGATTTCAAAGGTTTGATCCGTTGGTGTTGTTGGTATGGATGCATTCCTCGTGTTTCGATCTACACGATGGTGGTGGTGGTTGTGCAAGGTGGTGAACATAACTTCTCCTCCTTTGGAATTTTCTCTCCCTCACCCACTATGGCTCTCTCTTGATTTTGGTGTAACCTAACCCTAATTATCCCCAATTAGCTAATATATTATTTCTCCAATTTTCGTCCATTTAATTCCTCCAAAAAATCAAATTACAAAACTATCCCTACCGGGTGCCGACTTGGCCTAAAAATATCCCAGAGTCCAAATAAAATACCCGGGTAGAGTTTTCTGACTATCTCGACCCCTTCGGACTCAACGGCGCACTCGAAAAGATCATACGAGTTACTTCAAATAATTTACCTTTTTATTCCACTTAATTAGTCCTGACACGACTCACATGCGTGTCCCGACTTAATATACCAAACTGTCGTATTTCTCTCTCACGACAAGTTATATAAAATCGTCATTCCATATTACTTATTCTCACGGCAATATTAATAATTACTAACTTCTCGTCACGCTATTAAATATTCAAATTTAATCCGAATTAATAATTAATTCTCTCATTTTAATTTAATTAATCCCATAATAATAATAAATCACATAATTATTTAAATCTTCGAAAATACGGGGTATTACATTTAATCCAAAACATGCATCTAGGTGATTAAATCAAGTAAAATAAAGTAAAGTTCACAACACCGGATGTACGAGGAAACCACAAAGGGAAAAAACCTCGGACGACCCAAGCCAGATAATCGCTATGATACAAAAATTACAAAGGAAGATAGACAGACTTACTTAATGACTCGATCCCCATAAGCCTTAATGCTCTCAATCTCTTTAACCGATCCTCCACAGTGCCCATGTAAAAATCCTTCCACGATACCTGTCCACAGCACACGAGTCCACATGCACCTCGGTATCCACCGATATAGCTTTGGCAACCGTCTACGATTAGGAACATAATCTTCACCGTTTCTTCACTGCAAAACTCTAACGAAACAACTTGTTCAATATGGATGAACAAACCAATGGTGAAAACAAGATCTCTATAACATATGAGTATGAAAACTCAGATCTTTTAAACATTAAGGATGGTTTTAGCTTTGAAATCTATAGAAAACAAGTGTAGAAAAACGTAACTGTTATATTTTATATTTTGGTTTTGCATAAACTACGAAATTCTGAGAAGATGTCGCCTTTAATAAAAACTTTAAGTCGATGCATCGTTAGAACGATATTGGGTTATCATTTGAACGATGTGGCAATCTCGTTAGAACGAGAACTGCATATCGTTTAAACGACTTCCACATGTCATTAGAACGACTATCGATGTTGTTTCATCTTCCAAAACATAAGGGAAAGATCTACACGACTTTAAAACATATTTATCTCAGGAAAAAACAAAGTTATCTTAAGAATACAAAATAAAAACATTTTAAAATAAAATAACATCCTTAAAATATTTTTCGAGACCCATAAACAATATGCGTTCATGCCTGAGAGTATCCCAGAATGCAATATAGTATGAAGACGTGAAACATACACAAGTAAACACTACGACATGATATATCTTTGAATCTTGGCCGCTAAGTCTTCAAACAACACATCATATACTATGTGGGAATCGTGACAAGTAAAAATCTTATCAGTTACTCAAATTGGTTTTTGTCTGAATAATGCCAATACATACAAATTGACACTATTTGGAAATTTGTCCTTACATGTGTCGATTTAGTCATTAGAACAAAAATAAGGAAAAACTTCTGGATGAACCTTCGGTAATACCCAACTAGTCCCTAAAAACTTCTTACTTATGTGGGATTATATGGCTATCCTTATTCTTTGACTGCAACAACTTTCTCTGGGTCTATAGCTATGCCCTCCAGTGAAATCACGTGACCTAAAAATCTAATAGATGGCTACCAAATATGACACTTCCTAAATTTTTCTTACAACTTATATTCTCCGAGAGTCTGTGATACAGTCATCAAATGGATCTCATGTTCCTCCTCATTCTGAGAGTATACCAAAATATTATCAATGAAGATAATGACAAATTGTTCTAGCTAGGGTCAGAATATTCTATTCATTAGGTCCATGAAGAAATACGGAGAATTAGTCAATCCATATGGCACAACTGGAAATTCATATAGTCCATATCGCATACAAAATGATGTTAGGAGAATGCTCTATTCGATTGCACCCATCTCGTGGTACCCAGTTCTTACGTCAAACTGTGAAAAGACAACTGCTCCCTTCAACTGATCAATGAGATCATCCATCATAGGAAGAGCATATTTATTATTTTTCGTAACTTTGTTCCAGTCATGGTAGTTAATACATAAGTGTAGCTTTATATCCTTCTTAGACACAAAAAATATTTGTGCTCCTTATGGTGAATTACAAGGACGTATGAACCTAGGTTATCTACGCCTCAAAAGGATTATTCTTAATCAGAAAAAAATATAACCAGTTAAAAATTTATTAAAGTATTAAGGTATTCTCACCCTTTTTCTAGCATCTCCTCTAGTTACATTTTCATTTCTTCTATCTCTTTAGGTGACACGTGATAGGCTTCATTGGATATAGATGATGTACCATGTAAAAGATCAATCCTTAACTCAAACTCCCCTCTGGGTGGATGTCCAAGAATTTCCTCAAAGACATCCTCAAACTTGCGTACAATCTCAACATCACTTATATCTTTCTTTGGTACTTTTATTGAAAATAGAAAATAGCTCCATCACAGATTCTCACTGTCTTGGTAGCTATGCATAAGGCGCAGAAAATTAGGAATATCTATGTGAATACTCCTCTCAGCACAATCTAAGGATATATGATGTTTCTTAAGCCAATCAATTCAAAGGATAGTGGAGAACCCCTCAAACCCCATTATAATCAAATCTACTAAAAGTGTTTTTCCTATAAAATCTATATCAAAGTCTTTACATTGTTCATATACTGTAACTAATCCTCTTAGGGGTTTCTCCATTATTATGGTGGTTGTTCTGCACCACCTGGAGTAACTCTAACATTATTTCTCTCACTTCAGCTGTTGCGGTGTTATATGTTAAAGTGTCTACGTGCTTAATTGGAGAATTTTTTTCCTAATGTTATGCACTCCTCTTTTTTTATCCATTTACTTCAAACAAAAAAAGACTTCAATTCATAGAAAACATAACTATAAGCATTATTCCAACTTTCTTATTATTCCATGATCAGTTGATCACCTAAACGCTTTCTCCCTCCAGTCTAGGGTAACTTGAGCTTTGATACCAAACTTTTAAGACTCGGTATTTCAGATTATTAAATATTCGATTGAGTTAGTTCCATATCAATATTCCATGAATTTAATTTTAGACTTGGTAGGGGTCAATTTTGAATGCTCATATTACAAGAACTTAAATGGCCATACCGTGAGCAATCTCATCTCATATATGATTTTTGAAAAAACATAATAACATTACAATCCTAAGTGAAATAGATAATGAGTTTCAATCATAACAACAAATAGTTATGAAAGGTGGACCACATGCTAAAGTCCAAAATAACAAACAAAAATTTAAAATGAATTATAAATTAATTCTATAATGATTTTCAAATGTCGTAATCCACTACATATGGTTAACAGGAAACCCAAAACTATAGTTGTTCCTGCTTATGATGTCAGATGCATCCATTTGAAATGGATACACCTGCGTATGGACAAAAATAACTCAAGATAATATTTAAAAAGTGGTATGAATCACAAAATGCAATGTCTAATTATGTAAGAACATAACCATATTGCTCTTAAATAATAATATACCAACCATTAATAATTTATCAAATCAAGCCAATTAATTCCGCTCACATCCCTGTATAAGAATGTAATTTCCTGTTAGTGGCGAAGGTAATTTGTTTTTCGTACTCAACTTTATCATTTTAACCATTCACATTTAAAATAACATGTGGGAACAAAACATTTATTATAATAAGTCCCAATATCTTAAAGCGAAGTGGCATAAATAACAAATGGAGTCAAAGTTTTCATTTAAGTAATTTTTCAATTTCAAAGAAATATTATAAACATATATTTTTGTAGTTTTTGATGTAGCATAATATTTTTAGAATTAACATAACATAATTTATTATTGGAAACTCTTAATTAAAGTTAAATTTAAAGCTTCTAAAATTTTATTTTTCACGTTAGTTCATTCTACTTTGGCCCCTTATTGGTCCGACCTTCATGGATGACTCTCCCGAGCCTCCCCATAATGAAAACTCCTCTCTAAATGTAAACTTGCATCGGGGCATCGGTGTCGGGTTTGATTTTTTTGCCAGATGGTTATACATTACGTTTTCGCCACAATAATGGTACACACCTCACATTTATGACGAGACAATAAATTTAGAAATCCGAGTGAAAGGCTTTAGGGCATAACAAATCGAAAGAAAAGGCCCCACTTACTCTTATCCTTGTATAACACATTTAGAAAATCATCTTGGTGATCGAGTTCACTCAAGAGTTTGAATCTCTTAATAAATATATTAGAGCAGTGGTGAACTCTAAGGATTTACTTAGTATATTTTTACTTAAAATATCCCATAAGTGATTAAGTAATTATATTATTTTTCCCATTATACTTCCCTTCCATACTTTCGAAAATTCATATATTTAATTCTTCCTAATCTACTCAATTATCCAAAAATCCTTCTATTTAATTTGTGGAACATTTAAAGCATACTCTTTATCAAATCTCAACTATGATTTTTCAATCACATAGTTTATCATTTGGGTTCATTAAACTCATTTATTACTTATACATTGAATACTTATTATTATTATTATTATTATTATTATTATTATTATTATTATTATTATTATTATTATTATTATTATTATTATTATTATTATTATTATTATTATTATATTTTTTCAATACACATAAAAATTTACCATTAAGAATTTTTTCATATTCATTCTTTTAGTAAATTTTTGTCAGAATTAATAATCATACAATATGAAGTTTTGAAATTTCAAGTATTCTCTTCAATCTTTAAAAACATGAAAAGCTAATAAAAATTTCTATAATATTACTATATTTCTTTAATTCTCTTCCGGGTTTACATATATTCATGAATAGTAAAAATGCCATAAATTACTCAAAATTCAAGTACGAAATTTTTAGTCAAAATGTGTCAATTCTTATTTACACAAAGTTTTAAAAAAGCTATAAACCGGAATGAAATTTAAATCCTTATAACATTGTCTACATCACACTTCATATATATAAATAAATACATATCTATATATACATACATAGATATTTACATAATTTAATTATATTTTACATCTACACATGGAGATTCGATTTCAAAAATTTATTTCATGTAATTATAAATACATTTAGTATATTCTAAAATAAAGGAACAATTATGACTCACCTTGTAATCATATCTAAGTTAGAATGAAGATAATTTTTTTTTTGAAGTAATCAAGGCTTCCCTCCTTGAATAATCCTCCTATTTCTGGTATTTCTCCTTCTCTTTCTTTATTCTTCTTATCTTAAACCTCTAATTAATTTTTTGGTTTCGTAACCAATAAAATGAAGAGAGAGCAGCTAACCCCCTTCATCTTATACAAAATTTTGTATCATTTCATAATATTTCTTTCTTAGCTTCTTTTTATTTTTTAATATCTAATACATAATTATTTTCAACGCACTCATACACCCATCAATCATCTTTTCTTTCTTTATTTCCTTTCCATAAACATACAAATCATATTTCTTTCTTTTTATTTTTTATCACCCAACTACTCACATATGTTACCCCACATCTCACATTCCTTTCTATTTTTATTAAACATACCATTCTTGATTTTATTCCACCCCCACATACGCTCATTTTATCCACCATCATCTTTTATTCCCATCTTCACACACTCCCTACACATACATTCCTCTCTCTCTCCCCCCCCCCCCCCCCCTCAATTCATCATTTTTTCTCTCTTATTTTTCTCTTTTTAATTAATTTTTTAATTATTATTCAATTCTTTTACAAAACTAATTGATGAGTTTTACAAAAATAAATTATTCTTAGAATTATATTAAACTTATAAAGTATATCTATTGCACAAAATGACGCAATTTACATGGGTATCATGTGAAGAATAAGGTGACGTGTACAAACTTTTTAACTTCTTTTGAAATTAATAAATTATTTAATTATATTCTGAATAGTTAATTAGTTACGAAGTTGATTAATAACTTGTTTTTAAAAAATATTTGGAAATAGATAACGGGAAAGAATAATAAGCATAGTAAAAGAAATAAATGAGCGATAAGGAAATGCATAAGAGATATTGGTTCGGCTAAAAAAACAGTGAGCCTAGTTCAACCTTCAAGTTGATCGTATCTCCTTCGAAAGCTTTATAACTGAGCTTCAACAATATTCATAGGTGTATAGTAGATTTGTGTAGGTTAATAACTCAATAAAAATGCACTTTGAACCTGAGTATGTCTCTCTTAGAAATAATTCTTAGCATTTGCTATTTCTTTTAGCTGTTGAGAATAAGTTCTTCAATAGCCCTCTGCTTTTTGTAAATCTCAAAAGTTATTGTACTAATTTTTTATCTTTAATCTTCTATTTGTAGGCAAAAAAAATATCAATTAGAGAAGATGAATCAAATGACTGGTGAGAGGAGGACTGGATGTAGTAATGGACCCAAAAAATATGGGTTAATGTCTGATGAGTGGTCTTCATAACTCTTTGCATACAATATCTTGGAGAGAAACTGCTAGAGACAGCATCGCATAATTCTGCAAGAAAGAATATGTAACAGAGGCAAATAATAATACATCATAGCATCAACTTTGGGTGAATTCAAAAATAAATTAGATTGGACTTCATATTTTTCATTTTAAGAATTGAGATATTATGCACTTGCAATAATCAAACTATTAAGAGACAAATATTATCATAGATAGTACTTGTACCTTGTATAAAAAGAATGTGGGAGCACTCTGTTGGGAGCACCAAAAAGGTGTTAGGACTTGACACACACACATATCTATATAAGAAAGCATGAGGGTCTTTTTGCCACATCATACAACTATTGCCACATCATATAGCCACATCATACAATTATTGCCATGTCATACAACGATTGCACACGAGGCCACGTTTGGTCTCACTCATGCTACCTCGACATTAAATAAAGAGCACAAGGCTCGAGAAAAGATACCTCCGCTGGCAATATATTCTTCAACACAACCACTCTCTCTTACTCTCTCCCCACTTTTACCAGAACACAAGGCTCGATGATATCTATCTTCATTTAACACCTCTTTTGGATTGAAAATAGAAGAGCGTTAAGCCCCCTTCTCTCTCTCTCTCCATCACTCCTCTCTCCACATCCTTTTGAAACCAAACACATATTTTCTCAATGGACAAACAAATATTTTCTTCAACATCATTTTGCATTTTTTTTGTTTACAAGTATTATATACCAATTTTCTTTGTTTACAGGTACGTCCATTTTTGCCCAGCTTTGAAGTAGCGTTCATCTCCACATCATTTTGCATTTTTTTTGGTTTACAGGTAATTTTCTTTGTTTACAGGTATATCCGTTTTTGCCACATCTTTCAAGTAGCGTTCATCTAACTCCTTCTTGCCTCTCATTTCCATTTTGTATTTTTTTTAGTTCTGATGTTTTATTATCTATACAGATTACGACAGGAATAAGAGTTATTTGTTGGCTTAGCCACCGAGAGTGGCGACAAGATCAGACGTAATCGGTACCAGAGACAAGCTCCTTTGAGTTAATATTTGATATGTTATCTCTCGCCTCTCTTTCCACGCATATAACCATGTGTTTTTGACATTTGAAAACATGTTAATTTTTGGGTTTCTGATATTTTTTATCTTTGTATTTTTTATTCAGAATACAAGAGGTTGTTTGGGTTTCGATGACTGTTGTTTCAAGAACGAGGGTTTGGGTTTCGATTTCTAGATTTTAAGAATGACGATTTGGGTTTCGATTTCTGGGTTTTAAGAATGAGGGTTTGGGTTTCTCTCCATGCATACAACTATTGTTTTCTTCACTTTTTTTTCTCCATTTTATTCTCTACCGTCATCATTTTTTTTGTCTTCTAGGTGTTCATGTAGGAGAATTGTGTTCCACCACTTTTCTTTGCACAAACCAAACCAAAGTTCATATCTACATCCTTAAGCTTATAGATCTCGGGTTGTTCACGATACCTATTAAGTTACAGATCTCGGGTTGTTAAGACGGTATCGATCCAACACCGGTTGAACTTGCCGAAAGTTGTCCGTGAAATTGCCTCACACCTCGGCATCACCTTCATCAACGATTATATCCGTACACAATGCCGTCATGGGAATGCTTTTTGGGTTTGGTTTGAGTTTGGGTTTGGGTTTGGAGGTGTTGACCGCTGGAGTGGTTGCCCATGGTAGATTCGGTGCTGGATGTGGATGTGGATGTGGGTGAGGAGAGGAGAGGATTGGAGTGGTGTCATTCAACTCTCTCTCTCTCTCACACACACACACACATGCACACACGCACAGGTTGTTCAAAATAATCATCACGGGGTGTTAATTGTTTTGGGAGTTTTGGGTTTGATTCTCCCAGTTGCGTTGAAGAAGCCCAATCCCACTTTCTTTTTGGGAGCTTTGGGTTTTATTCTCCCAGTTGTGTTGAAAAAATACAACGATAATTTTTTTTCCTCATTCAAGTCTACGGTTTGGATTTGTACCATAACATCATCCCCATCAAGAAACCACTTACATCAGGCATTTGTTTTGGATTTGCACTGCAAATCTCGAATCAGTGGGAGAAATACACCACATGTATCAGGTATAAGTTTTTTTTGTTTAATGTTCATTTTAACCATCTCCACTGTGTTGATTATGGTTGTATTTTTTTTATTTCAACAGGTGGCAAGATCTGAGGTAGTCTCTCTCTCTCTCTTACTGTAACTTTTAATATTTTGGTTTTAATTATACAGCTTACATGGGTTTGTATTATTGCAAATTTAAAGTCTTATATATGTTTCTTTCATTTTGTAGGTTTTTTTGGCTATTTAAATTTTTTAAGTTTTTTTTAAAATTTCTGCCTTTTTTTTAGTTATTTTATTTATTTTTTGAAATTCAGGTTGCAAATCAGCATTCACAACCCGTGTATGTGTGGATCTATTTTGCATTTATGAGATCAAATCATTTTTAGGCAACATCACTAAAAATATATCTAATCATTTTGTGTGTTTCAAAGGTAGATTACTCATATCTTAGTTTATTCTTGAATTTGACTATAAACATTGTTCCTTTTTAATATTGTTTGATGTAGGTTTTAAATAGGATGTAAGGACATTTTTGTCCATTAACAATTTATTATGTCGCACGCCGTTACACCATTGAAGAAATTCAAGATTCATACATTCATCAACGGATCCGAATATCAAAAGAAGAAGAGGAATCAAAGACTGACAGCCGGACCGGTCCGCCTCCCTACCGGACCGATCCGCTCTCAACCGGACCGATCCACTTGCTGCAGATCCAGTATACCCCGGGCCGATTGTGAACCGATGAAGCCTGGAATAAAAGAACCGATCCGGTCAATCGGACCGATCCGCCCCCAAGCCGGACCGCTCCGCCTGGGATAAACTCGAGCAGTTCCGTGAATTGTTTTACCACTAATTTTTTTTTCCTATATATATACCTGTCTCGGTGGTGTATTTTTTGAAGACTTTTCAAGACGAATTTCAGAGTCCTAAATACTCTAAGTCTTCACCTATTGAGCCCAAGACTCTAGGTTTTTGATTCACACAATTGCCAATCCTTTGTTAATCTTTTTGGTAACCCAAGAACACAACTTTTTAGTTTGTTCAAACCTTTGTGGAGAGATCTTTGCAACCGAGGGTTGCGTGTCATTGTTGAGGGATTCTCTATAAAGTTTTATGGCTGCGTGTCATTGAGGAGTGCTACGGTTCTTTCTTTGTTGATTGGACTGAGGTTCATGTGGGTTCGCTGCGTGTGGATTCATTGCTGACGACACCGATCGACTCCTGCGGGTATTCGTGGGTCACTGTATTTCATTGTAATCTGTGTAAGTTGCGATTTACTTATTATAGTGAAATAAAAGGTTTTGCCCTGCGGGTTCCTTAAACTTGTTTCGCATATTTGTTTATGGGATTGTCACACGCACCGTAGATGGATGTTTGGGTGCTGAATTTATTTGATTTAAAAGTAGACTCTAATTAAATAAGGGTTACTTGGAATCTTGTGAATTTAATTTAAATCGATATTACACGCGTTCTCGAATTGGTATCAGAGCGGGTTACGCTAATTTATCGCGTGATCCTATTTTCCGCAAAATCGTGTGATATTGATTTTTTTTGAAAAATCAGTTTTCTGAAAATTCGCATTTTTTTCTTATGGAGCACTTATATAATCAGATGCCTATTTTTGACGGGTCTAATTATGCATATTGGAAAGCTCGTATGAAATCGATTTTAAAATCTATTGACGAGCGTGTTTGGTTGCTTTGCGAAAATGGTTGGACTCCTCCCACGGTCACTGTTAATAACATCACCACTTTAAAACTCGTGTCAGCCTGGACTGAAGATGATTATAAATTGTCCAATTTTAATTCCCGTGGTCTGAGTGCTATTTCTGGAGCTGTCTCTCCTGATGAGTTTCGCCGAATTATGACGTGCACCACGTCTAAAGAGGCTTGGGATGTTTTGAAATTGACACATGAGGGTACGAACGCGGTTAAAGAGTCAAAATTACAAAATTTGGCCACCCAATTTGAGACTATCACCATGTCTGAGTCCGAATGCTTTGATGATTTTTATGCACGTTTGTCGGACATTGTTAACACATGTTTTAATTTGAGTGAGATGATTGATAACACGCGTGTCGTTAAAAAGATTTTGAGATCTCTCCCAAAACGCTTTATTACTAAAGTCACTGTTTTGAACTCTTTGGGAAATTTGAAATCACTTAAGTTGGAAGAACTTGTAGGAGATGTTCAAACCTATGAGATTGACATGTTTCCCAAAACCATTAAGGCTAAGGATAATGGCATTGCTTTAAAGACTCATTTTAAGAAAAAAAAGAAAAAGTTTGTGAGTCCGATTCTGAGGGAGATTTTGATTTTAATGATATGGCCTTGTTTGCGAAAAATTTTAAAAAATTTCTCAACATGAACAAAAATAATTCTTCCAATAAAAAGAATTTTTTGAGAAAAATAAAAAGAAAGGAAAGGCCAAACAAAGTGGTGAGAGAGAAAAAGGGAATGACTCCGATGAGGAGTGTGAGGAAGATTCTGAGAACGTCACTTGTTTTGAATGTGGGGGTAAGGGACATAAGTCGTTTGAGTGTCCTACGTGGCTTAGAAAGAAAGGAAAGAAAGTAGCTATGCCCGCCACACTTAGTGATAGTAGTGAAGGTGAGGGTGATGAGACTAGTGGTGAGAAGTTTGTAGCTTTTTCTAGTCGTGTGAGCACACCCACCTTGTCCCACAATAGTGCACACGAATGTGATAGTGATGGTTTGAGCACTTCAAGTGAGGGAGAAAGTGAGAGTGAAAGTGGAGATGAAAGTGAGCTCCAAAAAGCTTTTAGAGATTTGTACACCGAGACCTTGAAAACAAAGAAGTATAATAGGGATTTAGGTCGTCGGGTTTTAGATTTGGAATAAAAGAGAAGGAGGTTTTGAGAAAGGAGAAGTGTGATTTGGCCAACACGTTGTCTAGTCTGACGACACGTGTATCCCAACTCGAGAGTGATCTCGAACGTGACAGGGAGGTCAAAGTCAATTTTTTGAACGTAACTAAGAAGGTTGAAAAGGTGGTTCATAAGGGTAAAGGTGAGAAGTTAGGAATAAGTCATGACGGTGCTTCTTCTTCCCAATTAGCACCCGAGTCGGTTCCCACTTTAGTGACAGTTTCACATGTGTCTCACCCTAACCCACCTAGGCATCCCATTCCCATTAGGAGAGTGCATCCTAGAGTTTTTGAGAGAGGTGTTCCTAGGCCTATTTATGTTTGATCACATTGCAAGAGGAGAGGACACCTTAGGGAATTTTGCTTTAAGTTGGGGTATGTGTCACGTTTTGCTTCTACACGTGTTTCTGGCACACATGCACCCACACATGATACTTTACATGCTCCCGGAGACTACATGAGAGAGTTTGCACATTTAGGTGAACAAGTTAAGTTTTTAGTCAAAACTTCACAAGAATTGATGGAGGTTTTTCATAAGCTGTCACCACCTTTGGAAAACTCCTCCGCACCTAATGATTGAGGTTTGACTTGTTTACTAGCATAGGGTGATTTTCATGATGACATTGTTTGCCTATTTCTAGTATGTATCATTTTTGTATATTTTGTTTGAAAATTTCTGAAAAATACAAAAAGATTTTTATTTTTTTTTGTTTGCACCGTTTATGGATGAACACTTTGGATGACCAAGTCACAACATCATTCCATTATTTTCATGTGACTATTTGATAGTGTTTTGAGACAATAGGTCAATTCATCTATGTGCTTTATAATGTTTGGAGTCATTAAGATGTAATTAAGTGCTACTTCCTACATGTTTGACTCATGTTTCCTTTAATGCACACTTGCACAGATTTGTTTGATTATTGTGCTTGTCTTATCACATGTTGGTTGGGTGTTTTCACTTCAATCCTGTCCTTAAAATGAACCAAGCGCGATAATTTTTTATAAGGAAATTGTGCATATAAAAACCGTTTTGTGAGTTTGTATGATTTGTTTGAAAAAAAACGGGGAGGGGCTGCGAAAGGTAATCATCTATCCTTTGCGCAAAAGCCACCGTTAAAAAGGACCTAAAAAATTGAGGAATTTTATTATCCGAGGTCCAAAGAGGTTAAAAGAGCCCGAAAAAATTTAAAGGCAATAAAAAGATATTCATGCCAAAAAGGGGCCATTTAGGTTTTTGCACCAATTCTCCAAAGTTTGAGAATTTAGATTACCTCTAAAAGAAAATATTTATGAGGGAGTTTGGTTGGAGAATTTGAAACGGGTTTGCACGTCCTTGAAATTCTTGAAAATGCGCTATATAGTTTTGGACGTTATTGGTGTGGAAATCATTTGACTTTAATTTGTTGATTTGCATAAGATGATGTCATCTAAATTCAACAAACTTTTACACCTAAGGATACCTTTGATGTTCATTCGTTAGGAGTACACGTATGCATCGTTCACATATAATTGATTGAGTTGATTTACCTATCGAATGTGTTCACAGCCATTAATTCCGTTTCCATGACTTGGTTGTTTGAGTCTAAATCCATGGTGTGATTTTTGTATCATATTTGTTCAACTTGGTATCCTATCTTTGTATGAAAAATTTGAAAAATTCAAAAATAGTTTGTGAAGTTTTGTTTGAGCATCTCCTTGCAAGAGCACGTTTACCATATTATTTGATGCCCTGTTTTGTATACCGTGACACCCCGATTTTGCTTATTTGATTCATTCTTCTCATTTGTCTATTTGGGGACATCATAAAAAGGGGAAGAAAGAATTATCATATTATGGGGGAGTTTGAATTTTTTGGGGGAGTTTTTGAGATGTTGCTTATGTTTTTATCATATATTATCTCATTTCAAACTCGATATGTCACTTGATATTTTGCTTTTTCTCATGTGTGTAGTACTACATGGATTATCATTGGATTGCACACCCTGATGAGAAAAGTGTTGAGATTCCTGAAGAATTGAAGAGCAAACGTTGTAGTCTTATTCAATTGTATCTTTCTAGTTTTGGGTTCATGGAAGGGTAGATTTGTATAGGCATTTTTAGTTGTTTGATAATTCGGATGTTTTGTTTTTATGTATGTACCGGCATAGACATAGGGGGAGATTTGTAAGAACATTTTTGTCCATTAACAATTTATTACACCGTTGAAGAAATTCAAGATTCATACATTCATCAACGGATCCGAATATCAAAAGAAGAAGAGGAATCAAAGACTGACAGCCGGACCGGTCCGCCTCCCTACCGGACCGATCCGCTCTCAACCGGACCGATCCACTTGCTGCAGATCCAGTATACCCCGGACCGATTGTGAACCGATGAAGCCTGGAATAAAAGAACCCATCCGGTCAATCGGACCGATCCGCCCCCAAGCCGGACCGCTTCGCCTGGGATAAACTCGAGCAGTTCCGTGAATTGTTTTACCACTAATTTTTTTTTCCTATATATATACCTGTCTCAGTGGTGTATTTTTTGAAGACTTTTCAAGACGAATTTCAGAGTCCTAAATACTCTAAGTCTTCACCTATTGAGCCCAAGACTCTAGGTTTTTGATTCACACAATTGCCAATCCTTTGTTAATCTTTTTGGTAACCCAAGAACACAACTTTTTAGTTTGTTCAAACCTTTGTGGAGAGATCTTTGCAACCGAGGGTTGCGTGTCATTGTTGAGGGATTCTCTATAAAGTTTTATGGCTGCGTGTCATTGAGGAGTGCTACGGTTCTTTCTTTGTTGATTGGACTGAGGTTCATGTGGGTTCGCTGCGTGTGGATTCATTGCTGACGACACCGATCGACTCCTGCGGGTATTCGTGGGTCACTGTATTTCATTGTAATCTGTGTAAGTTGCGATTTACTTATTATAGTGAAATAAAAGGTTTTGCCCTGCGGGTTCCTTAAACTTGTTTCGCATATTTGTTTATGGGATTGTCACACGCACCGTAGATGGATGTTTGGGTGCTGAATTTATTTGATTTAAAAGTAGACTCTAATTAAATAAGGGTTACTTGGAATCTTGTGAATTTAATTTAAATCGATATTACACGCGTTCTCGAATTGGTATCAGAGCGGGTTACGCTAATTTATCGCGTGATCCTATTTTCCGCAAAATCGTGTGATATTGATTTTTTTTGAAAAATCAGTTTTCTGAAAATTCGCATTTTTTTCTTATGGAGCACTTATATAATCAGATGCCTATTTTTGACGGGTCTAATTATGCATATTGGAAAGCTCGTATGAAATCGATTTTAAAATCTATTGACGAGCGTGTTTGGTTGCTTTGCGAAAATGGTTGGACTCCTCCCACGGTCACTGTTAATAACATCACCACTTTAAAACTCGTGTCAGCCTGGACTGAAGATGATTATAAATTGTCCAATTTTAATTCCCGTGGTCTGAGTGCTATTTCTGGAGCTGTCTCTCCTGATGAGTTTCGCCGAATTATGACGTGCACCACGTCTAAAGAGGCTTGGGATGTTTTGAAATTGACACATGAGGGTACGAACGCGGTTAAAGAGTCAAAATTACAAAATTTGGCCACCCAATTTGAGACTATCACCATGTCTGAGTCCGAATGCTTTGATGATTTTTATGCACGTTTGTCGGACATTGTTAACACATGTTTTAATTTGAGTGAGATGATTGATAACACGCGTGTCGTTAAAAAGATTTTGAGATCTCTCCCAAAACGCTTTATTACTAAAGTCACTGTTTTGAACTCTTTGGGAAATTTGAAATCACTTAAGTTGGAAGAACTTGTAGGAGATGTTCAAACCTATGAGATTGACATGTTTCCCAAAACCATTAAGGCTAAGGATAATGGCATTGCTTTAAAGACTCATTTTAAGAAAAAAAAAGAAAAAGTTTGTGAGTCCGATTCTGAGGGAGATTTTGATTTTAATGATATGGCCTTGTTTGCGAAAAATTTTAAAAAATTTCTCAACATGAACAAAAATAATTCTTCCAATAAAAAGAATTTTTTGAGAAAAATAAAAAGAAAGGAAAGGCCAAACAAAGTGGTGAGAGAGAAAAAGGGAATGACTCCGATGAGGAGTGTGAGGAAGATTCTGAGAACGTCACTTGTTTTGAATGTGGGGGTAAGGGACATAAGTCGTTTGAGTGTCCTACGTGGCTTAGAAAGAAAGGAAAGAAAGTAGCTATGCCCGCCACACTTAGTGATAGTAGTGAAGGTGAGGGTGATGAGACTAGTGGTGAGAAGTTTGTAGCTTTTTCTAGTCGTGTGAGCACACCCACCTTGTCCCACAATAGTGCACACGAATGTGATAGTGATGGTTTGAGCACTTCAAGTGAGGGAGAAAGTGAGAGTGAAAGTGGAGATGAAAGTGAGCTCCAAAAAGCTTTTAGAGATTTGTACACCGAGACCTTGAAAACAAAGAAGTATAATAGGGATTTAGGTCGTCGGGTTTTAGATTTGGAATAAAAGAGAAGGAGGTTTTGATAAAGGAGAAGTGTGATTTGGCCAACACGTTGTCTAGTCTGACGACACGTGTATCCCAACTCGAGAGTGATCTCGAACGTGACAGGGAGGTCAAAGTCAATTTTTTGAACGTAACTAAGAAGGTTGAAAAGGTGGTTCATAAGGGTAAAGGTGAGAAGTTAGGAATAAGTCATGACGGTGCTTCTTCTTCCCAATTAGCACCCGAGTCGGTTCCCACTTTAGTGACAGTTTCACATGTGTCTCACCCTAACCCACCTAGGCATCCCATTCCCATTAGGAGAGTGCATCCTAGAGTTTTTGAGAGAGGTGTTCCTAGGCCTATTTATGTTTGATCACATTGCAAGAGGAGAGGACACCTTAGGGAATTTTGCTTTAAGTTGGGGTATGTGTCACGTTTTGCTTCTACACGTGTTTCTGGCACACATGCACCCACACATGATACTTTACATGCTCCCGGAGACTACATGAGAGAGTTTGCACATTTAGGTGAACAAGTTAAGTTTTTAGTCAAAACTTCACAAGAATTGATGGAGGTTTTTCATAAGCTGTCACCACCTTTGGAAAACTCCTCCGCACCTAATGATTGAGGTTTGACTTGTTTACTAGCATAGGGTGATTTTCATGATGACATTGTTTGCCTATTTCTAGTATGTATCATTTTTGTATATTTTGTTTGAAAATTTCTGAAAAATACAAAAAGATTTTTATTTTTTTTTGTTTGCACCGTTTATGGATGAACACTTTGGATGACCAAGTCACAACATCATTCCATTATTTTCATGTGACTATTTGATAGTGTTTTGAGACAATAGGTCAATTCATCTATGTGCTTTATAATGTTTGGAGTCATTAAGATGTAATTAAGTGCTACTTCCTACATGTTTGACTCATGTTTCCTTTAATGCACACTTGCACAGATTTGTTTGATTATTGTGCTTGTCTTATCACATGTTGGTTGGGTGTTTTCACTTCAATCCTGTCCTTAAAATGAACCAAGCGCGATAATTTTTTATAAGGAAATTGTGCATATAAAAACCGTTTTGTGAGTTTGTGTGATTTGTTTGAAAAAAAACGGGGAGGGGCTGCGAAAGGTAATCATCTATCCTTTGCGCAAAAGCCACCGTTAAAAAGGACCTAAAAAATTGAGGAATTTTATTATCCGAGGTCCAAAGAGGTTAAAAGAGCCCGAAAAAATTTAAAGGCAATAAAAAGATATTCATGCCAAAAAGGGGCCATTTAGGTTTTTGCACCAATTCTCCAAAGTTTGAGAATTTAGATTACCTCTAAAAGAAAATATTTATGAGGGAGTTTGGTTGGAGAATTTGAAACGGGTTTGCACGTCCTTGAAATTCTTGAAAATGCGCTATATAGTTTTGGACGTTATTGGTGTGGAAATCATTTGACTTTAATTTGTTGATTTGCATAAGATGATGTCATCTAAATTCAACAAACTTTTACACCTAAGGATACCTTTGATGTTCATTCGTTAGGAGTACACGTATGCATCGTTCACATATAATTGATTGAGTTGATTTACCTATCGAATGTGTTCACAGCCATTAATTCCGTTTCCATGACCTGGTTGTTTGAGTCTAAATCCATGGTGTGATTTTTGTATCATATTTGTTCAACTTGGTATCCTATCTTTGTATGAAAAATTTGAAAAATTCAAAAATAGTTTGTGAAGTTTTGTTTGAGCATCTCCTTGCAAGAGCACGTTTACCATATTATTTGATGCCCTGTTTTGTATACCGTGACACCCCGATTTTGCTTATTTGATTCATTCTTCTCATTTGTCTATTTGGGGACATCATAAAAAGGGGAAGAAAGAATTATCATATTATGGGGGAGTTTGAATTTTTTGGGGGAGTTTTTGAGATGTTGCTTATGTTTTTATCATATATTATCTCATTTCAAACTCGATATGTCACTTGATATTTTGCTTTTTCTCATGTGTGTAGTACTACATGGATTATCATTGGATTTCACACCCTGATGAGAAAAGTGTTGAGATTCCTGAAGAATTGAAGAGCAAACGTTGTAGTCTTATTCAATTGTATCTTTCTAGTTTTGGGTTCATGGAAGGGTAGATTTGTATAGGCATTTTTAGTTGTTTGATAATTCGGATGTTTTGTTTTTATGTATGTACCGGCATAGACATAGGGGGAGATTTGTAAGAACATTTTTGTCCATTAACAATTTATTACACCGTTGAAGAAATTCAAGATTCATACATTCATCAACGGATCCGAATATCAAAAGAAGAAGAGGAATCAAAGACTGACAGCCGGACCGGTCCGCCTCCCTACCGGACCGATCCGCTCTCAACCGGACCGATCCACTTGCTGCAGATCCAGTATACCCCGGACCGATTGTGAACCGATGAAGCCTGGAATAAAAGAACCCATCCGGTCAATCGGACCGATCCGCCCCCAAGCCGGACCGCTCCGCCTGGGATAAACTCGAGCAGTTCCGTGAATTGTTTTACCACTAATTTTTTTTTCCTATATATATACCTGTCTCAGTGGTGTATTTTTTGAAGACTTTTCAAGACGAATTTCAGAGTCCTAAATACTCTAAGTCTTCACCTATTGAGCCCAAGACTCTAGGTTTTTGATTCACACAATTGCCAATCCTTTGTTAATCTTTTTGGTAACCCAAGAACACAACTTTTTAGTTTGTTCAAACCTTTGTGGAGAGATCTTTGCAACCGAGGGTTGCGTGTCATTGTTGAGGGATTCTCTATAAAGTTTTATGGCTGCGTGTCATTGAGGAGTGCTACGGTTCTTTCTTTGTTGATTGGACTGAGGTTCATGTGGGTTCGCTGCGTGTGGATTCATTGCTGACGACACCGATCGACTCCTGCGGGTATTCGTGGGTCACTGTATTTCATTGTAATCTGTGTAAGTTGCGATTTACTTATTATAGTGAAATAAAAGGTTTTGCCCTGCGGGTTCCTTAAACTTGTTTCGCATATTTGTTTATGGGATTGTCACACGCACCGTAGATGGATGTTTGGGTGCTGAATTTATTTGATTTAAAAGTAGACTCTAATTAAATAAGGGTTACTTGGAATCTTGTGAATTTAATTTAAATCGATATTACACGCGTTCTCGAATTGGTATCAGAGCGGGTTACGCTAATTTATCGCGTGATCCTATTTTCCGCAAAATCGTGTGATATTGATTTTTTTTGAAAAATCAGTTTTCTGAAAATTCGCATTTTTTTCTTATGGAGCACTTATATAATCAGATGCCTATTTTTGACGGGTCTAATTATGCATATTGGAAAGCTCGTATGAAATCGATTTTAAAATCTATTGACGAGCGTGTTTGGTTGCTTTGCGAAAATGGTTGGACTCCTCCCACGGTCACTGTTAATAACATCACCACTTTAAAACTCGTGTCAGCCTGGACTGAAGATGATTATAAATTGTCCAATTTTAATTCCCGTGGTCTGAGTGCTATTTCTGGAGCTGTCTCTCCTGATGAGTTTCGCCGAATTATGACGTGCACCACGTCTAAAGAGGCTTGGGATGTTTTGAAATTGACACATGAGGGTACGAACGCGGTTAAAGAGTCAAAATTACAAAATTTGGCCACCCAATTTGAGACTATCACCATGTCTGAGTCCGAATGCTTTGATGATTTTTATGCACGTTTGTCGGACATTGTTAACACATGTTTTAATTTGAGTGAGATGATTGATAACACGCGTGTCGTTAAAAAGATTTTGAGATCTCTCCCAAAACGCTTTATTACTAAAGTCACTGTTTTGAACTCTTTGGGAAATTTGAAATCACTTAAGTTGGAAGAACTTGTAGGAGATGTTCAAACCTATGAGATTGACATGTTTCCCAAAACCATTAAGGCTAAGGATAATGGCATTGCTTTAAAGACTCATTTTAAGAAAAAAAAAGAAAAAGTTTGTGAGTCCGATTCTGAGGGAGATTTTGATTTTAATGATATGGCCTTGTTTGCGAAAAATTTTAAAAAATTTCTCAACATGAACAAAAATAATTCTTCCAATAAAAAGAATTTTTTGAGAAAAATAAAAAGAAAGGAAAGGCCAAACAAAGTGGTGAGAGAGAAAAAGGGAATGACTCCGATGAGGAGTGTGAGGAAGATTCTGAGAACGTCACTTGTTTTGAATGTGGGGGTAAGGGACATAAGTCGTTTGAGTGTCCTACGTGGCTTAGAAAGAAAGGAAAGAAAGTAGCTATGCCCGCCACACTTAGTGATAGTAGTGAAGGTGAGGGTGATGAGACTAGTGGTGAGAAGTTTGTAGCTTTTTCTAGTCGTGTGAGCACACCCACCTTGTCCCACAATAGTGCACACGAATGTGATAGTGATGGTTTGAGCACTTCAAGTGAGGGAGAAAGTGAGAGTGAAAGTGGAGATGAAAGTGAGCTCCAAAAAGCTTTTAGAGATTTGTACACCGAGACCTTGAAAACAAAGAAGTATAATAGGGATTTAGGTCGTCGGGTTTTAGATTTGGAATAAAAGAGAAGGAGGTTTTGAGAAAGGAGAAGTGTGATTTGGCCAACACGTTGTCTAGTCTGACGACACGTGTATCCCAACTCGAGAGTGATCTCGAACGTGACAGGGAGGTCAAAGTCAATTTTTTGAACGTAACTAAGAAGGTTGAAAAGGTGGTTCATAAGGGTAAAGGTGAGAAGTTAGGAATAAGTCATGACGGTGCTTCTTCTTCCCAATTAGCACCCGAGTCGGTTCCCACTTTAGTGACAGTTTCACATGTGTCTCACCCTAACCCACCTAGGCATCCCATTCCCATTAGGAGAGTGCATCCTAGAGTTTTTGAGAGAGGTGTTCCTAGGCCTATTTATGTTTGATCACATTGCAAGAGGAGAGGACACCTTAGGGAATTTTGCTTTAAGTTGGGGTATGTGTCACGTTTTGCTTCTACACGTGTTTCTGGCACACATGCACCCACACATGATACTTTACATGCTCCCGGAGACTACATGAGAGAGTTTGCACATTTAGGTGAACAAGTTAAGTTTTTAGTCAAAACTTCACAAGAATTGATGGAGGTTTTTCATAAGCTGTCACCACCTTTGGAAAACTCCTCCGCACCTAATGATTGAGGTTTGACTTGTTTACTAGCATAGGGTGATTTTCATGATGACATTGTTTGCCTATTTCTAGTATGTATCATTTTTGTATATTTTGTTTGAAAATTTCTGAAAAATACAAAAAGATTTTTATTTTTTTTTGTTTGCACCGTTTATGGATGAACACTTTGGATGACCAAGTCACAACATCATTCCATTATTTTCATTTGACTATTTGATAGTGTTTTGAGACAATAGGTCAATTCATCTATGTGCTTTATAATGTTTGGAGTCATTAAGATGTAATTAAGTGCTACTTCCTACATGTTTGACTCATGTTTCCTTTAATGCACACTTGCACAGATTTGTTTGATTATTGTGCTTGTCTTATCACATGTTGGTTGGGTGTTTTCACTTCAATCCTGTCCTTAAAATGAACCAAGCGCGATAATTTTTTATAAGGAAATTGTGCATATAAAAACCGTTTTGTGAGTTTGTGTGATTTGTTTGAAAAAAAACGGGGAGGGGCTGCGAAAGGTAATCATCTATCCTTTGCGCAAAAGCCACCGTTAAAAAGGACCTAAAAAATTGAGGAATTTTATTATCCGAGGTCCAAAGAGGTTAAAAGAGCCCGAAAAAATTTAAAGGCAATAAAAAGATATTCATGCCAAAAAGGGGCCATTTAGGTTTTTGCACCAATTCTCCAAAGTTTGAGAATTTAGATTACCTCTAAAAGAAAATATTTATGAGGGAGTTTGGTTGGAGAATTTGAAACGGGTTTGCACGTCCTTGAAATTCTTGAAAATGCGCTATATAGTTTTGGACGTTATTGGTGTGGAAATCATTTGACTTTAATTTGTTGATTTGCATAAGATGATGTCATCTAAATTCAACAAACTTTTACACCTAAGGATACCTTTGATGTTCATTCGTTAGGAGTACACGTATGCATCGTTCACATATAATTGATTGAGTTGATTTACCTATCGAATGTGTTCACAGCCATTAATTCCGTTTCCATGACCTGGTTGTTTGAGTCTAAATCCATGGTGTGATTTTTGTATCATATTTGTTCAACTTGGTATCCTATCTTTGTATGAAAAATTTGAAAAATTCAAAAATAGTTTGTGAAGTTTTGTTTGAGCATCTCCTTGCAAGAGCACGTTTACCATATTATTTGATGCCCTGTTTTGTATACCGTGACACCCCGATTTTGCTTATTTGATTCATTCTTCTCATTTGTCTATTTGGGGACATCATAAAAAGGGGAAGAAAGAATTATCATATTATGGGGGAGTTTGAATTTTTTGGGGGAGTTTTTGAGATGTTGCTTATGTTTTTATCATATATTATCTCATTTCAAACTCGATATGTCACTTGATATTTTGCTTTTTCTCATGTGTGTAGTACTACATGGATTATCATTGGATTTCACACCCTGATGAGAAAAGTGTTGAGATTCCTGAAGAATTGAAGAGCAAACGTTGTAGTCTTATTCAATTGTATCTTTCTAGTTTTGGGTTCATGGAAGGGTAGATTTGTATAGGCATTTTTAGTTGTTTGATAATTCGGATGTTTTGTTTTTATGTATGTACCGGCATAGACATAGGGGGAGATTTGTAAGAACATTTTTGTCCATTAACAATTTATTACACCGTTGAAGAAATTCAAGATTCATACATTCATCAACGGATCCGAATATCAAAAGAAGAAGAGGAATCAAAGACTGACAGCCGGACCGGTCCGCCTCCCTACCGGACCGATCCGCTCTCAACCGGACCGATCCACTTGCTGCAGATCCAGTATACCCCGGACCGATTGTGAACCGATGAAGCCTGGAATAAAAGAACCCATCCGGTCAATCGGACCGATCCGCCCCCAAGCCGGACCGCTCCGCCTGGGATAAACTCGAGCAGTTCCGTGAATTGTTTTACCACTAATTTTTTTTTCCTATATATATACCTGTCTCAGTGGTGTATTTTTTGAAGACTTTTCAAGACGAATTTCAGAGTCCTAAATACTCTAAGTCTTCACCTATTGAGCCCAAGACTCTAGGTTTTTGATTCACACAATTGCCAATCCTTTGTTAATCTTTTTGGTAACCCAAGAACACAACTTTTTAGTTTGTTCAAACCTTTGTGGAGAGATCTTTGCAACCGAGGGTTGCGTGTCATTGTTGAGGGATTCTCTATAAAGTTTTATGGCTGCGTGTCATTGAGGAGTGCTACGGTTCTTTCTTTGTTGATTGGACTGAGGTTCATGTGGGTTCGCTGCGTGTGGATTCATTGCTGACGACACCGATCGACTCCTGCGGGTATTCGTGGGTCACTGTATTTCATTGTAATCTGTGTAAGTTGCGATTTACTTATTATAGTGAAATAAAAGGTTTTGCCCTGCGGGTTCCTTAAACTTGTTTCGCATATTTGTTTATGGGATTGTCACACGCACCGTAGATGGATGTTTGGGTGCTGAATTTATTTGATTTAAAAGTAGACTCTAATTAAATAAGGGTTACTTGGAATCTTGTGAATTTAATTTAAATCGATATTACACGCGTTCTCGAATTGGTATCAGAGCGGGTTACGCTAATTTATCGCGTGATCCTATTTTCCGCAAAATCGTGTGATATTGATTTTTTTTGAAAAATCAGTTTTCTGAAAATTCGCATTTTTTTCTTATGGAGCACTTATATAATCAGATGCCTATTTTTGACGGGTCTAATTATGCATATTGGAAAGCTCGTATGAAATCGATTTTAAAATCTATTGACGAGCGTGTTTGGTTGCTTTGCGAAAATGGTTGGACTCCTCCCACGGTCACTGTTAATAACATCACCACTTTAAAACTCGTGTCAGCCTGGACTGAAGATGATTATAAATTGTCCAATTTTAATTCCCGTGGTCTGAGTGCTATTTCTGGAGCTGTCTCTCCTGATGAGTTTCGCCGAATTATGACGTGCACCACGTCTAAAGAGGCTTGGGATGTTTTGAAATTGACACATGAGGGTACGAACGCGGTTAAAGAGTCAAAATTACAAAATTTGGCCACCCAATTTGAGACTATCACCATGTCTGAGTCCGAATGCTTTGATGATTTTTATGCACGTTTGTCGGACATTGTTAACACATGTTTTAATTTGAGTGAGATGATTGATAACACGCGTGTCGTTAAAAAGATTTTGAGATCTCTCCCAAAACGCTTTATTACTAAAGTCACTGTTTTGAACTCTTTGGGAAATTTGAAATCACTTAAGTTGGAAGAACTTGTAGGAGATGTTCAAACCTATGAGATTGACATGTTTCCCAAAACCATTAAGGCTAAGGATAATGGCATTGCTTTAAAGACTCATTTTAAGAAAAAAAAAGAAAAAGTTTGTGAGTCCGATTCTGAGGGAGATTTTGATTTTAATGATATGGCCTTGTTTGCGAAAAATTTTAAAAAATTTCTCAACATGAACAAAAATAATTCTTCCAATAAAAAGAATTTTTTGAGAAAAATAAAAAGAAAGGAAAGGCCAAACAAAGTGGTGAGAGAGAAAAAGGGAATGACTCCGATGAGGAGTGTGAGGAAGATTCTGAGAACGTCACTTGTTTTGAATGTGGGGGTAAGGGACATAAGTCGTTTGAGTGTCCTACGTGGCTTAGAAAGAAAGGAAAGAAAGTAGCTATGCCCGCCACACTTAGTGATAGTAGTGAAGGTGAGGGTGATGAGACTAGTGGTGAGAAGTTTGTAGCTTTTTCTAGTCGTGTGAGCACACCCACCTTGTCCCACAATAGTGCACACGAATGTGATAGTGATGGTTTGAGCACTTCAAGTGAGGGAGAAAGTGAGAGTGAAAGTGGAGATGAAAGTGAGCTCCAAAAAGCTTTTAGAGATTTGTACACCGAGACCTTGAAAACAAAGAAGTATAATAGGGATTTAGGTCGTCGGGTTTTAGATTTGGAATAAAAGAGAAGGAGGTTTTGAGAAAGGAGAAGTGTGATTTGGCCAACACGTTGTCTAGTCTGACGACACGTGTATCCCAACTCGAGAGTGATCTCGAACGTGACAGGGAGGTCAAAGTCAATTTTTTGAACGTAACTAAGAAGGTTGAAAAGGTGGTTCATAAGGGTAAAGGTGAGAAGTTAGGAATAAGTCATGACGGTGCTTCTTCTTCCCAATTAGCACCCGAGTCGGTTCCCACTTTAGTGACAGTTTCACATGTGTCTCACCCTAACCCACCTAGGCATCCCATTCCCATTAGGAGAGTGCATCCTAGAGTTTTTGAGAGAGGTGTTCCTAGGCCTATTTATGTTTGATCACATTGCAAGAGGAGAGGACACCTTAGGGAATTTTGCTTTAAGTTGGGGTATGTGTCACGTTTTGCTTCTACACGTGTTTCTGGCACACATGCACCCACACATGATACTTTACATGCTCCCGGAGACTACATGAGAGAGTTTGCACATTTAGGTGAACAAGTTAAGTTTTTAGTCAAAACTTCACAAGAATTGATGGAGGTTTTTCATAAGCTGTCACCACCTTTGGAAAACTCCTCCGCACCTAATGATTGAGGTTTGACTTGTTTACTAGCATAGGGTGATTTTCATGATGACATTGTTTGCCTATTTCTAGTATGTATCATTTTTGTATATTTTGTTTGAAAATTTCTGAAAAATACAAAAAGATTTTTATTTTTTTTTGTTTGCACCGTTTATGGATGAACACTTTGGATGACCAAGTCACAACATCATTCCATTATTTTCATGTGACTATTTGATAGTGTTTTGAGACAATAGGTCAATTCATCTATGTGCTTTATAATGTTTGGAGTCATTAAGATGTAATTAAGTGCTACTTCCTACATGTTTGACTCATGTTTCCTTTAATGCACACTTGCACAGATTTGTTTGATTATTGTGCTTGTCTTATCACATGTTGGTTGGGTGTTTTCACTTCAATCCTGTCCTTAAAATGAACCAAGCGCGATAATTTTTTATAAGGAAATTGTGAATATAAAAACCGTTTTGTGAGTTTGTGTGATTTGTTTGAAAAAAAACGGGGAGGGGCTGCGAAAGGTAATCATCTATCCTTTGCGCAAAAGCCACCGTTAAAAAGGACCTAAAAAATTGAGGAATTTTATTATCCGAGGTCCAAAGAGGTTAAAAGAGCCCGAAAAAATTTAAAGGCAATAAAAAGATATTCATGCCAAAAAGGGGCCATTTAGGTTTTTGCACCAATTCTCCAAAGTTTGAGAATTTAGATTACCTCTAAAAGAAAATATTTATGAGGGAGTTTGGTTGGAGAATTTGAAACGGGTTTGCACGTCCTTGAAATTCTTGAAAATGCGCTATATAGTTTTGGACGTTATTGGTGTGGAAATCATTTGACTTTAATTTGTTGATTTGCATAAGATGATGTCATCTAAATTCAACAAACTTTTACACCTAAGGATACCTTTGATGTTCATTCGTTAGGAGTACACGTATGCATCGTTCACATATAATTGATTGAGTTGATTTACCTATCGAATGTGTTCACAGCCATTAATTCCGTTTCCATGACCTGGTTGTTTGAGTCTAAATCCATGGTGTGATTTTTGTATCATATTTGTTCAACTTGGTATCCTATCTTTGTATGAAAAATTTGAAAAATTCAAAAATAGTTTGTGAAGTTTTGTTTGAGCATCTCCTTGCAAGAGCACGTTTACCATATTATTTGATGCCCTGTTTTGTATACCGTGACACCCCGATTTTGCTTATTTGATTCATTCTTCTCATTTGTCTATTTGGGGACATCATAAAAAGGGGAAGAAAGAATTTTAATATTATGGGGGAGTTTGAATTTTTTGGGGGAGTTTTTGAGATGTTGCTTATGTTTTTATCATATATTATCTCATTTCAAACTCGATATGTCACTTGATATTTTGCTTTTTCTCATGTGTGTAGTACTACATGGATTATCATTGGATTTCACACCCTGATGAGAAAAGTGTTGAGATTCCTGAAGAATTGAAGAGCAAACGTTGTAGTCTTATTCAATTGTATCTTTCTAGTTTTGGGTTCATGGAAGGGTATATTTGTATAGGCATTTTTAGTTGTTTGATAATTCGGATGTTTTGTTTTTATGTATGTACCGGCATAGACATAGGGGGAGATTTGTAAGAACATTTTTGTCCATTAATAATTTATTACACCGTTGAAGAAATTCAAGATTCATACATTCATCAACGGATCCGAATATCAAAAGAAGAAGAGGAATCAAAGACTGACAGCCGGACCGGTCCGCCTCCCTACCGGACCGATCCGCTCTCAACCGGACCGATCCACTTGCTGCAGATCCAGTATACCCCGGACCGATTGTGAACCGATGAAGCCTGGAATAAAAGAACCCATCCGGTCAATCGGACCGATCCGCCCCCAAGCCGGACCGCTCCGCCTGGGATAAACTCGAGCAGTTCCGTGAATTGTTTTACCACTAATTTTTTTTTCCTATATATATACCTGTCTCAGTGGTGTATTTTTTGAAGACTTTTCAAGACGAATTTCAGAGTCCTAAATACTCTAAGTCTTCACCTATTGAGCCCAAGACTCTAGGTTTTTGATTCACACAATTGCCAATCCTTTGTTAATCTTTTTGGTAACCCAAGAACACAACTTTTTAGTTTGTTCAAACCTTTGTGGAGAGATCTTTGCAACCGAGGGTTGCGTGTCATTGTTGAGGGATTCTCTATAAAGTTTTATGGCTGCGTGTCATTGAGGAGTGCTACGGTTCTTTCTTTGTTGATTGGACTGAGGTTCATGTGGGTTCGCTGCGTGTGGATTCATTGCTGACGACACCGATCGACTCCTGCGGGTATTCGTGGGTCACTGTATTTCATTGTAATCTGTGTAAGTTGCGATTTACTTATTATAGTGAAATAAAAGGTTTTGCCCTGCGGGTTCCTTAAACTTGTTTCGCATATTTGTTTATGGGATTGTCACACGCACCGTAGATGGATGTTTGGGTGCTGAATTTATTTGATTTAAAAGTAGACTCTAATTAAATAAGGGTTACTTGGAATCTTGTGAATTTAATTTAAATCGATATTACACGCGTTCTCGAATTGGTATCAGAGCGGGTTACGCTAATTTATCGCGTGATCCTATTTTCCGCAAAATCGTGTGATATTGATTTTTTTTGAAAAATCAGTTTTCTGAAAATTCGCATTTTTTTCTTATGGAGCACTTATATAATCAGATGCCTATTTTTGACGGGTCTAATTATGCATATTGGAAAGCTCGTATGAAATCGATTTTAAAATCTATTGACGAGCGTGTTTGGTTGCTTTGCGAAAATGGTTGGACTCCTCCCACGGTCACTGTTAATAACATCACCACTTTAAAACTCGTGTCAGCCTGGACTGAAGATGATTATAAATTGTCCAATTTTAATTCCCGTGGTCTGAGTGCTATTTCTGGAGCTGTCTCTCCTGATGAGTTTCGCCGAATTATGACGTGCACCACGTCTAAAGAGGCTTGGGATGTTTTGAAATTGACACATGAGGGTACGAACGCGGTTAAAGAGTCAAAATTACAAAATTTGGCCACCCAATTTGAGACTATCACCATGTCTGAGTCCGAATGCTTTGATGATTTTTATGCACGTTTGTCGGACATTGTTAACACATGTTTTAATTTGAGTGAGATGATTGATAACACGCGTGTCGTTAAAAAGATTTTGAGATCTCTCCCAAAACGCTTTATTACTAAAGTCACTGTTTTGAACTCTTTGGGAAATTTGAAATCACTTAAGTTGGAAGAACTTGTAGGAGATGTTCAAACCTATGAGATTGACATGTTTCCCAAAACCATTAAGGCTAAGGATAATGGCATTGCTTTAAAGACTCATTTTAAGAAAAAAAAAGAAAAAGTTTGTGAGTCCGATTCTGAGGGAGATTTTGATTTTAATGATATGGCCTTGTTTGCGAAAAATTTTAAAAAATTTCTCAACATGAACAAAAATAATTCTTCCAATAAAAAGAATTTTTTGAGAAAAATAAAAAGAAAGGAAAGGCCAAACAAAGTGGTGAGAGAGAAAAAGGGAATGACTCCGATGAGGAGTGTGAGGAAGATTCTGAGAACGTCACTTGTTTTGAATGTGGGGGTAAGGGACATAAGTCGTTTGAGTGTCCTACGTGGCTTAGAAAGAAAGGAAAGAAAGTAGCTATGCCCGCCACACTTAGTGATAGTAGTGAAGGTGAGGGTGATGAGACTAGTGGTGAGAAGTTTGTAGCTTTTTCTAGTCGTGTGAGCACACCCACCTTGTCCCACAATAGTGCACACGAATGTGATAGTGATGGTTTGAGCACTTCAAGTGAGGGAGAAAGTGAGAGTGAAAGTGGAGATGAAAGTGAGCTCCAAAAAGCTTTTAGAGATTTGTACACCGAGACCTTGAAAACAAAGAAGTATAATAGGGATTTAGGTCGTCGGGTTTTAGATTTGGAATAAAAGAGAAGGAGGTTTTGAGAAAGGAGAAGTGTGATTTGGCCAACACGTTTTCTAGTCTGACGACACGTGTATCCCAACTCGAGAGTGATCTCGAACGTGACAGGGAGGTCAAAGTCAATTTTTTGAACGTAACTAAGAAGGTTGAAAAGGTGGTTCATAAGGGTAAAGGTGAGAAGTTAGGAATAAGTCATGACGGTGCTTCTTCTTCCCAATTAGCACCCGAGTCGGTTCCCACTTTAGTGACAGTTTCACATGTGTCTCACCCTAACCCACCTAGGCATCCCATTCCCATTAGGAGAGTGCATCCTAGAGTTTTTGAGAGAGGTGTTCCTAGGCCTATTTATGTTTGATCACATTGCAAGAGGAGAGGACACCTTAGGGAATTTTGCTTTAAGTTGGGGTATGTGTCACGTTTTGCTTCTACACGTGTTTCTGGCACACATGCACCCACACATGATACTTTACATGCTCCCGGAGACTACATGAGAGAGTTTGCACATTTAGGTGAACAAGTTAAGTTTTTAGTCAAAACTTCACAAGAATTGATGGAGGTTTTTCATAAGCTGTCACCACCTTTGGAAAACTCCTCCGCACCTAATGATTGAGGTTTGACTTGTTTACTAGCATAGGGTGATTTTCATGATGACATTGTTTGCCTATTTCTAGTATGTATCATTTTTGTATATTTTGTTTGAAAATTTCTGAAAAATACAAAAAGATTTTTATTTTTTTTTGTTTGCACCGTTTATGGATGAACACTTTGGATGACCAAGTCACAACATCATTCCATTATTTTCATGTGACTATTTGATAGTGTTTTGAGACAATAGGTCAATTCATCTATGTGCTTTATAATGTTTGGAGTCATTAAGATGTAATTAAGTGCTACTTCCTACATGTTTGACTCATGTTTCCTTTAATGCACACTTGCACAGATTTGTTTGATTATTGTGCTTGTCTTATCACATGTTGGTTGGGTGTTTTCACTTCAATCCTGTCCTTAAAATGAACCAAGCGCGATAATTTTTTATAAGGAAATTGTGCATATAAAAACCGTTTTGTGAGTTTGTGTGATTTGTTTGAAAAAAAACGGGGAGGGGCTGCGAAAGGTAATCATCTATCCTTTGTGCAAAAGCCACCGTTAAAAAGGACCTAAAAAATTGAGGAATTTTATTATCCGAGGTCCAAAGAGGTTAAAAGAGCCCGAAAAAATTTAAAGGCAATAAAAAGATATTCATGCCAAAAAGGGGCCATTTAGGTTTTTGCACCAATTCTCCAAAGTTTGAGAATTTAGATTACCTCTAAAAGAAAATATTTATGAGGGGGTTTGGTTGGAGAATTTGAAACGGGTTTGCACGTCCTTGAAATTCTTGAAAATGCGCTATATAGTTTTGGACGTTATTGGTGTGGAAATCATTTGACTTTAATTTGTTGATTTGCATAAGATGATGTCATCTAAATTCAACAAACTTTTACACCTAAGGATACCTTTGATGTTCATTCGTTAGGAGTACACGTATGCATCGTTCACATATAATTGATTGAGTTGATTTACCTATCGAATGTGTTCACAGCCATTAATTCCGTTTCCATGACTTGGTTGTTTGAGTCTAAATCCATGGTGTGATTTTTGTATCATATTTGTTCAACTTGGTATCCTATCTTTGTATGAAAAATTTGAAAAATTCAAAAATAGTTTGTGAAGTTTTGTTTGAGCATCTCCTTGCAAGAGCACGTTTACCATATTATTTGATGCCCTGTTTTGTATACCGTGACACCCCGATTTTGCTTATTTGATTCATTCTTCTCATTTGTCTATTTGGGGACATCATAAAAAGGGGAAGAAAGAATTATCATATTATGGGGGAGTTTGAATTTTTTGGGGGAGTTTTTGAGATGTTGCTTATGTTTTTATCATATATTATCTCATTTCAAACTCGATATGTCACTTGATATTTTGCTTTTTCTCATGTGTGTAGTACTACATGGATTATCATTGGATTGCACACCCTGATGAGAAAAGTGTTGAGATTCCTGAAGAATAGAAGAGCAAACGTTGTAGTCTTATTCAATTGTATCTTTCTAGTTTTGGGTTCATGGAAGGGTAGATTTGTATAGGCATTTTTAGTTGTTTGATAATTCGGATGTTTTGTTTTTATGTATGTACCGGCATAGACATAGGGGGAGATTTGTAAGAACATTTTTGTCCATTAACAATTTATTACACCGTTGAAGAAATTCAAGATTCATACATTCATCAACGGATCCGATTATCAAAAGAAGAAGAGGAATCAAAGACTGACAGCCGGACCGATCCGCCTCCCTACCGGACCGATCCGCCAACGGACCGATCCGCTCTCAACCGGACCGTTCCGCTTGCTACAGATCCAGTATACCCCGGACCGATTGCGAACCGATGAGGCCTGGAATAAAAGAACCGATCCGATCAATCGGACCAATCCCCCCCCAAGCCGGACCGGTCTGCCTGGAATAAACTCGAGCAGTTCCGTGAATTGTTTTACCACTAATTTGTTTTTCCTATATATATACCTATCTCGGTGGTGTATTTTTTGAAGACTTTTCAAGACGAATTTCAGAGTCCTAAATACTCTAAGTCTTCACCTATTGTGCCCAAGACTCTAGGTTTTTGATTCACACAATTGACAATCCTTTGTGAATCTTTTTGGTAACCCAAGAACACAAATTTTTAGTTTGTTCAAACCTTTGTGGAGAGATCTTTGCAACCGAGGGCTGCGTGTCATTGCTGAGGGAGTCTCTACAAAGTTTTATGGCTGCGTGTCATTGAGGAGTGCTGCGGTTCTTCCTTTGTTGATTGGACTGAGGTTCATGTGGGTTCGTTGCGTGTGGATTCATTGCTGACGACACCGACCGACGCCTGCGGGTATTCGTGTGTCACTGTATTTCATTGTAATCTGTGTAAGTTGCGATTTACTTATTATAGTGAAATAAAAGGTTTTGCCCTGTGGGGATTTTTTCCTTAAACTTGTTTCGCATATTTGTTTATGGGATTGTCACACGCACCGTAGATGGATGTTTAGGGGCTGAATTTATTTGATTTAATAGTAGACTCTAATTAAATAAGGGTTACTTGGAATCTTGCGAATTTAATTTAAATCGATATTACACGTGTTCTCATAGGAGCTTGGACTATTGTTTACTACGCTGTCGGACAAAATATTTTTTTACTTCCCACATGTACAAGGGTGAAATTTGAAGGTATAATGTATGGGATGAGAATTTGTTGATATGGTTGTTGGGTTTGTGTTGTTTGAGATTCAATTTGGTTGGGTTTGTGTTGTACCCATGAGAGAAGTACGTAGGTGTTGAGTGAATAATAAATGATGGTAGGGGCTCAAGAAATGTGGGTACACTCCACGAGGCTCGAGAAAAAAAGTCAAAAAAATCAGTAATTGACCATGCTTACTTTCAAAACGCCCAAAGAACCCACATCTGAAGAGAGGTTCATACGAAGTTATATCAAAATGCTCAAAGAACCCGCATCTAGAGAGAGATTCATAAGAAGTTATATCAAGTGGCATATGGGTTTCAAAGTGGAAAATGCACAATTTTTTACGAGTTTATGTCAGTTAATAAACAATTTTGAGCAACTTAAAAGAGCCCCCACTTTGTTATGAGGAGATCATATAGTAATCATGTCGTTGACGCGAGTTCATATCCATGATTCTAAGACACGGGGCCCAATGATGATTCTAGGACACAATTACACCGTATTAAAATCATAATCATGCTGCAAGTGTACCCTGAGATGACAAATAATATTTATATTCGCAACACAAGAACAAATTTGTCACAAGAACAAATTTATCGCCGTATCATTAGTACGGGTACAAAAATTCACGTGAAAAAAACTTCATTATAAAAAAAGTCGCTTTATAAAGAAAATGTTTTATAATTTTTTTTATGAAAAAAATTTGTATTAAAAACAATTTTACACACTTTTTATTTTATTCCGATTCATTTTTATTAGAGATCTATCATTAGCGATATATCATTAAAATGGGTGGGGAGATTTGAACATTTTATTATGTCTTGAAAGCAAAAGAGACTTTACGAAATTGATATTCGAATGACCTTGAATAAGACTGTTTTTCGTGTAATTCAAATTTCAAATATATCATTACTGATGGGGAATTATTGAACATTTTAATATTATATATTAGAAAATATATTTTATAAATCGATATTTGAATAAATTAAGATGTGACGGAAAAAGTGGAGGCGTGAAACCTTAATCTTATATTATGACTCATGGGCGAGGTGGGGTAGAATGCGATAGAGTTAAATTATTTTTACGTTGACTTTTTATTTCACTGTGCCATCGACACGGGTACACATGTATCACGAGAATAAATTTATCTTCATGCCATTGACACGGGTACAAAAAATTAATGGAAGCTTGGGTGTACCTGTGCCAATGGCACGGTGATAAATTTTTCCCCGTGATATTTTGTACCCGTGCCGGTGGCACGACGGTAAATTTGTATTTGCACTATTAACGATACGTTTAAAACACAAAATATAACAGGAACAAATTTACCGTTGTGTCACCGGCACGGTTACAAAATATCACGAAAACAAATTTATCGGGTGCCACCGACACGGGTACAAAATATCACGGGGACAAATTTATTACCGTGCCATCGGCACAGGTACACCCTAGTATATATATATATATATAGGATTTGACACACACACACACACGCACACACACACACACACACACACACACATATATATTTATATATATATATATATATATATATATATATATATATATATATATATATATATATATATATATATATAGAGAGAGAGAGAGAGAGAGAGAGAGAGAGAGAGAGAGAAAGAGAGAGAGAGAGAGAGAATCTCATGAGGACCTCTGTTTGCATACCGCTGACGCGGATCAATTTTGATAAAATAGTAAAAAAAAAAAATTTGAGCTAATTTTTTTATATAATTTTTAAACATTTCAGTAGGGACATATAAAAAAAATCAGGTCAAAATAATTTTTTTGACTATTTTAAAAAAATTGGTCAAACTTTGTCAGTTTTTAACAACTTAAAAAGAACTTAAAAACTCACAAAGTTTGACTGATTTTTTTAAAATAGCAAAAAAATCATTTGGACTGATTATTTTTTTATGGTCCTATTGAAATGTTTAAAAATCATAAAAAAAAATCAGGCCAAAAATATATTATTTTAAAAAAATGGTCCTCATTCGGGATTCTCAAACTGGGACCTCACTTGATCCTTTCCATATATATATATATATATATATATATATATATATATATATATATATAGTGGTATGTCTTACTCTCATGGTGGAGCAACAATACCTGTGCCCAAGGCAGTCGTCCCATTTGTTAATGAAAAGGCAGCGAACCTCTTTACTTGCTTTCGGCTCATGACAGTTATTTCAAAAGATTAGTTATTATAGTAATAGATTATTATAGAGAATTAAGGTAAATGTCATTTTCCTTTTTATATTTGAATTTTTAGGACAATGATTTTCAAGTTTATAAATCTATTCCTTGTGGAACAATAGCATTTATAAATCTAGTCCCTATGATACAATTGCCTTTATTTTTTCGGTCTCCGCCAGCGGCACCATTTTTCACAATTTTTCATGTTGTTTTTAGTACAGGGACTAAATTTATAAAATTATATGAAGTGTCCTATTTTTATACACTTTAAGCATTATAAGGACTGCTTCCCAAATCCCCTAACACGCAAGCACGCGCACACGTGTGCGTGTGTGTGTGTGTGTGTGAACGTATTATGTTACATATTATAACTAGGGCTGTAAACGGATATTCAAAAATCCGCATTCGTCCGATATCCGAATCTGAATTTGCGGATATTTATCCGAAAAAATGGAAACGGATACGAATATGGATACTCTATAAAAATATCCGAGAAAACGGATACGGATATGGATAGTACTAGTATCCGACACGGATAATCCGTATCCGATGCGGAGTATCCATTATAACAGATATCCGTTTTACCGGATATCTGTATCCGTCAAACATATGTTTAAAATATTACTAATAATATTAGTATTGGTATTACTAATAAAATAATATTAAAAAAAACTTAATTGTTTATTCCCTAAAACAAAAAAAACCCATTCTACACTCAAAACAAAAACACCCTAAAGTTATTATTTTATTGTGTATATTATAAAATGCCATGTATTGTTATTATTATTTTATTAAGTATATTATCATGGAGTTACATTAAAGTTACAATACACCCTATCAAACACAACATACACCCATTAAAGAACATATACTCCACTCAAAATAAAAAAATAAAACTAATTTCATTTCATTTCTCTTTCGTACAAAACAAGAGAAAAGAAACCCTCATTTCACTCCACAAAAACCCCTCATTTCGCCACCTCTCCCTCTGCCGCATTAGCCCGCCACTGTTCATCAACCCCGCCACCGTTACTCATCAATCCCTCTGCTACGCATGAACTCTGTCACTCCGTATGCCCTCCTCCTGCAACAGAAAATTCGCAACAACAGGTACATACCAAATAAAAATAAAAATATATAATTGTATTTATATATTGTTCATGTGGTTGTTCATTAGTTTTCTTAATTATAAATAAATGTACGAGAGCAACAAAAAAATAAAGAGATGGTTTTGATTGTGATGAGAATTGAAGTTAACAATATGTATATTATATATAAAATAAAAATGTATACTTATTAGAATAAAAATATCAATATGTTTTGCAGACTAAAAGGTCCATGAGATTATCATTCTCAATAAATTTGATTTAATCTAAAAGGTGCATATTTATATTTACTGTTATAAAGTGATATTATATTTTTTTTGGATGGCTTTAAGTTTACATGGTTGTAAAGTATGGATGACTTTAATCCATATTATCATTATGGAATGATACTATTAATATGGTAGCCATAATTTTTATGTTTGGAGGTAGCAATTTTGTTATATATTTATTTGGATTGGATTGGATTTCATTTGATTGGATATTTTAATAGTTATTTTTTGCGATGACTAAACAATGTAAACGGATACGGATATTATCTGAATCCGAGGTATCCGAGCGGATATGGATATGGATAGTTGTTTTAACTATCCGGGAGGATATGGATACGGATATGGATAGTGCATCCAGATAGCGGATACGGATATGGAAAACATGGTATTCGATTCGTATCCGTCCGTTTACCACCCCTAATTATAACCCGCCGAGCAGATACATTATGTCAATTAGTATATTATGTTAGTTCGTAAAGTAACATATACATTAACATGTGTAACGTGTATAAATAGATAGTATATATCATACATATATATAGTCACAAATATATATTAACTGTATAATATACAACAAACTTATACAGTAATAGATATATAAAATATAACATAGATATATGTAACAGTGACAGTAATAATTATATTCATAGCATATATGTGTAAAAGTTATATGTATAATGTATATTTATAGTAATATACAAAAGTCATATATAATGAAATATATATAGCAATATTAATGGTTGTATATAGAAAGAATAAAAGGTATGTAATGTGATAATATGTATTGAAAATATTAATTACAAGAATTTTATAAAAGTCCATCAAATGAAAAGATTGTAATATATTTTAAGAAAAATAACTAATGGACTAAGTATATACACATATTTTATAAGATACAAAATAATAAAATGTGTGCGTACATAATTATAGAAAATAGACTTTCAATAGTTTGCTATCATCAAAGCAATATTAGAATAAACATTTGTTTGTAATCATAAAAATAAATACACTAAAAACATATAAATTAATACTAATCAATAAAAAAGGATAATTTTAGATATCTTTTAGCAGTAGAGACACATTAGCTCGCTGCAACAACATTTCCGCGACAAAGTCATATATTGCGCAGAAAGCAAATTTGCCCAAATGTTTAAATTTTAAAACGTGGCGATTCTTTTTGGTGTCATATCTTTTGCTGCTTTGGGGAAGAAACCTATTTTGTTTAGTAGAGAATGAGTTAGAAGTTTTGGAAGCTTTTGTCCACATTTCCTAAAAACAAAAACTCCTATTTAACTCACTATTTTCTCATTCACAAAATTAGGTGAAGAATTATAGAAAGGTTTTTACTTGTTTATCAAGCTAATGAAGAAAATTTTCTTAAGAGAAAAAACCTTGTTTGTATTTTTGAGACATCCACTATTATCATTCTTGTTTAATGTTTTTGATTTTTAATTACTTCTCGCATGTTTTGAACAAATATTTCAAAAAAATTATTTTTAAGAAACTTTTAAAAAAAATTATATCTCAAAAATACTTTGTGTAACACCCCGTCTAATTAAATACCGGGTAGCTACTCCTTTATTAAATTAAAATAGAATATCAAGTTGGTTCAGTCCAAGCTTCACTGTCGAAAAGCATTTAATTAATTACTAGCCACCTAATATTTAAAAAGAGAGATGTCAAATTTTAGAAATTAAGCCAACAATCAAACAAGAATTTATTTATAAACCATCAAACGCATAAACAATCTCATATAAATGCTTAATGAGAAGAAATCAAATAATTCTGGAGTAAACACTCCAATAATAAAGATGCCAGAATAAAAAATGTCCCAATACAAGAGTCTGAATAAATAATAAATCAAAAACAGAAATACTGATAGTCTACAACTACAACCTCTAACTAAGAATGGGCGACATGCCCTAACTGATACAAATAACTCTGAAGGAATCAAGAATAAAATGAGAGCGTCTACTACCAAGATCCCGTAACTTCCACAGCAGCTACAGCACGTCATCAAAATGGAACTCCTATTCTCGACGTCCCCGTGGCTGGGAACCTAAAAAGTTTTTACCAAATAAAAATAGATTTGGAAGAAAACGGATCAGAGCCTGATGTGAAAACAGTTTAAAAGTTTAGCAAGTGATTTAAATTACAATTAAACATCACATATTATAAACACGTTAGTTGCGTACTCTCACATGAGTTTCTTACCTTTGAACTACTATGCACGCCAAACGTATGCCTTTAACCCATCCTAGTTATACCACTATCTAACTAGTTTGTACCACTCCTGCCTTCACATTCTAACATAGAGTATCTACACATAAACCCCAAATAAGCCATATTTATAACCCATGTTCACAGTCATTAAACTACTTATCTCAAGTATTATTTAATCTCTCATTCTTAACCCATTCAAATATCTTAGTTATTCACATTTACTAAGCAACAATGAACCAGTCACAAGTACATAAGTATATCACTCTAGTACATAAATACATATATGGAACCTATAGGTTAAGCTTCGGTGCACGCATACCCTGCTATCAAATCCATGTACATCACGTACATAAGGATCACGTGTTCCGAATCTCTCAGGAACCGTCTAAATACAAATCACACATATTGGAGGTGAACATAGTTCACATATCCATGGCTCACGCACATACCTACGCTCCCATGGTCAGCTGACTTATCAACTCACAAATAAGTCATTCACAGTACTATGTCCTTAAGGTACCAGTCTAAATCCCCCCGAAGGCACACAAGGATAAGAGGGTCCTTTTCCAGAATAAAACTAACCTCTCGTGATAGCAAGTATGGTAGGTATGTCATACACATAAGAAATCCATACACTTGGCATTCACACAACCTAAGTAATCATATATCAAAATAGATGTTCACACATTTCATCTAGTTAGTCTCATACGTAGCAAATGTACCCCGAATATTACATAATATATTTTTCGTTTGTTAACTCTCTCGTTGCATCAATTTGAGTACTTAAACCTATCTTGAAAGGTTACTAGATCTCTTATTGGTTTCTAATATCATCTCAGTACTTGAAACCCCTCTGTTGCTCCCCATAAACTTATATCATCATTAATTCCCGTTGTAATTTCAATTCGAATGATTTCTAATCGTACCCCACCCGGTAGACCCTCGTAAGAAACAACATTCAATCCCATAAGTTATAGTATTCTCCAATAATAACAAAGGCCCTACTGACTTTATATAAGTCTCAAAAGATTATATTACTCACCCTAATAATCAACATTGGCTTTGAAATAATCCTTAAACCTTAAAGGGAAACAATTGAAAAAAATCAACATAGGTCGATCGATCGACGAAAAGGGGTCGATCGATCGATGGGTTCGATCGATCGACATTCTTGAGTCGATCGATCGACATTCTTGAGTCGATCGATCGATCAAATAGGTATCAGCCCAGAACAGTTACGGGTTTGCATCTTTTTACACTTCTTAATCATCATCCCAACATCCAAAACTCATATTAAATATACTAATTATCCTACTAACATAGTTACATCATTCCCCACAATTTAGATTCATCAAATAGACCTATAACATCAATTACTTGGATCAATTTACCCAATTTTCATATAAAAACCTAGTTTTCCTATTTCTTCAAGAACATCCCATAATCCAATCAAATTTCGAAACTATTTACCCATAAATCTTAAATTCCTAGTTGTTATCATCTCCAACATAAACCTACATGCAAGTCCTACCCAGATTATGATTTAAACCATTCAAATCCATTCAATTTTCATTAAATATGAGAAATCTTCAATTCTATAAAAACATGTAAAGTATATGCTTTGAATCTTTGCAAGATAAAGCACTTGCCTGTAAATCTGATGTTCTGATCCGTTGTTGTTGTTCAAGGGTTGTTCCTCTCTTCTTTCCGGTCACAATTCCGTCCAAACTGGTGGTGGTGGGTGGTGGTTTTGGTTTGGGGGCTTTTTGTAACCTCTCCTCTAACTCATGTAACCCCCCTCTTTGTTTTTGGCTGATAATGGACCTAATAGCCTAACCAAAAATAAATAAATCAACACTAAAAATCGTTTGTCTTAATTCCTTAATTTTTAAAATTACCAAAATACCCTTTCGGGTTGCCGATTTGGCCTAAAAATGCCCTGGGACCAAAACAAAACCCCCGGCTAGTGTTTTCAGACTATATCGACCCTTACGAAGATGTTGGCGCACTCAAAAAGCTCATACGGATGACATAAAAAATAAAATACTTTTAAATCCATTAAATTGGGCCCGGACACATCTGACACGCGCGTCCCAACTAAATTACCGAAACTGCCGTATTTTCAACTCACGATATTTTTAATAAATTCAATGATCACATATTACCATAACCACTCAGTAATATTAAACAACATATTAATAGCCAAATACTAACTCTCGTCTCGCTAGCATTTAAATCCGAATTAATTTTTCTAATTAATTATCCTAAATTAATTTAATAAATCCCAAATTAAAAGCAATTCCATTTAATTAACCTCATAATTAAAAGCCATAAAAATACGAGGTATTACATACTTCCCCCTAATAACGGAATTTCGTCCCGAAATTTGGAAAAGTAAGGCATACCTGGAAAAAATTTAGGTATCCTCTGGTACTCAAAACAAAATGTAAGGAAAGGCCCAATCACTACATTCCTCACTTCACAACAAGCTTGTTTAACAGTCTTTATACTTTATCGGTTATATGGTTACACTTCAATAAATGCACTTCACGTTGTGCTCTTACTAAACAACATTCGAATAAAAATTTTTATACATCACTGGCCGCATTATCTCAACATTATTGTGAGTCCACACTTCACTACGCATGAACTCCCGCATTTATCAAAATACCAAATTCCCATCTTGGAAGAAATCAATAACACATCTGACTACTCTTGCCCATTCTTTGAATCTCTGTTCCCGGCGTTGTGACTTTTACACAAGAGAAAACCACTTCAGCTGGTTGGTGTTACACAAAACATTTGTAAGCACCTTGTCCACTATAGATAGATACGGGTGCGTTCCCCCAACTCTACCATTAGGTAAAATCTTCTCCCCATTACTACAACATACCTTACTTACTAGTCATACCCGATTTGAAAATGAAAATATCGCAATGAATACAAAATTTCTTTCATACAATCCACCAGTCGTCAATCACCTTGCGCCTACACCTCGGGATATAGGTGATATAACCCTCAGAGCGAAGCATAATTTCCACTACTTCTTGCTATCCTACGTTGAAGGTGGATTCTAGAACCTCCTATTGGTTCTGAATAATACTACGTAGGAGCACGTACCGGCGTGTTCACTATCTAATAGTGTAAATCACCCAGTATATAACCATTTCTCTCCTTCTGGACAACCTGTCCCACATATTCGAAGGGAATCGTTACTTATCTATAAGTCGGCAACTCCTCAAGGAAATTTACCAACTTTACTCTTCCATCTCTGGAATCGTCGGCTTGATACAAAAGTATTTGGTTGATCATCTAACCCCAACCGTTCTACTACTTACTACTCCCTTTAATACCGACTTTCACGTATAATTATTCCCGTTAAGTGATACTTAATATTCTTCTTCTCTCGGCGTATACCAAAAGTTTCAACCCTTGTACTTTTCACCACGTTACGCACATGTGTGCCCTATATACCTTATTGACATCCTCATTTTATTTACTCTTGAGTCACCCTCAACATTCGATTGGTCGGAACTCTACTCCAAATTGTCCATAATAATTTAATATTTGCCTTCTCAAGAGATATTCCCTTATTAAATGGCTTTCCACTGCCTTTTCACCAAATGCGGACGTGCTACACCGACTACACATGAATATACTCATTAACACCTTCTCTTATGACGCTTAACCCTATAAGGAATAATTTCACCCATCTACATCCCTTCTTCCGGCGATTATTACATTAGCAAACCAAGGTGTCTACACCCTTTATCATCCAGTACATACGGGTTTTAAACATCATATACGCTTCATACGTATTCCAAACGCTTTATTACCGCTGCATTTACAACGTGGCTATACCACTTGGGTGTTCTCAATCAACCCCCCCCCCCCAACCCAATTTTGAAATCCTAAATCCTCCTTAACCTTAATGCATCCTTCAACCCGCCGTAACAAAACCAACATTGTTAGTACTTACATCGTAATTCACTAACAACTGGCTCTACTGGCCTTACATCGTAAATTTATCCCTTGTTACTTCCAGTTATAACTACTTACATCCATAACGATTGAGGTACCCAATTTATGGACGAATGGTCAAGCATCTCCCTACTACCAACCTTACTCTAAGTTTCATGCGTGGGATGTCTCACAAAGCGAAATCCAAACAAGGAACCCCCCGATACACTTCTACCTAACATTGTCGGTCATCGAGATCCGTTAAGCCCTCAGTCCATAACATGTACCCCTATATTCCCGTCTCTTAACAATAAAGTTACATCTCCTTCCGCAATTTCACTTAAACGAGGAACTCTTTCCGAAAGACACTTTCTCTAGACATTGATGGTAATCACATTCCATATACACCATGCAAATAAAATCGGGGTTCTCAAAATCCCGTCCCCAGGCACACAACTATGAGCATAAACTCCCAAATCTCTAAAAGGGTGATAAAACCATACACTCTACTTATTACGACATCCTGAGCGTTAATTATAATAACCAGCTAGACCCTTGCCGACTAGTAAACCAATTACATACGACTCATAACAATTAAATCCCTACGCATACTGGGATTAAATATCCGAGACCATTATACCTTTTTGAAATCACAATAATATAAATATTTATATATATACAAAAGTACAATTGCGAGCCCGACCCTCTCATAGATGGGGCCTCGCCAGAATGAAGCTTTCTACCCCAAGGTAGTAACCCCAATAAACTTGCAATACCAGCACACTATCGGTATAATCATATTATCAAACCATAATTAGGATAATATCGTATTCATATAACACAACACTAAAACGAGTAATTTCAATAAAGTATATACCCCTATCAATGTACTCATTCATCCTCCGCGGATGAAAATATATATAACCCCACACTATCAGGGAAATTATTCACATGAATAATAAAATTGTCGATACTCACTAAACTCGACTCTCAATCAAAAATAACAATAATAAAAATTGTGCCAACTCATTCATGCCACAAACAACACGCAACATCATCTGAGGATATAACTCATACTTTTATCCTGACAATCGTCATGACTGCTCAAATGGTTCCTGGACTTAACTATATGTTCGTACCAAATCGAATATTTCAATAACTGTTGCCCTTGCCAGGCACAATACCTTTATCCCTACACTTGCATCGGGAAACATTTATAACGCACGGGTTTCACTCCCCACAAAATACCTCTGCACATACTCCACTTATCTTTGGTCACCCCGACCATGTTAAGGTGGTCCTTCTCTCGGACGTTGGTAGTCTCGGCTCTGATGATTATCTCCATTGTTCCCTAAGCTTGATGGACCTAAGGAACACGCTACTAGTTTCCACATCTCTTACTAAAATCACCATCGCTCGGTAATAATTCAGCTACCGAAGCATTTTAACGGGTTCTCTGTTGGGTCTTCCGCTTGTGGTGTTTCTCCAACACCATTTTCCCAGTCTTACTCTATAGAAATTCTTCGATTCTTTTCGCTCCCCACCCAAGGAAACGTTTACCTCCAAATTAACACTATGTGACATTACCATCTGCATTGACCGTCCAAGCAGAATTCCTCCGTAAGAGCTAACAATTCTTCTTGTATGAAAATTCTCCCTTTAACATCCTCTTTTCCATTTCACCTACTTCACCCCGTGTAAGATTCGCTACATAATTAAATTTCTCCTCACAAAGTGACCTCCGTCCGGCCCTCTTGTGTGAATTCATAATAACATTCTCCTTTCACCCTGAACATCTGATGAAGGAACTTATGGTCAAACCATATGTGTACGCCTTCTCTCGACGTCACATTCCACTTCTAAGTGTGGCGATCGTCTCTCACCATTGAAACTCCGCTCTCACGAGCTAAGAAAAAAATTTACCCCAAATTTTCACTCCCAATGGGCCATACCCTGACGTATGTCCAAGCCTTTGGATATATTACGTTCGTTTGGCTAGCACACGCCATCTTCATATTTCGAGTATTTACACTGTTGATTCTCTTTAATGTTTCACCTAACTCTTTCTTTCCCAATCCAACCTTGTTGGGTGAGTCTTATTTGACCCCATTATCTACTATAGTTGTGCCTGGAAGTCACAAGTCGTGCCTTGGCTGTCTGTACCGTCTTGGACTTCCGTGCCATAATATGGGTGACTTCGACTACGGTCATCCTTCTTTAATGAATTAAATACCCTCGACTGATCTTTTGCCTCCTGCTGTTCGCCCAACTGTCTTCGCCTAACGTACTACATTGTTCGATGCACGAACACTCCCCATTATGAATAAGATTCACTATCATATGCATTATAGCAAGAGAACAAAATCTTACCAAATAAATCAATAATCGTAAACATGGGGCCCTATATCAAAGAAAGCTACGTTGGAAGCATAATAAGCCACATATATCCTAAAGGACACTAGAACCTGATCCTCTGATACCACCTGTAACACCCCATCTAATTAAATACCGGGTAGCTACTCCTTTATTAAATTAAAACAGAATATCAAGTTGGTTAAGTCCTAGCATCACTGTCGAAAAGAATTTAACTAATTACTAGCCACCTAATATTTAAAAAGAGAGACGTCAAATTTTATAAATTAAGCCAACAATTAAACAAGAATTTATTTATAAACCATCAAACGCATAAACAATATCATATAAATGCTCAATGAGAAGAAATCAAATAAGTCTGGAGTAAGAACTCCAATAATAAAGATGCCAGAACAAATAATGTCCCAATACAAGAGTCTGAATAAATAATAAATCAAAAACTGAAATACTGAAAGTCTGCAACTACAACCTCTAACTAAGAATGGGAGACATGCCCTAACTGATACAAATGACTTTGAAGGAATCAAGAATAAAATGAGAGCGTCTACTACCAAGATCCTATAACTTCCACAGCAGCAACAGTACGTCATCAAAATGGAACTCCTATTCTTGGCGTCCCTGTGGCTGGGCACCTAAAAGGTTTTTACAAAACAAAAATAGATTCGGAAGAAAACGGGTCAGAGCCCTATTTGAAAATAGTTTAAAAGTTTAGAAAGTGATTTAAATTACAATTAAACATCACATATTATAAATACGTTAGTTGCGTACTCTCACATGAGTTTCTTACCTCTCAACTACTGTGCATACCTAACGTATGCCTCTAACCCATCCTAGTTATACCACTATCTAACTAGTTTGTACCACTCATGCCTTCACATTCTAACATAGAGTATCTACACGTAACCCACAAATAAGCCATATTTATAACCCATGTTCACAGTCATTAAACTACTTATCTCAAGTATTAATTAAATTCTCATTCTTAACCCATTCAAATATCTTAGTTATTCACAATTACTAAGCAACAATGAACCAGTCACAAGTACATAAGTATATCACTCTAGTATATAAATACATATATGGCACCCCTAGGCTAAGCTGCGGTGCACGCATACTTTGCTATCAAATCCATCTACATCACGTATGTAAGGATCATGTGTTCCGAATCTCTCAGGAACCGTCTAAATACAAATCACACATATTGGAGGTGAACATAGTTCACATACCCATGGGTCACGCACATACCTACGCTCCTATGGTCAGCTGACTTATCAACTCACAAATAAGTCATTCACAGTACTATGTCCTTAAGTTACCAGTCTAAATCCCCCCGAAGGCACATAAGGATAAGAGGGTCTTTTTCCAGAATAAAACTAACCTCTTGTGATAGCAAGTATGGTAGGTATGCCATACACATAAGAAATCCATACACTAGGCATTCACACAACCTAAGTAATCATATATCAATATATATGTTCACAAATTTCATATACTTAGTCTCATACGTAGCAAATGTACCCCGAACATTACATAATATATTTTCCGTTTGTTAACTCTCTCGTCGCATCAATTTGAGTACTTAAACCTATCTCGAAAGGTTACTAGATCTCTTATTGGTTTCTAATATGGTCTCAGTACTTGAAACCCCTACGTTGCTGCCCGTAAACTTATATCATCATTAATTACCATTATAGTTTCAATTCGAATGATTTTTAATCGTACCCCACCCGGTAGACACTCGTAAGAAATGTCTTTCAATCCAATAAGTTATAGTATTCTCCAATAATAACTAGGTCCTTACTGACTTTATCTAAGTCTCACAAGATTACATTACTCACCCTAATAATCAACATTGGCTTTGGAATAATCCTTAAACCTTAAAGGGAAACAACTGCTAAAAATCAGCATAGGTCGATCGATCGACGAAAAGGGGTCGATCGATCGATGGGTTCGATCGATCGACATTCTTGAGTCGGTCGATCGATCAAACAGCTATCAGCCCAGAACAGTTACAGGTTTGCATCTTTTTACACTTCTTAATCATCATCCCAACATCCAAAAATCATAATTAAATATACTAATTATCCTACTAACATAGTTACATCATTCCCCACGATTTAGATTCATCAAATCGACCTATAACGTTAATTACTTGGATCAATTTACCCAATTTTCATATAAAAACCTAGTTTTCCTATTTCTTCAAGAACATCCCATAATCCAATCAAATTTCGAAATTCTTCACCCATAAATCTTAAATTCGTAGTTGTTATCATCTCCAATATAAACCTACATGCAAGTCCTACCCAGATTATGATTTAAACCATTCAAATCCATTCAATTTTCATTATTTATGAGAAATCTTCAATTCTATAAAAACATGTAAAGTATATGCTTTGAATCTTTGCAAGGTAAATCACTTTCCTGTAAATATTATGTTCTGATCCGTTGTTTTTGTTCAAGGCTTGTTCCTCTCTTCTTTCCGGTCAGAATTCCGTCCAAATTGGTGGTGGTGGGTGGTGATTTTGGTTTGGGGACTTTTTGTAACCTCTCCTTTAACTCACGTAACTCCCCTCTTTGTTTTTAGCTGATAATGGCCCTAATAGCCTAACCAAAAATAAATAAATCAACACTAAAAATCGTTTGTCTTAATTCCTTAATTTTTAAAATTACAAAATACCCCTCTGGGTTGCCGGTTTGGCCTAAAAATGCCCCGGGACCCAAACTAAGCCCCCGGCTAGTGTTTTCTGACTATCTCGACCCTTCCGGACACGTTCGCGCACTAAAAAAGCTCATACAGATGAAATAAAAAATAAAATATTTTTAAATCCATTAAATTGGGTCCTGACACGACTGACACGCGCGTCCCAACTAAATTACCGAAATTGTTGTATTTTTAACTAACGATATTTTTAATAAATTCAATGATCACATATTACCATAATCACTCAGTAATATTCAACAACATATTAATAACCAAATACTAACTCGCGTCTCACTAGCATTTAAATTCGAATTAATTTTTCTAATTAATTATCCCAAATTAATTTAATGAATCCCAAATTAAAAGGAATTCCATTTAATTAACCTCATAATTAAAAGCCATAAAAATACGGGGTATTACACTTTGTGAGTTTATTTTGATTAGAGAAACACCTTTTGAAACATTCCTAAACCTTTAGGACTCTCACATCCTAGAAAGTTAGAACTTAAAACAGTGTCTTTTCACTTATTCCTTTTGGAATAAAAAAAATTTCTCTTCAAAATTTAAAAGAAGAAATTTGTTTTGGTGAAAACATGACATTATCAATGAAAGTTGATACTTGCGACGTGGCGAGTGGTTAGATAGCATTCCATGCTTGCTATCATAGCTTGAAGGTGGAAAATTATCTTATGGAGGTTATGCGTTATTAAATCTTATAGAGGTTCAATTTTTAATTTATTTTTCGCCTTTGTTAATCGTTACTTGTTGAGTGGAAGGTGTCAGTTTGGCCCGAGGTTTTTCCCATAAGGATTTTTCCCATGTATAAATCCTCATCTGAATTAAAATATTTACAACTCCACATTTTGACTTATCTTATATGATTAATGAATGTATATTGTTAAGTTAAACTAACTAGTAAATCACAATTTTTCCACTTAAACATCAGGTTTAATTTTTTTCCAAATTTGATGGTAGCAATTTTAATTGGGTAGTCCCTCTCTACACACACATTTTATCAAAGGAAAATTATGATACCCCAAACTCAACATCTACCAAGCTTTCTGAACAACTGGATGGGATGAACTACCGAAAGAGATACATGATACTATCTTTCGAGTCATCGAATTGGACTCTAGCTCACCAGAAATCCACCCATCCTCTAACGATGAATTTCTGAATTACCTTGTCAATCCATATAATGTACTAGACATTCTCATCCTATAAATGGCATTTTACCTCTTTGTACTCAGGATCTCATTATGGACCCATCGTCTTACGACTTTAGGATAAAGCTACTGGAAAACATACTAGATGCAACCCATATTTTGGTATCATTGAACTCTAGGAAAATATGAATTGCCGAGGTCATAGACCACTAGAAGGCCCACCACCCAAAGGTATTTATACAGTTCTAGGACATAAATTGTCAACCCTAATCCCTACAATGATGCACATGGGAAGTTTGAAAATTTTTAGTATGTAGTATTAAACTTAGCTAACACTAAGTTTATAAGAAGGCATTTGCCCTAGGGACCATAATATGCTTAGTACCGGTACTATTACAGGTACATCTACAGTGAATATATGATCATTGTAAAAAAAAAATAAACCCGAGAAAATATGAAGCCTATTTTTAATACAAATACCTCAAAGAACTCACATCTGATAACAAAGTCTAGCTAGGGTCATCTACCTCTATAAGGTCAATATTTGATACCTATGATAAAAAGGATGAGAATGTGCTCACAATAGTGGAAAAGATTCTCATGACTTCCCTTGATCCTAACATGATAATTTGTTTATTAAATGGCTCAATATCTAGGATTCCACCTAAAAATAAGGACAAAGAAGTCTTCGATCCCATCATAGATCGAATTAATGGTCCCGATTCCAACCCCGCCTTCACCCAGTCTCATATCCTTAGAATATCTCCTACTCTACCTAACGAAGGCTGACAAAAAGCACATATGAGGCCATTTATCTCTCTATATAAAGTGGTCAAATTAGTCACCCTATCAAAATGTCACTCAACTCCTCATAATCCCACCGATTAAAATAAGGGGCCAACTGAGGGATCCATCGATCCTCTTCAATAGGGAAATAATAAGATTCAGGACCAAATCCAATGAACTTTATCTAGCATTAACATTTGGAAACTGCTAGCCACATCTTGAGAACATTGAGCCTCCCTAATTAATTTATTAAAACACTCACCACCACGATTTTGATCGTACCCGTGTAAATTGGTGACTTGATGTGTCCTGATTGAGCTTTAGACCTTGGGAGATGAATAGTGGGTCAAATTTGGGTAATATCATGGCTTTGGTGCAATTAATTGGATTAGAATGGCTATATTTAATTTGGAGAAAAGCTAGGGACCTTCGAACGAGACCCTTGGTCCTTTGCAGGAGACCCTTGGTTGTTCGAACTAGATTCCTATCTCATTGGAACGATGCTTCAAACGACCTTCCAACAACTTGTCCTTGTTTAGAAAACCTACCCTTGTTAGAACCTCGTTCAAAGTACATACGAATGAGATAAAGTTCTCGTTTGAACGAGATCCAGTTTGGTTGTAATGATATAGTAGTTCTCATTCGAACAAGATCCATTCTCATTCAAATGAGACTGTAATAATAAGTTTTTGCAGGATAAAAAAATACTTTCGAATTCCTGACCATTGGATTGAAACATGTATCAAGCTCCTATAGTAGCAGATCAACTCGGGGCATGCGTTCTTGGGCATTTTAGGGATTTAACCCCTAAGGATTTTGGGGTATTTAAAGGGTGCTTTGTCCCATTCTAACCCATTTCAATAAGACTTTCTCCCTCAGTCTAACACTTAGAGCTCTGGAGCTCCACCACTAATCACCACCTTAGAACCACCACCCCTACACCCTAAACCACCATATTTACCTTATATTCTACTACAATGTAAGTTTATAAAACCCATCTACACCATTGTTAGGAAAGATATTAACTTATGAAGAAGCTATTAGGGAATTTTTGGAGAGAAAATAAAGAAGAAATTATGGAGTTTGAAGGGGGTTTTCATGGAGCTTTCAAGGAGCATTCTTATGGAGCTAGGCAACCTCCTTGAGTCCACCTTTAGTGGTGGGAGGTTACCATCATCTTCTTCTTCATCCAACCATGATTAAGGAATCATTGAGGTGGAAAACTCTACTCTTTAATTTAAGAACCCTATTTTTTTATAGTATCGATCTTGTAGTTAGAGATTGTCAGAGTAGAATGCATACATGATTTAAGAAGGTTATTTCTGACACTTTTTGTAAAATAGTTTTACAAATGGTTTCAAAGTTTGGAGCAAACGATATATTTTGAAAAAAAAATTAGTGTCCAACATTTTATGGAATATAATGTTTTTAAATTATATCTATCTCATTGAGACATTTTATAAACAAGGTCTTGAAGTTTTCTAATAGAAAAATAGGATTTTTATGAAGTATTATGAAATTTCTTGAATAACCCATGCATTAAACTCATTTTATTGGATTTTTGGGCTTAAAATTCCACTTCTCATTTATATAAACTTGTAGTAATTTGGTAATCAGCATATAAACAAGTTTAGTAAAGGTTTTAATGAGTTTTAACATGAAATAAAGAACATATAAATTTTAGCCCTTAAAGTGTGTTAATAAATGTGAAAAATGTGATAAGTTTATTTTTTCAAGACTACATGAGTTAATGAAGGAAAATGGCATTTTTCTTGTAATGTAGTCTTAAAAATGCCAAATAATTCCCTTGATGAAAAAAGTGATGTAATAAAGAAATTTCCAACTTGAGAAGTGTGTTACTCCAATGTGTTAAAGAAAATTAATGAGTTTAAGGCATTTAAGAATTTAGTGTGGATAACAATGTTTTGGAAAGATAACACTGGTGAAAATGGAGGAAAATACAAGTTTTGAAACAAATGAGTAAAATGGTAATTTAACGTAAAGTGGAACATTGTTGCGAAATAAAAATGTTTAATAAGGGTGTTACCCAAATGGTCCTAAATGAAAGTGATTTTGGGGATAAAATCTACACAAGTGTGTAAAGGACAAAAGATGGTTATTTTCAATGTGTAACACATGGTGGGGTGAAATCCTCAAATTTTTGCCTCGGTCGGTAAAGGTGGAATAATGTGGACATTTGAAAAATATTGATACACATTGATATGGACTCAGATGAGATCGAAAAAGAATTAAAAAGGGCTCGGAGCCTTGGGGTGAAATACTCCAAACATTGGCCAGAGCATATGGTAGTGTAGCCGACGGTGAGAAGCCCTTGAAGTACACAATTATTTGGAGGATTTCGAAAAAATAATAATAAAACATGGTAAAAAATGGGTTGTGCTGTGAATATAAGAAAAGATAACCTAACATGAAATGAAATTGGTAAAGTTCTGGTTGAAATGATAACATGGACAAGAAATATAAGAAATTGGCTAATGTTCCTATGAAGCGATTAAATAGGTAATTAAGCAACCTAAGGGGGTATTTAACCCATACTTAACAAAAGTGTGTGGTTGCGAATGGTTTTCAATAGAAAAAAAAATATTTTCGAACATGGAGCGTGCATGTGTTGAAAGGTTACTTTTAAGGAAAATATTAAGGTAAGTACAATGTGAGTGAATGGGTGATTTCCAAAAAAAAGTATTATCTCTACACAAATGGAATTTTGTTTAAGTATTTAACCGAGTGCGTTAAATCAGAAAATTTTGTAAGTTAAGCAAAGGGGGTCTCTTCATAGGATTAATATGACTTAATCGGAACAAGTAACATTTTTAGAATAAAAGCGGTTTTATGCATTAATGTGTGTGTATATCTATATAAGGTAGTAGCATGTGCACATCGGTTTAATGTGTTAGAGTCTCTTCTTCGCCGTTCGATTCTATATTGCAATGTTGCATTTCCTACTGGGAATTTGACTTATTCCCTCTTCTTTGTTATGATAGATTGTGTGCGGTTTTGTATTTTGATAGCGTTGTACAACTAAGTATCCTTTTTATTTTACGTTAGTAGCTCTGAATACTCCAACTCAGGGGATGCTTCCCACGGCTCGCACACGTAGATTTATATGAATCAAAATTATATGTTAATCAAGTGAAAAATTAATTAAATAAAACTGGACTAGCAACATTATTTAGGTTGCCTCATTGCACTTCACACTTAATGTTCGGACCAGAACGAGTTCACACACGAGTAACCCATAAGTTCGGGTCAAGCCATCACATTTATCATCTCAGGCCTTAGTGCCTCAAGACTTGTCCCCCACGGACATATCTACCACCATTGGGTCTATCATCATGCAACAGTATATTGGCTACTCTCATGATGACCTCCCCATGCCTTCTCCTAATATGTCCCTATATAAATCAGACTTCTCTTCTATTATCAATGTAATCGTTCTTCCCTTTTATGGAATAATAAATTATGGTTTATAGTATTTTCCTGCATATATTGCATGTGATGCTTATAAATCGAGTGATAACTAGATCTCACCCCTAATGATTATGACTCCACAGTTTTAAAATACTTAAAAACTTATAAAAACTCGACCAAAGTCAAAGTAGACATATGTCTCCCAACGAGGATGATACAATAACCATAAACTTGGTCACTCCTGAAAACCTCAAACATCTGAAAATCGAATCCTCCCTCAGAAAAGGGCAACAAAATGAATTCACCAACCTACTCACCAATTTTGTCGACGTATTTGCCTAGTCTTACGAACACATGCTCGAGATTGACCCAGCTATCATTATCGATAAGATATTAACTCTCCCGATGTAAAACTACTAAAACATAGGATCTATAAGCTAATACCCGAATTCTCCTAAAATATTAAGGAAGAAATAAAAAAATAACTCAACGTTAGATTCATTCGAGTTATAGAATACCAAACATGGATAGAGAACATTGTACTAGTAATCAAGACTAATGGACAGGTCCAAATGTGAGTAAAATATAGTTATCTCAACAAGCCTACCCAAAGAAAGATTTTCCTCTACCACATGTAGACCAATTAGTGGTTCATTTGGCTAAAAATTCCCTCAAATACTTTGTGGAAATTTTTAGCAACTACAACCAAATAAAAATTCACCTTACCACTAAGAAAAGACGAGGTTCATTAACCCAAGGGGGAACATACTATTACACAGTGATGCCTTTTAGTCTAAAATTTTTTAGGGTAGCCTATCAAAGAGTAAAAACCACAATCCTTCATGACCTCACACACAAGAAAGTGGAGGTATATATGGATAACATGATCATCAAATATAAACATTGTGAAGGACACATTCTGATACTCCAAAAATTCTTCGAAAGGCTCAATGTTGTCAAGATTAGGCTAGATCCTCATAAATGTGTCTTTGGGTTTACCAAGGGTAAAGTCCTCACATTCATCGTTAGCAAATATGGAATCAAAATAGACCCTTACAAGGTCAAGGACATACGAGAAATGCCACCCCAAAATGGAGAAATAATTAAAGGGCTCATGGGTCAGATTTTATTCACAAGTTAGTTCATAAACCAACTTACCACCACATGAGAGCTTATCTTTCAATTTCTCAACAAAGACTCACCCAAATAGTGGAACGTTCAATGCCAGGATACATTCGAGAAAATACCAATATACCTCATTCACCCACTAATACTAGTACCTCCCTAAATGGAATAACCTTTAACCCTATATATGACAATTATCGACACCGTTGCCCGAACAATGGTAAAACAATACATGGAGAGATCTAAAAAAGAATATGTCATGTACTATATCAACAAGAAGCTAGTATTCTATGAGCTTAGATATAGATCCCTGTAAAAGTCTTGTGTGTCTATAGTATCGATAACGTCTTTGTCATTACACGATGTCTTTTGGCATACAAATCATCTCCAAGATGGACCCCTTGAAATACCTATTTAAGTAACCCATTATGTTTGGACGAATGGACAAGTGGCTAATTTCATTATACAAATTTGAAAGTCAAACAAAAATACACCAAAGTAAGGGCCATATATGACCCCTTTGTAGGACAACCTCTGATAAGTGAAGAAGAAGAGGGCACAATAAAACTTCCAAAATTATCTATATGGGAACTCTACTTCAATGAGGATGCCAATTAGACAGGATTCGACATCAGTATGCCTTTTATAACCACTAATTCACGTTAACTCCCGATGACTATCAAAGTTACCCGCGGGTGCACCGATAACATGGCCAAATATGAATATTTCATCATAGGACTTGAGATCGCCTTAGAAATGGGAATCACTGAAGTAAAATCCTATAGAGACTTGAACCTAGTCATCCTTCAAATACTAGGGAAATAGAGGACTAAAAATGATAAGCTTCAACCTTACCACTACTACTTAGAATAAATGGATTCACGATTCGAGCATCTTGAATTTAACTTCACCCTGGGCTAAGAATAACTTTGTAGTTATGTTGCACACCATGGCCTCAATGATAGATGTATCAGATGGAACCGCAGGGATCACATTCGTTGTGACTAGTCAAAGAACCCATACGTATTTGTTAGATATTAATACAATTAAGGAGACAAAAGTCGAGCCCACAGTTTGGTAGTTAGATATATGAAACTTATTAGATAAGAATCATTATCAACCAAAATCCACTATAATCGATCGATTCACCCTGAGAGATATTAACAACCCAGTTCGTCATCTATGGAGGTCAACTCTACAAAAGAGGACTCGACGAGGAAACGTGAGATGCATCACAAAAGACGAGACTATTGAAATCATGGACAATATCCACAGCGATAAGTGTGTCCCACACATGAGCGGACACACGCGTTCCCAGAAAAATAATCTTTCGGTCATATTACTAGACAACAATGCAAAATGACTACATGGGCTAGTCAATAAATGAATCAAATGCCAGGAGTATTCCCCATACCAACACTTGAACCCTCGAGAGATATATTTCATGACCTCATCGTGTCCTTTCTCCACTTGAGGCATATATATAGTAGGCAATAACTCCTAAGGCCTACATAGGGCACATATTCATCGTAGTCGCCCTCGACTACTTCACAAAATGGATCTAGGATGAGTCTTATTCGATTATTTATGCAAAAAAGTGTCAATGTTCATTGACGAAACATCACTTGTCACTTTGGCGTACCCCACAGGTTGATATCTTCCCACCTTGAGAAGGTCGTCTCCAATCATTTACACGAATATGGTATTACTCTACACAAGTCTTCCCTATATAGACTCCAGACTAATGGAGGAGTCAAAGATGGTAATAGGAATGTCACATCATCAAAAAGATAATATAAATTTTACAACGACTTGTAAGACAAACTTCCATACGCTCGTTGAGGTTACCACACTAGGGAAAGAAACTAAAAAAGGGTCCCACCTTAGTCATTCGTTTATGGAATATAAGTTTCCCACCGATAGATTTTGAAATACCCTCTCTTAGGGTTATGCTCGAACACCAAGTTGCTGAAGCCGATTGGGTACAAGCCCAGTACAACAAACTAACCCTTTTAAACAAGATAATGCTAAAAGTGTCACACACAACCAGGGTTACCATCAATGTATCTTGGATAATTAAAAAAGGCTCAAAGACAAATGGACAAGAAGGAGACCTCATTCTGAAAGAAAATCTCAAACATGTTCGCACTCTCGGAGGAAAATTTTCACCTAACTCTGGATGACCCTACTTCTTCACCAAAAGCATTTTTGAATGGGCGGCTACCATAGACGACCTCGATGGAGTTACCTTCACCCAACCATTCAATATTAATCAATTTAAGCAATTATTACCTTAGATCTATCTCCAGAATGGAATAAACGGATGCAAAAAAAATCATTCGTAACAGGAAGGGAGAATAATATAGCCCTACAAAATTTCTATCCCCATATAAAGAGTCCCACTTAAGCCACCAACTGCTCATTTGAATTCAACTAAAACTAAGGGCCCCCAACTTTTGCATTTGGTAGATTCTTTGTTATAAATATTATCGTATAAATTCAAAAGCATACACTTCGTTTTCCTTGAATAGGAGATACGTAGGCAATCTGATATATCACGTCGAGCCTATTTTAAAGCAAACACCAAACATCTTGTAAGGACAAATTTCCAAATAGTGTCAATTTTTATGTATTGGCATTATTCTGGACAAAAAACATTTTGATTCATAAGATGAATTCTATATGTTGCGATTCCCATTAACTCAATGACATATTGAAGACGTAGCGGGCAGGCTTCAAAGATAGATCATGCCAAGGTTTTGGTGCACGTTTCACGTCTTCACATGGATTTTTGATATTCTCTCAAGTATGAATACATAAGGGTTTATGGATTCTCAGAATTTTTCTAAGGATGTTATTCTATTTAAATATGATTTTAAAATATTTTTAAAACATTTTTCTGAGATAATTTGAGTTTAGAGTCGTATTAACTTTTCATTGCACTTTACATGGCTTAAACGACTTTACCAGTCGTTCAAACGATATTGCATTGTCATTCAAACAACGTGAAAATCTCATTCAAATGAGATGTTGTGTTTGTTCAAATGACATGCTTATTTTGTTAGAATGTCGCCGCCTCAAACATATTATTTAAGGTGCTTTTGCTCAGAAAAATGGAGGATGCAGAACATACACAACATAACAGAACATAATATATACATTATCTACAGTTTGTTTACAAAGTTTTCCAAAGATAAAAAAAAAATCCTTGTTTACAAGATCTGAGTTTGCACATACCATATGTCATAGAGATCTTGTGTTTGCACCACTGTTTGATTCTTCATCATTCGAAAATATGGTTTTGTGTGGTGGACTCCGTACTTACTGATTGACGATTAATGTGGCTATGCCGGTGGATACCGAGGTACGTGTGGACACTTTGTGCTGTGGACCTTGTATAAGTGGACTCCTACGTTGCACTGTGGAGGAGCAGTTAAAGAGAAGAAGATGCGCCAAGGCTTGTGGGGATCGAGTCATTGAGTATGACTGTATTCGTCCTTTGTAATTTTTGTATCATAGTGATTGTCTAGCCCGGACCGTCCGGGGATTTTTTCCTTAGTGGTTTCCTCATACATTGACATGTTTTGTGAACTTTCTTTCTTTATTTGCATATATCACTAGATGCATGTTTATGGTAATAAGATAAAATTGGATTAATTAAAATTTGGTTCACTAAATTAGTACACAATAAAATTGAGAAAAGTTTTTGAAAAGGGTGTCTTTGTCTAAAGAACACACCCAAAAAGAACCATTTTCAAATTGGTATCAGAGCTAAAAACACTATTTTATCGTGTGAAAGATCTCGTGCGTCTTTGGGTATGAGTTTCTATATATCTAATGACTTTAGAACACCTATGTTTGATGGGTCGAATTATGCTTATTAGAATATGCATATAAAGTGTACACTTAAGGCCATAGATGAGTGTGTGTTGTTAGCGGTAGAAAAGGGGTGGACTCCACCAGTCACGAGAGAGGGTGAGGCCACTTATTTAAAACCTGTTGAGTCATGGACTGATGCCGAACACAAACTTTCACAATATAATTCAAGGGTTTGAATGCTATTTTCTCATCTGTCACCCTGGAAGAGTATAATCATATTATGATGTGTGAAACGTCTAAAGAGGAGTAGGATGTTCTTGCACTTACTCACGAGGTAAGTAGCACTGTTAGGGCTTCCAAACTCCAAAATATCACCACCTAATTTGAGATGATTAAAATGTTAGAGAGTGAAACGTTTGACGAGCTTTATGCTAGGTTGTTCAATATTGTCAACTCATCGTTTAACTTGAGAGAGAAGATACCTGATTATCAAGTTATAAAGAAAATCTTAAGGTCATTTCTTGCTAGATTTTATCCAAAGGTGACCATTTTATACTCTTTGAGTTTTCTTAACTCAACGAAACTAGAAGATCTTATAGGCGACCTACAAACCTAGGAGCGTGACATGTTTCCCTCCAAGAAATTGACGAAGAAAGAAAAGGGCATTGCTTTGAAAGCCCGAAAGGAGAAAACTAAAGTTTCGATTGATGATTCTGACACCGATTTCAAAGATGTGTCCATATTAGCAAATAAGTTCAAGAATTTTCTTATGTTCCAAAAGAAATCGAAAGATACAAAAGACTTGAGAAATTCAAGAACAATAAGGTCGATCACGTCCCTAAAAATTGAAATGTAAATGATAAGAGGAATGAGTCGAATATATATTTTGGTTGTGAGGGTTGAGGCCATAGGGTAACAGAGTGCCCCAATAGAATTAAAAAGGAGGGAAAGAAACCAATAGCATATAATGCCACCCTTAGTAATAGTGATCGAGAAGAGGGAGAGGATTCCCCGATTCAGTGCAACAACACTACATTCACAATTTCTCATGTAAGGGACGACAATAAATCTTCTCATGAATCTTCTCATGTAAAAGACACTTTGGAGGCCATAATGAGTGAGACCGAAGTGAGTGAGGATGAGGAGATAAATGTGAGTGAGTTACAAGTTGCCTTCAATGATTTGTATGTGGAAACAGTGAAAGTGAACAAGGCAAACTTGAAGTTGCATACCAAGTTGAAGAAACGTGCTATAAAAAATAATGATGCATTGATTGAGGATCTTAGGGCACGAAAGAAGACTCTTTGGGAGAAACTAGAATACATTGAGGTTAAGAGAGATAGTCTTCGTGGTTTAATGGAGGCTGTAAAGAAGGAGCTTCTAGAGTTTGAGGAGTCTAAGCATTTACTTGAGTCTAGGGTAAGAGAGCTTGGGGAGAGATTAAGAAACTCCAGTAAGGTTAAGTTTGATTTGGAGGCTAGGTTGGAAAAGTTGGAAAGGATTTTAGGCACCGTGAAAATCAAAGATGATGGGTGTGGTACAGGCTTCGATGATCATATTGTGCCCATTCCCAAAGCCAACACAACCCGCGTGAGAGATCCAACTAGGAACGTTATGAGAGATCCACATTTAAGTAACATTCCTCGCTGTGTTTACACTCGCACTCAATGCGGTAGGAAGGGTCACCTTAGACGTCTTTTATATGATCGTAATAATGCTCCTAGGAAGTTTAAGAATAAGGTAGTTCGTTTCCCAAAACCTCCATGCATCGTTACACACCTGCTTGGGTTAAAACATCGGATTTAGAGGCTTTAGGAATTCGACTTCATGACTCTCGTATGCTTGCACATGAAACATCCCATGTTACATATTATAGTTGATCGTGTTAGCATATTTATCATACTCTAGTTGTGCTTCATGATATATCTTTGCTAGTGTTGTGACATGTGTACTTTTCGCATTATATATTTCTTTTATTGAGTCTTACTGGAAAAATACAAAAAGATTTTTGGTTTTAAATATTTTAAAAAATACAAAAAGATTTTATTTTTGGGTCAAATATATGTTTGAAAAATACAGAAAGTTTTTTGTTTTTTTGTGTATTGAGTTTACACTTGATGTGGCATATTGTATGCCTGAATTCCTTCACTTTATATTTCCACGTGGCTAGTACATTTGGTCATCATTTTGGATACATAGATTGATCTTAACAATTTGTTTAATGGGGTTGTTTCGAAGTTAATTTTCATTTAGATTCGACTACGTATATGCCATTACATACATGTAGGAACTTATATGAATGTTTGACTTCTCATGCATATTTGAGTTTGGTGAGACGCTTTCCTCTCAATTTTTCCATCTATGCGCATATTAAACATGGGGAGTTGTGCATGTAAGAACCATTGCTCATTAGGATATGTATTGCTTAATTGAAAAAATTATGAGTGTTCACATGAAAGGGCTATGAGAGATAGGTTGACTCATCATGAAATCCACCATTTAAAATAGCCCAAGAAAAAAAATCAAAGCATGAAAAATATCAAATGTATGCCAAAAAGGGCCAATAGAAAGTCCTTTAAAAAGAGAAATTAGAACCTCAAAAGATATTGAATAGAAAAGAATTATCATTTATGTTTGAGGGAGTATAGTTGAAGATTAACGGGTTTTCAAAATAAGTCCTAGGTTGAAAAAGTCGTGTCATGACGTTATGTTTTGGTAGAACCATTAAAATTCTAGACTTTTCTGCGTGACGTTTGTTTAGTTCACTAAGTTCACATTACAATTGTCACCTATGGCTAAAAGGTAGTTTGATGATATTTAGTGGTCAATTAAAGCTTCTTGAACGTATCTTTGTGTTTGGATAATGATTCATTTGTGTTAGTTACACCCATTCATTACATTCCATGTTTAGTCACATTGATACTATGTTAATGTGTAACTCTTGTGTTTATTTTTGAGTCAGTCAAGCATGTTCGCACAGTATAGGCAAGTCAGCAAACTAGGTGTGTAATAAATGTTAATGTTTGTAAAACAAAAGTAGTTGAACTCTAAAGATCAAGGGGTATAATCACTAAAATGGTAAACTCACAATAAACTCTCATGTCTAGAGAAAACTGGGCATCAACCTTGGAGGGAAAAAAGATCATCCCATTAAATGAATAAGTGGAAGTATTTACATGAAGACAAGGTCATTCAAGCGACCTTTCCCGCATTAAAATGATCTGACCCCATTTAATGCTAAGAGTATTGTTCAATTAATGCTAAGATAGAGCATTAAATGCATAAGATATTATGTTTTGGCGGGAACATTATTTGTGGGTTCAGGGGTCTTTTTGCATTAATTGAGATATAATAGGTTGGTGAAAGGTATCGTTTGTGATGGATGATGGGACATTATCTTAAATGCTCTAGTGGTACAGGGAATAAACTCACTCAAGTGCCACATTTATTGAGTCTTTAAAATGAAAGGAAACATGACATCATAAAATTTAGTGAAGAGTTATATATGAGACGGGCTGTCTAATTATCCAATTGTGGTCATTCGGGTGATGGTTGTTCGAGAAATCTAGAATTTTACATAAGAGGCCAAAATGGCATCTTTGAACAACTATTGGAAATAAGTTCCCTCGAGCGAGGTTCCTTGACTGAAGGTATCTTGAGAGGATTTTATTTGTTTCATTCAATAGAGGTTTTGCCCAAGTGTGCCAAAGATGTTGGTATTACTCACCCAACATTACCTTGTTCCCAATCCTCAAAACGAAGTCCCTATGAGGTTTCGTAAATGAGGTTGTTTAATAGAGAATGTGATCTCTCCCATGTCCTAATATACATGGTCATTTCAAGGTACTGATCAACCTCAAATTATTACAAAACAACTCCTAATATTTCAATCAATAAGGGATAATACATGTAATTCATAACTCCTATTATAAAGTGTGCCTTCAATATCTCTCGATTGAGCTTTATCTTCATGGGAGGTACTTCGAATCAACACATAACTTATTTGACATATTTAATGCCATGGTTTAGCTCTAGGGCTTATTCCAAATGTTTTTCTTCCGAATGATCTTCTTTCAAATGATCTATTGTAATATCATTATTCTCTTGTTTGTACAAGATTAGTCTTTCAATAAGCCTTGGGCTTGGATCTCCCCCCTACGCTATCTAATTTCGGTATCATATCCAACCTACTAAATCCATAACCTTTCTAAACCACTCACCACCATACTTGATGGCTCATAACTATGCTTTCACCTCATACCTAATGAATAATATTACTAAATATTTTTCGGCTTAGCAAACATCTTCTCAACCATTAAGGTATCTATCCTAGGCTTCAATATTCACACCTATTAGTTATTGTCAATTATCTATCATTTAGAATTATCAAAATTAAATAAATACAAAAACACCATTTATAAGCCCCTTGCTAAACTCTCTAACCAATTCTGTCAACCCGAATTAATTTGCCATGTGGCCGAATAGATTTGCCCTCGTAGCAGCCAACTTCACAGCAACTCATTAATGGTGGCCTAAGCTCAACTTGGATCAGACTAAAAGCCTCTAAACAACAATAATAACCCATCTTCTTTATACATAACCCACATATGAATAATTGGAACCTATTTGTAAAAGGTTTATATGATCAACAACTCATATAAGGAATAAATCTAAAAAAATATTAATGAAGCCTTATGTTTATGTTTGTCACAATAATAGTTTGATTAGCAAATAGATTACCATCACTTATCGTGATTAAAATAGGGATTTTACTTATTAAAATCAATAGTATTAATATTGAATGATTATAGGTTATTATTACACATATTCATGCTTTGATTTTAGGATTCTACAATAGAATTACAATGGTTAAATTGTACTTAAACATGTAATTAACTCTAATTATGAAATTAAGTGTTAATATGATTTTAAAAAAGATAATATAAGTTTGATAGTAGATTCTAATAGAAATATAACTATATTCTTATTGAAAATAGACTTTCCTTAGAGTGACTGAAGAATCAACTCTCATACAATACCCTCGTGTATTCAAACATTTAAGTTGATAAAGTCTAAATATAAAATTAAACAAAATATTTAAAAAAATCATATATCATTTTCTTTACAGAGATAACAAAATAAATAATAATACAAATAATGTGGAAGTGATAGGAATTTCCTCAATGTAACCTATCATAAACTAACCATAACCCATGGAAGGTGTACATAGATGTCTCAGCCACAATCTCCCAACATAAGTCTAAAAGAGCCTCTAAATCATAAGAGCTAAATAAGTCTCAACATACAAGCTAAAAAGTTTCCAAAATAAAATAAGACAAATAATAAAATTAAATAAATGGATAACTAGATAGAGTATAGATCCACAATGACTTTCAAGAAGGTATTATGGGAGGGAGATGAACAACACTACCTGTACAATCAAGGGAGCTATATAGGAAGTCCTGCCCTAGTGCCTGAGATTCACATAAAAAGATGGGTCAAAACCCTAGTAAGTAAATTAGCTACGCAACTCAAAAGCAGTTACATGAGTAGATGATAAAGCCACGGTTAATAATTTTGGTGAACATACTGGCCCATAATTGTAGCCTCATGAAGTATTATAAATTATTACTTCCATTTTATTAATTACACATTCTCATTATTTAAATACCACATAAGCAACATGCGCCCCATCATCTCGGACGTCTAAAAACCATGCAATACATCAATTTTAAATAATCACATATACATGTGTTTCCCATCACAGGGCGCCGAAAATCACACATCATATAAAACCATAACATCACGTACAATGCCTTGATCCCACCTGGAATTCACGTGGACGGAAATATACATACCATAATATTGGGGTGTCTCTCCATGGTGCCCACCCATTCATTTCTATTTCACATATTCATTTAATATTAATATTTTTACCACTCCTTTATTCACTTCGAACAATCCACTTAAAACCCAATTACCCCACCCTTGGGTCCTATCATTTTGATTCATTATACATTTCGGACCATGTATAAGGAGTTAAGGAATAAATATCATTACATAATTATTTTTTCTAAAGTACAACATTTAAATGACAGTATATTAGTTGGATTAAGGTTTTGGGTCATCACAACTACCTTTCTTTAAACCCCGTGCATAGGTGTCTCACCAAAGTGAATATACTTATGTTTAGATATGGTAATTGTTAAGACGCATTAATAAGGGTTTATTATGTGAGAGTAAAAATAAGGATTTAAGTATCTACGGATCAATTTCTCTTACTAATACAGTACCACTATTCAACAGTTAAGCCAATAATAAATAATTTCCCATACTCCTTCAATCCTCTACATATAAAAATGAATACAAATGTTAATAGGGTCTCAAGCTGGGGCCATATGTCATTCTTGTATAAATGGGGCATATAACTATTTTACAAGAGTATATTACATCATGCGTGGGTTTATAAATATTTACAAGTGTCCCAGTCATTTGTATTATTCTTGCATGAGGTTGCATAACATCAATGAATTCGGCATGACAAATACAATTTAAAGGGGAAAACGTTTCAAAATAGATACTTCTAATTCATAAGGTACAACCGTACTAAGAAAGAATAATTTTCAGAATTAATAAGTTTAAATTTAAATCTGCATCATGTAATATTAATTCTCAGTCACCAATTCCCCAAACGGGTCCAAATCCTAAACATGAATTGTCAAGATTTAGGCCTATAATTATATTCCACATAGGAATGAAGTTCAACAAGTAATATCGAATAATTACCACTATTTAAATTTACACATTCGAGATACAAATAGGAATACAAAATGCCCTAGGGGTTAGTGTTGATCTCTAAATCTGGGTTTTGTATTTGACAAAGATCTTAGCTTGAGTTTCCCAAACTTATAATCAAAGATAAATATATTTTAGTAAATAAATAATGAAAGTGCAATGAGACACAAGAATTTTACGGGGTTTAGACCATGAATGGAGACTGCATCCACAGGGTAATATCACTAGATGTTTAAGGTTGAGTACAAGTCTTTTAGTAGATGTATTTAGGGTTAGAGCGTATTTATTCTAAACTCGAGCTAAGATATGTAGCATTCCATTTATAGTAGTTGGAAGTTCAAGAGATTGAATAACTTTATAACTAGGTATTTACATCTTTACATGATAATATTCAGCTGGATATTCATTCATGTGCATGTGCATGGTGACTGTTGAATGTCCCATGTGTGTCTATTCATCTTACTGATGGTTCACCTTCCTGGTTGTGGTCGGACGACCAAATTATACCGAGCGGATGGGGTGTACCCGTTATTTTTGGGTCCACTAGTAATGTTGACACATGTCATTATTTTATTAGTCCACTTAGCCTAATAATTTTAGGCTATAACAGAAGCCCCCAATACTTCATACTTAATCAAATAACAAAAGGATGGAGTATTCATCTTCAAAGCTTCTCGGCGTCTTGGGAAAGTATTTGTCGATTGCCGGCCTCAAGGACTTGTCATTTTTAATTAGCGACACTAGTGGCAACTTTGTAAATAATTAGAAAAATTGGGCTACGTCTAGGGGTACACTGGTCTTTTGGATGCCTAGAAATATGGGATGCCATCGATATCTGAAATGTTTGGTATTTTGAATCATTTCAAGTCTAGGAGATTAAAATACGACAGCTTACCTACAAAGGGTCCTTTTCCTCCTCAATCAATTCATTTTGGATTTCAAAATTCTCTCCTACATAGTTAAGCTATTACTTTTCTATTAAGGAAAGACTTCGACTGAGTTTTTGTTATCACTGTAAGGACTTTTTCTCCCTCATATTTTCTTTTTTGAGTTTCTTAAGATAGTTAATATTGTGGATAAGAGTTTCTTAGAGGATTTTAGGGTAAAATGTAAAATCCCTGATTGCGTTACTACTGAGTTAGTTATGGGTCCTTGTGATTTGTGCGTCTAGAATGAGGGTCATTGGCTTCCCATAATATTTATATCTGAGTGTGGTATTAATTTCCTACCCAATCATTTATTTCTTGAATTTTGTCAATACTTTAATGTGCACCCTACTTAAATGGCTAGTTAGAAGGTTATAAGTGGTGTCAACTGCATTAATGAGTTATATGGAACCTAAATAGGAATTACTGAATTGATGTATTGCTATAGTTGGGGGACCACTACTGATAACATCAAGATACTCTAACAGGACTTTGGTGGTGAATTTACTTGACTCCAATAAAAAATATTGGAATTTTGGAATAGTAGATAAGAATTGGTAGTACGCTCCTCTTTTTTAGGGTGGAAAGATAATGGACCAAGATGCCCTCACGAAGGGCATAGCATAGGACGAAATCCTTAATTATTTTCATACTTTCTATTTTTCTTCTTCTTCTTTCTTTATTGGTTTGTTGATTAATATCCTTATGCATTTATTTTTTCATAAATAAGTAAGAAATATTTCCCCCTTATTTAGAAGTAAATTTTGCTGATTTGAAGCTCGTGTGCTCAATCCAACAAAGGTTAGGAGAAGATCACCCGCGCTCAGCCTCAATATTATTGGATTATTAAATCTCCATCACATCTTTTGTTTCTCGACCTACAAAGGATATTCCTATATCTCGCATTGATTTGGACAAACTGGCCTCGTCTTCATTAGTTGTTGCATCAGAATTCCCCTTTAGGAAGAAGGGAATGTTGATTTTGGAGGAACATCCTCCTCCTTTTAATCCTTAGACATCACCACTATACTAGTCACTCTCTTTTCCCTGGAGAAATCGATTAAGAGGAAGATCCCTAATTTTCTCACTGGGGCCAAGTCTCTTCCTCCAGCTAAGAAGAAATATGCATGTGAAGGTGGTACTAAATGCCCAATGATTGTGATTCCTGAAGAGGTGAAAACTCAGAAGCCTTAATTAAAAGGCTAAAATAGGGACCTACAGACCAACAGGAGTTGGTTAAAAATCCCAGGTCAACATGGCCTCTATGGGTGTTTCTTCTGTGGCAGCAAACATTGATCTGACTAGAGGTTTAATAGGCTCTGAGGTATTGCCTATCGATGCACCTGTTGTTGCCTCTCTTTCAAGGGTAAGGTTATTGGATAGGGACAACCAAAACCTATTATTCGTGAGTATCCCAACTTTTGATTTTGTCTTTCCTTGGCACTTATAATGATGTGAATGACTCATCTTCTTTTCCTTTAGACTTTACAATTTTTGGTGGATTATGTCCCGATTTTAAGAAGGGATGACCATCAAAGGAAGTCGTCGATTGATGTGGAAGTTACTTTTAAGGGCTTAAGGGACTCACTGGATTCCACCAAGAAGGCACATGCAAGAGATCATGAGAAATGGAATGGATTGTTGGACAAAGTCGAGCAGGACAAGAAGGATGCTACAAAGGCTATAGAGGAGGCTGTGAAGACTGCTACTATTGTGGAGGGAAAATACTAGGTCCTAAAGGCCAAATTTAAAAAGGAAAAGGAGTATGCATATACCCAAGGTTGGGACAAGGACTTCTTAATAGTTTCCATGCAGGTTGAGTTCTTGAAGAAGTTATCCTTCAAAAAAGGATGGGATGCTTCCCTCAAGAAGGATGACACGGTTGTAGACTCTGATCTTTTTCAATAATTCAATCCTAATACCCCTCACATCATTGATGAGGATATGGAAGATGAAGAGGGGACATTTGATTCCCCCATGGTCCTTAAAACGATAGTAATAACTGCTCGGCTTGAGGAGGAGGTGGCCAAGATAAGGAGAAGGTGTAACCACCTTAGGATTGCCTAGTATTTCTTATTTTCTCTATTTATAATGCTTGCTTTTCTTGTGTTTTGGAATAGTTCCTAATGATGCATCCTTTTCAATAGATTTTAATAAAATTTTCCATTTTCTAGGCTTCATAATTATTGATGCTTGTTGTATCTTTCTTTTGATTTTTAAACTCATATTCTACTTTTGAGTTTAAATCAAAGAGGTTGTTATAGCATTTGCAGAGATCGATCTTTATCGAAGAAGTGTTCAACTTTTGGGGGCTAGTCATGATGATTTATATAAAGAAGAGATGGAAGAGCTTAGATGACTCCATTCAAATAGAAAAAACTTATCTTCATCTGCATAGGTTGTTCGTCCAAGCTATGTTAACTAATGCATCATATTATGAAATGATTCTCAAAATGTAGGAGGACCATAAGGCATCACTTACCAGTTTAATGGCTGACTATGATGTGAAATTCGCTTGGCTAAGTAGTGAGAAAGGTTTTAACTAAAATATATAGGATTTGTTTTTAATTTTGATAAGAAAGAGTTTCTGATGAAGAGTGAGTTGACCGGTGCTCGGGAGGTTACCGGTTTGTTTGAGCAGGAGAAAAATTTGTTGAGAATTAACTTAAAAGGTTTGAAGAAACCAATAGGCTCTGAGCATAATGAGGGTGTCTTATTTATAGAGGAAGAGAATGCCAGGTTTAGGGAGGAGATTAAAAATTTATAGAAATCCAAAGGTGTCTAGTCGTCCAAGTATTGGTGGTTTCTCGGCCTAACATTGAGAAAGAAAAGATGAAGAAAACTTTGTCGACCAAGCAAGTTTGATAAACATCCAGTCTGCTAGTATTAAAAATATTAATAACAAGGTTGACTATCTTACCTTCCAATTCCACAAACAACCAAGGATAATTTGGATAAATGGATATGATAAAGCATTAGCGCATATGGGTGATGAGCTGTAGCAAGCTAGAAGAAAATGCTACAAGTGGGGCTAGATGAATGCTTTAACAATTCTGAAGGAGCCAAAGGAAGATAATTTATGGTTCTGTAATGACCCGAGATGTTTACACCATCCTAATACTACATTCAAGATGGACATTAGCTGATGTTATTCCTATCAATCTTGTCTGAAAATACCTTGGTGATTATGGCCTTCATAGAGAAGATACTTTTGTTTGACCTCTGCACTTTGTAAATAAGCCTAGATCTAGCCAATAAGAGAGGCTTAGGTAATTGGAGTCCACTATTATTCCATATGATTTAGATATAACCCCAGAAGGGATAAAGAAAGTTGTTGGAAATCCTCCAGCCTAATAAAAAGTGTATTAATTATCATCCATGCTTCACTACCTTTTGCACATAAAGATCAATCTACGTACATCTTCCATATATGCAGTTCTTCGTCGAAGTTTCCTTCCAAGTATTGATCAATTACATCTCGTTTAGTGGATGTTTTTGTTTTTTTATTTTGGAGCTATATTTTGAAAAAGTCTACTATAATGGGTTTGATATTGATCTCTCTTCCATGTAAGTCTACTCCGTTGGTTTTTCTTTACTCGAATCCTAGTCGACGGTCTTTTCTTCATAAGTAAACTTGGCTACGAAGTTCGCCACTACCTGACCATTGAGCGTAGTCCTGGTCTCATAGTGTATATCAAATTTTGTAAGTTACACAACCTAAGCCATCAATCTCCAAGTTCCACTGCCTAACCTTTGAGTGTTATCCTGATACAATGGTAGGTTTGTGTATACCATAATTGTATATGCTAGGAAATACGACTTTATTCTTCACGAAGCCTAAATTAGGGCCGAGCCAAGTTTCTCTTGGCAAGAGTACTGAACTTTTGCTCCTCGAAAGGCCTTGATGGTGTAGTAAACTAGTTTTTGTACCTCATTTTCTACTCGCTTGAGTGTCGAGCTAACTAACGACTTGGATACAACTAGGTACAAACATAATTTTCTCCCATGAGTGGTCAGGAAAGTAATATTGGGGAGCTCAAGTACCTCTTCAATTCTAAGAAGTATTCATATTCTTCATTTCACACAAAAATTTTCTTTAATACCTTGAAAAAGGGTAAGCATTTATCAATAGTTTGAGAAATAAACCTCTTAAGGGAAGCTACTTTTCCTGTTAGATTTTGCACATCCTTCTTACATGAGGGAGAATGCATATCAATCAACGCTTTGATCTTATTCGGGTTGGCCTCAATACCTCTTTGGTTCACTATAAAACCCAAGAACATTCCTTCTTGTACGCCGAACACACACTTGGTCAGATTGAGCTTCATCTGATGCTTTTCCAATTCGTCAAACGTATGCCCTAAGTCTTTAATGTGTTCGACAGCTATATTTATTCTAGTAAGAATGTCATCCACACATACTTCCATATTATTGCCAAATTGTTCTTCAAAAACTTTATTCACCAACCTATGGTATGTTGCTCTAAGGTTTTTAAGCCCAAAGGGCATAACGTTGTAGCAATAGGTACCTCGACTAGTGATAAATGGGGTTTTCTCCCTGTGTTCTGGCTTCACCTTGACTTGATTGTGTCATAAATAGGCATCCATAAGGCTGAGTAGTTCATGCCCGTCTGTGGAGTCAACTAACTGATCAATCTAGGGAAAAGGAAGTGATCTTTTGGGCAACCTTTATTGAGATCTATAAAGTCAACACACTTATGCCATTTATCATTTTTCTTTTTCACCATCACCACATTGGCCAACCAATTAGGGTATTTGACTTCTTTGATGAACTTTTCCTTTCTGTAACTTGTCCACCTCTTCTTGGATAGCCATCCTCTTCTCGAGACTAAATACACGCTATTTTTATTTGATCGACTTGGAATATTTATTGATATTCAGTTTGTGTCATAGGAATTTCGGGTATATTCCTGGCATGTCTTTATGGATCCATACAAATACCCTTTTTCTCTCTTTAAGGAATTTCCTGTCTGAGGACTAGTTCCAGAGATGAGCTAGTTTGCATAGTTCTTTCTGGTCTTTCGTCATCTAGAATAACCATTTCAGTAGCCTCCATAACATTTCCTGCAATTAAATCAGCCTCTTAAAGGGGGTCTAAGGTCTTAAGCTAGTAGGTGGTGGTGATATTCTTTGCTTGTTCTTGGTTGGATGAAGTATAATATCATTCCCTAGCTTTAATTTAATATCCCTTAACGATTCCAACTCCATAATAAGTGGGGAACTTTAAACACAGATCTACAGTCCATGGTACCGCTTTAAACTTTTTTAAGACAACCCTACCGAGATTTATATTATAGGTGCATTAAACATTATTTTCCTAGACGAAGAAATCAATCCTTTCAATTAGGCTGGCAGACCAGGTGCCGATAATAACTCCTAGTTGGATAGTTCCTAGTGGATATACTTTTTCTCTCGAGAAGCCTATTAGGGTACTGTGTTAGGGTTCCAATTTATTGTCACACAATCCTAACCTTTAAATCAATTGTAAAACATCACATCAGCTGAGCTTCCATTATCCACTAGAATTCTAGCTACCCTTGCTTCATGCATTGTAATGACTAAATAATCGTTATGGGGATAGAGTAATCCAAATAGGTCATTCTTAGAAAAACCAATAACCAAATTATCTGTGTTCACCTTCCTTGGATGACCATCCATATCATTAAATAGGTTGATTTATCGAATATAGGAACAGGTTTTTGTTTCATTTGATTAGGATTTTCTCTTGACGTCTCATCTCCATCACTAGTATCTCCCCCTGTAATGAAATGGCAGCGTAAAGATATAATTTTTACTTTGAGTTTAGGATTTTAGGGTTTCTTCGACAAATATAGGTCATCCTCTGAGTCATTATTCCTACCTTTGATCTTGTAATCTCTTGCCTTGCAAGGATATTTTGATCAACCTTTAGGGTCTCGTCTCTCCATTCGATCGACGAACTTGGACAGTTTTCCATGAGGGAAGAGGTTTTCAATTACATTTTTCAAGGCAATATAACTGTGTGTAGTATGCCTGTGATCCTTATGGAATTCACAATACTTTGACTTATCTCTCCTATTAGGAGGGGACTTTAATTTTCCAAGCCATTTGGGGTCCCTACTTCCTTTGATCTCTTCGAGGATGCGATGTATACCAAAAATGAGGGGGCTATATTAGTCATAATTATTGGAATTTTAAGCCATTTTATCCTCTTAGTCTTTTTTATCAAATTTTTTATAGCCGTCGGCCTTGGTACCCGGGGCATGTTTAGCAACCATAGCTTCCTCGACACTTATAATTTTTCTAGCTTTCACGATTAACTCAGTCATTGTCTTAAGGGGATCTTTGGCTAGAGCATAATATAATTTATCAGGGAGGAATCCACTCATCAAAGCAGTAATAACTATTTTTCCTCATAGTCCACTGCTTCTAACTTTTCATTGTTGAAGCAAGTTATGTACTTGGGACTAGTTTTCCCTAATCGTTGGAGAACAGTAAGTAAATGGGCTTGTCTTTTTATGGGTTTGTCTCCAAAGTAAAAGTTTCTAATGAACAGCTCGGCTAGTTGGTGACAGCTAGAGATTAGCCCTCGAGGCAAATTATTATACCAATTTGCACTGATCCAGTGATGGTGCTTAAAAAAGCTCGGTAATGCATCTCATTTGGGACTGTGCAGATGTTCGGTGTAGCCTAGTATTTTTCTATGTAAAGAACAAGATCAATTTTACTGTCATACTTCGGAGTAACCACAGGCGTCTTGAATTTAGCAGAAGTGGGGAAATCTACAATATCTAGGACAAAGGGTGATCCCTTCACAAAACTCCTTTGCAATGGGTTCTTAGACTTGGTTATTTTTCCCAAAAGGTCTCCCAATCGTTGGATTGAAATTTTCCAAGGATGATTTTCTAGATTAGTTTTGAGTGAAGTAGCTCTGGTAGCTCTACCGTGTGTTTATGTTGAGTTCTCTTCATAAAAAGTTTGTTCAGCTAGCGTGGATCCTTTCACGTTAGCTCTAGATCTAACAGATCCTTCTTGGCGGTCTCGTGATCTGGATGGTTCCCTCTTATTATGACCCCTATTAGCTTGGGGACCTAGACAATCGAAGCAAAGTCCTTACTTAACCTCTCTAGGGCGCTCGACCATTCTTAGGAGAGAGACCAACCATCGTATTAATTAGTAGATCTGGCAAAGGAGGTTACACCGGGGTGATAAGTCTAGTCTTGTGAGGATCTAGAATGCCTGGATTTTCTTCTCTCGTTTCTGGGAGATGGAGGCGGTATTTCCCTCCTGTAAGATGGGGCAACAATGGTCCTGGCTTAGAGCTTTTGAGTAATTTTCCTTACAATTTCCTGCATTGCTTCTTTCCCCTTAGTGATGTTAAGTAAAATCCCTTGTAGATCCCCGATGCTAGGAGGAACATAAAGAATGAAATCATTGCCTCCATCAAGACTGCTCCTTGGGACGTCAGTCATGTCTCAAGAGTGTGATAAAAAATAAGTTTTTGAAAGAACTTGGCAAGAAATAATAATGGCTTGTCGAGTTCCCTCATATGACGTCAACCTATTAATGTCTAAATTTGGGTTTTGTATTAGAAAAATATCTTAGCTTGAGTTTCCTAAACTTATAATCATATATAAATATATTATAGTAAAGAAATGATAAATGTGCAATGAGACATAACAATTTTATGTGGTTCAGCCCAATAATGGAGCTATCCACGAAGTAATATTGCTAGATGTTTAGGGTTTAGTAAAAGTCTCTTAGTAGATGTATTTAGGGTTAAAATGAAGTAGTTTTGTCACCCGGTTAAGAGAAGTAGTAGTCTATGTATAATAGTTATAATTTCAAGAGATGGAATACCTTTATAACTAGGCATTTACATTTTTACACGATAATATGTAGCTAGATATTTATTCATGTGCATGTGCATAGTGACTATTGAATACCCCACGTATGTCTATTCATCTTACTGGTGGTTCGCCTTCCTGGTTGTGGTCAGATGGACGGCCGACCAAAATCTACCTAAGTCATTTGGGTGTTGAGAAAGAAGGGGGAAAAGGTTGAACGAATTTTGAAATTTACCAATGATTGGCTTGATGAAAAATTACAAACCAATGAAGAATCCAAGATACTAAATTAATATTTTAGCTGCCGCCAGGGGTGTTCGTAGTTCCGTCCGGTCCTACTTTAAAGTATTTTTGGTATCAGACCGCATTAATCGGTACTAGAAAATTACGGACCGAGATAGGATCGAAATAATCAGTCTCCGTCCTATTCGATTTTCAAGCGGCCTGTTTTCGGTCTGAATCCCATTTGGTCCATAAAAATTTAATATAAAAACAACTAATATAAAAAATAGCACATTTTATATAAAAAAAAATAGCATGTTTTATATAAAAAGTAAAAAAACAGCGCCTTTTATATAAAAACACATAACAATGTGATAAAAAAAATAGATTCACACAAAAAACAACTTTTTTTTGTTCCAAAATGGTGAGATATGAATTTGCGACATCAGCTTCAAGATGATTCACTCGAGTTCATATTAACCACTTGCATATACAAAGCAATTATTGAGAAAAAATAACGGAATCACCATTATAGTAATTCCTTAGTTGAAAACAGTAGTTTGAGAGTTGATTTTTCCAACAAAATGTACAATGTTGTAGAAAAGCTTTCCCTAAGCAATAATGGGTTGGGGTTTACCATTAATGGGTTCCAGCATCTTAACCAACACTTGTTGATAATGGAATTGTCTATAAATCAATATAAATTTCCTAAAAACAAAAAAATATGTATATGCACCATCAACAAAAATCAACCACTTCGAGAAAGAGACGAGAATTCTACACCAATTTTACTATGAAATCCACACACATTAGTCTATGATGTTATGCTATGAAAAGTTCTGAATCAAAAAGTCATTGAAATGAGCTACAAGATTTTTGGAAGAGTAAATATACTATGTTTTATATGATAAACTTGTATCCAGACTCACGTTAAAAAATGTAAAAAACCATAAGATTAGCACCAAAAGTGTTGCCAAAAAAACTTCATCTCGAATTTAAATATACTTCATCCATAAGGACTTAAATTACCTATTATGAGATGACCACACCTATAGAGTTGATCACCAAAAAATAAAATAGAGGGCCCCAAATTTCTAGTGTCCTATTATCCAACATTTAACATCAACAACGCTTAGATTCTACTACTTAAACCCAAGTTTTTTAATTCCCCCAAATTACCGACACCATTTACGCAATACTCTCACCATCCCATATTATTTCCATGTTTTCTTTTTGGGGATGTCATGTCATAAATTAAGAGTCTTGTTTCTAAATAGTATAAAATAACGTGATATTCCAACATTATCTGGGGTGTATAAGCTCAACATCAGCTTTATCTGGAACCCATTACTGGTTACAGTGAAAAGATTTTTTACTTATTTTGGTCATCTATGGATAATACTTTCATACAAAATTTTGCCAAACAATAATGGGTTAGTGTTTACCATTGATTTCGGAATGAACACTGCCTCTGCCGAAATGAAAACCGCCTCTGCCAGAATGAAAAGTGATGAGATCAATTGGGTTGGGAACTTTTGGGTTTTATGAGTGAAATGGGAATGAGGGTCGTATAGAGAGAGAGAGAGAGAGAGAGAGAGAGAGAGAGAGAGAGAGAGAGAGAGAGAGAGAGAGAAGAATAAGAAGAAGAAGAAGAAGAAGAAGAAGAAGAAGAAGAAGAAGAAGAAGAAGAAGGAGAAGAAGAAGAAGAAGGAGAAGAAGAAGAAGAAGGAGAAGAAGAAGAAGAAGAAGAAGAAGAAGAAGAAGAAGAATTAGAGATTAAGGTTAGTTACAATTAGATAGTGAATGAAGGCAATACGTGTGTAAGTTAGTGTGTGAACTTGTGTAAGTTACTAAATTAAATATATATAAATACATATATATATAAAATAAATATTGCCCTGTCCAAACTCGCTTTTTAAAACCCAAGATCAAGATCGGATCGATTTATTCAATTCTTTGTAATTTTAGACTGTATTCATAAAATCTCGCAAATGTAAGTTCGATTCGATTAGATTATTTCGATCCATTAAAGTTTATGCACACCCTTCTGCACCCAACCCTTGTCTTGTAATGTCCCACGTCCTGTGTAATAAATGATGGGTTTGACTACCTTTTATGAGGTGGAGGAATAAAAAGAGTTATAGAGAGTTAAATTTTGTTTCTGCTTTTGTCGAGAACATAATGTGGTGATATAAGGCATTGCTGAACACTAGGTAATCAAGACAATGATTAAGGAGAGGAAAAGTTTATAATATCCTTCCTTTTTCTTAGCTTATCTCAGCCATTTTTCTAAGGTTGTAAAGGGTAAATACGGTGTTTGTCATATGCGAAAAAGGAGGGAGGAAAGGTCTGATATGTCTTAAATTGAGGAGTGAGAGATAAAGCCCCTTTTTTTTTATAAATTTAGGCACCGATAATTGGGGTTCTGAAAACCCTACCAACCAAAATTGTTTTACTCTGTAAATCTCAACCGTGGAACTTTGGCCAGCTAAGCACAATCGTTAATCCATTAGGACCTAATCTATATTATACCTCCAATATGATAGAATTAAAGGTATAAATGATAATTAAATCCCTCTGATATTTATCTACTACCCTTACATCTCGACTTCCAACTATTTCCTCTCCCGTTTCTCTCTCATGGTAAATGTGCATTTTTTGGAAACCAAACGAGGGGACTCCGAGAAGACAAATAGCCTACTCCTTTTGTACTTCCCTTTCACCTCTCTATCTTCGTATTGATATGCCATCTTTGGAATCCACATAAAAAAACTACTCCTTTTGTATTACCTTGCTATCTCTAAAGCACTGGTTATTATAGAGCTCTTTTAAACGTATGGATTTTAGTGAGGATGATACTAAAGCAGGCCCGATGGGTTCAGCTATGATTCCATTAGAAATGTCGAGGAGTCGTTTGTCTTGTAGTAAAGCGTTGATGCCTTTAGCACCGAAAGTACAGGAACCTAGGGAGAGCTTTTTTATGGATTTGGAGTTTTGGTGAAAATGGAGGGACAGGTGTGGATACCCTAACTCTTTATTTGGGTATTGCCCTTCTAAACTATTTGTTGCTGGAAAATGAAACCAATTTTTGTGTTCACATGTGTAGTTGATGATGCATATACAACTACTTCACAAACTAATATGACTTCGTATATAACCAGTTTTACCTTCACAAGAAGATTCATTAATTATATAGTACAACTTTTACTTCAAATGTGTCATAAACAATGTTTGTTCCATGTATACATGTTTATGGGTTTTGTGTTTGTTCCAAACAGTGTATTGTAATTTGTAACGATTGTTTTTGTGTTTTGTTTTTGTTTCAAAATAGGTCTAATTTTTTTTTTTTTTGGGGGGGGGGGGGGGGGGATATACCTAAAAGTTAATACACATTTATTCCAATCTTTTTACTTTGTTCCAAAAAGTTTCTCACTATATAAAAACATTCAAAAAAGGAGCTTCCGTGAGGGTCGTCGGAGCTCTGCTAGTAGGGGTGGGGGTGAGTGCCGCTAGTGTGGACCTTTAAAAATAAGAAAATAGTAGTTAAATAGGTGTTTGAAGGACTTCTTGGAACAAAGAAAAAGACTTGGACTAAATGTGTATTAAAAATATTTGAGTAACTTTTTGGTATTTGATCCTACTTTTTTATAGAGGAGCTTAGTGGTTTGGATGGGGAACCACACTCACAATTAAAGGTGTCATTTTCTTGTGTGTTTGAATCTGTTTTTTTTAATTACAGTTTTATTTTTTAGACTTTTTCTATTGTTTATTTATTATGAACTTTTGATTCTGTCATTTTTTAAAAAGAGACGTGTTTTTACTACAAAAATGTGTTGTTTTTACTTTAAAAATGTGTTGTTTTTAATGAAACACGTTGTTACCCATTTTTGGTTATTGGTGCCAGACAGATAGAATGAAAGCGCTATTATTTCTTCATAATCTTATGTAATATGTATTTTATTTATGCATATAATTTAATGATGACTAACATGATTGATTATATATATTGTCATTACACTTAGATTTTGATCAAATAATGACATTACATGCATTAAAGAGAAATTGAATTGTCAAAAATAGAAAATAGGAGTGCTTGAATTTGGAATGGGTCTCTGGGTTATTTTACACATATGCGCACACATATAAAGTTCATGTCAGGTGTGGATCCTATGCCAACTAATTTTTTAAATGAGCATATATGTGTTGTTCCCGACGTATATACTCAAATTAATAATTATAAGACATTTGAATCGTACTAGATGGTTATTATGGGTAACATATGTTAATGAAAAAAAAATTCCTATTTTTTTTATTGCAATTGGTGCAAGTGAACCATAAAAACATATCACATGGTGCATAATGTATATCTTATATTATCTCTATGTAGATCCTTTTATGTTTGGGGTGTTTTATTTGAATTTTTTTCCATGTGTATGTAAATGTGGCATGTAGATCGCAAAATACAAGTAAGTTTTTGTAAGTATTTCTTATTCAAAGGAAAAATCAATCAAAGAAGTCTGTCATGTTCCACCAAGGGTATGTCTTCGTATGCAGGGTGGATTTCTAGCCTTTTTTCTCTAGTTATGTGCAAAAATATGAATGAATTATATGATAGTTTTTTTTTAATTTAGCAAGTTTCTTGGTTTATCCCACTATTGGGGATGAATTAATCTTCGATGTGGAATTCATTAACGAAAATTGATTTTCATCTCTTTTTAAGAATGCTAACCTCCATAACATGTTATTTTAAAAAGTTTCTGAAATTTTAAATAAAAGTTCATTTATATATTTGAGAATGTGTTAACGGTTGATTTTTTTCCTTGAACTGATTATCGCTTGAAACATATAATGATCCAATAATTAGTTATATCTTCAACTTGGGTTTTAATGAAAAGATCTGGAATTTACATAATATTTATAAAATGCCCGAAGATTGCGCGGGTTGCACATTTGTAACACAACTTTCATCATATGCTATTTGTATGCATATATTTTATGATGAATTTGCTTTAGCTTTTGCTCATTTTCTCATCAAGAATCAGTAAGCGCTTAAAAAAATTGGCTTTATTTTTCATCAAGATTAAAAAACATATTTTTTTAATAGCATATGTTGTTGATTCAAGCATATTGGCAATCTATACCTTACCTTTTTTTAGCGTAATTAACTTTTTGTGATTATATAGTATCCATTGTTGTTTAAAGACATTTCTTATATGTGAAAATTTTCAATTCTCAATAGTAAACGCCCGCACATCGTGCGGGTTGCAAGCTAGTCATTTATTAATTATATGCGACCAATGATTAATATTTGTACCAACAACTAATGAAAACCTTTAGTTAACTTTTAACCTCTTAATAAGACCACATTGAATGAAGAGCAGTTACATTTGTATATATGATTAGTATAGAATCGTACGTAAAGATTGGCGTGCCATGTTCGTATTATTCCGTGTCTTGGGATCACTCAAGTCGCGAGATAATATAGACACGACACATAAATTTGTACATATGATTATGTACGAATCGTATAAACAAATATAATTTTTTTGAAACGTTTAATTTCTACAAAACAACCCTTGATTAGTTAATTATTAACATTAGACCTTTGTAATACTCATACTGTTTCCATCTTAAACATGTAAATTTATAGTCTTGACGAATAAACGATTTATCCTTAAAATTCTATTTTTTACCTCGAACAAACTTTAAAACTTTTATTTCATCAACACATTATAACTCATTAGCATGTAATATCATTCATGGTTAACTCGGTTCTTTGCACAACAATCTATAATTATCAATTGATTTAAGTATTTTAAAATTAACGGGGTATTACATCTCAATTCCCCCAATTTCTCCAATCCTTGTGTGCCCTCTAATGCCTTATGAGTGTGTTAGGTTTCTCTAATTAAGATAATAATAGTGAATCTCACACAATTAAGCCTAAACCCAATATAAGCATTAACCCAGTGAGCCCAAAATAAGCTCCAAACGGACCGAAACTTGGCCCAAACCATGCACTAACCCGATAGACTGAAATCCCATTATTTTAAGTAAAAAATTGACTTTCTAAGCATCCCAAAAGTCAACCTAAAATATAAAAAATTCGAATAACTAGATTTTCTCGTTATATTAATTTGCAAGTCGGTACAAGTCAATTAATTTATAACTTAATTGTTAATTATTAACATGCCACTTGACAATATAATAAACTACTTCATAATCGATAGAAATTGATACTAAGGGAATAATATAAACAAATATACCCCTAATACCTAGTCCCTGACTGATCCATAGTCGTCCATAATACTAGGTGTCACTTAAAATATTCAATTAATGTATTACCATGTATTATGTTGATTTTTCAAAGTGTGAATTCACGTAACACATACACAATCATATATACTAATCACATATCAACATATAACAAGTATAATAAGTGATATGACACATCACTTACAAATAACAAGTCATCACTAACCAATAATTAATTTTAACAATTAATCAATTACTATAAAATTATGGGGTATTACAACAAGGGAAAACACACTTATTAGTACAATAACAAGCATTGATTTTATGCCTTTTCCTTTTCTTTGTCAATAGTTGCCTATGAGTTTTTATTTTAACAAGTGATTATTTTTTATAGAGGGTCAAAATAACAAAAAAAAAAATTCGTTTAAGAAGTTGACAAAGACAATTAATAAACTTTATAAACATACGGGACATAATATTTATATTGGGTAGAGGTAGGTGGGTAGGATTTATTGTTTCATCCATTGTAAAAAATAAAGAGATAATATGTTTATGTTTTTCATCAAAAATTATAGGGGGCGGGGATTTACATTTAAAACAATTGTACTATCAAATTGATAAAATGATGAATAATGTCAATTTATTAAGATGATTAAATCATACCCGCAACGTTGTGGAACTGTCCAAGTCGATGGTTTCAAGTCCCTCCCAGTCGTATAATTTAGCCAGTCGTCAAGCATAATTTTGAGGTCATAAATTTTGTTTTCTAAACCAATGCAACAATTTGCATGCATTGTGCACACTTGATTAAAATCTCTGCTAGGCTCACAAAACCCACCAAAATATTTGGTATCCAAGAACTTGATTCGTATCCCAATTTTGCTAATGTATGGATCATGTTTTATCTTATTAAGCACATCTTGAGTAAGCAAACCCGGATAGCTCTCCCTTGATTTGTACCAAAATTCATAGAAACGGATGGTCCTATTATTGGATTTTACATAGGTAAAACCTCCATTTGGTTTGTTGTTTAAGTCGGATGGATCTCCCCAATATTGATCACAAGCAATTTCAAAATCTGAATTCGAATAGAAATGAGGAAATGGGTCCCGAAACCACATTATATCTGCATCCTTGATATATAAAGAAAAATAAAGATAAGTATTGAGTTTGGTATGCTTTAAGTGATATAAAAAAATAGGTTAAAATGTTAGACTTTCTTGTTTTGAAAAGGTCGGCTTCATTTAATATACATTACTTAAAAGCAGTGAAATTTTATCATGTGTGTTATTGAAAATGTTTTATGTGTGATTAAAGACAATTTTAGCAATGTGGATAGTTTTCATAAATAATTCTAGCTTGAGGGCATGTTGAAAGTGTTATATAATTTAGAGGGTTTTGCAAATTATAAACATATATAATAACAAATTCACAATTAATTATAAAAGAATAAAAAATGTTTGTGTGTGTGTGTGTGTGTGAGAGAGAGAGAGAGAGAGAGAGAGGTTCATGTATTGTTTAGTATAATACAAAATTTCTCTTATGAATCACGTGGTCTGGTTGCATATTTGATATAAAATAATTTTAAATGAAAAATATATAAAAATGATACACGTGATAGTATGCAATATTTATAATGTGAATGAATTTATCTATCCAAAATTATTAAATTAATGAGACTTATAATATACTCAAAATAAATTTTTTTAGTTTAAATATTTATCTTAAATGAGCAATAATCAAGTTGATTATAAACTAAACTAAAATATTTTTGTATAATTTTATAACTCTTAAAAAGATAACTTTTCTTTGGATCCGATAACATAAGTGACTATATACCATACCAAATAGTAATGTAGAAACCACTTACATTCATAGAATCTTGATTAATCTTATATATATATATATATATATATATATATATATATATATATGAGAGGGGGGCATTTTTTTGGGCGATCTAATGGTGTGGGATTGTCCCACGTAGGATTGTATCCATTGTGAGGTGGCACTTGGGGAAAAAAAAACCTTCTATTGTTTCCTTCCCCGCTCTCATTTTCATCCAAAAAAAAACACCCCCGTCTTACTCTCCCACAACAAGAAAAGCAAACCCTACCCTTCCCCCACATCGTCACCTGCCGCAGCCCCTTCCCCCCACCCCCTCCCTCACCCCGCTCCCTCCGCCCTCCCCCGCTACTCTCCCGCGCTGCCCCTTACTTCCCCCTTCCCCTCCCCCGCTACCACACCACGATTCTTCACCGGATCCTCACCGTCCACGGTTCTTCACCCTTAATCTGGCCACGGTTCCTCACCCCTGATCCGTCCACGATTCTTCACCGGCCAAGGATCCCGGATCTGCAAAGATTTTCATCGGATTTGAACCGGATCCGGCGACGGTTCTTCACCGGATCTTCCGGCCACAGATATTCACCAGATTTCATTTTAATAGTGTTTTTATTTTCGGTTTCATTTTTGTGCTCTGAATCTGCAAAGATTTTCACCGGATCCCGCGACGGTTCTTCACCGGATCTTCACCGACCACAGATCTTCCCCCATGTAATTTTAGGTATCTAAGACCTGTTTGCAATTGTTATTCACATTTATGGTCAGATGCAATTGCTTTTTTTTTTTGTTTTATGCAATTTTTTTTAACACACTCATCTAAGATGCATACACACATCTGATTATGTTTGATCGGTGAATTGTTTTACGCTAGATCTATAAATTTCAATAATAGTGTTCTGACTGTGTTTGATTGTGTTTGATCTCAGATTATTTTTTGCTCCTCAATAACTCGATTTGAAGCTAAAAAAAGTTACAGGAATTCTTTTTTTTTTCATTCTCAGTGTACATCTTTTCCAAATGTTGCCTTTTCCTTATGGCTTTTTTATGTTTATATGTTTACATTTATGTTTTGGGATCTAAATATTTTTTATGTTTTTTTAATTATTTTTTCTTTTGCAGGTGCCTGATTATACTTCAACATCCTTCACGGGTATACTCATTTTCATTTTGTCGGTAGTGATAGGAAGTTTTGTTCTAGACCTAAATTGATTATGTGTCAATAGATTTTTATTGTTTATGTTTGTTAACAGATTTTTTTTTAAATATGGGTTTCTTGATTTAGGGTTTTAATGAATTGGTTATTTGACCCTAAATTAAATGGCAAGTGTTCTAAAAAATGGTCAACTAATATTCAATTTAAACTTTTGTTATTAGGCATGGGTTTCACTTATCTATGTTGTTTACCATCACCCCTACACCGCAATGTTTCCCTTCGCAAATTACAAATTTAAGTTTTTTTATCATACAAATTTAAGTTTCATTGTGTTTGCAGATTACAAATTTAAGTTTCATTCTATACTCGCTTTTCATTTACACCATATGTTTGTAGAAGTGTGAACTGCCACCAAAGTTTCTCTTTTTTTTTTTGTTTACAACTTTATATATTGTGGGTTTTGAAACCGTAATGTTTGTTTGGAATGATCTTTATTGATTAATTTTAGGTTTCTAGGGTTTGAAAATTGGGGGAAAAGGATTATGGAGAATTACATGGGGGAAAATTGGGGGAAAAGGATTATATGCTGAAAATTACCGTAAAATTGGGGTTTCTTTGTTTTTAATCAATGGCGTGGTTTATTGTTCTCTAAGACCTGTTTGCAATTGTTATTCACATTTATATTATTATTTTTGCATATTTAATGTTTTTTTTAATCTCACTTTTAAATATAGGCTTGGATTCACCCAACCCAACTATTGTTCCAATCAGATCAGGTATACACTCTGTTTTGTTATATTTTTCATTATCTGAAATTCGATATCAAATGTTATAGGGTCGGGTTGAAATTTGAGCATGTTTGTTGTTGTTATTCACATTTATATTATAACTCCAATGTATTTTATCTGGTTGACAGTAGCCGTGGTATAATTGTTTGGTTTTAGGGTGCAAATTAGTTTAGGGAAAATTACTTTGGGGAAAATAAATTTGGTTGACAGTACACTCTGTTTAAGGATCGACTTGCTTTGTGCTTACAGGTCTTGGTGAGAGCTTAATTTAGTAGTATACAAAAGGTTTTTACCAGAACAATCAAGGAACTCTACTATTTTACAACTATATTTTTGGTGGCAGAAGCGAAGCCACGCCCAGAAAGAGTGCGGTCGTGGCCTCCTTCAACATTGTCATTCTCGCCATAACACTATACTATGATGGCTTACTAACCTTTGTATTGTTTATATAACTGTACTTTGATAACTATTTTACACAACATTTTCATTCTTTTGTACAGTTTTTGATAAATAAAAAAAAGTAACGCCCTTTCATGTATATATTAGTTGGTGTAAAATGTTTTAGGGTTTGTTTATGAGGTTTTTTTCTGTCTTTTGTATAAGATAGTTTGATCAATAAGTGTTTTTCACTATTATCGTAGTTTTACATTTTTTTTGCGTATGTTATTGACAGAGATTTATTTAAGGTGCTTGCCCATATTGGTCTCTCATATGTTGTAACATTTTTCATAGAATCTGTCATCTATATTGATTTACTCAACTTTGTTTGTTTCTAACCAAGGTGAATAAATCCCACATAGGAAGATGGGATGAGCACGGGAGTACGTGAATAAATCCCACATGTAGGCTCTATAGCAGCAGTTAACTCTATAGCAGGCCATGTAGCATACCAAGAAGCAGCCATTGATTTATTTGATTCGAGTTCAACTTCAATCGTGGTCATTGTCGGTTCTTGGCTACTCCATATGCTATTGTTGCAAGTCTGAGATAGCTTCTTGAAGTCACTGCTGCCCTCATCCCGCTGCCGCAAAAAAGGTAATCTCTCTCCCACACATGTTCTCACCTACAATATTTTTGGAAAATTAATTTTTTCTTGGTTTTGCCGCTGCAGTTTCAGTTTTGTTGTTTAGATTCTTCATCTTTGGTAGAATATCTCAATATTTCATTTCATGTTTCTCGAGCTCAAGAGGTGGGATGATTTAAATTTTGTTGGCTTTGAATTACATCAGGTATGCAGTGGCAGCAGGTGGGCATGGGGGGGAAGCAACAAGTAGGGGGTGATTGGGGGGGGGGGCTGAGTGGTGATGGGCACCTGCTGGTAAGGGGTGATGGAAGGGGCTGAATGGTGGCGGCTTGGGGTGACAGGTGGGTCGGAGAGGGGGGGCAGCAACAGGTAGGGGATGATGGGAAGCAAAAGGTGGGTGTGGGTGGGTGTGGGAGGAGGGGGGGAGGCAGCAACAAGTGGGGGTGGGGTGGGGGAGGCCGCATCAGGTGAAAGCATTGAAGGATAAAATTATTTGCTCAGGTTTGGTCACATCAGATTTCAGTTTATATATTTAATTTTTTAAGATGTTTTTTCCATTGAAGCTTTTATTAGGCGAATTTGTTTTTTTTATATTGTTGGATTTGTCATTATACCTTGAGAAGGGTGGATAGTTCAATAAACAAAGGAGATTCTGCCCAATTTTTTTAACACTTTGACACTTTGTTTTTTTTTTAGACAATGAGAATTCTTTTGATGAATATTAACTATTTGAATGTTGTTGGACTATTTGCTGTTTGTTAAGCACGGTGAATAGTTTATCAACAAAGGAGATTATGGCCAATTGATATAAATTACTTTTTTTTGTTAGGAACGATATTTTTGCCATTTTGCAATTACGTACTTCGAAAATTTTTGCCGTTTTGTAAGTATTGCTTTCGAAATTTTCGTCGTGCCTTTAGGCACGGGCATTCCGCTAGTATATATATGTGTGTGTGTGGGTGTGTGTGTGTGTGTGTGTGTGTGTATTAAACCACCAGTAATATTATCCAATTGAAAAAAATAAACATAAATTCTCTCTCTATGACCGTCCCTCAAGGGCTCTCTCTCCTTCCCCGACGTAGCCGCCTAACCCATACCCTAATTCTTATTCAACTGAATTGGAGTCGATTGAGATACCAGATGAAAGTCGGCCTAACACATTAGGGAACATGGTTTCATACAGAGATAAGCTTCTTACTAAATTTCGTGCATTGTCGCAACGACCTATCGGTACAACGCCTGATCATCATGAGAGATTGCATGGGAAACTGTCCCATATGGTTTTCCTTTCATGGGAACTGGAAATGAATCAGGAGGAGTATGAGTCGGATGATGAATATTTGGAATGTGGTGACCTACCGCAAAATACACCGGTGGTACACATCATGAGCCAAGAATTACAATCGTTACATCAAAAATGGAAAAACACATTGATCATAAAATTACTGGGAAAATTTATGTCATTTTAGAAGTTGGTTTTGATATTATCTAGGATCTAGAAATTAAAAGAAAGCATATTTATTACGGATTTGGGCAAAAACATTTATCTTGTTAAACTATCTTCGTCGGAGGATTACTTGTCCATTATTTCTGGAGGTCCGTGGTTTTTAGATGACCATTATCTTTTTGTACAGAGCTGGAGGAAAAATTTCACCCAACCGTGGCTACGATCAAACATATGAGCTTAAGGTTACAGATTCATGAATTACCAGTTGAATATTATGATATGGTTATTCTTCAACGTATTACGGCATCTTTGGGTGAGCCTTTGAAAATTGATCTACATACAGAATATATGGGACGCGTTAGTTATGACCGCTTATGCGTGGAATTTAATTTGGATCAACCCTTACCTCAGAAAATTATAATAGGGTGAATATTACGCAATAATATGTGCGAGTTGAAAACTCATATTTGTTTCGGTGTGGAATTGTGGCCCATACTCGCGCAATGTGTACAAAAAATAATGCACACGAGAGGGAACCCGAGTCTGGAAGTGTTGGGAGCGAACATAAATGGAATTTGGTGTCTTGCTGTCCTCCACAATGGAGAGCAAAGGTGACAAACATGGGTTCCAAAAATATTACCAGTATACCCAAAATAATGGAGGTCATGATTTTCATAAAAAATGGACTATATATCTCGACCTGCTTCTCGATGAGCATCAGGTTTGGAAACCTAAGGATTGCGTGGATCAGTTAACATCTCCAAAAACCAAATTCCTTCAAAATGACGGTTGGGATCCACATGGGAAGGGAAGCCATGCTCCTTAACGTGGGAAAGATGATGCTCGAAAGGGAAAAAAATGTTAACACTTCATGTTTCTATCTCAAGCCAACTTATAATGTTGATTAGATACCGACACGAGTCGAGTTATCTTCCCTTCGACGATCTCTCATCTAGCACTTGAGCCTAATTCCATACTTTCGACCCACAGTAGAAGGCCACTAGACTAACCTACTCTAGACCTTTTCCAATGTGCCCCACGTACACTGACAATGCCACCCCACCATCAGAATCAACACTTCCTCCAGTGTTTGATTTCTCAGCACAATAATTATCCACACCTCCTTTGGACTCCATACCTAAGCGTGGACAACGTAGAAAGTCATCTAACTCTCGGACCACAGGAAAGCCAAGATAGGGACAGGGATATTCAATGCAGTCCCAGCAATTTGCTAATCTAACCATTTTGCACAGTGCCACACATTTTTTACTACCAGCTCCAAAGTCATCACGTACATTTAGAGATCACTCATCATTTGGACAGGTTTTACAGGGACACAAAGTTGATGTCCACGTACCATGAACACTAAATACCAAATGAAGATCATCTTCTGATGAGACCTACCCAACCAAAGGAGTACGTCCACATCCTATAGAAGAGGAGTTTGAGCAGGACAAACTCACCAATCCATCTCATGAGGATCCTCTTTTGGAATTCTAGGGGGCTGGTCGGTCCAACTTCTGCATGAAACTCATGAACTTTGTACATCTGCATCTTCCTCATCTACTAGTCATTCTTGATAATTTTATGGAGACTAGAAGGTCTATTAATGAGATTGGTCGTGTGCCTTTTTAGAATAATATTGTTTAACCAACATTGGGTCAATCGGGTGCCATTTGGGTGCTCTAGATGGACGGGCTTATTGGGGAATATGACTTAGCGATGTCCCTTAAGTTTATTCATATACTAGTGGAGCATGAACCCTCAATGGGCCCTACAAAATTTATGACTATGTATTTCCCACCTCAGCCATCGGATCAAAATCAGGTATGTCAGTCTCTTCACCAACTCTCTATGACTATTCAACACCCCTGACTCCTCTTAAGAGATTTGAATACTATTTTTGGCCCACATGAGAAGATGGGTGGTTGTCTTTTTCAAGCGGCACGGGTGCGCCCCCTTCGAAATTTTATTGACTCTTGCAATATATATAACCCAGGGTTCTGCAACCCTTCTTTTACTTGGAAAGATAATACTTCGTTTGGACATCACGTTCGAGAGCAATTGGACCGAGTCCTGGGCAATGATAGGTGGTTGTCCCTATACCCGACCCTTGTCATTCACTTACCAAATGCAGGTTCAGATCATTTCCCCTTGTTGTTGGACAACTTGCCTACCCGGTATGAGTCTTTTTTGCTTTTTATTTACTGTAAAGAGTGGGTCCAGTACCCTTACTTTATTGTAATGCTCCAAACATATTGGAATCATATAGTGCATGGCTCGATTGCACTTTTTCTCTCTCAAAAAACACATTTTTTTAGACTGGATGCTATTTCCTGGAAGTGTAACACGTTAGGGAATATAGCCTCCTCTATTTCGAACATCTAGCGTGAACTTCAAACTCTTCGGTTCCATATTGGGCGTTCTCCAAATCAGCCTTCTCTGGATCGCAAAACCCAGTTAAAAACTCAACTTAGACATTACCTCCTTTTAGAATGTCAGTACTAGAAAAATAAACGCAAAATTAAGTATACCCTTAAGGCTGATTGTAATACGAAATACTTTCACGTGTGCGTCACCCACCGTCAGTGTGAAAATATTACACACACTATTTTCAACCCTGACATGGGTTGGCACAGTTCCCAGAATGACATTCATGCCCAATTTTAATGATTTTATGGTAATATTTATTCATTTACTCATCATCCTCCGCCCGTTTCTGAGTACCCTTTTGTTTCTCTGAAGTCATTTTTGGCTACTGAAACTGATGATGGATGAGGAGATTTGGCAAACATTACGACTAATGGGAAAAAATAAAAGCCCAGACAGCTGAATTTTTTAAAATCCATTGGAATGTTGTGGGAACATCCGTCTATAATATTATCCATGATTTCTTTAGATCTGGCGCACTGTCCTGCGAAGTAAATCGTACTCTCCTCATTTTATCCCTAAAATTTAGCACCCCACACAAGTTAAACTTCTCAGACCTATTAATTTTATCTATAAGCTTATTTCGTTTATTCGGGTCGCTTGTATAGGGCCCATTCTTCAATATCTAATGTCTCTTACCAAACCGTGTTCATTACTAATAGACACGTTTAGGATAATATTCTTATTACCCATGAAATTTCACATTCGATGAGGAAATCCAAATCCAAGAAGGCCAATTGTGAGATTAAACTTGATTTAACTAAAGCCTACGATCGATTGGAGTGGCCCTTTCTTCAATGGGTTCTGTAATAACATGAATTCTCGGCCTTATGGATCCGCTATATTATGGAATGTGTCTCCTACACATCATTCAACACGCTTATTAACGGTCAAATTAGGGATAATTTAGATCCTTCCAGGGGCCAAGGTGATCCACTTTCTCCATATTTGTTCATTTTGGTTGTTGATGTGCTGTTACGGCAGGTTGAGCCTACTTGCCTCCTGAAGCAAATGACATCTCTTAGGACTTAACCTAAAGGGATTATGATTCCTCACCTTGCCTTGAGTGACGACTGCATATTCTTCCTCCAACCTACACCTCATACCATATCTTGGCCCCATTCCCTTATCTCTGAGTTTGTAGAAATCTCGGTCAAACCAATAACAAAGACAATTCTAAGATCACTTTTGGCCCCTCCACCCCGTGTGTTGTTCGCTAAGCTACATTACACCAAATTGGATTTCAAAGAGTCCAGGCCAGGATAAATACCCCGGGCTCCTGCTTATCACAGGAAAGGTTACCCGCCAAATGTTCCTCGACCTGAATAAGACCCTTGAGAGCCGACTTCAGGTCTAGTATAAAAATTTCTTATCTTATGATGGATGAGCCATGCTCATCAATGTGGTATGTACGACCCTGCCATCATACTTTATGTTTGCATACCCTCTCCCTATCCATCTTCTCACTACCTTAATGAATAAGATCAAATCTTTTTTTTGGAATGCTTCAAACATGTCCCATAAAACTCTGGCTGTTTTGTGGTCGACAATAACCCTACCTAAATAATATGGAGGACTATGGATAAAAAATCTACATACGTTGAATACTGCCTATATGCTCAAACTTCTTTGGAAAGTCTTTTATCAACTGGAGAACCTTTGGTCTCAAATGATTAAACATAGTTCTTTTTCCTATACAAACTTATTAGTAGCCCCACGGCACACCCGAGCTTCCTAGTTCTAGACCAAAATATCGAAAGTATTGCTTCTATTCCAGCATGGTATTAAATGGCATATTGGGCCTAGAAATTTTTCATTCGATCATCACATCTGGGTTTTGTAGGACCCTCTTCACATGCTCTTACCCCATCTTCCCTTATCAGTGATAGACGCTCCCCTCAATATGTTCTTCCTTAACCATTTACGAAATCTCCCCATCTTAGCACAGTGGCCTCCACTCGACTTTTTACCTTATGTTCAGTCCATTTACATCCCTACCCACGCTACCGGGGATATCCCGTATTGGTGGCCAAGTAGTACTTGTTCGTTCATGATTAAAGACACATTTTATTAGCTTAATTCTACTGGGTACGCATAGTATCTTCTCACACTATCATGGTAGTGGCTGTGGTAGAGTAATGTACCCTCATAATATAAATTTTTTCTTAGGTTCCTTGTTCACCAAGCACTGCACAAGGCGTACCGACTCCTCTACAGCCATAATCTTCCCTTGTCATTTTGCTACTTATGAGAGTTGGAAGACAACAACTCCCATATATACACTGACTGGACCTCTTTCTTTCAACTTTGGGTGCACAATGCACCGTTCGACATTTATGTTGTCTCTGTTCTTAGAAATCTTACTACGTTGCACTCAAAAAAACTTTTACTTCCTACCAATCACTCCGTCCGATGTTTCTTTTTCGGGTTCTTCGAATTGTAGGAATAATGTTATTTTCAACAACAAGTTCTTTACACAGCTGCTTGTATTATATTCTCTGTCCCAATAGCTTCTTTAGTTCCTCCATGCCCAGCCTACACCCGACTCATTCCAGCCTCACCTTCTGTTGCTTTTCGTATTGGCTGGACTCGTTTGGCTTCCCCTTTCTTTAAACTTAATATAGGCAACGCGAAATCCCACGTAACGGGCCACACTTCTATTGTCAGGCTAATTCGTAATTTTAAAGGTGAGTTTATCAGTGTTTTTTCGAAGAACGTTGGGTATGCGTCATCGGTGCTTGGAGAAATTTGGTCCATCAAAACTAGTTTAGACTTGGCATATCATATGGTCATTAAGTTTATTGAATTGCAAATTGACTGCCAAATTATATTTAATATTATTTACAAGAACGCAGCCCAGATTCCAGCTCGCATGGATTTGATCCAATCAATCAGTGGAGGTTTTTAGAGATTCCTACGTGTGTTCCCTCTGTTTATGTTTTCGCAAAGCTAATGTGTGTGCAGATGTTTTTATTGTTGCCTCAATTTTGTGATTGGTTTTTTCTAAATTTTATGTCCACGTTCCATTTTTTTATTACCGTTTTTTCTCAATGATGTTTATAATAATACTAATATTAGGCATGCAGCAAGGAACATTACTTGTAAACTATCCATGTTTTGAATAAAGCTTTCGTTTATGGCAAAAAAAATCTTATATATATGATAATAAGTGTGTCATTTTAAATTAAATAAAACACAACATATGAAATGGTGAAGAGGAGAACATTACTAAATATAGTTTTGTCTCAAGTTTCGTGCATATACGGAGGGAATGAATTTCACATATTTTTTTATCATGGAAAACAAAGTTAGGCATTTCATTCTAATATCTATTGCACAACGTGTGGAAAATCATATAAACACAATCAACAATATACATATAGTACCTAATATATTTTTTCGAGTTATTTAGTCTTTTGCCCCTATTACTTTTGCTAAATTGATTTTGACCTCTAATTTTTTTCATTAAGCTTAGAATTAAAATGACTCTCAAAAACATCACTAATACAATTTTTAAAACATTTTCACTTTCCTTGTGACGACGCATCATGAGTATATATGACACTTTTGAGTGTCAAGTCAAATAAACTAAAGATAGTGGAGATCATATTTAATATAGAAAATATATAGCAATCATAGGCTAAATGACTCTTTTTCAAGTGAATAGAAAATGAGCAATTTCATGCTAATAGTTTGACTGAATGAACTAGTCAGTCAAAATTTTCTACGTATGAAGACCTCTAGTAAGTTTAAAGAGAATTTTTTTTGGTATAGTGTCGTAGTATGAAGATATTGGGACATGTGGAACAACGATTTATAATACATCACCATACCACCTAAATTATTCCAAAAGTTGTGTTCTGAAGACTTCAAAATGCATCACTATGTTGATCAATTTGTGTCATAAAATTGTATGAAAATAAAATTAATAAAAGAGAATGAGAATACCGTGAAAATGAAGTTGTATCCCAACTCCAGAACCGTACGCAAAAACTCAATCCTTCTCCACATCATCTTCAAATACTCAGTGGTCATAAAATTTGCCTCTCTAGAAAAATCAATGCCATTGCTACTAAGATCATAACAATGAGGGTGTATTGTTAAACAAAGAGCATAAGCCTTGTCATCCAATGCTATAACCACCAAATGATTCAAAAACCTTTGTGTATTGTTCCCAATTTTAAATCCCTCCAAAAATAAATCAAATATAGAGTTTGGTTCTGCCCATGCTTTGTTTAATGTAGTTAGAATCACCGTCCTACCTACCATTGATGCGTTTTTCAGTACTCGCTCCAACTTAATATCTTTCTTGGCCTATAAATGTGATACAAATTGGATAGGAAACAAAAATAGTTAGTAAAAATGAAAAGAGAAAACTTAAAGTTGTGATTTTCTTTTACTTTTGAATTTAAATTAGTTTATCATGAAATGCAGGGAGAAAGGAACAAGGGATGGTAGGATTATTACTTTGGCAAAATTAAGAAGGATTATAGAAAAGCGCATACATATTTTTCATGGGTTAGAAATAATTTTATAAATCAAGGGTGTATATATTTGGTTGGTGCTACATTGTTTTATGTGGGCCAATACTTATTTTTCTCCCTTTGAATTTTGTGGTGCTTAATTGTTATAGTTAATGTGAACAATAGACTCATTTGTGGCAATGAAGAAATTGTAAAAAATTTATTAGTCACCTAGTCACCCTTAAATAATTGGTCTTCACAAACATATATTGTTATTCAATTCGACAATCGTGTATAGCCAAAAAAACATTTAAGAAGAAAACAGTTCACTTACCCCTATATGTATCCCGAAAAATGTTCTCCTTATGTCACTAGATACACATATATAGTGATATTTAAGAAAGAAATTGAAATTCATGAACATAATTCAAATAATATTTTAAAAAATTAATAAATCCAAATGATATTTACAAATGGAATAAAAGTTCACACAACTTCATACCCTGTCTACTTACTACTTCAGATGGTTATATATGTAAACACACATGATCCCGAGTTTGTATCGACTGGATTATGTGAATCGCAATGCAGGCTTCTTTTATAACAAATTATTCATTTGTGATGCACCACACACACACACACACACACACATATGTGTGTGTGTGTGTGTGTGTGTGTGTGTGTGTGTGTGTGGATTAGATAGTATCTTTGTCGAATTCACTATTGTAATTTGTACGGATTTACATGTAAGAAAGACATGGATCAAGTGGGGCCTATCATATAACATGTGTAAGTCTATAATGCGCTTATGTGTTGCGCCTATGACATGTCAAAGTTTAAAAAAGAAACTATTACATTACACTTAGGATTGTGTGTCGCAGAGTTGGCACTAAACATGCTTCATATTTATATTATGTTGTTTTTTCATTGTATACTTTTAAAAAAAATAGGAGTGCATTTTCATTTAAATAAGTACATGTATTAATTTTACTATTTAATACATTGTGGGATTTCTTTGTGTCTTATAAGGTTTTATTTCATGTTTCACAAGGATATTTTTTTGTGGTAATATCGCGTAATAAATCAAAGTTAAATAATGACATGACTTACATGTGCTCCTATAGACACATGATTTATGACAAGTGTTAAAAATTGTATATGACTTTATACCATAGGTTCTCCCATCGGGATCTCAAATAGGTAAGAGGAGAGAAGTGTTGGCAATGTAAGAAACAAAGGTTTTAAATGGTTTGGACCTTAGGATATTGTCCTATGTCCATTCTAAAAAGATGTTATGCATAATTATTAGAATGTAGGTGAGTATTACAGTCTTAGAGACCCCTTCATCTTTGGTCAAAGGCGTTTGAGGTCTTGTGCCCTTTGTGTTAGTCTAAAAGACCTTATGAAGTAACTGAATTATTTATATAAGGGTTACTGAGTGCTACTTTAGGGCTCAACAAGGTATAAAAATAAAATAAACAACGAAACTGGTTCAAGTTACGAACATGAGCTCACGATAGTGAGTCACGAGTGTGTAATGCAATGTAAACACTTGTGAAATGATATAACTCTTTTGCATATGACAATTTAAACGCTCTAACTGTCTTTGAACTTGGAGATCGATCCATTTTCCCTTCCACTAGCTTCCTATTTATTAGAGAACTCTTAGAGAGAGAATGAGTGAACTATCATAACATGGCTCTGATAGTTTGGAGATATGATGGTGAGAGGGAGGATGATGGAGTGTTAGGTAAAGTATTTAAAGGAGATGGAAGGTGGTTGTCAAGTGCCTCCAATGAAAGTATAATTGGACAATGGAGGTAGGAGGAATAGTGTTATTGTTTTTACCTGCTCTGCCAAACTGGTCGAGGAGGCTCTGTCGAGGTTTTATGAGGTTAGTAATGGCTATAGGTTAGTCTCAGATTATTATTGAGATGTTTTGGGGGTGATACACCTTGATAATGAGGGCTAAGTATCCTAGGCAGGTCATTATGCTTTAGACTGAGGTCTATTATGGGTGTTAGACTTGGTAAAACTCTGGTTCTGAGGCCCCTAAGCTTGCTTGGGGAGATATGCTAGAGAGGCTGACTTTTCTCCAAAGAAGGATGCATGACTAAGGTGTGATGCAGTACCATAGCTTATCTTTAAGAGTGACATAGGTTTATAGGACCAAGTATTACTTTGTCTGAGGTTCGAGATCAGTTGATGGGTCTCTTTTCTTATTCAGTTTGAAGAGGTTTAAGTGACTTTGGAAGGCTAAGAGTTTAATAAGGTCTCATTAGTATCCCCTTATTGCTTTTTGCAACAATTGCAATGGTAAACCCTTATCCCTTTCATTTAAATTAGGGGCAATGTCATAACTTGCCACTAAAATACTTGTTATAAATAGATTGCATTAGGGAAGAGGATTCGAGTGATTGAAAACATTGATGGGACATTATTTTCGTTGATAAAAAAGCTAAAGCATTAAGTTTTAGGGTCTATAAAGAAGCCTTTTGCATGATCCTGGGCTTTTCACCATTCACACAACCTTTCCTTTGTCCTTCGAATCAAAAGCTATTGTCTTCCTTATCGTCTTTGCCAAATATGTCTCCTACAAGTGCTTTTCCTTCTGAAATCTTTGACAAAAAGGCCCCTTATTGTCTTGTTCCCTCATGTTTCCCTTCCCTAGATTGAAGAGGTGGTCACGGGGACCCTTGAACGGGCATACTTGGGGGCAAATGTCCCCAAATTCACTGGTGGGGCTCATTCAGTTTCTCGAATTACTGACCAGGACCTAATGAACATCATAAGGATTTACCAGATACCTGATTATACAATTTTAAGGGATGCCAAGGCTAATTAAAGGGCTTGCCCATTGGTCCCACAACATTTCTACGTCATTGAATGATTCTTGCAGTATGGAGCCAAATTCCTCCAGCCTCTCTTAGTGACAAGGATTCTAAAAGCCATTGGAATTACTCTTCCCAACTGGTGGATAATTCTTAAAGGTCACGGATGGTCAAAATCTGAGCCTTTAGGGAAGATAATGGTGGTCAGCAAGATATGTCATTATCCCAAATCTTTAGGTTATACCGACTTCAGGAACAAAACATTCCCAAAGATAAAAGGTTAAAATATCTCTCCCGATAAGTTACTGTGATCTTTAATGGAGATGATCATATCATCCCCGAGAACTAGAGAGAGAAATTCTTCTTCAGTGGTGCCTGGTCTATCTCTGCCCCGATGAGCCATCAGGTTACCTCATATTCGAGGGTACGCCATTAGTTTTGGGTAAGCCTTTTTTTCTCTTTATGATTTAGATTTGATCTTTTGGTCTGACCATTGTATGAATCTTACGAAACCTCTCGCTTTGTATGTAGTGGTTGTTGAGGCATCTGAAAAGGAAAGGGGAGGTAAAAAAAAGGCTCCTTTTGAGGCCTTCATGGGTGAAGTTGATCCTCCTCAAACGGTTGAAGGGGTCATTCTACTAGATTCTGACGTTGAAGAAGATCGACAAAGTAAGCGGCTAACCTACTATCTTCATCTATTTTAAATGTTTTAGTGCTGACTTTTTCCCTGATTAGTGGTCATAGTAAATGATGGGAAGAAAGAAGGACGATAAGGTGGTTTGTCAAAAATACCTCGAATGGGATTGTTGCTACCAAGGGGAAGAGGTCCTCGACCATTAAATTTTTTAAAACTTAATACACTAGTTGGTTATCTTGCTCCATAGGTCATACAAGCAAATGATATTGAAGGAAAGCCTAAGATTGAAACCATGCCCTTGTTGTAATTATCATTAGGGGCATATGGGACCCCTTGGGGGAACCCAGGGACGTTATTCAATTCCTAGGGACTTGCAGCCCTTGGTCTCAAAGATCAAAGGAAAGGAGAAGGTAGTTTTCTCTGAGGAGGGGGAGGACCTGAAATGGGGTGTTGAAACCCTTATCCATTATGAGGGGTTGGCCGTGGATGGGAGGTATTCCCGACCTCCATTTGTTGGGGAGATGAATTCATGTGCTTATTTGGTGCATGCCCTTTATTCAATGGCTAAGACGAAATGTTATGATGCTTTGATAGACTAAGGACCCAAGAGACCTACCTCAATGCTAAGGGGTTGTCCAACTTATTGGAAAAGGTACATTTACGGTTGATCTAATTTTCTCTCGATCACCTTTTGATTTATATTCTTTTTCATTACATCTCTTCATTATTTATTAGGCTCAACACTTGATTGAGGCTCTTCAGGCATATGCCTCTGATGGAAGCAGATGATGGAACAAGGCTGTTGAGATTATGGAGGGATGAACCTTTACCTAGATGAAACTGGATCAAATATAAATGACCTGAAGTTAAAAATAAACGTCCTTAGGAAGGATAAAGATTCCCTGAGGTCTTGAGCCATTATTTTAGAGAAAAAGAAACTTTTGGATGCCCAGAATTTGAGGGACATTACCCCCTAAATGGCTGTTGTGAGGGACTATCTGGAAAAGGTAGGAAAACATCACGCCCTTAGTCAGATTTTACTTTTTGAGCGGTCAAAAGGTTAAGGTCCAAGGCTTGTAGGACAAACTCCTTGATGCTGACGGTGAGATGGAACTATTAAAATAATATGTCCAAGAATTTACTACTATGAAAGAGGACCTAACCTCTAGGGGTCAAGGACTCTAAAAAGAGCATATTATGGCTCCTTGATTTATTCCACTCTTCAAATGGATATCCATTTTACTGTTAAGAAGAATGTGGATGCCTATCACTGGTTTGAATCTTTTAAGAAGAAGAATATGGTTTCTAAATAAGATCATTTCCTATTAATGTGGAATTTTCATGAATAAGATCTTATGCGTGCTTTATTCTCTTATACACTACATATCCATTTGTACTTATCACATTCTTATATTTTTCCTTCATGAAACTAGCCCAAATACCATCTGAAATCTCCATGCAATTTTGAGGCCAAAATCATCACTAATAGTCTTCAAATCTATAGCACCTAGGAAAAAAAAAATTCAAAAACATAACTCTTTTCTTTAAATGTTTTTGAATTAAGTTATAGGGGTATACGATTTGTACATCTTTTTTTATACCTCCATGGTAAAGAAAAGATTTTGAAGTAAGTAAATGGGTAATCTAAGGGTCCTTGGACCTTAGCCTTTTGGAATTATGAATGAATATCTCAATAATCCCTTTAGTCTTTTTATGTGTCCGAGACCTTTTAATAGTCTTTTTTTGGGTGATTGTAGTCTTTTTTGGGTTCTGGGACCTTTCACTATTATTCTAAGGCCAAGGCTGAAATCCTTGCAATTCTTGGAAGCCAACGGTATTAGATATAATATAGTAAATAAAGCTTCATTTCATTTTATTAAAGCATCGAATACATGACTGGCGGTATTTTTTATGATTCTCTGTATTTTAGGGATGAGGGAGTTCATATCCATTTATGTCTTTGACGTAGTAGCAGTTAGTTCTTAAATTCTTGGTTACCACGTATGGGTCTTACGATTTGGGGACTAGCTTCCCCTCACTAGGATTTTTTGTCACGAGAGTGACCTTATTTAGGAGCAGGTCTCCCACCTTGAATTCCTTCTAACAGACTTTCTTATTAAATACAAAAATTGTTTTCTTCTTGTAGGCTGCTATCCAAACCATTGCATACTTTTTTTTTCTTCTAGATCGTCCATAGATACCCTCGGTCTTTTTTTTTATTTTCCCCTTGTTCTAACTAAGATACCCTTTGTGTGGGTATTTTAACCTCAATTGGGATCATAACCTCAGTGTCGAAGGTCAAGGACAAAGTATTTTCCCATGTCGGTCCTCTAACTATGGGCCTGTAAGACCATAAAATTCTTAAAAATTCTTCAAACCACAACCCCTTAACCTTCTCTAATCTCTTCTTCAAACTATGGAAGATCATTTGGTTAGTCATTTTAACTTGTCCATTGTCTTGAGGGTGGAATGGGGAAGAGTTATGGTTACCTATACATAGCTTGAGAACAACTCCCTAAATGTCAAGTTGTGAAACAGTGTTCCATTGTCTGAGATGATGACCTTAGGTAGGTCAAACTTGTAGATGATGTTCTTCCATATAAAGTTTATAGTTTTTTCTCAGTGATAGTGGCTAAGGGTCCACCCTTAACCCACTTGATAAAGTAATCAATGGATACCATACATAATTTATTTTGACCTTTTCTGAGAGGCAATGGGCCTACGAAATCCATTCCCCATTGATAAAAGTACCATGGACTTAGCATCAAAGCCATCTTCTATGCTGGTCTCCTCATAACAAAAGGAAATCTCTAGCAATTATCACAACACTACACCAGGTCTTTAGCTTTTTTGATGTAAAAAATTAGATCGTTCTAATTATTCAATCACAGATAAATAAAATGAGACAAAGACTTTTAAAGTGGTTCAGCCTTATATGAATGGCCTACGTCCACTGTTATGTTATTGCTGAGTGTTTGAGAATTCTCGAGTATATGTTCTCTCAAGAAATTTCGGTCCCTTTGAATGAGGGTGATACAAGGTATTTATAGCCCTTAGGCTGTACATGAAAGGGTTGATACATTAAATGATATACATATTAAATGGTAATACATTTAATGCAGCGTGTGCGTCAAGATGATAAACATTCAATGAATAGTTGAACTGTTGATTATCTGGCAATTAATGCTACGGCCGAGATGCAGCTCGGACCGCCTTAGTCGCTCGTTGCTCAGGAGTTCCTCGGAGCACTAGAGTACCTCGGAGTGCTGAAGTTCCTCGGTGTATCCTCGTTGCTCGGAGAGAACATGAGTTGGTCGGGGAAATGAACTTCCTCGTTGCTATTGTTCCAAGTAGATTGACACGTGTCTTCATATTATTCGTCCATATCAGCATATTAATTTTGGTATCAACAGAAGCCCCCAATGTTTCATATTTCGAACTTTGAGGAGTATGGAACATTCTTTCTCGATATATGGCGATATTAAATGACTTTCCTGGGTTTTAGGAGCCTTTTCTTCATATTTGAATTTCCTTCCAAATTCACAGAATCTGCCTTTTCGAATTTTTATGAGTGTTTCGATCTTCATGCATTTTTGTCCTTTTAGCCGCCGGTGGCGTATTAGTTTCTTTTGTGTAATCATTTCCTTCGCAGCTTCCCAAGGTAAAGTATTTAAACTTCTTAGGTAACCATACCGTCTTCTACCTTTTCCAATTTTCTGCATTCAAGCTTTCTGTCTCTCTCTCTCTTATGCGTTCATCTTTTCCTTCGCTAGTTGTCAGCTCTTCCTTTTTCCTGTAAGATTATCTTCTTTTCTTCTGTATTTCTTTTATTCACTATGGTTTATCTTGTGGAGTCTGTTGAGAAATTTCGTTCCGATTTTTCCATTCCTTCCTGGGTAACTCTGGAGGTTCTTTTTGAGCCTTCAGATTATTTTCGATTGGCTGAGGGACATTGGTTCCCCAGTCTATTCATTGCTGAATGTGGATTTTCTTTTCCGCCAAACCCCTTATGCTTAGAGTTCTGTCAGTACTTTGACGTTGTTCCTGCAAAAATAGCCCCCAATTCATGGAGAATAATTAATGGGGTGTATAAATTAAATCTAACTCATGGGACTCGTATAGGGATTCCTGATATTATGTATTGCTATAGATGGGCTATTTTAGATAATGTTTATTACTTAAAAACTAGGTTTTTAAATAGGGCTCTTGTAGTTAATCTCCCTGATGCAAATAAATATTATTTTGAACATGGGGTGGTTATTAAAAATTGGCAATATGCCCCCTTGGTTGGAGATGCAGTATACCAGGGTCCTAAATACCCCCCATATGGCAATGGGATAGGTTTATTTTCATTTTCCTTTACTTATGAAATTATGCTTTTATCATATTTGACAAAATGTATGACTGATATATCATTGTGTATTTATTTGCAGTTGATAGTAAAAGAAAAACTCCAAAAGAATCAGAGGTTAATATTAAGCATCTGAAACTTATCTGGGGTTTGCATAAGAACGTTTCAGACGAGCACATCAGGTCTGCATCATATTTTCTGCAGTATAGGAGCTATACGACTTCTTATACTGCTCGTCATGTGATTAGATCTGTTGAGCCAGCCTCAACTCCAGAGGATTCTTCTTCAGATTCTCACATCCCTTTAAGTCAGAGAATGGGCAGGAAAAGAGCTCCTCCTGCTCTATTTGATGACACTACTTCTGCTGCTGAGGCCAAGAAAAGCAAAATTGATGTCCCAGAGGGGACTAAGAAGGTGGATGTTGCGCTTTCCAAAGCTACCGAGAAGCCCCTAGTGGCTCCGAGCAAGAAGGTTGCTCCTGTGGAGATGACTGCTATCTCTCCGACCAAGAGCTCTTCCTTGGTTGAAACTGCTGAAGTCCCTTTGAGGAGATTGAGGAAATCGTCCTCAGTCAATTTGGCTGAAACTGTCAATCTGGCTGAAACCATCTCCTCTCTACCAGCTGGTGGTGTTGGTGTTCCAACCATCATTCCTCCGAGCTCTACAATGAGCTCGGTAAAAACTTGGATCATACCCGAGGTCCAAGGAACTGATGAAAAGATTTCTAGGGATATGCTGACATCCCTATCTACCCGTCACCTTGCTTCGGTAAATTTCTCACACTCTGAATTTCCTTTCTTTCATTGAATACTTGTATTTTTGTACTGACCTGTCACTTTTTCCCTTGTTTAGCTGGTGAATTGTTTTAACAACATCGTGAAGAAAGATGAAGCAATTAAAACTTCCAGCTCCTCGTCGGGGGTAGAGGATGCTCTGCTGGGTTTGACCCAATCCTTGAAGGATTCTCGTCAGTAGTATAATGAGGACAAAGCTGACTGGGAGAAAAAGTTGTCTATAGTTGAAGCTGAGAAGGTGAAGCTGGCTGAGATCTCCAAGAGTTTGGAGAATAAGGTGAAAAGTTTAGAGGTCGAGCATCAAAAATATTACGACAAGCTCAAGAACTTTGGAGAGCTTGAAGATAAGCTGAAAAAGGCAGAGGAAGATTTGTCCGTCCTGCGAGATGTCAAGCGCCAAAAAGAAGAATTGGATGCGAAGTTAAAGACTGCCGAGGATCTTCTATCCGAGAAGATCTCCTCGGAGAAACTGAAAAGAAAGCTCGCTGTTAAAAAAATCCTTCAGCGCTGGCTGGGATAAAGGATGGGACAAAGGGATTGCTGCGATGACATCCCAAGTACAATACGGGAAGTTGAAATACTTCCGAGATGGCTGGGTAGCTTCCCTGCAGGAATTGAAGATCAAGGAGGACTCTGATCTATTTCAGCTACACCTCCTTGGTCCTCCCCCACCAATTGTAGAAGAAGAAGAGGATGAGGCTATCTCTGATGAATCTTCCATGGCCATGGGTGATCAAGTCCCTGCCTCTCTACCTTCTACCAACGAGGACATTTCTTCCATGCTTCCTCCTCCTGAGAAAATTTCAACTCCGGCTGATCAAGCTACTGTTACCACCGAGCAACCAAGCTCCTCGTCCCAGCCTCCCGAGAAAGTCTTGGGAGACAAGGAAAAGGTGTGAAGTTGTTCGGTATCATTTCTATCTTTCATTATCATTTGTAATCAAACAATGTAATCTTTTTATGATCTAATAAAATACATCTTTGTTCTTCTCTGTTGTTGATGATTTATTTTTGTTGACTGTTGTCTCCTCTTCATTAGTTTATGGCCAGGATGGAATTGCTATCTGCCAATGATACAAAACTGATGCAGCAATGTCACGAATACTATAAGGCTGGTCACACAGAGCTAAGTGTATCAGAAATTGCTGACATCCTTGGCCATGATGCTTCAGAACAGGCAGTTGAGGCTTATCGGTACTTGAAAGCTTTACTTGACCGAGCTGTGGCCAATAATGTGGCCTACTATGAATTGATCGAGGAGCTTCATTGTACCTTAGAAGATCTTCAGAATCAGCACAATGAATCAACTGCCTTGTTGCATAAGGAATATGAGAATAGGTATCAACAGCTTTCCTCTGAGACAGGTCACAAAAAGATCATCGCTGGGTACGATGTTAGGGAGAGAACCCTAAAAGGTGAAGTTGAGGCCTGCAGACAGATCGCCGAGCTGCTGGAACATGAGAACAACAATTTGCAGAAAAAATTGGCACAATATGAGTCTGCAGCTTCATCCTCTACTGCCTTGGTTCCGGTCACTGATGAAGGATTCTCATTCTTAGAGGTTGAAAACGCCAAATTAAGGCAAGAATTGGATACGTTAAGAAAGTCTGGTGTTTCTACTACTGCTCGGGGACGAGGAAGAGGTTCTCGTGGGCGAGGAAGAGCTGTTCAAAATGTTGTCGAGGAGCAAAGTTCTCCACCTGCTCGGAGTCGATCAAGAGTTCTCAGCCGTAATGTTGAAGAAGCTCGTACTCTGTCAACATTGGAAACTCAAGCGTTCCAATTGAATGCAAAAGATCGTGCTTTGTCTGAAATGTCCAAGAAAAACCTATCTTTGGAAGATCAACTTACTGCGATGAAGTCTGCTTTGAATAATAAAGATGTTTTTTCCAGGAGCCTTCACGAGCAACTAGAGAGAGTAACTTTCCAATTCCACAAACAACCTCGTGAGTTTTGGATGGCAGGCTACAATGAAGCCCTTTGTCACTTAGATGCTCGCCTTGAAAATGCCAATAATGAAGGTTATAAATAGGGATGGTTGAACGCACTGGGTGTGTTAAAGCTAGAGCAGGGCCATTTTTTATGGGATTATCATGCTCCTGGGCTACTAGACTTGCCTGTACCGCCTTATAAACTAGACATGGAATGGATCCCAGCTCGTGCTATTCCTCGGAGCTTAATTTCAAAATATCTTGGTGACTATAGTCTTCATTCTCAGATTGAATTATCTCGTCCCGAGCATCTCTTGGATACACCTTCTGTGATGAACGTCAGAATGCTCAGAGATATTAACTTCATTAATTCTCCTCTTTGCCTGGAGGATCCTCCTGCTGGCGAGGAGCCTGTTTCAAAAGCTAAAGGAAAGAAACCAATAGAATAGGTTTTTCAATGTAACAGTTAGCACATATATGTAGCTTGTAATTTATTTTGAATTTAATGAAAGACTTTCATTTTCTGTTTGCAAATTTGTATTGCTATTGTCTTGTGTTTATCAAACATTTTTACATTTGTGCATATGTATCTGTTAAAAAGATAACAATATTGTGTTGTTCATCAACCAACTTAGTAATCAAAATTACAAGTATCAATGTTGCTCAATCACTTAATAATAAAGTAATGAGTATAAAATGTTTCCAACCAACCAAGGTTGTTAAATTGTGTTTGTCGACCAACTACAGTTGATGGTTTTTTTATCTCCAATCAGCCATACTTGGTAAATTTTTTCATAAAATGTGTCCGACCAACCAAGGTCGATAATTTATCCTCGTCGACCAATTACAGTTTTGATCACCGACCAACTATACTTGGTTCAGTTTGGAATTCTTGTATTTTCTGGAATGATTTTACCTTCCCACCAACATAAATTGGCATATTTTGTTTCTTAACCAGCCAAAATTGGCATTTTTAAGAATGTTGTTCTTGCCCTTTTACCAACCGGAGTAGGTCATGGGTTTGAACTATCGGGTTCTTTCGAACTATCTTATCCACAAGCTCTTTTACCAACCTAAGTTGATCACGCAAGTGTACGCCTCCTAACCAAAGGAGTATAATTTGTTCTCACTATTTTACCAACCGAAGTTGATCACGCTCGAACTATCAGGTTCTTTCGAACTATCTTGTCCACAATCTCTTTTACCAACCGAAGTTGATCACGCAAGTGTACGCCTCCTAACCAAAGGAGTATAATTTGTTCTCGCTATTTTACCAACCAAAGTTGATCACGCTCGAACTATCAGGTTCTTTCGAACTATCTTGTCCACAAGCTCTTTTACCAACCGAAGTTGATCACGCAAGTCTACGCCTCCTAACCAAAGGAGTATAATTTGTTCTCGCCCTTTTACCAACCGGAGTTGGTCGTGGGTCTGAACTATCGTCTTCTTTTTGCTGTCGAGCAGCGTAGTGTACAACACTAGTATACCCCGAAAAACTTTCAAACAAAGGAGAGAAAAATGGTGAAAACTTCATCGTTTTATTCATATTGATGGAACTGTTGTACATTTTACATCATTGATAATACTTGCGAAGGTGCTCGACATTCCAAGCATTCTTGAATTCCTCTCCTTCTAGAATTGCTATTCGGTAAGTTCCTGGTCGAACAACTTCTGTAACTCGGTAAGGTCCATGCCAGTTTGCCTCCAATTTATTGTGCTTCTGAATGACCTTCTTTAGCACATAATCTCCTTCTTTTAAATCGCACTTCCTCACCCTTTTGTTGTAAAACAGAGCTGTTCGTTGTTGATAAGCAGCATTCCTAATGGCTGCCTCTTCTCTGACCTCCTCGAGCATATCCAAATCTAGTCTTCTCATCAAGTCACTGATCGGAGAATTGAAATTCAGCACTCTGTGTGTTGGGAGACCCAACTCAGCAGGTATTACAGCCTCACTTCCAAATGCCAGCATATATGGTGATTCTCCAGTTGCTGCTCGGGGAGTTGTTCGGTAAGCCCACAATACTGACTGTAGCTCATTAATCCAATTAGCTTTAACCTCACTTAGCCTCTTCTTCAAACCATTTAGTAGCGTTCTGTTTGTCACCTCAGTCTGCCCATTGCTTTGAGGATGACCTGGTGCTGAATGAGTCTTCAGGATGTTTGATTGTTGACAATAGGCAGCAAACTCCTCGTTGTCGAATTGTGTTCCATAGTCTGTGATGAAGGCATGAGGGAGACCATATCGACAGATGATATTCTTCCAAACAAATTGGTATACCTTCTCATACGTCATATCGATAAGGGGTTCAGCCTCTACCCACTTAGTAAAATAATCTACTGCGATGACGAGGTACTTGAATCTTCCTCGAGTGGTTGGCAATGGTCCAACCAAATCAACTCCCCACATGGCAAATGGCCAAGGGGAAGTTATGGGTGTCAACAAAGCTTGTGGAGTTCGTCGGATGGAGGAAAAACATTGGCACTTGTCACATTTCTTAGCATAGGCTATACAATCAGCCCTCATCGTCGGCCAGTAGTATCCTCGCGTCGTCATTCTTTGCAAAAGTGTCCGACCTGCCACATGTGCTCCACAAGACCCTTCATGGATCTCTTCAATCAATTCTTTCACCTCGGAGGGGTGTACACATCTCTGCAAACCTACCATAATTCCTCGTCTGTACAAAACACCATTAGTTAGTACATACCGAGCAGCTTTAAACTTCAATTTCTTTGCCACGAGCTTGTCCTCTGGCAATTCTCCCTCTTCAATATATGCCCTGATGGGATCCATCCAAGATGGTCCTAAATCAAGGGTAATAACATTCATCGTCAGATTTTCATCTATGCTCCGACTTTCCAGTACTTCAATTGGTATCGTTCTTCGCAGCTCGGTACGAGTAGCTGATGCTAGTCGGGCCAGTGCGTCTGCTTGTGCATTTTCTATTCTGGGTATTCTGATCAACTGAATGGCATCAAATTCTGCCAACAATTCCATCACCTTTGCATGATACTTGACCATTAGTTCTCCTTTAACCGCATATGTTCCCATCACCTGATTCACAATTAATTGAGAATCACTGAATACCATCACTTGTTGTGCTTCCATAATCTTTGCTAAATTAAGACCTGTTATCATGGCCTCATACTCAGCCTCATTATTGGAGGTTTTTAATTAAAATCGCAAGGCATATTCTATATCAATCTCGTCTGGGGTTTTTAAAACAATCCCTGCTCCACAACCTGCTGTGCAAGATGACCCATCTACATACAATCTCCATGTAGGTAACTCGTGTTCAAATTTCTTATCCAATAGAGTTCCTCGGTGGAATATCTGCTGTTCTCTTCCATCCTCCCCTGCTAATTTTCGCTCCTCGTCGACCATCTCTTCTCGCCCTTTTACCAACCGGAGTTGGTCTGGGTTTGAATTTGATGATCTTTCTACATCCACAAGCCCTTTTACCAACCGGAGTTGGTCTGGACTTATGTCTGTTGATCCTGTAACATCCACAGGTTGATCAGTGAGCACTTTTTATTCCTCGGGGGTATCAGGATATGTAAACTCTGCTATAAAATCTGCTACAGCTTGCCCTTCCAATGATGATCGGGGTTCATACACAATATCATATTCACCGAGCTCTATTGCCCAGTACATCAGTCTCCCTGACTTTTATGGCTTATGAAGGGCTTGTCTCAATGGCATGTCGGTATAAACGACGATGGTATGGGCTTGAAAATATGGCCTCATTCTTCTACTTGCTTCAATTAATGCCAATGACAATTTTTCCAACTTCGGGTACCTGATCTCTGCACCTCGAAAAGCCTTACTTGTGTAATAAATTGGCTTCTGGACTCCATTCTCCAATCTGATCAATGCTGAGCTGACTGCATGTTGTGATACTGCCAGGTATATGTACAACTTCTCTCCCGTTATTGGCCTTGACAACAGTGGAGGTGTTCCCAGATATTTTTTCAAGTCTTGAAAGGCTCTTTCAAATTCATCATTCCACTCGAAAGTTTTTCGAAGTGTTTTGAAGAATGGTAAGCATCTATCTGTTGCTCGAGATACAAATCTGTTGAGCGCTGCAACTCATCCTGTAAGACTCTGCACTTCTTTCTTTGTTGTTGGAGATTGCAACCCTAAAAGAGCTTTGATCTTTTCTGGATTTGCTTCAATGCCTCGCTGGTTGACAATGTACCCGAGAAACATTCCTTCTCGTACTCCAAATGTGCACTTAGTCGGGTTGAGCTTCATCTGGTATTTATCCAGTTGATCAAAAGTCTAGCTTAAATCAACTAGATGATCAGCAGCTTTCTTGCTTTTTGTCAGCATATCATCGACATAGACTTCCATATTGCAACTGATTTGTTCGGCAAAAACCTTGTTCATCAGCCGCTGGTATGTCGCTCCTGCATTTTTCAAACCAAAAGGCATAACATTATAACAATAAGTACCCCTAGGGGTAATAAAAGAAGTACTCTCCCTGTCTTCAGGTTTCATCTTGATTTGGTTGTAGCCTGAATAAGCGTCCATGAAGCTGAGCAGCTCGTGCCCAGAGGTAGCATCCACTAACTGATCAATTCTGGGTAATGGAAAGTGGTCCTTTGGGCAGGCCTTGTTGAGATCAGTGAAATCAACACACATTCTCCATTTATTGTTTTTCTTCTTTACCATCACCACATTTGCCAACCAGTCCGGGTATTTCACATCTTCAATGAATTGAGCTTTCTGGAGCTTGTCGACCTCCTCTTGAATAGCTTGATTCTTCTAGGGGCTGAATACCCTTCTTCTCTGCTTTACAGGCTTGATCTCCTTATTCACATTGATCTCGTGACATAAGAAGTTTGGATCTATTCCTGGCATGTCCTCATGACTCCATGCGAAAGTTTTCTTCCTATTTCTCAAAAAAGTTATCAACTCCTATTTTATTGAAACATCCAACGATGAACCTATCTGGGTTACTCGTTCAGGGTGCTCGTCGTCCAGAATAACATTTTCTGTAGATTCCACCACCTTTCCTTTTACAAGTTGGGATTCATCTCTGGGATCGAGAGTTTCAATCTCTGTATCTTCTTCCACCTGGAAGGTAGTAGTCTTTTTCCTTGATTCCTCAAGCTCCTCTTGCTCGGCAGATGAATAATAGCATTCCCGAGCTACTTTTTGATCACCTTTCACAACTCCTACTCCAAAGTTTGTTGGGAATTTTAAGCATTGATGCACTGTAGATGGAACTGCTTCAAACTTCTTCAAACCAACTCTTCCCATGATGATGTTGTAAGCTGACTGCACATTCTTATCCATCACAAAGAAGCGTATTCTTTCTGTTCGACAAGCAGGCCAAGTTCCAATGAATATATCCAACTTGATCGTCCCAAGTGGAAAAACTTTCTCGCCAGCAAAACCCAGGAGGGGTCTGTGATACGGTTCCAATTGAGATAATTTCAGATTCAAGCTGTCAAAGCATGAATAGTACATGATGTCTGCCGAACTTCCATTGTCTACCAACACCCTTGAAATCACTACTTCCTTCATCCTCATTTTGATCACCAGAGGATCGTCGTGAGGATAAAGAACACCTGCTAGGTCGTTTTTTGAAAAGCCAATGACCATCTTCTCTTTGTTTACCTTCCTCGGACGATCGTCCTCGGCCAGATTTATTCGCTGAATATATGAACAAGCATGAGCCTCTCCAAGGTAAGCCTTTCTTTCTGCAGTAAGGTCTCCTCCTCCTGCATCTCCTCCTGTAATGACATTACAATCGAATGACCCAAAACGTATAGAAAATACCTCTCGTTCTGGCTGTCTTGGTTTCTTGGGAAGGTCGGGATCATCATCTAGATCATCTTTATGGTTTCTCTTCTTTTTCTCTTCTGCTCGACGAGGAGATCTAGACCTCTCTCTAGTTCGGTTGTTATTTTTTCTTTCACCTCCCCGATCAACATATTTTGCTAGCTTTCCTCTTCGGATGAGTGTTTCAATCTCGTTCTGAAGAGCTATGCAATTTTTGGTCATGTGACCATGATCTTTATGAAACTCGCAATATTTATCCTTACTCCTCGAATCAGGGTTTGACCTCAGTTTCTTTGGCCATTTTACCTCCTCGTTGTTCTTGATTTCTTCCAAGACATGATGAATACTCATTTTCAAAGGAGTATAATTGTCGTATTTCTTCAGCACTTCCCATGATGATTTATTATTTCTGGAACGTTTTTCACCGCCATTGCCCTTATGCTCTTTATTTTTAGACTTGTCGACGTCCACCTTGGTGTCTTTATCCATATTCTTCTTTGCAGCCATAGCTTCCTCGTCATTCATGATTTTGGCCGCTTTTGCCATCAACTCTGACATAGTTTTAGGTGGATCTTTTGCCAAGGTGTAATACAATTTATTAGGCAACAACCCACTCATCAAGGCAGTGATTGCTGTCTTTTCTTCGTAATCTATGACTTCCAGCTTCTCGTTATTGAAACGAGTTATGTAATCTCTAGTACTCTCGCCAGATTTTTGTCTAACACTTAACAAGTGTGCTACTCGTTTTACTGGCTTTGCCCCAAAACAGAAATTGCCAATAAATAACTCGGCCAACTGAAAGAAAGTTGAGATCTTACCCCTAGGAAGATTGTTGTACCATATCTGGGCAGCTCCAGTAAGAGTTCCTGAGAACGCTCTACATCTCATCTCATCGGGAACGACATAGATGTCGGCAGCAGCTTGATATTGCTCTATGTGAAGAACATGATCTGTCTTTCCATCATATTTGGGGGTCACTACGGGTGCTTTGAACTTTGACGGTGTAGGAAAATTCACAATGGCCTGTACAAAAGGTGTTCCTCGAACAAAAGTTCGTTGTTGGGGGTTCTTTGCCTTGGCCATTTCTCCCAATTTATCCTCCAACCGTTGGAGAGATCCTTTCCACGCTTCATTTCCTTCCTCGGGCCTATTGGTTCGAGCAATTGATCGTTCTGAGGTAGCTTCTTGAGATCTATCTTGACGAGCAGCTGGTCGTGATTGTTCTGATCCTTCTCTTAGATCTGATGGTTGTCGAAAACTCCTCGACATGGTCTTAGGTGGACTCCTATTCCTCCTAGGGCCTAATCGACTGAAAGGAGACACCCTACTCAGTCTTTCTAAAGCACTGGGTCTTTCTGGAGTGAGGGTGATATGTTGATCAGTATCTGTAGCCCTTATTGACGAAGTTCGCCCAGGTTGATAAGAGAAATCATCAGACTCCTCATTACGACGTGACTCAGTACGCCTGGATCGTGAAGAAAGTAAATAAGTTTGCCTCTGACCACTTTGCTGTCCTGAACGTGCAGGTGCACCTCCATGAACGGTTTGTATGAGTTGCCTCATTGTTTCTTGCATGGCGGTTTGTTCTTGAGCCAAATTCGTCATAATCCCGGCTAGATCTGGAGGTGCAGAGGGATTCGGAGGATTTCCAGTATTTCCAGCGTTTCGATTGCTAGATTCTGGATTATCCGCCATTGATGATGAACGATTTTTGGTGAAAAATGATAGTAACAATCTTTCCCACAGACGGCGCCAATCTGTTGATGTAAAAAATTAGATCGTTCTAATTATTCAATCACAGATAAATAAAATGAGACAAAGACTTTTAAAGTGGTTCAGCCTTATATGAATGGCCTACGTCCACTGTTATGTTATTGCTGAGTGTTTGAGAATTCTCGAGTATATGTTCTCTCAAGAAATTCCGGTCCCTTTGAATGAGGGTGATACAAGGTATTTATAGCCCTTAGGCTGTACATGAAAGGGTTGATACATTAAATGATATACATATGAAATGGTAATACATTTAATGCAGCGTGTGCGTCAAGATGATAAACATTCAATGAATAGTTGAACTGTTGATTATCTGGCAATTAATGCTACGGCCGAGATGCAGCTCGGACCGCCTTAGTTGCTCGTTGCTCAGGAGTTCCTCAGAGCGCTAGAGTACCTCGGAGTGCTGAAGTTCCTCGGTGTATCCTCGTTGCTCGGAGAGAACATGAGTTGGTCGGGGAAATGAACTTCCTCGTTGCTATTGTTCCAAGTAGATTGACACGTGTCTTCATATTATTCGTCCATATCAGCATATTAATTTTGGTATCAACAAGCTTCCTCTCCCAATATCGGTCAAAAATATTCTTGTATTAAGAATTTATAAATAAAGGTCCTCGATTTTTTGTGGGTATCGCGGACACCTTCATGATTGTCTCTAAGAACATAACTAGCTTTTGATGGACTTAGGTATCTCTCAGTAGCAGATCAGTATCCATTCTAGTATAATACTCTATTTTTTGGGTAGTACATTGAAGTCTTTTGGAAACTCATTATTTTTGGGAAACTCATTATTTTGTAGGTAGGCTTTGATGGGAAACTCATTGGAGCTTGTCTTTGGGAAACTCATTATTTTTTAGCTAGGCTTTGATGGGATTGGTCCAATCTAATCTCAGAATGTTAATTTATAGTTGTGTGATGTTTAAATGGTCCAGGGTGATGACTAGGACCTCTGGGTCTATCTCATCTGATGATACCACATATGCAAGGTGGTCTACGTCTAAGTTATCATCTCAGGGGACTATTCTGATACAAATCTTGGGTATTCTCTTGATGAGATGATGTACAATTGCTAGATATCCTTCCATCCTGTCGCCTTTGGGCACATAGACCTCACCGACCTGATTAAGCACCAATTGAGATATATTAACAACCTCAATTCGTTGGTATTTTAGGTGTACAACAAGTCCCAATCCTGTCACTAAGCAATCATACTCTACTTCATTGTTAGAGGTCTTGAACTTAAAATTAATACCAACTGAGATAGTACCTTATTTCGATATTACTAGGTGGAGCCCGACTTCCTAAGCTATTTAAGGAACCATCCATATGAAATACCGAGGTTAGAGAGTTAAGGCATAGTTATTAGAATAAGGGATGCCTAGGCTTTTGGGGAGTTTTAATGACCTTAGCCCTAGGACTCGTGGGTTCATCTTTTATTTCCTCCAGGTTGCTAAACTCTGTAATGAATTCAATTAAGGCCTAACCTTTGAGAAAACTTTAAGTTTGATATCTAATATTAAACTCACCCAGCTTTGCAGACCATTTGACAAGCCTTACCGAGATGTCAGGCTTGTGGAGGACCTATCGGAGGGGTTGATCATCATAAACACAATAAAATGGGATTGGAAGTAAGGCCTTAATTGTTTTAATGAGATGATGAGGCAAAAATCCAACTTCTCTATCCTTGGATACTTTCTCTCAACCCCTTAGATGGCTCGGATGACATAATATACGAGGTATTTTACCGCAAATTCTCCCCTCATAAGGGTGGAGGTGATTGTAGTGGGTAAGGCAATGAGGTACAGAGACAGGTCTTCCCCGTTAATCGCCTGAGATAGTAGTGGTGTAAATCCTAGGTACCTTTTGAGGTTTTGGAAGGCCTCTTCAACCTTAGGTGCCCACTCAAATTCTTTCTTCATTACCTTGAATAACAACAAACACTTATATGTGGCCTTGGAAATGAATTAGTTGAGGTAAATAACCCTTCCAACTAGGCTTTAAACGTCCTTTACTATTATTAGAGATTTCATATACAATAAGGCTTGAATTCTTTTTTTGGTTGGCTTCAATGCCTTGTCCGGTGACCATAAACCAAAGGAACTTTCCCTAGGCCACATCAAAAATGCACATCTTTGGGTTGAGTCTCATTATATGCCTTCAAAGGATGAGGAAAGTCTCTATGTGTTCCTGAATGAGGTTCCGAGACTCCATGATTTTGACGAACATGTGTTAATATAGACCTCCATGGTATTTCCAATGAGATTTTTAAAAATGGAGTTCACCGCCCTCTGATGAGTGGCACCTGCTTTCTTTAGTCTGAAATGCCTAAATTTATAATGGTAGGTAGCTTTATCCATGATAAATGAGGTATCTTCTTCATCTACATGGGACATCTTGATTTGGTTATACCTGGAATAAAAATACACGAAGGAAGGGAGCTCGTGGATAACTGTAGAATCACCAAGATATCAATCTGAGGTATAGGATAGCAGTCCTTTTGGTAATCCTTATTTTGGTAAGTGAAATCAATACACATTCTCCATTTCTTTCTTGTTTTATGCACAAGTACCACATTTGAGATCCATTTTAATTATGTGACCTCTGTGATTAAGCTGGAGGTCATAAGTTTATTATCTTCCTCTGTTGTGGAGTTATTTATTTTTTAGCCAAAGAACCTTCGTCTTTGCAGGATCAGCTTATGATTTGGGTCCATATTTATGTTATGGACCATGACTTGGGGATTCACCCCAATCATGTCAGAGTGGATCCATGTGAAGACGTCCTTATTTTCCCTTAGGAATTGGATAAGCTCTTCCCTAAGGAAAGGCTGAGGCCTACCCCAATTTGGACTTCTTTAGTTGGATCCTTATATCGATGAATACGATGATTAGAGCCTCAGTGGGCTCACCCCTTTTTCTCTTTATTTTCATCCCGTGAATCTAGAGTGTCCACGTTTATTAATTATATGCTTGGGCCTTCTAGGGAGAGGTCATTTTATCGGGACTCTGTACCTTTTGAAGAGTAAGCCATAACAGTGCTAGTTGGCACCTTCAGTAGGGAAAGATTTAAGTTTTTTAAATGGGGAACTTATCATTCCTATAGAAGACACTAAATTGATGGGTGTTAAAATATTATGGGACTTTAAAGCCGCAGGTTCTCCCCTTCGAACCTCAGACGGGTAAGAGGGGATAACTAGTAATGTAAGAGACAAATGTTTAATGTTGTTCGAACATTAGGAGATGGTACTACATCCACTGTACAAAGGTGTTATGCATATTTATTAGAATGTAAGTGAGAATAATAGTCTAAAAGAACCCTTGAGCTTTGACTAAGGGAGTATGACATCCTGTGTCCTTCGGTATTAGTCCAGAGGACCTTAAAAAGTAATTGAATGACTTCTCTAAGGGTTCATGAGTTCTACTTTAGGGATCAACAAGGTATTCATATGAAATAAATAATGAAATTGGTTCAAGTAACAAATATAAGCTCATGACAGTGAGTCATGAGTGTGGAATGGAGAGCAAACACTAATGGGAATTTAGAACCCTTGTGTATCTGACAGTTTGAATGTTCTAATCTCTTTGAAAGGTAGATATTGATCCTTTTCCCTTCCACTAGCTTCATATTTATAAGAAACTCTTACAGAGAGAACAAATGGACTATAAGAGCATGGCTATGACAGTTCTAAGGTCTAATGATGCCAGGAGAAAGGTGGAGTGTTGGTCAAAGTATTTGCAGGAGATGCAATATGGTTTTGAAGATGATTAAATGATGATGGGTGCCTTTAATGCAAGTGGAGTTAGGAAGTGGATGTAGGTAGAGTAGTGTTATGGCTTCTACCTGCTCAGACTAGTCGAGGAGGCTCTGTCGAGGTTCTGTGAACTTAGTGCTGAGAGATAAGAAGCCTGAGGAGGCCATTAACCTTTAGACTGAGGTCTGATCTGGATGTCAGACTTGGCAAAACTCCAGTTCTGAGGTCCCTTACCTTGATTGGGGAGGTATACTGGAGCGATTGACTTTTTGTAGAAGAATGATGCCTGAATAAGTTCTGATGTAGTACCATGTCTTATCCTTGAGAGTGACATAAGTTTATAGGACCAAGTGTTACATATGGAACTATATAGTTTTCATCATATGAAAACTAATTCTACATAGCTAGGAGAAATTATATAAGCTTGTAACTTTTAGAAATTTATATTAAACATAGAAGATATTATTTTTTTTAAATAAATTTTAGTAATATTTTTATTTATTGAATGTCCACGATATATTAGTGGAAACAAATGCCAAATAACCTTTTGTGTTCCGAGTGGTGAAATCAACATTCAAGTTGCCTGAGTTTTAGATAGATAGATAGATAGATAGATAGATAGATAGATAGATAGATAGATAGATAGATAGATAGATAGATAGATAGATAGATAGATAGATAGATAGATAGATAGATAGATAGATAGATATGGTGTGTGTGGGAGAGAGAGAGAGAGAGAGAGAGAGAGAGATGAAATATCTTTTTATTGGTTTAATATACAGCTTGTGTGATTTTCTAAAGTCGATTTTGAGGAACCCTATATCTTTTTAGAATTTCTTGCATGTTGAAATTGGTGGATAAAATATGATATTTATTTATATGAATTACAAGAAGACTTGTTTTTGTATAATTACATGTTCTCATATCATGTGCCCTTATCGCACAATCTAAGAACCTAATAATAGTTAGAACATATTATCGACATACAATTAATAAGACACAATTAGCTTTGCACAGCTTTCATTCTTATTATTTTAAGGCTCAAAACATCTCACCTCTTATTATATGTTTGGTGGAGGGCACGTTAAAAGCCTAAGATCTTTCAGTATACAATCCTCCCAAAGAAAACTCTGTGTGTGAACTCTTGAAGATAAATACTTGGTGTTTTAAGTGAGATATGACTTTTTCTCTCTACATCCTTTCATAAAAATGTGAATAATATTTTTCCTCTCCATGCGTAACCCTCAATTATGAGTATCCATCTTAAAACCTAGCTTAAACCAATATATATATATATATATATAAGGAAATGATCAAGTGAGGTCTCAGTTTGAGAACCCTGAATGAGGACCATTTTTTTAAAATAGTAAAAAAAATGTTTTTGGCCTGATTTTTTTTTATGATTTATAAACATTTCAATAGGACCATAAAAAATAATCAGCTCAAAATGAATTTTTTTTCTATTTTAAAAAAATCGGTCAAACTTTGTCAGTTTTTAAGTTGTTAAAACTGACAAAGTTTGACCGATTTTTTTAAAATAGTAAAAAAATTCATTTTGAGCTGATTGTTTTTATATGGCCCTACTGACATGTTTAAAAACTATATAAAAAAATTTATCTCAAAAATATTTTTTTTACTATTTTATCAAAATTGGTCCGCGCCAGCGGTATGCAAACTGGGGTATGCATGAGAACCTCTCTCTCTCTCTCTCTCTCTCTCTCTCTCTCTCTATATATATATATATATATATATATATATATGGGTTTTAAAAGAGTTTGAACTTATTACTTGGGTAAATGAACCATAATAGGGACTCAAGACTAAATAAATAAACTAGATTCCAAATAGTTACTCAAAATTTAAGCACAATTAATTCCACTAAATAATCACGAATGTACTCCAATTTAATTATCTCAAAATCACTTCAATGATGAGGTCTTGTTTGAAAAGTTACAATGGGACATAATATGATTCCCCGCATTAAGGTTACAATAGTTACTTGGTTAAATCAATTCGTCGTTAATCAATTTTAATCAACTTCTTATTTGTTCCTTGATTTTCTGACTTAACTTATTTAATACTCTGTCCGATTATAAAATAATCTATTGATCAAGTTTACTAGTAAAATAATAAATTAACCTTATGAAGGGGCCTCACATCCCAAGAACTTTCTTGGACAAAAATTCCTCTGAATTATGATCTCAGACCTACTTATATAACGATTTCCCAACTTGTGAACATTTAGATTCAGTAATATTGAACCACACCCATAAAAATCAAAGCAATAATTGTGGAAGAATCCCAATCCTCAAAATCCCTGGGATTAAGAAATCACTACAAAAAAGTGTTTTTTAGGATCAAAGCATTAGGGACAAATAAATTTTTAATCTTTAAAAGAGATCTTTTCAAGCGAATGTAAGTAGCCGTCCCGAAAACTAATATTATACAAAACCCTTGTTGTTACCCATCTTATAACATATAAAAAATTTATATTAGTGGGGATTGCTTGTTAGAGCCGTCCCAAATAGTAATACTTAAAAACCCTTTTAATGCGACTATTTTTTAAGGTTTCCTTCTTTAAATTTTTTTTCCAAATTTTTATTTATCTTTTATTTTTAACCCTTGTTTCTTCATGCATCCAAAACATAAATACACACACACACACACACCTTCTTCTCTCAAACACCAAACCTAACCATCCTACTTTCCTCCCTTTCTAAAATATCTTGAACGCTAAACTTATCTAAATGAGAAGTCGAAACATTACCCCATATCCAACTATTGTTGTCAATCGGAGACCGCCTTCCATCAACGACTCATCCCCTCAGTTCCTTGGCATCGAATACCCCATATTCAACCCTTGATGTGCCAAAATCCTTTCATTAAACCCTTGATCTACAAAATATGTCAACAAAATCCCTCCTGAACATTATAATATCCACCAAACTCCAATTTTTTTAAAATAGAATTTTTTTTAAATAAATAGCAGAAATAGTCTCTCCTTGAGGGATCTTACAAGTTCTAAAGAAAAATATAGACAAAAAATGATAGGATACTACTAAAAACGGAAATGGATAGAAAGGTAACTAGAGCCTACAACAATTTACGAGATTTTGATGGAGAGGCGAAATACCTTAAGTAATATTTAAGGGTTGATTTATATTTATATCTTAAAGACTAAAAAGAGTTCAAAGACATTTCAGGTGATGACTCGTTGGCAATTTTAGTTAAAACCTTAAAATTTAGAGCTTCTCCAACCACCATATGTTGACTGACATTTGTTGCATCTTATATACTTCCTAAAATATCAAAGGAATTTATGTCATGTGTATTTTATATTTGAAAATTATTTTTCCAATTTTTTGACCAACTGTGTAGCACGAGATTGAGCTGAACTAGTAGACATACGTTCTCCATCCTTAAAACCATGAGACTCATTGTGAATTAGATGAGATCCATTCAGATCTTGAATTTCTTCAGCAATAATTGTTTCGATTTGGTCCAATTCCATGATCCAGTGGACTCTGTTACATTCCTCCTCATTCAACAATGTGAGGTGTGTCAAATTTTGGGCCAAGTGAGATGGCCCACAAGTATATGAGTTACTCTAATTCAACTGTTGGGTTCATAACATGTGAGTAACTAGACGAGTGCTAGAATGAGTCTACCTAGCAATCTTGATTTACAATATTGAAGGGATTGTTTGTAAATATCTGAAGAGATTTTTATATGTGGAGTACTATCATGGAACGTTGGTTGTGGTACGTTTGTAAAGCGAGGAGAGATATTCGTAATCACTTTAAAGGTTAAAGAAGAATTAGTATTGCATTGATCACCAATAATGACATATGTATATGAAATTTGAGTTTCCATGAATATAGATTTAAGGATAGTAAGAAAAAAAGATTTAGAAAGAATAATATGATCATGTAGAACTTTCCATGAACAATGTTAGAGAGAAGGCAAAGTTTCTCTCTCCATGCCAACGTTTAGTTAATTGTACAAATATCAAAATTGTTTAGACATATAGATCAATAGGTGTGATTTGATTTTATGATCGTGATCTAAACTTCTCTTTTATTTTCTTTGCTTATTTTTTTTCTCTCTAGGGCTTTTAATTCTTTCTTGATATATTTATCTTGATTTTCGTTATTGATGTGAGAGTTAGATAAATGATAATCTCAATCGTTCAAGTGAGTTATCTAACATTTTAGGTGATTATGTGTGTTGATGTAAAAAATTAGATCATATCTAATTATTCAATCACAGATAAATAAATGAGACAAAGAATTTTTAAAGTGGTTCAGCTTTATAACAATGGCCTACGTCCACTGTTTTGGTATTGCTGATTGTATGGGAATTCTCGATTACAAATTATCTCAAGAAATTTCGGTCCCTTTACAACGAGGATTATACAATGTATTTATAGCCCTGGGGCTGTAATGTGAAAGGGTAATACATTAAATGATGTACATATGAAAGGGTGATACATTCAATGCTCCTTAAGCGTATGCGTCTGAATGATAAGCATTTAATGAACAGTCAAACTGTTGGTTATCCTACTATTAATGCTTTGTTCGAGGTGCAGCTCAGACCGCCTGAGTTGCTCGGACCGCCTAAGCTTCTCGGTACTCAAGAGATCCTCGGAGAGGTCTCGTTCCTCGGAGCGTATGAGTTCCTCGGGGAAACAGTGTTCCTCGTTGTAGTATGGTTCCTCGGAGCGTGTGAGTTCCTCGGAAGTGTTTGTTGTTGCCACGTAGACTGCCACGTGTCTTCACTTTATTGATCCATGTTAGTAGACTAAATTTGGTATCAACAGAAGCCCCCAATGTTTCATAGTTCGAAATTTGAGGAGTGTGGAACATTCTTTCTCGAAATATGATAGCTTTAAATAGTCCTCCTGATTTTTAGGAGTGTTTCCCTTGTATTTATTTCTCTTTCCAAATTCGTAGAATCAGGCTTTTTTGAATTTTCACAACCGCCTCGATCTCTGCGTACTTTTTGTCATTTTAGCCGCCGGTAGCATAATCGTTTCTTCTCGCTTCGATTGCCGCGCCCTTTTTGTTCCTCTAGCCGCTGGTAGCGTAATTGTTTCTTTTTGTAATCATTACTTTACCATTTCCCAAGGCAAGGTACTTAAACTTCACAGACACTCCCATCGTCTTCTACCTTTTCAAATTTGTATCTTCGAGTTTTTCGTCGTCTCTTTCTCTCCTGTGTATTCATCTCTTCCATCGTTTGTTGTCATCAGATCCACTCTTTTTCTGTAAGATTTTCTTCCTTCTTCTTCATTTCTTTAATTCATCATAGTTTACCCTGTTGAATCTCTTGATAAGTTTCGCTCTGATTTTTCTATTCCCTCCTAGGTTGTTCTGGAAGAGCTTTCCAAGCCTTCTGATTATTTTCGATTGGCTGAGGGACATTGGTTCCCCAGTCTCTTTATTGCTGAGTGTGGATTTTCTTTTCCACCCAATACCTTATGTCTGGAATTTTGTCAATACTTTGACGTTGTTCCTGCAAGAATAACCCCCAATACATGGAGAATAGTTAATGGGGTGCATAGGTTAAATTAAATCCATGGAACTCGCATAGGGATTCCAGAAATCATGTTTTGCTATAGATAGGCAGTTAGTGATAACACCTTTTATTTAAAAACTAGATTTTTGAATAGGGCCTTAGTAGTCAATCTCCCGGATGCTAATAGGGATTATTTTGAGCACGGGGTTGTCATAAAAAATTGGCAACATGCTCCTTTATCTGGAGATGAAGTTTATCAGGGTCCCAGATGCCCTCCCTATGGCAATGGGATAGGTTATTTTTATTTCATTTTATTTATTTTGAAATCATTTTTCTTTTGTGTTTGATAAAATGTGCTGCTGATATTTTAATTTTTATTTATTTGCAGTTGATAGCAAAAGAAAGTGTCCAAAGGAAGAAGATGTTAATATAAGACATTTGAAACTTATCTGGAGTCTACATCAGAGTGTTGCCGATGAGCACATTAGGTCAGACTCATATCTGCTGTAGTACAAGAGCTACACTACCTCTTTTACTGCTCGTCCAGTAATAAGTGAATCATAGCCAGTACCAGCTTCCACCAGTTCTTCGCCTAAATCTCACGTCCCTTTAAGCGAAAGGATGAAGAAGAGAAGACCTCCCACCCTTTTCGAGAAACCTGCCTCTGGTGTTGGAGAGGCAAAAAGAAGTAAGGTTGATGTCCCAGGGGAGGGGACAAAGAAAACTGATGCGCCTTCCTCGGCTGCTGCAGTTGTGAAGGTTGTAGAGAAGCCCGTAGTGGCTCCGAGCAGGTTTGCTGCTCCTGGAGAGGTGATTGTAATATCACCGACCAAGGGTTCTTCCTTGGTTGAATCTGTTCCTGTTCCCCCGAGGAGGCTGAAGAAGAGCTCTTCGGTCAATTTGGCTGACACCATCACTCAGCCCCCAACCATTGGAACTGGGGTTCCTACTTTTATTCCCCCGAGCTCTGCCATGAGCTCGGTAAAGTCCTGGATCATTCCTGAGGTCCAACGTACTGAAGAAAACCTTACTCGGGACATGGTCACCTCGTCAGATGCTCGCCACCTTGCTTCTGTAAGTGTTCTTACTTTGAACTTTTCATATTTCCCTTGTCATTTATGTTTCTTACATGCTTTCTTTTTCTTTTCACAGTTGACGAGCTGCTTTAATATAATTGTGAAGAAAGACGAGGCGATTAAAGCTTCATGCTCCTCGTCTAGTGTGTAGGGAGCTCTGGAGGAAGCTATTAAGTCTCTAGAGGATTCTCGCCATACATATGCTATGACAAGGCTGTTTAGGAGAAGAAGCTTGCCTCCACCGAGCAGGAAAAAGCTCAAGCTGTTGAAGTCTCCAAAGAGTTGGAGAAGAGAATAAAGGACTTGGAGGGGAAAAATAAAGAGCTCGACGAGAAGCTCAAGAATGCTGGAGAGCTAGAGAATAATCTCAAGGTTGCTGAAGAGGAGTTGTCTCAACTTCGGGAGGTAAATCGGCAGAAGGAGGAGGTTGAGAGAAAACTGAAAGTTGCTGATGACCTGCTGTCCGAGAAGCTTTCCTCGGAAAAGTTCAAAAGGAAAATGGCTGTGAAGAAGTCCTTCAGCGCTGGCTGGGACAAGGGGTGGAACAAGGGATTGGCTGCCATGGTGTCGCCAGTGGACTATGGTAGCCTCAAATACTTTAGGGATGGATGGGTTGCGGCTCTTCAGGAGATGAAAGTGGATGAAAATTCCGAACTCTTTCAGCAACACATCCCTGGTCCCCCTCCAACTCCTGAAGACTTAGAAGAGGACGAGGCTGCCTCCGAAGAGTCTTCTATGGTGATGGGAGATCATCCCCCAGCTATCCAGCCTGCTGTCGAGGAACTTTAGAAAATCATTACTTCTTCCGAGCAACTGCTGGCGATCCCCGAGCAACTTTCTACTCCTTCCGAGCAACCTACTTCCTCGTCCCAGCCTCCCGAGAAGGTTTTAGGAGACAATAAAAAGGTGTAGAGTTGTTCGGGTTTATCTTTATATTTTGCTTTTGTTAATTATAACCATGAATATGTAACTCTGAAATCTTGTACTTTTGACCTTTATGATATAATAAAACTCGAACTCGTGTCTATTCATACTGTTGTCTCTTCTTCATACTCTGTTTTGATTCTGATTGATTGTTGCTTTTTCTTTCTCTGCTAATTTCTCGCCTGGATGGAATTACTATCTGCCCATGATACAAAGCTGCTGCGACAATGTAATGAATACTTTAAGGTTGGTCACACAGACCTGAGTGCAGCACAAGTCATCGATATCCTTGGCCAAGATGCTTCAGAACAGGCAGTTGAAGCATATCAATATCGGAAGTGTCTACTTGATCGAGTAGTGGCCAATAATGTGGTCTATTATAATATGATCGAGGATCTCCAAGGCACCCTCGAAGACCTTCAACTATAATACAAAGAATACACTGCCCTGTTGCATGAGGGGTACGAGAAGAAGTACCAGCAGATCATTGCCGACAAGGGCTACGAGGAGCTTTTTGCTGGGTATGATGTAAGGGAAAGAACCTTGGGGGGTGAGGTCGAGGAATACAGGAAAATAGCTGAGCTATTAGAGAAAGAGAACAACAATCTTCAAAGAGAGTTGTCACAGTTGAAGTCCGCAGCTTTTACATCAAACGCCTTAATCCCAGTGAATGATGAGGGATTTTCATTCTTGGAGGTCGAGAACGCCAACTTGAGGGTCGAGTTGGAAACCTTGAAGAGGTCTGGCCCATCTACATCTTCTCGTGGTCGAGCAAGAGCTCCTCGGGGACGAGCAAGAGCAGCTCAAATTCCTGTCGAGGAACAGAGGACTCAGTCTTCCTTAAAGAACCAAGCCTTCCAGTTAATAGCGAAGAACCAGGCATTGGCTGAAATGTCAAAGAAGATCAAGGACCTGGAAGAGCATCTTGCCACTCAGAAGTCTTCCTTGGAGAATAAAGAGATCTTCATCAAAAATCTCCATGAGCAGCTGGATAAATTAACATATCAATTCCACAAATAGCCCAGGGAGTTCTGGATGGCTGTATACAACGAAGCGCTATACCACTTGGACGATCGTATCCAGAATGCCAATAATGAGGGATACAAGCAAGGCTGGTTGAATGCCTTAGGTGTGCTGCAGCTCGAACAGGATCATTACCTGTGGGACTACCATGATCCCGGGCTGCTCGACTTACCTCTGCCACCCTACAAACTGGATATGAGTTGGATCCCTACTCGGGCCATTCCTCGGAGCTTGATTTCCAAATATCTCGGTGACTACAATCTCCATTCAAATGCCGAGGTATCTCATCCCTAGCACCTCTTAGATCGACCATCCGTGATGAATATCAGGATGTTAAAGGATCTCAACTTCATAAATTCTCCCTTGGCTTTAAATGATCCGCCTGCTGGCGAGGAACCTGTGTCAAAAGCAGAGGGGAAAAGACTAGTAGAGTAGGAAATTTGATGTAATAATTAGTATACATTTCAATATCAATGTAACTTTCATTTCATTATCAATGTAATTTGTTTTGGAATTAATGAAATACTTTCATTTCTATTTGCTATTGTCTTGTAAAATACTTTACATTTGTGCATGTGTAACTGATAAAAAGATAACAATATTGTGTAGTTTGTCGATCAACTTATTGTCGAGTAGTGTGAACTTATGGTAGTCATTTGGAAAAAATAATATTTTGTTTCTCGACCAACTTAGTAATAATTAAAAAGTTACGAGTATAAAAAGTGTTGCTCGATCACCTTAAATTTTACTTGTCGACCAACTACAGTTAGTGGGTTTTTATCCCCGACCAGCCATAGTTGGTAGATTTTTCTCTTAAATGTTTTCGACCAACCAAGGTCGGTAAATTTTCCTTGTCGACCAACAACAGTTGGTGGGTTTCTATCCCCGACCAGCCATAGTTAGTCTTTTTGAAATAATTTTACCTCCCGAACAACTCAAGTTGGCATTTTCGAGAATATATTTACTTCCTAACCGACATAAGTTGGCATTTTTAGGAATACTTTTATTTCCCGAGAAACATATAGTTTTATTTCCCTTAGGAATACAAATTTTACTTCCCGGAGGAATACAAGTAGCTTTACTTCCCGGAGGAATATTGGTAGCTTTACTTCCCGGAGGAATATTGGTAGCTTTACTTCCCGGAGGAATATAGGTAGCTTTACTTTCCGGAGGAATATAGGTAGCTTTACTTCCCGGAGGAATATAGGTTTCTCGACCAACCTTAGTTGGCATTTTCGAGAAAAAATTTGAGTAGCGTGAGCTTTACCGAGTAGTGTGTAGCACTAGTATTTCTCGAAAAACTTTCAATAAAAAGAAAGAATTGGGCAGAATATCTTCATTTTATTCATCACTGATAATATTTGCGCAGGTGCTCTGCGTTCCATGCATTCTTAAACTCCTCCCCTTCTAGAGTTGTTATTCGGTAAGTTCCTGGTCGAACAACCTTTGTAACTCGGTATGGTCCATGCCAGTTTGCCTCCAGCTTATTGTTCTTTTGAATTACTTTCTTCAGCACATAGTCTCCTTCTTTCAGGTCGCACTACTTCACCCTCTTGTTGTAGAACAAAGCTGTTCACTGCTGGAAAGCAGCATTTTTAATGGCTGCTTCTTCTCTAACTTCCTCGAGCATGTTTAAATCCAATCTTCTCATTAAGTCGCTGACAGGGGAGTTGAAATTTAGTACCTTGTGTGTTGGGAGGCCCAACTCGGCAGGTATAACAGCTTCACTTCCAAACGCTAGCATATAGGGAGATTCTCCAGTCGCTACTCGGGGAGTAGTTCGGTAAGCCCACAGTACTGACTGTAACTCGTGGATCCAATTTGCTTTTGCATCGTTCAGTCTTTTCTTCAAACCATTTAGCAGTGTTCTGTTTGTCACTTCAATTTGCCCATTGCTTTAAGGGTGGCCTGGTGCTGAGTGGACCTTCAAAATGTTTGACTGATGGCAATAGGAAGCGAACTCCTCGTTATCAAATTGCGTTCCATGGTCTGTGATGAAAGCATGAGGAAGACCATATCGGCAAATGATGTTCTTCCAAATAAATTGGTACACCTTCTCGTACGTCATATCAATGAGAGGCTCAGCTTCCACCCACTTAGTAAAATAATCCACTACGACGAAGAGGTATTTGAACCTTCCTCTAGTCGTTGGCAGTGGTCCAACAAAATCTATTCCCCACATGGCAAATGGCCAAGGGGAAGTGATGGGTGTCAATAATGCTTGTGGAGTTATTCAGATGGAGGAAAAGCGCTGGCACTTGTCACATTTCTTGGCATAGGCTACACAATCAGCCCTCATCGTCGGCCAGTAATATCCCTACGTCATCATCCTTTGCAAAAGCGTCCGACCTGCTACATGGGCTCCACAGGACCCTTAATGGATCTCATCAATCAATTCTTTTACCTCAGAGGAATGTACACATCTCTGCAAACCTGCCATAATTCCTCGTCTATATAAAATACCGTTTGTTAATACGTACCGAGCAGCTTTAAACTTCAATTTCTTAGCTGCGAGCTTGTCAATTGGTAATTCTCCCTCCTCAATATATGCCCTGATGGGATCCATCCAAGATGGTCCTAAATCAAGGGTGATAAAGTTCATTGCCAGATCTTCATTTATACTCCGATCAGCCAAAACTTCAATTGGGATTGTTCTTCGTAGCTCGGTACGAGTAGCTGATGCTAATCGAGCTAAGGCATCTGCTCTTGCATTCTCCATTCTTGGTATTCTGACCAGCTGAATAGCAGCAAATTCTGATACCAACTCCATCACCTTTGCATGGTATTTGATCATTAATTCTCCTTTGGCTGCATATATTCCTAATATTTGATTTACAATTAATTGAGAATCACTGAAGACAATTATTTGCTGCGCCTCCATAATTTTCGCCAAATTAAGACCTGCAATCATGGCCTTATACTCAGCTTCATTATTGGAAGCTTTGAATTGGAAACGTAGGGTGTACTCCATGTCGACCTCGTATGGAGTGCTCAAAACTATCCCTGCCCCACTGCCTGTTGTGCAAGATGAGCCATCTACATATAGCCTCCATATAAGTAACTCGTCCTCAAACTTCTGATCTGACAGAGTTCTTTGGCGAAATATTTGTTGCTTCCTTTCATCTTCCCCTGATATTTCTCGCTCTTCGTCGATCATCTTTTCTTGCCCTTTTACCAACCGGAGTTGGTCTGAGCTCGAATTTGATGATCCCATAACATCCACTTGCTCTTTTACCAACCGGAGTTGGTCTGAGCTTGTGTTTGTTGATCCTGTAACATCCACAGGTTGATCAGCGAGCAACTTTTACTCCTCGGGGGTATTAGGATAAGTGAACTCCGCTATGAAATTTGCTACAGCCTGCCCTTTTAGCGATGATCTAGGTTCATAAACTATATCATATTCACCGAGCTCTATTGTCCAGTACATCAATCTCCCTAAATTTTCTAGTTTATGAAGGGCTTGCCTCAATGGCATATCAGTATATACGACTATAGTATGAGCCTGGAAGTATGGTCTCATTCTCGTACTCGCCTCAATCAGCGCTAGTGCTAACTTTTCCAGCCTTGGATATCTGATCTATGCTCCTCGGAAGGCCTTACTTGTGTAATAGATTGGTTTTTGCACTCCATTCTCCACTCTGATCAACGCCGAGCTAACTGCATTCTCCGATATTGCTAGGTACAAGTACAATTTGACTCCCATCACCGGCCTGGAAAACAGTGGAGGTGCTCCCAAGTATTTCTTCAAGTCTTGAAAAGCATTCTCACATTCATCATTCCACTCAAAAGTCTTTCGGAGTGTCTTGAAGAATGGGAGACATCGATCAGTTGCTCGTGATACAAATCTGTTGAGTTCTACTACTCTTCCTGTAAGACTTTGCACCTCTTTCTTCGTCGTTGGAGATCGCAGCCCTAATAGAACTTTGATCTTTTCAGGATTCGCCTCAATGCCTCGTTGGTTGACAATGTATCCGAGAAACATGCCTTCTCGTACTCCAAATATGCACTTCGTCGGGTTCAGCTTCATTTGGTATTTATCTAGTTGATCAAAAGTCTGACTTAAGTCAACTAGATGATCAGCAGCTTTTTTGCTCTTCGTCAGCATGTCGTCAACATAGACTTTCATATTGTAACTGATTTGTTCAGCAAAGACTTTGTTCATCAGCCTCTGATATGTCGCACCTGCATTTTTCAAACCAAAAGGCATAAAATTATAACAATAAGTTCCCCTAGGGGTAATGAAAGAAGTACTCTCCCTGTCTTCAGGTTTCATTTTAATCTGATTATAGCCAGAATAAGCATCCATGAAGCTTAGTAGCTCGTGTCCCGAGGTAGCATCAACTAGTTGATCAATTCGGGGCAATGGAAAGTGATCCTTTAGGCATGCTTTGTTGAGGTCGGTGAAGTCTACACACATCCTCCACTTGTTGTTCTTCTTCTTTACCATCACCACATTGGCTAACCAGTCTGGATATTTAACATCTTCAATAAAAAAAGCCTTCTGGAGCTTCTCGACTTCCTCCTGTATAGCTTGATTCTTATCGGGACTGAATACTCTTCTTCTCTGCTTCACAGGCTTGATCTCTTTGTTCACATTAAGTTCATGACATAAGAAATTTGGGTCTATCTCAAGCATATCCTCATGACTCCACGCAAAAGTTTGTTTTCTACTTCTTAGGAAAGTTATCAATTCCTATTTTAGTGAGGCTTCCAACGATGAACCTACTTGAGTAATTCGCTCAGGGTGCTCGTCGTCCAGAATGATGTTTTCAGTAGCTTCCACCACTTGACCCTTCACGAGTTGCGACTCATCTCTAGGATCCAATGTTTCAATTTCGTCACCTTCATCCACCTGATAGGTAGTAGTCTTTTTCCTTGATTCCTCCAGTTCTTCTTGCTCGACGGATGAATAATAGCATTCCCGAGCTACTTTCTGATCACCTTTAACAACTCCTACTCCTAAATTTGTTGGAAATTTTAAGCACTGATGCATTGTAGATGGTACAGCCTTGAACTTCTTCAATCCTACTCTTCCCATGATGATATTGTATTATGATTGAACATTCTTATCCATCACGAAGAAACGTATTCTTTCTGTTCGACAAGCAGGCCACGTGCCAATGAATATATCGAACTTGATCGTCCCAAGTGGAAATACTTTCTCGCCAGCAAAACCGAGGAGGGGTCTATGATAAGGCTCCAGTTAAGATAGTTTTAGATTTAAAGTATCGAAGCACGAGTAGAACATGATGTGTGCCGAGCTACCATTGTCAACCAGTACTCTTGAAATTATAACCTCCTTCATTCTCATCTTGATCACCAGTGGGTCATCATGAGGATATAGAACACCTGTAAGATCATTCTTTGAGAACCCAATAACCAACTTCTCTTTATTCACCTTTCTCGGGTGATCCTCCTCAGCTAGATTTATTCGTTGAATGTACGAGCAAGCTTGAGCCTCACAGAGGTAAGCTTTTCTCTCGGCAGTAAGGTCTCCTCCTCCTTCATCTCCACCTGTTATAACATTACAGTCAAATGACCCAAAGCGTATTGAAAATACCTCTCGTTCTGGTTGCCTTGGTCTCTTGGGAAGATCGGGGTCATCCTCGGGATCAACTTCATGGTTTCTTTTCTTGTTCTCCTCTGCTCGACGAGGAGATCTAGACCTCTCTCTAGTTCGGTCGTTGTTTCTTCTTTCGTTTCCACGATCAACATACTTTGACAGTTTTCCTCGTCTAATGAGTGTTTCAATCTCATTCTGAAGAGCTATGAAATTTTTGATCATATGACCATGATCTTTATAAAACTTGCAATACTTCACCTTATTCCTCTTGTCAGGGTCTGCCTTCATTTTCTCTAGCCAGTTTAGTTCCTCGTTGTTCTTAATTTCCTCTAGAACATGGTTGATATCCTTCTTCAAAGGAGTATAATTATCATATTTCTTCATCACGTCCCATACCGACCTATTTTTTGAATGCTTGTCATTACTATTGTTCTTATGCTCTTTATTCTTAGCTTTATCACCTTCCACCTTGGTTTCTTTGGCATCCATGTTCTTCTTTGCAGCCATAGCCTCCTCGGCATTCATAATCTTGGACGCTTTTCCCATCAGGTCTGACATGGTTCTAGGTGGATCTTTGGCCAAAGTGTAGTACAACTTGTTGGGCAGTAGTCCACTCATCAAAGCAGTAATCGCTGTCTTTTTCTCATAATTAATGACTTAAAGTTTCTCGTTATTAAAATGAGTTATTTAATCTCTGGTACTCTCACCAGCTTTTTGTCTAACACTTAACAAATGTGTTACTTGTTTAACTGGCTTTGCCCCAAAACAGAATTTCCCAATAAATAACTCGGCCAGTTGAAGAAAAGTTGAAATCTTACCCCGAGGAAGATTATTATACCATATTTGAGCAGATCCAGTAAGAGTTCTCGAGAATGCCCTGCATCTCCTTTCATCTGAAACAGCATACATGTCGGTTGCAGCCTGGTATTGTTCTATATGAAGGACAGGGTCAGTCTTTCCATCATATTTGGGGGTCACAACAGGTGCTTTGAACTTTGATGGTGTTGGAAAATATACAATGGACTGGACAAAAGGTGTTCCTCGAACAAAGGTTCGTTGTAGGGGATTCTTAGCTTTAACCATTTCCCCTAATCTATCCTCCAGCCTTTGAATAGAGCCTTTCCATGCATCATATCCTTCCTCGGGCCTGTTGGTTCGAGCAACTGATCGCGTTGATGTGGCTTCCTGGGATCTCTCTTGACGAGCAGCTGGTCGCGACTGGGCAGATCCTTCCCTTAAGTCTGATGGTCGTCGAAAACTCCTCGATGGGGCTCTAGGAGGACTTTTGCTCCACCTAGGACCTAATCGATCGAAAGGAGATACTCTGCTTAATCTTTCTAGAGCACTGGCCCTTTCTGGGGAGAGAGTGATACGTTGTTCAGTATCTGTGGCTCGCACTGATGAAGTTCATCCAGGTTGATAAGAAAAATCTTCAAACTCCTCATTGCGATATGAATTGGTACGCCTAGTACGCGAAGAAGATGTACGGGTATTTCTTTGAATACTTCGTGGTCTTGAATGGGTTGGTGCACCGCCATGGAGGGTTTGTATGAGTTGACGCATAGTTTCTTGCATGACGGTCTGGCCCTGAGCTAGATTTATCATTATTCCAGCCAGATCTGAAATATTTGGCGGAGCAGATGGATTTGGAGGGCTTCCAGCGTTTTGATTGCTAGATTCTGGAATATCAGCCATTTGTAATGGATTGTTTTTTATGGAAAACGATATTACCAGTCGTTTCCCAGAGACGGCGCCAATCTGTTGATGTAAAAAATTAGATCATATCTAATTATTCAATCACCGATAAATAAATTAGACAAATATTTTTTAAAGTGGTTCAGCCTTATAAGAATGGCTTACGTTCACTGTTTTGGTATTGCTGATTGTATGGGAATTCTCGATTACAAATTATCTCAAGAAATTCCGGTCCCTTTACAATGAGGATTGTACAATGTATTTATAGCCCTGGGGCTGTAATGTGAAAGGGTAATACATTAAATGATGTACATATGAAAGGGTGATACATTCAATGCTCCTTAAGCGTATGCGTCTGAATGATAAGCATTTAATGAACAGACAAACTGTTGGTTATCCTGCTATTAATGCTTTGTTCGAGGTGCAGCTCGGACCGCCTGAGTTGCTTGGACCGCCTAAGATTCTCGGTACTCAAGAGTTCCTCAGAGAAGTCTTGTTCCTCGGAGCGTATGAGTTCCTCGTGGAAACGGTGTTCCTCGTTGTAGTATGGTTCCTCGGACCGTGTGAGTTCCTCGGAAGTGTTTGTTGTTGCCACGTAGACAGCCACGTGTCTTCACTTTATTGATCCATGTCAGCAGACTAAATTTGGTATCAACAATGTGTATCCAATTTTTTCGTGTTAGACATGGTTTAGTAAAGAGTTGATAATGTTTTTAACGCTTCGATTACATTAATTAACTAATCTTAATAGGCTATTAGTAATGCTAATGAAATAGAAATGTGAGGGATTTGTTGATTTGAACTTTTTTTATAGTTCATGTAATACATATGCACGTGTGTGTGATTTAAGATGGAAATTTTGGAACCACATAATAAGACAATAAACAATATAGATTTGTTCATATTAAACTTAATTGTAAATATTTAATCTTGTATATTCTCAGATGGATAGTTTTCAGTGAGGTATAAGGTGGCAATTTTGGAACCACTCAACAAGACAACAAACAATATATATTTATTCATATTAAACTTAGTTGTAAATAGTTAAGCTTGTATATTCTCATATAGTTTTCAGTGAGGTAAAAGAATAATTAATTACCCCTTTATGAAATTTTGTATATTAACTCATCAAATTGTAGTGCGATAAATTGACTAAGAGAAATTATTCCCCGATTGAATTTTTGGACAGTTCGATGAAGACTATGCAAAGTTGAAGGATCTATACAAATTTGTATTCTTGGAAGAGGAGGGGCATAAAGTATCTAAAATAGATATTAAGATTTATTGTTTATAGAAATGAAGAGATAATGCTCTATGTTCACCAGGCTAAAAGATTATTGATCATGTAAGATTTATTTTCAAATATTTGAATCATATTAAATTGTTTTTTACTATTGGTGTTAAAAAAATTTATCATATTAAATTGTCCTTCTTAGGGGTAATCATGTCCACTTAAGTTCATTGCAAATCTCTCTCTGCCCCCTTATATATATAGTCTCACACACACGTATATATATTTATATGTACACACATACATTCGATATACTTAAAGTTAGTAGAAATCTAAGGCTTAAATTTGTATTTACTTAGGTTGCGTTTGTTTTCTCATCTGAATATGAAGTGTGAATCTGAAATCTGAAAACTGAAAACTGAATTTGAAGTGTGAAATCTGAATCTGAACAATATGTTTGTTTTTTGTCTGAATGTACCTCTGAATGGATGTATTTAGACCGATTTAGACTTCAGATGTAACTCTACCTCTTAATCATTAAGAGCCAAATATAGTCGTTAGCCTCCTAATCATTTAAAAAAACAAACACTTTTTGGTAAATCTGAATGGTTCAGATTCAGACTTAAGAAATAAAAACAATTAACACATCACTTTGGTTTTGGAAATCAGATTAACGATAACAAGTCATTGCATTCTACACAATTTAACAAATCCCTCTATTGTTTCTTGTTGTTAAATTATAATTGAATTCATAGTTTTTTTTATTATTGAGATTGTCAAATATTGACATTTTATACATCAAATGATAGGAATAAGAATCGGACACGACAAGAAGACTTACTGAGAATTGATTCTCAGGCTATAATCTTTTGAATTAAGCTGCATACAATATTTTTTTTTAAGAATACTTGAATTCAAAAGTTACCATGTAATTTCAATGGTAATTGAAGTTGAAAGCAATTACCTAAATTGTCTAATTTCTTTAAGATTGTTAAGTCCAAAATTTGCATTATTTATGTAAATTTGTGAGATGTTACACTTTACATTTTTGCAGTTTTCAACATTTTTTAATAATATTTGTATCATATGACTAATTGTAGTTAGGTGTTCATTATTAATAATATATTTCATATGGCATACACACGATATTTGAGTCACTAGTTAACTCGGCTTTTGGTTTATATATTGGAAATTCAAAGAACTTTGTTATACTTTCAGATTTGATCAAAGTTTCAATATACATCAAATAAATTAGTGGGAGATGTTAAAGCGATTTTAGTTTTAGCATGGATTCCTAAAATCTACACTTAGATTTAAATGTTAGTGAGTAGTAATGTTGGTCGCAACGTTATATAGTCAATATATGCATGTATTATTCTTACTTTCTCGACTCCTCTATTTATAACTTTATACAGTAAATTAATGATACTATTTATATTATGAGAAGTATATATTTAATTTATCTCAAAGTTCTTTCCAAATGGTTAGTGTATGTACTTCGATTCCACCCGAAATTCTGCAATTGTTTTTGTTTTGTGTACGATTGGTTTATATTATTTTTAAGTAAATCGTTGATTAAAAGGACCAAGACTAAAATCGTCATTTTTAAATATATAAGATATACCATTTTTTTTTGTATTTTAATAGTGACGGAAAAGGGCGTTCAAGTTATAAAAAAATTGAATTCAAATGACCAATAGGTAATTTTGATTTTTAATTATACATAAATATTATTATTTTCTTTACAGATGATACTATTCTTTCTCTATGGACAATTAAGTTGATTAGTATCTCCCTCAATTTTATTATGATGTAATTCACTTGATAAACTTGATTACTTATGTTCTATGTATGCATACATATCATGAAGGATATTTATCGATGGGGAGAAAAGACCACATGAGAAACAATCGTTCAGAAGATGATTTACAAAGACATGGACTGATATATGTAATCACACCTCTTTATCATTATGAGACCATTATAGTGTGTGTGTGTGTGTGTGTGTGTGTGTGTGTGCGTGTGTGTTGCTAATTACTAATGAATTTGACCTTATTACATAGTTATTTTTTTATCTATATATGTATGTGAGGGCGTGCTAGGTAGTATATATGTATTGAAATTTTCTGCCCCTGGTATTGTATGTATTTTAATATTATTGGGTAGAAAATTCTCCTTTTTAAAATTATAATTTGTATTGATGTAATCTTGTTTTTTGTCGGGCGATTACTGCATGTTGTGGCTATAGTTTGGGGGTCGATTGTAATTATTTGGAGACACCATAGGATTGTAGTTCGTTACAAATTTAAACCTAACTAAAAAATAGAAAATAATATATAGGTGTGCTAATGATATACTATTAAAATTTTATTATATTGAAACATAAAATCTATATAAATGAAAATTGAGAATGTTCTCATCGAACTCTTTTTTTAGGATATCAAAAATTGTAATCCGTTTTAAGCTTGAAAAATTAGGTTTTGGAGGAAAACTAACAATTTAGAACTCATCCTGTCGTCATCAAATTCCCATATGTCCAAATTATCATCTATACACTCGTTTTGGGTTAAAGTGGTCTTTAGGGGTCAAAAATTGAAAAAATAAATATAGTGGACCAGAAAGATACAATAATTTCCCAAAACGCACAAACGTAACTTGTGGTAAGTGACAATTTCCCCATATGATACCTAATTGTTGAAATTCATTACTATACACTCGTTTTGGGTTGAAAATGGATTTCAAGGGGTGAAAACTCAAAATAACGATCAAGTGGACAAACCTAGGCACGAACAACTCAATAGTTAAAAAGGTAACTTATAGGAAGTGTTCGTGTCCTCATCGGACTCTCAGTTTCATAAATTAAGTAGGATGTGCACGTTTTGGGGTTAAAAGTTGGTTTTAGGGGGCAAAAATTTAAATAAGCAACTAAGAGGCCCGAAAAAGGCACAAAACCTCAAGAGCTATCAAGTTAACTATTGAAAGTTAACTTGTCCTCATCAAACTTTTAATTGTAGAAATTGACTATTATATGCTCGTATTAAAAAGTTAAAAATGGGTTTTAGGGGCAGAGACTAAAAAGAACAACACAGTGGACCAAAAAGATGCACGCACATATAAGAGATACAAATAAACTTGTGGAAAGTGATTTGGGGCTAAAAGTATGTTTCAGGGGCCAAAAATTCAAAACAACAATGTACTATCTCGAAAAGAAGCTCGAAGACCCCTAAGATGAAAAAAAGTAACCTATGGAAAGTGATCATTTGCTAATCAGAAACCCAGTTGCCGAAATTAATTAGTATATGCTCATTTTAGATTAGAAATGGGCTTTAGTGGGTGAAAATTAAAAATAACAAATGAGCAGTACAGAATAAGACACAAAGCCCATAAGGTACAAAAGTAACATGTAGAAAGTATCCGCTCCTCATCGGACATGAATTTGTTCTCGTCGGTCCTTCGATTGCAGAAATTGACTGCAATATGACCATATTGATGTTAAAATGAATTTTAGGTGGGCGGGGGCAGTATTGAAAACAATAATAATGTGGTCTCGAAAGAGACACAAACATCCCACGAGGTACAAAGTAAAAATAGGGGAAGTGATCGTGTCCTCATCGGACACTCGGTTTCTGAAATTGACTAGTATATCCTTGTACTGGTGTTTAAATGAATGTTAGGGGTTAGAAATTCAAAACAACAACTGAGTGGCTCGAAAAAGAGGCATGAACACCCCTAGACGCGCAAAGGTAACCCATAGTAAGTGTTTGTTTACTTACCGGAGACCCAATTACTGAAATTGATTAGTATATACTCGTTTTAGGGTTAACATGGACTTTAAATGGAGAAAACTCAAAACAATAATGGAGTGGCACGAGTGGCCTAATCGGGAGACATGAACACCCTATGGGTGGGTCTGTCAGCCATGATCTATGAGCCGAACATTGGGTTACTCAGGCTCGATGATGATGCTTGGATTCAGCACCACCAGATAAGTGATGATGAGCTCAAACAGTAGCAACAATGGCAGCCATAGAGATGTAAGTGTATAAGTATGTAAGTGTGTAGAAGGAGATGAGTATAAGAGGAGTAAGACAATGATGTATAGTGGTTCATCCAATTAGGCCTACATCCATTGTGAGTGTGTGATCCACTAAGTATGGGCACTAATGGCCTTGGATACAATGCACATGAACTCCCTTTCACTCTATATTGTGTGTATAAGAAAAGTTTTTACTAGGGTTTTAATTATCGATCATCTCTTGTAGGGTTGTAGGTGACAAGTATATATAGGTCTTGGGGGGTGTAGTGTACCCCTCAAGTATGCATGGTACATGTGAATGATGATCTAGCCAATCCCCTGTTGACACCTGTAGATGCCACCTGTGACTAATGATGACATAATATTCCCCCACGTGAGGGGGTGATATTGTTATAATTGTCTTCTACGTGCCATGGGAGCCTCACGCGCACTGTTCCACGCGTCTCCCAAACCACATGCTGTGATGATGTCACCCCCGGCCTATGACATGAGGCCGAGGGTGAAGTTCCTTCCGATGGTGAGCCTGGCCTAATTTAGGCCTCGTACCGTCGTACCCTCGGTGGGTCGTCCGAGCCTGATGAAGGGTCGGCCCCTTGGAGGGTTGTCCGGGCCTGATAAAGGGTCGGCCCCTTGGAGGGTCGTCCGAGCCTGATGAAGGTTCGGCCCCTTGATGGGTCGTCTGGGACTGATGTGGGGTCGGCCGCTTTGAGGGTTGTTCGGGACTAATGAAGGGTCGGCCCCTTGATGGGTCGTCTGGGACTGATGTGGGGTCGGCCCCTTGGAGGGTTGTCTAGGACTGATGAAGGGTTGGCCCCTTGAAGTGTCGTCCGAGCCTGATGTAGGGTCGGCCCCTTCGAGGGTCGTTTGGGACTGGCCCGAGTGGATTATGCCCTCGGCCTGGCCGAGGGTATATATAGGTATATCAATGACCCCAAGCCCTTAGCCATAGATGATGTTGAGATGGCTGAGGGATAGTGTTGCTTTTGATAAGTGTAGGGTTTGTTTGATGAGTGACACCTGTCAAGCTGATGTAACACAGGCAGAAACATCATTATTGTTCCAGTTTCCAAGGTGTGGCGACTGCACACCGCCTAGTATTGTGTGCCCTAATGATGCCCTCCTCGTGGGTTGTGCTCTGCATTGGTTAACGGGCCCATTCATCAATAAGGTATTTAAGCCATTTTTGAAGTTTCTCTTTCTTCTTCTTCTTCTTCGCGCCTGAATTCTCTCTCTCTAGCTTCCAGGCTTCTTGCCATTCTTGCAGTTTTGACATTTCAAGTTTGGACGCCTTCCTATTTCTTCTCAGGTAACCCCTTTACCCTAGTGCCCTTATTATCTTCATTTCTGTTTGCTTGCTTGTTTTAAGCTCGTAGGGTTAGATTTTCCTTTTTGTTTCAGAGCTTTTCCGGCGTATCCTCTGGTAGACTGTTCTTGAATCGTTCTTGATAAAAATCCTTTAATTCTTTGGTTTTGATCGAAAAGTCCAGCCAGGTTAATTATGAGATTGTTTGTTAGTTGGCTTAGCCAAATTCTTCTAAGTGTACGATCTTTCCCTTAATGCTTAGGAGGATTTATAACTAAGCTGAGGAGTTCCCTTCCTTGAGAGAGAAGTTATTTGTTGAGATCAGACGGGTATAGGAAGAGTAGGAGAGAAGACGAGGGGCCGACCCTAATTGGGTACGACCCATTTTCCCCATTCCTCTTGCCACTATAAAGCCATCCGATCCATTTGAGTCTTGTGGGTTGTCCTGTCGTCCAGCCGAGAGTTATTCAAGAGAGATGGATGAGAAAGCATCGTCGCCAATTGGCGCTGGTCCTTATGGGAGAAGAGAGACGTCTGATCTAAGCCCAGGCTCACAGGCCGAGGGTATGGTTGCTTCTGAGGTTGTCCCTGTGACAACTCTATCCCCACATGCCTTCCAGATGGCTTTTCCACAGGGGCCTCTGACAGGTGATGAGGCCGAGGGAGAGGGGATTGAGGATGATGAGGACTCAGATGTTGACCAAGTTGACACATCTCATGCCTCGTCCTACATTTCCTCAGTCAGGGATCGTGACCTCCTTCTGTGGAGGCATGCATATGGTGTCCCCCCCAACATATCCATGAGGGTTCCCTCTGAGTCTGAGAGGGTCTTTGAGGGTGAAAAGGGAGAGATGGAGGAATACGAAAAAATGTTTAAGGTCGGTGTCAGGTTCCCTCTGCACCCTGCCGTTGTAGACATCTTGTCAGCCCTCGGCATTGCCCCCTCTCAACTTCCTCCAAACTCCTGAAGGACGATCCTTGGCTACGTTTCCTTATGGAAAATGCCTTTATTCACGAGCCCTCTGCCGACCTTTTCTTGGCCTGCTATAATGTCACTTCCTCGTCCAAATAGCCTGGGTACTATCATGTGGGGGCGAGGAGGTCTGAGAAAAAACTTCTCCACGTGGTGCTAACTTCTAACCATGACTGGAAGAAGAGATTTTTCTTCATATCTGGGGAATGGGAATTTGCGGCCGAGGCTCAACCTTTAGCCAATGGTCCGAGGGTCCCAAGAAGATGGTCTAACCCCTCAATGAAAGCCAGGTTAGACCCCGGACTTAGTCTGGAAGAGAAAGATATAGTCGAATATCTGAGGGAGCGAGGTAAAGGGGGTGAACTTGAAAAGTTTAAAGATCTGATGACCCCTCGGTTCCTCAAGGAAGTTGGTCTGAGGGTCGGCCCCCCGACAAAGCTATGTGAGTCATATTATTTTTTGCCCAATCTTTGCTTCTGCATTTTGCTTCTGCATTTTTCTTCTGTATTTTTCTGACGTATCGTCCTCTTTTCAAGTCGTCCTCCGGGTATATCAGACCATCTCTGGGAAATGACTGCCCCGAGCTTACTATCCGGTTTGGGCAAGAAAAAGGGCAAGGAGCCTCAGGAAGCTTTGAGGAAGATGCAGACCACGTGGCCGACACCTGTCGAGCCGACCCCGACAGGCAAAAGAGGAAGGATCCCGAGGTCCCTGTCGACCCTGGTCCAGATTCACGGACGAGGGCAAGGGTCGAGGCTTCTAAGGGGACCGCCTCTTCGTCCAGCATAGGGGCCTTATGGTCCCAGAACTTAGCACATCTGAAGGCCGAGCCATCATCTCTGATCACTAACCTGAGGGCGGCCAAGGCGTCCATGTTTTCTTCCCCCTCGGCTGCTGACTACGAGTTTTTGTCCAAGATACCCTCGACGAAGGTGTATGACTATGGTCTGCACAACCTAGCCCAGGTATTTTTTCTCGCTTCATTCCCTTAATTGCATTCTTTCATAAACTGTTTTCTCAGCCTCTTAACGAGTTTCTTTTTCTTATGCAGCCTGTCTGTGCTTTTACCTCGGCTACTAGGTGGATGGGTGAGAACCAAGCGAAATTCCATGAATCTGAGACGGCTATTCAGCACGAGGTTAATCTGCAGTCAGAGCTTGGGACTGCAAGGGCTGAGTTAGAGAGAGCCACGACTGAGCATGCGAGGATCCTGGATGAGCTGATGAGGTAGCATTGCAGACATAGCGGCCAAGGACTTGCTAATAAAGGAGAGGGACGAGGCCTTGACCAATCTTGAGGTGGCTGTCAGGAAAGTCGAGGCCGATGTTGTGGAGGCCTATAAAATCTCGAACTAGTTTCAGGGCTTCGGCCTTGAATACTTAGAGAGGGGGATTGGGACGGCCTGTCGATGGGTCGTCCTCAAGTTTGGTGATGTCGTCTCTTAGATCCGCCATTCCATCGAAGCAGTCCAACTGGATGACCCTCTGATTGTTGAGGTCCTGGCCCAGGTGGAATCCCAAGTGCATGTTGAGGGTACTGACACGTCTGAAGATCAGCCAATTTTGGTCATTGAGTAAACCCCTCTTATAGATGTTGAGGCCCTGCCCTCTGATGCTACTCAATAGGGTGGGTGGCTGTAGCCCACACCCTCTTAGTGTAATCAATATTTTTGTACTCCATTTTTGTAGAACGAACATCATTTTGTAATATAATGCCTCTTGTTGTCTTCCATACTCGTCTCTTGTGTGATTTCCATTTTGCATTGTCAATTTTTTATATTAACATCACTAACCCTGGTTTTTAATCAAGTCCTCCCTCGTCTTTCTTGAGGGTGAATGAGGGGTCGTCCCCTGCATTGACCCTCATTATAGCCGAGGGTTGTAATTACCAAACTAATGGTTTTTAATCAAGTCCTCCCTCGTGTTTCTTGAGGGTGAATGAGGGGTCATCCCCTGCATTGACCCTCATTATAGTCGAGGGTTTCTTTCCAAAGATGATCCCATGCGTACTAAAACTGACAAACACATGATGAGAGGAAACACATATTTCTCATTAATTTCCAAGTGTTCTGCTGGAGCAACACCCATTACAATTATGGTCCGTCAGGATATTACAACACTACTGATAGTATTTTTTTTTCAAATGATCTGCATTCCAGGGGTTGGCAAAGGGTTTTCCTTCTAGGTTTTCCAGTCTATAGGTCCCTGGGAAAACTTCGTCGATGACCCTATAGGGGCCGTGCCAATTAGGATGGAGCTTGTTGGGCTTCTGCCAAGTCTTTTTGAGGACCAAGTCCCCCACTTCAATTGGTCTCTGTTTCACCCTCTGATTGTAAAATCTTGCGGTCCTCTGCTGGTAGGTGGCTTGCCTTATCTCGGTGTCTTCCCACATTTCCTCAATCAGGTCTAAGTCAATTATCCTCTCTTCCATATTTCTTCGGGGGTCATATATTTGGACCCTATGAGTAGGAAACCCAATCTCAATGGGGATGACGGCCTCTAAGCCATAAGCTAGCATGAATGGGGTCTCTCCGGTAGAGGTCTTTGTCGTCATCCTGTAGGCCCATAGTACAGCATATAACTCTTCAACCCATCTTCCTTTAGCCTCCTCAAGTCTCTTCTTGATCCCGTCTAGGATCATCCTGTTTGTAACTTATGTTTGCCCATTAGCCTGAGGTCGGCCTGGGGTACAGAAGAATTGTTTGATACTCACCCTTTTACAGTACTTTTGTAAATACGTATTCTTGAATTGAGTCCCGTTATCCGAGATGAGGGTATTTGGGAGACCATATCTGCATATAATGTTTCTCCATATAAACTGGAAGGTCTTCTGCTCTGTGATCATTACCATTGGCTCCGCCTCCACCCAGTTTGAAAAATAGTCAATGGCCACGATGAGGAATCGATAGTTATTGATGGCCCTAGGCAAGGGTCCTACTAGGTCAATCCCCCATACTGTAAATGGCCACGGTGATGTAATGGAAGTAAGAGGCTGATGGGGTTGGTGAGGAATGGTGGTAAATCTTTGGCATTTGTCACACTTTTTTACATATGCCGTGGCATCTTTCCCCAAGGTCGGCCACCAGTACCCTTGGGTGATCACCCTCTTCTCTAAGGACCTACTCCCAATTTGGCTGGAACATGACCCCTCATGTACGTCTTGTAAAATGAAAGGGACTTCAGATGGGTGCACACACCTAAGTAAGGGGAGAAAAAAACCCTTTTCGTATAAGGTGTCCCCAATGACAGTGAATTTTGCAGCTCTGTATCTTAACTTCTTCCTTTCTTGCCTTGCTTTTGGCATCTCCCCCCTTTAATGTATATGATCAGAGGGTCCATCCATGAGGCTTCCTTAACAATATTCAGGCAAGTGCCAAGTGTTCCCTCAGCATCTTCAATAGTTGGTTGAAGCAAAATTTCCACTGGGACTGTCCTTCTGATGTCTGTCCTAGTTGTTGAGCCCAGCCTGGCAAGGGCATCGGCTCGGCCATTGTCTTGCCTGGGTATCCTCTTCAATTTCACTTCTCTGAAGCTCTTCAGTAATGACATTACTTTCTCAAGGTACTTGGCCATCCGCTCGTCCTTGGCTTCGTAGGCTCCTAGTATCTGATTTACTACCAGCCATGAATCACTATAGACCAAAATCTGGCCGACACTAAGAGATTTGGCCAAGGAGAGTCCTGCTACCAAGGCCTCATATTCGGGTTCGTTATTGGAGGCTTTGAAGTTGAACCTCAGGGCGTACTCAATGTTTGTGCCATCGGGTGCTGATAGTATCAGTCCATCTCCACTTTCGCTGTCACGGGAGGACCCATCAACGAAGAGGCTCCACACAGTCTTTTCCTCTGAGAAATTTCCCTCGGTGAGGGATCCCTGTCTAAAGAGGTATCTTCCCTCTTCATTTTCATCCACTTTCCTTCTAGCGGTGCTTGTCTCATCCTTATCTATAGGTGTATCGATGAGCCTGTCTTGTTGGGTATCTGCCTTAACGAGGCTCTCACCCTCGGCCTCATTATCTTCCCAAGTAAACTCGGCCATGAAATTCGCCAGTGCTTACCCTTTAATGGCCGTCCTAGGCTGATACACAATGTAAAACTCCCCCAGCTCTATAGCCCAGGCCATTAACCTACCTGATTTTTCTGGCTTGTGTAGGACCTGCCTAAGAGGAGAGTCAGTGGGGATGACCATTGTATGGGACTGGAAGTATGGCTTCATCTTCCTTAAGGCATGGATCAAGGCATAGGCTAACTTCTCCATCCTCGGGTATCTTTGCTCCGCCCCCTGAAGTTCCTTACTCTTGAAATACACTGGCCTCTGTACCTCGTCTTTGTCTCTGACGATTATTGCGTTAATGGTCGACTCAGAGACAGCTAGATACATGTAGAGTCGTTCACCCTGCACTGGTTGTGACAACAGTAAGGGAGACCCTAAGTATGACTTTAGCTCTTTGAAAGCCTCATCACACTTTTTACTCCATTCGAAGGCCTTCCTGAGGATCTTGAAGAATGGCAAACACTTATCTGTGGATCTAGATACGAACCTATTTGAAGCAGCCACTCACCCCGTGAGCCTCTGGACGTTTTTAATGGTCTTGGGGGTCTTCATTTCCAGGAGGGCCTTTATTTTCTCAGGGTTAGCCTCGATGCCTCTTTGGTTGACAATAACCCCCAAGAATTTCCCTGCTCTGACCCTGAAGACACACTTGGCCGGGTTGAGCTTCATCTGGTACTTATCCATCGTATTAAAGGTCCTCTCCAGGTCAGCCACATGATCCTCTGCCTTCTGGCTCTTAGTCAGCATGTCATCTACATAGACTTCCATATATTTCCCAATTTGGTCTTCAAACATTTTATTTACAAGGCGCTGATATGTTGCCCCTGCATTCTTTAGACCAAAGGGCATGACCCTATAACAGTATGTCCCCTTGTCGATAATGAAGGTTATTTTCTCCAAGTCTTCAGGGTCCATGAAGATCTGGTTGTACCCTAAATAGGCATCCATGAAGCTCACGAGCTCATGGCCTGCGATAGCGCCTACCATCTGGTCAATGCGGGGGGAGAGGGAAACTGTCTTTGGGACAGTTCTTGTTGAGGTCGGTGAAGTCCACACACATTCTCCACTTCCCGTTGGCCTTTGGGATAATGACTGCATTGGACAGCCATTCAGGGTAGATGACCGCTCAAATAAACTCCGCATCTTTTAATTTTTTAACCTCATCCCTTATGACCTCATACTTCTCTCTATAGTAAATTCTCCTCTTCTGCTTCATCGGCCTCGCACCCTCTACCAAGTTGAGCTTATGGCACATGATTTCAGGGTTGATTCCCTGCATATCTGCATGACTCCATGCAAAGATGCTCTGTCTCCTCCTCAATATTTTAATGAGGTCTTCCTTGACATTTGGCTTCAGAGACTTGCCGACTTGGACGGTTTTTTTCGGGTCATCCTCATTGAGGATGATGGATTCTACCTCTTTCGCGGCCTCTCCTTTCTTCAGCTTTGTCTCATCCCAGGGGTCGAGGGTATCAATATGGTAAGTGGTTGTAGCCTTCTTGTGTGCCTCTCTTTCCTCAGCGGAGTTGTAATAACACTCCCGTGCTGTCGTCTGGTCTCCCTGAACTTCCCCCACCCCATAAGGGGATGGAAATTTTATCATCTGATGGACCGTAGACGACACAGCTTCGAACCCCTTGAGGGCTACCCGTCCCAGTATAATATTATAGGCCGAAACACATGTTCATCCATCACAAAGAAGCTGACCTTCTTGGTAAGCCATCTCGGCCACTCGTCCCCCATCCTGATATCAGCCTCATACACTCCAAGGGGATGAATCTTTTCTCAACTGAACCCAATCAATGGGTGATGGTATGGGACGAGTCTAGCACGGCTGAGACCTAAAGCCTTGAAGCATGGCCAAAACATCACGTCTGCAGATGAGCCCCCATCTACCAAGATCCTTGGCACCTCGCATCCGTGCACCCTGGTAGTAATGACGGGAGGGTCATCATGTGGGGCTAAGATTCATTTGAAGTCCATTCTTGAGAACCCCACTATCAGAGTATCCATGTCAACCTTTTTTCTTTTTTCTGACTTCGCCTCGAGAGAGGTTGAGTGTACTGTCTTCGTCACTGCCTTGGCCTCAGCCATATGGGCCTTCCTGTCAGCGACCTCTGACCCTCCTCCTGCTAGACCCCCGTAGATCATTCCTACTCCGAGCGAGATCATATTAAGCCTCTTGACAGGGTCGTGGTCATCTCTCGGTGGGAGGTCAGGGTCGTCCTCATCGTTAGAAGGGTCGTCCCCTCTTTTTTGAGGACCTTCCCTATATGCATCGCCTCGCTTTTTTCTGGGATCGTCCCCTCGGCCCCTCTTGAAGGCATCTTTGTTAATGTACTTCCTGAGCTTTCCTTCTTTCAGCGTCTTCTCAATCTCGTCTTTCAGAGCAAAGCATTTGTCTATCACGTGGCCATGGTCTTGGTGAAATTCGCACCACAGGTTTTTGTTCCTCTTATTGGGGGCTGCCCTCAAATTCTCAGGCTACTTCAGGGATCGGTCACTCTTTATCTCGTTGAGAATATGTTCACAACTGACCGTCAGTGGGGTGTAACCAGCGAACTTGTCATCGATAGACCTCTTCTTCCCTTCTTTGTTCTTCTTAGGGTACTTACCCCCACTAGCGCCTCCTTTTTTGTCTTCGTATTTTGCGGCCATCGCCTCTTCGACGTTCATCACCTTTCCCGCTGTTGACAACAATTCAGCCATCGTCCTCGGAGGGTCTTCAGCAAGCTTCCATAATAGCTTCCTCTTTTGGAGTCCTCCAATCAGGGTTGTCATAGCAATGCTCTTCTCATAGTCTTCCACCTCCAACTTTTCTTTATTGAATCTGGCTATGGAGTCCCTTAGACTCTCATTCTTATCCTTCTTAACATAGATCAGGTGGGTGGTCTTCTTCTGTGGCCTCATCCCAAAGCAAAAGTTGTGGATGAACCGGTCTTCCAACTGCTTAAAGTTTTCAATGGAGTTTTTTGGGAGAGACGTGTACCAGACATGTGCAGCCCCAGTCAGGGTACTAGAGAAGGCATGACACCTCATCTCATCTGAGATAGAGTATATGTCTGCTGTTGATTGATACATCTCAATATGGTGGACAGGGTTGGTGCTCCCGTCATATCTTGGGGTGACCACAGGTGGCTTGAACTTTGATGGCGTAGGGAAGTTGACTATCTTTGCCACAAAGGGTGAGCCTATGGTGTATCCCCTCTGAAGAGGGTCTCAGCTTTTCAGTATACCGCCAATCTTATCCTCCAGTCGCTGGATCGAGTCATTCTAGGGCCTCGTAGGGTCGTCTTGGCCGATGTTATCCCCTGCCGCCTCTTTGAGATGGATGGAGGGTTTTGCCGCGGCTGGCCTGTGTCGATTGTTTACTTCCCCCTGACCGTCGTCCCGTTCTAGGGGTGGGCCATCTGCTGCCTCCCTTCTGGACCTCGTGGCGCTCCTTGATTTGGACAATTTTTCCCGCAGGTCATTTACTGGGCTCAGCCTCTCAAAGGCCACCCCCTGCTTAAGCGATCAAAAGCAGAGCCTCTTGGGTGATCATCAGGATTTGGTCTCCCTCACTTCCCTCTACTCTCCTGGAGAGGTCGTACAGTGTTGTTGGAGACTTCATATGGTTCCCATCATTCTATGGGGGCCTCCTCTCCCTCCAGATCGTCATACATGTCCTCAGGTCAAGGGTTTCCTTACCTCCCCAGACGTAGACGCCGGGGGTCAGCAACATCCCTACGCCGCTGAGGGGGTGGCAGGTCTTTGCGTGGTGCCTGGGGTGGTCCCCTAGCCTCATGCTGCCCTGGAGCTGCTGCCGGGGTAATCATCTCAGGCGAGACCCCTGGTGGTCTTAGTATGCTCTGGCATAGAGCTGTGAACTGCTCCTGCATGATCCGCTAGCTTGCTGCCAGAGACTTCAAGGCTGCCGCCACATCAGCCATCTCTGACTGAGGTGGTGGCTGACTGGAACTGGGTCCAACTCCACTCTCCGGTGGAGGGAGTGGTGGTGGTGGCATCTTTGGTGCCATGTGTTTGAGCTGTGAATCAGCTGAACTGGAAAAAAGACTGGTGAGCTTGAGAACCTTAATGGGTCTCTTTCAATGGTGAAACATCTCCTCTCAGGGGGAGAGTTGGTTCACCACCAGAGTGCCCAGTGAGGTCAAGCTGTACAAAGGAAGAGATGTCTTCTCGTTCCCACAGACGGCGCCAAACTGATGATGCTTGGATTCAGCACCACCAGATAAGTGATGATGAGCTCAAACAGTAGCAGCAATGGCAACCATAGAGATGTAAGTGTATAAGTATGTAAGTGTGTAGAAGGAGGTGAGTATAAGAGGAGTAAGACAATGATGTATAGTGGTTCAGCCAATTAGGCCTACATCCACTGTGAGTGTGTGATCCACTAAGTATGGGCACTAATGGCCTTGGATACAATGCACATGAACTCCCTTTCACTCTCTACTGTGTGTATAAGCAGAGTTTTTACTAGGGTTAAAATTATCGATCCTCTCTTGTAGGGTTGTAGGTGACAAGTATATATAGGTCTTGGGGGGGTGTAGTGTACCCCTCAAGTATGCATGGTGCATGTGAATGATGATCTAGCCAATCCCCTGTTGACACCTGTAGATGCCACCTGTGACTAATGATGACATAATATTCCCTCAAGTGAGGGGGTGATATTGTTATAACAGTCTTCCACGTGCCATGGGAGCCGCACGCGCACTGTTCCACGCGTCTCCCAAACCACGCGCTGTGATGATGTCACCCCCGGCCTATGACATGAGGTCGAGGGCGAAGTTCCTTCCGGTAGTGAGCCTGGCCTAATTTAGGCCTCGTACTGTCGTACCCTCGGTGGGTCGTCCGAGCCTGATGAAGGGTCGGCCCCTTGGAAGGTCGTTCGGGCCTGATGCAGGGTCGGCCCCTTGGAGGGTCGTCCGAGCCTGATGAAGGGTCGGCCCCTTGATGGGTCGTCTGGGACTGATGTGGGGTCGGCCCCTTGGAGGGTTGTCCGGGCCTGATGAAGGGTCATCCCCTTGATGGGTCATCTGGGACTGATGTGGGGTCGGCCCCTTGGAGGGTTGTCTGGGACTGATGAAGGGTCGTCCCATTGAAGTGTCGTCCGAGCCTGATGTAGGGTCGGCCCCTTGGAGGGTCGTCTGGGACTGGCCCGAGTGGATTATGCCCTCGGCCTGGCCGAGGGTATATATAGGTATATCACTCGGTCTGAATAAAAATCATGCTCAAGACCTAACTCAACTAGAACATGATTGAGGCCCCTTGGCTCAATCTTGGCTCAGAAAAGATAGCAAGCTTCGGGCCCGATTTTATCAAGTTCGAATTGGATTCACGAAGTAATAATTTTTTTATCTCTTTAAGAAAAAAATAAAAAAAACATGAAAAACTTACTATATGTACCAAGTAGTACCTTTATCTACCCATTGAAACATAAAAATGCATCAACAAATAAAAAATAAAGTAAAAAATCCACCACGATAGTCAGTTTCGGAAATTACCTTAAGAGTTAAGATTTAAGACTTTAATGTTAAAATAATAAAATTAAAATAAATTATCATATACAAATTTACTTATATATAATAAATTTTAAATATTAACATATGATATATATTAAAATAAATAAATATAGATTATATATTTCTTGGTATATTATTTAGGGCCCAGCAATGCTTGGCACAAGTTCGGCCTGAATTAAATTTGAGCTTAATTTTTTGGTTCATACCCAATTAAAGCTCAATACGAATTTTGAGGACCGAGCGAGTGAGTTTTCGACTTGCTCGGACCATTTCATAATCCTACCCATGAAGTGCAAAGTAACTTGCAGGAAATGTTTGTGTCCTTATTGGACCCCTGGTATCCAAAATTTAATAACATATGCATGTTTTGGTGTTAAAAAGTGGGAATTAGAGGGGACAAAAACAACAATTAAAAGGCACAAAAAGAGGTATAAAAACTCCAAGAGGTACAAAAGTTAACTGTTGGAAGTGATCCTATCCTTTTTGGACTTATGATTGAGGAAATTGACTACCTTATGGTCGTATTGAGGTTAAAAATAGGGTTAAAGGCATGGAAACTAGAAACAACCATGAAGTGCTGCAGGAAGAGACACAAACATCCCATGACGTACAAAATAAACTTGAGGGGAGTAATCATGTCCTCATTAGACACCCAAATTTTTAAATTGACTAGCATATGCTTGCTTTAGGGTTCAAAATAGGCTTCAAGGACCAAAAACTGAAAACGACAATGAAATGGTCTAGAAAAAGGCCCAAACACCCCAATACAAACAAAAGTAACTTATGGAAAGTTATCGTTTCCTCATCGGACACCTAGTTGCCAAAATTGATTAGCATACACTCGTTTTGGAATAAAAAAGGGCTTTAGTGGGTGACAATTAAAGAAAAACAAACGTGTGGTCTGAAGAGATGCACAAATATCTCGAGAGGTTAAAAAGTAACATATATAAAGTGATCATGTCCTCATCAAACCTCAATTTGTTATCGTCAGACTTATGATTATAAAAAATGACTACTATATGATCGTGTTGAGGTTAAAAATGGGTTTTAGGGATTGAAAATAACAATGAAGATACAAAACATCCAACGAGGTAAAAATTAAACACGTGGGAAGTGATCGTGTCCTCATAAGACATTTGATTTATGAAATTGATCAATATAATCTTGTATTGGGGTTTTAAATGAGTGTTAGGAGTTGTAAATACAAAACAGTACCTGAGTGGCTTGGAAAGAGGCATGAACACCCCTCAACACACAAAAGTAAAATGTAGGAAGTGAAAGCTTCCTCATTAGGGGCCCAATTGTCTAAATTGATTAATATATACTCCTTTTGGGGTTAAAATGGACTTTAAGGGGAGAAAACTAAAAACAACAGTCGAATGGCCCAAGGAGAGGCACAAACACTCCAAGAAATTTAAAAGTAACTTGTAGGAAGTGTTCATGTCCTCATCGGACCCTAGGTCTACAAAATTAAATATTATATGCACGGCTTGTTGATAAAAAGTGGGCACTGTGGGGAAAAATGCTAAAACAACAGTTAATAGGCCCCAAAGAGGCACAAAATATCCAAGAGTACCAAAGTTACCGGTTGGAAGAGAGCTTGTCCTCATTGAACTTTCGATTGCGTAAATTTCCTACTAGACTCTCATATTGAGGTTAACAATGGGTTTTAGGGAGAGAAAATGAAAATAACAATGAAGTTTCCCAATAAGAAGACAAACATTTTAAGAGCTACAAAATAAACTCGTGGGAAGTGATTGTGTCATCATCGGATACCCGATTTTTGAAATTGATTAGTATATGCTTATCTTGGGGTTAAAATAGGTTTTAGGGATTAAAAACTCAAAAAAAATATGAGTGACATGAAAAGAGGCACGAACACCCCAAGACACACAAAAATAACCTATAGGAGGCGTCTTTTTCATAATCAAACTCCCAATTTCGAAAGTTGATTAGTATAAGCTCCTTTTGTGATTAGAAATGGACTTTAGGGGGAGAAAACTCAAAACATCAATCGAATGGACCAAAGAAATCCATAAACACCCAAAGAGGTACAATAGTAATTTTTAGGAAGTGTCTGTGTTCTCATCTGACTCTCAATTTTTGAAATTGACTAGTAGACAATTGTTTGGAGGTCATAAATGGGCTTTAGGGGTGAAATGTAAAAAAACATTAAAGTGGCGCAAAAATAGGCACAAACATTCTTGAAGGTATCAAAGTAACTTAAAAAATGTAAATGTGTCTTTATCGAACTCTCGATTTCCAAAATTGACTAGTATACGCTTATTTAAGGGTTAAAATGGGATTTGGGAGGTAAAAACATAAAATAGGAACCGAGTGCCATAAAAAAAGCATTGACCTCCCAAGAGGTACTAAACTATCATGTGTGAAGTGACCATGTCGTATTTAGACACCCAGTTTCAGAAATTAGAAAGTAAACATTCTATTGGGAGTTAAAAATGCGCTTTTGGTGGCGAAAATCTAAATCAACAACTAAGAGCCACAAAAAGAAGAAAAAAAATACCAAGAGGCACCACAATTTCATGTTAGAAGTGACATTGTCCTCATCGAACTTTTGACTTCATAAATTGACTATTATACGCTCATAATATACTAATCTTAGTCGTGTGGGTGTGGTGATACTATTTTGAATTAAATTTTTACTTCGGACATGAGTTCGGTGAAACATGTTGTTAATTGAATTGTTTCATTGTCGATGGCAGTAGGAATTTATTGGTGGTTTATTGCAGCGATTATTATGGTTGTTTACGAGTTAATTTTAATGTTTAAGCATATTGATCTTCATGAATAAACGAAGGAGACTCCACCAGTTTTTTTAAAAATAATAAATGTTTTTAAAGATGGTTAATAAGAAGATATACAAATTTAATAACATTTTAAAAGAAAATTTCTTCTTTGTTTAAGATATACTGAAATCTCCTTGTTGGTGGAAACCTTTTGTAGACCGATCAAATAATTGAAGTCATTTTTGTTAGAGGTCGTACGCTTTGAAGATTACGTGCCTAATTTGATGACATCATTTCATGTTAGGACTAAACGAATAGCTATGGATTTTTGCTAATGATACTAGTGGACTATTTATAAAACTTATTATTACCATTAATATTTTGATTGAAGTAGCTTTAATTTGGGTTGGTGGACACGAGGTTGGATATGTTGATTGTAATGGTTTTACTTGTACGAACTCTAATTATAGTTGAATCGAAAATAAGCCAATGTATTGATGATTAAGGTCATTACTACGAAGTTCAAATGGGTGCCAAAAAAGGTCATATACTGTTATTATAATAGGTTTTTGTTTAGTAACGGTTTCACATAGTGTCTCAAATAGTATGTACAATTCTAAATAAAGCTTTAAAGAAGAATTTTACCATCTCTAATACTTTGGCTCCAAACTATTGACACCCCGTGATTTTTTTATGATGGCCAATAGATGTCCCAAAAACATTTATTAACGTCAACTTACTTGATATCTCAAAAGGCTTCAATAAAAATGATCTTTTGAGACGACTTTGTTCCCATCTCAAAAAAATCTTCTAGGACGGCTATTATAGTCTTAATTAATATTTAAAATAGGTTCCCAATATAACTCCTTGAGTTATCCCAAATAGTTTTTGGGACAGCTAAAGTCTATTTTGGTACGGATTTTATCCCTCCTAATTTTTTTTTGTAATAACCTATGCACCCTTTACAAACTTGTGAGATTGTGAAATGCTAATCTAATTAGCACTTTTTAGACTCGAATTTAGAGATAAAAATTTCTAACACGACAAGACCCAACACGAAATTGATACCAAGTTAATACGCGGAGTTATGTTAAGGTCATGTTCGGGCGAGGATGTTTAGGCCCAATAGTGGATGGTTCATATTTGCTCAAAAGTTTTGACATGGAATGGACTCCAAATTAGACCCAATAGGTCAATTGCAACACGAATAACCAAACCGATCTGGTCCTATTACCACCCCTTTATAATCATTACATTTCAACTAATATGAAAAAAAAATTATATTTACATATAAAAATTAGAAGGTTATCATGTTGGGTCGTGTTTTATCACGCCCAATTATTACAAAAATGATTTATCATGCTATTTTTATAATGTCGTGTTTTTAACGAGCCATTTTTGTGTTAGGAAAAAACATGAAATCATGTCGTGTCGTGTAAAATAAGTTGTGTCAATGTAGGGACAAGCCTAAACAAGACCCCTTAGCCCGAATTACCACCCTTACTTAAATCTCACATGTGGTGTTATTCAATATATTGTATGTACTAATAAAAATCCTCTTTGAACTATCAAACAAGTTCCCATACCATCAGACAAGTTCCTATAGTTTAAGATAAACTAATAGGATTGGATTCGTTGCTTTACCAATACGATGTCAACTCCATGTCGAGGTTGTGAACTGTTTAATTGTTCTAGAACCGAAATTCTGATCACTCACGATCGGGCTGAACATAACTCACCAAAAATTCCTATTAAGTTCAATTGAACAAAATTGCATACAATATATTCAAATCATAAATATAAGGCATTCTCAAAAATATGATTCTCATTTCAAATGAACCTGACACACCTTTATTAAAAAATAAATGTCATACATAATTTTAAGAGTAAACCCGTAGTAATATCCCACTTGGTCTTAAATACATGCACCTATCCATCCAACTCCCAACCTATCTACTTGAAAATCTATAAATCTAGTTATAAAAGGACTAATCGGGGGTTATCTAATGCAAACTTCGCATAAAATTATCACCCCCTTGTTTGATCTCTGCAACTACGCTACATATGTTGAACCTTTGTATGGGTTATGAGTTTTATCAAAGATGCAATCGTTTCTCTATAAACACCATAGAGTGTAAGTTACATAGGAAGTTCCCGATATATATAGCCTCTTTAATTGCCTTTGAAATGGAACAACTTTGGCCTACATAATGTAGGTAAAAATTCATGATTACTTTACACTCCTCTAACATACAGCTCCACATCCTTGGGTAAACATATATTCTGAGGTTGAAAACCTAAAATCGTTATTTAAAAGAAAATTGTGTCTTTGTAAAAAAAATAGCACACGACTATCAAACTGAAATCTGCGAACCATGCCAACGGCATAGCAAATATTTAGTATAGTACATAACATAGCATATATGAGGCTGTCTATTGCCAAAGAATAAGGTATATTCCCCATCCTTTCTATTTAATCAAGTGTTTTATGACATTGATCCTTAGATAAAATGGTCCATGCTTGAAATGAAACTCATTTCATGGAGTCTCGTATGCTAATCTTTGTGATCACACTATCGATATAAGCATCTTGGATAGCCTAACATCCTTTTTATCCTTTATATCTGATCTACCTAGACAACCACACTCTTGTGTAAGACAATACACCAATCTCGTTCCTGATTAGGAGAATAATATCAACATATTACAGTAGAAACACCACCACGTTTATGTTATGCTTCTAATACAAAAATTACTTTTGGGGCTTTGGTCAAAATCAATATATTGATTGTTTCATGAAACTAAATGTTCCAAGGCTTTTATGCTGGATTAAATTCATAAACCAATGTCTTAAGCTTACACACTTTGCTTTCATATGACACACTTTTCTTTCCTGACTTTTTACAAGGAGTCCCTTGGGTTGCATCATAACGATGCATTTGTCAAGACAGTCAATTACGAATGCATCCTTGACGTTAAAATAATCCTAATACACTTTAGCATGAATAACGATCAAAAGGTTTACTCATAGTCAATTCCGTTCTTTCTAAGTAAACCATTTCAGCATAAGATTTTTCCTTAAAGGTTTTCACCTTGCCATCTATCTATCTTTTAACTTCTCGTAATTCCACTTGCACTCGATGGGTTTTATCGCATCAATAAGTCGACAAGCTCCCAAAACTTGATTTGAATACATCAAATCCTTCTTGTTATCTATAGTCTTATGTCAAAGATAAAGGTATTTGTCTTGAAATTTCATCAAAATCTTCAGATAAAACACTAACATGTAAGGATGTCTCTTAATGCTCCCACAACGATGGTTCCAGTATAAATGATATGCGTTACCTAGTCATCGATAATTCTCCCACTACCAATGGGTAATTTATTATTGATATTATGATGCATTTTTTCCTATATGGTTGGTCTAACAACACCAACAATCTTATATTCGTAGCGAATCTCTAATAAGGTTAGCTTACTTTTTGGTCCTTGGTTTATTACATAACATTGTTTCAAGAGTCGGGTATTGATACAATCAGCGACCTTCTTGTGTTTAGGAATATGACATAAACTACCTATAATACCTTTAGTATAACCATGACACCAGTTCTAGATACCCCTAAATCAGAACATGTCATAGAATGAGTCTGCGCCCACACCACAATTCCATGGCAGTTGAAGATAATGATTTAGATGAAACTAATTTAAAATGTATATAGTTGTCTCTTAATGAAAACTCTCAACAATGTTGTTGCAATCTTGAATAATTAACCATGGACCTTATCATATCTAAAAGAGTCTTATTCCTTCCTTTCCTCTACATCATTCTAAAGCGGAATACTCGATGCAAAAAAGTGAGATATAATCCCTACCTCTAATAAATTATTTATAAACTCTCCCAAGAGATGTACACCCCCACGTCAAATTGTAGAGTTTTTATTAGTTAATGGCACTTATGTTTTACCTTAGTCTTGTACACGTTGAACTAATCAAAGGCTTTAGACATGTGGTTCATACGTTAGATATATTTGTACTTTGAGTAATCATTAATGAAATTAATGAAGCACTCAAAACCACCCCATCAAGATATAGGTATAGGACAACACAAATCGAACTGAATAATTTCCAACCATAATTTGAGCGAGGTTACTTACCATCGCATTAGGGTACGACATAAAATATGCCACTGTAGATAACTAATTTCATTTTATATTGTTATAAATCTCTATATGCATAAATAATTTACCATCCTCTCATTAACTAATATATAAAAATGAAACAAAGCCTCCTTTATACAAATCAATTAGGTTCAATAAATAAGTGTTCCTAGTTATCTAGAAGAGAGGTGAAATTTTCAATAAAAAACTTTAAAATAATGTAATAATAAGATGACAATTGTGACTTGATATGATTTAGAAGATTGACAAATATTTTACAATTGTATCCAAGGACTAGCATGTGGGTTTTAGTGAAAGAGGATATTTTTAGAAGGAGTATCTTTCAAACCCTGATAGCATGACTGGGATAGTATCAAGAATAATGAATTTTAACTTCATTTTTCGATTTAATATATTTTACCTTTATAATTATTGAATTTTAGTTTATTCTTATATATTGTAATTAACAAGTTAGTGAATGTGATATTCAAAATGGATATGCCATCATGGGGGTCCATAATTGTTCCATAGCAGTAATTGGCTACAAAAAAGAGGGGATAATATCAATAAGATTTGGATCCTCTAGAGGGTTGACAAAAAAATTGTAGAATAGTCATCATAACAATTTAATTAAAAATTGAAAGGTTATACGATGAAAAAAATATGTGTTTTGATTTTTACCAAAACATTTAGTTAACATTAACTCAACACGAGTAGATTTTTGCCTCAATATTTTGATAGAAAATGTCGTATTACCCTTTCGTTACTAGAGATTTTAAAAAAATCTAAACGATATTTCAAAAGAATCAACAATCAAGGATCGATTTGATAAAAATATTTTTCTATAATTGGTCATCGTTGGAGGCAACTATACATATTGTGCAAGATTTTTCAAAACGATGCACAATTAAGGATTGTTTTGGAAATTTTTTTATAAGGTGTTTAATTTTATTTGTAAGAACATGTTGTAAAATCTTAGTACAAATTTTCTCATATTTTAAAGGAGGGGTGAAAGGAAGTGGCAACATTTAAATGGGTGTTCAGAAGAGAATCAATGAGAATACATCATAATATAATAATAACTTCATAAGACCATTTTTATGTATTTTGGGCAAATGGAACGCCACGTTGGGGAAAAACAAATTTAGATACAAATAAGTAATGGAATTCTCTCCACTTATATTTTCGTTTGATTATACGTGTTGCAGTCAGACACAATATAATATTATGCGACCATCGCATTATATCGGGACGTTATAAAAGTCAACCAAGAATAAGGTGGACAATTTTTGACACGACACGATAATTGGATACGAAGTTAGCGGGTTAGGGTTGACGATTTTTTGATACGAATCCGAATATGACACGACCCGCCAACAAGAATAATAAACGGGTTGGGTTAGTGTCAAATACGCATAACTCGAAAATGACACGAATAGATCCGCTTAACTCGTATTCTATGGAGAATATATTAGATAATTTATATATTTTGATAGGCATTCTATAAAATTCATGGAGAATCGGATGATAAATTATTTATGTGTTGAAATAAGTTGAAATTAATTAAATTTAAGTTATTGTAGGCGTATGATTGGTATGATTGATTAAGAGAGAAGAAAAAAATTATTTTATATTTTACTTAATGGGTTATGCGGGTCAACCCGAACACGACACGATAATAAATAGGTCTGGTTAGTGTTTGGTCATCTGACACGATTAGTTAAATGAGTCGGGTTAGGGTTGATTAATACTTGACACGACCCCGACAAGACACGACCCAAACACGACACGACGCACACGAATCGCCACCCCTACCCAAGAATTGTTGGAAACAGCTGTCTAAGACAGCTGTTAGTTTTTAGTTGCAAAACCAAAGGCTTGGTTCTCTCCGTGTCCCACATCGGTGGGAGACTTAAAATGGAGTGTGTTAATATACAATTTTTTGGGAACAAAGGTTCAGCCATTTGGGCATTCAAGTTTTTGTGGGTATGTGGGGCAGACCCAATGGGCCAAGTCACACACGCGCGCGCGCGCCGCCGCCGTCCGTCCGGCCTGGCCTGTGCCCGTGTCCGGGTCCTGGGTCTTGGGCTTGGGCTCATTAAGAATTAATTTTTTGGACAAATAAATTAACGTTTTTGGGCTTTAAAAATTAATTTCTTAACGGTAATTAATTCCGAAAAACGTGGGCCTTTAACTGATTGAATTGTTCCACCCACGTTTCCAGATTTCTCTCCACGTTTTAGCCCACCAACGGTAATTTCTTTTTGCATAAAAAGAGGTTGAGACCTCCGTTTTCTACACAGTTTTTTCAACACAGTTCTGATTGGAAAAAAAAAATCTTCTCCCAAAATAACTTCTTCCTTTCTCCCAGAATATTTTTTCCCCAGAATACTTAATCTCGTTCGTTATACACATTAATTATATTATTTAGAATCGAGCAGTTAATACAGAATGGGTGTATACAGACCGGATTGATTCTTGTGCTTCATCAATCCGTAATTTAATTTTCGAGGCTGTTTTATCCTGGGGGTGACGGGCTGTACACTGTCAGCACACTTTGGGCAGAGCCGCGAAACACCTTAAAGAGAGCGACATTGTCCGCGACTCATCCGTGTTCTTGACTGTCCAGTTCGGGATTTCTTATATTTATTCTGCCCCAGATTTATTTGCTCCAAATTGGGTAATTTCGTTCCTAATTTTGATTCTGCATTTAATTATTTAAATTGCTGCTACAACAATTTTAAGGTGTTCTATATTCTGCCATGGACGAAATTAACTCTAGTAACCTAAATAAGCCTTTCAAATATGAAGGCACTCATTTTAAACGTTGGAGCAAAAAATTTCTATTTTATTTAACTACGAAAAAATTCGCATCATGTGTTCAATTTGACAAACCCGTAGTAAATAATCCACCTACTGTTGAGGAAAGCAAAACAATTAGAACTTGGGAGGAAAATGATTTTTTGTGCAAGAACTATATTCTGAATGCTCTAAGTGACGAACTTTATGACTGTTATGCCAATTATAAAACTGCGAAAGATGTTTGGGTTGCACTCTTTAAAAAATATGACACGGAGGAGGCGGGTGCTAAAAAATATGCCGTCAGCCGTTATTTGAAATTTCAAATGACGGATGACAAATTTGTTGTTGCTCAAACCCATGATTTGCAAATGATTGCCCATGAAATTATTTCCGAGGGCATGGCTTTAGATGAGCAATTTCAGGTGGCTGTAATTATTGATAAATTGCCTCCACTGTTCAAAGAGTTTAAAAATATTTTGAGGCATAAGTCTAAAGAATTTTCACTAGAGTCATTAATTACTAAATTGAGAATTGAGGAGGAATCCCGAAAACAGGACTATAAAGATGAAATTCTTGTTGTGTCTAACAACAAAAATCAGAAAAAGAACCACACTCCAGTTGTTTTAAAGGCAAACGGGAAAAATATGAAAAATCAGAAAAAGAGCCACAACCAGAATTTTAAAAATCAGACTCAGAATAAGTATAAGAACCCTGGAAATGGACAGTCTAGCAACTCGGGACAGTTTCTCTATTTCAAGTGTGGCAAGCCTGGCCATATGGCTCGCAAATGTCGCAATGTGCCACAAGCACAAGCGAATTTGACCGAAGAGGACCTATGTGCTATGATTTCAGAAATCAACATGGTTAGCGGTGCCGAAGGGTGGTGGTTGGATACTGGCGCTTCCCGCCATATCTGTTATGACCGTAGTCTGTTTAAGACTTATTCTGAGACTGCAGATAAGAAGGTGTTGTTGGGTGATTCTCACTCCACTGAGGTTGCTGGTACTGGAAATGTGGAATTGAAATTTACTTCGGGAAAGACTGTTATCCTCAAAGATGTTCTTCACACTCCCGAGATAAGGAAAAATTTGGTTTCGGGCTATCTTCTCAACAAAGCTGGCTTTACTCAAACTATTGGTGCTGATTTATTTACTTTGACCAAAAATGGAATTTTTGTAGGCAAGGGTTATGCCACTGATGGGATGTTTAAATTGAATGTTGATGCAATGAATAAAATTTCTCCTTCTGCTTATATTGCTTGTTCATTTAATATTTGGCATGCTAGGCTTTGTCATGTTAATAAACGACTTGTTAAAAATATGAGCACTTTAGGATTAATTCCCGAATTATCATTAAATGATTTTGAAAAATGTGAATGGTGTAGTCAAGCAAAAATCACTAAGACACCACATAAATCTGTTTTTAGAGAATCTGAACCACTTGATTTAATTCATTCGGATATTTGTGAATTGGATGGTGTCACAACTAGAAATGGCAAACGTTATTTTATAACTTTTATTGATGATTGTTCCGATTATTCATTTGTGTATTTAATGAAAAATAAAAGTGAAGCGTTTGACATGTTTAAAATTTTCCTTAATGAAATTGAAAATCAACTTAATCGGAAAATAAAAAGGCTACGTAGTGATAGAGGCACCGAATATGATTCTGGACCATTTATTGAATTTTATAAAACCCACGGTATTATTCACGAAAAAACTGCCCCTTATTCTCCCGAAATGAACGGTAAAGCCGAAAGAAAAAATAGGACATTAACTGAATTAGTTGTTGCTATTTTATTAAATTCAGGGGCTGCCTCACATTGGTGGGGTGAAATTATTTTGACTGTGTGTCACGTGCTTAATAGAATTCCTAAGACTAAAATGAAAATATCTCCTTATGAAATTTGGAAAAATATTAAGCCCAACGTGTCATACTTTAGAATGTGGGGGTGCTTAGCCTATGTACGTATACCCGACCCTAAAAGGTCTAAATTGGCAAGTAGAGCATATGAGTGCGTTTTTATAGGCTATGCTATTAATAGCAAAGCATACCGATTTTCAAGTAATTATTGAATCAAGTGATGCCGATTTTTATGAAGATAAATTTCCTTTTAAATTGAGGAATAGTGGGGCCGAGTCATCCACTAATATTTCTTTAAATAAAAATAAAGAAAATAATGAATCCATTTTAGAAATTCGAAAAAGTAAAAGGGCTCGTGTAGAAAAATATTTTGGTCCCGACTTTTATGCTTACACCTTAGAGGAGGATCCTAACACTATTCAAGAAGCCTTATCTTCTTTAGATGCCGATTTATGGCAAGAGGCTATTAATGATGAAATGGATTCTTTGGAAACAAATAAAACTTGGCATTTAGTGGACCTTCCTCCAGGATGTAAAACAATTGGGTGTAAATGGATTCTTAAAAAGAAATTAAAACCTGATGGCACTGTTGAAAAATATAAGGCACGTCTTGTTGCTAAAGGTTTTAGACAAAGAGAAAATGTAGACTTTTTTGACACATTTTCACCCGTGACTAGAATAACTTCTATACGTGTACTATTTGCTATAGCTGCCTTAAATGATTTAATTGTACACCAAATGGATGTTAAAACTGCATTTTTAAATGGAGAATTAGAAGAAGAGATTTATATGGATCAACCTGAAGGTTTTATTGTACACGGTCAAGAAAATAAAGTGTGTAAATTAGATAAATCTCTTTATGGACTCAAACAGGCACCTAAACAATGGCATGATAAATTTGATAGCTTAGTCATCTCTAATGGGTTTAAAATTAATGAAAGTGACAAATGCATTTATTATAAATATGTTGAGAACATTTGCACTATCATATGTCTTTATGTTGATGACTTGCTTATATTTGGTTCTAATATTCATGCCGTAGGAAATGTTAAATCATTATTATGTGCCAACTTTGATATGAAGGATTTGGGTGAAGCTAGTGTAATATTAGGAATTAATATTACTAGGTCAGAAAAGGGACTTTCTTTGCATCAATCTCACTACATTGAGAAAGTTCTAAAGAAATATAATTACTTTGACTGTAAACCTGCTAGTACTCCATTTGACCCTAGTGTAAAGTTATTTAAGAACACTGGCGACAGTGTAAACCAAAATGCTTATGTAAGCATTATTGGTAGTTTACGTTATGCTACAGATTGCACTAGACCTGACATAGCTTATGCTGTGGGAGTACTATGTAGATTTACTAGTAGACCTAGTATGGATCATTGGCATGCTATTGAGAGGGTCATGCGGTACCTTAAAAGGATGATGAACCTCGGATTACACTATAATAAGCATCCCGCTGTCCTTGAAGGATTTAGTGATGCTGATTGGAACACCCTATCTGATGATTCTAAGGCCACTAGTGGATATATATTTAGCATCGCTGGTGGTGCAGTTTCTTGGAAATCTAAGAAACAAACTATTTTGGCTCAATCCACTATGGAGTCTGAAATGATAGCGCTAGCTGCTGCTAGTGAAGAGGAAGGTTGGTTAAGAAACCTCCTGTCAGATATCCCTTTATGGGAAAGACCGATACCAGCCGTTTTGATTCATTGTGATAGTACCGCGGCTATTGCAAAAGTTGAGAACCGTTATTATAACGGTAAGAAACGACAAATACGTCGTAAGCACAATACTGTTAGAGAATTTATCTCTACGGGTGCTGTGAGGGTGGATCATATACGGTCTGAACAGAACTTAGCTGATCCTTTGACGAAAGGACTAGCTAGGGAGAAGGTGTAGAACACCACGAAAGGGATGGGACTAAAGCCCTTGGATAAACGAGTCATTTGTGATGGTAACCCAACATATAGACTGGAGATCCCAAGAAATATGTTCAAAGGGTAATAACAAGTCACAAGTGATATGGATTGAATCATGCGATTATTAATTAATATAGAACGGGGTTTTACTCCGAGTCCATCCCTATGGAGCATGATATCCTGAAGCGAGTTAAGGATGAGTTATGATAACTCTTAATGAGATCTATAGCTTTATTTTGAGTGGGGTACTTAGCTACAGGAGTATTCTTGATAGACTCACCTATGTGAATGTGGAAGTGTGGCCGCTTCCTATGGATATTTTGGGCAAATTCCTAAAGCGTTCACTATACTGGGATAGAAGCACATGGCCGTAACGTGCTAGCTATTAGACTTACACCCAAGTAGGGTTGTGTGTGGGATGTTGTCAGAGATAGAGTTCAAAACTACGGTTACTCTAGTATATTCTGAATCATCTTTATTACGTAAAGGTTCAAGTCGAAAGACACCTTTGCTTATGCACAATTCTATGAATTATTGCTCGATAAAATGTTTTCAAGTTTTGCAAGTGGGGGATTGTTGGAAACAGCTGTCTAAGACAGCTGTTAGTTTTTAGTTGCAAAACCAAAGGCTTGGTTCTCTCCGTGTCCCACATCGGCGGGAGACTTAAAATGGAGTGTGTTAATATACAATTTTTTGGGAACAAAGGTTCAGCCCTTTGGGCATTCAAGTTTTTGTGGGTATGTGGGGCAGACCCAATGGGCCAAGTCACACACGCGCGCGCGCGCCGCCGCCGTTCGTCCGGCCCGGCCCGTGCCCGTGTCCGGGTCCTGGGTCTTGGGCTTGGGCTCATTAAGAATTAATTTTTTGGACAAATAAATTAACGTTTTTGGGCTTTAAAAATTAATTTCTTAACGGTAATTAATTCCGAAAAACGTGGGCCTTTAACTGATTGAATTGTTCCACCCACATTTCCAGATTTCTCTCCACGTTTTAGCCCACCAACGGTAATTTCTTTTTGCATAAAAAGAGGTTGAGACCTCCGTTTTCTACACAGTTTTTTCAACACAGTTCTGATTGAAAAAAAAATCTTCTCCCAAAATAACTTCTTCCTTTCTCCCAGAATATTTTTTCCCCAGAATAATTAATCTCGTTCGTTATACAGATTAATTATATTATTTAGAACCGAGCAGTTAATACAGAATGGGTGTATACAGACCGGATTGATTCTTGTGCTTCATCAATCCGTAATTTAATTTTCGAGGCTGTTTTATCGTGGGGGTGACGGGCTGTACACTGTCAGCACACTTTGGGCAGAGCCGCGAAACACCTTAAAGAGAGCGACATTGTCCGCGACTCAGCCGTGTTCTTGACTGTCCAGTTCGGGATTACTTATATTTATTCTGCCCCAGATTTATTTGCTCCAAATTGGGTAATTTCGTTCCTAATTTTGATTCTGCATTTAATTATTTAAATTGTTGCTACAACAAGAATAAAATTATCATTAGAGAACTAGTATGTTTTAAGACATTTAACTCACGATTTGCATAAAAATTTATGTTGAACTCATTTTACAAGATACGTTTGAGAGGTAAAAACAGAAATTTATAATTAATTTGAAAAATGGGCTTACCCTCATCTTTACAATAAGTGCTAGTTTGGTGATTATGTGGTTTCTGCTAATTTCAATTGGCAATCTAACATGTAAAGCTTGAACATAATGAAATGAATCGATATTGTGCTATTTAAGCTCTTAACGAATTACATTTGATGTTACCAATATGAGATTTACATAAAATATAAAAACTCGAATCAAAAGAGATCTAAATTGGGAGATGGTAAAAATTGGGTTTAATTTATTATTTTGATAATTCCTTGATGTACTTGCATCTTTATTTATAAGTAGTTTCTTGTAATTTTTTTCTTAATTTTAGGCTTTTGTCTTTTCTCTTGCTTCATAAATTTATTAGGTGTTACTTCTATTAGCTTGAACTTCTTAAAAATAAAGTTAATGTTAGTTAATTTGATATCCATATTTTCTAGATACAAAATTCTTCTGACCCTAAATATGGGAAAGTTTAAACTAATTGCCAAATTTTGTACCCGCCCATATCTGGTCCAACCCGTAATCAGTTTGTCGCTCGTTGCCTACTTTTGGTGGAGGGAATTCAACATCTAATCCCTAGATAAAGTAATACATAATATTTATTCCAAAATAACTTAGCCAAATCTATTATAAAATAACAATATTATTATTGTTGTGGGCTTTATAATATTAATTATAAAGCATTTTAAGTGATGTTAAAAAATGGTGCCAAGAATGTCATGAACATTTTGTAACATATTTAATATCTATCACTGAAATATAGCTATTAATAAACCCTTTTAGCACCTTTCAATACAATATATAATTAACTATTAGTAAAAATAATTTTTACCAATCTCTAATTATCGTAAATAAAAAAGCGCCACAAAAATAATGTCACTATTTGGAACCTAATATCATTGCTAGGGGTGGGCACGGTCCGGTCCGGTCTGGGTTTTGCCTATTTTTTGGACCGGATCGAATATTCGGTCCTCAATTTTTTTGGACCGAGACCGGACCGATTAATTCGGTTAACCTATTAATTCAGTTCAGGCTTTTTTCGGTCTGGTCCGGAGTAAAATTCGGTCCTCACCCTATTTTATGTATATATACTTTTTATGAATATTTTTATCTATTTTTCTCACAAATATATATACAAAAAAATAATACTCGAAACTCCAAGTGATAATTACATGGGTTTCTTAATCCAAATAAAAAAATGTCTATACATATATAAAATGTTTCAAATTAAATTCATAAGTTATAGATATATTAATTCAAAAAATATACATAAGAAATACAATAACATTATTTTTATTATATATATATGGGATTCGGACAAATCGGTCTTTTAATATAGTGGACCGCGGACCGAACCGGTTTAATTGGTTTTTAGTTTTTGTGAACCGATTTTCGGACCGGTTTCAAAATAGCCTTAATTTTCGGTTCGGTCCGGTTCGATCCAATCGGTCCATTCGGGTCGGTCTTTTTTTTTTCCACCCCTAATCATTGCAACCTACACGAGTGTTTCAGATATTCATATATTATGTCACATTACCATCGTATTATTATTCTCTATACAAATTGCTGTTATTGAATATAAGAGAGAGGCTTTGCATAATTATCCCAAATTTTTTTTTGTTAAATTTAAATTAAATGCAGGTGTGCATTAAAAACTAAAACAATGTACACCCATAATTATTCAAATGATGTGGTAATTCAAGACAACCAGATTATTGATATATAGGGTTTAATAGCCTCTTTGGTTCGTGTTATTTTTATTTGTATTGATTATTTGTCCATTAGGCCAGTGTATTTATTAAATATATGGGGTTCAGATTGACACATATATAGCATGTGAATTAAAAGGTCATAATTATAATGCTTTTCCTCCTCATTTTTTTTTTGGTTGTATACCATGAGATATCCGGACCAGCTTACGCACACCTCGACTAATCCCCATTCGCGATTCGTAGCTTCCGCTGGTCAAGCATTATTTTGACAGTGCCAGGGATCGATAAGTAAATAAAATGCCCACTAGTTTCACATACTAACAAAAAGTAAAAGAAATTGATAGACACTTTAACTTCAAAAGATTTAGAAAGATAATGGAAAAAAACAAATATCTTTTCCATGTAGTACAAATAAATTAAATAGATTTCTTATGTCAAAATCAAGTTATTATAATGTATGAGAAAATAAGTATCTTACCAGAGCTGATAGATTTGCATGGGCAGAGCTAAATGAGGATGGCTTGAAAGAATTGGGCAAAAATTGTAAAGGGTACTTGAAGTGATAAAGTACAAGACTGAAAAGCGTAAGCGTCACAAGTAATAACGTGATACGAATAATGTGAGTATTAAAGTGGTTGTTTCGGTGGTCTTTTTGGACTCTGCTACCGCTATTGCCACCACCACCGCCATCACCGGAGTCCAATGATCTCTCATTGCCACCGTCCTTGACATTTTCATCTCGCAGAACCATTGGATATTTGTTAGAATTCCCAATATATCTTTGTTTTATATGAACGATTTATGTATCAACTTATTTTGAAGTCAACTTAATAGCATCATCAATCCTAAATACCAATAATACTCGTTAAAAAAGTAATGCATACCATATTCTAACATGCAATTGACTAGTCAATAGTTGTAATAAATAGAGACTTGTAGGGAAGACATTTTCACACATACACACACACACAAATATATATATATATATATATATATATATATATATATATAGAGAGAGAGAGAGAGAGAGAGAGAGAGAGAGAGAGAGAGAGAGACGTTTCCGTGCATACTAAGTTTGCACACGTATTGGCGCACATAAATTTTTTTAAATATAAAAAAAACTATTTGATTTTTTTATGTGATATTTAAACATTTTAAAGGACTCATATAAAAAAATCAGCTAAAAAAATATTTTTTGCTATTTTTAAAAAATCAGACAAACTTTCGCAGCTCTCAAAGTGCTTAAAAGTAGTGAAAATTTGACTATTTTTTAAAAATAGCCAAAAAAGTTTTTTGAGCTGATTTTTTTTTTATATGAGTCCCTTGAAATGTTTAAATAGCGCAGAAAAAAAATCAATTCAAAAATATTTTTTTACTATTTTAAAAAAATGATGTGCAAACTTAATGTGCAGAGGACATTATTTGCTTATTGTAATTTTTTAATAGCCAATTAGGGATTTATCCTATCATGCAATATTTATGTGCATTATCCCAAAACGCCGCAATGTACGTTCTAATGTTAGCAACATATTTAGACACCACGAGAGCCATCTCGTCATCATCAGTTTTAGATCACTGCATCTGGTCATTTTTGCGGGAGTTTCTAGCGGTATCTTATGCTTTAGTACATGATTTCAAATTAGAACTCTTTATTAGGAACTTTCTGAAAAAATAAAAACGGGACTCTAAGCAATTTACTATATAAAGATATAATGTTCATAACAATTTTGGGTTTTCAGATGGAAATGGGGCAGTAGTAAATTTATTTTCCGATTTTCTTTTGTAATTTGAACCTCTATTCTCTCTCCCTTAATTGTCATGTAAAGCATAGAGATTAGTTTAAGAGTTTTGACTGTAGATAATATTACCAAACTCAAGGAATATGTTACATATTTTATGTCTTCCCTAATAGTTGTAAATTTCAGTAAGAAATATTTTGGTTTTGGAACCCTATTAGTGTTAACATTTGGAATTTAGGATGTAAGAATTAATTAAATTATTTTTATGAAGAGTATTAGTTACTTAATTCATGGATTTTAACGGTTTGGTTCGTATGCCCCGTTAACACTAATAGTTTGGGTTTAGGTTTTTTATTTGGAACTGAATTGTTAATGGGTACATGTACGGGTTGAGAGGTTTTTCATATGAATCCGATATCACACAACACGAACACGTCTCAACACGATCTGTTGATAGTTGTACTCTTAGCCCCCTGTCGTAAGTATAGTTTTCAATCAAATATGTTTTAGTATAATCATTTTTGTGCAAAAAAATTAGGCTATTATCATTCGGGTTGTAATATTCACTTTTTGCAACAATTTTTTGAAAAGATTTGACACGAAAGATTTGTTTAAAAAAGTATCGCAATTAATAAAAATGGTGTTCAAAGTGATTATAAAATATATTTTGATACCTAAAGTGATATATGACAAAAAATTTATATTAGTTTTATATTTTATTTATAACTTTTTATATTACTATGTAACATCATTTAACCAAAGTTGTTTATTTCTCATTTTTTTTGTAGCATATTATGAAGTGTCTCGGCCAGCTTACGCGCACCACGATTAATTCTCATTCGCGGTTCGTGGCTGCCAAATATTATTTTGACAGTATCGAGAATCTAATTGAGAATCAAACTCAATTCATTCGTAAAATTGTTTCAATGACAACTTTATATCAATGCATAAAAATATTTGGCCCACCAGAGTCAACTAATTTGCATATTCAATATAAATATATATTCATAACTACTGAATGAAAAGTAATAACTTATCTTAAGGGGAAGATAGAACATGCTAGAGATGCATATTAATAACCGTGTCAATATATAGAAATAGGGGTAACCGTGTAAACTAGTATGGTGAATAAATATAGATGACTTGTATGGAAGGCGTGTAAATTAATTTGCCTGTCCTAACCTAGTTGTTAGACCAATTTTAACCAATCAGTCAAAATAAATTTAGTTCTCTTGTATTAAAACGTATAATATATTTAAAGTTTGGCTTGCTCCATAATTGCCAATTGAAAGAGTTTTGCGGAAATCGTTTTGATACGCCACCGTAGGGCATACCATTGATGTTTATGTTTCGAGGTCAAGGCCATACAAAATAATCAAAATTTAAATTTGAGCATATTTTTTTATGGAATTTATCATTTATTTGGGTTTGATCAAATTCTATTTTTGTCAACTTTGATGTTAAGTTAAAATGGGATCTATACGTCGTTCGTGACGGTTCCGAGTTGAAATGTGTTTTTCTTCGCGAGCACTACATTGTGGTATACTCACATTTACAAAACTATAAATAAATGAATAAGAGATTATTGTCTAAAGTATACATTTGTAACATAAAATTTGATTGAAGTGGTATGAAAGAGTTAAAGCATCATGTAAATAAAATATGTGGAATGATTGTATTATATTATGACTTAATTTGGCATATGGGATTAGTGTCCTTGGAGTATCTCGACTCTTTGAAGGGTGAATACCTACATTGGTTTGGATTGACTTCCAAGTTCACAAGCGTACACCATCCCCTGATCTGGCACGACACGCGCACATGGATATTATATTTTTTTGGCGAAATTCCATTTGATTTTTACATTTCCACCGAGTCTCTTTTACTCTGTATTTTATTTTTTGTTGTTCAAATTTTATTTTCGACATTGTATCTTAGTGAGCGAACAACCGTTTAAAAAACTATAAATTGCGCATTTACATTCTTGCAATTTGGAGTGCCGCTATTACAAGAATATGATTGTTGTATCCCTGGAGACGATTGTCATTGAGTCCATCAAGTACCGATCTGGGGAAAAATTCGTCTTAAGGACAGAGTGTTCAATACTTGTCTCGCTCATTTAAACCTTGATCCAGTCACTCTAAGCATATATGTTTTTTTAGATTTATATTTATAATTCCATCTACTTTTTACATTTTTTAAAATCATTTTGGATAAGAAAAATAAGACAAATTTTATATATAATTATATTATTTATTGCATAATGATTCTATTTTGTAATATAATTACAAAATCTGAATTATGATAATATGCCATTTTCAAAAATACAATATGTTGGTTTAGAAAACTCATTAAATATTGCTGACTATTTATTTTTAATCATTTATACATAGTGTGTATTTAAAAGTTTTATTGATATTCATATTCAATGAAAAAAAACAGTGTAATTATTACTCTTTAATTTGTCTACTGATATGTTGTAGGCCTCTCTGGAAAAATATATATGGTTATATCTTCTTCTTCTTCTTCTTCTTCTTCTTCTTCTTCTTCTTCTTATTATTATTATTATTATTATTATTATTATTATTATTATTATTATTATTATTATTATTATTATTATTATTTATTATTATTATTATTATTATTATTATTATTATTATATTTGTTTGAACATAAATTGGCTTCTAGTTATGCTTTGCCCGTTTCTATTGTACCTACAATAGTCATGGTGAGAGGCCTGAAAAGTTCAAAGAGATAAATTTTAGGTATTGGTAACATCATATGATATTTTATCGGACCACATTGAACTTGGTTAAATTCATTTATAAAGAGACATCAACTCTAAAAGAAGATAAGATTAATGAATAGGTAATTGTTGTCATGGATGCATGAAAATATGCTGATTTTCTTTGCAAAAGCTATATCCTCAATAATCTTGAAAACATATTATATAATTTGTATATCCCGCTTAAAACGGTTAAATAGGTATGAGAGTCTTTTGACAAATCTAAAAAAAAACAAAAGATATCGGTATGAAAAAATATATTATCAATGGATTTTTGGATATTAAAATGGTTCATCAAAAGACTAGCATAACTAAAGTGCCAGAGCTCCAATTAATTTATCATGAAACTTTTACTGAAAAATGGAATTAAGTGGTTCCTTCCATGTGGCTAGAATAATTTAAAAATTATCACCATCTTGGAATGATTTGAAAAATTATTTAAAACATAAAAGTAAAGAAATAAGGCTCGAGGACTTGATTGTGAGATTGAGGGTAAAAGAGGATAATCGAGCATCCAAGAAGAAAACTGAAAATCATATTGAATCCAAAGCTCATGTTGTGGAAAAGGGGAATGGTAGCAAGAATAGGAAAAGGAAGCGTGTGAACTAAGGTGGTCCGTTCAGAGGACCGAAAGGCAGGAACTTCAAAATGTTTGATTGCAAATTCTTTGTGTATTGAAATATCGTTGCCAAAGCCGTTTATGAAAATAAACTATTTAAGCAACTCCGAAAGTTTGTTGAAGAAACTCTTTACTAAAATCAAACTGATTTTGAACACAAGATGTGTTAACAAAAAATATGTACGAGATATGGACAAGATTTGATAACAAGTTTTAGTAAACAGTTTAAAATGTTTTAAACTCAGCACACATCAGAATGGGATGAGAAGATGTAGAAATATTGATACTCAGGATTTTTTACGTGGTAAAACCTCAACCTTGAGGAAACATCCACGACTCCCTCTACGGAGTAAAACAAAAACAATCACTAAAACAAATATGCGAGTTACAACCTATTTAACTAACATGCACACAAAAACAAATCTATACAAGTTCAGGATTGTACCCTCTGGCGTCCTTAACTTTTCTGCAGATCTTGTTTGTTGATGTAGTTGTCTCAGTTTGTCAACTCTTCTTTGTTTCAGCACTTTACGTCGACTTATGTTCACCAAATCTTATAGCCAACACTTTCAGTGTTTGTAGTGTGAAGATGTTTGTGAATAGTGTTCTAAAACACATGCATGCACACACACACACACTTATTAGTTACAGACAATCCTAACAAATCACATATAAAGTCTATATGCAGTGTATTTGTTATTTTTCTTTCTTACAAAACCAAGAACCTTTTTGACCTTTCAAAATAACCCAGATTCCACGGAGATCTTACTTAAGAAATCGGTCAAGACCTTTCTCAATCACTTTTGAAAATATTATGGAGATTGAGAACCCTCCAAGTGCGAATCCAACTAGGTCAGGTTAAGTTTTGTAAAAACAGAAATAGAAAAACATCTATTGTTGATTCTGAAGTAAGAAAATGTTTTAACAGAAAACAATCAACAACGAAATTCTCAAGATGAGAAATAAATGCAACTAAGTGTATTATGACATGCAAAACTACAGATCTATGATTTCTATTGAACCAGAAACAAGATATGAGTCTATGTCTAAGTTGGAAATAAGATTTATGAACACAAGGATTTCAGCAACCCAAGATCTCTCAACCAGAACTCTCATAAACCCAAGAAAACACTAAAGATGGTGTTTATTTGGCTATGGTGTTTTTTCTGGAGAGGTAAGTAGTTTGGGCTTGAGAAGTATTTGGACGAAGTTAGGGTTTCTAACTTGGGTCTGGTTTCTCTCTCTAACTTCTCTCTTCTCTCTTCTCTCTCTCTATTCTCTGAGACTTTTCAAAATGGCAAAAGCTTTGGAAGGCTGAGATGGGAGGCCTTTAAATAGGAAGAGAGGAAGATTCCAGAGCATCGTTCAAAAATAATGGCTGAGATTGAGTCAAGCTCCTTTTACTGCAATCCAAGGGCTCACAACAGGCGGTGGATTAAACAGGATGTGATTGACTTAAGGATTTACACGGGGATTCACTCAAAAGACATGCAGGCCATCGATAAGGGTTGATCCAAGGGCTGATAACAAGCGATGGTATGTCTCTGTAAAGAAACACACATAGGGCCAATCAGAGAACAGCAAGTGTTGGCCTGAGGACGAATGTAAACGCGCGTCCCAAAATAATTACAAAGCCAACCCTAGAGTCTCTAGCGCTTCCGGTTTCTACCCAGAGTAACTTTAGGCCAATAAACACAACAATACATATTTATATATTAACCCCAAGACTTTTTAAATCAAGTTTTAATTAAATAAAACCTTGTTTAAAATAAATATAAAATTCCCAAAAAATTATTAAAAATCAAATTGAGGGATTTAAACACACTCACAACATTAATACACATAGAGGTGCAATATGATATGCAAGAATAAAATTCTAAGTGTGTGAGTGATGGCTATAGTCTCAGGATCATCACAAGATGTATGGAAGAAGAAGCAACCCAATCTCTGAAGCTCTTTGGTTTCTAGGATAGACACTATTTTGCCACAATTTCCAAACTAGATGAGCTCTTATACAGTCTAGACTCAAATGAGTCAAAAGTATAAGGGCTTCATGTATGACAAATCGGGACACCGTGCTAAATATTATTATCAACGCAAAAACCTATGGAATAATATATATTAGCCCGCACAAGCCAATATCACTGAGTGATTCAAGAGTAACCTTTAATATTGCTACATGTCCTTAAAGATAATATCATTGAGTGATTTAGGACCAACCTCTAATATTCTTACATATCCTAGAAGCTTCATGGTTAATTAATTGGTCTTAAAAGAACTAAAGAGTCTTTTTTTTTGGATTTTGCTTCCAGCACGGATACCCTTTGGTAAAATAGTCATAACTCACTCCTTTAAAGTCCAAATGACTTAATTCAAAGCTCGCTAGAAAAAAGGCTTCCTCACCTTTCATTTGGTATATGGTTCACATTTTAATTCAATGTACACATAGAATGGAATGCATTTGAGGTGATGTCAAATTTCAAGGCAGATTAATTTTTAGGCCAAAGGTCTAGTCTTTTTGTTTTTCAACTTTTAGTTTATTTATTATCCTCTTTAATATATATTAATTACCCATTGATGGATGGTTGTTCCAAGAACCTATATAAGGGTTGAAAATGTATGAAGCTAAGACATATTGATTTGATAATATAATAAACTTTTGTCTATGAAGTGGATTCTTTTTGTTTTTCCCTTAACCTTTGGTGGATTCCAATTGGTGACGAGTGTTTATCCCTCTCTTTGTTGGATCCCTTACACTTTAAGTGTGTTACCTTAGTTTATACTCTTGTTATCTATTTTTCTTTGATTATCCTATGTCAATTTTGTGTAAGAGCTTTAGTAGTGATGGCCAACCGTCATCGTGTCTCGAATGTTGATGCACCCGTATGTGAAAGATACTTGCATGGTATTAGAATGGATGATTTAAGGAGGAAAGTTCAACAACTCCAAAAGGTGTGATATGCTTCGAAGCTCAGGATCATGATGATCTATGTCATGGTTCGGATAATGAATTATCGTATGTAAGATTGTAATGAGGGGTTAGTTGTTATAACCCTATTATGTATAAAATGACCCGATAGGGAGGAGTGAGCAAGTGAGTCCCCTAGATGATATATTTTTGGGAGAATAGATTATCTTGTGATGTACTAGTAGAGAGATATGACTTTGTTTTGAACGTAAAAATTGATAAAATGTGTTGGAAAGTAACGGTAAAGCTATTATTTTATGGTTGTGCTAGATCTATGTATATGTAATGTTCTAGTTATGGAAGAGCCTAGTGTATGGCAATGTTTTGTTAAGATGTGAGGAATTCTTGTTACTGAAGAGATTCAGAGTTTAGTGGATTATTGTTGAGCGGGGGATTTAGCTCATAGTTATTCTAGTTTTGAGAACTATATGTTAGTAAGAGTATGGTAATTATTAATACCTTGTGTCTTAGGCATAAGGTATTTTATTTAGGTGTCGAAAGACATAAACTGTTTTTAACATATACTATTTTCAAAATAAAATTTTTATAGGCTTTCAGGCAATATAAAAAATGATTTGAAAATATTTTCCTTAAACTCTAGTCCTGATCTAACTAACCTCAATCCCCAACAGAGCTATATAGTAGTGTATTGGGAGGGTTCCTTTTTTGGATTTCGCTTGCGAGACCTCCCCTGCATGAAAGTAGCGATTGCCAGGAATTGAGAGGAGTTACATCTTTGGACATTTCAAAATTTTATATAATTAGTCTGTTAATATGGAGTAATTTATTTCGAGTTATTTTACGATTTTGGGCTAAGTGAAGCCGAGTTATGCTTATATGAGTAGATCTCGAGTACAGGGTGTATGGGCGCCCTAGTTGGAAGATTTGGTTTTATAAATTAAAGCGATTCACCATGAGAAGTGGGAGGAATAGGTATAGTGATTGTGAGGATAGGTGTCGTAGGAACTAGTTCAAGTTTGGAGTATCAGGCTTAGCTTAAATTTCTAGGATGAAATTCTTGTAAATGGGGAAGTCTATAATACCCCGTGATTTTTGGGACTGATAATATAATTATTTTGGGAGAAATAATATTTAATTTTATTGGAGAACAATTAAATTGGCAATTGAGGTCAAAATTTGGGGATGTTAGAAAGTATTTCGAATGGCGATTATGAGTGTGTGGTTGATCTCGGAAGGGTCGAGATAGTCGAACTGACTATACTTGGGTCTTATTTGGGTTTCGGAATATATTAAGTTCGTTTACCTCAAATTAAAGTAACCGAGTCATTTAAAGTGTGTATTATCATTTAAAGTTGGGTATTTTGGAGATAAGGCTTAAAAACCTACGGGAGATGAAAATCTCGTTAGAGAGAAAGAGGAAGCCCTAGAGAGAAATAGAGAAGAGAAAAGGAAGAGAGAAAAGAAGAGAAAAAGAAGAAGAGCTTGGGAATTCAGGCAGATCCGCGATTTCGAGGGAGATTCAGACTCTACAACTTTCACGCAAGTGATTAAACTTGCTAAATAATTCTTGTGCATCATTTATTTCATGATTTGTGGATCAAATTGTGGACTTTGGGAAAAATTATTAAAACCTAGACTTTTTAGTTAAATCTTACATTTGGTGTGTATATGATGAATTTGAGGTTGTAAATTAGTTGGGTTGAGTTATTTAATGTGTATTAATGTTAGTAATATGATTGGGTTGAAGAATTGTGGTTGAAAGTAGGTATTTTGGAGTTTTTGGAAAGTTAGAATTCATCAAAAATGGAGTTTGGTTGAGGTAACTAGTAAGGTCGGTCGATCGCGTCTAGGAGGCGATCGACCGCACCTCAAGGGAAAAGCCCACTGTCTTCGTTTTTAGGCATAATTGAAAACCATAGTCGATCACGGCTAAGAGGCCGGTCGACCGGGCCTCTGTTTTTGGTCCAAGTTGGGATTTAAAGTTTATCGCCTTTCTTTTGGGTTTATATTCATAGACCTTCTCAATTATTGTATCATAGAGGGTTAAGTGATGATATGAGGGGATTGATGACCTTGGAAAGGTGAGGAGATGTTTGGGGTCTATTTTAGAATGGAATTGAGTGCGTAGTTCCCATCTCATTAAGGAAATGAGAGTCGGATTAGTAGATTATTTGATGTAATGTGGGGTTATATTTAGGTATTGTGAGAGAGTACGAGTTTGAGTTATCCTATCGATTTAGTGGGGAATCCTCTTAGTGTCGAGGTTAATATTTGAGGAATATTGAATGTTGATCGATGTGTATATGGATATAGAGAGTATCCTTAATGTTTGTTGAATTGGGAGATTATTCATAATAATAGAAGTGATGTATGAGTTTCAAGTGATAGACCTTATTGTGTATATAAATGGAAAGTGATGAGGGTTAGCAACGGTTAGTATAACGAGAGTTATATACTAATATATGAGTTTACTTCTTTTATACATACGAGTGTAAAAAAGAGTCTGTATACCGATATGTAGTGATATATAAATACCTTGTGTGATGGTTTGTATTTATGTGATGTGATAGTATATGTATATCTAGTGTGAATGATATATGTATATTTATTGTGTGAGCATACCCTCCAGTGCTATCATGGGAAGTTGCGCGATGTGGGTGAGGCCCCTGGCTTGTAGAGCAGGGTGCGTATAGTCCCCAGATCATAGTCGTCCATTATTATTTGTGTGATTTTATTTGGGGGTGAGAAGTCTTGGGTATGATTCGTTCTCACTTTTCGGTTAGGAACTATGATCGCTTCCCATACGTTGTGATTTATTTTATTACCATGGCGGTGTGATAATAGTCCGCTATATGATAACCTAGGATAAAGTGAGTAATTCCTAGAAGATGATAATATTGTGAAGTATTTTGTATATCCATGTGTGATTGGATTTTGGATATTAATATGTACGCTAAGTGTGTTATGTGTACTTAATTATTGGGATTGAATGCTTGTGCTTTTTAATTAGAGTAATGTTATAGACCTAAATATTTTGGAGCATTATCTTATTTATGTGATTAGAGATTATTGCTCCCCATATGTATTCATAGTAATTATGGGGTATCGAGGGCATAATGGACCTCAACGACCAACATTGTCAAGGAGTAGTGTATAGGATGGGTTCCTTGTTAGGATTTCTCTTACGAGACGCCCCACGCACGAAACGCAGTGCAATGTTAGGAGTGGGGATAAGTTTAGTCCTTAGTACTCAGATTTATATGTTATAGTGAAACGAAGTTTGATGAGAATAAATCGGAGTAATATATTAATTAAGTGGATGATGTTATATGCATCATACACTGAGGGCATAACGAATCTCGACAATCAATAGTGTTAATGAGTAGTGTATCGGGGGATTCCTTGTTTGGATTTCGCTTGCGAGACGTCCCACGCATGAAACACAAGGCACTGTTGGGAGTTGGGAGAAGTTTAGTCATATATATCATAAGTAATTTGGGGTTATATGCATCGTGCATTAAGGGCATAATGAATCTCGATAATCAACACTGCCAAGGAGTAGTGTAACGGGGTGGTTCCTTATTTGGATTTCGCTTGCAAGACGTCCCATCCACGAAATGCAGTGCAGTATTGAGAATTGGGAGAAGTTTAGTCCTTAGCATTTAGATGCTAATAAATCGTCTATGTCAATAACGAGAATCTGATAAATCCTAATAAGAGAATATGTTTATATATAGTTATAAGTTAAAATAAGTTTAGACGCATATGTGGGTTATGGTAGAATCGGAGGTCGGTGGTTATATTTTTTATGAAGGTTTACACGAGTGTGGATTTGGCGTAGGTTAGATTGAATTTCCCTTAAATAGTGTTGGGAAGTTATTTTGAGGATCATGTGCATACGTTTAGGTGCGCACTTTAGTTGAGAGGTGAGTTGGATTTTCTGGAGAGTGAGACTCCACTTTAATCATGTTATGGTGCATTTATAATTACTATGCATTTTAATGCACTTGCTAAAATGTTTTCACACCACGGGTTCTGACCCATTTATATTTTCCTCTTGATGTATATATTGTATTCTTTTAGGTGTTCCTCCGCAAGGACGCCATTGATGTTATCTATCCAATGTATTCGTGGAGTTGTGGCAGTAGCGGACTGTCGCGGGATTTGGATATAGCCGTTTCCTATCTTTGTGTATATAGATTAGGATTCAGTTTGTATATCGGGTTTACACCCAAGAGTTGTAGTTGTAAAATTTTGTATATATTTCTTCTTATAGGACTGTTGTATTGTGTCTATGACCCGACAGTATATTCGGGTTTTTCCTTTGTGTATTTCGTGTACTTTAGTACTATCATCTTTTATCCTTGCATGTGTGTAGTCTTTATCATATTCAGTAGTTGTTATGTTGTTGGTTAGTTTTTGCTTTGTATGTTTTAAAAAAAATTGGCACCCTCTTTTTGTAGTAATGGGTTGTTAGCTGTGTTTATTTTAGTATCGTCAGTTGATGCTGAGAATAATCCACTTGAGATTCCTGATTTATTTTAGTATAGGGATAGCCACCCGTTATTATTTTAAGCGGGGTGTCACAACGAGGAGTATTAAATTTGGGTTTATGAGTTAAACCCCACCCTTATGACTTATCTAACTATGTGGACTATGATGCCTATTTGGCTACGTAGGCATCCCAAGCCAGTTCTTGGATTCGAGTCCTATTTTCCCCATTTTATGATTTTGTACTATCTTGTACTTATTTTGTGAGTCATGAACTCCTATATATTTCTGTCTTTTTGACTTGCCATTCTATTTTCTATAGCGACTCGTGATTCGATGGATACTCACATTATATGTTTGTATCACTTTTGGATATGCTCTTAAGGATGATTCCGCTCCGTCTTTCCTTTGCCACGAGTCAGATGATTTCCTTCTTCCTTTATTTACATTACGCATGTACACACACATCACGCTTTGGAGAAAAAGAGAATATTAACATAAGCGCATGAGAGACAGAAAGGTCAGAATAGGTTCATAACACCGTTTCAGTCTATAACTTAGTTTTTGGACCCTCGATTCATTTAGTTTCGTATGCATTAGTATGACCTTGATGCCATTCTCTCGAGACAGCTACATTTCTTTTGCTTATTTTGAGAAAAATATATTGGTGACTCTTTTCCTTTATTTATTCCCTTTCGATGATGATTGATTTTATATCAGAGGCAACCCACATAGATATCAGCACGAGTGGCAAAAATAGGACCCCCATATCCTCGAATCACCCGCACGTGCATAGCGGGAAGATAGGGAGACAATCCTCTTCCAAGGGTTGTCCCCCCCTCTCTTCCCGATTTTGAGGTTGGGCCCGTATTGGAGGAATCCGACTTGGATCGCTGTTGTGGAGACTCGGCTGAGGTCTTTTTATAGGACTATACTCTATTTTCACATGGGTGTTATTTCTTTGTTCTTCTACTTTTCTACATGTGTATATACGCTTCAATTTATATATTCTCTTTACTTCTATCCTTACATATATATATATATATATATATATATATATATATATATATATATATATATATATGTATATATACACACTACACCAAATCTGCACTATTGTCAAGGTCATTGACCCTGACAAATCACCCTTGTCAAGGTCAATGACCGTGACATTTCGAGGCGAGACAAATTTTTTTGTCTCGGTCATGTCACGGTCATTGACCTTGACACAAAACTCGCGTTTTGTGTCACGGTCGTGTCGCGGTCAATGACCGTGACACGTTTGTCACGATTATAAACCGTGACAAAGCCGTGACCCCTTTTTAAAAAAAAATTCACGGTCATTGACCGTGACAACTTTGTGTCACGGACGTGTCACGGTCAATGACCGTGACAATTCTGGGCAGAATTTAAAAAAAATCTGCTGGGCAGTATGGCCACTGCCACTGCCCAGCAGTATATTTGTACCTATTATAGTAACGTCGTACCTGTTCCAAACATCATATATCCAAACAAACTAAAGATAATGCAAATATATATTCATGACGATATAATCCAAATATTCAAAATAGAAATAATATACATGACGATATAATCCAAATACAATTAAAATGGACAAACTTAAAAATAATGTTACTACATGTCTTGGGTAAAACTGAGGAGGTGAGTAGGCCACACGACATACGAATTGACGCACCCACTAATATACGTCGTGCCGCATTGTTCGCGCAACCACAATAGGGAGTTCTCCTTCCCGGGTATGACATGCGTGACGAGCACCCTGGACTCCATCTCTTGAAGCACACGTCTATGGACTATTCCACCCTCGACGATATTCGAGTCCCTCAACCCCCGCCCTATCCGCTGGCCATCAAATACGTCCAATATGAACACGCTCGGCCAACCAAGTGTCGACAATGATCTGTTGAAGGGCGCCAAATAGGGAAGTGGATCATCGAAGTACGAACGTGTCGGTGATGAAGCAGCGAGGTCCACATCCTCGTCATCCTGCGCCTCTTCCTCCCGCACCTCCTCCTCCACCGCCTTCTCCTTCCCTTTCCCTCTACGGTCTCCGCCCAACGTACGCTTCATGAATGCATACATATCTTGGACCGTCGCCTCCAAACGGGACAGCTTCGCGTCATGTGAATCCACCGTTCGAGCCAACCCGGTGTCGCTCGTCTCCAATCCGATGATCCTAGATTTGGCCACCCGCGAGCTCACTCCCCTTGCCCTCCCCTTGCGATCAGAGCCAAGCTCTTGGCTGAGTGCGTCTGTGGACAAAGATGCCTTGTCGGCATCAGACTGCGACTCATGCACTTCCTTAAGCTTTGCCTGAAACGACAAAAAGCACATGATTAGTAAAATAAGTAAACTAAAAAATTATAACGTAATTAACAAAAATTAAACTATCGGATTACTTACAATCGTGGCCGCGACGCTCGAGGACACCTCCTTGTATTTCCCCTTCTTCGTCCGAAGAGCCACATAAGTATCGAGCCTATGTGGCTTACCCCTGGCCCACTCCCTACCCCCTGAAATAAAATAAAGTAAAGTAAAATTAGTATCGGCCCCGCAAAGTAAAATAATGAATAATAATATATTTTTGTAGTTATAGATAAATTAAATCTTACGTGCATCCTATGCTCCACCTCGGCGTAAGAGGTCCGGCCGGAGTAGTGCACGTCCGTCTTTTTTGCCCGATTTTCCCTCCCCGATTGGCGAGATGCCAATTGTCGATCCTCGATCTCATTGTCAATGAACTTTTGCCATTGTGCCAATGATATCGGCTCCTTGGGCGGGACGGATCCGCGCCATTGTATAATGGACTCTCGTGTTTTCCCAAAGTACCGTGTCCGCATATTTTTCTTCCACGTCTTGTGTTGCTCCCTCAACTGCTCCAAGACGGAATCGCGTAGCTTTGGATCCAAGTTGAATTTTTCCTGTCCAACAAATAAAATGTTAGTTGCGAATAAATATAAATATAAATATAAATATAAATATAAATATAAATATAAATATAAATATAAATATAAATATAAATATAAAATTGAAATTGAAAATGAAATTGAAATTGAAATTGAAATATTCATATAAATATAAATATAAATATAAATATAAATATAAATATAAATATATTACCTGTAGTGCCGCCCAAACAGCTAACTTGAGCTCATATGGCACCTCCTTCCAACTCATAAACCCCGGGCCGATGACCGTCTTTAGCAGCTCGAGGGATCTCGCTAATAGCTCCGACTTGTTCTTGACGGTAATCCCAAATTTTCCATATTTGGGGAGCCTAGGGGCCGAGGAGCCCTCGTCGCCTCCGCTACCACCGAGCCCAGACGACATCATCATAAACAACATCATCATCTTCGCCTTAATATCTGAAGGAGACATTTTTGCTGTAAAAAAATGTTATTAGTACAGATAAAAAAAAATGTTAATAGTACACATACACACACCCCTACCCCACCCCCACCACACACACGCACACGCACATGTCATGCCACTTTTAAAACTAACCAACCTAACATTTCATCAATTAAACTAACAATTAAAGTATATAATTATTAATTTACTAATTTACAATGAGGGACAATCCTACTTTCATATGAAATTGGCATTAATTATTAATTTACTTTCATCTAAAACTATACAATTAAAATTACAATTAAAGCTATACAATTTCTTAATTAAAGATATACAATTGTTAAAATTGCCCCTCCACACCCCAGCCGCACCCCCACTACACCCCTTGCCCGCCTCCCCCCGCCACCCCACCCCTTCCCTCCACCACACCCCACCCCCACTACCCCCGTCCCCCACCACACCCCACCCCCACTACCCCCCTCCCCCACCACACACCACCATACACACACATATACACATACCCCATCCCCTCCCCCTCCCCCCGCCACGCACACACGCACACACACACACACACCCCACCCCCATCATATCATAAAGGGATAAATCCATCCAAGTACAAAGATTCTACAAATTAAAGTGAGAATTAAATTTAAGACTTTCTAACAACATGCATGTGTATGGATTCTACATAGTTGGGCACGAAAGTAACTAATGATATTCCTAAAAACATACAATTGGCAACATTTTGTGAATTTACTAAACTTTATATAATATTATCAAATTCTGTTAAGAAATTATCCAATTGGCAACATTTTTGAATGAAATATTTATTTTGAATGAAAATATCAATTATTATCCAATTATTATCCAACTATTATCAATTATTTATTTTGAATGAAAATAAATTGTTATCCAATATTTTTGGGAGCGATTTTTTATTTTGGATTTCCTTTCATATTTAAACAATCACACCATAGGAGTCATTCTTCTCCCTCAAAATTCCAAAAAAGTGAACCTAAAGAAATCATCCACAATCACAAAACAATATCACTTGCCTCTTAAAATCTTAGTTTATAGGGACCCTTAAGATCAATATGTACTAACTCTAAAGTCTTAGAAGAATTTATCTTATTTAGTTTCTTGTGGGGACTTTTCATTTTTTTCCTTTTTAACATATTCCACAAAACTTGGTATCTGGTTTTCCTAACTTAGGTAAAACCTCTAACTCGTTCCTTTCTAGATAATCTATCCAAATATCTATAGTTGATGTGTCCCAATCTTGTAAGACATAAGTCAATGGCTTCAATTTTTGCACTATATATATATCAATGGCTTCAAATGCCACATTGCAATTTTTGCACTATATATATCAATTTTTGCACTATATATATTAATTTTTGCACTATATATATCAATGGCTTTAATTTTTGCACTATATATATCAATGGCTTCAATCTTGTAAGACATAAGTCAATAACTTCAAATATCTATAGTTGATGTGTCCCAATCTTGTAAGACATAACTTAGGTAAAACCTCTAACTCGTTCCTTTCTAGATAATCTTGTAACACACAAACTTCACATCATTTGTGAAAAGATATCGATTCTTTTTGCACTATCACACACAAACTTCACATCATTAATACCACATTGCAAGTATAATTTTCTTTTCTAATTTACATATATATACACACATACACACATATATATATATACACATACACACATATATATACACACAAACATATATATAAATGGAAGAGAGAGAGAGAGAGAGAGAGAGAGAGAAAATCGACCTGAAAGTAGAGAGAGAGAGAGCAGCGTCGAGAGAGAGAGAGCAGCGTCGAGAGAGAGAGAGAGGGAGGGAACGAAGGAAGGGAGAAAAGAAGGGGGAAAGGGTTTTTGCTGTAAACATTATCACGGTCGTGTCAAGGTCATTGATCGTGACAAGTATTTAAAGAATTGTCACGGTCATTGACCGTGACAAGTCCGTGACAAGTAAATTTGTCACGGCCTTGTCACGGTCAATGACCGTGATAATTCTTTGTCACGGTCGTGTCAAGGTCAATGACCGTGACATAAAACGCATGTTTTTTGTCACGGTTAATGACCTTGACAAGGGTGGCCGGCTGAAAGGTGATAATTTGACCATTTTGGTGTAGTGATATATATATATATATATATATATATATATCATTCTTATGATGATGATTATCTGTACCATGCTCTTTTCTCATGTATATCATCTTCTTATCGCATGCTTCACTTTTCACTCACTTATATCTATTCACCATCCTCACTTCACACACTCACACTCGTATATAGTATCACTTTTACTTACATGCTTCACAAACTACTTGTATATTATACATGCTTAGTTTCACTAACACACACCCTCACTTTTTTTTATCACTTGTATATATCTCCTTACTCACTTAAATGTGTTTCACTTTCACTAGAACACTTCCACATTTCTTATATATTCTCATGCTTTTTCACTTACACTATTATCATGCCACTAGTTCACTTTGCATATGTCCCTCACTCACTTGTATATTCACATGATTAACACTCTATATCTATCACCATGTTTTGTATAGTCTCCATGCTCCATGTATATACTTACTAGTTTTGCTTTCCATGATTATCTCATTTATCTCATATTACTTGTATATTCTCTATCATAGTGGTAGTATTCTTATTATTTAGCATACATAAAATTCTCCATAAGATACTAATCCAGACTCATGCATTTTTGCACACTACATCAACTGAGCATGGAAATATTGACCAAATGTGTGTCCCATAGTGGGAGTCATTCTGTAATGGGTATTGAACTTGTGAGGTACAATTAACCTAAGTGATATGATTCCCACATTGCAATGGCCTCATACATTTGACGTATATCAAATGGTTCTCCCACATTGTACCGCTTGACTGAAATCATGACGGGAAGTATATAATAGGAACTCATTTACCTAGGTCTTCCCATTCCGTCATCTTGCTTATGTTATTCATGTAGCATTCAGACCGAATGACTTTATGAAATCACGTCGATACTTCCACATATTATGGGTAATGGAGGAGACATCTCTATTTTCCCCAAGGGAACATTTAGAATTACCACTAATTCGAGTATATCGAATTGGCTTTCACATATACCATCCCCATGAGGTATATCATGAGGAAATTCATGTGCACTAAGGTATATCAAATGGCTTGTCCACACATACAGATGAATGATTGTCTTTATAGGAAAAAAGGTATATCGTAGAAGTCATGCCAAGGGGGTAACCCTTCCACTAACCCACCAAATACATTACCCTCATATACGAGTCTACCCTAGGATACTCATATCCAGTTTGCCAATTACAATGAGAAACTCTGCAGATATTTTGGGGTGCCATACGCCTGAATTTTTTTGTTATTTCTTTAATTTTTTTTAAATAGGTCCCTGTCCATGATCCTGAAAACAAGTTCAACCATATCTTGCATCTTACACCCTATCTCTTCCCCAGGCTCGAGTCCTGTCTAACATTTTCCCTGCATTTTAGGCAACCATAATACAAGTGGAACCTAATAATAATAATAATCATATTGATGATTTTTCATTTTCCCTCCTTTCAAAAAAATACCAAAAACTTATCTTCCTCATTTTCAAAATAAAATACCAAAAATACACATTTTGCTTAAATAATAAATTAAAATCATTTTTCCTCTCGGGTTGATTGCATACCCAGATTTTGGTCTGGCTCCTTATTGGCTCTAGTCTTCCATAAAACCACCCCAAAACTCTATATTTTCCTATGCTGCTTCCACTAAGTTTGAGATCTACCTATGCAAGTTATTCATGGAGAACATAAACCAGGCTGCAAATGTTCAACCAGATCTGATGACCATCCTATCCCATCTCATTACCAAAATTAATAACATCCAAGCCGAAGTTCATGAGATGAAATAAGACTAGGTCCAGACTCTCGAGCCCATAGACCCAAAATCATCTTTCCTCCTGCCATAAGTCCACCTGCTCCTGAGCCAATTCAGTTCCTAGAATAATATTAACGTTTCTCGTGGGCCCCACCTACAAATGGACCACCACTAGCTCAATTACTGGTTTCAAATCTTTATAAACCCGGGGGTAATCTGCTAGTACCCATGGATTCTAAGGAAAAAGAACTGCAAAAGGTCAAGGAAGACCATAAGTTGCTGTCAAATAAATTCGACCAAGTCAAGATCTCGGTGAATTATATGGACTACACTCACATGTCCCCTATCTTATAGCCACACTACCAGAGAAATTCAAGATGCCAGACACTCAAAAATTCAGAGGTAACAGACCCCCGAATGTACATCTATGCAGCTATCACTGAGCCATGACCCTCCTCGGAGATTTAAAGGAGATAATGGCCTCAATGTTTTAACAAACCCTGAAAGAAAGTAACCTCAGGTGGTTCTTGTCTCCCGAGGAATCCCGAATCCACAATTGGGAGGACGCGACCAAAGAATTCATGTCACAGTACGAGTACAATGAGCAATTAGAAGTTACACGTATAGACCTAGAGCTATTCAAGAATAATTTGAGAGAGTCAATTCGTAGCTTCAATGGAAGATGCTACTATGACCAATAAGCCATTAAAAGAAGAGCAAGTGAGTATAGTGAGGAAAAACTTCTTTCCTCATATCCGAGTTTCGATGGGAGGACAATACTATCCACACTTTAAAGACCTTTGGGAGGCTGGTGTGGAGATTGAAAAAGGGGTTGCTAGTCACAAATTGGAATCTGAACCGAAAATGCTGACCGAATAATTTACGACAAAGAAGTATAATAAGTTAGATAGTTCCTCGGTCTCGACAATCATTAATAAATCCAAACCTGGCACTTATTGGGCACCTGAAAGTCATCCAAACCTAGCTACAGAGGATTATACTAGATTCCATGCTCCACTATCTAAAGTATATGAGAAGAGTACGCTTGCATTCAAATAAGGAATTTATTTAATTAAACACAATTTTTACCACACAAGTCCTAAACATGCATCTATATGTGATTAAATATGATGATGAAACATGCAAGAACACATATATGAGGAAAAATCCCCCAAAGGGGCAAAAACCTTTTATTTTTATAATAATTTTGTAAGAGTACGGCTTACACGGATTACAATGAACATTTATATCACAGAAATACCCTCGGGTGTCGGTTATGTTGTCAGCGACTAGAACTATCCCTTTCCAGTAGGGCAGTAGTGAAGAAGAGAGCGGCTTCCTCACAAATTACTCCAGATGAGTAAATGATCCTCTTGAAGGTTTAAAGATTCACACATATATATGGGAATGATTTTGTGAATCAAAAAGGTTTAGAAAACCTTAAAAAGTGAAGTCTTATTCCGAGGTATTTTCGCAGAATTTTGAGATTGCAGAAAGACTTGAAAAACGTGTAGAAGGAGATCATATATTTATACAAAAATCGAGGTGGTGGCTCATTCGAACGAGATAGCCATGTCGCTCGAATGAAGGACAGAAGTCGTTTGAACGATATCGCGCGACATGCCTATCTCGCGCGAACGACTTTCAAAGTCGTTTGAGTGATCTCGTCAATCGAGGCAATTCGCTTCTACACTTGGAAAAATTCTGCTTTTGATAAAAAATAAAACCATACGTCAAAAATAATTTTCAAAAACATTTCCCAAATATTTAAAGCTCCAACAAAACATATTACTGATAGAGCGTAGTAGAGTAGTGGGAATGAGCTGAGCAGCACGTTGCATGTAGCATGATGCACGTGAAGAAAGTGGATGCATTGAATTCGGATAAAGGCCGTCGAGGATGATCGTGTTGACGTGCCGAATGTAGCGGTATCAGACATATGAACTGTGATCTAGGAGAAAATAGAAATTTCCTAGAATCTACCCCGAACATTTATAAAATTATGTCCTTACAAATCTCCCCCTATGTCTATCCCGGTACATACATAAAAAATCCGAATTATGCAATCAAATGACATACAAGATAATATCCCCATTAAACCCTCAAACTGAGAATACTAAATGACATATCTTCCAAAACATCAGCTCTCTGGTACCTTCCAAAGCTTTTCTCATCAGGGTGTGTAATCAAATAATGAGCAATGATGTACCTACACACATGAGATAAAGCAAACACCCGTGATAAGCAACAGATTGAAATATAATGATATACAAAAATTAATGATCAATTAAGCTTAAGCAAATCATTCATGCATCAACCAAACCCTAAAATAATTTTCCCCCATAATTCTTCTCTCCCTTTTTATGATGTCCCCAAATAGACAGATATGAGAAGCAGAAATGAATGCACATGGAGAATGACACACGGGAATAAACTGCTATTTTTGTATTTTTCAAAATTTTTCACAGATAGTATAAAATAAAGAATCACACCATGAAAGATCACAAAAACAACCAAGTCAATGATAGCGAAAATGAAGGGGTATGATCAAATTCGATAGGAGAATCAATGCATACAAACATGACATATGTGCACGATGAATATCGGATACTCCTAACGAATGAACTCAAAGTCTTCCTTTGGTGAAAAAAATGGTAATATGAGACATTGACTCAATCAAATCAACAAATCAAAGCTCAAAGTGATTTCCACACCAATAACGTCCAAAACTATTTCATGCTTTTTCAGGACTTTCAAGGAAGTGCAAACCCGTTTATATTCTCCAACCAAACTCCCTCAGATTTTAATTTTGAATAGAGGCTTTCTAAATTCTCAAACTTTGGAGAATTGATGGTGAAACCTAATGGCCCATATTTGGCATGAGTTGCTTTTTATTGCCTTTACATTTTTTCGGGGCTCTTTTAACCTCTTTGGACCTCGAATAATAAAATTCCTCCATTTTTTAGGTCCTTTTGAACGGTGGCTTTTGCGCAAAGAATAGATAATTACCTTCCACATACCCTCCCCGTTCTTAAACAAACATTCAGTCTCACAAAAACGGTTTTTACATGCATTCCAATCTTGTTAAGTTTTATCGCATATTGTTAGTTGTATAGACAGAATTGAGATGGAAACACTCAAGCCAACATGTGATAGACAAGTACAATAATCAAATAAAGTCGTGCATGTGTTCAATAAAGGAGATAGGAGTCAAACATGTAGACAAGATATCACGAATCACATCTCAAAGACTCCGAGCAGTGTAAAGCACATGGATGAAATGATGTAGCGTCTCAAATCTCTATCAAACAGTCACATGAAAAGATGGAATGAAATTGTGACTAGCTATCTTAAATGTCCATCCATAAAAGGTGCATAAAAATACAAAAATCTTTTTGGGCTTTTCTAAAAATTTTATATATAAAGAAAATCATTTTGGATTTTTCAAAAGAATAAATAAATAGCTGTACAACAAAGCAAAAATACATATAAAACAAACTAGTAATAGGAAGCATATGATATGAACATGAAAAAGCATCCTATCTTAGATATAGACCAACCCCTCAGTCAACTGTGAAAATCCCCAAAGACTTCCTAAGACTCTCAAATTTAAGGGCATCTAAAGGTTTCGTGAAAATATCGGCTAACTAGCGGTTGGTGGGAACAAAACTCAGGGATACGACTTTCTCCTCAACTAACTATCGTATAAAGTGCTCACGTATCCTGATGTGCTTTGTGCGCGAATGCTGGACTGGATTATGGGATATGTGTATCGCGCTTGTGTTATCACAGGAAATGGTCATGGTGTCCTGTGAAATCCCATAATCCTCCAGTATTTGCTTCATCCACAAGAGTTGCGTGCAACAACTCCTGGCGGCTATGTACTCAGCCTCCGCAGTGGACAAAGAGATGGAATTTTGCTTCTTGCTCAGCCAGGAGACAAGAGCATAACCAAAATAGAAACACCCACCAGAAGTGCTCCTATAACCATCTACATACCCGACCCAATCGGCATCTGAATAGGCGGACAAACGGTCATCTGTATCAAAGGAATACCAAATATCGTATGAGAGAGTCCCACTCACGTATTTAATAATACGTTATAGAGCAAGTAAATGTGACTCTTTCGGGGATGCCTGATATCGCACACAGAATCCAACACTAAAGTCTATGTCAGGACGACTGGCAGTCAAGTAGAGAAGACTACCTATTATACTCCGATATAAGGTTTGCTCTACGTCCTTGCCTGAAGTGTCCTTACTAAGCTTGGTAGTGGTACTCATAGGTGTACGTGCATGCTTAGCGGAGTCTAAACCAAATTTATTCACTAGGTCTCTAGCATACTTGGATTGGGAGATGAACATCCCTTCCTCTAGCTGACGAACCTGGAGACCAAGGAAGAAAGTAATCTCACAAACCATGCTCATCTCAAACTCACTTTTCATCTCGTCTTTAAAGTGATGAGCATGTTAAGAGCACGTGGATCCAAAGACTATGTCGTCCACATAGACCTGGGCAACCAAAATTGCACCGTTATCTCTCCTGATGAATAACGTCATATCAACTCCCCCTCTCTTGAAGCCACGGGATAAGAGATAGGAAGTAAGCCTCTCGTACCAAGCACGGGGTGCTTACTTCAAACCATACAAGGCTTTCCTCAGATAGTAGACGTGCTCCGGGTGATGAGGGTCTTCAAACTCTTTTGGTTGTTCCACGTAAACCTCCTCCTGTAGAATGCCATTTAGAAAGGCACTCTTGATATCCATTTGATATAACTTGAAACGCAGATGACATGCGATGGCGAGTAGTAGACGGACGGACTCAAGCCTCGCAACAGGAGCAAATGTCTCCCCAAAGTCTACACCTTCTATCTGTGTGTATCCTTGAGAGACCAACCTAGCCTTGTTTCTGATTATGGTACCATTTTCATCCATTTTATTCTTAAAGATCCATCTGGTACCTATCACATTTGTCTCACTAGGTCGGGGGACATGTTCCCAGATATTATTTTTTTTAAACTGAAGCAACTCATCCTGCATAGCATATATCTAGTGTTCTTCCTTAAGTGCTTCTTTATGATTCTTGGGCTCGACTTTGGACGTGTAGCAAAAATGGCTGACAACGTTCTCTAGCTGAGCACGAGTCTTGACCCCTAGAGTGGGATCACCAACAATGGAAGAAGGGTCATGACTCTTGCGAACCCAAGTGGGTGTGTCCTCTAACACAGGAGTAGGGTCCATAGAGTGTGGGTGAGGTACAAGTAAATCACTGTAAGAAATGTCCTCAACCTCACACCGAAGTTTAGAGTTAATAAATGCCGAAGGTTCGTCATCTTACACGGTGACATTTATTGACTCCATAACCTTAGAGCTCTTCATATTGAAAACTCGGTACGCTGTACTATTCGATGAATATCCCAACAATATTCCCTCGTCGCTTTGGGAGTCAAACTTTCCCAATTGCTCTCTATCCCGTAGGATGTAGAATTTACTCCCAAAAACATGGAAATATGCAAGGTTGGGCTTCTTGCCAGTCCACAACTCATAAGGAGTCTGAAGTGTGTGTGGACGCAGATAAACCCTATTCACCGTGTGGCATGCAGTAGACACTGCCTCCACCCAAAATCTTCTAGAAACTTTACGACCTAGAAGCATAGATCTAGCCATCTTCTGGATCATTCTATTCTTTTTCTCAATAATCCCATTTTGATGAGGAGTCTTCACAGTAGAAAATTCATGTTTGATCCCAAGGCTATCACAATAAGAATCTACCTTTGCTTCCTTAAATTCAGTGACATTGTCACTACGTATCCTGTTAATAGTGACTCCGTGTTGATTCTGCAGGACACGACACTTGGTCGTTAAAAACTCTACAAAATCGGATTTCTCTCTCTAAAAACCTATGATGGAGTATCTGGAGAAATCATCCACCATCACGAGGATATACCTATTACCAACTAGACTCTCGGTATGAGTGGGACCCATAAGATCCATGTGTATAAGCTCAAGAACACGAGAGGTGGTAATGGAATGCAACTTCCTATAGGGACAACGAATTTGTTTTCCCAACTGACAGGGGCCACAAACCGTCGAAGTTGGCCTTACAAGAGATGGTAAGCCACGTACTAGGTCCTTTTTAGCTAAGCGAGTTAGATCTCTAATATTTACATGACCTAGACGTTGGTGCCACAGATCCATAGGAGTGATCGTGGCGCTGTTGCAGACAAGTGAGGATGTGGGCTCAGTCCCATAGAAATTATCCTTTGTCCTCACCCCTTGCACTAAAATTTTACCGGCTGGATTATAGACCTTACAAGCGTCCCGATCAAACTTTACGGCAAAGTTAGCGTCGCACAACCGACTAATGCTGAGAAGGTTTTCTTTCAAACCTTTGATGTACAAAACATTTTCTAGCTTAGGAAATCCAGGTAACTTGACAGTACCATTTCCTATAATGCTAGACTTGCTCCCATCTCCAAAGGTGACTCTGCCATCCTGATAATCCTCAAGAGATGTAAAAAATGAGGCATCACCTGTCATATGTCTGGAGCACCCACTGTCAAAATACCACTGTGAGGTATTATGTGCTTTGAGAGCGACATGAACAACAAAGTACTCTTTATCTTTCTTAGGTACCCAAGAAGAGGTGACCTTTTGTTTGCCTTTGTTGTTGTTGGTTTTAGCTGGAATGTGAAAAGCATTCACTGACGGCAAAGACATCCGTCGAAATTCCTTCATCAAACACTGAGACGTGGCAGCTAAAAACTCAACTCGCTCTCTCAGACTGGCAAAATCATTAGTATGCTGAGGTGGGGGAGTAGTACGTCGTGTCCGACCCATACTATAGCAAAACTCCCTGAGGTGGCCTTTTCTTTTGCAATAAGTACAAAAGAACATAGTCAAAGGCAGACCTTTGTTTGCTTTTCTTGATCGAACTCTCCTTCGAGGTTTTTGACGATGGCTATAAGGAGTCATAGTAAACTCAGGAACTGGTCCGGGTGCAATTTGGGATGTGGAGGCAGCATCATAACCTATTCCCTGCCTATCACCAAAACCTAAAGCGGGGTCGAGGAGCATCTTTCCCATTTTCCCAGATATGTCCTCGATTTGTACCTTGACTTCCCGTGCTCTCTCCAGATCATGAGTAAGCTGGACAACAAGGGCTTAAAGTTTCTTTCGAGTCTCCATGGAGGAATGAAGCTCACTCGTAAGACTAGCCACTTTTTTAGTCAAGTCCCTCTCTCTTTCTCAAAACAACTCTCTCTCTCTCTAAACAGACTTTCTTTCTCAACACAAGCAGACTCTCTCTCTCTCTCTCTCTCTCTCAAGGTGGTGCAGGTGGAGGACTCTCTCTCTCTCTCTCTCTCTCTCTCTCTCTCTCTTTTTCTCTCTTTTCTTAAATCTTCCTCTAAGCCGGTGATCTTAAGAACTAACGAATATAACTCAGCCTAGGCGCGTTGAATATCACTCTCGGTCTCACTGGTGTCATCCTCCCCCTCACTCACATCACTCTCACTATCGAGGTGTCCCTGTGATGCATCGTCCTCATCGTCATAAGGGAAACTAGAAGTGCTCATATGACTAGCCATGAATGCGGTGATGTCACACTCATGCGGTGACTCGACTCCAGAATCCATCGACTTGACCTCACTGTCGTCACTAAGGGTAGCATTAAGGACAACTTTGCCATTTTCTCTGTTCATCCTAGTAGCACACTCAAAAGCTCTATGACCCCTACCGTCGCACTCAAAGCATCTCTCACTTTCTTTCTTAGGAGGATCTTTAAAATCTTTTTCATTTTTCTTTTCAAACTTATTTTTCTCAAATTTCTTTTTATCTTTAAAATTACCATTTTTTCTTGAATTTGAGAATCCTCTTGAAATTTTTTGCAAAAAGAGCCAAATCATCTAAATCAAAATCACACTCAGAATCAGACGAATATGTCTCTCTTTTTCTAGTTGACTCTCCCATCTTTCTAGTCGACCCCTCACTCTTTCTCTCTTGGGCATTAAGTGCAATTCCATTATCTTTAGATCTAGCAGTTTTAGAGAACATATCAATTTCATATGTTTGCAAGTCTCCTACAAGTTCTTCCAATTTTAGCGTATTTAAATTACCCATAAAATTTAGCACAGTGACTTTAGGGATAAAACGCTTAGGCAGAGAGCGAAGAATCTTTTTAACAACTCTAACATTAGGAATATGTTCACGAAGATTAAAGCTAGTATTAACAATGTCAGAAAGCCTAGCATAAAAATCATCACAACATTCAGTCTCATGCATGGTGATGGTTTCAAATTGAGTTGTCAAATTTTGAAATTTAGACTCTTTCACAGCATTAGTTCCTTCATGGGTGAGTTGTAAAACATCCCAAGCCTCTTTTGACATGGTTCACGCCATTATGCGTTTGAACTCATCAGGTGTGACAAACCTAGAAATATCACTTAGACCCTTAGAATTGAATGATGACCATTTAAATTCTTCTTCAGTCCACGAAGTAACATGTTTTAAATTGATCACATTATCAACAGTGACGGAGGGAGGTGTCCACCCTCTTTCAACCAAAATCCAGACACGTTCATCAATGTCCTTTAATGCAGATCTCATGCGGGCTTTCCAATATGAATAGTTTGTCCCGCAAAAACTGGCATTTTATTATATAACTTCTCCATTATGAACACACTCGTTTTCAAAAGTTAATTTTTCAGAAAATTGATATCTTAGAAAAATTTTGCGGAAAATTACACGGTAAATTTGTGTAACTAGCTCTGATACCAATTTGAGAAGAGTGTGCTTGCGTTCAAATATGGAAGTTATTTAATTAAACACAGTTTTTCCACACAAGTCCTAGACATGCATCTATATGTGATTAAATACGATGATGAAACATGCAAGAACACATATATGAGGAAAAATCCCCCAAAGGGGAAAAACCTTTTATTTCCACAATAATTTTGTAAGAGTATGGCTTACACGGATTACAATGAAAATATATGACACAGAAATACCCTCGGGTGTCGGTTCTGTTGTCAGCGGCTGGAACTATCCCCTTCCAGTAGGGCAGTAGTGAAGAAGAGAGCGGCTTCCTCACAAATTACTCCAGATGAGTAAATGATCCTCTTGAAGGTTTAAAGATTCACACACATATATAGGAATGATTTTATGAATCAAAAAGGTTTAGAAAACCTTAAAAAGTGAAGTCTTATTTTGGGGTGTTTTCGCAGAATTTTGAGATTGCAGAAAGACTTGAAAGACATGTAAAAGGAGATCAGATATTTATACAAAAATCAAGGCGGTGGCTCATTCGAACGAGATAGCCATGTCGCTCGAACGAAGGACAGAAGTCGTTCGAACAATATCGCACGACATGCCTATCTCGCGCGAACGACTTTCAATTTCATTTAAGCGATCTCGTCGATCGAGGCAATTCGCTTCTACGATTAGAAAAATTCTGCTTTTGATAAAAATAAAACCAGACTTCAAAAATAATTTTCAAAAACATTTCCCAAATATTTATGCAAATATTTAAAGCTCCAACAAAACATATTACTGATAGAGCGTAGTGGAGTAGTGGGAATGAGCTGAGCAGCACGTTGCATGTAGCATGATGCACGTGAAGAAAGTGGATGCATTGAATTCGGATAAAGGCAGTCGAGGATGATCATGTTGACGTGCCGAATGTAGCGATATCAGAAATATGAACTGTGATATAGGAGAAAACATAAATTTCCTAAAATCTACCTCGGACATTTATAAAATTATATCCTTACAGTATACCATGCCTTGCTTTCTTGAAACCTCATCAAGTTAATAGAACCCCGATCGAATCCAAATCCACTTCCTAAGAACTTCAAACATGACGTTCACTGTGATTTTCACTAGATCACAAGACATATCACTAACTAGTGTTTCCACCTCAAAAAATGTGATGTGGGTGTAACAACCCGTCCTTTTGGAGACAATTAAATTCCAAAATTGAAGTATAAATTGCAATTTGGAGATTTTCCTGGAATAGTGATTTTTGGGATTTTCGAGGATTAAATGATTTTCGATGGATGTTGTAATTATTTTTGGGATTAAATAGGTCGGAATATTTTAATTATATACCGCAGTTGAGTAAAGCGACACGAGGTGAGATTTAAATGGGAAATACCCGCATTAAGATATGTTGGGTTGAAATAGTGAGTTGCAGTCAAGTACCTCAGATGTGAATTTCGACTGTGCCATGAGTCTCAAAATGGCCGAGATAGTCGGAAAAGAGTGTCCGATTGTCGAAAATGAGTTTCGGGAAATTTTGGAGTTAAATAGGCTCGTAATTGAGTGAATGAGTCGTTTTTGGGTTTTAAGGGGGTTAAACCCTTTTCTCTATATATAAAGAGGGAGAGAGGGAGAAAAAGAGAAGGAAAAGAAAGAGAAGAGAGGAAAGAGAGAGAGGAGGAAGAAAAGAGGAAGAAAAGGGTAGATTCCGGCCAACCTCCGCGGGATTTGACTTGAGGTCGTCGGATTTTATCAACGAGGCAAGTGTTTACTTGCTTTATTTAAATTTTTGCTTAAATATCTCATACCGTAGTTTGGTATAATCAAACCCTAAATATTTTTGGTTGGGTTTTCGTGGATAAAACGGGTGTTCGGGAGTTAAAACGAATAAACCCCTAAAATTGGACAATTGGAGAAATTTAGAATTAACCGAAAGAAATTGGTGGTTTAGGGTTCTAGGATGTTTAGAACCCTTTATGTATGTGTTTTTGTTGTTGGTTGAAGTTGTAGGCCGTTGGGTGAGGATATGGAAGCTTTGGAGAAGCTTTAATGGCTGAAACAGCTTCTCAGAGAAGAAGCTTCCCGCCATGACCGATCGATCGATCATGGGGGCTCGATCGATCGACGGCCATGGGTCGATCGATCGATCGACCCCTGCTGAAAGATGGGCAATTTTTCTAGGATGGATTGGATGGGATAGATTCCAATTCATATTACTTTGGGGTTAGCTAAGGGATAAAATAAGAAATCCTTTAGGAGTATATAGTCCTCTAATTGAGGGAATCTAGGAGGGCAAGGTGAGGGTTTTAATGTATAACCCTTAGGTTATATTTTCAAGGAAAAATAGAGAATTGGTAGAATTTAAAGTTTTATGGTTCCTAAGTTAGGGTGGGGACCTTTAAGTTATGTTATGGACGGGATGTAGTCCCTGGGGTTTATGGAAATGAAATCCATAACCCATTAAATTAAGGTTGTCCGGGAATGATAAATCCCTAGGATATTTCGGTGGGCATTTAAGCCTGTATGATTACGCGTATAGGAAGCATAATTATAATTGATTGTGGAGTAGTATATTCTCCGAGATAATTAGGAAAATTTGGGGATTTAGTTATATATATTTCACTTAGAGTGAAATTGTATAATTGGAGATATCCAATAAATCCTTAGATGGGATTTAGGTATATATTGGTTTTTAATGTAAGGGAATACTTTGGATTTAGTATCACGCGTATATGAATGCATGATTATGATTCTATGAGAGAATCTTTGGGATTATTGCTCATCGCTAGATGACATTGGCAATTAGGGCCATATATATATATATTCGAGGAGGAATATATGGTATATGTATATACTATGTGATTAAAGTATATATGTATGGTATGATGTAAATGATTTTGAAAAAATAAATGAATATTTTCAAAATGAAAAAGAAATGATTTTTCATAACTAATAAATTATGGTTACACACCTCCCTAAATCGCTATCATAAGGGAAGTTGCGTGCGTATGGTGATGCCCCTAGCTAATGAATGCTGGGTGGATATAGTCCTAGGCCATATGAGCGATTATATTTTTTTGTGCTGGTTAGGAGATTCTGGGTGTGGTCTTGACTATACCGTAGGCATATTACCGCTTCCCGATGTTGGTAGGTTCCCAGGTTGTCTTGTTTGATAGGCCCTGGAAGATGATAGCCATTTAGGGGCGCGTCTAGTGGGGAAACCCGGAGGGGCGGTCTTAGATTTGTTAAAGCGTTTTATGATAATAAAATGGCTTTAAATACATTTCCTGGATGGAAGAAGGGAAATGGGATAATTGTTTTGGCTTTGGATACGTTTCCCGAATGGAAGAAGGGAAATGGAAGCATATGATATGATCAAAGCATTTTTATGATAATAAAAATGACTTTGAATACATTTCCTGGCTATAAGAAGGGAAATGGGATGTTATAAAACGGAAAAGAATTTTTATGATAATAAAACTGGCTTTTAAAAAGTTATATGACGTGTTAAAGCAATTCATGATAATGAATTGGCTTTTAAATATATTTCCTGGATATACGAAGGGAAATAGAAAGTTTTGAAATGAGTATAGAATACACCTCAATCCGGTAGATAGATCCGGATGTGTATTATCAAGTGGTATATAAAGTAAATCTCAGTCCGGGTGATATTATCCGGATATATATGGTAAAACATATATAAAATAAATATTATATGTATATTAATACATTAGTTTTGTACTACGGGCTTATCAGATCTCTACCATTAATCCTGCCAAGTAGTAGTGTATCGGGGGGGTTCTTTATTTGGATTTCGCTTTGCGAGACACCCCACGCACGAACTTAGTGCAATGTTGAGAATGGAGAGAAGTTTAGCGCTTAGTACTCGGGTTGTAGAGGTTTCTAGTAGAGGGGTGGATTAGATCAGTTGGGCGGGGTAGCTTAACTAGAAGGTTAAGTGCGTTAGGTGTGCACTGTTAGAATATAGGTGAGGGGTATCTCATGGGAGTGATACCAAACTTAAATATGAGATAAAACTTTTTTCTAAAAATAAAGCATTTATGCACTTGCTAAATATTTTTTTAAACTCAGGCTCTGACCCGTTTTTCTACTGCTCCTCTCTTGCTATATATTATATATATGTAGGTGTCCAGACACAGGGACACCTGGATGACATTTCTTTCGAGTCAGACGTCAGCAGCAGCAGTTGTGGATGCGTGCAGGTTCTCGATAAACGCTTCCATTCTTGTACTCTAGATAGGAGGTACTGTATAAACATTCGGGCCAATGTTCCAATTGGATTTATTTATTCTTTGAGTACATCATTCGATATGGTTGTAATAATTTTGACCGAGTGTTTGGTTATTTTATTTTATTTCAGTTTCATTTACGCATAAACTGTGTGGATGTTTTAATTGTATTCGTTTAAAAAGAGTAGTTAAGTAAAATTTTGACACCGGCCTAATAGGTTATTAGTAATTAAATGGATTTTTGACAGTGTTGCTAAGAATGATCCATATGAGACTCCTGTTATAATTTGATATAGGAGTGATCACCCGGTATCTTATTAGACGAGGTGTCACAGATGGTATCAGAGCATCACGTTATAGTGTCCTTAGGAATCTGTGCGGACGTACTACGCTTTCAGCGTTGCTCTCTATTTGATATAGAGCCTCAGGATTATGATTGTTGATTTCTCTTGTAAGACTTAGTTCTCCTACCATAGCACCATAACATAAGATTATAGTAAAACCTTTGCGTTCTCATTCTAGGATCGTGTGCCGATTGAGGAAGGGCGACTAAGGAGGGCCGTGAGGAGGACAACAGGAGGCAGGGCTTAGTTGGGGCGATTGGTAGAAGTTGGGGGATGTGGACCGCTGTAGAGGTCACTCCCCTTATGGCAATTGTTAAGGATGTTTGCAACGACTACTAAAGTATAGTAGTTATGAGCATCCAAGTACTTTTATTATAGATAGTGGTACTAAATTTGAATTTCCATGTGCCGATAAGGGTTCAAAAGGGATCTTGCGGATAGTTTTAACCGTGAGTCCCCATTATTCGATAGAAAGGAGAAGAATTTCGTTTCGAAATTTTTGACATAAGGTTCGGCCAGAGGCCGACAATGGATAAAGAGTGATATGGGGAATCGAATTATGTACTGAGGTGAGGCAGGTACAACGAAGTGAGAGTCCTTCAGTGGAATGATGGGCTCATTAGAAAAGTATTGGTAACACTTACGGAGAATGTGTGCATTCGTGGACCCCATTGGTGGACATCCACCCGGGGAATTTATTGAAATAAGGAATTTCCTTTTAACAAAGAAGTTAAGAGGATTAGTAAGATGATTGTAAGGAGCAAGGTTATAGAGTCAGATGGTGTTGACAACTTTATCATGGTCAGGAAGGCCAGGGATGAAAATGGTAATGTGGAGTGTAGAGCCACACGGTTAGTTCTTTCCCGGTAGGAATAAAGGACAAGGTTAGGTTGCCTAAATGGGGAATAGAGTTAAGAAATGTTGGTAAGCGGCGTGACTACATGATGTTGCGGCGCTCGTTGGCCCTAGACTTGTGTGTGTAATTTGAGTTTGTGGTGGTATCGATAACAGTATACATTGCATGCCTATATATTTTTCGCGATAACGGAGTTTTGTTTTCCTTCATTCGCTATATAAAAGCGAGTGTTGATATTTTGAATATATATATATGATGTTACTGCATTTTCGGAGCGATAGCAGGCTAATGATGGCAAGACTATCGTGTTCATGGTTCCTGGAGGGAACAGGTTGTTTTTGCGATATCTCACGTAAATACAGGTTGAGTTCGCCTTTATCGATATGGGTAAATGGAAGCTCAATGAGCAGAGGCTCTATTATTATGATGTGAGTGCGTGGAAACCTTATCTATATGATTTAAGGCTCGCAGACTTGTATTGTTGAGCTGTAAAGTTAAGCTCATTATTGGTTTTCCCGAAGACTGAATATTAGTACGAGCGCTTAGTGGTGTGACTCTTAGTTAGAGATAGGAGTTCAGACCACCTTTTGTTGAAAGGGGATAGGATTTTCCCAGTTGCATGCTCAAAATAACGGACCTCCATGACCGAAGAAGTTAAATAGTAGTGTGTGGAGGGGTTCCTTATTTGGATTTCGCTTTGCAAGACGCTCCACACATGAACCTTAACGGCGTTGGGAGTGAAGAGATGTTATAGGATGCAAGGATGTCGGTTTCGTGGAAAAGTCTTATAGTGTGGATGAACCACTATAGACTTTGAGCCATTTGATGGTAGTATGTTTATGGAAATGTCGTGCAATGGAAAAGCATTGAAATGTTTTCCTCACCGCAAGTATGAAGGTGAGGCAAGGTGAAAGGATTTGATTTGAGGCATATGACTAGGCCTTAATGAAAAGGAAAATTTTGGAGAAGTAATGTTTTGGTTATAATGACCGTAGCATCTCGATAGAGAATAGGCGCCCGATGATAGGATGGAGTAATAGAAATGCGTTCGTAGGTTAGCAAGGTGGGATTTAGGACGTCCCACTGGTGTGCCTTGGGCCGTTACATCTCGATGATCGACGACGTGAGGGAGTAGTGTAACGGGAGGGTTCCTTGTTTAGATTTCGCTCTGCGAGACGTCCCACGCACGAAAACAAGCACATATTGGAAGTTGAGAGAGGCCTTGGGCACTAGGGACATATTTAGGATTTTCATTTTGTGTAGGTAGGGTAATGCTTAGATCGTAGCGTTATTAGGATGTAAGTTCAGTAGAGCTAGAGGCACCGAGGTTAGGAGAATTGCATTTTGTGGGTTAAGAGGACCCATGTGTGAGTATTACACCGAGGAAAGGAGACCCTCATTTAGAAAGAGTGTTACGTGTCGAACGTTCGCAATGTTTGTGCAGATGTGCGCAAGTTAGAAAGGTGTATGGGAACCTTGGTGAGATGGTTTTATATACTGCCTGAAATAGAATGGGCGTAGTATATAAAGTTGAAAATTTATGCCGTGAAGCACTAGAGATTATGGGTGCAATGTGACGCTATTAGAGTCACTTTACGATTGCGGTAGCCGCATAATGTATAGTTGGGAACCATTGGGTTAGTATCGCTCCCCTTAAGGTATTAGATTTTGGAGGGATTCTAGGATTGGCGGTGTAGGTTGTATCTGAATTTCGAGGAAGAAATTCGGTTGTAAGGGGGGGAGTATGTAACAACCCATCCTTTTCGAGACAATTAAATTCCAAAATTGAAGTATAAATTTGAATTTGGAGATTTTCCCGAAATAGTGATTTTTGGGATTTTCGAGGATTAAATGATTTCCGATGGATGTTTTAATTATTTTTGGGATCAAATAGGTCAGAATATTTTAATTATATGTCGCAAGTGAGTAAAGCGACACGAGGTGAGATTTAAATGGGAAAACTCTCATTAAGATATGTTGGGTTGAAATAGTGAGTTGCGATCAAGTACCTCGGATGGGAATTTCGACTGCGCCATGAGTCTCGGAATGGATGAGATAGGCAGAAAAGAGTGTCCGATTGTCGAAAATGAGTTTCGGGGAATTTTGGAGTTAAATAGGCTCGTAATTGAGTAAACGAGTTGTTTTTGGGTTTTAAGGGGGTTAAACCCTTTTCTCTATATATAAAGAGGGAGAGAGGGAGAAAAAGAGAAGGAAAAGAAAGAGAAGAGAGGAAAGAGAGAGAAGAGGAAGAAAAGAGGAAGAAAAGGGTAGATTTCGGCCAACCTCCGCGGGATTCGGCTTGAGGTCGTCGAATTTTATCAACGAGGCAAGTGTTTACTTGCTTTATTTAAATTTTTGCTTAAATATCTCATACCGTAGTTTGGTATAATAAAGCCCTAAAGATTTTCGGTTGGGTTTTCGTGGATAAAACGGGTGTTCGGGAGTTAAAACGAATAAACCCCTAAAATTGGACAATTGGAGAAATTTAGAATTAACCGAAAGAAATTGGTGGTTTAGGGTTCTAGGATGTTTAGAACCCTTTATGTATGTGTTTTTGTTGTTGGTTGAAGTTGTAGGCCGTTGGGTGAGGATATGGAAGCTTGGGAGAAGCTTTAATGGCTGAAACAGCTTCTCGGAGAAGAAGCTTCCCGCCATGACCAATCGATCGATCATGGGGGCTCGATCGATCGACGGCCATGGGTCGATCGATCGACCCCTGCTGAAAGATGGGCAATTTTTCTAGGATGGATTGGATGGGATAGATTCCAATTCATATTACTTTGGGGTTAGCTAAGGGATAAAATAAGAAATCCTTTAGGAGTATATAGTCCTCTAATTGAGGGAATCTAGGAGGGCAAGGTGAGGGTTTTAATGTATAACCCTTAGGTTATATTTTCGAGGAAAAATAGAGAATTGGTAGAATTTAAAGGTTTATGGTTCCTAAGTTAGGGTGGGTACCTTTAAGTGATGTTATGGTAAAGATGTAGTCCCTAGGGTTTATGGAAATGAAATCCATAACCCATTAAATTAAGGTTGTCCGGGAAAGATAAATCCATAGAATATTTCGGTGGGCATTTAGGCCTGTATGATTATGCGTATAGGAAGAATAATTATAATTGATTGTGGAGTAGTATATTCTCCGAGATAATTAGGACAATTTGGGGATATAGTTATATATATTTCACTTAGAGTGAATTGGTATAATTGGAGATATCCAATAAATCCTTAGATGGGATTTAGGTATATATTGGTTTTTAATGTAAGGGAATACTTTGGATTTAGTATCACGCGTATATGAATGTATGATTATGATTCTCTGAGAGAATCTTTGGGATTATTGCTCATCGCTAGATGAGATTGGCAATTAGGGCCATATATATATATATATATATATATATATATATATATATATATATATATATATATATATATATATATTCGAGGAGGAATATATGGTATATGTATATACTATGTGATTAAAGTATATATGTATGGTATGATGTAAATGATTTTGAAAATGTAAATGAATATTTTCAAAAGGAAAAAGAAATGATTTTTCATAACTAATAAATTATTGTTACACACCTCCCTAAATCGCTATCATAAGGGAAGTTGCGTGCGTATGGTGATGCCCCTGACTAATGAATGCTGGGTGGATATAGTCCTAGGCCATATGAGCGATTATATTTTTCTGTGCTGGTTAGGAGATTCTGGGTGTGGTCTTGACTATCCCGTAGGCATATTACCACTTCCCGATGTTGGTAGGTTCCCAGGTTGTCTTGTTGATAGGCCCTGGAAGATGAAAGCCATTTAGGGGCGCGTCCAGTGGGGAAACCTAGAGGGGTGTTCTTAGATTTGTTAAAGCATTTTACAATAATAAAATGGCTTTAAATACATTTCCTGGATGGAAGAAGGGAAATGGGATAATTGTTTTGGCTTCGGATACGTTTCCCGAATGGAAGAAGGGAAATGAAAGCACATGATATGATCAAAGCATTTTTATGATAATAACAATGACTTTGAATACATTTCCTGGATATAAGAAGGGAAATGGGATGTTATAAAACGGAAAAGCATTTTTATGATAATAAAACTGGCTTTTAAAAAGTTATATGACGTGTTAAAGCGATTCATGATAATGAATTGGCTTTTAAATATATTTCCTAGATATACGAAGGGAAATAGAAAGTTTTGAAATGAGTATAGAATACACCTCAGTCCGCTAGATAGATCCGGATGTGTATTATCAAGTGGTATATAAAGTAAATCTCAGTCCAGGAGATATTATCCAGATGTATATGGTAAAACGTATATAAAATAAATATGATATGTATATTATTACATTAGTTTTGTACTACAGGCTTAACGGATCTCTACCATTAACCCTGCCAAGTAGTAGTGTATCGGGGGGTTCCTTGTTTGGATTTCGCTTTGCGAGACACCCCACGCACGAACTTAGCGCAGTGTTGAGAATGGAGAGAAGTTTAGCGCTTAGTACTCGGGTTGTAGAGGTTTCTAGTAGAGGAGTGGATTAGATTATTTAAGAGGGGTAGCTTAACTAGAAGGTTAAGTGCATTAGGTGTGCACTATTAGAAGAGAGGTGAGGGGTATCTCATGGGAGTGCGATACCAAACTTAAATATGAGATAAAAAAAATTTCTAAAAATAAAGCATTTATGCACTTGCTTAATATTTTTCAAACTCGGGCTCTGACCAATTTATCTACTTTTCCTCTCTTGCTATATATTATATATATATATATAGGTGTCCAGACACAGGGACGCCTGGATGACATTTCTTTCGAGTCAGACGTCAGCTGCAGCAGCTTTTGATGCGTGCATGTTCTCGATAGACGCTTCCGTTCTTGTACTCTAGATAGCAGGTACTGTATAAATATTTAGGACAATGGTCCAATTGCATTTATTTATTCTTTGAGTGCAGCATTCGATATGGTTGTAATAATTTTGATCGAGTGTTCGGTTATTTTATTTCATTTCGGTTTCATTTACGCATAAACTGTGTGGATGTTTTAATTGTATTCGTTTAAAAAGAGTAGTTATGTAAAATTTTGACACCGGCCTAATAGGTTATTAGTAATTAAATGGATTTTTGACAGTGATGCTAAGAATGATCCATATGAGACTCCTGTTATAATTTGATATAGGAGTGATCGCCCGGTATCTTATTAGGCGGGGTGTCACAATGGGGTCTCATTAATCGGTGCATTATTGCTCGACTAGCTAGTCCTAAACCTAACACCACTCATAACCCTATCCCAACACATGGAACTGGGGTTAATGCAATCTTTCTAGGAGGAAACACAGACTTTGACCCCTCTACACAAATCGTGCCCATCAAAATATCCAACATGCCTACAATCTCAGCAAAACCCCTCAAGGTTTCCCCATCCTTCCTCTTGCATTCCATGATCTTCTCCGATCAAAATCTGACACTCCTCACTTAAGATTGCATTGTCATTCGTACCCGATTATAAGGGGGGGCATGGAATTACCTACAGTTCTAGACCAGCTCCGAAGGTTTAGGTTGAAATTTCCCACGGTGACGACTATCGTTTGTCAACAGTTTGCTCGTGGGAGCCCAGAAGTGGGCTTCAGAGTCAAATGACTGTGTTATCGCCATAAAATAGTTTAGCTTAGGCGACATCGTACAGACCATGTCAGACGTGTTCCGCCAGAAAGGGGAGATATGCAACATCCATGATTTGCTCATAGTCTTAAAGCTCTAATGAAGTCTTGTCCCTTCATTCCTTCACTTCCTTGTTGAGTGGGGAGACTTGTATGGTGAAGTTGTGGAAGTTATCAACTGTATTGACTACTCTTGGAAAGATGATATCGTTACCATTTCTTTGGGTGTTGATTTAGAGAGCTCAAATTATGAATTAGAAGGTGAAGATTGCCCTTTTTGTGGGTTCCATGAAGCATGAGATGACCCTATTGACAAGAAGATGACACCAAGGCAATAAATATTCTTCGAGGATAATAACTCCTAGGATGAGGAAAAAAATATGAGGTGGAGCCTCTGACTAGCAAAGTGATATAAAGCACTAAAAATCTTGGGGACAGTGATACTAAGGAATCATTCGACCTACATACACTGGGGATGGACCTCTGCATGATCCGCCAAGAGGTCGCATAATCTGACCCATTTGAAAAGGTCACAAGTGATGAAACACCTCTCCATAATTGGCATGCCATTTCGATTCAACTTTCTAAACCCAATCTAAACCCTGCAATCCATTCTCTTCAAAAGATCCTAGAGCCTGTTACTTTCTCTTCTCTCTGATATCATTATAAATAAGACGTCATTTGATGAGGTCCTCAATGTTGTAATTCCTAAAAACTCCTTTAATGAAATAAATAAGGATTATGAGTATTTTACTGTGTCTTAAATTAATTATCTTGATTCTAATCAAAACATTAATGATGATGATTTAGTAAATGAACAATTCTTCACTGGCCTTAATATGGAAAAAAAATAAACAACATAACCTCATTCAAACGAATGATGATGAGACTATTGTTATTAATATTGATTTTAGTAGCCATCTGCACGAGATTAGCATAGGTTTTACCTTTATGAGCATGAACAGATGCAATTCGAAGAGCTTCTGAAAGAGTTTATGGACATCTTCGCATGGTCTTATGACGACATGCCTTGTATCAATCCATAAATATCTCATTAAGAGATCCCCATACTCCTAGAAAGCAAACCTATCAAGAAGAAATTGAGGAAGCTCCAAATAGAATGGTCCCTCAATAATCAAAGAATAAGTGGTGAAATAGTTAAACGTAGGCTTCATTCACATAGTCAAATACCCTACATGGGTTGAAAGCATCGTCCTTGTGCCAAAATTAGGAGGGAAATTCCACATGTGCATCAACTATCGATATCTGAACAAGGCATCCCTGAAGGATGATTACATTATTTTGAATATCAATATGATCGTAAATAACACATCCATCCACTCCCTCAAGTCATTTATCGGTGGGTTTTCCAGTTACAATAAGATAAAAATGCGTCCTTACCACCAAGAAAATACTGCATTCATACCCCCATGGGCAACCTTCTGCTACAAAATTATATTATTTGGGCTCTAGAATTCTGTAGATACACCCAAAGGGATTCTACAACTATCTTGAATGACCTTATCAACAAATAAGTCGAGGTCCATGTGAATGACATGATCACTAAGTCCAAAACTCGAGAAGGCCATATTCCCGCCTTGTGGAAATCCTTCGAGCGATTGGGATAATAACAAATGCAACTCAAGCACAAAAATGTGTTTTCGGCATCACTAAAGGAATGCTCCTTGGGTTCATGGTCAGTAAAAAAAGGGATTGAGGCAGAACCCTCCAAGCTAAATAACCATAATCGAGATGCCACCGCCTTTGAAAAAGAAGTGTGAGGATTCTTGGGTAAATTGCAATACATCAGTCGGTCCATCCCCCAACTGACCTCTATCTGTGAAGCATTTTCAAACTTCTCTGAAAGGACTCAACCAATTTTTGGAATGACAAGAATCCTTTGATCATATCAAATGATACCTCACCCGACCTCCGGTACTCATGCCGCCACAGCTAGGTCTCCCCCTCCTCGTATACTTGACTGTCGCCGATACTCAAACATGGAATTTACTGGCCCAATAAATTAAGAAATATTATATGGAGAGAGCAATCTACTACCTTAGTTGAAATATATTTGGGTATGAAGTAAACTAAGAAGCCTTGGAGAAAGCATATGTCTCCCTAGTCTGGAACATGTAGAAACTATGACACTATATGATTACATTCCCTATCAGACTAATATCCCAAATGAATCCCATAAATTACCTTCTAAAGAAACCTGCCCTGTCTAGTCGAATGGCCCTCTCGTTAATATTGATATATGAGTTCGACATTGTGTACATCACAGAGAAAGCTATGAAAGGGAGAGCCATTTCTGACTACCTTGCCGAACATCCCATGGAAGGGACTGAAGTTTAGGTCTTTGAATTTTTGGACGAAGACATTCTCTGCACATCTAGGAGGATCTCAGGTGGAAGATGTTTTTAGATGGAGCTTCCAACAAGAAAGGGTATGGTATTCGGATACTCCCAATATCTCCCAATGAATCTCACACCCCCATTGCCATTAAACTAGACTTCCCTTGCACAAACAATATGATAGAATACGAGGCATGCACCATAGGGCTCAATATCTCCCTCAAGAAAGGAATCGAGAACATGGACGTCTATGGAGACTCTGCGCATATTGTGAAGCAAATTCTCTGGAAATGGAAAGTCAAATATGAGAAGCTCCTACCCTTCCATGTCCACCTAGATGAGTTTGCCTCTAAATTCAAAGATGTCACCTTCCATTAGCTTCCTTGCTTAAAGAATAGCCTAGCCGACATACTAGTAACCTTATCCTCCATGGTTGACATGTATGAGGGAATAACAATGGCCTCCTTTCTGTTACAGAAACAAGCTACACCCACCCACTGCTACCACATCGAGCTCGTTATCGAGGAAGATGTAGACCTGATAGGATTATGGTACTACGACATTTTGCGCCTTCTTAATCATGGTAGGTATCCCTGAGATACGAATAAGAAAGATCATACGACCCTTCGTAAGCTGGATGCTTGGTACATTATCTGTGACAAAGCAATTTTCAAAAACTTCGATACAACCCACTTACACTGCATAGCAAGGAATGGAATTGAAGAATGATGCAAAAAATCAATATTGGGGAATGAGGGCCCCACATGAATATTCAAATTCTTCCAAGAAGATTACCCATCAAGGATACTAATAGACCACCATGGTCCAAGACTGCACACTTATGTTCGCAGATACTTTAAAGGCCAATAGTTTTCCAACCTTCAGCACTTGCCTCCCCAGGAGTTATATAACATGACCTTTCCTTGCACCTTCTCTACTGGGGGCATAGATATGATATGGAAGGTCATTCCCAAATATTCTAACGGGCATGTATTCATCTTAGTTATCATTAACTACTTCACGGAATGGATTGAATCCGAGTCATAGGAGGCCCTGAAGGCGAGGAAAGTCACCAAGTTCATCAGAAAGAATATCATCTTTCTCTACGTAGTTCCCCATGAGTCGGTGTGAGACAATGGACTCCATTTTGAGTTTGAGGTCACAGAATTAGTCGGTGAGTATGGAATTTATGGGCACATGTCATCTCCCAACCAACCCCAAACCAACAGTGATGTCGAATTTTCTAGCAAGAGCCTGAAAGACATCATCAACAAGATGATTGAAAGCTGTAGAGTCTAGGCCTATCGGATCCCATATTCCCTCTGGGGATATCATACCTCCATCATAACACCCACTGGGGCTAACTATATTATGTGGTATACGACATCGAGGCGGTTCTCCCCATAGAACTATAAGTGCATTCCTTACATGTTATGATCGAAAGCAAGGTCAGTGAAGAAGATTGGCATTAAAACCGCAATAATGAACTTTCATTCCTAAAAAAAACAGATTAAAATATTTGAACCACATATAAGGGTACCATCGCCAGATTGCGCAATCATTCAATAACAAATTCAAGGTTTATGGTGTCCAAAAAGGAGATATTGCCCTCAAGGAAATTATAGAAACCATTTGGAATCCAAGAGGAAAGTTCAATCCCAACTGGAGTGGACTCTACATTGTGAAAAAATTCGATCAGGTGGGGATTTTATGCTCAGAGATCTCGACTGAGAAGAAATGGCGCATCTAATAAACCTTGACCATCTCCAAAAGTTTTACCCTTAATACAAATTTCCATCACTTTACGACTCTTCTCACCCCCATTCTATTCTAAAAAATCCCTTTCCATTTCCCTCTATTCAGAATTACATGGGACCTGATCCTCTCAATTCACCCCTTTTAAAGATGAAGCTCAAAAACCTTCAAACCCACAGAGGTATGTAGGCAGCCCATAAAACACACATGGGCGAGGTCCATTCATTCTCACAAAAGGCTATTCTTTTCCCCTCGGGAACGACAATCTCTCTCATAATTTAAACGAACCAAAGGATGGCGTATACCTTAGCGATTGATACAAGATAGTTCAAATACGAAATTCATCAAAGACAAAACAAAATATGTCAAAATCACTTTTCTTTTAATTAAATCGAGAATGTGCATATTACATGAAGTATTAGCGATGGGAGTCAGACAAATCACTCATTTCCTATCCTCCATACAACATACAAACCCTACCATTAACAACTTGACAAAAGATCCAAAAACCTACCCAACACCAAATGCAATTTTCCAAAACCTACATCAACTTCTTAACACTTGTCTTTAACTACCAGATGGGCCCGCCTCATCATCATTACCTATCCCTGGATGTCCTCAGGCATCCTATTCTTGATTATGGTTCTGAATACGCTCCATGCGATGATAGGCCTTAATGAGATTTGATGAAACCACGACACCCTCTTTTAAATAGTCCAATATGACAAGCCGCCTTCGCCCAGTCTCCTCCACTAGAATCTTCTTGACCACACATTAACCACTTCAAATAGTCCCCTGATATTAGCCCAACCTCTCCAACAAATTATGAAGGACCTCTAAACGGCCGATGGCATTGCTATAAGGGCCCCAATATTATTCTCAATGACTCGGTCAAATCCTTCAATGGAAAGAAGTTGGTTATGCGAGGAGGAATAATTTTCTCCCATCCTACTTGGCATAGGAACAACCATGGAAAGTATAAAGAAGTCTGATAAAGACCAACCAACTTCACATACCGATAGTTCACCAACTACAAAATAGGCTACAAGTTCCCCCACCACGGTACAAACTAGCGAAGACATCGGGCCCCGTTCTTCATAAGATAGTAAACCCAATTTTCTGTCAATGGGCCGAAGATGAAAATATATCGAGAAAAGAAATTGGGAATGCTTGACAAAGGGTACTTAGAAGAGAACACCAGGTGCAATCTCTCATAAACCCACAAGAATAGAATGACACGGCTCCCCCACAAATGCCAGTTCGACCCTCCTTCAAGGCATCTAAGCTATTTAGAGTATCCAATAGTACCACTGCAACATGCCTACAATAACAAAATATCCACAGCGCTATTGTGGCCACCTGGAGGTCAGTTGTTAAATCGCCCATCACCAATAGAAATCTGGCAGTCAATCCCAGGGATACAATACCGGTAAAATGATTATCAGTACAATCCATTTGACAGACCAAATTTAGCACAATCCAACAAAGGCGACTAGCTCCACTTGACATCAAGCTTTCTATCTCTTCATCCATAGACCGACCAAACTAGTAATGGTTCTAAAAAAATTTGAATACCAACAATGCAAGAAGAGTTCCATAAAAGATTAAAAAAATAGTGTACTTGATCCAACAAGTCAACAAGTAGGCCAGGTGATAGAGTGCAAAAAGCGCTGTGCATGTCAGACGTCGGTCGTTGTTTTCATTTTGCCTACTCAATACAAACAAACATAAATTAGGTCTACACTTACGAGGCAAGTCTAGCGGTAAGTCGGGTATCGAAAATCCACAGGGACGAGATGCTAGAATTTATAAGATTTAGTGCTCCGAAATAAAATTGTAAAAGATGATTACAAACTAAAAAGGAAAAGACGTATAAAGGGAAATGGTTAATCTAGGCAAGTGTATTGAAACTAGATTAAGAAAGCGATAAAACTATAGGTTGCGTCGAATATCCCTCACCCGAGTTAATTTGTATAAAATCGTTACATGGGTCGACGAGTTATTACAAATGCGTCTCGTTTCGACAGTTAATTAAATAAAGGGTTGTCACGCCCCTAAATCCTCATAAAAGCCTAATAAGATTTTGGCATTAACAAATATCCCGAAAATTACGTGCAAAAGGTCATAAGCACGGGACATACATGATATGCCACGTCAAATCTCCTAGGCGTAATAACTAGGACAACGCACCCGAAATACACCCGTAAACACTATCACCAAGCAAAGCAACGCGTTAACCCGAGTGAATTCCATTCAAACACAACCTAATTTAAATTACCTAGAAAGCATGTTAAAAATGCGATAAATTGAAAGCGGTAAATATTCGCGATAAATCTACCTAGAAAGCATGTAAACTAATTATCAAAGCCAGAAGTACTGAAATACAACGATATTAATTGGTAGGGAAGATGAATAGTGTAACTTACAATCCAATTAGGTGTCAAACTAAGAAGAATCAAAGCCAAACTCTTCAAATCCCACAAACCCTAAGCTAAAAACTCTCTACAACTATTCTAAACTAAGTATATCTGAATTAGAAACCAAAAATGGGTTTATATAGTAAGTGGGAAAGAAAATAAAGGAAAAAGAAAAGAAAAGAAAATATCTCAAAATATCTGGCATGCACGATCGACCGCGTCTAGGGGACCGGTCGACCGGTCCTTCAAGCATAAGCCCACTATCTCCTTAGTACGACAAAATATGAAACCGCAGTCGATCGGTCCTAGGGACGCGGTCGACTGGTACTCTGTTTCTCATCCAAGCTTGGTACATGAAGAGGGGGAAAAGTTAATAATGGAAACGGGCATATCTTCTTCGTCCGAACTCCAAACGACGCACCGTTTGCGACCACGCGATGCTAACTCAACGAACTACGCATCTGTGAATTTCCATAAGATGAATAAGAAATGTGAATTGACTAAAATTCCCATGAAGTAGCGTCCAGCGAGGGAACTTTTCTTAAATGCAATGGATCCTCACTTTTAGCGTTCTAATACCTACAAAAGCACAATTAACCCCTGCAAAACATGTATATATCCAAATCCAAGTTTGTCTGGTTAATGAGCGTAAATATAGGCATTAGGGACCGTAAAAGAGCTAGAATGCATAAAGATAACGGGCGGAAATATGCAATATTTGATACGAATCACACCCCCTAACTTAAACATTACTAGTCCCTAGTAATGAAACAAACAAAACCAGTCCACAGAAGGCGGTACAAGACATATATATGCATCAAAATATAAATGCCACTTTCATAGGGAGCACTATTGCATTTACGATATGCAATAAGCCGTTAAACCCTAGGTCACCCTAGTAGACGAGTGTCATCTCGTGAGGATTTTCAGGGATGATACCCATAAACATCACATGGTTTCCTCAAAATATGCCCAAACCAACATGCGACAAGCCCAATAATGGCGAAAAAGATTTCATACACATTATTAGCACATTGAACAGATTCCATATAAAGTTGGAATCATTGACATTATAGAATGCATCTCATAGAATTGAAACCTTAAAATGTAAGAGGGGAGTGAGAACATGAAAAGTATGATTTGGCAAAAACTTATATAAACTGGATAAACGTTAGAGCAAGCATATATTCAATCCTCACGGGCATTACGCTCATCAAGTGAATTCACTCGAAACAGGGAGGTAACCCACGGAACATGCGGGCTAAAGAGTAAATGTAAATGGAAACTAGGCCGCACACATGTCACAAATGAAGAACACTATATATAAAATGAAAAACTACAATCTCAATGAAAGGATACCGCTCATTAAAAGAGGCGAAATGCATTTTCACAGATTATCAAAACTATTATGACTTTTTAATTACATTAACAAGATCACATAGGACTTTACTAGGGTTGTAATGTAGGTTAGCCTAAGGTAAGAAATGAAGGAATGTATGTACGGATTCAAAATGTTCTGAATGAAAACTCGGGATAATTGAAAAATGCGAGCAATATCAAAATTAGAAAACAAGTTCCAAAATGGCATTAGATATATCATCGGGGAGAGTAATCAATGCTTATTTAACTATATACAATATTTACAACTTTCTCTTTCTTTTCTTTTCTTCTTTTTCTCATGTTTTCTTTTGCTTTTTGGTTTCTCTTTTTCTTCACTTTTTCACTTTTTCTTTTCTTTACTTATCAAACTCTCATATGCCTAAATTGCAACTGACATCACAACAACAACATTCAATCCCAAGTAACATTCCAAACAAAGTTATGGAAGGAGTATGTATGGTTTAAAACTCCAATTTAGAGTTGGTTATGGGCATGGGGTTATGAAACGAAAGGCTAACATTTAGGCTCAAAGGGGTTGACGAGGGTAAACATATAAGGGTGAGGTCAAGGCTAATATGGGTGATATAACAAAGAATGCCTATGATCATTTCCAAAAGTTTACGCAATTCTCGAATCAAAATAATAAATGAAAATCATGATCAAGTAAAACATTTCAAGTATGAACTCAATTAATGAACGATCAAATGAAAGAATAGTGATATTACCAACAAAATCAACGTTTTCAATGAGAAAAGAATAGTGTATACACTCACAAACGACGAAAGGTACAAAGTTTACTCGGTGTAAGTATATAAAATATAACAAAAGATTACCGAGTTATAAAAATCTTAAACCAAATCAATATAATCATAAAAGTGCATGTGCTCATGGGATTAAAGTTTAATTCATGAAGTTATTCACAATATCAATAATATAGACTAAAGTCTAATAACTTCTAAAATCGAGAACATGCATCGTTAGGTTGTCTATTGGATCGGGCAATTATTGAAATTTATCATCGGAAAGAAAGGCAAAAAGGAGAAAAAAGAAAGAAAATCTTTTTGAAATTTTCAATATTTCTAAGAAAAGCATACTAAGTAACTAACATGTGAGCAAAAACATGGACCAAATAAAGAAATGGATAGAATATCCCACACCCCCTAACTTAAAACTTGACATTGTCCTCAATGTTAATTAAGATCCAAGTTAAAGAGAGGAAAAGAGCAATATTACCCAAAAGTGGAGCGATCCCAATAAGAACAAGTCCAAAGAATCTACAAAACAAGTTAGTACCGAGCATAACAAAAACAAATAACAAAAAGTTAACTAATTACACTAGACTAAATTAAAAAGGAAAGAAAAAATAAAAAAGAAAGAATAAAAAGCTAACTATATACATCCTACGATTTAGGCTTCACACTAACTGTACACTAGAAGTCTAAATAACTGAGGGTCGACAGTAAGAACAATTTGAATTTGGATGATAACCGGTGTACCCTCACATACAAGCATGCCTTCTGAAAATATGAATTCCGTTTTTACTACAGAAGGCATGTTTAAGGCGGAAGAAATGAACCATCGCCAATTAAAATTTTTGGAGGGACGATGGGGGGTTTGGATTGAACGGGTGACAAAAACTTGCGAGGACCGAGAAAATCCTAATAACCTCCCAAAGATTTTGAAATTGGAATGTGAGGTGGCGCACATAAAGGCACGAATGCGATCATGGAAGGCGACTCGAGCAAGTACTCCTCATAGGCGAAAAGCTTTAAAACATTAAAGTTTGAAACCAAATCATCGGGTATTGGAGACGATGTGATAATAGAGGATGAAAATGGGGATGAAAGAAATTCAAACTCATGAGATGAATAATCATCGCATGAATATTGAATTTCAAATGAAATAATATCATTTTCAATGAAATGTTCTTCTTTAGGGGCCAAAGAAGAAATCATTTCATTGCAAATAGATATTAAGCCATTTTCATCCTCACTTTCAATATCTATTATGCAATGGGCAAAGTCTAGAATGGTTTGTTCCAAAGTAGGTAAAAGTACCTCATTTGGTTCAAAACATTCCCCGACTTCAAAAATCTCGAAAGAAAAATCGTCGTCGGACTCAAATAATAACGCATGTTCCGAACAACGATTTTCTTCCCGATAACGATTTTTAATTTTTTCATTCTCATACATATGCAAGCCCTCACTGTATGACATGGGTTGAGGTGCGGATGTATGAAAATGTGAACATTGAAAATTACCATCGGACTTAAACGAAAATTCACTATGATTGAAATTTTGAAAACTATTGTAATTCGTTTCAAAATTCCTATTATAAGGAGGTAAAGGCCCAAAATCATTGTCATCATCATCAAAATTCCAATAACCCAAATTTTGACTTTCGTTATACTCGCCAAAAGTCATATTTGAATTTGTTATGTTTTGGGATTCTAAGTATTCATCGAAAGTCATAGGTTTGCGAGAATTTTGAGAATTATAACAAGGATTACCGAAAGAATTGGAATAAGACATGCTTACCCCAAAAATGGCTCAAGTGGTGAATTCCACAAAGTAAGTGCGCGCGGGAAAAATTCGAGCGTTTCTAAGTGCTCAAATATGGAAGTCTTGTAAAAAGATTAGCAAATAATAGAAATATAAAGAAAATACTATCAAATATGAAATAAAATAAAGTCTAAAACAATCTCATCCCCGGCAACGGCGCCATTTTGATAGAGTGCAAAAAGCGCGGTGCGTGTCAGACGTCGGTAGTTATTTTCGTTTTGCCTACTCAATACAAACAAACCTAAATTACGACTACACTTGTGAGGCAAGTCTAGCGGTAAGTCGGGTATCGAAAATCCACAGGGACGAGATGCTAGAATTTATAAGATTTAGTGCTCCGAAATAAAATCGTAAAAGATGATTACAAACTAAAAAGGAAAAGATGTATAAAGGGAAATGGTTAATCTAGGCAAGTGTATTGAAACTAGATTAAGAAAGCGATAAAACTATAGGTTGCGTCGAATATCCCTCACCCGAGTTAATTTGTATAAAATGGTTACATGGGTCGACGAGTTATTACAAATGCGTCTCGTTTCGATAGTTAATTAAATAAAGGGTTGTCACGCCCCTAAAACCTCATAAAAGCCTAATAAGATTTTGGCATCAACAAATATCTCGAAAATTACGCGCAAAAGGTCGTAAGCACGGGACATACATGATATGCCACGTCAAATATCCTAGGCGTAATAACTAGGACAACGCACCCGAAATACACTCGTAAACACTATCAGCAAGAAAAGAAACGAGTTAACCCGAGCGAGTTCCATTCAAACACAACCTAATTTAAATTACCTAGAAAGCATGTTAAAAACGCGATAAATGGAAAGCGGTAAATAGACGCGATAAATCTACCTAGAAAGCGATTAACGAAAGCAAGTAAACTAATTAACAAAGCATGTTAGTCTAATTATCAAAGCAAGAAATAACGAAATACAACTATATTAATTGGTAGGGAAGATGAATTGTGTAACTTACAACCATATTGGGTGTCAAACCAAGAAGAATCAAAGCCAAACTCTTCAAATCCCACAAACCCTAAGCTAAAAACTCTCTACAACTATTCTAAACTAAGTATATCTAAGTATATCTTAATTAGAAACCAAAAATGGGTTTATATAGTAAGTGGAAAAGAAAATAAAGGAAAAAGAAAAGAAAAGAAAATATCTCAAAATATCTGGCATGCACGGTCGACCGCGTCCAGGGGACCGGTAGACCGGTCCTTCAAGCATAAGCCCACTGTCTCCTTCCCATGGAGAAATATGAAACCGCAGTCGATCGGTCCTAAGGACGCTGTCGATCGGTACTCTGTTTCTCAGCCAAACTTGGTACATGAAGAGGGGGAAAAGGTCAATAACGGAAATGGGCATATCTTCTTCGTCCGAACTCCAAATGACGCATCGTTTGAGGCCACACGATGCTAACTCAATGAACTAAGAATTTGTGGAATTTATATGAGCTGGATAGGAACTGTGAATCGACTAAAATGCCCATGAAGTAGCATCCAGCGACGAAACTTCTCCGAAATGCAACGGATCCTCACTTTTAGCGTTCCATTACCTACAAAAGCGCAATTAACCCCTGCAAAACATGTATATATCTAAATCCAAGCTTGTCTGGTTAATGAGCATAAATATAGGCATTAAGGACCTTAAAAGTGCTAGAATGCATAAAGATAACGGACGGAAATATGTAATATTTGATACGAATCAAAAGGGATATGTCGATCACCCCTTGTTTGGGAAACCCTCATTTTTCTCTCCTAACCCTTTTTATTTCAAAATAATTCCCTTCAAAGGGAAACTCTTTGCAATTAACCCTCCAAAGCCTTCTTCTATTCAAATATGCCAAAAACATATTCAAAAATTCCAAAGAACACATTTTTTTGGCTTTTTCTCAAATAAAACTTTAGCAAAAAATTAAAGTGCATGTAGAGTAAGACACTTAATGAAGATAACCAAAATATGCATCTTTTTTGCATTTTTAGTCTCTTTTCAGGTACAAAAAAGCCATTAAATCAAGCACACAACCTAGTTAATTCCAAGCTCCTCAAGTCATAACAATTGATCTATGAGAAAATCCTAAAATCCTGAAAGAAAAGAACTAGAAATTGGTGTCACCTCACCCTCCATGACCTGCCTCATAACTCTCTCTCCCAGGTACCAGAAGTACCCAAACTCATGTGACAATAGTCTCCTCATCTGGGCATGCATGCTCATAACCCCCATATCCATGGAAGACAAATTCCAAGGATGGAATGGCACCTGTTTCCCTAGAAAGAGTTAGTCGCATACCGAAAGTGACCTTTCCCCTTTCTCGGGAAGCCCCGGGGTCCATTCCATAAGATGATAGGCACCTCCCCTGACCTACCAATCGATAGCCCCCTTAAAATTTCGTTACAAAAATGCCAAAAACATTCAAAGTTTACGCGAACAATTCAAAAAAATTCTCCGAAAATCCCCGCAAAGTAAGGAATGTCATTACTCCAAGAAAAAACCATTTTGGATCACCATACTTGTTATAAGACTTCGTTAATACCCATAATCATCGACACTTACTGTTGTCACCAATACACTCCCCAGTGAAATAAAAAAATCTAAGGTGCACCTGCACCCACGATAATCTACATCTTCCCCGACGGAGACTTCAATACGAAGCAAATAACATCCTTAGGTTCGCAAAATCAATTTGGACCCATTGAAACGGTTATTTAAATCCTTAGGTCCCCAAAACCAGCCTCGACCCATTGATATGATCATTTTAATCATAGGTTCATAGTTTCGACCTCCACCCGCTGAATTGGTCATTTCAATCCTTAGGTCTGTAGAATCGACCTCGACCCGCTGAATCGATCATTTCAATCCTTAGGTCTACAGAATCGACCTCGACCCGCTGAGTCAGTCAAATAATTCCTTAGTTCTGAAGAATCGACCTTGGCCCTCTAAATTAGTTATCTCAATCTTTAGGTCCACATAATAGAACTCTACGCTATAAATTGGTCATCTCAATCTTAGGTCTGTAGAATCAACCTCGACCCTTTGAATTAGTTATCTCAATTTTTAGGTTCATAGAACCGACCTCGACCCTCTGAATCGGTCATCTCCATCTTTAGGTCAACATCGACCCTCTAAATCGGTCATTTAATACTTAGGTCCGTAGAATTGACCTCAACCTTTTGAATCATTCATCTCAATATATAAGGTCTGCAGAATCGACCTCGATCCTCTAAAATAATCATTTCAATATTCGTGTCCGTAGCATTAAGCTTGACCTTCTGAATCGATCATCTCAATCTTTAGGTCCATAAAATTGACCTCGACCCTCTAAATCGGTCATTTCAATCTTTAGGTCCATAGAATCTACCTCGAACCTCATAATCAATCTCAATCTTTAGGTCCAAATAATTAACCTTGACCCTTTGAATCGTTCATCTCAATCTTTAAGTCAAAAAAATCTGCCTCGACCCTTATATTTGGTCATCAAAATCCTCAGGTTCGTAGAATTGACCTCGATCATCTGAATCAGTCATTTCACTCTTTAGTTTCCCAAAATTGACCTTGACCCGCTAAATCAATCATATCATCTCTTTAGGTTCATAGAATTGACTTCGACCTTCTGAATTGTTCATCTCAATCTTTAGGTCCGCATAATCGACCTCGACCCTCTGAATTCTTCATCTCAATCTTTAGGTCCACATAATCGACCTCGACCCTCTGAATTTGTCATCTCAATCTTTAGGTCTGTAGAATCGACCTTGAACCTATGAATTGTTCATTTCATTCTTAGGTCTGTAGAATTCAACTCAAACCTTTGAATCAGTTATTTAACCCTTTAGGTCCACAGAATTGACCTCGACCATCTGAATCTATCAGGTTCACAAAATTGACCTCGACCATCTGAATCTATCAGGTTCACAAAATTGACCTGGACCCATTGAAACGGTCATTTTAATCTCTAGGTCCACAAAAATGACTATAATCCTCTTCTCAAACATTGGTGAGGTATCAATATTTTGACGACCTCTGCTTGTTCCAAGATTGCCTGTCGAGGGGCTCTTTAGACACCCCATCCTAGTACCCCCTAAGTACCTTCTTAGGTTCCTAACACTCTAAGATTTATTTTGAGTTCTCCTCTTCGTAAAATCTAGATGTTACCAAGTGTTTTTTATCCCCATTTGACTCTGGTTAACTCTCTAACCTAATAAAACCTCAATGAAACCTCTTGGTGTTCTGAATCCCCTTTCCAATGGTCAATCGTGCGCAAATTGGCTTCACGATTTGCATGAACTATCCTTTTTATTTTGAGAACTAATCTGGAGGCCACCAGTCACTTCTAGGCCCTGTTTAACTCTAGTAAGATCCACAACTTTAGATAATCTCAAACAAACCTCACAGGGCTCCGAATCCCCTTTTCAACGGTCCATGTCATGTGTGAATCAGCCTCACGGTTCACATGAACGACCCTTTTTACTTCGAAAAGATACTGGGTGCTTTTAGGCCCCATTTAACCTTGGTTAACTCTCCAAACTGAGTGAAGCTCAATGAAATCTGGTAGAGCTATGAATTCATTTTCTAATGATATATGTCGCGTGCGAATCGACCTCAAGGTTCACACGAACAATCATTTTTACTCTGAAAATCACTCGTACGGACAACATGGGGGTGCTTCCGATCCTTATTTAACTTTGGTCAACTCCAGAACCTGAGTGTGGCTTAATGAATTACTGAAGGGATCTGAATCCCCTTTTCAAATGTCCCTTCCATGGGTAATTCGAACTTACATTTGGCATTTTATGCTTTTTTTTTTAAATGTCCATTCTGGACTACCTATAGGCACCCGTAGAGCCCATGCCTATCGAAAAGGTGTAATTTCCTTACCCAAAAAGGAAGTCACTATGATGATAGGCAGGACAGGGTCCATGCTAATTAACACTCCCTAAAAGCCTAAAGTTTTACTATTTCAGGAAGCCATGACCTCCCTCCTAGGGACATCTTTTTCAACAATCAGAAACCTTCTCGCGAAAACATAGTGTCGTCATTACCCAAAAAAAAAAAACTATTTTCCAACATAATCTCCATTTCTCTTACCCTACTTTTCTACCACCTTTGGTTACTTACCTAACCCTACTTCGCCACCATTATATCACCATAAAATCAGCCCACTCTCCTTAAATAATCAGTAGCAAAAGTTTTCTAGAAGGTGTTTTCCTACACTTTTATAGTTTATCCATTTAATTTTATTTACTCACTTTATTTCCATTATGATATATATTTATCCTTACTTTTACTATCTCACATCAACTAACATTCTTTTTTATTATTAGTATTCACATAACCTATTTTCATAATCCAAAAGATAAAAAAAGAGGGTTTACTTGTAAACTCCAAAAGTAAGATTTCCTCACTTTTTCACACCTTTACACTTGAGCACATTTTCTTCAAAGACATTCAAAGAGGAGTAATAAATTTGGATTTATGAGTTAAACCCCACCCCTATGAATTATTTAACTACGTTAATTTTTATTTTCCTTGGGATACATAAGCGTCCCAAGCGAATCATGGGATTCGAGTCCCATTTTTCCCGTTTGGTGCTTTTATTTTGTCTTATTCGTATTTTATGAGTCATGAACTCCTATATATTTGTATCTCGTTCGACATGCACATTTGTTTTTCTATAGTGACTCGTAATTCAACGAATACTCACTTTATGTGTTCGTATAACTTTTTGGGTATGCTCCTAAGGATGATTCCACTTTGTCTTTCCCACAGCGTGAGTCAGATGATTTCCTTCTCCCGTTATTTACACTATAAACGTGTACACATACACCACTCTTTAGAGAAAAAAAGAATATTAATTATCCCATAAGAGATCAAAAGGGAGGAATGGGTGCCTAACACCTTCCCATTTAGTAAATTAGTTCCCAGACCATCGATTTATTTGATTTTGTATGCTTCAGTATGACCTTGATGCCGTTCTCTTAAGATGGCTTTATTTTTTTCATGCTTTGAGAAAAATAGGATAGCGACTCCATTTATTTGTGTTATCCCCTTTTAACGACGACTTGCTTTATATCTGAGACGTCCCATGAAGATACCAACACGAATGGCAAAAAAAGGACCCCATATCCTCAAATCACACGTATACACATCATGAGAAGAGAAGGATACTATCTTCCTCTAAGGGGTTATCCCTAGCCCCGATCCCAATTTGAGGGTCGGCCCGCGCCGGAGGAATATTTGTCGAATGGCAATAACATGCATGTACAAGTTTCACTGATTAGGATTTTTCACTGGTGTTTCGACTGCCCTTTTTCCTTTCTGTCCATTCACTCCTTAAATGTTCGTATGATTTATACCACATCTTATCGACATAAACTTCATTCGCTCTGTTTTGTTTATTTTTCTCCACATGTATCACCTTTTTAGCTATCACCTTAATTTTCAAAAATATGTTCCATTGATCGACTGACATTTCAACATTCGGAGGGGCTTTGTCTTTCATAGCCAAAATATCAAAACATGATGCCCCATTCGAGAAATGTCTCTTCCTAAGGTTCCTACGATATTTTCTCGTTTTTCAGGAACCAAGGAAAGAACCTTTTGCTTTGAATGTTCGAGGATGAAATACTCTTACAAAGTTTTTCAAAAGTGTTGTCCCTGATTGCTTGATCAACTGCGTTTCAGTTATTTGTTGCCCTGACTCCCACATTTATTTTTTCCAAGTGACAAACAGTGATATTTAAATATTTGTATGCATTTTTATTTCCAGTTATATTATTACCAAGAAGGAAGAACCCAATGGGCTTATTCTAATTTGTTGGGGAGGTGTCGATAACGAGGGGTGTGGGTATTGTATTAACATACATTTATTTCTTACTCATAGTCATAGTTGTAGATTAAACCAATGGGGGAGAAGAGTATTGTTCACCCAGTGGTGATGAGAATCCTCGTTGGGATGTAGGAGATGAGAATCTAGGAGGTGTCCCATCCTCATTTGGTATGTTATCTCCATTGCCATTGTACATAGCCCATAATAAAAAAAAGCAACGAATCCATTATACTGAATTGTTTATGACTAAGTGATCATGTCCACATCTAACTAATCATGTTTACGACTATATATACGTATATACCTATTTTTAATAAGACTTGAAAATATGTTTAGTGTATCTGATCTCCATCCTTTCTGTTACTTTTTAAAAATCTATGGATTTTTGCACGTGGCTAACTAACTGGAAACTTATCTATGCTTGATGTATAGATCTCCATGACATAAACTCAGAATCCTTTTCTCTTCAACTTATTGGCAAGATTAAATATAACATACATATGTCACGAGACATCACAGTCTTGGTCAATGCTATCTTTATATAGTTATATCCGCATTGAGTGGATATTTTTTCTTCCCTCTCTAATAGTGTAAGTAACGTCAGGGATACTTTGGGATTATGTAGGCAAAATATGTTTTCTACTGCATCATCCCATCGTTATGGTAGGAAAAATAGAATACGATCGGACAGATACTCTTACAATAGATGAACTCCACGATTTGCAAGGTAGTTAAATTGTTCAATCTTCTTATTTCCATACTTGTAAATAGGTACCATTTATATTGTGCATACTAATAAAAGATGTATAAGTGCGGTCCAATTGCAACCTCGCATACTCTTGTTGCCAGTGACTATCATTATGCCTCATTTTTAATGAGAAAAATATATGAGGGTGTGAATATGAGTCCTATAAGTAGTTGATCTAATTAATCATTAACTAGTTATTATTTTTCGATCGATCCAATTTGAGTTCATCTTATTTTATTTAATCATAAAATTATTATGTGCCCTTTTTCTTGTTTGAGTTCACTCTGCTAATATCAACAATTCCAAATGAAGTTTATTTTTTTAAATTAATCCTAAAATTACTACATGTCCAAAAATTGTGCAACCCCTTCCACCAATTTGTATTCACCCAAACAACAACCATTTAAGTAATGGGTGAACAAAACATCAACAGTCGACCAAACAGTATTATCCATATTATTTACCGCACAATATCAACAAGTCAAAATTGAGTTTATTTTATTCAAATAAATCCTAAAATTATGTCCACCAAATGTGCGCATTATAATGATCAACCAAAGATATGTACAAATTGAATTATATGAGGTATACACGAATATGTAGTTATAAGACTATGTCTGGTAAAAAACACATAAGTAAAGTTACCCGAATAAATGAAGCACATATAATAAGTTAAAGTTCAATTATTGTTCTCCAATTGCATGCGCACATGAAATGATGAGAAAACACGTGTAAGTATATATATATATATATATATATATATACAGTACAGCTCTTGTGCGGACCAGTCCGCATTTTAAAAGTGTGGACCGGACATGTGTCACCTGACGGTGAGCCTAGAAATTATAGGCTAAATTATAGGTACACTCTCACCGCTAGGTAACACATATCCGGTCCGCACTCTTAAAATCCGGACTGATCCGTACAAGAACAGTACTATATATAGGGAGTGGCTATTCCCACTCCCCTCTCATCCTTCATCAAATCATTTGGATACTTAATGATAATTGTTCCCTTAGGCTTAAAAAATCTAAATGCGCACTTTTTCTTACCTCCAACTAAAACAAATGCATTTGATAAAAACAAAAAATTTATTTCAATCATAAAACTACTTTTTAATAAAAAAATTATTTTTCATAAGAATCTGTTTTGCAAATAATATTTTTTTAACTTTTCATAGCAGTTTTAAAAAAATTCAATGTTTTTAAAAAATTTGTTATCTATTTTTTTTATTTTAAAAAAATTTATAAAACGTAAAAAAATGTTTTCTATAAAATAAAATTTATATTTATAAAATTCAACTGCTTTAACTATTAAAAAAATTTATAATTTTATTTATTTAACAATAAAATAAAAACATTTCAACCCAAATATTTTTTTTTCAAAATTATTGTTAATTTACTCAATTAACACACATTGAAATTCATGTTTAGTCTTGTACACTAGTTAAAATTCTAATGCTGAAGAATTCATTAAATTTATTTTGATCCCCTTGTATGTTATATTTTTTAAAATTTCTAAGGTTCTCTCATGAGTAAATAAATTTACCACACACCAATATTATACCAAAAAATTAAGTTAATTATTAAAATTAGATTATACTTTTGCTCACGATTAAAATCCACCATAAAAGTATAATTAAATTAACCCTAAAAATTATTCTTTTATTTGTTATATTATACCCAATATATAAAAAAAATATACTTTTTCTCATAATTTAAATTCACCATAAAAGTATAATTTAATTTTAGTAATTAATTTAATTGTTTGGTTTAATATTGGAAATCATTTTTCGGGGGTGGAAAGCAGTTTTTTTATTTATTGGAATTCATTTTTTTGGTGGAAAAAAGATTTTTCTTTCTTTTTGAAAACTATTTTTTTTGTTGATTTTGGGAAAAAAATTGGATGAAAAATAGTTCTTTTTCCCTGCTAGATATCATTTTTTTAATATTTGTCATATTTTTCAGTGTATTTTTTTACGTATTTTGTAGTTTTTCAAAATTATTTTTCTGTGATTTTTAGAATTTTTAAATAAAGTTTTATAATTTCCAGCTTTTTTATTTTACACTTACATTTAACTCAAATGGTGTTGAGTGTAAAATTGTCATTTAATATTGTTAAACAAAAGATAGAGTGGGGGTAAGAAAATAGTGGTGTGGTAATAGACTAACCATATATATATAGGGGGGTGCGTGTGTGTGCATGCGTATATGCTATACATGTGCATGTATTTGTATGTGTTATACACGTGTAAGTACATATAAGGTCTGGACATATCAAATCGTCTATTTACTCGTTAAAATAAATCCATTGCGTGTGAGTGTGTGTCTCTCTCAAACATTTTTTACACTGCCATTGGATGACTCTCGCGCACACACATGCACACTAATTTGTACTCATACACATACACACACACAAATACATTAATTCACATACACCTTTCAGGAAAAAATATAACCAAAATTTAGTAGTAAAAGGGCATATATGACTAATTGTTCTAAAGGACCGTGGGCGAAAAATACACCTCCACGTGGCCAACATGTTCAACCTCGGCTAATGACTAAATTTTCACTCGTTTGTCAGCATTATATTTACAATTATGATTCATTTCAGATGCTTGGGCATGCTTAATATTTTATGCTCTCATTTCAGTTGCTCTATACAATCGGCATTATATTACAATAAAGTCCCAATGGATGGTCGGGCATCATCATTATCTAATCTTTTTTATCTTAGCCCCGATAAATGGATAGGCATGATAATCATTGGACCATCTTATTTCGGCAACCAATAAATGGTCAACATAACTCGTAAAAAAGTCCCGACAGTTGGTCGGACAATATTGTTATTCAGTCTTCTCTTCATAAGCCCAACCGGGGGCTCCATAGCAATATTGACTTAAGAACGAATTCACTACAACATTAATAAAGAAAGAAAGAAAGAAAGAAAATTAGAAATCCAGCTAAAAAACCACAAGATTGGTTTCCCCCCATGATAGGATGGTTTAAAAAGTCCCGAATAATGACGGGATTCGAGCGAGACTCGTCTCATGAGATATTCATAGGCATATGGTCGGCCTCACCAATTGGACCATACAAAATCCTAAACGAGGGTGATACCCGATATTAGGTGCACGCCCGAGCGAGCTTCAGCGTATAAGTGCTTCATAGGCCAGTGGTCGGCCTCTCCAATGGGACCATATAAACATCTTAATACAATGTGATACCCTAAACTAGTTGCACTCCCGAGTGAGCCTTGGTGCATGAATGCTTAACAAGCCTATGATCGGCCTCTCCAATTGGACCATATAAAAATCCTAATACAGGGTGATACTTTAAACTAACTGCACGCCCGAGCGAGCCTGGGTGCATGAGTGCTAAACAGGCTCGTGGTTGGCCTCTCCAATTGGACCACATAAAAATCCTAATAATGGGTGATAACCTAAACTAGGTGCACTCCTGAGTGAGCCACGATGCTGAATGCTTCACAGGCATGTGGTCGGACTCTCTAATTGGACCATGTGAAATTACTAACACAAGGGAAATACCCTAGACTGGACACACATGTGACACCCCGACTAATTAAATACCAGGAAGCTACTCCTTTATTAAATTAAAACAAAATGTTAAGTTGGTCCAGTTAACAGTATCACTGTCGAGAACATTTTAATCATTACTAACCACCTAGTATTTAAAAAGTAAGATGTCAAATTTTAAATTAAGTCTGATTAACATACAATAAAAGAATTATGAAACACCATAAAGTCTCAATAAAGTAACCAATAAATAATAATAAGTCCGGAGGAAATCTCCTCACAACAATCCCACCACTGAAATGAATAAAACAGTATATCCTGAATTAATTACATATCAACAATCTGAATAACTGAAATATGAAATGTCTCTAATAGAAATGGGCGACATGCCCTACAAATGATGAAAACTGAATAGAGTCAAGACAAAAGAAGCGTCTACTAGCAAGTCCCTGTAACTTCCACAAACATCTACAACTCGTCACCTGAATGGAAATCCTATGCATGGTGTCCTTGTGGCTGGGCACCTAAAAGGTTTTTACAAAAATAGATTTGAAAGCAAACGGGTCAGAGCCCGAAAGTGGAGAGTATTTTAAAAATAGAAAGTGTTTTAATAACATTAAAACAATGAATGAAAAATACATGTTAGGACTTGCTCTCACATGAAATACTCACCTCTCGACTACTTGTGCACTCCTAACGTACAGTACCCATCTAAGTGACATTCATATCTATCTAAACCGACATAAGTTCTAACCCATCTACTCGATTCACAGCATGAATTCCCAATGTTATCACTTGAATAGATAGCTTTACTTAAACTTGGATTCTCAAATATTAGCATTACCATTTATTGGAGGTTATCCCCTCATTTATCTTCTCAAGGAGTTACTATAAATTATTCTCATAATTATACATGACAAGTCTGTTCATTTAACCGTATATCATTCACATCAGAAATATACAATACAAGCACCCCGAGACTAAGCTACGGTGCACACATACTCTGTTATCCATCCCGGTACATCACGCACATAAGGATCACGCATTCTGAATCTCTCAGGAATCGTTCTCAGATAACAAAAATCACAATCAATGGAGGCGAACACAGTCACATCACATGGGTCATGCACATACCTACGCTCCCACGATCAGCAGTCTTATTAACTTCCCAATAAGTCCTTCTCTGACCTATGTCCTCGAGGTACCAATCTAAATCCGGGAACACAAAGATTAGATGGCCCTAAGCGAACGTAAACCTCCCGTGATAGCAAGTATGGTAGGTATGTCATACACATAATATCATATACATATACTAAGCATGCACACATCCTAGTAATTATCATAATTTATTAGTTGTATACTTCTCATTCTGATACCAACTGTTAATGTCACACAAATCATAAGCCCCCGGTTTATATGTATTTAAGTCATTAATTATCCTCGCATCGTGATTAGTCGCTCGCGTCCTAATCCACAAATATCATTTGGTTCCAATCACACTTCTATATTTTACTCCGCAATATATCCCAAATATCCGTTAATACAAATATTTAAGCCATCACTTGTTCTCACATAGTAATAGTCACTCACGTCCTAACCACAATTATCATTTGATTCAAATCACACTTCTATGTTTTACTCCTCAATATATCCCAAATATCCCAACTACATCAATTAGTCATCAAGGGAATGTTATCTCTACAATTAAACAAGGTTACTAGACAATAGAAATCAAATCAGGCCAAAAAGGCAAATTTGTCAACTCGTTAGAAGTCTCGTTCGAACGAGGTCGTTCGAACGAGAGTTCGTTCGAACGAAAGGGCATCTAACGAACATCCAACTCGTTAGAAGGCAAACTGTCACCTCGTTAGAAGCTCGTTCGAATGACCTGGGCAGGTCTTCTAACGAGATGTCAGTTTCGAGCCCAGAATTTCCTATCTCATTTTTCTCAAACTTTCTCTTCTCAAAACTCATCCAAAAATTATCCCAATAGTGTTTTAATGTTACTAATCATTCCTAAACATATTTAGGTCGTATCTCAACATATTTAGGGGTCAAATCTTCCTAAACATCATGAAATTATCATCAATCCCCAATTTTCCCAAAAACCATATGAGTATGAACCCTAGAAATTTAAAGTCTTCAATTCCCATAAATAAATCCGTTTATGCATCATAAAAGTCATATTTCTTTTAGTATAATCACCCAATAATAATTCTACATGCAAGCCCTATATCACAACCTGACTTTCTAACTCAAATTTCATGGGTTTTTATAAATCTCCCAAAACAATGCGATTATATATATTTCTAAGCGTGGAGGAAACATTCACTTAAAATTAACGTAATTAAACCACTTGCCTCGGATTGTTCTCTGAATTTGGTGTTGAATGTTGAAGGTTTCCCTATCTCTTTCTCTCCCAAGGTTGAAGGTTGAAGATGGAGGTTAAGGTTTTCTCTTTGGGAACTTTTCTAACTTCCTCCTCTAACTCCCGTTGCCCTCTAATCAGTTAATTGTTGGTAATGGCTTAGTGGGTCATTAATATCCTAATATTTAATTCCCAAAATTCGTTAGTCATAAATCCTCAAATTCCAAAATTACCAAAATACCCTTTTACGTTGCCGGTATGGCCTAAAAATGCCCCGGGACCCAAACTATACCCCCGGCTAGTGTTTTCTGACTATTTCGACCCTTTAGGACACGTTGGCGCACTCAAAATGACCATACGGTTAATAAAAATAAAATTTACTTTTTAATTTAAATAATTACATTCCTGACGCGACTGTCACACGCGTCCCAACAAAATTTCCAAATTGTCGTTTTTCTATCTCGCGATAATTTCAATATTTTCAATATTCATATATTGCCATATATACACGTTATAATCAAATACCAACTCACATCTCGTTAGTATTTTATCCGGATTAATTCTCAATTAATTCACATTTAATTTAATTAATCCCATAAATAAATATCGATAAAAATGCGGGGTATTACATACTTCCCCTCCTAATAACATAATTTCGTCCCGAAATTCGGAAAAATAAGGCATACCTGGAAAAATTCAGTACCCTCCAGTGTTCCAAACAAAATATAAAGAAAATATCAATCACTAAAGCCCGTGTTCACAACAAGCTTGTTTAACATACTTGATACCTTATCAGAATAATCTTCGATAAATGCACCTCACGTCGTGCTCTTATTAAACAACATTCGAATAAAAATAGCCTATATATCATTAGCCGCATTATTTTTATTAGTATTGTCAGTCCGCACCTCACTACTAACTCCCGTGTTTATCAAAACACCAAACTCCCATCCTGGGATGAATCAATAACACATCTGACTACGCTTGTCCATTCCCTGAAATATCCCGACGTTGTGACTTTTTCACAAGGGAAAACCACTTCAACCTGTTGGTGTCACACAAACCTTTGTAAGCACCCTGTCCACCATAAATAGGTACGGGTGCTTTTCCCCCAACTCTACCATTAGGTAATATCTCCTCCTCATGACTACAATATTCTTCACTAGTTATACCCGATTTGGAATTGAAAATATCGTAATGAATCCAAAATTTCTTTCATATAATCCATCAGTCGTTAGTCACCTTGCGCCTGCACCTCGGGTTATAGGTGATACAACCCTCAGTTTGAATCGTTATTTCCCACTATTTTTTGTCATCCCACCCGAATGTGGATTTCGGGGATTTCATCCCAGTTCAAAATAAATCACCCCAAATATATAACAATTTCTCTCCTTCTGGACAACATGTCCCACATAATCGAAGGAACTCATTACTTATCAATAAGTTGGCTACCACTCAAGAAAATTCTCCAACTTGAGCCTCCCATTCTTGGAATCGTCGTCTTGATACAAAATTATTTGGTTGATCATCTAACCCCAACTGTTCTACTACTTACTATACCTCTTTCAATGTCGATATTCACCTGAAATTTTCCCCGTTAAATGATACTTAATGATCCTACTCTCCCGACGAATACCAAAAGTTTGGATCTTTACACTTTTCACCACTTTGTGCATATCTGGACTTTATACCTGATTGACATTCTCACTCTATTTACTCTTGAGTCACCCTCAACATTCGATTGATCGAAACTCTACTCCAAATTGCTCATAATAATTTATTCTCCTTCTCAAGAGATATCCTTTTATTAAATGGCTTTCTACTGCCTTTTATCCAAGTTTGAACGTGCTACACTGACTACACATGATATTCACTTACACCTTTCCTTATGACGTTTAATCTCATAAGTAATAATCTCACCCATCTATGTTCCCTCTTCCTTTGATTTACACTTTAGCAAATCAAGATGTCTACGCCCCTTACAACCCAACCATACGGTTTTTTAACATTATATACGCTTCATACAAATCCCAAACTCTTTATTGTCACTGTAAATACAACGGTGCTATACCACTTGGGAATTCTCAATCGCTTCTGAATTAGAAATCCTAAATCCTCCTTATCCTCAATGCGTCCATCAACACGCCGTGACAAAACCAACATTATTAATACTTATATCCTAATTTACTAACAACTGGCTCTAATGGCCGTACATCATAATTTACTCCTGGTAACTTCCCCTCATAACTACGTACTCCCATAACGATAGAGGTATCCCAATCATGAACGAAGGGCCACACATTTCCTTACTACTAACCTTACGCTAAGTTTCATGCGTGGGGTGTCTCGCAAAGCGAAATCCAAACAAGGAACCCCCCCGATACACTACTACCTAACATTGTTGGTCATCGGAATCCGTTAAGCCCTGTCCATAATATGTACCCCTACACTCTCGTCTTTTAACAACAAAATTTCATCTCAGTTCGCAATTATACATAAAGAATGAACTCCTTCTGAAAGACACTTTTCTCTTTACAGTGATGGAAATCACATTTCATATACAACATGCGAGATATTTGAGACCCTCAAATTCTCGTCTCCAGACACACAACTATGAGTATAAACTTCCAAATCTCTAACGGGTGATAAAACAATGCACTCTTTTTGTTACGACCTCTCTATCGTTAATTATAAAAACCAACTAACTCTTTGTTGACTAGTAAATCAATTACATACGACTCATAATAATGAAATCCCTACGCATACTGGGATTAAAAATACGAGACCATTATACTTTGAAATCACAATATATATATATATATATATATGCACGAAAGTACAATTGCGAGCCCGACCCTCTAACCAGATGGGGCCTCGCCAGAACAAAACATGCTACCCCGATGTAGTAATCCTAATAAACTTGCAATACCAGCACACTATCGGTATAATCATATATATAAAACAATAATTAAGATCATATCATACTCGTATAACACAACCCTAAAACGAGTAATTTCGATAAAGCATAAACCACTATTAATATACCCATTCATCCTCCGAGGATGACAATAAAAGTAACCCCCACACTATCAGGGAAAATGTTCTTATATATAATAAACTTACTGATATACTTACTAAACTCGACTCTCAAGTGAAAATACAATTGTAATAAATTTAGTAACTCATTCATGCCACAAATAACATGCATCCTCGTCTGAGGATACAACTCATACTTCTATCCTAATAATCGTCCCGGCTGCTCAAATGGTTCCTGGACTTACCACACATGTCTTTCCCAAACCGGATATTTTAATAACTGTTGCCCTCGCCAGGCACAATACCTTGATCCCTACTCTTGTATCGGTAAAAATTTATAAAGTACGGGTTTTCACTCCCACAAAGTACCTCTACACATACTCCACTTATTTCCGGTCACCCTGACCATGTTAAAGTGGTCCTTTCCTCGGACGTTGGTAGTCTCAGCTGTGAAGACTATCACCATTGTTCCCTTAACTTGATGTACTTAAGGAACATGCTACTAGTTTTCCACCTCTCTTACTGAAATTACCATCGCTCGGTAGTAATTCCGCTATCGAATTATTTTAATGGTTTCTCCATTGGGTCTTCCTCCTTGTGGTGTTTCTCCAACACCATTTTCCCAGTCTTATTCTATAAAAAAAAAATCAATTTTTGTATCTCCCTACCCAAGGGAACATTTACCTCCAAATTTACACCACGTGATATAATTACTCTCTGTATTTATCATCCAAGCAGAATTCCCCATAAGAGCTAACAATTCTTCTTGTATGTATATTCTCCCTTTAACATCCTCTTCTCCATACCACCTTCTCCACCCGGTGTAAGGTTCGTGTAATACCCCGTATTTTATATGATATTTATTTTTGGGGATTAATTGAATTAAATGTTTATTAATTGGAAATTAATCCGGATAATAATATTATCGAGATGTGAGTTAGTATTTTATTATAATGTGTATACTTGGCATTATATATATTTAAAAATATTGAAATTGTCACGAGATTGAAATACGGCAATTTGGGAAACTTTGTTGGGACGCGCGTGACAGTCGCGTCAGGAATATAATTATTTGAATTAAAAAGTGAATTTTATTTTTATCACCCGTATGTTCATTTTGAGTGCGCCAACGCGTCCGGAAGGGTCGAGATAGTCAGAAAACACTAGCCGGGAGTTTAGTTTGGGTCCCGGGGTATTTTTAGCCCATACCGGCATCATAAAGGGTATTTTGGTAATTTTGTATTTTTGGGAATTTAAAAGTGACGAAAATGAGAATAGAAATCTGACTTCTTCTTTAACCCACTAAACCCACTAACTACACTAAGAGACTTAATGGGCTACGGGAGAAGTTGAAATATAGTCCCAACTTACCAAAAACCAAACACACCTCCATTATCATCATCCTTGGGAAGAACTTGTAGAGAGAGAGAGAAAGGAAAGAATTCTGCAGAAAGAGAGATAGAGGACAGATTCAACCTTCAAATTCAACATCAAATTCAGAGAAAGATTAAGGCAAGTGGTTTAAATTCATTTGATTCAAGCTATGCTTTTCCATGTTTAGGAATTTTCGAAATTGATCTTGGAAGATGATTTAGACCCATATATTGGAAGTTAAAAGTTATGAATTATATTAGGGATTGCATGTAGTAATATTCTGGACGAATTATATGTTCTAAACAGAACCATTGATGATCAAAAAATGGAGTTTAGTAGTAGTTTATTGATGTTCTTGAATGGGGAAGAAATCTGGAAATTTTTGATGTAGTCTTGATCTAAACAAAGCCTTTGAATGATGAATTATGGGTTTTAGAATGTTAGTACTGTTGTAGAATGATAGTATGATGATATTGTAACTTTGTCTTAGAATTTCATGCTTGAAAATGGTGTTTTGGGACGAATTGGTACCTGCAAAACGAAGCAGTCCGTAATCATACCTGGTGCGTTCGATCGATCGATGTTCTTCAGTCGATCGATCGATTGAAGGAAAAGGTCGATCGATCAACCTTCCCAGAATGAGTAAAGTTTTTCCCTAATTAAATTTTAATGGTGTTAATCCTTGAATGATATTATTGGAGACCTTATGAATACCCTTAACCTTAAGGAAGACCAGTAGGCATGATTATGAGATTGGACCTTAATTGGAATTCAATTTGAGGAATTATTCTAAATTAATGAAATTCGATAATTGAGATAATATTTGGGTGAATAGGGTAAATTTGAATAATTTGATGAAATAAGGTTTGGGGCAGAAGTAAAGACCTTAGGTGTAAAGATGTTATATGGGGGAATAAGAGGAACTTAATAGTCTATTCGAGATATGTTTTAAGTTTAAGAAACTACGACGTGAGACGTGTCGACAATTTAATTTCTATATTATCGGGATACTTGAAATATATGAATTTGGAATAATGGTATAAAGATGTAGAGTATACCTTTATTAATATCGAGATATCTAAGGTGTGTGAATGCTTAGTATATAATTGTATGTGTATGACATATCTACCATACTTGCTATCACGAGAAGTTTACGTTCGCTTAGGGCCTTCTTATCCTTGTGTTGCCCGGATTTAGATTGGTTACCTCGATGAACATAGGTCATAGAAGGACTTATTGGGATATTAATAAGTTTGCTGATCGTGGGAGCGTAGGTATGTGTGTGACCCATGTGATGTGACTGTGTTCGCCTCCACTATTTGTGATGCTGTTATCTGAACGATTCTTGAGAGATTCGGAATGCGTGATCCTTATGTACGTGATGTACCGGGATGGATAGCAGAGTATGTGTGCACCGCAGCTTAGCCTTTGGGTGCTTGTATTGTATATTTATGATGTGAAAATATACGGTTAAACGAGAAGGAATTTCTATGTTAAATTGTGAGTATAGTTATGGTAATGTTCTGTAGATAAAAAGGGAACTTATATCTATAAATGGTTTTGTTAATAATTGCGAATCCGAGAATTAAAGTAGAACTCTCTATTTAATTGTTAAGGATGGAAATTAAATGTGAACCGAGTAGTAGTGTTAGAAACTCTTCAGAATTAGATAGTTATGAGATAACACATGAATGGGTACAGGAACGTTAGGAGTGCACAGTTAGATGAGAGGTGAGTATCTCATGTGAGAGCACGTCCTAACATGTATTTTGCATATACTGTTTTAAATGTTTTTAAAGAACTTGCAGGTTTTTAAAATATCTCCACATTCGGGCTCTGACCCGTTTTCTTTCAAATCTATTTTTGTAAAACCATTTTTAGGTGCCCAGCCACAAGGACACCATGCATAGGATTCTCACTCAGATGACGAACTGTAGCTGCTTATGGAAGCTATAAGGATTTGCTTTTAGACGCTTATATCATTTGGATTCCATACTCAGTATTCCTCAGTTGTAGGGCATGTTGCCCAATTTCTATTAGAGACATTTCCATTTCAGTTTTTTAGACTTTGGCATGTATTGATTTATTATTCAGTATTTCGTTACTTACTTCAGTTGTGGGATTTTGTTGTGAGGAGTTTTTCCTCCAGATTTATTTATATCATGTGTTGGTTATTCTATTATTTCGTTATGGTGAATGGTGATATTATTCTTGCTTTAAATCTTTTACTACATGTTAATCAGGCTTTAATTAAAATTTGGCAACTTACTTTTTAAATACTAGGTGGTTAGTAATAATAAAAAAAAATATTTTCGACAGTGATGCTATTAACTGAGCCAACTTGGCATTTTGATTTAATTTAATAAAGGAGTAGCTACCCGGTATTTAATTAGTCGGGGTGTCACAGGTGGTATCAGAGCATCAGGTTCTAGTGTCCTTTAGGATCTGAACGACTTATTATGTTTCCGCTGAGTTTTCTTTGATGTAGAGCCCTATATTTTAGGACTGTTGTATTCTTTTGTATATACTACGTTCTTCAGCTATTTTAAGTTTATAACTGTGAACTTATAGACATTATTCTTATTTCAGAATGCCTCCACGACGTGCACCACGGATCCCTTGGAATGCAACGCCAGAACTACAACCCGCACCAGTTCAGGGCACGATGAACACCGCTGAGGTTGCAGCCATAGTAGCCCAAGCGGTAAATGCCGCACTTGCCGTAGTTCAGCAGGCACCACCTCAGGCGCCGGTTGCCGCGCCAGTATAGGCAAATGCATTCTCGTCTGCTTAGTAACGTGTACGTGACGCTTTTCAGAAAGCGCATCCGCCAGAGTTTGTAGGTAGCTCAGATATGGTAGTCTCGAACCAGTGGAGGAAGGATATACAGCGGCACTTGAGGATGTATGAGTGCACGGATGTTCAGAAGCAGGTGCTAGCTATTTTCAAGCTAGTTGGGTCTGCATTGCAGTGGTGGGAGTCTATTACCACCGTAGAGGAGAGGGATACTCTCACTATTCAGGAGTTCTGGGTGCGGTTCGACCGCAAGTACTTTCCGTCAGCTGTTCATACGGAAATGAGGAGGAGATTGATGAGTCTGAAGCAGGAGGGTAAGACCGTGGCCGAGTATGAGGCCAAGTTCACTAATCTGTTGAATATCGTTCCGGATGAGATACCGACAGAAAAGAAGAAGATTGAGAAATTCACTGACGGGTTGACTTGGAGGATCCGTCAGCATCTGTTAGGGAACCTCTCGTTGGCCACTTATTCTGATGTGGTTAACGCTGCTTTGTTACACTGCCAGGATCACCGCTTTCATATGGCTGAGGGCAAGAGATCGGGAGAGTCTAGCCATCAGGGTAGGACTGGAGGACATGGTGCCGGTGGGGCACAATCTGTTCAAGGGCAGAGGCTGAGTGATTAGGGTTCCCAGCAGGGGGATCATAAGAGGTTTCAATCAGGGGGTTTCAGGAACGGTCAGGGAGGATTCTGAAATGGTCAGCAGGGTCATAACGGCCATCAGGGCCAGCAGGGTCAAAATGGTCAACATCAGCAGTTTCAGCAGGGCCAGCAGGGCCAAGGGAGGAACGGTAACGGCCACCAGGGCCGGGGACAGCAGGGGCAGAGAGGAGGGAACTTCCCAGGGAAATGTTTCGTTTATGGCAAGACTGGCCATAAACGCCAGGACTGTCCTGATAGGGGCAGGGCCCCACAGCAGCAGCAGCAGGGAGCTCGCCAGGAGCCGCAGAGGCCTATGTTTCCCACTTCTCTCCCCGCACCGCCACAGATGGCAGCATTTCCACCCGTTCCAGCAGTCCCGGCTCAGCAGGGGCAGCTACAGTATGGACGTGTCTATAACGTCCACCAGGCAGCAGTCCCACATGCACCGCCCGCGATTGAGGGTACGTTTTCTATCCATGGCACTATGGGCCGGGTACTGTTTGATACGGGGGCTACACATCGTTTTATAGCTACACATTTCACGAAGGCTTTAGGGTTGTTAGCCACAGCGGAGAGCACCGTGACGTGTGTCGACTCACCATTGGGGAGTGGGTCACTTATTTTCTTTATATGCCGGGGAGTAGGGGTAGAGATTGGTAGTCTGGTATTACCTGCAGATATGTTGGTATTAGATATGCATGTGATTATTATCGGTATGGACTGGCTCGCTGATTATAGAGCCATGATTGATTGCTTCGTTGGTAGCATTATTTTTGCCATTCCGGGGCAAGAGATGTTTGTAGTGGCGATGCCTCGCCCAGAGGGAGGCTCGACCGTTCATTTATATTACCTAGAGGAGGATACCTCTAAGGAGGTTGTGATTCCTTTAGATTCGATCCCAGTTGTCAGGGAGTATTCTGATGTGTTTCAGGAGATACCAGGCCTACTCCCCAGTCGAGAGATAGACTTTGTTATAGACTTATTACCAGATACGAGACCTATAGCACGCGCACCGTACCGTATGGCTCCAGCTGAGATGAGGGAGTTACGGGATCAGATTGAGCAGTTATTGGGTTAGGGGTTTATTCGGAGAAGTACTTCACCGTGGGGTGCCCCTGTGTTGTTCGTAAAGAAGAGAGATGGTTCACTAAGATTGTGTGTGGACTACCGGGAGTTAAACAAGGTCACGATACGGAATAAGTATCCGTTACCTCGAATCGATGGCCTATTCGACCAGTTGAGAGGAGCTTCTTGCTTCTCAAAGATTGATTTGCGATCTTGTTACCATCAGTTGTGTATCAGGGAGTAGGACATCTCGAAGACTGCGTTCTTATCGAGATATGGTTCTTACGAGTTTCGGGTTATGCCATTTGGTTTGACCAACGCTCCAGCAGCATTTATGGACTTGATGAATAGGGTGTTCAGGGATTTCCTAGATCAGTTTGTCATTGTATTCATCGATGATATTTTGGTTTACTCCCAGACAGAGGAGGAGCACGCCGAGCACTTGAGGCAAGTTTTGCAGACACTGCGCCAGAATGAGTTGTATGAAAAATATGAGAAGTGCGGGTTTTGGCTGAAGGAGGTTCAGTTTTTGGGGCATATTATTTCCGATCGGGGAATATCGGTTGATCCGGGGAAGGTATCCGCGATGAGGGAGTGGGGACAACCCACGACACCGACGGAGATCCGTAGTTTCTTGGGCCTAGAAGGATACTACAGGAGGTTTATTCGGGGTTTATCCACGATAGAGGGTCCCTTGACACATCTAACTCGTAAAGGTGTGTCGTTCATTTGGAGTGATGCCTGTCAGTTGGCATTTGATGAGTTGAAGGACAAGTTAACCTCAGCACCTGTGTTAGCATTGCCGATACCGGGAGTTGAGTATCTTGTTTACACCGATGAGTCCTTACAAGGACTTGGAGGTGTACTACAGCAGGAGAGTTAGGCCATAGCTTATGCTTCCCGTAAGCTTAAGCCTCACGAGAAGAATTACCCTACCCATGACTTGGAGTTAGCGTCAGTGGTATTTGCCCTTCGTATTTGGAGACATTACCTTTTGGGGGAGAAGTTTCGATTGTTCACGGATCACAAGTCCCTACAGTACCTATTCACGCAGAAGGAGTTGAATATGCGGCAACGGAGGTGGCTTGAATTCATGAAAGATTATCAGTTCGATATCCAGTATCACCCGGGGAAGGCTAACGTAGTAGCAGACGCATTGAGCCGTAGACCTGTAGATGAGTTGGAGGAAGTGTGGAAGGCAAAGTGGAAGGAATTGGGACACCAACATGCAGTGGCTCGATCATTCATGTCTGTGATGACTGTTACACCGCAGATTGTCACGAAGGTAGTGAGGGCACAGGCAAACGACTTGTTCTGTCAGGAGCAGATAGTTCGATTATTGGCAGAGGGAGCCGAATCCTATACCGTTAGCTCAGACGGGGGATTACGCTTCAATGGGAGATTGGTGGTTCCGGAAGGGGAGGAATTGCGACATGAGGTGATGGCAGAGTCGCATGGCTCACGGTTCGCGGTACATCCCGGAGGGGATAAAATGTACCAATACATGAGACGTCAGTATTGGTGGAGCGGTATGAAGAGAGATATTACCGAGTTTGTTTCTAAATGCGCCACTTGTCAGCTAGTAAAAGTGGATCATCAGAGACCAGCAGGACTACTACAGCCGTTGGAGGTCCCGATGTGGATGTGGGAGAGCATATCCATGGACTTTATCACGGGGTTGCCTACGTCACAGAGAGGTCACGACTGCATTTGGGTAATAATGGATAGGTTGACCAAAGTCGCTCATTTTCTACCCGTGAGGACAGACTACATTGCAGGACAGTATGCCCAGCTCTTTATTTCTGAGATAGTAAGACTTCACGGTGTGCCCCTAAATATCGTGTCTGACCGAGACAAGATATTTGTTTCACGGTTTTGGGAGAGTTTTCAGCAGGCCATGGGCACGGAGTTGCGATTGAGTACGGCGTACCACCCGCAGACCGATGGGCAGACCGAGCGCACAAATCAGATGTTGGAGGACATGCTACGTATGTGCACTATTGATTTTGAGGGTGGATGGGAGAAGTATCTTCCACTGGTGGAGTTTGCTTACAATAACTCCTACCAGTTCACCATTGGCATGGCTCCATTTGAGGCGTTGTACGGTAGATAGTGTCGTTCCCCAGCATGTTGGTTGGAGGTGGGGGACAACAAACTACTTGGGCCGGAAGTAATTCAGGATACTTCGGCAAGGATAGAATTGATTCGGAGTCGCATTCGGGTAGCTCAGGATAGGCAGAAGAGTTATGCTGATGCGAAGAGATTCTTCAGAGAGTTCCAAGTGGGGGACCAGGTTTTGCTCAAAGTATCTCCTATGAAGGGGATTATGCATTTCGGGAAGAAAGGGAAGTTGGCACCGAGATATGTGGGACCATTTCCTATTATTGAGCGGATTGGACCGGTTGCGTATAGGCTTGGATTACCGGAGAATTTACATCGGATTCACGATGTATTTCATATTTCCTCGCTTAGGAAATACCTTAGAGATAATTTGGCTCATTCTCTTATTGCTGTGGAGGACATTGATCTCCAGCCAGATAGCTCCTATGAGGAGGGGCCGATTGCTATTCTGGACCGAAGTGAGCGGAAGCTGCGGTCAAAGATAGTTCCGTTAGTGCGTGTTCAGTGGCGACATCATAATGCCGAGGAGTCCACATGGGAGCGCAAAGATGAGATGTGCGAACGTTATCCAGAGTTATTCTTACCAGGTACTTTCTAGTTCCGAATTTTGGGACGAAATTCAGTTATTAGGGGGGAAGTATGTAATACCCCGTATTTTCTATGATATTTATTTTTGGGGATTAATTGAATTAAATGTTTATTAATTGGAAATTAATCCGGATAATAATATTAACGAGATGTGAGTTAGTATTTTATTATAATGTGTATACTTGGCATTATATATATTGGAAAATATTGAAATTATCACGAGATTGAAATATGACAATTTGGGAAACTTTGTTGGGACGCGCGTGACAGTCGCGTCAGGAATATAATTATTTGAATTAAAAATCACCCGTATGTTCATTTTGAGTGGGCCAACGCGTCCGGAAGGGTCGAGATAGTCATAAAACACTAGCCGGGAGTTTAGTTTGGGTCTCGGGGTATTTTTAGGCCATACCGGCATCATAAAGGGTATTTTGGTAATTTTGTATTTTTGGGAATTTAAAAGTGACGAAAATGAGAATAGAAATCTGACTTCTTCTTTAAGCCACTAAACCCACTAACTACACTAAGAGACTTAATGGGCTACGGGAGAAGTTGACATATAGTCCCAACTTACCAAAAACCAAACACACCTCCATTATCATCATCCTTGGGAAGAACTTGTAGAGAGAGAGAGAAAGGAAAGAATTCTACAGAAAGAGAGATAGAGGACAGATTCAACCTTCAAATTCAACATCAAATTCAGAGAAAGATTAAGGCAAGTGGTTTAAATTCATTTGATTCAAGCTATGCTTTTCCATGTTTAGGAATTTTCGAAATTGATCTTGGAAGATGATTTAGACCCATATATTGGAAGTTAAAAGTTATGAATTATGTTAGGGATTGCATGTAGTAATATTCTGAACGAATTATATGTTCTAAACAGAACCATTGATGATCAAAAAATGGAGTTTAGTAGTAGTTTATTGATGTTCTTGAATGGGGAAGAAATCTAGAAATTTTTTATGTAGTCTTGATCTAAACAAAGCCTTTGAATGATGAATTATGGGTTTTAGAATGTTAATACTGTTGTAGAATGATAGTATGATGATATTGTAACCTTATCTTAGAATTTCATGCTTGAAAATGGTGTTTTGGGACGAATTGGTAACTGCAAAACGAAGCAGTCCGTAACCATACCTGGTGCGTTCGATCGATCGATGTTCTTCAGTCGATCGATCGACCACCATCGATCGATCAAAGGAAAAGATCGATCGATCGACCTTCCCAGAATGAGTAAAGTTTTTCCCTAATTAAATTTTAATGGTGTTAATCCTTGAATGATATTATTGGAGACCTTATGAATACCCTTAACCTTAAGGAAGACCAGTGGGCATGATTATGAGATTGGACCTTAATTGGAATTCAATTTGAGGAATTATTCTAAATTAATGAAATTCGATAATTGAGATAATATTTGGGTGAATAGGGTAAATTTGAATAATTTGATGAAATAAGGTTTGGGGCGGAAGTAAAGACCTTAGGTGTAAAGATGTTATATGGGGGAATAAGAGGAACTTAATAGTCTATTCGAGATAGGTTTTAAGTTTAAGAAACTACGACGTGAGACGTGTCGACAATTTAATTTCTATATTATCGGGATACTTGAAATATATGAATTTGGAATAATGGTATAAAGATGTAGAGTATACCTTTATTAATATCGAGATATCTAAGATGTGTGAATGCTTAGTATATAATTGTATGTGTATGACATATCTACCATACTTGCTATCACGAGAGGTTTACGTTCGCTTAGGGCCTTCTTATCCTTGTGTTTCCCGGATTTAGATTGGTTACCTCGATGAACATAGGTCATAGAAGGACTTATTGGGATATTAATAAGTTTGCTGATCGTGGGAGCGTAGGTATGTGCGTGACCCATGTGATGTGACTGTGTTCGCCTCCACTATTTGTGATGTTGTTATCTGAACGATTCCTGAGAGATTCGAAATGCGTGATCCTTATGTACGTGATGTACCGGGATGGATAGCAGAGTATGTGTGCACCGCAGCTTAGCCTTTGGGTGCTTGTATTGTATATTTATGATGTGAAAATATACGGTTAAACGAGAAGGAATTTCTATGTTAAATTGTGAGTATAGTTATGGTAATGTTATGTAGATAAAAAGGGAACTTATATCTATAAATGGTTTTGTTAATAATTGGGAATCCGAGAATTAAAGTAGAACTCTCTATTTAATTGTTAAGGTTGGAAATTAAACGTGAACCGAGTAGTAGTGTTAGAAACTCTTCAGAATTAGATAGTTATGAGATAACACATGAATGGGTACAGGAACGTTAGGAGTGCACAGTTAGACGAGAGGTGAGTATTTCATGTGAGAGCACGTCCTAACATGTATTTTGCATATACTGTTTTAAATGTTTTTAAAGCTATTACAGGGTTTTTAAAATATCTCTACATTCGGGCTCTGACCCGTTTTCTTTTAAATCTATTTTTGTAAAACCATTTTTAGGTGCCCAGCCACAAGGACACCATGCATAGGATTCTCACTCAGATGACGAGCTGTAGCTGCTTGTGGAAGCTACAGGGATTTGCTTTTAGATGCTTATATCATTTGGATTCCATACTCAGTCTTCCTCAGTTGTAGGGAATGTTGCCCAATTTCTATTAGAGACATTTCCATTTCAGTTTTTCAGACTTTGGCATGTATTGATTTAGTATTCAGTATTTCGTTACTTACTTCAGTTGTGGGATTTTGTTGTGAGGAGTTTTTCCTCCAGATTTATTTATATCATGTGTTGGTTATTCTATTATTTCGTTATGGTGAATGGTGATATTATTCTTGCTTTAAATCTTTTACTTCATGTTAATCAGGCTTTAATTAAAATTTGGCAACTTACTTTTTAAATACTAGGTGGTTAGTAATAATAAAAAAAATGTTTTCGACAGTGATGCTATTAACTGAGCCAACTTGTCATTTTGATTTAATTTAATAAAGCAGTAGCTACCCGGTATTTAATTAGTCGGGGTGTCACAGTTCGCTACAACATTAAATTTCTCCTCACAAGTTGACCCCTGTTTGGCCCTCTTATGTGAGTTCAGAATAACATTCGCCTTCCAACCTGAATATCTGATGAAGGAACTTATGGTCAGACCATACGTCTACACCCTCTCGACATCACATTCCACTTTTAAGTGGGTTGCTTGTTTCTCACCATTGAATTTCCGCTCTTACGAGTCAAGGAAAAAATTTCTCCAAATTTTCACTCTCAATTGGTCATATCCTGACATATGTCCAAGTGTTTAGATACATTGTGTTCGTTTGGCTAGCACATGTTGTCTTCGCCTTTCGAGTATTGCTACTGCTGGTTCTCTTCAATGTTACACCTAACTCTTTCTCTCCCATTCCAACCTTGTTGGATGTGTCTAATTTGACCCCATTCCTATTATAGCTGTACCCGAAAGTCTCAAGTCGCGCCTTAGCCTTCTATATCATCCAGGACTTCCGTGCCATAATATCGGTGACTTCAACTAAGGTCATCCTTCTTTAAATAAATCAACTAATCTTAATATATATTTGCCTCCTGCTGTTCACCCAACTGTCTTCGCCTGACGTACTACATTGTTTGGCACATGAATACACCCGATCGCAATACGATTCGCTATCATATACATCATAGCAGGAGAACGAAATTTTACTAAAGGAATCAACAATCCTAAACATAGGGCTCTATATCAAAGAAAGTTACGTTGGAAGCATAATAGGCCGCACAGATCCTAAAGGACACTAGAACCTGATGCTCTGATACCACCTGTGACACCCCGATTAATTAAATACCGGGTAGCTACTCCTTTATTAAATTAATACAAAATGTCAAGTTGGTCCAGTTAACAGCATCACTGTCGAGAACATTTTAATCATTACTAACCACCTAGTATTTAAAAAGTAAGATGTCAAATTTTAAATTAAGTCTGATTAACATACAATAAAAGAGTTATGAAAGAATATCATAACCATACACCATAAAGTCTCAATAAAGTAACCAACAAATAATAATAAGTCCGGAGGAAAACTCCTCACAACAATCCCACCACTGAAATGAATAAAACAGTATATCCTGAATTAATTACATATCAACAATCTGAATAACTGAAATATGAAATGTCTCTAATAGAAATGGGCGACATGCCCTACAAATGATGAAAACTGAATAGAGTCAAGACAAAAGAAGCGTCTACTAGCAAGTCCCTGTAACTTCCACAAACAGCTACAGCTCGTCACCTGAATGGAAATCCTATGCATGGTGTCCTTGTGGCTGGGCACCTAAAAAGTTTTTACAAAAATAGATTTGAAAGCAAACGGGTCAGAGCCCGAAAGTGGAGAGTATTTTAAAAATAGCAAGTGTTTTAATAACATTAAAACAATGAATGAAAAATACATGTTAGGACCTGCTCTCACATGAAATACTCACCTCTCGACTACTTGTGCACTCCTAACGTACAGTACCCATCTAAGTGACATTCATATCTATCTAAACCGACATAAGTTCTAACCCATCTACTCGATTCACAGCATGAATTCCCAATGTTATCACTTGAATAGATAGCTTTACTTAAACTTGGATTCTCAATTATTAGCATTACCATTTACTGGAGGTTATCCCCTCATTTATCTTCTCAAGGAGTTACTATAAATTATTCTCATAATTAAACATGACAAGTCTGTTCATTTAACCGTATATCATTCACATCAGAAATATACAATACAAGCACCCCGAGACTAAGCTACAGTGCACACATACTCTGCTATCCATCCCGGTGCATCACGTACATAAGGATCACGCATTTCGAATCTCTCAGGAATCGTTCTCAGATAACAAAAATCACAATCAATGGAGGCGAACACAGTCACATCACATGGGTCACGCACATACCTACGCTCCCACGATCAGCAGTCTTATTAACTTCCCAATAAGTCCTTCTCTGACCTATGTCCTCGAGGTACCAATCTAAATCCGGGAACACAAAGATTAGATAGCCCTAAGCGAACGTAAACCTCCCGTGATAGCAAGTATGGTAGGTATGTCATACACATAAAATCATATACATATACTAAGCATGCACACATCCTAGTAATAATCATAATTTATTAGTTGTATACTTCTCATTCGGATACCAACTGTTAATGTCACGCAAATCATAAGCCCCCAGTTTATATGTATTTAAGTCATTAATTATCCTCGCATCGTGATTAGTCGCTCGCGTCCTAATCCACAAATATCATTTGGTTCCAATCACACTTCTATATTTTACTCCGCAATATATCCCAAATATCCGTTAATACAAATATTTAAGCCGTCACTTGTTCTTACATAGTAATAGTCACTCACGTCCTAACCACAATTATCATTTGATTCAAATCACACTTCTATGTTTTACTCCTCAATATATCCCAAATATCCCAACTATATCAATTAGTCATCAAGGGAATGTTATCTCTACAATTAAACAAGGTTACTAGACAATAGAAATCAAATCAGGCCAAAAAGGCAAATCTGTCAACTCGTTAGAAGTCTCGTTCGACTCTCGTTCGAACGAAAGGGCATCTAACAAACATCCAACTCGTTAGAAGGAAAACTATCACCTCGTTCGAAGCTCGTTCGAACGACCTGGGCAGGTCTTCCAACGAGATGCCAGTTTCGAGCCCAGAATTTCCTATCTCGTTTTTCTCAAACTTTCTCTTCTCAAAACTCATCCAAAAATTATCCCAATAGTGTTTTAATGTTCCTAATCATTCCTAAACATATTTAGGTCGTATCTCAACATATTTAGGGGTCAAATCTTCCTAAACATCATGAAATTATCATCAATCCCCAATTTTCCCAAAAACCATATGAGTATGAACCCTAGAAATTTAAAGTCTTCAATTCCCATAAATAAATCCGTTTATGCATCATAAAAGTCATATTTCTTTTAGTATAATCACCCAATAACAATTCTACATGCAAGCCTTATATCACAACCTGACTTTCTAACTCAAATTTCATGGGTTTTTATAAATCTCCCAAAACAATGCGATTATATAAATTTCTAAGCGTGGAGGAAACATTCGCTTGAAATTAACGTAATTAAACCACTTGCCTTGGATTGTTCTCTGAATTTGGTGTTGAATGTTGAAGGTTGCCCTATCTCTTTCTCTCCCAAGGTTGAAGGTTGAAGATGGAGGTTAAGGTTTTCTCTTTGGGAACTTTTCTAACTTCCTCCTCTAACTCCCGTTGCCCTCTAATTAGTTAATTGCTGGTAATGGCTTAGTGGGTCATTAATATCCTAATATTTAATTCCCAAAATTCGTTAGTCATAAATCCTCAAATTCCAAAATTACCAAAATATCCTTTTACGTTGCCGGTATGGCCTAAAAATGCCCCGTGATCCAAACTAAACCCCCATCTAGTGTTTTCTGACTATTTCGACCCTTCCGGACACGTTGGCGCACTCAAAATGGCCATATGGTTAATAAAAATAAAATTTAATTTTTAATTTAAATAATTACATTCCTGACGCGACTGTCACACGCGTCCCAACCAAATTTCTAAATTGCCGTTTTTTATTCTCACGACAATTTCAATATTTTCAATATTCATATATTTCCATATATACACGTTATAATCAAATACCAACTCACATCTCGTTAGTATTTTATCTGGATTAATTCTCAATTAATTCACATTTAATTTAATTAATCCCATAAATAAATATCGATAAAAATGCGGGGTATTACAACACACCCGAACGAACCTCGATGCATAAGTGCTTCACATGCCTATGATCGACCTCTCCAATTGGACCATATGATAAAATAGAAGAATGAACTACGATCGACCTGATCTCATGAAGGTATGTAGGCAGCTCGACACACTCGAGTCCAGTTCCCATATCGATTGTACGTCTCTCAACTCAAGCAAAGAATCCGTCTAAGGACTTTCAAAGTCAAGAGGATCAACCAAAGAAGGCTTAAAAGTTAAAAGACAATTCAAATAACACTAGTCCAGTTCACATCGACAACTACACACGTTTGAAGAGATTACAGACCATCTCCCAAGTCATCTCAAAAATCAACTAAGCTGAACTGCGACATGTGAGGCTATTATGGGAAAAACAAATACACCTCCATTAATGTTGCGACACGTGGCGAGAACACCGGTCAAGATGACGTCCCGTATACGCTCCAATAAGCTAAGGACGACTAAGAGTCTGAGATGTTGTAAATGACTAAGAAGTATAATTTGATTGTAACTCAACCTCTACAAGGATAGAACTTATCCAATTATAGCCCCTAACTATATATAAAGGGGTCACCCCACCCCCCATTGTGAAGGGGGCTCAGAGGCTGGAGAAATACTCTCATGTAAATTTTCTCATTATTATAGTAAAACATTATTGAAGCCCTGTAAATGTAGGTTATTGATGGTTGAACCACATAAATATTTGTCTCTTTATCATTTATTTTTATATTGGCATCGTGAGGGTTTGGTACCCGCCTACGAGTGAATTTTTTTACTACCACAAGGACCTACAATCTACCACGCAAAAAATACTAAGGTATATACCATCTCTCAAAACCTCTCCCGACCTACTGTGATACAATTTCTCTAATTATAACGTTTTACTAGAAATTAAATATCTCTAAACTACACCCAAATTTATGTAGGTTCCATATAAATACTGAATAATGTTGAAAAGTGGCATTAAATACTAGTTTTAACTGAAATCTTGAATATGAACCTTTCAAAGAGAGAGAAAACATAGAATGTGGGAAAAGCATGAACTTTCTCACCTTTTTGCATTACATAATCATATAATAGAAATAATTATAAAAATATGTGGTATTAGATCAATTCCATGAAATTTACAATATTAATCAATTATAAAAAAATTACAAAGTTTACCATAACAATCTGACCAATTCGTCAATGTTTACCACTAAAAGTTGTATTATCTTTACAAGCTCAATTCATTAATTAAAAAATAGAAGAAAATTATCCTTGTCTCCCCATCCAATTACAATAAACATTTCAATGAACATTCAAAATAAAACAAGTATATATTTTTTCAATTGAAAAGAGTAAGAGATATAATCAAAATTTAATATCCAACTAATGATGTATTATACCCACTTTTAAACATATACATGAAAACCCTAAGATTTTATATTTAACATTTATTTTTTAATATAAAAAAACAATGAGAGATCTCCTCTACTATAATCTCCTAGTTGGCTATTTGTACAGATTTGATAGAGCTTCTTTAGATCATAAGCAAACCAATTAATACTTTTTTCATGTACGAAGTCCTCGAATTAGTACCCTGAAATCTGTTACTTCGTTATTTTACATAATTACTTCGACGCGTTCTTAAGGAGTAAAGAAAAGAATTTTTACACCCATTTAAAATTCAATTAATCAAGCGTATGCCACCAAATCTATATTATACTTCTAAAACAATAGAAAGAGAGTTTAATGAGGATCATTTATTGTCACTTTAAAATTCATTTGAATCAATTTCTTAGAAACCTCTCCCCTCTCCCAAAAAATTTGATTTCTAAAAAAAAAGTGTCTTTTGATATTGCCTCTTTACGTTTCTTCTCTCATAATATTTTCTCTTATATTTGGGCAATAAATGAATTTACTTGGTTCATGTATTATGAAATTCATGTATAAAAGTTTAAATAGAGGTTCATGTATTTAGTCAATACATGCATTTAGTTGGTTCATGTACTAAGATGTTCATGTATATACGTCTAAATGGGGTATGTTTTAGTTAAAAAGCTAAATGATATTTGAGATAATATAATATGTAGGTTTCATTTATTCAAGTTATTATGAATATTTTTTTGCCAATCAAAATTTATTGTTTGACTTATATATTGGGTTTTGTTTCGTTCATGTCTTGTATAAGATATTAATTTGGAATTATTTGTATAAATTGATATTAAATATAATAGGAACATGAAAACACAACATAAAACCAATTATGATTTAAACATGAATATTATTGATCGAACTGAACTAAATGAAAATAACATGATTTATCATATTATGTTCGGGTTAAGCTTATATCGATTTAGTCATGTTCGTGTGAGTTTTAAAATTACCACCCCGATATAACTACGTTCTTGACCACATATATGTATTGAAATATGATAGGGAAAAAACTATATGCGCCCGCGCATTGCGCGGATTACATGCTAGTTATAGAGAAAAACTGAAGTCCAATAATTAAAGACACCTGATTGCACTCCATGACATAACAGTACACCTGATATACACCAAATGTATTACATCGTACGGTAGCAATACTCACAATAGTGCCTAAATCACCAATAAGGTTTTCACTCATATCATAACTGCATTATTCTATTTAATAAATCAATTCCACATGAACTCGTATAATTAAACAAAATCCATTAAGTACAAATCTAATACCAAAAAAATCTACAATAGCTCATTAACTGCTACTTTTGGACTGAGTCATCCAAATTCAATTACAGCTAAAAATCTTGTGTCATTCTAACAAATAATCGGTATGTAGTTTTGACAGCCCCAACTCCAAGATTAGAAATTAGAATTGGGGTTATAAATTCCAATTTCATTGTTTGGAAGAAATATGAGTTAGAAGTGTCATGGGAGTGATTCCAAAAATTACAATTCTATAATTTGAATTGACTTTTAAATCACATCTAAAAAATGAAGTATTGTACCCACTTTTAGAATCATAGATGAAAACCCTAGTGTAATAATGTTAGACTAGAAAACCTTATACATGTAAACTAAACCAAAATATTATCATAAATCCATATTTTTCAAAGGAAATCTCACACATGAAAACTAAACCAATAATGTTTAAGTGAGGGAGAGAAGAAGAGTATCTGTGATAGAGAAAGGTAGTGACGGTGCCTAAAGCAGTAGAGAGATGGAAGGATTAAGATATTAGATAGAACGAGACATTTTGAAATGAAAAAAAATATTCTTGGGTTATTTATATGTACTAGACTGGTCACGGTCTTGGATAGTGAACCCAAGACGCGACCATTTAATTTTTTACACGTCACTCATATTGTCACAGACTAAGACCATGACCATACCGATGATGTGTAAAAAAATAAAGGTTAAATCCATGGGTCACGATCCAAGACCATGGCCAGGTGCCATGACTATCTCAAAATGATCATGGTCTGGGGCCGTGACCACTATTAACAAAATCCATTACATTTGTCATAAAAATGGTCACGGTCTAGGGTTGTGACCTACTTTGGTGGGAGATTTCGCACCATTTGGTCATGGGTTAGTCAAAACCTAATCCGTGAGACCTATGGTCACGGGATATGGTCGTGACCAAAGCCATTGGTTGTCACCCTTTTGCCTAGTCATGGTCCTGGTCATATGACTTTGACTCTACTCATGGACGAGGACTAAGACCCACATGTCATGACCATTATCAGTTCGTAGTGTATTGAAAATTGAAAGAATATGAATTATCCCCAAGTACACCAGATCATACCAAAAGCTCAAAGAACCTACGAGCTTGTGAAAGCAACGAGCGACGAGGTTGAGCGAGAAAAAATGAGCAGGTGGGGTTCTTATTCGGTTTGAAGAAATGACGGGGTCTTAGGTTTTGTTTTAGTTTTTATTTTCCTTTTTTTTTATTTTCTATGTAGAAGTTTAATAAAATAGTTAAGAGAAGGAAGTTAAAATTTTTAAGGTGGGAACCCAAATTTCCAGACGTCTCATAGAGGGTATTATTTGGGACGACTACTAATATGCAATCCCATTTGAAATACTTTATAAGACGGGTAACAAAAGGAGTTTTAAATAATATTAGTTTTTAAGATGGATGATCATACCTGTCCTAAAAGGTTGGTTTTCGGGACAAATTTTAGCCGTCTCAAAAGCTTCAGTCTTAAAAGGTACGCTTCGGGATGGGTATAATGGTAACTATAACATACTTGGGGAGAAATCTAGGGTTAAGGGCAAAAGAGGAGAGACATAATTTGGAGGAGTTAGTATAAAAACATAAGTAAACTCTAATGAAACTCTAATTCCTATTCTAAACTCACAAACTCACAACCACCTTGACCAAAACTTCAAATTAAATCATCTTTTCAATTCACGAGCCTTTTAGGGATATTCTTGAAGAACAAATCAATTTTTTAAGGAGGGATCCTTATACACATTTGGGGATTTCATTATACAAATTGAGATTTATATTATTCAAAGAAGGCAAGATAATTCTAATCTATCCTCTCAGGATGTACATAATGATTTCTACCTAAATAATTTTTTCTTGAATTACAAAATATGTAGAGATAATTAAGATTTATCTGATGTGTTGGAAAAAATGGGGTTTGCGGTAAACAAATGAATAAATTTAACTTTTTAAAAAACTAAAATTTTTAAACTAACCCCGCAAACAACACCATCCAGCGCACTAGCCGAGGATGACGATCCCAAATATCCTCAACCTAATCGTCCCCCAAAATCGGATGCTCGAAGAACTTATATCAATTTGCAGGAAACCAAAAGAAACCCCTTCATTAGCCCAAGAACAAAAAGAAGAAAAAGAGAAAAAGAATTCAAAAAAAGGTCAAAAGTACTCACGTAGTCATTAGGGTTCTTCACTCTTGACGAACGGTGGTGCGTAGATCGTGCAACAAAACCTTCTCATCAACAACCAACTTAAAGGAGTCATAGGAATTTTCATTGCCCAGTGAAAGTGGAACCATAACCCGCTATTCCAGCCTAGCACAATCATGGACAAATAATCACTCGTTGCTAACTTCACAATAAGTGCCCACCATTTGAAGTCTTGAAGAAAGAAGGACTTAGGAATAACTCTTAGAGAGAGAAAGTAAGAAATTCAATCTCTTCAAGGTGTGAAAAATGAGGAGAGGCCCAACCCTTTTTATAGAAGGTAAAGGTGCATGCCGAATGGCAGCCCCCTGACCCATGTTGATCAGTAATGACTTTTTCCCTTCCTAGGAAGCACATGAGTCCATGCCTTATGCTGATAGGCACCTCCCCAGACCTGCCTATCGGTAATCCCCTCAAAATTTCGTCGTGAAAATGACAAAAAAATTTAAAAATTTCCCTAAAAATTCCCTAAAAAGTACAGAACATTATTTTCCCCAAAAACCATATTTGTAGCACCAAGCCCATTACAAACTCTTAAATCCCCAGTAGGATCAATCGTACAATCTTATCATCAACATACTCCTGGGCGAAGATAAAATTTCACCCGCACCCAAAACCTGCTACAACTTCCCTCGGTAGGAACCACAGTTTACATAATCCCAAGTGGAATAAAAAAATTAACCTCTTCCCCAGCGAAACTATTTCCCAACGAATTACAAACTTAAGGTCCTCAGAATTGACCTCGACCCGCAGAATTGGTTATCACAACTTAAGGTCCTCAAAATTGACATCGACTGGCATAATTGATCATCACAACTTTAGGTTCTCAGAATTGACCTCGACCCGCGAAATTGGTCATCCCTCGTAACATCCCTGGAATTGACCTCGGCCCGCAGAATTGTCCTTAGCACTTTAAGGCCCTCAAAATTGATCTCGACCAAAAGAATTGGTCATCATAGCTTAATGTCCTCAGAATTGACCTCAATCCACAGATTTGGTCCTCCATCTTAAGTTCCTCAGAATTAACCCCAACCCCCTGAATTGATCGTCATAACCTGAGGTCCTCATAATTGACATCAGCCCACATAATTGGTCATCACAACTTAAGGTCCTTAAAATTGACCTCGACCCACTAAATCGATCATTTTCACCTCTTAGTCCCGCTGAATCAGTTGATACGCTCCTTAGGTCTACACAATTGATCACGATCCTCTAAATCAAATCACTTTCGTCCTTTAGGTCCATATAATTGACCTAAAATACTTTTCCTCGTCATCGACGTCGTGCTTATCTTTTGACCGCTTTCATTTGTTCTGAGATCACCTGTAGAGGGGCTCTATAAACACACCATCTTAGGACCTCCCCCCATCACCTCTTTAGGTCCCTAGCACTCGTTTATTTACCATAAACCCTAGGTCATACTCTGAGTACTGATCTGGAGGCCACCGGGTGATCCTAGGCCCCGATTGACTCCAGTCAACTCTCAAACCTGTGTGAAGCTCAATAAATCTGTAAAAGGATCTTTATCCCATTTCTAACGGTACATACCATGCTTGAATTGGCCTTACCGTTTGGATGAACGATCTGTTTCACTTCAAGAATTGATTTGGAGGCCATTGGGTTCACCTAGGCCCCATTAGACTCCGATAAACTCTCCAACCTAGGCAAAGATCATGAATCTTTGAAGGGATCTAAATCCCCCTCCTAATGATCCATCAGGTGTTTGAATCGACCTTATGGTTTGGACAAATGATTTGTTCACTCCAAGTACTGATATAGAGGCCATCGGGTGATCATGGGCCCCATTTGACTCCGATAAAATCTCCAACTTGAGTGAAGATCAATTAATATTACAAGGGCTCTGAATCACCTTTTTAATGGTCCATCACATGTGCAAATCAGCATTACGATTAAGATGAACGACTCATTTTACTTCGAAGGGTCATGGGGAACTTTTGAGCCCCATTTGACCTTAGTCAATTCTCCAAACTGAGTAAAGCTCACTAAAATCCCAAAAGGAACTGAATTCCATTTCCAACAGTCTATCCGTTACATAAATCGGTCTTACGGTTCAGATGAATGACCCATTTTCCTCTGAAAAAATCCCGTTTATAGGCCATTGAGCACTTTTGAGCCTCGTTTGACTTCGGTCGACTCTCGAAAGAGGGAGAGGCTCATGGATTCTTATAGGCCTCTGAATTACCTTTCCAACGTTTTTTCCCATGCATAATTCAAACTTATAGTTTTGATTTTATAATCGCTTTTTCGAAGATTTTTTTCTGAATTTCCTATAACCTCAGGAACCCTGTTGATCGGCAGGGTGTCAAGAGGTCAATCACTATTCCGATCGACACCCCCTGGACCCTATAAATAGGGCTATGACCTCACCCCACTAAGCAAAACCTAGAGACCCCTCTCAAAAAATCTAGAGAACATTCCCTTGCAATCTGAGCCATTCCCATTCTGAAAAAGTTTATTTTCCCACATTTTCTTACGTCACGTCCATATTTCACTTGGTAATTCACCTCACCTCTCTACATCACTTCCATACCACTTCAAAATCATCACACTTGCATCACAAAGTCAGCAACAAGCATAAAAAAAAGGTGGTCTATTTCTCAAAACCTTTCTCCAGTTTATACATTTTTATGTGTTATTCATCTTATTTCTATTTTGCGGTTTGTTTCATTATATCACATCCACTAATGTCTACTCTTTATTAATAGTATTGCACATAACCTATTTTCATAAAAATGCATTTTTTATGCCTTCACTCTTAAAACACATTTTCCTCACATACACATAAGAGGAGTCCAACAATTGGATTTATGGGCTAAACCCCACCCCTATGCTATTTTTGAACTGTGTGGACGTTGATGCCACTTAGGTTACGTAGTCGTCTTGGACCAATCCTGAGATTCGATTCCTCCTCTTAATTTTTTATTTTATATATCTTTCATATCTTATTATATCTATTTCGTGAGTTTTAGACTCCTATATACCCGTGTCTCGTCCATCGTGCACATTCACTTTTTCATAGCGATTTGTAATGTGGCGAACACTTACATCATATTTTTTTTTATCTAATATGAACATTAAAGATCGCATAGTCTACGAGCCTTTTATTTATGCATTTCAGAATGTAAAGAAGGTATTCTACTCAAAGTGTGTAAATGATGACAATTAGTCTGTTGTTGTGCATGCACCAAAGGGTATAACTAGTCAAGTAGACGCATTAAAGACTCTTGAAGACTTCCAGTCTTCTCTTGATAAAAACCCTAATTTGAACAATCTTTTAGTTTCTTTTGAGTAATATTGAGTAGCAAAATATTATTTTACCCTTGACAATCCGATTTAAATCCTATTATTATAGTGACCCTTGACAATCCTATTTGTATCCAGATTGTATCATATTATGATATTGACATTATATTGGCGATTTAGTTTGATTTATGAATGTTTAGTTTGAATTATGAATGCTTAGTATAACAACCCGTATCCATTATATATATATATATATATATATATATATATATATATATATATATATATATTAAAAACTTTGGATCGAATGAATTTGGATACCAAACAAGCATACATCTGGATTATGTATACCAACCCGGTAATTACAAAAGCATAAAAAACATCAAGATTAGTTAAATATTCCAAAAAGACCCAAAAAAATAAAATAATTACACTAATGACCTTCAAAATTACCAAAATACCCCTAGAAACTTCAACACACTTATTTAACCCATACTATATTTCTATAAAATAACCTTAAATACAAAACTTATCAAGATCAAACATATTTCACAATATTATAGAAATCTATCCTCATAAGTTTAATAAATTAAAAATTAACCCCTTAAACTTTAAAAAATGTATGAAAATATGCATTAATAATCCCAAACCTTAACCAAGGACCAAAGACTTAAACCCAAACTTCACATATAGACCCCCTGCCATGTTTTGACACCTGAAAGCTTAGTGATATTTTTATACCACATACAAACCTATGGTAGTCACATACCCCTCCCGCCATAACTAACTAAAACTCAATGAAACCTTAGTTTAACCAAACCTTCACCAACATCAATCTCTTCTCCATATCCAATAGTATGAAAAACCCACTCCATATTAAAAACTAATATACATAAGTATGACCTCGTATAGAGGAGACTCAACCCTGCTTCATGACCCCCTCCAAGTTCTGGTTAAACTTATCCCCATATCCCCCATCCCAGAAGCCCATATCAGTCAGTCTTGGCCTTTAATACCAGGTCAAGAGGACAGTTGCAATCATACAAAAAGGTTAGCTATGCACTCATAAGTAAACCTATGTTGACCATGTACCGGCCTCGTACAACACTTCTAGGCCGAGACCAATCAACAATCCCTAAATAGGTATCACTCTCGATATTACTCAACTAGGAGCCCCTTTATCAGTCTCTTGTCCAATCGAGACCTCGAGAGTCGACATCAAATATGTCACACAAAACATGTGACATGCGCATTGCCAAAGCCGTTACAAGGGATCAACAACCCATGTGGGGAAAATATTCCATCATCACTATATTTACATGTAGAAGACATGTGGCATCCTCTTATTGGTCTACTCAGCTTGTGCACACAAGGTGCATGCTTAGGGGTGACACTGCGCACTCCCAACACTATAAAAGCCCATTTCATTTTCTTTGTAAAAAAATGACTAATTACTAAACCTACTAAAACTCTATCATTTTTTATTTAAGAGGGATAACTCGAGCGTGTATCAATGGCCTTTCAGTTCCTTTTTATAGTACAAAACACCATCCCCTTGCACAGTAGAGTAGGCCTAGGTCGAACCACTTATATCCTTGTTAATTCCATCTCTCTCATCTCCTTATTTATACATATATATCTCTTATATTGATGTGTTCTTTACACCATTATTAATAGAGATAGATATTGATTTGTCTATATCTTAGAGGTAATGATTCTTAACATCATCATTTTGGCACCGTCTATTTCTTCTTCTTCTTCTTCGCTTAGAGCACTCTGTCTTTGCCTTTGGTGGTTATCTAAATACACCATTGTTGGACCTAAATCACAATTAAAAGAGCTTGGGTTTGAGTACTCTTCAAGATTTCTACTAAGACAACACATTTCTAGTTTTACTCTCTTTGGTTGTGTGGATCTCATTTCTAGCCAACCACCACCTCAATCAGAAATGGCTGATGTGGCGATGGCACTACAATCCTTGGTGGCCAGCCAACAAAAGATGTTGGAAAACTTCATGGCTTTTGGCCAAAATGTGTTGGGAAGAGCTCCTAATGGAAAATATCATTACTTTGTCCGTTACAGAAGTGGTGAATTTGGTGATAGGGGACCACCCCTATCCCCATTCAAGGAGACTCACCACTACTATAGGTGAAGAGACGTCACCGACCCAAGGCATCTCCGCCTTAGAAAGAAGATTCAGGGATGCCCAAACGACTAGGACCATGATGATGAGGAGTATTAGGAGTCGTATAAGATTTTTAGTCATATCATTCATCCCAAAGGGACACCAACTCTAAATTACTAGGGAAAACGCATTTAGCATATTCCCAAAAGCTAATAGAGAGCTTCAACTTCTGACAAATTGAGTAGAGGGTCGATCGTTGACCATCTAGGCCCCAGAGATAAAAGTGGATGAGACAGACACTCTCATTCTCACAACATTGGCACATTCAAATGAAATCTAAGACACTGTGATTAAAGACCAAGAAAAATTCGAGACATGGATGAACAGAACGAGGTTAACAGCCAACGAATGACTGTTGGCCAAGAGTCAGCACTAATGGCAGTTTCTATAAAAGGAGGGGGCGATAATGCAGCAGAAAAATTGAATTCGTGGCATAGTTCCATCCAAAGGGTTGAAGATAAGATCGACATCTTAATCAAGATCTGAGACCTAAGTCACCGAGACTATATGGAGGGGTCTCTATTTGTGCTAAGAATTGTAAGTTATCCTACACGTATTAATTTTAAACCTCCAACTGTGACACCGAGGTATGATGGTATTTCAAAACCAGTTCACCATATAGAGATGTATCAGTCGTATGTCGCTATATATTCGACGCCCGATGAGATGAGATGTTGATCCTTCTCTATCACTCTCACAGGTGCAGCTCACATGTGGTACATCCCCCTATCAAGAGGTACCATAAAAAAATTTAAGTAGTTGATCGAGAAGTTCATTCATAAATTTTTTTTCTTTATAAAGCCATTGAAGAGGGTAACCCATATCCTTAATATCAAGCAAGGAAATAATGAAGCTCTGAAGTAGTACATCTCTTGTTTTAATAAGGAAAAGTTGGAGGTTGAAGATTATGACTAAAGTATAGCGATGACATCGCTTATTAGTGGTTTGCAGCAAGGTAAAATATTTTGGAAACTCTCTGACGATCCTTCGAAAAACATGATAGAACTAATGGTTGTGGTTAAGAGAATCATGAACGTGGAGGAGGCTATGGAAGCTAAGATGGAAGACACAAAGGAGGCCACTGGAAGTAAATCTGATCAGGATAAATATAAAGAGGGAAAGAAGAGATCCAATGAGGATAAATTTTCCAAATACAATCCCTTAACTATGAGTCCAGACCTGATTCTGAATGAAATCAAAGTCGATATAAATCTTAAGTGGAAAAAAAACTCAAGTCCCCTCCTCACAAAAGGGACAAAAGTAAGTGGTGTGAGTTTCACTAAGATCATGGTCACACAAATGAAAAATGCTTCACCTTAAAAGACAACATTAAAAAGTTATTGAATCAAGGATAACTCCGAAAGTACGTAGATAAGAAAGAAATAAAATATAAGGATAAAAAGAGACACAATGGGAGAAAGGACAATAAGCCGAGATGAGAGATACAGGCTAATAAAGACAATGATGAGTCCTATGATAGTAGGAAGGATGATCCAACCTCCGGATAAAAAATCCTAATGCAAAGGGAGCCCTTTATATGATCCCTTTCGGTGTAAAAATGATTTTTGGCAACCTAGTGGGTGGAGGCATGGAATCAACTGATAGGAAAACACATGTTGAATCCAAAATGCCATCATGGAGGATGAAGGTGAATTAAAAGGTCAAAAATTGAAGAAATTGGATATGGACACTCTAATAGTGGGTTTTATAAGGTTAGATTTCAAGGTCATCTTAGCTCTACACGACATACCTTGGTAATTCACACGGGAGGACATTGCTATGACGTGTCTTCCATCCTCGTCGATGGGGGAAGCTCAACGGACATATGTTCTGGAGTTATTTTAAGGGTATTAAGTTGAGAAAAAAGAAACTTGTGCCATACGACAAGCCGCTAATCGACTTTAACGAAGAGAAATTTCACCTGTTGGGGGTTTACGAAATAGATGTTTGCACGGGCACCTGGCCAAGGTGCCTCACCAAGAAGATCGGTTTTTGTCATGAACGAGCATTTTTTCATCCTATAATATCGTGTTGGCAAGAGTGGCACTCAAGGAATTTGAGGTTGTGCCTTCCACCATTCACCAAATGATGAAATTCCCGACTCCCTATGGAGTAGGGGAAGTACAGGGGTGACCAAATAGAGGTTCACGAATGCTACTTCACTTCGACCGAGGAAAGAGATGACCACAAAAGAGCAACAACCTCATATAATATAGATACTCCCGAGCTGATATGTAAGAGAAACTGAAAAAGGGTGAACCCGCTGAGGAGGGACTTGATGAGGATGATCCAAAAAAATGATCCAAATCGGTTCATCCCTAAAAGCTAAGGTCAACGAAGAGTTAGTGAAGTTATTGAGAAGAAGGAATAGTGTTTTTTCCTAGAGCCATGGAGATATCCCGGGGATTGACCAGACATTATCTTCCATCGACTGAATATTGATGAAAAAGTGAAGCCTATTAAGCATAGGCATAAAACTTTTGTGAGAGACAAGTACGAGGTTATTCAAGACGGGGGGGGGGGGGGGGAGTTAAAGAGAGCCAAATTCATCAGAGAGGTCCATTATCCTGATTGACACTCTAATGTTGTCATTATACCTAAATCAAATGGGAAGTGGAGAATGTGCGTGGGCTTCATTGACTCGAATAGAGCTTTCCCTAAATATAACTTCCCATTACCTCGGATTGATCAGGTGTTTAAAGCCACGACCGAACATGAACTTTTGAGTTTTATGGATGCGTATTAAGGGTATAACCAGATCTTCATGCATGAAGTCGATGTGGAGAAGGCTTACTTTATCACAAATAAAGGAACCTATTGTTATAAAGTAATTCCATTCATCTTGAAGAACATAGGGGCAACCTTTTAGAGGTTAGTCAGTAAGATATTTGAAGATAATATTAGGAAAACAATGGAACTGTATGTGGATGACATGTTGACAAAAAATTTTAAGGTCGATGACCATGTATCCCATCTTGAACGTACCTTTAATACGATGGATAAATACAAGATGAAGTTAAATTAGGCCAAGTGTGTCGTCGGGGTCAAAATATGAAAGTTTCTAGGTTTTATTGTGAATCAAAGGGTGATAGAGGCAAACCCTGCAAAGATCAAGGAATTGATTGACAAACAGATGCCTGAAACTATCAAAGATGTTCATAGCCTTACTGTACAGGTCGTAACTCCCAACCGTTTCGTCTCACGGGCAACTGATAAGTGTCTTCCCTTTCTTAATATATTTAGAAAAGCCTTCGTCTGGTATGAAGAATGCTAGAAATATTTTTAATAATTGAAGGTATGTCTAGGTTCTCTAATGTTGTTGTCTCGACTAGTTCGAGGAGAAAATTATTTCTATACTTATCTGTCTCAGGATTGACTATCAGTGCCAATTTTTGGAGACGGCGATGGACTTCAAAAGTTAGTACATTTTAATAGCAAATCCTTGCAAGGGACCGATCTCAGCTACCCAAAGATAGAGAAATTGGCTTATGCGTTGATTCATGCCTCAAGAAAAATAAATCAATACTTCCAGGCACATACGATGGTGGTGCTTACTGATACTCCTCTAATACAAGTCATTCATAAACCCGAGAAATCGTGTATGTTAATGGATTCATCGGTAGAGTTATGTGATTTTAACATCATATATCAGTCTAAAAATGTAATTAAGGGTCAGGATTTTGCATATTTTGCAACAAAGTTTATATGGGTCGAGATCGATGAAGGTACCATTAAAGAATCAAGAACATGAGGAGTTATGCCAATAGAGATTGTAGCGGACACTCAACCGGGCGATACTGGACAAGCCGATATTACTGAAAAATATTTCCTATTTAAAAATGGATTTTTATACGAAAGTCATTTCTCCAAGGGAGGACTAATATGGAGTTTATTTGTGGATGAATGGTCTTGGGAATATGACAGCGGTGCAGGGTCATTTTTCTCATAAATGATTTATTCATTACACATAGTATGCATGACCCCCATCAGCGTATTTTCTTATTTTATGCCCCATAACTCTTCCTGAGCCATCTCTCATAACTCAGCAGAGATGAATGAAGGGAGTTAGCTCAGTAGTTACCAATGGATCAAGATAAATAGGGAGACCTTTTACCATAATAAAGGGGGAAATACGAATGAACAATAATGATAAGGAAATGATGAGTGTTCTTACAAAGGAAATGATCAAATGTGAACGATAAATGAACAACTGGAAAGTGTCCAACACCTAGTTATCCTTTTTGGCTTCCCAAATGTTCATTAGGTCAATACGGTTGTGGGGAGATCTCGACTATCTTTAATTCATTGGATGTCTATTACTCGCATGTAGGCATGGAGAATAGAGACATTCATAGATCTAATTAAACAATGAATCAAATTATGAAGCCCTGCTGTCAGGCCTCTCGCTCGCCAAAGCCTTGAATGTTAGCCAAATGATGGACCACATCGACTCTCAGTTAGTCGTCAATTTGATTTTGGTAATCAATGAGGCTAAAAATGATAAGATGGCCAAGTACTTATCCTAGGCCAGGAAGACGTTGATGAACTTCAATGAAGTTATAGTAAAGAGAATTCCCAAAATGGAGAATAGTCAAGCCGGTGCTTTAGCTAGATTTGCATCGGCTACTCGAATCGAGATCAGATGCATCGTCCCTGTTAAAACCTTAGAGAATTCGAGCATTGAGGAAGAAGATAGCAGTATAAAGTTTTTTATCCATTTGAATTTGGGAGAATCCTGGATGGATCCATTGATAAAGTATATGCGAGACGGGGACTTTCTAGAATCCAAGGTCGAGAGTAAAAAGCTCAGATATATTGTGCAGTAAAGTTCACCGTTATAGGTGATGTAGTTTAAAATGGAGGATTTCTACTCCCATTTTTAGATGTGTTCACCCCCACTGAGATAGACTACGTCCTTCGAAATGTTCATGAAGGTTCTTGCACAAATCATATCATATCTTTGGGTGCTCTCTTACAAATAGGATCATTACCCAGGAATATTTCTTTCCAACACTTGCCAAGGACGCATCCAAATATGTGAATAGGTGTGTTAAATGTCAAAGGTTTACAAGCATTCCTCATCAGCCTCACTAGCCTTTATCATTCATCAAAGCATTTTTTCCATTTTTAGTTGGGGGTATTAACTTTGTCTGCCCTTTTCCAAAGGCAGCAGGAAATAACCAGTATTTGATAGTAGCGATTGATTATTTCTCAAAGTGGATGGAGGTCGAGGATATGATAACCATCATAGAAATCAAAACGTTCAAATTTATTTGGAAGAACATCATCTACTTGTATGGGCTGTCCCACACCATGATACCAGATAACGGTAAATAGTTCAAGAATACATAACTGGAGGCCTACTATAAGAAGCTCATCATAAAATAATTCTTCTCTGCTCCTCGCCGACCTCAAGGCAATGTTCAAACTTAGGTCACCAATAGGACGTTACTCAGTGGGATCAAGAAGACCCTGAAATATGCCAACAAAAAATGGACTGACAAACTACATAGGGTCATATGGGCCTATAGGACGACTGAAAGGAAGTCGATCGGTGAGACACCTTTTATGTTGTCATATGGGTCAGAGGCAGTTATTCCGACATAGCTCGATATTCCTAGCCATAGAGTCCAAACTTATGTTCCCAAGGATAATTTTGAGGAGAGACAGTTATACTTGGATATGATTGAAGAGAGGCGAGAGAACACAGTGGTTAGACAGTCAACTTACCAACAGAGAGTCACAAGGTTCTATAATAAAGGGGTGAAGTCTTGCCCGATAGTCTTGGGGGAATTAGTTTTGAAGAAATTCTAAAAAAAATCTAACAATATCCATCCTAATTGGCATGGATCATACAGAGTAAAGAGGTTTTGCCAGGTACTTTCAGGCTAGAAAATCTTGAGGGAGAGCCCTTTTCCAACCATTGGAATGAAAACCACTTAAAGAGATACTATAAATAGTCTCTTGTATAGAGATTAAAGTTTTTCTTCTTAAATCATGGTATTTCCATTTTGGTCTCATCTGTGCGACAAAGTAATATATTACGATGCAAGGAATCAATGAAAAATACAAGTGTTGTCTCATATTTGTTCTGCCTATCATCATTAAATTGTTGCATGGTTCGAACTTTATTAAATTAAAGAACATCATTGTATATAGTGAATTAATTTATGAACATATTTTTATGGTGAATTAAATTATGAGTCACTCTCGGCGATACAAGAGTGCATAAGGAGACTCGTCTCCTTATACCCTACTAATAATGTTGAAATGGGGATCGATGTCATAACATCACTTTTGTGGTGAACACAATTAGAAATCATAGTATACGGTTGTGCAACATCATTTTATGGTGAAATTAATTTATAACTCACTCTCATTGATATGAGAGTGTATAAGGAATATCATATCCTTTATACCCTCCCAATAATGCCGAGGGGTGGGCGGTGTCGACATCATAGCATCACTTATGTAGTGAACACAAAATTAAAATTCATTTGATATGGTTGTACAACATTTTTTATGGTGAATTAATTTATAACTCACTCTTGGAGATACGAGAGTGTATAAGGAGTCTCATCTCCTTCGTAAAGTCTTAATAATGCCGAGGGAAGGGATAAATATTATACCATCACTTATAATAGTGATTGTTTCATAAATAAGTGTCAACTGTAGTGCATCATCAAAATGCACACTTCCACGGTGAAAAAAAACAAAGAAAACTTTAGCTTAATTGGTATTTTTATCATTTTATGTTGAATTCCTATTTTTTAGTTGGTTAAGTTTATGAACATTCAAAGGGTTCATTTGTGATTTTGCATTGAATTCGTAACGTAGAAAAGGCACTAAAAAGGCTTGAATGCCAAAAACCACCATTAAAAACCAATCCTTAATTTACACATAAATCCCTGGACTTTAAAATTTTAAATATCAATCTCAAAGCTTAAATCCAAATCCAAACTAGTAAATATAACATAATTGTTTGTTTTTACCAATCCCAAAATTGAATAATTCTTGCAAAATTAATTAAAACGTAAACTACTTGTGACACCCTGCCTATTAAAATAGGGGATCTTCCAATTAAGTCCTACTTACATGGGACATTTCCTAATAGGTCCTATCACAACATTTTTTCCTTAATAGGTCCTATTTGTACATATAGTAAATATTCACTGTATGTTTACAAATAGGACCTATTGGAACAAAAATATTTTTTCATGGGACCTGATGGAGAAAAAAAAGTTAGGACTTATTGAACTACATACTTAATAAACAGGACTAATTGGTAAAAACCCTTAAAATAAAGGGTGTCCTACCCCCTACTAAAATATAACAAGAGTCCATATGGCTCATTCTTAGCATCATTGTCAAAATTGAATTAAGTACTAAAGACCTATTAGTTTAATAAGCAGTGTCAAAATTTAACCTCTCATTAAAATACAACTATATGCACCAATCAATAATAATCCCATACACTATAACTGATATACATGAAACCACATTGTAAAGTCTAAAACTGAAAAATAAATAAAGTCCCTAAACAAACCATCGGGTAAAAATCTAATACATACAATCCAACATCGAAAATAATCTGGAAAACACAAGTCTGAATAAAAAAGGGCAACACACCCGACAATACTAGAATAGAGAACCTAATCTATATTATCAATAATTGAATCGGCTAATCAGAAATCCTGTAAGCCTCCACATCAGCTGCAACTACATAAATCCCTATAAGATGAATCATCCATGGCGTTCATATGGCTTGACACCTAAAAGTTTTAAAAATAGATTTGATACAGATCGGAGCCCAAAACCTTTGAAAATATTCAGCAAGTATATAAAATGCATAACTGAAAATGTAAAGTCAATTTTCATATTTACAAACTGGTAACGCATTCTCGTGAGTCACTCCTCACCCCTTATCTAAAGTGCGCATCTAACATATGCATCTTAACCTGCCTAGTTACGCTACCCCACCTAACTAGCTTTGCCACTAACATCAATATTATACTACTCTGACCCGAGTATAATATGTATACTTAGTTCATTAATTATCTTTCACAACTACTTACTTAATATCTCATTAAATGATCACAATTTAAAACATAACATTATTCCAGTTATTTATTTCCATAATTACATTTATTTGTCTACACCCATATATAATTATTCACATCTTTATACACGTAATTGGTTCACACTATTTACTTCCATCGATATATAATTATTCACATCCTTATATACGTACATATTCCAATTTCTCATTTATTAAGTTGTACCCGTAATAATTTTTCACATCCTTATATACGTAAATATTTCACACAAAGGTAATCACATATATATCGCTTGCTATATGTGTAAATCGTTATCCCTCTGAGTCTTTACTCGCTAGATACGAAATCACTAGCATGCTATCAAGCTCCATGGAGTCCACCAAAATTTGGGCAAGATCCAGGAGTTCACCCCAACTAGGGAAACCGAGTTAAAATCTCACCTATGTACCTAAAAAGATAAATGAACACCCGAGGCGGTCATGGCCTTAAGTCCATGGTCGTAACCATACCACATTATTCCACAGGACTCCAACCCTATAAAATGTGGGCATGCACAGATCTATGACCCTAGGGAATGGTACTACCTCTGCTGAGATTTGCTAGAGTGACCTCCCACGACGCACAACCTCCATCGATAACATATCCATTAGGATGGATATGTTTCACATAAATGTTATACACATAGATATTATTGTTCACACACACACACACACACACACACATATAATGCATCAAACCATGCCTATGTCACTTGTGGCACTAACCCATAATCCTTGAGTCAAAACCCGACTCCCAAATGCATAGGTACTTAATTAATTCACATATATCATTATTATTCTGGACAGTAGGCTATTCTTCTCTATCCCGTAGCCTAATCCTTTCGAAAATCCCAACCCAATTTCATCAATGATTTCCCTAGTGTTGTTTACCATAAAACACCAGTGCATTCATACTCGAATTTGATTACCGACTCAAGATTTTGGTCTTGGACACCCTTTTATTGAAAATTCATAACTAATTCAGAAAAAACATAAAAATACGAAACTAATGGCTACACGTTCAGATATAAAAGATCTAGATTCATGTCATGGGCTAAGTAGGGGAACCAAAACGATTCGGCCTGGGTTAAATCGGTTCTCCCATGGAAATATGCACACGCACCTGCTACTTTTTACACAAGTTTCTCCCAATATTTTCACTCCAAAGTGGTTCTAATTTACATCCTATGTACATGTAACAAAATCCCATCAACTACTAACATGAATGTACATATATTTTGGTCTCCAATCATCCAAAACTAGATTTATTTCATGGGATTTCTGACATTCTTTATCTATCGTCAATTTGATAACAATTTTTATCAATATCCTACATACACCATAAAAGTTTCATCTTTTCAATTAAAGATAATATCTTTTCATTCAAGATCAATATATCCCACATCGATTTATGGTTTTCACTAATTAATAACACAAGATCATAAGAACACCATACTAATCATCTTTCTAAAACCCCCTTTTTCCATATAATCAAACCCATCCCAAAATCAAATCCTCGATTACCAATTTTGATATGAATGATTATACTAAAAATTCAAGAAATGAAAATTATACACTTTCCTTAAAAGTTAAAATTCTGAATCTCTACTTGTTGGGTTGAAGAAGATAAGAATTCTCCTCCATATCTTTCTCCAAATCAAGCCTTTGGATTTCTTAGGTGTTCTTCCTTCCTCTTTTCTCACAAATGGCCTCTCTTGAGTTTTTGGTGTGTTATGGATGACTCCCTAACCCTAACCTCCCTTTAATTAACCTAAATCCACAAATTAATTAAATCCCTAGGTATTAAATGACCCTCACGCCCTTATTCGGGCACTAACTAGTCTAAAATGCCCCCGGTAACCAATATCTACTCTCGGATACTTGATTTTGATATTTTCATCACTTTCGAATCAACCGTACACTCAAAATTACCATCTAATTAACTAAACATAAACATCACATCTCAACCCAAAACTTGCCCACATAAAATCTCCAATTAAGATACCATCAATTCCAGCCGTTTTTACTCACATACGATGCAGTACAATTGACTTAATTAAATTTACTTAATCACACTAGTAAATTTCAACATAAATATTAATCTTGTTCTCACTAATTAATATTCATTAATTTCACATTATTTCCCTTTTAATTATATTACGACACACTTGTAATTTGAAATGATAACATAAATTACTCATAATTACGGGGTATTGCACTACTAATAATTATATATTTTAACCCATAAGATATCTAAAATTCAAATAAGTTACATACAAACCCCAATTTTACTTAGATTCTTATTTTATTCCTCATACCCAAAAATTTACCACATACATGATTTTAGAATCCCCAATTTACATCTTTGAATAAGAATATCAAATACATCAGGCCCAAAATTAAAACGTAGGTAACTTTGGTTTTCAGTATTATTGTGGCAATTACCTTGATTTCGTCAATTGTTTATATCACTTTGTGATAAACCAAGAAATCTCATTCTCAATTATGATCCATCTTTGTAGTTCACAAAACCCATGAAACGTGATTCAATCTTTATTCGAAAAAGTCTTCGCCCTGTGATTTCACGCAAGCGATGATTTCAGTAATCCAATGATTTTATAAACATGAGATGATTTCAATAAACTCGGTAGCATACATTATAACTCATGGAATAAACATTCGATATGACCACAAAAGTACTATTTGGCCAATAGGACTCAGGGTTTGAGTGCCTAGTTTGCTTACCATATGGATGTCACTCTTCGGAGATGCGATCAACAATGTTACTTTATCTCTAAAGGTTTTTGATAGATTAATCTCCAAGGGTTTTGGATGAATGATATTATAAGGGTATTGCTATGCATTTGAAACTTCTATAACTTATAATTATGGGTTATCTTATTATAAAAAAGCATGGACTCTTAGATTTATGACTCGATAAACACTTATTTGATTATAATCACCATACTATTCTTATAAATATCACCAGCCTCCATTATGATAGTTTTTATAACTACTGATATCACATTTTTGTTTTGAAATACTATAAACTGTGATATATTATCTGTAATTCATTCCAATTATGCTATCTATAAAATTTAAAATATACACTTGTATATAAATAGAATTATCTATTTATCAAAGTTTTTTCTCATGCATTTACCTTCTACATAGAAAATTAACTTAAAGAAAGAGAGATACCCTCCACCTCAATGGATTTTTATTCTGTTTTACCAAGGAAAACCTTTTCGGTTACGTATGTCTGCGCGGTAACTAACAAAGATGGTATAACAAACTAGAATACTTTTCACCACCACATAACAACTTATGTAGCCCTATTAATCCCTTGTTTGTTTCTGTTATATGAAGACTTCGAGATGCAGTTGCATCCTACCTAAATAAAGTTTCATTTCATTTTTCGATCGAAACTTTATTTTTATTTCAATTATCATTCTATATTATTATTACTTTTATATACAGAGCATTGGTTGTGATATTTAGTATGATTTAGCTTTACTTTGAATTGTTAACTCCACGGCTATAATATTATTTAATTGTACATGAATTAGTTACTAAATACAAGTTTTTTTGGCTGCTGCCTAAAAATAATGTTTTTTATTAAATGGATATGGTCATGGACCAAATTCGTGATCCCCAATTGTTTTAGAACCAAATACATAAATGGTCATGGTCCAAAACCGTGACATGGAGCCAATATTGTCCCACACTGGTCACGAATAAAAAGTGGCCCTTATTTAGGGTCACAAATGAGGTCCGTGACCACTATTTTTAGTCATGTCAAAAAAGGTCACGATTGAGGTTCGTTTCTCGTGGTTATGGTCACTGTTGAAGTCCATGAATAACTTCAGTAAATGGTGTAATGTTTGGTTATGGTGGGATTATGGTGGTGTAAGTGGCTAAGTAGGTAATGTTTCAGAAATTGGGGTTGTATGGTGGAAGATATCAAATTAGTTTATGTTATCTATTGATTGTCAATTTACTTATTTGGTCTACGTTAAAATTAAAGAAAAGGTAATGAAAAAGTAATTTGATGTCTCGTTGATGTAATTGGTTGGTTATTAGGATTGTTGGGGTTTTTATTATAATATAAATTACCTATAATAAGAGAATTACAATTTTTCTGCCTTATATCATAATTATTATTTTCAATGGAAATCATATGTTTTTCATTTAAATTTTTTTTATAGGGGATTACTTCTTGCATGATAGTTTTAATTGATCTTTAAATATTTGATCTAATCTCGAGCATCCGAGTTATAACGATGTCCAATTGATATGGATAAGAGGTAATTTTAATTCTTAATTATTGATTTATATCATTAGTTTTTGTACTTGATTGATTTATAGTGTTGATAGGAGGTTGAGGGTGAGCCAATGAAAATTCGGATTGTCAATTGGTGGTTGTAGTATATTTTTAAATTAATTTATGATAGTATTTGTGTACTATTTGGTGTGAATTTAGTTAGAATTATTGATATGTTTGTTTATAATTGCTCAGTTAATTCATATCATTTGCATGGAGTTTATCTTATTAATTTGATTTACAATTCTATTATAATGATATATGTAATATACCCAATTTATACCCACATGCATCCTAACATTCAATAGATTCATATGGTATTAATGTCACAGTCTAAAAACATAAACTTGGTATTTGACTATTTGTCTTTGTCTCGTTAAATCTTTAATTGCATAGGTTTGAACTTTTATGTTTAGTTTGATATATTATGCTTTAGTGTATTATGTTTAAATTAATGAAAATGATTACAAGTTTAAAGAGTCTTTTATGCTCGATCTTGCCAAAGTTATAACGAGTCGATTCATCGGGCTAAAATATGTGGATGAGTCTCCTAAGGCTAGGTCTATATTCCAAGATGTGATTAATTGGAGTGGGAATGATGAATAACATGTAGACTGAATAAAAAATTCAAAATACGTTGGTATGGCAGAATGTAAGCATGATATGAGTGGAATGAACCTATGACAAGTGTGCTTAAGTAGAATTCAATCATTCAGCAGGTAACACACCCGTGCATAGACACACATACACAAATATACATGGGTCATTGGAAAAACCATTCAGTAAAGATTTGTAATCTTTTATCACTTTCCATAAAAAAATGTGCCGCCTTATTTGGCCACCATCATCATTGGATGCCTTATTTCTAGTCTTACTTAGCACTTCTCATTTGTCTATAGTGTCTAAGTGCCGCATGGGTATCTTGAGAAGTGTATCTTTATGAAAAAAAAATATTTGGTAATGTTAAGCATAGCTTGTTACACTTTCCGAAAGACCAATACACGGACGAATCTCCATAGTCTAATATATGAGCGATTCTCCATATTAAATCAAAGTTAAATAAAATAGCATAAAAGAAAATGTTTGAAAAAAATTCTAATTGTGAGGGAGGACTGAGGAACACTAGCATATAATATTCATAATAATATTAAAAAAATAACTTTCAAAAAACTGTCCAAATATGATAAGGGTGAAGAATGATGAATTTACTCATGGACCTCCTCCTGATAGTCTCAATCAATATCATTCAGGTAAGTGGTTGTGGTTCAATGTATGCGTTGCAACTTAATTGAGACCCAACCTTCAATCGAAGGAGTACTCTACTGTGATATGTGATGCTCAACAACATTTTGATTCTATTGTGATTAACTTCATACTGCGTTTAATGAATTCCTTATTTTTCTTGGTATAGATCATTAATTTACTTTTCCTCACACTCTTGAGGAGAATGGGGTTACTGAGTCTGGACATAAATATTTAGTTGAAGTAAGCAGAATATTTCTTATTCAATCTTATCTACCTAATTATTATTGGGTAGAGGCCTTTCACATTGCAATTTTTTTTTATTAATACACTTCTTATCAAATCTATTAAATAAGCACCTATATAGGCTAGCTTTAATAGTGTGGATAAATCAACAAACAACTGATTTTATGGTAAAAATTTACACAAGGTCATAATGAGATTATACCTCCCCTATCCTCCGTTGCATTATAGCCTTGTGTAGTTCGTAGCATCATAATTACAAATGCAACACTTAAAATACCATGACTTTATTTTTTATGTGAATATACTATATACTATATAACAAGGTCTCCCCTCGCTATCCTAAATAGGTTCAATTTGTTGGATCTGAATTCTAGAACTTTTATCTTCATTCTAAACAACAACATTAGCCCAAGTTTTTATTGTCGCTCTCTCGGTCCTTACATAAGTCTTAGTTGCAACTTCTCTTGTCTGTTTCTCATTCCTCTCCCTCGAACATTCATCTCCAATGCTTTTTATTGGGGGAAATTTAACTAGTGTAAAACCATCATGCTATATCACATCATAAAAAATTATAGATCTTGCATCCTAGGATTGTCGAGTAAATGGTTACTTCAAAATACGAAAGGTACATCATCATTTGTAGTAAAAAACTAGACTTGATCTATTTTTATAATCACAGATAGAATATGTAATGCTAAATAAAGAGAGAGAGAGAGTTTTTAAAGCGGTTCAGCTATGTAAGAAAGCCTACGTCCACAGTTCTGTTATTGATTTCAGAGGTTACAGAACGCTAGGTACTCTTGTAGATAAGAATATCCCAGAATCCGTTCGACTGTGCCCTTGATGAAAGGTATAGAACATATTTATAGTGACCCAGAGGTCAAGGTTCAGAATTTTATGGGGTGGAATGCTTTTATACAATTAAGCATTTACATCCTTACATAATGAATGTGACGAGTGGTTGTATAAACCACGGGTAGTATGACCCTTGGTATGATGACACTTCATTGGTCTTGTTGATCAGCCTTTTTTATGTTGGTCGGTAGCTTTATTATCTGCTGACTAGGATTTTGGCAATACAGGAGGACACGTGTTCACTTCTGATTGGTCCACGTATGTGGATAATTTTTGGCATCAACAGAAGCTCCCAATGTTCCATGCTTGATGCTTGCGTGAAAGTATGGACCATTTGATTCTGGAAGTAGATCAGAGTATTTTTATGATGCTTAGTCGGCAATCGACCTCCCACACTTGTTAAATTTTACTGGTGTTGTTTGAAGATGACATGTTTACAAATACTTTGAATTTTAGCGTACCGTCAAAGGGTAAATGTGTATTTTTCACCTTCTGATTCGCAAAGTCGTCGGAATGTCAATCGTTGGTACATTTAATCATTACATTCTCTATTTTTTAGGCAACCTATAAAAAGCGAGAAGGTTTTACAGGTTTTGCCTTACCCCAAATTTTCGAATAGTAGCAGCCATGTTTGATCTTTTGTGTGATCATTTGCCATTTTTCCTCCTTTCATTTGGTAGTTCTTGTTGAATCCTTAATCTTCTGTAAGAATTCTATCTTTTTCTTTGTTTTTACTCATTTCTTTCTTTTTGAACCATGGTTTATATAGTTAATGCTGATTCTCTAGAGGAATTTAGGGAAAAACATAAAATTCCCTCTTGGGTAGATTTAGAAGTTACTTATGGTCCTTTAGATGTATATTCATTGGGTGAAGGTCATTGGATCCCCACTTTATTTATAGCAGAGTGTGGTTTTTTATTTCCATGAAAAACTTTTCTTCTTCTTTTTTACCAATATTTTGACGGCGTTCCAGCACGAGTGGATCCCAACACCTGGAGAATTATTAATGGTGTGAATAGATTGAATGAAATCTATGGGACCCATATTGGTATTCCAGAGATTATGTTATGTTATAAATGGGCAATTATAAGGGAGAATACATATTATTTAAAAACCAAATCTGCTAAAAAGCCTTTAGTGTTTAATTTTCTTAACTCCAATAAAGATTATTGAAGTCATGCTTTAATAGTTAAACACTGACAACATACCCCACTTGAGGGTGGAGCGGCCTATCAGGGTCCTAGGTGCCCTCAATCAGGGAAAGGGATAGGTTTTTATTTCAATGTGTACTATCTTTTATTGCTTATTATTTTATTGTAGAAGATCACAAGAGAAAGTGCCCCAAGCCTGTTAAAGTAAATTTAGAAGAGCTGAAATTCTTATGGGGTCTTAATCAGAGAACATGAGAAGATCATCCCCGATTAGCTTCTGTATTGTTAGAATATAGAAGTTATGTAACTTCTTTTGTTGCTCGCCCAATAATTATTGTGCCTTTAATCATAATCGATTTGGAGAGAGATCCAGTATCCACCTCCTCTACCCCTGAGTCTACTGGTATTGAAGTTACTACTGGGGCCACTTCTTCTTACTTTGATTCCGAACTTCACATCTCATTCAGTATGGGAAAAATAAGAATCCCCAATCTCTTGGAGATGACTCTATTGCTAGCGCTAGGAAGCATATTGATACTGGTGCCCAAAAGAAGAAGATTGATGTTGGCAAAAAGCCCCAGACAATAAGGGTGATGAGTCTCCTTTGAAGAGACTGAGGAGTGGTCTTATCGATAAGTAGGTTGAGAAACTTATTGATGCCGATCAACAAGGTTTGGTCAGCATGGTCCCATATCTTACTTGATAATCTATGGCCTTTAGTCCATATTTGGTTAGGAAACTGATCAAGTCTGGCACCCTCCCAGACCATAGAGTTGTTGATGCATCAATGTCCCAATCATAATAATCATCAATACTTAAAGCTTAGCCTTTGTAAGTTTTCATATTTTAAGTTGGTCGGATACTGTTCATGTCTTCTTTGGCTTGTACTAACTTAGCTTTTTCCTTGAATTTCCTTGTTGATTACAATCAAATGTTAGAGAATGACAATCAGATACGTTCTTATTTGGCAGAAGTAGAGGAGTCCTATGAAGGTCTTAGAAATATGTTCTGGATTCCCAACAATCTTTGGAGATAGAGAAGAAGGCTTGGGAGGAGAAAATCAAGACAGCTAAAGAAGCACGACAGAGGGATAGTACTTCTTTGTCTGTGGCTAACTCGACTGCTACTGAAGCTGAACGCATAGCAAAGGCTGTTAAAGGACAAATAGCCAAACTATCCACTGACCTATCTGTCGAGAAGGCTAAAAGAAAGAAGGCTAGGGAATAATCCTTCAAAAAGGGTTGGGATAAATCCATCTTGACTACCTCTGCACACATTGGGTATGCAAAGAAAAAAATATTTAAGGAGGTTTAGTCGACAAATTTGAAGGAGGTTGGCACTGCTGAGGATTCTGGGCTTTTTCTTAGGCATGACCCTGGCTCTCCCCCAACCTTGAGGATGATGCTGGTTCGGGGGAATCCTCTTTGGTGGTTGAGTCTACTTCCCCTTCTGTTGACCAAGACAAAACTACTGTTGACTCAGCTATCCCTTCTATCGAACAAGATAAATCTCTTATGGACTCAGCTGGCCCTTTTACCGACCACGGTATAAACTCTGCCGTTGAAAATGATAAGAAGAAGGTGTAGACTTATTCGTCTTTCGATCTTTGTATTTTGCACCTTTTTTTCTTTTTATCTCTGCTCTGATGTACTTGTAACGTTCCTTATTTATTAATGAATGAACGTTTTCTTCAATTGACATGTCGTTTGTTGTTCATCGATTATTGCTATGTCTCCTTTTATTATTAATCAATTATTACTTTATCTTTCTAGTTTATGGTCAAGATGGAATAAATTGCCTCCATCGATTCTGACCTACTCAAATGTTGCAACAATCTACTTAAAGATGGTCATTTGGACTTGACTGCTGAAGAATTAACAGACTTTCTCGGTGTAGACACTTCTGACCAGGCCAGGGATGTAAACACTTATCTTAAGTTTCTTCTTGATCAGGTTATGGCCGATAATGTTGCATACTATGAGATAATCTAATAATTGCAAGCAGGTTAAAAATAAGCCAAAGCTTTACTTCATGTCAAATATGAAGATAAGTACAAGACCTTGCGTGAAGCTTGGGGATTTGAGAAAAATATGCCTCTCCTTTTAGAAAAAATGATTTTTTATTAAATCGTGAGGTTGATGAAGACAGAGAGATTGCTATACCTCTGGAAGAGGAAAATAATAGGCTGAGTGATGAACTTGGGGACTTAAAATAGTCTTCTGCTACTGGTGCCGATGAAGGTGCCTCTTTTCTAGAGGTGGAAAATGCCAAATCAAGGGAAGAGCTTAAAGCTTTGAAAAAAATTAAAACCTGCACAATCTTCCAAACAGAGTGCTAGCCGACCAACTGCAGAAGAGGGTAGGACCAAGAAACCTTTAATTAATTAAGCTTCCCAGCTGAAGGCAAAGAGTCAATCCATTACCGATTTGGTCACAAGACTGGAAGCTAAAGACAAAGCCCTTGCCGAATAATCCTCTTAATTGAAGGTGAAGGATGAGGTTTTGAAGAAACTTAAACATCAAGTTGAAAGGTTAACCTTCCAATTTCACAAATAACCCAAATAGGTATAGATGGATGGCTATAATGAAGCTTTGAGCTATATAGATGATCACCTCGCTCAAACTCATCATGAAGGTTATAAATGGGGTTGGACCAATTACTTGATTGTGATGAAGGTTGATCAAGATAGCAAACTCTGTCATTGTCATGATCCTAGTTTCTTTGACGACCAATAGCCTTCGTTTAAGTTGGATATTAGCTAAATTCCTGTTGAATTGATTCCCTAATGCTTGATATCAAAATATTTAGGGGATTATGAGTTACACGATGAACTTGAGATAGTTCGACCTCCTCATCTGACTAACACACCGAGCAACAACAACATAAGGATGCTTCAAGATTTCAACTTTATCAATTCTCCTTATACGCTGGATGATCCTCCTGCTGGTATGGAAAAAGTGCAATCATCTTCCAAAGCTTAGGAAAAACGTCCAGTTGAATGATTATCCTCTATTTTGTAATTCATTTGAATGTAATACAAGTGAATAAAATGTGTTTGTTTTTGACATTTTATGATTATTTTAATCAATCGGTCAACTTGTTATTATAATGCCATTGGTTCTCCTAATACACTTAGATATATTAATCCAAATTTAATATTAGTTACCAGTGGTAATGCCATTGATTTTACTAATGAACTTAGATATATTAATCCAAATTTAGCAATAGTTATCAGTGGTGACCAAGTGTATGCGGAATATATGTTTATATTCCAGTATCTATGAACTTTTACATGTATTCCTACATTTAACTTAGTCGGGTAAAACTTGTTTATAACTTTTTTTGTTTTATACGAAGTTTTACACTTCTTATTCTTGACTTGTTTATAAAAAAATCATACATGAAATAATCAAGCTCTTGTCCGTGATTTTGTTTTTACGAAGTCATACATGAAGTAAATTTTTGTTGCCGACCAAATGTTGAGGATTACAATCCTATTTTGACTTGGTCGGTTATTATTTTTCTTATTTCCGACTAAGTGCTGAGGATTGTAATCCTATTTTGACTTGGTCAGAGCTAAAGATCAAAAGTTATCTTTGTTCTGGGGATGTATATCACCGTACTCCAAAAAAAATCGAAAAATTGAAGAGACTGAAATAAACTTTTTATTAATACTCAAATAAAAGCAAATGAAATACAATAATGGAAATCCTTTGAATTACTGATAATACTTTCGAAAATGTTCGGTATTCAAAGGATTTTTGAATTCTTCACCATCCAAAGTCTCTATCAGATAGGTCCCTGGTTGGATGACAGTTAATATGCGATATGAGCCATGCCAGTTGGAATCAAGCTTGTTATTCTTCTAGATTACTTTATTAAGAACATATTCACCCTCTTTTAGGTTAGTCGGCTTGACCCTTTTATTATAAAAGCGACATGTTCTGTGTTAGTAGGCAACATTTCTAAGAGATTGATATTCTCGTACCTCCTTTAACATGTCGAGATCTAATCGCCTCATCGAATCACTAACTGGGGAATAAAAATTTAGTATGCTGTGGGTTGGTAGGTTGAGCTCTGCTGGTACCATAGCTTCAATCCTAAATGCAAGCATGTATGGTGTTTCTCCAGTTGATGTTCTCGACATTGTTTTGTAAGCCTAAAGAACAGAGTGTAGCTCATTAATCCAGTTTCCCTTAGTAGCATCACTTCTCTTCTTCATCCCATTTAGCAAAGTTCTATTTGTCACTTTTGTTTGACCATTACTTTGAGGATGGTCTGGTGTAAAATGTAGTTTCTGGATTTTAGACTGGGCCTAGTATGCTTTAAACTCCTCATTGTCGAATTGGGTTCCATTATCTGTCATGAAAGCATATGGTAAACCATATCGACAGATTACATTATTCTAGATGAACTGATATACTTTCCCATAAGGCATATCAACTAATGGATTTGCCTCCACCCATTTGGTGAAATAATCAACAACAATGACTAAATATTTGAACCTGTCTTTGGTGGTCGGCAGTGGGCCGACCAAGTATATTCCCCATATAGCGAACGACCAAGGTGAATTTATTTGTGTTAAAGCAATATTAGGTGTTTTATAAATGGCAGATAATCTCTGGCACTTATCACACTTTCTCACAAAGGCTGTACAATCTTCCCTCATGGTCGACCAGTAGTATCCTTTAGTGTTGATGTGTTGGAGCAATGATCTTCCCGCTGAATGAGCTCCGCAAGAACCTACATGCACTTCTTTGATCAAATCTTCCACATACATTAGATAAACACAACACTAAAAGAAGATCGCCAATCCCCTTTTATATAAAACTCCTTTGTCTAACACATATCTCGTTGATTTATATCGGATATTCTTAGCCTCTTTAGGATTGGGGGGTAGGGTTCCATCTTCAATATAACCTTTGATGGGATCCACCCATGAAGTTCCCAGATCTAAAGCAATAAAACTAACCATCAGGTTCTCTTCAATAATTAGATTAGCCAAGAGTTCGATCGGGATTATTCTTTTGAGCTCAATTCTTGCAACTGATGCTAGTAGAGCAAGTGCGTCAGCTCGGGCATTCTCTATTCTTGGGATCTTATTCATTTTAACAGCTGGAAATTTGGCAATGACTTCCATAGACTTAGAAAGATACCTGGTCATCAATTGTCCTTTGACTCCATACAAATTCAGCACTTGGTTAATGACCAGCTGTGAATCACTATGCGTCACTACTTGCTCGGCGCCTAATGACTGAGCTAAATTTATCCTCACTATCAGTCTTAATATTTTTCCTCATTGTTTAATGCTTTGAACTGAAACCTGAGAGCATACTCAATATCAATATCATTAGGAGTATTAAGTATTATACCTACTCCACTGCTAGTAGCATATGAAGATCCATCCACGTACAACTTCCATAATGGTATATCACTGTTGAAACTTTCTACTGTCAATAATCCATGATAGAATATCTTCTGACTCTCCTCTACATATTTGTAGGCCATTTCATGAGTTCTAAACGACTCAGGTTGATCGGAAGCCATATCAACTTGCTTTGGGGCTGAACTTTCTTCTTTCATTGTCTGCTCGATAGGCAAGTTTTGTTAGTTGAGAACCTGCGAATAAGTAAATTTAGCAATAAATATGCTAAATCTTGGCCTTTCAATGAAGATCTTGGTTCATAGACAATTTCACGCTCTCTCAATTCTACTACCTAGTACATCAATGTTCCTGACTTCTCAGGCTTGTAGAGTGCTTGCTGAAGAGGTAGATCGGTATACACAATTATGGTATGAGCCTGGAAATAAGGTTTCATACGCCTAGAATCCTTAATAAGTGATAAAGATAATTTTTCCAAACGTGGATAGCTAATTTTAGCTCCTCTGAATGCTTTGCTAGTACAGTAGACTGGTTTTTGGATTTCATTGTCCTGGCTAACTAAGGCTGAGCTCACTGCTGCCTCAGAAACAGGTAAGTATAAGTATCATTTCTCTCCCAAGACTAGTCGGGATAGCAATGGTGGTGATCTCAAGTACTTCTTTAACTCCTGGAATGCGTCTTAACATTCTGCATTCCACTCAAAAGTTTTTCTCAACACCTTGAAAAATGGTAAACACCTATTTGTTGTTGGGAAAATAAATCTGTTTAAGGCTACCACTCTTCTAGTGAGCCTTTATACATCTTTCTTGCAGGTCAGTGACTGAATTTCAATTAAATCTTTTATCTTTTCTGGATTAGTCTCAATTCCCCTTTGATTAACTATGAAGCCAGGGGACATCCCTTCTTGTACTCTAAACACACATTTGGTGAGATTCAGCTTCATCTGATGCTTTTCCAACTGATCAAAAGTCTAACTAAGGTCAACGATATGATCTGAAGCTTTTTTACTCTTCGTCAACATATCATCTATGTAAACCTCCATGTTCTTTCCTATCAGTTCTTCGAAGACCTTGTTCATTAACCTTTGATATGTTGGACCTGCATTTTTTAGACCAAAGGGCATTACATTATAGCAATAAGTTCCTTGGGGAGTGATGAAGGTTGTACTTTCCCTGTCTTTGGACTTCATTTTTATCTGGTTATAACCAGAATAGGTATCTATATATCTTAAAAGCTTATGTCCCCACGTAGCATCCACCAACAGATCAATTCTAGGAAAGGGAAAATGGTCTTTTAGGCATGTCGTATTTAAATCAGTGAAATCTGTGCACATTCTCCATTTATCATTCTTTTTCTTGACCATTATAAGATTGTTCAACCAGGCTGGATATTTCATATCTTCAATGAACCGGGACTTTTGTAGCTTCTCTACTTCTTCTTGAATAGCTTGATTTTTCTCTATGCTAAAAACCCTATGTCTCTTCTTGATCGGCATGGAATCCTTACTGATGTTGAGCTCATGACAGAAGAAATTGGGATCAATCCCAAGCATATCCTCATGGTTCCAAGCAAATACATTTCTCCACTGCCTCAGGAATATATTCAATTCCTTTTTTAAGGACAAGATTCAGTGTTGAGCGGATCTTAGTAGTTCTCTTCGGCTTGTCATCGTCCAGGATAATGCTTTCAGTGGCTTCCACAATCTATCCATTGACCAACTCTGTTTCATCTCGGGGATCTAAAGTTTCAACAAAAGATTCACCATTAGGCTCAATGGTATCCACCTGGTAAGTGGTAGTCTTCTTCTTTAATTCAATCAGGTCCTCTTGCTCGACTGAGGAGTAGTAACACTCTCTGGATACCTTTTGGTCGCCTTGCACAACACCGACCCCAAAATTATTTAGAAACTTCAAGCATTGATGAACTATTGATGATACGTCTTCAAACTTCTTCAACCCTATCTTATCGAGGATCAAATTATAGGAAGATTGAATGTTCTTATCCATCACGATAAAGCGTATTTTCTCTGTGCGACTTATTAACCAGGGTTCGAACAACATTGTTCCCAAAGGGTAAAAGTTTTCACCAGAAAAGCCTATTGATGGCCTGTAATAGGGTTCCAGTTGGCTGACCTTAAAACTCAAACTCTAAAAGCAAGGATAAAACATAATATCGGTTGAACTCCCATTGTCAATCAAAACTCTGGCGATGATAATATCGTGGATTCTGAATTTGACCGTCAATGACTTATTATCAGGATAAAGAACCCCAGAGAGATCATTTTTTGATAAACCAATCATCAATTTATCTTTGTTGACCTTCCTCGATCGATCATCTTCGTAAGATTAATTCTCTGGATATAGGAGTAAGTCTGGGCTTCATTCAAGTAATCTTTCCTTTTGACAGTGTGATCACCTCCTCCTGCATCGCCACCTGTAATCATATGACAATCAAATGAACCAAAAGTGATCATAGATACCTCATGTTCAGGTTGCTTAGGCTTCTTCGGCAGGTCTGGATCGTCTTTATAATCATCTTCATAATTTCAATTCCTATCATCTCTAGACTTATATAGGGAATTTGACCTTCTTCTAGGTTCTTTGCTCTCACGCCGATCAATAAATTATTGAGTTTTTCTCGGCGGATGCGAGATTCTATCTTGTTTTAAAAAGCAATGCAATTATTCGTGGTATGACCATGATCCTTATGGAATTCATAATATTTGGATCTATTTCTCTTGTTAGGAGGTGCCCTCAACTTCTCAGTCCATTTCAAATCCTTATTGTGCTTGATTTCTTCAAGGATATGGTGAATGCTAATACTCAATAGAGTGTAGGTTCCATACTTTTTGGGCTTGTCCTCTTTCTTCAGATTCTTCTCCTTCTTCTCTTTTTGCTCCTTCTCAGGCTTCGGATCAACCTTCGTTACTGAACTCTGTTTTGCCACCATCGCTTCTTCGACGTTCATTATTTTCCTACTTTCGACATGAGTTCAGCCATAGTTTTGGGAGGATCTTTTGCCAGAGTATAATATAGTTTCTCGGGAAGTAAGCCACTCATAACAGCATTGATGACTAGTTTTTTCTCATAATCAATCATCTCCAATTTCTCATTGTTAAAATGCATAATTTACTCCCCAGTACTTCCCCCTACTTGCTTCCTTACACTCAAAAAATGAGCTACTCTTTTCACTGGCTTAGCTCGAAAATAAAAGTTGCTAATGAATAGCTCAATATGCCGATTGAAGTTATAATTTGTCCTCATGGCAGGTTATTATACTATATCTGGGCTGAACCCGTAATGCTACTTCAAAATTCTCTTAACCTCATTTCATCAGGAACTGAAAAAATATCAGTTACATCTTGATATTTGTCAATATAAACAACATGATCAGTTTTAGCATCATATTTTGGGGTAACCATAGGAGCTTTAAATTTAGATGGAGCAGGAAACTCCATAATTGCCTGAATAAAAGGAGATCCTTTAACGAAGCTCCGTTATAAGGGATTTTTTTCCTTTGCCATCTCCCCTAGAAGATCTTCCAACAGTTGGAATGATCCTTTTAATGAAGGATTACCTTCATCCGATCTATGTGAAGCAGATCAGCAACTCCGACCATGTGCTTGCGCTGAACTCTCCTCATGAGCGGTCTACTTGGCACGTATAGATCATCGAATGCTTGATCTTTATTTGACCGAGGCTTCTCGCTGGTCGATCGTATATCGGGTGTTCCTGGATAACGCACTGGGAGGGTTTCTATTTGCTTGGGGTCCTAGGAGGGTAAAAGGGGAAGCTCTGCTTAGCCTTTCCAAGAAATTTGTCCTTTAGGGAGAAAGAGAGCGGATATCATAGAGTTCTATGAACCTAAGTGATGAACTTACTCCTGGACAATAAGACCTATCTTGTGAAGTTTTAGAATAACTATGCCTATTATATCTTGGCGGTGGAGGCGACATTTATCTCCGTGGTGATAGAACTTTCTGTTGTTTGGATATGACAGGAGATTTGGCTTGAATAGACTGGGCCAGTTACCTCACCATATTTTGCATGGCCTCTTGTCCTTTGGCAATACTCGCAGGGATTCCAGTTAGGTCTATCGCCAAAGGCTGAGCAGATGGAATAGGCGAGTTGCCTTCATTTCTGGCACTAGACTCAGGCTCATTCATCTTGTCTCGAACAAAAGTATATGAAAGTGAAAATGACACTTAGAAACACGTTCCCACAGATGACGCCAATTTATTAATGTAAAAAAATAGACTGAATCTAATTTTATAATCACGGATAAAATATATAATGATATAAAGAGAGAGTTTTTAAAGTGGTTCAAATATGTAAGAAATCTTATGTCTACTGTTGTTTTATTGATTTAAGAGGCTACATAAATCTAGGTACTCTTGTCAATAAGAATATCCTAGAATCCGTTCGACCGTGCCCTTGATAAAAGGTATACAACGTATTTATAGTGACCCGGAGGTCAAGGGTCGAAATGTTAAGGGATGGAATGCTTTTATAAAATTAATCATTTACATCCTTACATAATGAATGTGATGATTGGTGGTATAAACCACGTGTAGTATGACCCTTGGTATGATGACGATTCATTGATCTTGTTGGTCGGCCTTCTTTGTGTTGGTCGGCATTCCTTATGTTGGTCGACATTCTTTATGTTGGTCGGCAGCTTTATTATCTGCTTATTGGTCCACGTAGGTGGATATTTTTTGTTTGACATTCCTTGTGTTCACTTCTGATTGGTCCACGTAGGTGGATAACTTTTGCATCAACAATAACCATGCTATATTTCATCGTAAAAAAATTAGAATTAAAACCATGAGAAGGCTTTGGGTATAGTTCATGTTTTCTACAGTTTATGAAAATGTCAATATAACCATTGTCATTTGTAATTTTAGTGGGTTTGTCTTATCCTGTTGGTATTTAATTTTAGAGAGTAATAGTTCTAATCGCATTAATTATGATCATGTCTACAAAAAACATCATTTTTGTACATGGAAATTCAAATTACATGAGATTCACTGAGGAGCATATCATATCTTTATTATCAAGTAAGGCTCTAATTGGATCTTACTTAACTCCAAGAGTTCTTCAAAGTTTTAGAATGCCAAGTCAACATCAGGTATGATAAAATCATCTAAATAACGTAGTTATTCATAAACAATTATCAAAGCAGTCTTAACCCGATTTGTAACAGTTTGTGGTATATTAAATTTTTGACTTTATTATTTGGAATTGTTAAGGTCTTTTAATATCTTTAGTTGTTGAGTCTAATGTTAGTTGTGAAATAATTTTGTAATTATGACAAATTGAATAGTGATTTTGTGTTGTTAAGAATTTGAATAGAAGTATGGCAAATTGGGTAGACTCTTAATGGCCTAGTATGATGCGTCTATTCCCTATGCTCTCTTATTTATTGAAATATTTTCTTTCTTTACACGGACTTCTTTCTAATAAGAAATTATGGACTTATCCTGAATAAGAAATCACTTATCTAAAGGTTTTGGGAGGTCCACCATTAAGGGACAGTTAGACTAGTGGCGACGGTGCTAGCCGCCCTCTGCCACTTCCCATGATCTTTAGTCCTTGGATTCAAAACAAACATTATTTCACATATACGGGGTAATTATAAACATGTAATGATTCATTATATTATACATCATTTTGTCTCAATATAAGTACCATCTTAAATTATTCATCATTTTATCTTGATTGGTTGGTTTAATCATGGTACATTTAGTAGTGTTTGTTAGCACCATGAGAAAAATTAATATATTTGTTTATTTTCAAATCATGTTGGATTTAAGTACACAATTCTTGAAGTTTACTATCCATGAATTTTTTGGAGTAGAACTTTATCCATGCATTATAGTTTTCATTAGATTATTCCCATTAATGAAATTGAAATTAACCCCATCCTCTATTTCATTGATCTTCTTGGTTAAGTGGACCTGGCTCTTACTAAATTTGTCAGTTTTCCTCAATATCACATTAAATAATTGTTTTAGTGGATATTGACCCGCAATAAAGGAAATAATTAGAGATTAACCCCAAATAGTTTTGAGTGAAGGAAAATAATAAAGAAGACAAGATATTCGTAATATGGTAGTGAGATCTGCTTATGTTCACGGGTAAAAAGGAAGATCGATTTATTAATTTAGGAATAATAATAACAATTGGAGTGACAGGGATGCTAGTTAAGGGTCCAATCTGTCATATGCAAGTACTTTTTTTTTCAATTATGAGCGAGGTCACCCTTATTTATAATCTTGGGAGTCCTGATGCTTTAGGTTTCTTAATGTTTATACTAGTTAAATTATATAATCCTCTTGACAGTGGTGTCCCCAACCGTTAATGCGATCCTTCAAGATTCGATATTTTCTCCCTTAGGATTTATGATCTCGCTAAGTGGTAATTGTCCCAGCATGCGCCTTTCACGTGGCATGCCACGTGTTCGTCCACGTCGCACTAATTCAACCTTTTTACCTTCAATTGCTGCTAAGGTTGGGGTGATCGGCCAACACAATGTCTTCCCAAATTTTTTTAGTTTGCCTACCACATGTCCTAAAATTGTTAGTGGGACATATCCTCAAACTGTATGCGCCCATTCCTGGGGCCACGAGATGAAATATTAATGATTGCTTTTTCATGTGCTCCCAGTCTAAGTCGACATGAAGATCCATTTTTTAGAGTCATAATTGTGCGTGAGAGCGGGACACTTCATCCTAAGCAACGGGTCACAACTAACAAGATGGGGAACATAAGGTATAAGGTTTTCTAAGACTTATACCTTAACATTTTTGTAATTGCTAAGGTATTTTACACGTTTGTTTCCCTTTTATTTTTATTTTAGTTTTAGACAATCATTTCTCTCATATCTCTATTTTTATCCTTCTTCATTTTCTCTCCATTTCTAGACGTGCAAGAAGGTACGGAGTTTCTGCAGTTAATGACTTTCGAGAATTCCGTGATAAGAATGGGATTCCTAATAGCATTAACATAACGGTATCCCCAAAGGGAAGAGGACATCCTTGATATTCCCTCTGGGGAAGTTGCCTTTATGACGGTTGTTATATTGGAAGGGGGGTTTTTCTTTCACCTTCACTAATTATTGGTGAGGGTTCTCCATCATTAGAAAATACTCCCCGCCCAAGAAAATAGTAGATTTTAATGAATTTTTATAGGTACAGCAGATCAGGTATTGCTATGACTTAAGCACTTTACAAGGCACATAACTCTACCACTTCTGAGCTAGAAAAAAGTCCCGTAATTTGGTCACATATTTTCCCCCATCATAAAAGGATACATAAAAAATATCTTTGTGGTCTTTGGTGAGGACTATGACGGTCTTAAGGTTCCTGCCACTAGGGGCACTCGGTAGGTCGTCTAATTATTTTACTTTTTTCAAGTAGTTGTTATTTACTGACCGACCTCATTTTTTACAAATTACTTTGTCAACACCAGGTCGTCCGATTACTAGGTTAATCTTGAAGATTTGGAGAGGATTTAGATGTGCTAGACCTCAATAGGCATTCATCCACAATGGAGGGCGGCCCATACTTTACTTTATTACGATCTAACCATTTAATCGCTCACAAACTTCAAAGCTATCCCAGACATTCTAGTCACAAATTATATTATAGTCGGTGATGACTCCATTCCAAAAGCTACCCCTACTCCCATACCTGAAGACAGAGGGGTATACGTAAGGGAATCATCCTCACACATCATCTTGATAAATTCAAACTTTGACCAAGAATAAGAAGGAAAATAAGAAGAGGAAAATGATCTTGATTCATTCTTGGATGATCTTGACCTACTATTCGATTTTGATGCCAACATCTCTGGTCATCCTTAAAAGAAAATTTTTATGTAGAAGACTTCTCATTCCCACTACGCCCCACTAACTCAGAGGATATGACTATCAAGTCGAGTAAGTCGGTTGACCTTGTAGTTACCAAGGAAAAATTAAAGAAGTAATCAGTTGGCAATAGTCGGGCTGAACATAACATTTTTATCGATAAGAGAAAGAAGAAATTGATCTCCATTAGGGAGTTGGAGGCCTTGGATCTAGAATTCTATCGTGTGGAGGTCGAATGTGCTAAAAAGAGGAGATCGACAAAATTGAGGTTGGAGATGCTCCTCCCACCCTCCCATTTCTAACCAACATGTCATCATCAATGAAACCTAACAGTAGCAGATGGGGAGTTCAACGACCCTCCTCCCTAGGGGATCCATTCTCTCCCCTAGAAGATCTCATTATATAAGGGGAATAAGCAAATGATCGAGGTTGATTTCACCCATGGATATCTAGAAGTGGAGTTCTCAGTCAACGATGCTTCCCTTTGATATGCTTGACATGAGGGGCTTCACTCTAAATAGGATGCATATAAAGGGCTTGCGCCATATCGTTCTGGGGAGCTATGCACTTTTGATTTGGTCAAATTTTATTACCATAGTTTATTTCTAACTTTTCTTTTCTTATGTAGAGCATGCATGTCTAACATGAGCTCATAGGTAAATGAGTCATCTATTGGAAAAGCGGTTAATCATTGACCAAGGTTAGTTTCACTCTTAAGGACCAGGTCACCATGTAATTTCAGGATCTTGACGATCTTAACAAAAAATTAAAGACCAAGATAGATGTCAAGACGAAGGCGATGGAGGAAACTAAGTGAACTTAGAATGAGTTGAAAAGGGTGGATGTTGAACTTTCCAAGTTGAAAACCTCACTTTAGTGTAAGTTCTTAGAGAAACTTATCCTCCCTAAGGAGAAGTATATAATGGATAAGATCCGTGAGGATGACCTAGAGAAGGCATTGAGTGAAGGGTACAAGGCATCCATCCAGAAGATTGTTGCTCAGTTGGACTACTATGATTTTATTCCTTTTAACATGTGCTGGGTAGCTGACCTGCTGTGGAGGAATGTTAGCAAAGGCGATACAACCTAGATAAACATCCCTCTTAAGTAAATCATCTATCCCTCCTTCATGCGGCTGATAATTTGGCCCAAGACTCCATCGATCCTCCTGCTCCCACTTCAGTTCCTGGGGGAACCACCCTAATCCTCCAGTTTGGGGCGATGGGGTTGGTACTGAGTTATTCGGCTTGCCCGCTGCTACTGAACAGAGTCTCCCTAACCCTTAGTTAGCTTTTTATTATAATTTTACTTTTGACCGTTAATGGTCATTTTTGTAGGCTTTTGGAATTTTTTGAAATATTAATGAAAGATATATGCTTTATGTTCCATTAATATTTTTATTGTGCATTAATATAGCCTTGTTTCTTTATAATTTAGGCTTGTCAGACCGTTCTTGATTATCTGCCTTGTGTTAATAGTTCATCTATGAGTGAACATGGTCAGCCTTTATCACTTGGATTTGATCCTAAGTGGCGCAGTTTGTTTATTTAAGGTCGACCTTCAGTGAATGAAATGCTTGACTCAAGCTAGTTTTTATTAGACATAATTTTTGCCCCTCTTAGACGGATCCACCTTAGATAATATCACTTCTTAAGTGTATTTTTTTCTTTTCTAGACCGATGTGCTTTCCATTTTTCAAGTAGTTTTTTTATACTAAATATAGGCGACTAATTTATGTGTAAGCCGTACCATGCGAATCTGATGATAACCACTTCGTAGGTTTATTTTTTTAAAAGATTACAGCCCCACAAAGTTGGTCTAGTAGATCATCAAGTCGAAGAATTGGAAAGTGATACTTGACGATAATTTTATTCACCACCCTACTATCCACACAACCTCCAAGATCTATCTTTCTAAGGAAAAATTAATGTCGGGACATCAAATGAACTCACGCCCTCTCTAATCAACCCTTTATCTAACAAATCATCAACTTCCTTTTGAAGCTCTTCATATTCTCGAGGATTAATTTGAAAGGCCTCTTTATTTGTAAGTATAGCACCTAGAATAAATTCAATACAATGTTGAATAAGTTTCATCGGTGGGAGGACGAATGGGATTTCCTTTGCTTCCATATCTTGGAATTAATCAAGTAGAAGTTATAAGTCTGGTGGGACTTTGAACCTCTCTTCATTTTCCGTCGTTACCACTAGAAAAAATAATTTCCAACCCCTTCCATTGCCTTATCAACTCCTTCTTTGAAACAAAATGATTTACATTACCTTTTGATGGTGCAAGATAACTCTGGGGCTTCGAAGGCTATAGAGTAAATTTAACTCCATTATTACGAAAATTGTAGGTATTTATTAACCCATCACATTTAATATGTCTATCAAATTCCCAAGGTCTCCCAATAAGTACATGACAAGCATCCACGGGCATATCATCACACAAAATGTCCTCTTAATAAATTTTACCAATTGAAAACTCAACGAAACTCATTTTATTGATTTTACTTCATTTGCCTTCTTAAGCTATGATAGCTTATAAGGTTGTGGGTGATCCTCCATCTTGTGATTCAATTTCTCCACTATTTTAATAGCCACAACATTATCATAACTACCACCATCAATGATAACATTACACATCTTTACATGAGCAGTGCCACGGGTTTGAAAATGATATTTCGAAGCTAATGGTCTGTAATACCCCGCATTTTTATCGATATTTATTTATGGGATTAATTGAATTAAATGTGAATTAATTGAGAATTAATCCGGATAAAAAACTAACGAGATGTGATTTGGTATTTGATTATAATGTGTGTATATATGGAAATATATGAATATTGAAAAAATTGAAATTGTCGCGAGGCTGAAATACGTCAATTTGGGAAATTTTGTTGGGACGCGCGTGACAGTCGCGTCAGGAATGTAATTATTGAAATTAAAAAGTGAATTTTATTTCTATCAACCGTATGGTCATTTTGAGTGCGCCAATGCGTCCGGAAGGGTCGAAATAGTTAGAAAACACTAGTCGGGGGGTTTAGTTTGGGTCCCGGGGCATTTGTAGGCCATACCGGCAACCCAAAAGGGTAATTTGGTAATTTCAGAATTTTGGTAATTAAAACCCACGAAAATTAGAGTTTAACTATAATTTATCATTAAACCCACCAACCCATTATCAGCACTAAACTAAGTAGTGGGCTACGGGAGAAGTTTAGAAAAGAAGTTAAAAGTCCAAAAATAAACCTCCACCTCCATTTGTCATCTTTGGAGAAGAAATTGTAAGAGAGAGAGAGGAGAATTCTGCAGAGAGAGAGAGAGGAATTCAACCATCTCCAACCAACAACAAATCTAAAGAACATAAGGCAAGTGATTTAGTTACAATTAATTCCATGAATGTGTTCTTCCATGTTTAGGTAATTATCGAATTTTGTCTTGGAAGATTGATATAGACCCATGAATTTGAGGATTAAAACTATGAACCATGTTAGGAATTGCATGTAGATATATTCTGGACGAATTATGAATTCAAATTATAACCCTTGATGATCTAAAAATGGATTTAAGAAGAGATTTATTATTGTTCTTGAAAGAAATAGAAAACTAGGGTTCTTGATGAAGCTTTGATGGTTGATGATTTGTTGGTTTTAGAACGTTAACAATGTTGTAGGATGGTTGTACGATGATATTATAATGTTAAATTAGAGTTTCATGCATTATAATGGAGTTTTGGGACGATTTGAGGACTGCATAACGAAGCAGTCCGTAGCCTACGTGGTGCGATCGATCGATCGACATTCATTAGTCGATCGATCGAGGTTCAAGGTCGATCGATCGACCTTCCCAGAATGAGTAAAATTTTCCTAGTTAAATTTTAATGATGTTAACCCTTAGAAAATTATCATTGGAGACTTTATGAATATCCTTAGACTTAAGGAAGACCAATAGGTATGGTTATAAAATTTGGACCTCAATTAGAATTCAATTTGAGGAATTATTCTAAAATCTAATGAAATTCGATGAGTGAGATAATATTAGGGTTAAAAGAGTAAATTTGAATAATTTGATGAAATGAGGTTTGGGGCAGAAGTAAGGACCTTAAGAATAATGATGTTATATGTGGGAATAATAGGAGACTTAGTAATCCCTTTGAGATAGGTTTTAAGTACAAGAAACTATGACGTGAGATGTCTCGACAGTCGACATTTTATATTATCGGAAGACTTAAAATGTATAAAATTGGAATAATGGTATAAGGATGTAGAATGTACCTTTATTAATATTGAGACATCTAAGATGTGTGAATGCTTAGTATATGATTTTATGTGTATGACATACCTACCATACTTGCTATCACGGGAGGTTTACGTTCGCTTAGGGACATCTAATCTTTGTGTGCCCGGATTTAGATTGGTACCTTAAGAACATAATACTAGAATGACTTATTTGTGAGTTAATAAGTCAGCTGACTATGGAGCGTAGGTATGTGCGTGACCCATGGATATGCTGAATTATGTTCGCCTCCATTTTTATGTGTTGTGCTTATTCTAACAATTCCTGAGAGATTTGGAATTTGTAATCCTTATGTACGTGATGTACCGGGATGGATAGCAGTGTATATGTGCACCGCAGCTTAGCCTCGGGGTGCTTATATTGTATATTTAGGATGTGAATAATATACGGTTAAATGAAAAGGAATTGTCATGTTTAATTATGAATAATTAATAGTAACTCCTTGAGAAGATAAATAAGGGGATAACCTCCAGTAAACGGTAATGTTAATAATTGATAATCTGAGTTTAAGTAAAGCTATCTATTTAAGTGATAACATTGGGGATTCATATTGTGAGTCGAGTAATTGGGTTAGAACTTATGACGGTTTAGTTAGATATAAATAACACATGAATGGGTACAGGAACGTTAAGAGTGCACAGTTAGACGAGAGGTGAGTATTTCATGTGAGAGCACGTCCTAACATGTATTTTGCATTCATTGTTTTAAATGTTATTAAAGCACTTGATGTTTTTAAAATACTCTCCACTTTCGGGCTCTGACCCGTTTTCTTTCAAATCTATTTTTCTAAAAACCTTTTTAGGTGACCAGCCACAAGGACACCATGCATAGGATTTCCACAGGTGACGAGCTGTAGCTGTTGTGGAAGTTACAAGGCCTTGATATTAGACGCCTCATTTTCCTGTCTTGATTCCATATTCAGTTTCATCATTTGTAGGGCATGTCGCCCATTTCTTTTAGAGACACTTTACATTTCAGTTATTCAGACTTTGGTTTGTAATTAATTCAGGATACATGCTATTGTTCTTATTTCAGTTCCGTATTTGGATTGTTGTGAGGAGTATTTCCTACAGACGTATTATTATTTGATGATTACTATAGTTGGACTTTATTGTGAATGGTTATGTTATCCTTTATATTTCACTTATTGCATGTTAATCAGAGTTGACTTAAAAATTTGGCAACTCACTTTTTAAAAACTAGGTGGTTAGTAATTATTAAAATATTTTCGACAGTGATGCTATTAACTGAACCAACTTGGCATTTTGTATTAATTTAATAAAGGAGTAGCTACCCGGTATTTAATTAGTCGGGGTGTCACAGGTGGTATCAGAGCATCAGGTTCTAGTGTCCTTTAGGATCTGTACGGCTTATTATGTTTCCGCTGAGCTTTCTTTGATGTAGAGCCCTATATTTTAGGACTGTTGTACTCCTTTATGTATGCTTCACTCTTCAGCTATTTTAAGTTATAACTGTGAACTTATAAACTTTACTCTTATTTCAGATGCCTCCACGACGTGCACCACGGGTTCCTAGGGATGCACAACCCGAGCCACATCCAGCTCCAGTACCGGGCACCATGAATGCCGCCGAGGTTGCAGCCATTATAGCCCAAGCGGTAAATGCCGCTCTTGCCGTTGTACAGCAGGTACCACCCCAGGCGCCAGTAGCCGCGCCAGTTCAGGCACATGAATTCCCGTCTGCTTGGGAACGTGTTCGAGATGCTTTTCAGAAAGCACACCCTACGGAGTTCGCAGGTAGCTCCGATGTTGTGGTATCTAGTTAGTGGAGGAAGGATATTCAGAGGCACTTGAGGATGTATGAGTGCACCGATGTTTAGAGGCAGATACTAGCTACTTTCAAGCTAGTGGGATCTGCATTGCAGTGGTGGGAGTCTATTACCACCGTAGAGGAGAGAGATACTCTCACGGTACAGGAGTTCTGGGTGCGGTTCGACCGCAAATATTTTCCGTCAGCTGTTCACACGGAAATGAGGAGGAAGTTGATGAACCTTAGATAGGAAGGAAAGAGTGTGGCCGAGTATGAGGCCGAATTCATAAATTTACTGAATATTGTCCCGGATGAGATACTGACAGAAGAGAAAAAGATTCAGAAGTTTACAGATGGGTTGACTTGGAAGATCCGTCAGCACTTATTGGGGAATCTATCGTTGGACACTTATTCTGATGTGGTTAACGCTGCACTGCTCCATTGCCAGGACCACCGCTTTCACTTGACAGAGGGGAAGCGATCAGGAGAGTCCATCCATCAGGGCAGGAGAGGGGGAAATGGTGCCAACAGGGCACAATCAGCTCAGGGTCAGTATAGGCAGGGTGATCAGGGTTCCCAGCAGGGGGATTCTAAGAGATTCCGATCAGGGGGTTTCAGGCACGGACAGGGAGGTTTTAGGCAGGGCCATCAGGGTTCGAACGGCCATCAGGGCCAGCAGGGTCAAAATGGTCAACAGCAGCAGTTTCACCAGGGCCAGCAAGGCCAGGGCAGAAATGGTAACGGTCACCAGGGTCGTGGTCAGCAGGGACAGCGAGGGGGAAACTTCCAGGGGAAGTGTTTCATTTGTGGTAAGATTGGCCACAAACGTCAGGAGTGTCCTGATAAGGGCAAGGCCCCACAGTAGCAGCAGCAGCAGCAGTAGCAGGGTGCTCGACACGAGCCATAGAGGCCTATGTTTCCCGCCGCCCTCCCAGCACCACAAATGGAAGCATTACCACCAATTCCAGCAGTCCCAGTTCAGCAGGGACAGCTTCAGTATGGGAGAGTGTATCAGCTCCAGCAGGTCGCAGCCCCACAGAATCCACCGGCCATTGAGGGTATGTTCTCTATTCAGGGAACTATGGGGCGCATTTTATTTGACACGGGGGCTACACACTGTTTTATTGCTATGAGATTTTCACGCACCATTGGGTTGTTAGACACCGCAGAGAGCACCGCTACTTGTGTAGACTCACCGTTGAGTAGGGGTTCCATGATTTCGCTTATGTGCAGAGGTGTGGGTATAGAGATCGGGAGGTTTACTTTACCCGCTGATATGTTAGTGTTAGAGATGACCGAGTATGATTCCATTATTGGTATAGATTGGCTAGTTGCGTACCGAGCCATGATTGACTATTTTAGTAGGAGTATTATCTTTTTCATTCCCGGGCAGGAGATATTTTTAGTGGCGATGCCTCACCCTGAGGGAGGATCATCCACTCATTTGTACTACATAGAGGAGGAGACCTCTAAGGAAGTGGTGATACCACTTGATTCGATACCCGTTGTTAGTGAGTTCGCCGATGTATTTCAGGATATACCTGGACTACCTCCGAGTAGGGAGATAGATTTTGTGATTGATTTGACGCTGGGCACTCGGCCTATTACCCGCGCACCTTACCGTATGGCTCCAGCTGAGATGAGAGAGTTACGGGATTAGATTGAGCAGTTGTTGGGTCAAGGGTTTATTCGGAGGAGTACTTCGCTGTGGGGTGCCCCTGTGTTGTTCGTTAAGAAGAGGGATGGATCGCTGAGGTTGTGTGTGGATTACCGGGAGTTGAATAAGGTCACAATACAAAATAAGTATCCGTTGCCCCTAATCGATGACTTATTCAACCAGTTGAGAGGAGCTTCTTTCTTCTCAAAGATTGATTTACGATCGGGATACCATCAGTTGCGTATCAGGGAAGAGGACGTATCAAAGACTGCTTTCTTAACGAGATATGGTTCCACGAGTTTCGGGTTATGCCTTTTGGTTTGACCAACGCTCCAGCAGTGTTTATGGACTTGATGAATAGGGTGTTCAGAGAGTTCCTGGACCAATTCATCATTGTTTTCATTGATGACATTCTGGTTTACTCCCAGACAGAGGAGGAGCATGCCGAGCATTTGAGGCAGGTTTTGCAGACGCTACGTCAAAATGAGCTGTATGCAAAGTATGAGAAGTGCGAGTTTTTGCTGAAGGAGGTTAAGTTTTTTGGGCATATTATTTCCGACCCGGGGATATCTGTTGATCCGGGGAAGGTATCCGCAGTGAGGGAGTGGGGACAGCCCACGACACTGACTGAGATCCGTAGTTTCTTGGTCTTAGCAGGATACTACAGGAGGTTTATTCAGGGATTTTCAAAGATAGCGGGTCCCATGACACATCTGACTCGTGAGGGTGTGCCATTCATCTGGAGTGATTCCTGTCAGTTGGCATTCGATGAGTTGAACGACAAGTTGACCTCATCACCTGTGTTAGCATTGCCGAGACCGGGAGTTGAGTATCTAGTTTACACCGATGCGTCCTTATAAGGACTTGGAGGTGTATTCCAGCAGGAGAGTCAGACCATAACTTATGCTTCCCGTAAGCTTAAGCCTCACGAGAAGAATTATGCCACTCATGATTTGGAGTTAGCGGCAGTTGTATTTGCCCTTAGGATTTGGAGACATTATCTTTTGGGGGAGAAGTTTCGATTGTTCACAGACCATAAGTCCCTACAGTACCTATTCACGCAGAAGGAGTTGAATATGCGGCAGCGAAGGTGGCTTGAGTTTGTGAAGGATTATCAGTTCGATATCCAATATCACCCGGGGAAGGCTAACGTGGTAGCAGACGCGTTGAGCCGTAGGCCAGTAGATGAGGTGGCAGGGGTATGGAAGGCAAAGTGGAAGGAGTTGGGACACCAGGATGCAGTGGCCATCATTCATGTCGGTGATGACTGTTACACCGCAGATTGTTATGAGAGTGGTAAAGGCACAAGCAGATGACTCATTTTGTCAGGAGCAGATAGTTCGATTATTAGCAGAGGGAGCCAAGTCCTATACCGTTAGCTCAGACGGGGGATTACGCTTCAATGGGAGACTGGTAGTTTCGAAAGGGGAGGAATTACGACACGAGGTGATGGCAGAGTCGCACGGCTCACGGTTCGCGGTACATCCCGGTGGGGATAAAATGTACCAAGATATGAGACGTCAGTATTGGTGGAGCGGGATGCAGAGAGATATTGCCATGTTTGTTTCTAAATGCGCCACTTATCAGCTGGTAAAAGTGGATCATCAGAGACCGGCAGGACTTCTACAGCCATTAGAGGTCCCGATGTGGATGTTGGAGAGCATATCCATGGACTTTATCACGAGGTTACCTACGTCACAGAGGGGTCACGACTCCATTTGGGTAATTGTGGACAGGTTGACCAAAGTCGCTCATTTTCTACCCGTAAGGACCGACTACACTACGGGACAGTATGCCCAGCTCTTTATTACAGAAATAGTGAGACTTCACGGTGTGCCCCTGAATATCGTGTCTGACAGAGACAAAATATTTGTTTCACAGTTTTGGGAGAGTTTTCAGGAGGCCATGGGCGCAGAATTGCGGTTAAGTACGGCTTATCATCCGTAGACCGATGGGCAAACCGAGCGTACAAATCAGATGTTGGAGGACATGTTGCGTATGTGCATCATTGATTTCGGGGGTGGATGGGAGCAGTATCTTCCACTGGTGGAATTTGCTTACAACAACTCCTACCAGTTCACCATTGGCATGGCTCCATTTGAGGCGTTGTACGGTAGACCTTGTCGTTCCCCAGCATGTTGGTTGGAGGTGGGGGACAACAAACTACTTGGGCCGGAAGTAATTCAGGATACTTCGGTGAGGATAAAATTGATACGGAGTTGCATTCGGGTAGCTCAAGATCGGCAGAAGAGCTATGCTGATGCGAAGAGGTTCTTCAGGGAGTTCCAAGTGGGGGACCAGGTTTTACTCAGAGTATCTCCTATGAAGGGGATTATGCGATTTGGGAAGAAGGGGAAGTTGGCACCAAGATATGTGGGACCATTTCCTATCATCGAGCGGATTGGGTCTGTTGCGTATAGACTTGGGTTACCGGAGCATTTGCACAGGATTCATGATGTGTTTCATATTTCCTCGCTAAGAAAATATCTTAGAGATGATTTGTCTCATTCTCACATTGCGTTGGAGGACATCAATCTCCAGCCTGATAGCTCCTACGAGGAGGGACCGATTTCTATTTTGGACCGAAGTGAGAGGAAACTGCGGTCAAAGATAGTTCCGTTAGTGCGTGTTCAGTGGCGACATCATAATGTCGAGGAGTCCACATGGGAGCACGAGGATGAGATGCGCGAACGTTATCCATAGTTATTTTTACCAGGTACTTTTAGTTCCGAATTTCGGGACGAAATTCTGTTATTAGGGGGGAAGTATGTAATACCCCGCATTTTTATCGATATTTATTTATGGGATTAATTGAATTAAATGTGAATTAATTGAGAATTAATCCGGATAAAATACTAACGAGATGTGAGTTGGTATTTGATTATAATGTGTATATATGGCAATATATGAATATTGAAAATATTAAAATTGTCGCGAGGCTGAAATACGGTAATTTGGGAAATTTTGTTGGAACGCGCGTGACAGTCGCGTCAGGAATGTAATTATTGAAATTAAAAATTGAATTTTATTTCTATGAACCGTATGGTCATTTTGAGTAAGCCAATGTGTCCGGAAGGGTCGAAATAGTCAGAAAACACTAGCCGGGGGTTTAGTTTGGGTCCCGGGGCATTTTTAGGCCATACCGGCAACCCAAAAGCGTAATTTGGTAATTTCAGAATTTTGGTAATTAAAACCCACGAAAATTAGAGTTTAATTATAATTTATCATTAAACCCACCAACCCATTATCATCACTAAACTAAGTAGTGGGCTACGGGAGAAGTTTAGAAAAGAAGTTAAAAGTCCAAAAATAAACCTCCACCTCCATTTGTCATCTTTGGAGAAGGCATTGTAAGAGAGAGATAGGAGAATTCTGCAGAGAGAGAGAGAGGAATTCAACCATCTCCAACCAACAACAAATCTAAAGAACATAAGGCAAGTGATTTAGTAACAATTAATTCCATGAATGTGTTCTTCCATGTTTAGGTAATTATCGAATTTTGTCTTGGAAGATTGATATAGACCCATGAATTTGAGGATTAAAACTATGAACCATGTTAGGAATTGCACGTAGACATATTCTGGACGAATTATGAATTCAAATTATAACCCTTGATGATCTAAAAACGGATTTAAGAAGAGATTTATTATTGTTCTTGAAAGAAATAGAAAACTAGGGTTCTTGATGAAGCTTTGATCCAAATAAAGCCTTGGTTGATGATTTGTTGGTTTTAGAACGTTAACAATGTTGTAGGATGGTTGTATGATGATATTATAACGTTAAATTAGAGTTTCATGCATTATAATGGAGTTTTGGGACGATTTGAGGACTGCATAACGAAGTAGTCCGTAGCCTACCTGGTGCGATCGATCGATCGGCATTCATCAGTCGATCGATCGACCACCATCGATCGATCGAGGTTCAAGGTCGATCGATCGACCTTCCCAGAATGAGTAAAATTTTAATGATGTTAACCCTTAGAAAATTATCATTGGAGACTTTATGAATATCCTTAGACTTAAGGAAGACCAGTAGGTATGGTTATAAAATTTGGACCTCAATTAGAATTCAATTTGAGGAATTATTCTAAAATCTAATGAAATTCGATGAGTGAGATAATATTAGGGTTAAAAGAGTAAATTTGAATAATTTGATGAAATGAGTTTTGGGGCAGAAGTAGGGACCTTAAGAATAATGATGTTATATGTGGGAATAATAGGAGACTTAGTAATCCCTTTGAGATAGGTTTTAAGTACAAGAAACTATGACGTGAGATGTGTCGACAGTCTACATTTTATATTATCGAAAGACTTAAAATGTATAAAATTGGAATAATGGTATAAGGATGTAGAATGTACCTTTATTAATATTGATACATCTAAGATGTGTGAATGCTTAGTATATGATTTTATGTGTATGACATACCTACCATACTTGCTATCACGGGAGGTTTACGTTCGCTTAGGGCCATCTAATCTTTGTGTGCCCAGATTTAGATTGGTACCTTAAGAACATAATACTAGAATGACTTATTTGTGAGTTAATAAGTCAGCTGACTATGGAGCGTAGGTATGTGCGTGACCCATGGATATGCTGAATTATGTTCGCCTCCATTTTTATGTGTTGTGCTTATTCTAACAATTCCTGAGAGATTCGGAATTTGTAATCCTTATGTACATGATGTACCGGGATGGATAGCAGAGTATGTGTGCACCGGAGCTTAGCCTCGGGGTGCTTATATTGTATATTTAGGATGTGAATAATATACGGTTAAATGAAAAGGAATTGTCATGTTTAATTATGAATAATTAATAGTAACTCCTTGAGAAGATAAATAAGGGGATAACCTCCAGTAAACGGTAATGCTAATAATTGATAATCTGAGTTTAAGTAAATCTATCTATTTAAGTGATAGCATTGGGGATTCATATTGTGAGTCGAGTAGTTGGGTTAGAACTTATGACGGTTTAGTTAGATATAAATAACACATGAATGGGTACAGGAACGTTAGGAGTGCACAGTTAGACGAGAGGTGAGTATTTCATGTGAGAGCACGTCCTAACATATATTTTGCATTCATTGTTTTAAATGTTATTAAAGCACTTGCTGTTTTTAAAATACTCTCCACTTTCGGGCTCTAACCCGTTTGCTTTCAAATCTATTTTTGTAAAAACCTTTTTCGGTGCCCACTCACAAGGACACCATGCATAGGATTTCCACAGGTGACGAGCTGTAGCTATTGTGGAAGTTACAGGGTCTTGATTTTAGACGCCTCATTTTCCTGTCTTGATTCCATATTCAGTTTCATCATTTGTAGGGCATGTCGCCCATTTCTTTTAGAGACACTTTACATTTCAGTTATTCAGACTTTGGTTTGTAATTAATTCAGGATACATGTTATTGTTCTTATTTCAGTTCCGTATTTGGATTGTTGTGAGAAGTATTTCCTCCAGACGTATTATTATTTGATGATTACTATAGTTGGACTTTATTGTGAATGGTTATGTTATCCTTTATATTTCACTTATTGCATGTTAATCAGAGTTAACTTAAAAATATGGCAACTCACTTTTTAAATACTAGGTGGTTAGTAATTATTAAAATGTTTTCGACAGTGATGCTATTAACTGAACCAACTTGGCATTTTGTATTAATTTAATAAAGGAGTAGCTACCCGGTATTTAATTAGTCGGGGTGTCACATGGTCATCCTCCGCATGGGCTACATTTAAGTGATTGATCTTGGTCACCATGTACAATTTCACTCTCACTTTTAGCGTCATCAATAGCAATTTATTACATGTTCGTTGATGTCCACCTCCACTAATGAAAAAATCTTTCGATTTGGACATTCACATGAAATATGCCCAAATCATTGGTATTTGAAACATTAACAAAAATTAGAATTCGAAGAACTGGACGGAATTGATTTACCATTTATTTTTAACTTCAAAGGTGGATTGAAAAATTTATTCAAAGGATTAAATTTATAAGTACTCCCTTGGTTAGAACCTACATCATGACTCTAAGTTCTAACACTTGTCTTTTCTCGGTATTGTCTATCCACTTGTATGGCCAATTTGAACACATCATAATAAGTTTGATGAGTTTGAAATTGGATAACATTTGAAGTTTTAGTCCTTAAACCACCAAGATAGCGATCAGTTGTTTGTTCCTTTGACTCGGATAAATCATAATGCATTATGAGTTGATCAAATTCTTTTAAATATTCCTCTATGGCCAACTTATTTTGCTTAAAGTTGTGAAACTTAAGAAATGCATCTGGTAAGTAATGACTAAGCAGGAATTTCTTTTTTGACTCTTTTTTCATCTTCTCCCAAGTTACAATTATTCTTTTAACTTCATACTCATGTTCATTCTTTATAAGTTACCACCAAATTGAGGCATTTTTCTTCAACTTAATGGCAACAAACTTCTCTTTTTTGAATTATGAAATTTTAAGGTAGTCAAAACTTCTCTCTGCGGTGTTGAGACAATCAATGGATTCATCGCCTTAGATTTAACCTTCAAATTTTGTAATGTTAACTTTGATATATTCACGGTGATAAGGTTGGTTCCTTCCACACCTATGATTCGAAGGAGCCTCTTTTTCCTGATGCTTGGTCATAAGCATTGTAAAATGAGTTAATCTCCTATTCATCTTGTGGTAATTCATTATCTAATCCATGACATGGATCACCATAATCCTGAGCTTGGAAGTTTAGCACACCTTCTGGAGTTGTTTCACTTGCCTCCTCAAACCATCCATTTCAATATCATGTAAGTCTCTTTCATATACCAGTGCATCAATATTCGGGTCACGACGATGGTTGTCCATCACAACTAAACCTCTAACCCCAAATTGACATCGAATAATGAAAGAAAAAAAGACAACACAAGTGTACATTAAGGTAACACGCTCAAAATCTAAGGGATCCAGTAAAGAGAGGGAACAACACTCGTCATCGATTGCAATCCACCACAGATTAAGAGCAAAATAAGAAGAATACACTTCTTAGACAAAAGCCTATTTGTATTCTCAAATCAATATGTCTTAGCTTCATACAATCCTTATATAGGTTCTTGGAATAGACCTCCATCAATGGGTAATTAAGATATATTAAAGAGAATACTAAATAAACTAGAAGTTAAAAAACTAAAAGACTAGACCTTTGGACTAAAAAATAATCTGCCTTAAAATTTGACATCATTGCAAATGCAGTTCATTATCTGTGTATATTGAATTAGACGATGAACCATATATCAAATGAAAGGTCTATAAGTCTTATTTCTAATGAGCTTTGAATCAAGTCATTTGGAATTTTGAGGAGTGAATTATAAGTATTTTACCAAAGGGTATCTATGTTGGATGCAAAATTCCAAAGTAAACTCTTTTGTTCTTTTAAATCCAATTAATGAACCATAAATATTCTAAAGGCATGCAGGAATATTATAGGTTTCTCTTGAATCATTCATTGATATTATCTTACGAGGGCTTATATTTTTTCTTCCCTTGATTTTTGCATTGATGATAATATTTAGCACGATGTCCTAATTTTTCATACACAACGAATTTGCAATAAAATTTTTGAAGTTCATGTCTTTCGGCCATTTGAAAGGTCCACCTTGATTCACGCGATTCCTCTTTTTGTTATTGCTACCTTTCCCTTTATTCCCAACATGAACTTTGGATTCAATAGTATTTTCAGTTTTCTTCTTGAATACACGATTATCCTCTTTTATCCTCAATCTTGCAATCAAGCCCTCGAGCCTCATTTCTTTACTTTTATGTTTTAAATAATTTTTCAAATCTTTCCAAGATGGTGAATTTTTTTAAATCATTATAGCTACTTGGACGAGTTCACTTAATTCTATTTTTCAGTAAAAGTTTTATGATAAATTAATTGGAGCTCTTGCACTCCAAGAATCTAGAAATAATGAATTTCTTTATGCCGACATCTTTCGTTTTGAATTTTTTTCAAAAAATTTCCACACCTCTTTAGCCATCTTAAGTGGGCTATACAAATTGTACAATGTGTTTTCATGATTATTGAGGATATATGTTTTGCAAAGATAATCAATATGTTTCCATGCACCCACGACAACAATTACCTATCCGTTAGTGTTATCTTCTTTCAAAGTTGATGCTTCTTTATAAAGGAATTTAGTCATGTTCAATGTGGTCAGATAAAATAGCATTTGATGTTACCAACATTTAAAATTTGTTCGTTTGAACTTTTCGGACTTCTCACCAAGACTGACATTTGTAGGTGCAATAGAAATGGACAAAGCAGAAATATAAGCCATTTATGTTTGAATAACAATAATAATAATAATAATAATAATAATAATAATAATAATCAAGCGATATAACCATATATATTTTCCAACCGAGGCTTATAACATATCAGTGGACAAATTATAGAATAATAATTACACTGTTTTTTTATTGAATATGAATATCAATAAAACTTTTAAATACACATTATGTATAAACAATTAAATATAAATAGTTAGCAATATTTAATGAGTTTTCTTATCCAACATATTATATTTTTGAAAATGGAAAATTATCATAATTTAGATTCCATAATTATATTACAAAATAAAATCATTATGCAATAATTAATATATTTATATATAAAATTTGTCTTAATATTATTATCCAAAATGATTTTTAAAAAATATAAAAAGCATATAGAAATATAATTATAAATCTAGAAAAACACATTTGCTTAGAGTGTCTGGATCAAAGTTTAAATGCTTGAGACAAGTGTTGAACACTTAGTCAATACGAAATTTTTTGCCCCGCGGTGGTAATTAACGGACTCAATGACAATTGTCTCTAAAAATACAACAATCATATTCCTGCAATAGCAGCACTCCAAATTGCAAGAATGCAAATGCGTAATCTATAGTTTTTCAAACAACGGTTCGCTCACTATCAGACACAACATCAGAAAAAACAAAAATATAATGTAAGTACTCCCTCTTTAAAGAGTCGAGATACCCGAAGGACACCAACCCCATATGCCAAATTAACTCATAATGTAATACACTCATTTCTCGTATTTTATTTACGTAATGTTTTAGCCTTTACATAACACTTCAACCAAGTTCCATTTTATAAATGTGTACTTTGGACAATAATCTCTCATTAATTTATTTATAGTTATGTTCATGTGAGTATCCCACGGTATACTCCTCGGGAAAAAAACACGTCTCAACTCGAAACTGTCTTGAAAAACGTGCAGATTCCATATAAAATTGACATTAAAGTAAGCAAAAATAGGATTTGATCAAACCCAAATAAACAATAAATTCCATTAAAAAAATATGCTAAAATTTTAATTTTAATTCTTTTTTAAGACTTTGACCTCGAAACATAAACATCAGTGGTATGTCCTATGGTGGCGTATCAAAACAATTGCCGCCAAAGTCTTCCATGTGGCAATTGGGGAACAACCCAAACTTCAAATATATTATGAATAATGATACAAGTACAAAAAAATTTATAAAAATCTTCACAAAATCTGATATGAATTTCACTTATTCTCTTACTTACCTATTAAATATTTACTTATGGTATGAAATCCCGTCAAAATATCAATAGCATTACTTTTTATAAAATCACTTTGTACCCATAACAATACTCATATATTATACCATTAGTACACAAAGTTTAAATCTATTTGACTTTTAATTGTTAGAATTGGTCTAACAACTAGGTTAGGACAGGCAAATTAATTTACACGCATTCCGTAGTAGTCACCTATATTTATTCACCAAACTAGTTTACACGTTTACCCCTAGAAATCCTATATATTCACACGGTTATTAAAATGCATATCTAGCATGTTCTGTCTTCCCCCCAAGCTAAGGTATGACTTTTGATTCTGTAGTTATGAATATATATATATATATATATATTGAAGTTACAAATAAGTCGACTTTTATCGGCATTCAATATATAGATGCTTCATATGAGAAATAAACAACTTTAGTTAAGTGAAGTTACATGGTAATACAAAAAATTATAAATAAAATATAAAACCAATACAAATTTGTTGTATCATATATCACTTTAGGCATCAAAATGTATTCTATAGTCACTTTGAATACCATTTTTATTATTTGGGATACTTTTTTAAACAAATCTTTTGCGTCAAATCTTTCAAAAAAGAAATGTTGCAACAAGTGAATATTGTACCCAAAATGATAATAGCCTAATTTTTTTGCTTAAAAATGATTATACTAAAACTTATTTGACGGAACACTATACTATCTATAGGGGACTAGGAGTAGAACTGTTAACGAATCATGTTGGATCTCGTTTGTGTCGTGTGATATTAGACTCATGTCAACAATCTCTCAACCCGCACACATACCTGTTAACACTTCGGTACCAAATAACAAACCTAAATCCGAACTGTTAACACCCATCATGTAATTAAAACTCTTCATAAAAATAATATAATTAATTCCTACGTCCTAAATTGCAAATGTTGACACGAATAGGATCCTAAAAACAAAATATTCCTTACCCAAATACAAATATTTGGGAAGACATAAAGTATTCCTTTTGTTTGGTAAAAATATTTACTGTCAAAACTCTTAGATCAATCTCTATGCTTCACATGACAATTAAGGAGAGATAATAGAGGTTCAAATTACAAAAGAAATCGAAAAATAAATTTACTAGTTCCCCATTTCCATCTGAAAACAAAAAATTGTTATGAACGTTATATTTTTTTTATATAGCATATTGCTTAGAGTCCCATTTTTATCTTTTTAGGAAGTTCCTAACAAAGAGTACTAATTTGAAATTATGTACTAAAGCGCATCGAAAACAAACCTCCGGCCACCAACACAATCGAAAACAAACTGATTTTTTTTTTAAAAAGGGAAAAAGTTTCTACCTAGAAAAATTATTTCGAACTATAAAAAAAATTCCAATATAAACATTTTAAAAATGATTTTCAATAAACAAAACTTTTCTAAATATTTAAAGCTATAGAAAAGAAGTTGCAAATTTATAGCTTTTAAAAAAAAAAAAAAAAACTTTCTATAGCTTAAAAGCCAAAGAGAGTTTCCTTTAATTTGAAGGATTCCTCTGTAGCAGAAAAAAAAGCAGAAAATTTAGTTACTTAAATATGAAACCTCCGTTAAAAAAATTCAGCCAAAAAAAAACATCCGTCACAAAAATATGAAACCTTCGACAAAAAAAAAAAAACTCTGACAAAAAAAAAATCCGGCAAAAACAAACATTCGGCCACCAACCAAACTCCAAATAGACAACAACCACACCTCCGACCATCAAATCTCTATCAACCAAAATAAGGATCGACAGCAAAACCACACTTCCGCCAAAAACAAACCTTTGGCAAGGAGAAGAAAGAGAAGTGAGGGGGAAGAGAGAGAACGACGAGCGGAAGAGAGAGAGATAGAGTTGGTATTTTGTGGTGGCTGAGAGAGTGTGAGCCGATTTTAGGTTTTTTTTTTTAAATATTAAGGGTAATTTAGGTAGTCGACAAAAAGGGATACATTTGTTTAATGTTTGTAATTCAAACTGTTAAAATAACATCCAACCAACTAATACGGAAACTAACATATCCCAAGCGCCAATTATTATAAACAAATGTACCCTAAATAGTAAATGATCCTTCAACAAGTCAGGTCAAAGTAAGACTTGTAGCTATTTGTTAAAAATTCAACAAAAAATCGTTGAAAATACCTTAGGGGTCTGCGCTAACAGAATTTTGTAAATTTTTAAAAAATAGCTAGAAAATATATTTTGACCTAATTTTTTAAACATGTGTTGATTGAAAGATTAATTTCAATAGAAAAATAAATTTTAGGAAAAAAAGATTTCTTAGGTTCTAGAACTAGGTGTGATGTATATAAAGTGTGATGTAGGAGAGTCTCTCTCTCTCTCTCTCTCTCTCTCTCTCTCTCTCTCTCTCTCTCTCTCTCTCTCTCTATATATATATATATATATATATATATATATATATATTTGTTTGTGTATCAAAATGTCTCCTCTACAAGTCCTCTGTATTTATTCACTACTATTCATAGTTGTTGAATCGTGATATGTATCGCGTATCAAAAATCTTATGTATCGTGAATCGTATCGCGATATATACTGTAAGATACAATACAAAAAATAAAAAATTGTAAAAATTAAATAAAAATATAGAAAGCCCACAACATGATAAGATGAAATAGTGAAAAATCAAAGCTACCTAACAAACACAACTTAATAAATACATTGGAGAGAAATTAAATAGGTTGAGAAAGTGAGAAAGAGTAAATAAATAAACTAAAGTTACTTACCAAATCACCAAAATAGAAAAAACCCTTTGTTTTTCTTTTTTATTTCAACCGCAAGTCCTATATTTTTTTTTTCTTTTAACCTTTGAAAGCTTATCTTTGCAAAAACAGAAGAAAAAGTCAAGACATAGCTATTTCAATCAAGGGAACATAGCAATAATGGTGGGCGCACAAGAAATAGAGGAAAGAGACCAAACGAACCTAGGGTTTCGTGTAAGTCTTGGTCAGAATGTCTTTATGAAGTTAATAAATGACTATCGTCCGAGAGAAAATAAAAAAAAAACTAGTTTTGAGGGTACATGCATCGCCAAAACCCGACCCAAGTCAATTGATGTGAATGGTTTCTGTATCTCAATTCAAACGATACATGCATCGTGTTGCGATACAAGCCCGATTCAAACGATAATTAGTCCAATTCGATTCATATATCAGATTCGTATCGTTTTCGTTCAGAATCGTATCGTATCGTACGACCATAATCGTAAATAGGACAATACTAGCAAGTATGCTACTATTGACTAGTCAATTGCATGTTAGAATGCGGTATGGATTACCTTTCTAACAGGTATTATTGGTATTTAGGATTGTAGACACTAATAAGTTGACTTCAAAATAAGTTGATACATAAATCTTTCATATAAGACAAAGAAATAGTGGTAATTCTAACAAACATCCAATGGCTCTGGGAGATGAAACTGTCAAGGGCGGTGGCAATGATAAGTCGTTGGAGTCCGGTTATGGTGATGGTGGTGGCAATAGCGGCAGCGGTGGCCGAAAAGGCCACCAAAACAACCATTTTAATACTCAATTTATTAGTATCACACTATTATTTGCGACGCTTACGCTTTTCTGTCTTGTACTTTATCATTTCGAGTACCCTTTACAATTTTTGCCCAACTCTTTCAAGCCATCCTCATTTAGCTCTGCCCATGCAAATCTATCTTCTTCGGTAAGTTAATTATTCTCTCATTTTAATGTGATATGTTGGTACAGGAAAAAATCTACTTTGATAGATGAAACAAATGTTTGAGCTCATGAATGTTTCTTTTTCATGACTAGAGATTTAAGTGTTTATCAGATGACTACAAGCTTTTATATTTAGGTTTAGGATTATTTGCAGTCGAAATATTTTACACACTATACACATGCATGCCATGAAGTTCCTTAACAATGATAAAATTCACATGCTATGAGATTGGCAACATATCCGTGTCATGTATCTATTGAATGCGCTTAATTAGTAGTTTTTCTTTTCCTCCCTACATCCCCCTCCACCCACCCCACCCCCCCACCCCCCCAGGTAGTAATTGACTATCATTTTATATTGTTCTAAACATAATACGTTCCCTCAACACATACAACAAATATATGAGTTAACATCATATATTATATAATAACTTGAGAAATCCATTTAATTTATATGTACTACATGGAAAACATATTTATCTTTTTCTATTATCTATCAAAATCTTTTGAAGTTAAAGTATCTATTAATTTCTTTTATTCGATTTTGTTAGTATGTGAAATTAGTGGGTCTTTTATTTACTTATAGGAGAGTCTACCCACGGTGTTTTTGATTGAGGAAGAAAAGCATTATAATTTTGAGCTTTTGATTCACGTGCTATGTATGTGTCAATGCGACCCCCAAACATTTAATATTTTATTATCATAAACTGGCCTAATAAAATAAAGTAAAATTGACAAGCAATCAATACACATAAATAAAAAGACATGAATCAAAGAGGCTATTAAATCTTATATGTCAATAAATCTGCTTGTCTTGAATTATCACATCATGTGAATAATTATGAGTAGAGCTGACAATTTTTAACACGATAACCCGTTTATGGTAATAACCCGAAATGATCCGAACTTGACACGATTAGCTTGTATAGATTTAAAAGTACCCAAAATTTATACTCAAATAAAAATCAAAGCGACCCGAAAATGATACGACTAACCCGAATTGCCACCCCTAATTATGAGTGTGCATTGCTTTAGTTTTTAATGCACATCCTGATTTGATTTAAATTTGACAACAGTTTTTTTGGCAATATCAAAGTCTCCCTTATATTTTCAATGGTTAATTACATCTGGGCTCCCTGAACTTTGACCCCCCCCCCCCCACCCCCCCCCCCCCCACACACACACCCCACACACACTTCATCATCTTAACTTTTAATTTCTTTAAGGGGCTTTGTAAATTTAGGACCTATTGTAATATGTATTTTGGAAATAGGACAACAAACATTTTATTTATAGTTTTAGTCCCTATTTTTGAATAAAGCCGCTGGCGCGGACCCATATTCATAAAATGTCAACCAATCACAACATGCCACGTGTCCCTTTAATTTGAAAATAGGGACTAAAAATGGAAACAAAATGTTTGTTGTCCTATATCCATAATCAATATTATTTTAAGTCCTAAAAGTACATAATCTATTTCTTTAAATAACCCCTAAACGTTAAAAACGGCTACAAGCAGCCCCCATACGATAATATCGTTAAGTTTTTCACAGAAAATGACACATGTCCTATTGACTTTTGTCAATAGACTTTTTGTATATTTTGCCCTTTTTTATACCTTAAGACTTTCTTCCTCAAGGCTTTCTTTTTCTCTTCTCTCGCTTTTCTACTTCTTCTTTACATTTCTCTCTTCTCTCTCTCTCTCTCGTTCAAGCTTCATCTCTCTCTCTCTCTCTCACACACACACACACACACACACACACAAACACATACATAGAAAAAAATATTCATGGGGTGAATCGTGGCTGCGGTTGGTCGGCGCTGGGGCAGGGGGAGAGGGGTGCGGGGGTGGTGCTGCTGCTGGACGGGGGGGTGCCGGAGTGGGGGTGCTGGATTTTTTTTTTTTTGCCTTTTATCAACATTGGAAGTCATTGCTTGAAGCCATTTATTTGTTTGAAAAACTTTTTAATTGTTGGAAATCATTTTTTATTTGTCGAAAATAATTATTTATTTGCTAAAACCATTTTTATTGCTGGAAACTATTTTTATTTTTTTTTTATTATGGAAAATCCATTTTTTTTATTTATGGAAACCATTCTTTTGTTGAAATAATTTTTTATTACTTAAAATCATTTTTATTGCTGGAAATTACTTTCTTATTGCTGAAAATCATTTTTTAATTTGCTGAAAACAATTGTTTATTGTTGGAAACCATTTTTTAAAACTATTTTTGTTTCCTGAAATAATTTTTTATCGTAGGAAAACCATTTTTTAATTTATGGAAACCATTTTTTGTATTTTGGAAATATTTTTTTTTACGGGAAATCAATTTGTTTATTGCTCGAAATTATTTACTTATTGCTGAAAATCATTTTTTATTTTATGAAAATTATTTTTTCTTGTTGAAAATAATTTTTTATTTCTTGAAATCATTTGTTTTTATTGCTGAAAAAAATTTATTTAGGATTTTTCATATTTTTAACATAGATTTTTGTTCTTATCAAATTTTAAAATGTTTTTTTTCAGAATTTTTAGATTTTAAATGTTTTTTTATCTTTCATTTTTTTGGAGTAATTAATTTAAAAATATTTTCTCAATTGTTTTTAGAATTTCGCAGATTTTAAATATTTTTTTGTAATTTTCAAAATTTTTAATATATATTTGTCTTTTCCAAATATTTTTAAAAAGTCGTAAATTTTTTTTCAAGGATTTGCAATTTTTTTAAAATATTTTTTTAGTATTTTAATAATTTATAAATGTTTTTGCTTTTATTTTCAAATTTTATTAAATAAAATATTTTTTGACAAAACTTTCCTTAGTGTAAGTCATGTGTCACTCACGTGTCTCACTTTTTCCGCTAAAAATTAATGGAGTTTGACGGCTGGGGGTTACATGTAACCGTTTACAAAGTTTGGAGGGTTAAGTAAAAAAATTGAAAGTTGAGGTGGTGATGTATAGTGGGAGTCAAAGTTCAGGGTTCTAAGAGTAATTGACCATATTTACAATATTAGCAATATGTGCTAAGGGTAATAATATGCAGCTAATATAACATAATTTATGGAATATCTAAAACACTCGTGTAGGTTACAGTGATATTAAGTTTCAAATAGTGACATTATTTTTGTGACGCTTTTTTAGTGATGAAACTTGGAGATTGGTAAAAATTATTTTTACTGATAGTTAATTATAGATCGTATTAAAAGATGGTAAAAGAGTATATTAATTTCCAGTGATAGATATTAAATACCGTAACAAAATGTTCTTGACATTTTTTGCGACAATTTTTAACATCACTAAAAATTCTTTATAATTAATATTATAAAAGCCACAACAATAATAATATTATTTTTTTTTTTTATGAGATTTGGCTAAGTTAAGATGCCCAACGATTAAATGTCACTTATAACTATTTTGGAATAAATATTATGTATTATTTTATCTAAATTCCCTCCAACAAAAGTAGGCAACATGCGACAGACTGTATACGGGTTGGGCTAGATATGGGCGATCACAAAATTTGGTTGTCAGTTTTAGCTTTTGGATAATTAGGGTCAGATGAATTTTATATCTAAATTATAAAATTTGAATATCAAGTTAACTAACATTAGATACATCTTTATCTTTGTTTCTAAGAAGTTCAGCTAATAGAATCAACACCTAATAAATTTATGAAGCAAGAGAGAAAATAAAAGCCCGAATCTAAGAAAAAAATTAGAAGAAATTACTTATAAATGAAGATGCAAGTACATCAAGGAATTATCAAAATAATAAATTAAACCTAATTTTTATCATCGCCCATTTTAGGTCTCGTTTTATTGGAGTTTTTTATTTTTGGAAATCTCATATAACATGAGAAATAAAAGTGTCACAATTCACGTTAAGAACTTAAATAGCACAATATCGATTCATTTCGTTATATTCAAGTTTTACACGTTAGACTACCAATTTAAATTGTCAAAAACCATATAATCTTAAACCAAACTAGCACTTACCGTAAAGATGAGTTTAAACCCATTTTTCAAATTGACTATAAATATCTCTTTGTACCCCTCAAACTTATCTTGTAGAATGAGTTGAACATAAATTTTATGCAAATCATGAATTAAAATGTCTTAAGATATACTAATTCTCTACTCATAATTTTATTCTTGGGTGTCTTTTATAGTATCCCGATATAATGCGATCGTGGCTTAATAATATATTGTGTCTCACTGCAACACCCATAATCAAATGAAAATATAAGTGGGGCGAATTCCATTACTTATTTTTGTATCTAAATTCATTTTCCTCAACGCCATGTTGCATTTTCCCAAAATACATAAAAATGGTCTTATGCAGTTATTATTATATTATGATTAATTCTCATTGATTCTCCTCTCAATGCCCATGAAAATGTTGGCACTTCATTTTCACCTCTCCTTAAAATATGGAAAAACTTGTATTAACCTTCTACAACATGTTTATACAAACAAAAATAAACACCTTATAAAATATTTTCCAAAACAATTCTTTTTTTTTTATAAGTAAATATTCCCATAAAACAAACCCGCCTAAGGGGGCGGAATCCCGTATACAGGTAGTATACACAACAAAGAAAGTAAAGGCCTGAGCCATAATAAAGACTACCCTACCACTCGAAACTCCTCCAAAAAGTCGAGGAAGATAGATATCGACGTATCCAGCCTTTTCCTATACCAAGTGAGAAGAAGGCTCACAAAACAATAGCGTGGACGCGAAGGATCCAACTCGACCCCCTCAAAGCATCTCCGATTTCTCTCCTGCCACACCGACCAGAAAATGCAACGTGGGACCATCTTCCAAGCACCTCGCGGACCCTGACAACCCCTAGGACTCCCCCAAGATGCCAACACCCCACTCACCTCCCGAGGCATAACCCACGAGATCTTACCCAATGACAAAATCAAAATCCCATAGACCCCGAGACACACGACAGTGTAGGAAGAGGTGATTGGTTGTCTCCTCCTCCTTCTTGCACAACCAACAACGACTATCCAACCTTGTCCCATGATTCTGCAACCCTTCAATAGTCAAAATGGCTTGTCTGGCCGCAGTCCACAAAAAAAAACTAACCTTCGGGGGTGTCTGGCTCTTCCAAATAGCCTTCCATGGAAGAGAGACACCACCCCTACCCCTAAGCACATGGTAATACTTTTTGACCGAAAAAACACCATCCTGAGAACTCGTCCACCTCAAGCCATCAGCCTCGCCCCACGGGATAGGCGCTACAAACAGCCACTCAAAGAACGCCTCTACCTCCTCCAGTTCCCAATCCCGGAGCTCTCTCCTAAACTTCGGCTCCCATACCATATGATCCCATACCCTCCTCCTGTGGACCTCAACTGTCCCCTCCCTATCCCCCGCAATCCGATACATCCCCGGAAAAAGATCCTCCAAAGAGCCACCCTCACCCCATCTATCCCTCCAAAACCTAATACGATTACCCCTCCTGAGCTGGAAGGAGGTGGACTTAAAGAAATCAGCCCACCCACGTGCAATGCACTTCCACAACCCTACCCCATGAGCTGCACACCCCTCCCTAGGACCCCACCCAAACTGGTCAGCCCCATGCCTAGCCAACGTCACTTTCCTCCACATTCTGCCCTCCTCCCTATAGAACTGCCATAGCCATTTGCCCAGTAAAGCCTTATTGAAATGGGCTAAGCTCCTCACCCCCGCCCCACCCTCCTTCAGCGGCAAACACACCTCATCCCAACTCACCAGACTGTATTTGAACTGATCGACATGACCTCACCATAGAAAATTTCTCATCAACTTGACGAGTCCTTTGTCAACAGAAGCATGTAAAGGGAGGACAGACAAGAAGTAAGTCGGGAGACTCGACAACACACTTCTGATCAACGTCAACCTTCCCCCTTTGGAAAGGTACCCATGCTTCCAACTAGATAACCTCCTTTGGACCCTCTCAAGAACCGGATCCCACATCGCCGTGGACTTAAACTTAGCCCCTAAAGGGAGGCCAAGATAAGTAGAGGGGAGCGAGCCAACCGTACACCCAAGAACCCCAGCCAAATTGTCCACATTTCCAACATCCCCAATGGCAATCATCTCGCTCTTCCTGACGTTAATACGTAGCCCAGACATCGCCTCAAAACACACCAACAACATCCTCAACATCCTGACCTCCTCCACAGTCTCCCCAGAAAAAAATAATAGTATCGTCTGCAAAAAGAAAATGAGAGACAACAACACTCTGGGGGAGAGATCTCCCAATCCGAAAACCGGAGACCAGGCCACCCTCCACCGTACGCCTCATCATCCGAGAGAATGCCTCCATAACCAAAATAAAAAGAAATGGAGGTAAAGAGTGGCCCTGCCTAAGACCCCGAGTGCTCGAGAAGAAACCAGCAGGCACCCCATTCACCAGGACAGAGAACTTGACAGTCGAGACACACCTCTTCATCCACCTACACCACCGCTCCCCGAACCCCATCCTCCTCAGGAGATAAAAGAGGAAGTCCCATCACACATGATCATAAGCCTTCTCAACATCAAGTTTGCAAAGAATTCCCGGAGTCCCACTTCTTACCCTAGACTCGATGCACTCGTTCGCCACCAAAACTGCATCAAGAATCTGACGGCCACCCACAAATGCGCATTGAGCGTCGGACACAAGGGGATCAATAACCTTTCTAAGTCTAACCGACAGCACCTTAGAAATGAGCTTATACACAATACCAATAAGACTGATAGGTCTGAAATCCCTCACATTCGTCGCTTCCCCGAACTTGGGCACCAAAGTAATGAAAGTAGCATTCAGACTCCGCAGAAAGTACCCCCTATCATAGAAATCGTTAAAAACGGCCATCACATCCTCCCTTAACACTGCCCAATAATGTTGGAAGAAAGCCATAGTGAACCCATCAGGGCCAGGAGCCTTGTCCCCACACATCGACCTCAAAACCTGGACCACCTCTTCCTCCGTGAAAGCTCTTTCCAACTGAATCACGTCATCCCCCGAAATGCTAGCCACCGGAAGCTCATCCATCTTGGGACGCCATGACTCCTCCTCCATAAATAATTTCGCATAGAACTGACTTATTTCCCTACGAATGTCACTCTCCTCGGTGTATTGTACCCCCTCTACTACTACCTTACCAATATGGTTACAGCGATGATGTGAGTTAGCCGCTTTATGGAAAAACTTTGTATTGTTGTCCCCTTCTTTAAGCCAAAGAGCCCTAGACTTTTGTCTCCAACAAAGTTCCTCCTAAATCAATTTCCTCCCCACCTCCCTTTTTTTCTCTTCTCTAGTCACCCTTTCAACTCCTGAAAGTCCTCTCAACCCATCTTTCTCATCAAGACCCCGAATATCATCCATAAGCTGACCAATCACCTCCCCCACATGCCCAAATACATCGTGGTTCCATCGAAAAAGATCACCTTTAAGACGGAACAATTTGGAAGCCAACCTGAAGCTAGCATTACCCTCCACCTCATACCCCCACCACCACTCTTCAACCCTATCAAAAGGATGGGGCAGTGATCAGAAGTCATCCGTGGAAGGCAGGCTTGAGTAGCCCCCGAAAAATGTTCCTCCCACTCAGTAGAGAGAAGGAAATGATCTAACCGAGAAAACGAAGGTTCATCCCTAAGACTAGACCAGGTATAAAGCCCTCCCTCCAAAGGAAGGTCCACCAAACCCAACTCATCGATGAACTCAGAGAAATCCCGCATACAATACCTCAATATCCCACCACCACTCCTCTCTGAGGGAAATCGCACAACATTATAATCTCCACCCGTACACCATGGAACACCCCAAACACTTTTTTCCCCCGCCAGTTCCTCCCACAACTCCTGACGGTCTGAGTCCTCACCAGGGCCATAAACCCCCGAAAAGCTCCAAGTGAAACCATCCTCAACATTCCTGAGTAAACATGAAAGGGACCAATAGCCCACCAACACATCGAGTTTCTCCACCACTATATTATCCCACATAATAACAATCCCTCCTGAAGCCCCTTCTGAATCCAAATAGCTCCACTCTACACTACGTCTCCCCCAAATAGACCTCACCCACTCCCTATCCAAATCTCTCATCTTCGTCTCTTGCAAACACACAATATCCGGCCTCCAACGCAAAATGGCTCCGCTAACTACACCTCTTTTCACAATGTCATTCAAGCCCCGTACATTCCAGTAAATAATGCATAACTTCATCAAAAACCGCTATTAACCCCTCCCTGCCCCCCCCCCCCCCCTCTACCAACTCTACCCTACCCCTCCGCCTCTCCTCTATATCATGAAATAATGAAAGGGCCTCCTTCTCATTCCCCAAATATGTCAACCCTAGAAATTTGCTAAAACCCCCTAACATACTAGACACCCATTCCTCCACCTCACCCTCTCGGGTCTTCTCTAAGCTCCTGTCCCCGGACACCTCCCCCTCCGATCCCCTAAGCTCAACCCATAATTTAGGAGACGATGCTACCATCTTACCCCCCACACCCTTCTCACTTACAGAATCACCCGAGGAACTAGTAAAGCCCTGCGCAAATGCCTTCGCCTCCACCAAACCTAGATCCTCCTCCATGCCCGCACAAAGAGGGTCCCCACTGAGAATATCCCCACTGAGCGAGAATACAGGATCACTACCCTCAGACACACCAATAACTAAACCCGAACACTCTTTGACCGTATCAACTCCAATCAAAGCTTTTTTCCTCTTTAGGGGCGCTGTATTCCAATTGTTGTTCCTCTTAGAAGATTCCCCCCTTTGTTTACATTTTTTCTTATAAGCCCCATTCTTAATCACTGTGCCCGAATTGAGGAGAGGACCAATCCTATGAGTGTTGGAAGACTGTTTACTATTCTTACCAACAAAGGGGATAGAGGTTTGAATAGGACTGCGACCATCCTATGAAAAAACGTCAACCCCCCAGTTGGTTCTACCCCCCACTGCCTTCCCAGTATCCACATTCCCACAAAAATTGACATTAGAGGGGCCCTCGTCTGACACCGCCACAATATTTTTGCAAGGTACACTAAGACCGTTCATGTCACAAAAGTTGTCAACAAAGGAACCCACTTCCTCCAAGTGGGTCTTTTCAGATAAGACGCCCTGAAAATTTACCCCATCACTAGCAGGACCACTTTCGGCCCCCTGAATCCCCACACCCAAGAGACTACCAACCTTAATCTTTTCAACCACCCTACCTCCCACATGCCCCAGGCCTATAACCCTATTAACCCCACTCCCCATGCAACATCCCACCAGAGTATTAGCACCGTCAAGAAGTCGGTCGGACTGCTGCCCCACTGAAGGAGACATAACTGAACTAATTTTACCCTTACCTATCAGGACCCCTGCTCCTGCTTCCTCACCCCTCTCCGCACTAACCCCATCGAAAGATGCTCCGCCCATATCTAACAGAGCCTCGCGCCTAAGATCCGCCTGAGCACACGGTTTTGCGAAAACAACGTGCTCCAAGACATTGCTACTGGATATATGCTCTCTTAGTTGAGCTGTACCAGCATCTGTTGTTGACCGTCTCAAAATTTGGCTATCTCTCCTGTGTTGAACAACCTTCACAACTTTCATTGGAGATGAGGACGCCAGCGTAGATACAGCAGCTGACAATACTCGGTTATTAATGGCACAAACCTCCACCGTGCCCATAAGAACTTCACCACCTTTGTTCTCAGAAGCGTCAGGTGTGTGACCCCCTTTAATACATAACCCACTAGAACTACCACGAGGAACATACACCTGACTGGTTTTACCACAAATCACACTATCACTGGGTGTTATTCTAACCACTGTACGCTGTGTCAAAGGGCTGGACAGCTTACCCCGCTTCCTCTCCATTCCTTCATCACCTCCAAAGAAATAAGATGCATTACTTTCAACATGCACAGGTAAGTTAAAAACCCACCCGCCAGCCTCGATAACCACGCTCTCCGGCAGACTCTTACTCCTTTTAACCAGAATCCTTGCCCACCTCAGCTCTTCCCCTGCCAAAGTATCTTCGTCCACTCTTAAAAAGCCCCCACACCTGTGACCTATCGCTTGAAACACCTCTTCTCCCCATAGGTGCAGTGGTAATCCCACAACTCTAATCCAAAGAAAATTTGGACGCCTGCCATTCTTAGAGAAACAACCTAGAGGATGCCACATATCCAAGAAGAGATGTTCCCCATACACAGTCCAACATTTCGTCTTCAACACCCTAACCGCTTCCTTCTTCGATGCAAAAACGAAATAAAACAAAGAAGAGTTCAAATATCTAACCTTTACTCCGCCTATGGACCTCCAATGAACGTCAACCCACGACTTCATTCTCTCAAGAGAAGGCTGTAAGCACTCTGCATTGCCAACTCTTCCCACCAAAGCCCTCTGAAAGAAACGAACTCTGAACCTCCACGAGTCATCGATAATGGATATCTCAGACTTGGTCGGAAGCTCAGGAAGGACCTTTAATGGAGAAAGCAGCCAGGGCTCAACGGCGGCCGCTTGGAGATACGATCGCATTAAACTAGAAACCTTTCAGACCTTTCTTTTTCTTATTGAACCATTTTCAAGAAGATGAATATTTAAAAGGCATATCGCTTGATCCGATTAAGGTTTAGAGCAGTTTATCGATGGTTTCACTTTGAGCCATTCGTTTTGAAAAATCTTATAGAATATGTAAAATTGCCTCCAGCGATGACCAATTATTGAAAAATATTTTTTTTTCAAATTGATCTTTCATTGTTGATCCTTTCGAAATATCTTTTAGATTTTTTTAAATCTATAAGAACAGAAGGGTAATATGACATTTTCTATTAAAATATTAGGGCAAAAATCTACTCGTGTCGAGTTAATGTTAGCTAAATGTTTTGGTAAAAATCAAAACACATTTTTTTCATCATATAACCTTTCAATTTTTAATTAAATGGTTATAATGACTATTCTACCCTTTTTTTCAACCCTTTAAAGAATTCAAACCCTATTGCTATTATCCTTTTTTTGTAGCCAATTACTGCGAAGGGGATATTGTGGACCCCCATGATAGCATATTTATTGTGAAGCTCACATTCACTACCTTGTTAATTAGAATATATAAGAATAAGCTAAAATTCATTAATTATAAAGGTAAAATATATTATATCGACAAATCAACTAAAATTTCATTATTCTTGATATTATCCAAGTCATGCTAACAAGGATTGAAAGATACTCCTTCTTAATATACCCTCTTTCACTAAACCCTTGTATAATATTTGTCAATCTTCTAAATCAAATCACAATTGTCAAGTTAATATTATATTATTATATTATTTAGAAGTTTTTGATTATAAATTTCACCTCTGTTCTAAATAAAAAAGAACACTTATTTATTGAATCTTATTGATTTTGTATAAAGGAGGATTTGTTTCATTTTTATATATTAGTCAATGAGAGTATGGTAAACTATTTATGTATATATGGGTTTTTAACAATATAAAATAAATTAATTATTTATAGTGGCATAATATAGGTCGTATCCTGGTGCGATGACAAGTGACCTCACTCAAGTTATGGTTAGAAATGGTTCATATCGATTTGTGTTGTCTTATACCTATCTGGACAAGAGGTGGTTTTGAGTGATTATGAATATGTTTAATGTATACACCACATGTCTAAAACCTTTGATTAGTTCAAAGTGTATAGGACTAAGGTAAAACATAAGTGAGGTAAACTAATAAAAACTCAACGATCTAACGTGCAGATGTACAACTATTAGGAGAGTTTATAAATTATTTATCAGCGGTGGGGATTATATCCCACTTTTTTGCATCGGGTATACCACTTCAAAATGATATAGAGGAAAGGAAGAAACAAGACTCTTTTAGATATGATAAGTTCCATGATTAGTTATTTAAGACTACGACATCATTGTTGAGAGTTTTCATTAAGAGATGACTATATACATTTTGAAATTAGTTTCATCTAAATCATTCTCTTTAACTCCCATGGAACTGTGGTGTAGGCGAAGACTCATTCTATGACATGTTCGGATTTAGGGGTACATAGAACTAGTGTTGTGGTTATCCCAAAGGTGTTAAAGGTTGTTTAAGTCATATTCCTAAACACGAGAGGGTCGTTGATTGTATTAATACCCGACTCTTGAAAGAGTGTTACGTAATAAATCAAGGGCCCAAGAGTAAGTTAAACTTACAAGAGATTAGCTAGGAACATAAGATTACGGTCGTTGCTAGACCACCCATATAGGAAGAAATGCAACACATATCAATAATGAATTCCCTAGCGGTAGTGGGAGCATTACCGATGACTACATGACACATATCATTTATACTCAATCACAAGTAGTGACACATCGTAGTGGGAGCATTAAGAGACATCCTAATATGTTAGTGTTTTGGGTGAACATTTTGATGAGATTTCAGGACAAAGACTTTTATCTTTGACTTAAGACGGTGGATACTGAGAAGGATTTAATTTATTCAAATCAAGTTTTATGAGCTTGTAGAATTTTTGATGGGATAAGACCCATTGAATGTAAGTGGAACTATGAGAAGGTGAAAGATAATTAGATGGCAAGGTGAAAAACTTCAAGGAAAAGGCTTGCAATGAAATGGTTTACATAGAAAGAACAAGATTAATTATGAGCAAACCTTTTCATCGCCATTCATGCTAAAGTCTATCAGGATTGTTTCAATTACAAGGTTGCATTCTTAAATCGCTGCCTTAACAAATGCATTATTACGATGAAACCCAAGGGATTCATAGTAAAAAGGCAGGAAATCAAAGTGTATAAGATTAAGACATTTGTTTATGAATTTAAGCTAACGACAAAGTCTTGGCACATATAGTTTTATCAAGCAATCAATATTTTGATTTTGATCAAAGCCTAAATAGTACCTTTTGTGTTAGAATCATAACATAAAAGTGGTGGTATTTTTAGTACAATATGTGGATAATATTCTTTTAATTGGGAATGAGATGGGCGTATTGTATTATACAAGAGTGTGGTTGTCTAGGTAGATCAATGTAATGAATTTAGAACAATCCAGTTACATCCTTGTGATCAAGATTTCGCTAGATCGAATAAAAAGGATGTTAGGCTTATCCCAATATGCTTATATTAATAGTGTTGTCACAAATATTAGCATGTCAGATTCCATGAAATACGTTTCCTCTCAAGCATGGATAATTTTATCTAGGTATCAACATCATAAAACACTTAATTAAATTGAAAGGATGGGGATTATACCTTATGCTTTGGAAGTCGATATCCTCGTGTATGATATTTTATCTACTATACCAAATATTTACTATACTCTTAGTATGGTCAGCAGAAATCTGTTTAATAGCCTTGTGTTAGATAAGGATTTTAGGCTTTCTACCTCAGAATATATGTTTACCCAAGGAGGTGGACCTGTAAGTTGGAGGGTTGTAAAGTAGTTATGAATTGTTGTCTCTTTTATGGAGGCCGAAGTTATTTCCATTTCAAAGGCAACTAAGGAGATTATATGTCTCAGGAACTTCCAATATAACTTAGGTTTGGTTACTTCAGTGCAATTGTCTATTACACTGTATTGTGTTTATGACGAAACAATTGCATGTTTGAGAGAACCCATAACCCATAAAAGGTTTAAGCAGAAGTAGCGTAGTTCGAGAGATCAGACAGGGGTTGATAATTTAAGCCAAGTTTCCATCGAATAACACCCGGTTAGTCATTTTACAATTAGATATATAGATTTTCAAGTAGATGGGTTGGAAGTTGGATGCATAAGGGCACATGTATTTAAGACAAAGTGGGAGATTATTTGGGGTTTATTCTTTAAATCATGTATGATGTTTAGTTTTTTAATAAAGGTCTAACAGATGCATTTTAAATGAGAATCATGTTTTTGAGAATGCCTTATATTTATACTTTAAATATATTGTATGCAATTTTATTTAATTGGAATTAGTAAGAATTTTGGCGAGTTGGGTTTGGACCGATCGTGGGTGATCAGAATTTTGGTTCTAGTACAATTGAATAGTTCACAACCTCGATAAGGAGTTAACATCATGTCGGTAAAGCTCCAAGTTCAATTATATTAGTTTATCTTAAACTACAGGAACTTTTCTAGTTGTATGGGAACTTGTCCGATAGTTCAAAGAGGATTTTGACTAGTACATACAATATATTGAATAGGACCACAGGAGAGATTAAAGTAGGGGTGGAAATTTAGGCTAAGGGGTCTTGTTTGGATTTGGTCCTACAAGAAACAACTTATTTTTACACGACACGACACGACATGAAGTTGTTTTTTCCTAACATGAACACGGCTCATTAAAAACATGACATAGTAATAAAATATCACGATAAATCAATTTTGTTATAATTAGGCGTGATTAAACACGATCCAACACGATAACCTACTTATTTTTATATATAAATATATATTTTTATATTAGTTTAAATAGATTGATTATAATGGGGTGGTAATTGAACCAAATCGCGTTGGTTATTCATGTTGCAATTGAACCAAATCGGTTCAATTTTGGGCCAATTTTCATGTCAAAACTCTAGAACAAACATGAACCATCCGCTATTAGGCCAAAATATCTTGGCCCGAACACGACCTTAACACAACACCGCATGTTAATTTCGTGCCAATTTCGTGTTGGGTCGTGTTGTGTTAGAAATGTTTAGCACCAGATTCGAATATAGGTGTTAATTAGATTAGATTTGTATAATCTCACGAGTATGTAAAGGGTGCATAGGTCACTGCAAAAAAAAAACATTTATTGGAAGAGATAAAATTCGTACCAAAATAGACTTTAGTAGTCCCAAAAACTATTTGGGATGACTCAAGTAATTTTATTATGATCCTATTTTAAATAGTATTTGACACTATAATAGCTATCCCATAAGCGTTTTTTGAGATGGGAACAGAGTCTTCTCAGAAGATCATTTTTATGGTATCCTTTTGAGACATCAAGTAAGTTGATGTTCATAAAGGTTTTCGGGATTTCTATTGGTTAGCCATCATAAAAAATGGTGGGATGTTAATATTTTGGAGCCAAATTATTAGAAATGGTAAAATTCTTCCCTAAAGTTTTATTTAGAATAGGATAAATTATTTGAGATGCTTTAGGAATCCGTCACTAAATAAAAACCTATTATAAGAACAATATATGACCTCTTTGTCACTCATTTAAAACTTTCTTATTTACAACCTTAATCATCAACACAATGGCTCATTTACCATTCAACCATAAATAGAGTTCGTATAAGTAAAACCATTCGTTATACAGTCAAGACATCCAACCTCGTATCCACCAAACTAAATCAAAGCTACTTTAATAAAAACAGTAATGGTAATAATAAGTTTTTCAAATAGTCCACTAGTATCATTAGCAAAAATCCATAACAACTTGTTTACTCCTAACATGAAATGATGTCGTCAAAGTAGGCATGTGATCTTAAAAGCATATGACCTCTAATAAAAATGACGTTAACTATTTTATCGGTCTACAAAAGGTTTCCACCGATAAGGAGATTTCAGTATATCTTAAAAAAAGAAGAAATTTTCTTTAAAAACGTTATTAAATCCGTATATCTTCTTATTAACCATCTTTAACAACATTTATTATTTATAAAAAATTGACAGAGCCTCTTTCATTTATTCATGAAAACGATAATGTTTAAACATTAAAATTAACTCATAAACAATTATAACAATAACTGAAATAAACCACCAATGAATTCCAACCATCGACAACGAAAAAATTCAATTAACATCAAGTTTCATTGAACTCATATATGAAATAAAAATTTAATTCAAAAATAGTCTCACCGCACCCGCACGACCTAGCTTAACACAATATGAGCGTATAATAGTCAATTTATGAAGTCAAAAGTCCGATGAGGATAATGTCACTTCCAATATGAAAATGTGGTACCTCTTGGAATTTTTCTACCTCTTTTTGTGGCTGTTAGTTGTTGATTTAGGTTTTTACCACCAAAAGCTCGTTTTAACCCCCAATAGAATGTTTGCATGCTAATTTTTGAAACTAGTTGTCCAAAGATGGCATGGTCAGTTCACATATGATAGTTATGATTCTTTTTAGGACACTCAGTTCCTACTTTGTGTTTTTGCCTCCAAAATCCCATTCTAACCCTCAAGCAAGCATATACTAGTCAATTTTGGAAACTAGGAGTCCGGTAAAGATAAAGGCACATTACTCACATTACTTTGATACCTTCGAGAATATCCGTGCCTCATTTTGCACTACTTTAATGTTATATTTACTTTTTACCCCTAAAGCCCATTTATAACCCTAAAGTAATTATCTACTAGTCAATTTCAAAAAACGAGAGTTGGATGAGAACACAGACACTTCCTACAAATTACTATTGTGCCTATTGGGATGTTTGTGCCTCTCTCTAGGCCACTCGATTGATGTTTTGAGTTTTCACCACCTAAAGTTAATTTTAGTCCCAAAAAGAGCTTATACTAATCAATTTTTGAAACTGGGAATTTGATTCTAAAAAAAGACACTTCCCATAGGTTACTTTTGTGTGTCTTAAGGTGTTCGTGCCTCTTTTCATGTTACTCTGTTTTTTTGTGTCTCTAAGCCCTAAAACCTATTTTAATCCCAAGACAAGTGTATAATAATCAATTTTGAAAACTGGGTGTCGATGAGGACACGATCACTTTCCACAAGTCTATTTTGTAGCTCTTAGAATGTTTGTCTCCTCATTAGAACATTTCATTGTTATATTCATTTTTGCCTCCTAAAACCCATTGTTAACCTCAATTTTAGAGTCTAGTAGGAAATTTCCACAATCGAAAGTTCGATGAGGACAAGCTCACTTCCAATTGGTAACTTTAGTACTCTTGGAGATTTTTTACCTCTTTGGGGCCTCTTAATCGTTGATTTAGTTTTTTACCCCACAGTACCCACTATCTATCACCAAGAAGTTCATATAATATTTAATTTTGTAAATCAGGGTTCGATGAGGACACAAACACTTCCTCTTAGGGTGTTTGTATCTCTCCTTGGCTCACTCGTCCGCTATTTTGAGTTTTGTCCCCATAAAGTTCATTATAACCCCAAAAGGAGTATATACTAATCAATTTAGACAATTGGGTCCCTAATGCGGTAACTTTCACTTCCCTCATGTTACTTTTGTGTGTTTAGGGGTGTTCATGCCTCTTTTCAAGCCACTCAGGTACTGTTTTGTATTTTCGACTCCTAAGACTCATTTTAAACCTCGTATAAGCCTATATTAGTCAATTTCAAAAATCAGATGTCTGATGAGGACACGATCACTTCCCACATGTTTATTTTTTACCTCGTGGGATGTTCCTATCTCTTTATATACCTTTCATTGTTGTTTTCAATCTCCGCACCCTAAAACCTATTTTTAACCTCAAGATGACTATATAGTAGTCGATTTTCGTAATCGTAAATCTGACGAGAACAATTTATGTCCAATGATGACATGAACACTTTATATATGTTACTTTTGTACCTCTCGGGATGTTTGTGCATCTCTTCAGACCACACGTTTTTTTTAAGTCTTTTTACCCATTAAAGCCCATTTTAATTCCAAAATGAGCGTATACTATTCAAGTTCGACAACTGGGTGTCCGATGAGGAAACGATCACTTTCCATAAGTTACTTTTATTTGAATTGGGGTGTTTTTTCCTTTTTATAGCCCAATTGTTATTTCAGTTTTTGGTTCTTTAGACTAATTCTTAACCCCAAATCAAGCATATACTAGTCAATTTCAGAAATTGTGTGTCCAATGAGGACATGATCACCCCCCACGAGATTATTTTGTACCTTGTGGTAAGTTCATGTCTCTTCCCAGAACATTTAATGTTTTTTAGTCTTTTCCCTTAAAACCTATTTTAAACCTCAATACGACGGTAAAGTAGTGTATTTCTGCAATCATAAGTCCAACAAGGATAGGATCACTCCTAGCAAGTAACTTTGGCACCTCTTGGAGTTTTTGTAACTCTTTTTGTGCCTTTTAATTATTGTTTTAGTCCTCCCCCCAAATTCCAACTTTTAACACAAATTTGTGCCTATGTTATTCAATTTTGGAAACCAGGGGTCCGATAAGGACACAAACATTTCCTGTAAGTTACTTTTGCACCTCATGGGTAAGCCTATGAAATTGACCAAGCAAGCCGAAAACCCGCTCGCCCAATCCTCAAAATTCATACTGAGATTTAATAGGGTTTGAGACAAAACATTAAGCCCGAATTTAATTCGGGCCAAAGTTGTGCCAAGCATTGTCAAGCCCGAATTAGGCTCAATAAAAAAAAATATAGGAAAAAATATATAATTTATATGTAATTTTTTTATTATATATCATATGTTAATATTTAAAAATAATTATATATAAGTAATTTACAATATAATATTTTATTTTTTAATTTTATTATTTGAACATTAAAGTATTAAGTCTTAACTCTAAAGTTAGTTGCTTAAACTCACTATTATGGTTGATTGCTTTACTTTATTTTTTATTTATTGATGCATTTTTATGTTTTAATGGGTACATGGAGGTACCACTTAGTACATATAGGTAGTTTTCATGTTTTTTGATGTTATTTCTTAAAGAAATGAAAAACTTATTACTTGGTGAATCCGATTTGGACCTGGTAAAATCGAACTCGAAGCCTGCTATATTTTGTGATCCAAGCTTGAGCTAAGATGCCTCAAGTTTGTTCGAGATGAGTTGGGGATTTAGCATGGTTTTTTAATTCGGACCGAGCTTGAGCAACCCCATACCCAACTCATTGATCCTAATTAACAGACCCACCCAGGGGGTGTTAGTGTCTCTCTGTGGGACACTCGATTGTTGTTTTGAGTTTTCTCCGTTTAAAGTTCATGTTAACCTTAAAAGGAGTATATACCAATCAATTTCAATAATTGGGTCTCCAGTGAGGAAAAAATCACTTACCATGGATACTTTTATGCGACTATGGGTGTTCGTGCCTCTTTTCGAGCCTTCAGTTGCTATTTTGAAATTCTAACTCCTAACATTCATTTAAACCCCAATAGACGTGTATATTAGTCAATTTAAAAAACCAAGTGTCCGATGAGGACACGACCACTTCCCACATTTTTTTTGTGCCTCATGGGACGTTCATGTCTCTTTCGACATCACATCATTGTTGTTTTCAATATCTCTCCCCCCCCCCCCTAAAATTCATTTTTAACATCAATATGTTCTTATAATAGTCAATTTCTGCAATCGAAAGTTCGACGAGAACTAATTCATGTCCGATGAGGAGGAGACACTTTCTATATATAAAATACACATGACATAAATTCCTTTGATCTTTCAGAAGGTATATAAGATGCAACGAATGTCATTTAAGATATGGTGGTTGGATAATATCTAAATTCTAAGGTTGTAACTAAAAATGCAAACCTGAAACGTCTTTGGACAGAGTTTAAGATATGAAGAGAACTTGGCCCTTAAATACAATTTAAGGTCTTTTTCCTCTCCATCAAAATCTCGTAAATTTTTTTAAGCCCCATTTAGCTTTCTATTTTTTTAGTTTTTAGTAGTATCCTCTCATTTTTTTGTCTTTATTTTTGTTTAGTTCTTCTAAGAGCCCTCTAGGAGAGGCTATTTCTACTACTTATTTTTATGCTTTAAAAAAGTTTGAGTTCGGTGGTAGAGAGTGTAATGTTTAGGATGGGTTGATTTTGTTGACATTTTTTATGGATCAGAAGTTTAATGCAAGGTTTTTGGCCGATCAAGGGTTGAATATGGGGTATTTGCTACAAAGGAACTCAAGGGATGAATCATTAATGGAAGGTGGTCTCCAGTTGACAATGACAGTTGGATGTGGGGTAATTTTTAGACTTCTCATTTGGATAGGTTTAGCATTCGAGATATTTTAGTGAGAGGGGAGGGTAGGATGCTTAGGTTAGGTGTTTGAGATAAATGTGTGTGTGTGTGTGCGTGTTTTGGATGCATGAAGAAATAAAGGTTAAAAATAAAAGATAAATAAAAATTGGGAAACAAAATTGAAAGAGGGAAACCAAAAAATATAGTCACATCAAAATGGTTTTTAAGTATTACTAATTGGGACGACTTTAATAAGCAATCCCCACCAATGTAACCCTTTTATATTTTATAAGATGGGTAACAGCAAGGGTTTTGTATAATATTAGTTTTTGGAACGACTACTTACATCCGTTTGAAGATATCTCTTTTAAGAATTAGAATTTATCTGCCCCTAATGCTTCGACCCCAAAAAACACTTTTTTGTAGTGAGTTCTTAATTTTGGGGGCTATGAGGATTGGGAAGCTTGCATTATTATTGCTTTGATTTTTATGGGTGTGATTCAATCTTATTGAATGTAAATCTCTACAAGTTTGGAAATCATTTTGTAAGTAGGTTTGAGATCATAATTTGGAGAAATTTGTGTCCAAGAAGGATCTTGGAATGTGATGCCCCTTGATAAGCCTATAAGTTTTTATTATACTAGTAAACTTGATCAATATATTATTTTATAATCCAGTAGAGTATCAAATAAATTAAGTCTAAAAATCAAGGAATAAATAAGAAGTTGGTTAAAATCGATTAACGACGAATTGATTTGACCAAGCGACTATTGTAAGCTTAATGTGAGGAATCATATTCTGTGCCATAGTAACTTTTCAAACAAGACCTCATCATTTAAGTGATTTTGAGATAATTAAATTGGATTGCATTCGTGATTATTTTATAGAATTAATTGTGCTTAAATGGAGAAAGTAAATAAATTATGGGTATGTAATTTGGGGTTTTCGAGTACCAATTTGGACGATAATTCATTTATTTAATCTTGGGTCCCTATTATAGTCCATTTACCTAAGTAGCAAGACTAAAATCTCTCGAAGTCCAGTTTAGCCCAATCTCATGACTTCTACCTATATCTATTGGTGTAAGCTAGGTTTTAAGTTGGATACTCATAATTAAGGGTTACGGAGGGAGAGGAAAAGTATTAATCACGTTTTTATGAAGGGGTGTCGAGAGAAAAAGTCATATCTCACTAAAAACACCAAGTATTCATCTTCAAGAGTGAACACGCACATAGTCTGCTTTGGGAGGATCATATACTACAGGATTTGAGGGTTTCGATGTGTCCTACAAAAGTTTTAGAGGACAAGAATAATCAACCACCAAAAATATAATATGAGATGAGATGTTTAAAGTCTCAAAATAATAAGAATGAAAACTCTGCAGAATAATTTTTTTCCCCCATTAATTATATGTCGATAATGTGTCCTAACTATTATTAGGTTCTTAGAGTGTGCCTTAAGGGCATGTAATTATACAAAAACAAGTCTTCTTGTAATTCATACAAATATAAAAAATAGAAAATATAGGGTTCCTTGAAATCAACTTTGGAAAATCACACAAGTTGTATATTAAAATAATATAAAAAATTTTCCTCTCTCTCTCTCTCTCTCTCTCTCAATATATATATATATATATATATATATATATAACTGAGGCAAGTTAAATAGTGATTTCACGATTCAGAACCTAAAAGTCTATTTGACATTTGTTTCCACTAATATGTCGTGGACATTAAATAAATAAAAATATTACTCAAATTTTATTTCTAAAAAAATAATATCTTCTATTTTCAATATAGTTTTTTAAAAGGTACATGCACATATTATTTCTCCTAGCTATGTAGAATTAGTTTTCGTAAGACAAAACCTATACAGTTCCATATGTATGAATAATGTTATAGATACGAGTAATCTACAATAAGCATAGTTTAATTGTGACATGAATAAATTTAAGTAGTGATATAAGACCGAGTAGCGTAATAGACATAAATAATACCTTGACATGCATAATGTTGTTCATATGAATGCACAATCCATTTCAAAAAGAGTGATTTGTAATAAGAATTTGTAGTATTATTGCCTTGGGTAATTATCGTGTATGTATATGTTATTCTTGGAGTTAAAGCACAACAATGGTTATGATTCCTTCCAAATTGATCCAAAATTTTAGATATTTTGCATAGGCAAAAAAATCCAACATATATGTAAGAAGTTTCAGGATTTTCTTTAAGAAAATAGGTTGAAATGGTCAAGTGGTGCAAAAAGTACTCATTTTTATAAGTTAACGAGAACCTATTAAACCCTTAACCTTCTAAAGTCACTTAAACCTCTTCAAGATGAATAAGATAAGAGACTCATCGACTGATCTCGGACCTCAGATAGAGCAATACTTGATCCGACGAACTTATGTCACTTTCAAGGAAAAACCGTGGTACTACAATGGACCTTAGTCATGCATCATTCTTCTAGAAAAATTCAGTCGCTCCACCATAACTCCCCAAACAAGCTAAAGGACCTCAAAACTGGAATTCTGCCAAGTCTGACATCCAAAACACACCTCAGTCTAAAGGGTAATGACCTCCCCAAGCTTCTTTATCCTCAACACCAAGGTATATCATCCCCAAAACATCTTAAGAATAAATTAAGACCAACTTATGGCTACTTATATGTTCAGATAACCTCGATAGAGCCTCCTTGACTAGTCTGGCAGAGAAGGTAAAAATTATAACACTATTCCACCTACATCCACTGCCCAACAGTACTTGAATTGAAGGTTCTCATCACCATTTAATGCTTTCAACAACCACATTATACCTCTTGCAAATACTTTTCCCAATACTCTACCTTTCGCAAGGCATCATCAGGTATTAGAACTGTCAGTTACATGCTCTTACAGTCCATTTGTTCTCTTTTTAAGAGTATTCTTATAAATAAGAATCTAGTGGAAGGGCAAAAGGATCTATCTCTAGCTTTCAAGAAGATTGGAGCATTCAAATTATTAGATACACAAAAGTTCTAGCATCCCACAAGTGTTTGCGCTCCATTCCACACTCATGACTCATTATCACGAGCTTATATTTGTAACTTGGACCAGTTCCATTATTTATTTCATTTGTATAGCTTGTTGAGACCTAAAGTAGAACTCATGAACCTTTAGAGAAGTCATTCAGTTACTTCCTAAGGTCCTCTGGACTACTGACGAAGGGTGTAGGACCTCATACTCCCTTGACCAAATCTCAAGGGGTCTTTTAAATTGTAATATTAACCTACATTATAATAAATAGTAATAACACCTTTGTATAATGGACCTAGGATCATCTCCTGAGGTCCGAACAACTTTAAACCTTTATCTTTTACATGGATAGTTCTCTCCTCTTATGCGTCTGAGGTTCGGAGCGAAGCACCTGTGGGTCTAAAGTCATATACAAGTTTGACACCCATTAGTTTGACATCGTTTGTGGGAATGATAAGTTACATTTTCCAAAACTTAAATCTTGCACTTTTCAAGGTGCCAACTAGTACTGTTATGGCTTACTCTCCCAAAGGTACAGAGTCCCGGTAAAAGGATCTCCCCCTAGAAGGCCCAAGCATAGAGTTTCTAAATATGGACACTCTAGATCCACACGATGGAAAAAAAAAGAAAATGGTTAAGCTCACTGAGGCTCTGATCACTGTACGCATCGATTTTAGGATCCAACTAAAGAACTCCAAATTGGGGCAGGCCTCAACCTCACCCTCGGGGAAGAGCTCATCAAATTCCTAAGGGAAAATAATGACGTCTTCTAATGGGTCCACTCTGACATGATTGGGGTAAATCTCGAAGTCATGGTCCACCACTTAAATTTGGACCCAAATCATAAGCCGATCCAGGAAAAATAGAGGTTCTTCGACTCATAAAGAAATAACTCCACAACAAAGGAAGTTGATAATCTTATGACCTCCATTTTAATCAAAGAGCTCAAGTAATCAAAGTGGCTCTCAACCATGGTAATTGTGCATAAACCAAGAAAGAAATGGAGAATGTGTGTTGATTTCACTGACCCCAATAAGTCTTGCCCAAAAGACTTCTATCCTCTACCTCAGATTGACACCTTGGTAGATTCTAAAGTTGGCCACGAGCCCCTCTCCTTCATTATTATTTATTTTGGGTATAACCAGATTAGGATTTCCCCTGCCAATAAAGAAAATACCTCATTCATCATGAACAAAAGTACATGCCATTATAAAGTTAGGCCTTTCGGACTAAAGAATGCAACTGCCACTTATCATAGGACGGTGAACTCCATTTTTAAAAATACCATTGGAAATACCATGGAGGTCTATATTGATGAAATAATGGCCAAAAGCATGGATTCTCAGAACCTCATTCAGGACCTCCGATAGACCTTCATCATCCTTTAAAGGCACAAAATGAGCCTCAACTAAAAGAAGTGCAATTTTAGTGTGGCCAAGGTCAAGTTCCATGGGTTTATGGTCACCAGACAGGGCATTGAAGCTAACCGAAAAAAATCCAAGCCTTATCGAATATGAAATCTCCAAGAATAATTAGGGAGGTCTAAAGCCTAGCTAAAAAAGTTGTTGCCCTCAATCGATTCATCTCCAAGGCCAAAGACAAGTGCCTATCGTTATTCAAGTTGATGAAGAAATCATTTGAGTAAACTCCGGATGATGAAGAGGCCTTTCAAAATCTCAAAAGGTATCTAGGATCTACACCACTACTATCCTGAACGATTATGGGTGAAGACTTGTATCTGTACCTCATTGCCACACCCACTACAATTATCTCCGCCCTTATCAGGAAGAATTTAAGGCAAAATACCTCTGAGGGGATAAGAGAAAGTATCCAAGGATAGAGAAAATGGATTCTTACCTCATCATCTCATTAAAATAATTGAGGCCTTACTTCCAATCTCATTTTATTGTGTTTATGACTGATCAACACCTCTGGTAGGTCCTCCACAAAGATTGACACCTCAGGAAGGGTTGTTAAATGGTCTGTAGAGTTGGGAGAGTTTGACATTCTATATAAACCTCAAAGTACCATAAAAGGTTATGCCTTAGTTGAATTCATTGTAGAGTTCAACAACATGTAGGAAATAAATGATAAACCTACAAGTTCTAGGGCCAAGTTCATAAAAACTCCCCAAAATCCTTAGCATCCCATGTTCTAATAACTAGAACTCAACTCTCCAACTTGGGTATTTCACATGGGCGACTCCTATAATAGCTCAGGAAGTGTGGTTGGGTTGCACCTAACTATATTGAAAGAAGGTACTATATCTCTCGGTCTTCAATTTAAGTTTAAAGCCTCTAACAATGAAGTAAAGTACAAAGCCTTAGTGACATGCTTGGTCCTTCTTGTTTACTTAAAATACTAACGTCTAGAGGTTGTTAATGAATCTCATTTGGTTGTTAATCAAGTCGCTAAGGTCTGTCAGGCTAAAGGTGACACGATGGAAGGATACCTAACAATTGTACAATAACTCATCAAGAGAATACCCAAGTTTTGTATTATAATGGTCCTGCGGGATGAGAACTTAGATGCAGACCACCTTGCACATGTGGCATGATCAGATGATATAGACCCAGATGTCCTAGTCATCACCTTGGACTAGTTAAGCATCACATAATTAAGATAAATACTTTATTGGTCGATCAGAGCTCAGATTAGACCACTTCCATCAAAGTCTACCTCATAAATGGTAAGTTGCCCAGAAACAAACTCTAAGGAATAAAGATAAAGTGCACAACCTCAATATCCTACCCAGAAAATAGAGTATTGTACAAGAAGGGATATTGATCATCTACTCAGAGATGCGTACGTCCATCAAAAGCTAATTATGTTCTCAAAAACCTTCACGAAGGTATCTGCAATGCCCACATAAAATCGAAGACCTTTGTTTATAAAGCCTTGAGATAAGGATACTTCTGGCTGATATTGGGAAAGGAAGCTAAGGTCCTGGGGCAACGTTATGATAATTTCCAAAGATTTTCTTTTATTCTGAGTCATCCAGTAGATAAGATGGCTCCGATGCTAAGTGCATGACTCTTTTCTCAATGGGGAATGGATTTGGTAGACAACAAAGGTTAAAAAAATTATGTATGGTATCCATCGATTACTTTACCAAGTGGGATGATGCTGGACCCTTAGCCACCATCAACGAGAAGAAAACCATCAACTTCATTTGAAAGAACATCTGCAGGTTTGACCTACCTAAGATCATTTTCTTGGGAAATGGAAAGCAGTTTGACAACTCGACTATAGTATATCACTACTCTTCCCGATTCCATCGTCAAACTAATGGCCAAAGAAGAGACTGGAGAAAGCCAAGGGGTTATGGGACGAAGAATTGCCAAGAATTCTATGGTTTTGTAGGACCACAATCAGAGGACCGATATGGGAAAATACTTTGTCCTTGACCTTCGGCCCTGAGGATGTGATCCCTATTGAGGTTAAAATACCCACAAAACGGGTATCTTATTTTGAAATGGGAGCAAATGAAGAAATCCTGAAGGATTATCTAGACAAGCTAGAGGAAAAAAGAAGATGCACTGGTTCGGATGGCAGCATATGGGAAGAAAACAATATCCTTATTCAATGAGAAAGTCCGTCATAGGGAATTCAAGGTGGGAGCCCTGGTCTTAAAGGAGGTCACTCTCATGACCAAAAATCCCAATGAGGGGAGGCTAGGCCCCAAATGGTAAGGCCTATACGTGGTGACCACAATTGTAAGACCTGACTGCTACCACCTTAAAAACATAAAGGGATATGAACTCCCCCATTCCTAAAATATAGAGCACCTCAAAAAATACTACCAGTGATGCATTCGATGTTCTAATGAAATGTAGCTTTTGTTAACTGTAACATTTCTAATACCATTGGTTTCCAAGAATTACAAGGATTTCATCCATGGATTTAGACTAATAGTCAAAGGTCTCAGGACCCAAAAAAAGACTATATTCCTCGATTTAAAGAACATAAAAAGCCTATTCAAAAGGCTCGAACACATAAAAGACTAAAGATATTATTGATATATTCATCCATAATTCCAAAAAGCTAATATCCAAGGACCCATAGACAACCCATTTACTTACTTGAAAATATATTCTTTACCATGGAGGAATACAAAAAGACGTACAAACCTTATACCCCAAAGACTTAATTAAAAATCATTAAAATAAAAAATTTATGTTTTTGAATAATTTTTTTTTTTGGGGGGTGGGGGAGGGAGTAAGTATTCCAACACAAAAAAATGTTCAAAACTCCAGTTTTTAAAAGCAAAAGTATCAGGCCCGAGGACCAGAGGATTTTTAGCCCAATATAACCCTTATCGGATGTTAGGTTAAATTTTTTTTAGTCCAGAGGACTCTAACCCTTATAAGGACTTTAAAATTTTTAATTTACCAAAGTTTAGAGGTCTTATGGCCCTTTGTGGGACTTTAGGTTACAATTTTTTTTCAGTTCGAAGGCCTCAAACCCTTCTAAGGACATTATAATTTTTAATTTATCAACATTCAAAGGTCTTATGATCCTTTGTGGGACTTTAGGTTGCAAAATTTTCACACTAGAGGTCTCCGACCGTTATAAGAACTTCAAAATTTAAAATTTACCAAAGATCAGATGTTTTATGACCCTTTGTGGGACTTTAAGTTACAAATTTTTTCAGTCTGAAGGTCTCGAACTTGTATAAGGATTTTAAAATTTTAAATTTACCCAAGTTTAGAGGTCTTATGACCATTTGTGAAACTTTATCTTACAAATTTTTTTAGTTCGGAGGTCTCAGACCCTTATAATGACTTCAAATGAATATTTTAAACCTAAGGTCTTAGGATTGTTTTACGAATATGAGTTTGCATCACCAGTTATCTTTCTTTCCCAAGTAATCTTAGGGGTTAAGGACATACTACATGCTGGACAAACCTGAAGGAGTGAAAAAAAATTACTTAGCAAAGAAGAAAGAATTAAAGGTTGAAGAACATCTCATTAAAGATAAAATCAGAAAAAATTACATTAGCGGCCCATGGCCAATAAATAATTCAAAACAAGGAATTACATAAAGAGCCAGTCAATTCATGGTATCCTAGGGTTCCACGAGGGCTTCACTAGTTGAGTTATTGACATAGGCATCATCTTTCTCAAGTTTTTTCCCTCGAACAAGGTCACCCTCATCATCGGAACTCTCTCCACTAGACTCAAGGGCCACTACAAATAGGCTAGAAATGTCCACCTCACGGAAAAACTTTGGACCTTCGCTTTTCAAGCATAAAAAATAGACTTATATTTATAGTAAAGATACTTCTTAGATGATTCAGACCTGAGATAGGCATCCAAATACTTCTTAAAAATATAATGGATCTCCCTTTGAAAAGTGGAATAAAGCAAGGATCCCATAACATGCTCTTTATAGATACCTTAACCCCTAGAGATTAAGTCCTCTTTCACAACAGTTAGCTCTCTAACATATTGTTTTAGTAGTTTCACCTCATCATCGACATCAAGGAGTTTGTCTTGCAATCTTTAAACCTCAGCCTTCTGACATCATAAAGCCTTTACCATATAAAAAACTATAATCTGACCAAGGGTGTGAACTTTCTATAACTTTGTCAGAGAGTCCCTCACAACATCCATTACTGAGGTAGTGTCCCTTAAATTATGGGCATCGAGAAATTTATCTTTCTTTAGAATAATGACTCAAGGCCTTAGGGCATATTTCTCCTTCCTAAGGACGCTTTTCTCCACACTTATGTCATTTATCATTCGATCTAATTGCATCCCGGTAAAGGTTAACCCCTTTACCATCTCAATTGAGGTATTCCATCATTTGCTTCTATCAAGGGCGTCTTCTTAAAGAGCCCCTGTCAAGTATTGAGTCTACAAAAGGAACAGAGAGATGTAAGGAAAAAGAACATAAAGAAAAAGGTGATTGAGAGAAAATTGGAGTAATTATAAAAGAACCTTGCCCAATAAGTGAACCATCTCCTGAGCATTAACTAATGATTCATAGGTCCTTAGTCTATCACAACATCGTAACATTTCGTTTAGTCATTGAATAGAGGGCGTCCACTAAATAAGCATATGAATTTAGCTCCTCGACAAACGGAGGTTGGGAATACCTCTCATCTATGGTTATCCCCTTAGAATGGATAAGGGTTTTGACACCCCATTCCAGGTCCTCCCCCTCCTTAGAGAAAACCACCTTCTCCTTTCTTTTGATATTTGAGACCAGGGGTTACAAGTCCCCTGGAATTGAATAATGTCCCTGGGTTTCCCCAAGGGTCCCACCTTTCGATAATGATGATTACATCAATGGAAGGGTTTCGATCTTAGTCTCCTCTTCAGCCTCATTTTCAAATGTGACCTATGGAGTAGGATAACCCACCGGTGAATCAAGCTTAAAATTTTTAGTGGTCGGGGACCTCTTCCCCTTGGCAACAACGATCCCAGTCCATGTATCCTTAACAAACAACCTCACCATCCTTTTTTCTTCCCATTATTTACTGGATCCACTATTTAGGGAAAAAGTCATCTACCAAATTTTTTGAAAAAAATGAAGAAAACTAAGGCAGAAGGTCAACCACGTACTCTGTCGATATTCCTCATCGTTAGAACCTAGTAGAATTTCCCCTTGAACCATTGGAGGAGGCTTAGCTTCACTCATGAAGGACTTAAAGGTATTGCTCCATACCTCCTCCTGCTCTCCTTGGATGGCTCAACAACCACTACATATAAATCCAGAGGATTGGTAAGAATCAGGCAAAGGTCAAGCCTAAAAATCGAATCCAAAGCATAGAGAGAAATAAAGGCTTACGCAAAACTGAGGGAGTACATCAGAATGTGGGGTAGCCTGATGGATCATCAGGTTCAGATATAGCCTAGGAACCACTGAATAAGAACTTCTTTCTCTATTTTTTAGGGAAAATATGGCCATCCCTATCAAAGACCATAATAACTTTTAGGGAGAGATATTTCAACTCTTATCTTTGGGATTGTTATGTTCTTTAAGTCGGTATAGCCTAAAGAATTAGGATAATGTCATATCTCATTGACCACCTATATCTTTCTTAAAGGATTGAATTTTGGCCATAAGTGACCTCCTAGAATTGTCCACCAGTAGGGAGGGAGTAAATCCAATGGCTCTACGAATCCTTATCACTAACAGAGGCAGGGGGAATTTTACTCCATGTTGTAAGAATCATTAATTAAAGCAGACTTGTTGTGGACCAGTGAGTAAACCCTTTTGTCAGCTTTAGCATACCTTAAAATAACATAGCCAGGAATCTGTTAAATCCTTAGATGGTCATCAGGTCCTGGACAGTAATTCAAGAAGCGGAGTGAGCCCCGCCAGTGAATTTGGGGTCATTTGTGAAGAAGGGCTTTAATACTAAAAACTTGTTTAATATTAATAGCAGAATGTTATAAATTGTGTAAACTCTGAATAAACATTTTGGCCAAAACTCTTTTCGAAAAACACATGATGTGTTGTAAAAGCTTTCTGAATGTATGGATTAAATTCGATAGTTGATTACCTTATTTTTAAATCTTAATAAACATCTACTAAAGTTACCATGCAGTCCCAATCACAACAACATTTAAGAACATTCAAAGAAATAGACACATGAATTTTTAACGTGGTAAAACCCTTAAACAAGGGAAACATCCACGGAGCCCTCTACAGCACAAAATAAAAATTCACTAGAATAAAGAATCAAGTTACAACACTTAAGCAAACCACAAAGATCCTAACCTAAGTTCATAATATACCTACTTGAGATTCTCCAATCCAAAGGTAATCTGAATTGGACTGATCTTTTCTTGCTACTTCTTTACTTTTTTTTTATCTCCTTCTCTTTGAATTCTGATTCCAGCAACTATTTCAAAATCCAAGATTATCATACATAACCTCAGTGTCTAAGTGTTCGTGTGAGATAGTGTTTGTGATGTGCTACTACATGCAAACATTCTACTCACCCTCTCAAAATTATACAAACATTCCTAACAAATTACAACAGTTCTAAAATGATAGGTTATTTCTGAATCGGATTTTTCAAGCCAAGACTTCTTGATCTTTTTATTTATCCACATATCTCAAGGATACCTTTCTCAAAAGATGATTCAAGGTCTTAAACAATTTCTGTATTTTGAAATTGTAAACCTCCAATTGAGATCCAAACTAGACTAGAAGTCTACTTAGTCAAAACAGATTCAGACTTAACATGCAGATATTGATTCAATAATTTTTGGCATGAAACTTCTTTTCTCAAATCTAGGTTTATACCTTTAAAACTTTAACATAAGTTCTTTGTGTTCTTTTTATTTTTGTACACACGTATTTCATAAAACGTGAGATAAAAATCAGAAACACAAACAACTCACTAGATCTGAAAATGTCTTGAGACTTAGAAGTTTCTATTTCAAAATTTATTTAAACATAAAGGATCTATAATACCAGATCTAAAAAGAGAATAATGAAAAAAAGTTGTGTGATGTTCTCTTTTAGAAAAACTCAGTTTTAACAATGAAACTTAAGTTTCTCCTAGAGATGAGTTATGAGAGAATTAAGAACTTGAAGAGGTCTTCAAATGAAAAACTCAACACCAAAAACACAGAAACTCTAAAAATGCCTAACTCTCAAGAATGGGTTTTTTGGGGTATGAAACGTTCAGGATTTTTTGCTGTTTGGTTTGGGAGAAAACATTCAGAGGTTGAACTACGAAGAAACTACAGTTTATTCTTTCTAATCTCTCTATTTTCGTTCCCTCTCTTCTCCCTTCTCTCTCTTCTCTCTCTACTCTCTCTTTTCTCTCAAATTTTATGAAATGGCAAAAGTCTCAAAATGCTGAGGCTTGGGTCCTTTTTATACTAAACGAAGAAGGATCTAGAACCTTGAACTCAATCCAATGGTTGTGATTGAATCATGGCTAATTGACTTAAATCTAACGGTTCATCACAAGAGGTGTGTTAAACGAATGATGATTGGTTCAAATTGGGATCACAAGGATTAACTCTCAATGAATGCAAATCGTTGATGAGGTTGATCCAAGGGCTAAGATGGTATATGCATTTTGTGTCTAATAGAAAACACAATCTAAGCTGATAGAAATGCAACATGTGTACGAATCAAATGCAATATAAAACGCGTGTTGAAAATAATTACAAAGAACACCTTGAAGTCTCTTGCACTTTTGGATTCTACCAAGGCAAATAATTAGCAAAGAAAATAACTTTCTAAAATTCAAATTTTACCCACAACACTTTGAAAACATATTTTAATTCATTCAAAAATCATTTGAAAATTATTTAACATTATATAAAATGATTTGAATTGACTTAAATTGATTTTAAAAAGACTTAAAGTGTTAAAAAACCATTAATGTAAATAGGTGATATGTATGATGCAGTGCAAGTGTCCTATTTGTGGTTTTAAGGTTAGAAATAACTTCCCTTTATGTTGATCTTGAAGATTCTCTTAGACTGAATTTCTTCAATGTTTTTTAAACTTTGAGGAGACGGATTTCTCATAAAAATCTAACCTATTTCGTCTAGATATCCAAACTAGTTGTAACTCCTATATATGTAGACTCAATTATGTCAATATATAGTGTGTTCTCAATTTGTCTCCACGTATGCCCTCTCAACGGTCCTAGTGACCTCCTCTTCATTCGAGGGAATGGAAAAATGAGTGACAAAGGTAGTTAGGGCCTTTGCATAAAATATTTCATAAGGAAAGCACTTTTAGGCGAGATATTTTGCAAAGAGAAGAAGTAAGAAAATAGCTTTTGATTCGAAGGACAGGTGAAAGTTTGTATGAATGGTGAAAAGCCTAGGATAATGCAAGAGTCTTCTTTATATCCCCCAAACCCTAATACTTTAGTTTGTCCAGCCCCCCCCCCCCCCCCCAAAAAAAAAAATGTCCCATCAATGTTCTCAACCACTTGAATCCTCCTCCCCAATGCAATCTAGCCATAATTGATATTTCAATGGCAAGTTATGACATTAAGCCTAGCTTAAATTAAAAGGATAAGTGTTTCCCCTTGAAATTATTACAAAAATCAACAAAGGGCTACTGATGAGACCTTATAAAATCCTTAACCTTCCAAAGTCACTTAAACCTTTTCAAGATGAACAAGAAAAGAGACCCATCAACTAATCTCGGGCCTCGGACAAAGTGATACTTGGTCCTACAAACATATGTCACATTCAAAGATAAGCCAAGTTAGACATTAATCATGCATCCTTCTGTCAAGAAAATTTAGTCTCTCTAGCATACCTCCCCAAGTAAGCCCAAGAATCTTGAAACCAGAGTTCCTCCAAAGTTGATGCCCAGAATAGACAACCACATTTAATGCATTTGACAACCACCTTACATCTCCTATAAATACCTTACCTAATATTTTGTCTTCCTCCTCGCACTGTCAGACCACTAAATTGTTAGAGCCATAGTATGATAGTTCACTTGTTCTCTCTCCAAGAGTTATCCTATAAATAGGAAGCTAGTGGAAGGGAAAATGGATCAATCTCTAGCTTTCAAGGAGATTTTGAGCATCCAAACTGTCATATACATAAGGGTTCTAACATTTCCCAAGTGGTTGTACTACATTCCACATTCATGACTCACTGTCGTGAGCTTATGTTTGTAACTTGAACCACTTCCATTGTTCATTTTATTTTTATACCTTGTTGAGCCTTAAAGTAGCACTTAGGAACCCTTATAGAAATCATTTAGTTACTTTATAATGTACTTTTGACTAATGGCAAAGGACGTAAGACCTCAGACTACCTTAACCAAAGCTCATGGGGTCTCTAAGACTGTAATACTCACCTACATTATAATAATCATGCACAACACCTTTTTAGAGTGGGCATAGGAACATCTCCTGAGGTTTGAACCACTTTAAACATTTGTTTCTTACGTTAACACTTATTTCCTCTTACCCATCTGAGGTCCAGAGGGGAGCACCTATGGTCTAACATCACATACGATCCAACTCGTCCCAATAATTCGCCAATCTACCATGAGATGGTATAACCCACTTGTCCTTCCGGCTGATACGGAGGAATAAAAAAGAATCAAATTTTCCCATAGATCCCTTAGTTCCCTGGTATTGTAGTTCGATTGGTCAGAGCACCGCCCTGTAAAGGCGGAAGCTGCGGGTTCCAGCCCCGTCATGTGTCGATTGGAGTACAAGTAAGTCACGTCATTATTCAACTTTGATTAATTACGCGATAACACCATAAAAATAAAAATAAAATGCCAATAAAACCTTATAAGAAATAAAGAAAATCCCAACATGTATTAAATAGTAATATTAATACATATTTACTTATTTAAATGAAAATGTACTCTTATTTTTTGAAAAAGTATAAAATGACAAAGCATCATAATAAAATGTGAAGCATGTTGAGTGCCAACTATGCGACACACAACCCTATATGTAACACACTAATTTGTTTTTGGAACTTTGACATGTCATAGATGCAACACATAATTGCATTGTAGACTTACATATGTTATATCATACGCCCCACTTGATCCATGTCGTTCTTACATGTAAACTAATACAAATTACAACAGTGCATTCAACAAAGATACTCGCTAGTTTGCATATATATATATATATATGTGTGTGTGTGTGTGGTGACATCACAAATGAATAATTCATTATAAAAGAAGTTTGCATTGTGGTTTGCATGATCTAGTCGATAAAAACTCGGGATGATGTGTGTTTACATATATAATCATCTGAAGTAGTAAGGAGACGGCGTATGAAATCTTATGAACTTTTATATCATTTATAAATATCCTTTAGATTTAGCAATTTTGTAAAATATTTTTTAAAATATTTTCAACAATTTTAAATCTTTCTTCCATATCACTGAATATGGGTATCTAGTGACATAAGGCGAATTTTTTCCGTGATACATGAAGGGCTAGATGAATTGTTTTCTTCTTAAATGTTTTTTTAGTTTGCACTCGAATTGAAAAACAACATATGCTTGTGAAGACCAATTATTTAGGGGTGACTACGTGATTAATAAATGTTTTCCAATTTTTTCAAGGGTCAATTATTAAATAGTCCCTACTATAAATATATATTTTTTAAAAATGACACATATTTTTAGTTTAACCCATTTAGTCCCTCAGGCACTCAATATCCTCTTATTTTTAGAGGTCCACGCCAGCGGCACTCGCTCTCCAAAATATGTGGCAAAGGACTTTTTGAGGCAAAATAAAAAAGTTTGGACTAAATGGGTATTAAAAAATGTCCGAGGGACTATTTGGTATATGTCCCTTTTTTCAATGCCACAAATGAGCCTATTGTTCACGTTAACTATAGCATTAAGTACCATGTTCAAAGGGATAAAAATAAGTATTGGCTCATACAAAATAATGTAGCACCAACCACATATATATACAACCTTAATTTATTAAATTATTTGCAACACCATGAAAAATATGTATGTGTTTTTCTATAAACCTTCTTAATTTTTCCCAAGTAATATTCCTCCCATCCCTTGTTCCTTACTCCCAGTATTTCATAAGTAACGAATTTAAATTCAAAAGTAAAAGAAAATCACAATTTCAAGTTTTCACTTTTCATTTGTGCTAACTAGGCTCGGCAATATGGGTTCTTAAGGATGAAATCGCCCATAATCCATCCAAAATAATGTATGCGGGGCCCATTAATTGTGTTTGTGGATCAAAATGATTTGAACGATCCAATAAGACGGTTTGTTGGCGGGTCATTAGCGGGTCAAAATGGTTTTGGACCCTCACAAAAATAAAACTCAAATAACTAAAAAGTTTAAAGATTTTTTTTATTGAAGTATTTACTTGGATATTTTTTTTCAAAATTATTATACCATATTTATTTGTGTATGGTATAATAATTATTTTTTCAAAAAAAAAGGTGGGCCAAACCGACCCGATCCGGGTTTGACCCGACCCGACCCGGAGTTAACCCGCCCAAACCCGCCCAAATTATTATGTCCGACCCGCTTTTGACCCGTCCAAATTTATCCATATCCATTTTTGACCCGTTCATAACTGCCCATAACCGCCCATTTGCCACTACTAATGCTAACTATTTTTGTATGCTGTCTAATTTTTATCACATTTATAGGCCAAGAAACATATTAAGTTGGAGGGAGTATTGAAAAGTGCATCAATGGCAGATAAAACAGTGATTCTTACTACATTAAACGAAGCATGGGCAGAACCAAACTCTATATTTGATTTGTTTTTGAAAGGATTTAAAATTGGGAACAATACACAAAGGTTTTTGAATCATTTGGTGGTTATAGCATTGGATGACAAGGCTTATGCTCGTTGCTTAGCAATACACCCACATTGTTATAATCTTAGTAGCAATGGTATTGATTTTTCTAGAGAGGCAAATTTTATGACTACTGAGTATTTGAAGATGATGTGGAGAAGGATTGATTTTTTACGTACGGTTCTTGATTTGGGATACAATTTCATCTTCACGGTATTCTCACTCTCTTTTATTAATTTTATCTTCATACAGTTTTATGACACTGATTCATTAACACGGTGATGCATTTCGAGGTCTTCAGAACACAATTTTTGATATAATTCAGGTGAAACGGTGATGTATTATAAATCATTGGTCAACATGTCAGGATATCTTCATTAGTAACAAATTGTCTGGCTAGTTCATTCAATCACACTGTTGGCATGAAATTACTCATTTTCTATTCACTTGAAAAAGAGTTATTTGGCCTTTGATCACTATATATTTGCTATACTGAATAAGATCTCCACTATCTTAAACTTATTGGACTCTCCTAATGTGTCGTTACAAAGGAAGTGACAAAGTGTTTAACAATTGTATTTGTGACGCTTTGAGAGTCATTTTAATTCACGTTAAGCCTTAGAAGTCTAAATCAGTCTCAGGGGTAAAAAAACGTGAAAAAGTATTTACGGCTTTTTAATATATTTTAACATTTTTAACTATAGAAAGGCTATTAAAAATACTAAAATGGTACATACCTTAAAATATGTCTGAATATATGCAAACTAAAATACTATATTTTTAAATACCAAGAAAAAGAAGAAGAAAAAATGCGGGTTTTTTGGGACGAGAGGGAGAGAAGTTTGGGATACCATTTGTCTTTTGATTATTTTGAATGAGATATTGGTCCTCCTGTTTTTTTAAAAAAATCTTTAAAACGCGATATCGTTTCACTAAAGCATTTTTATTTTTTATTTTAAAAGTGGGCCTTAAGCCTTTTACCAAGAATAAGGCGTAAAAGGCTTAAGACGGGGCATTTCTCCCAACCTCAAATCTAGGCGCGCCTTTTAGAACACTCATTCTACGCTTAATGAAAAAAATAGAGGTCAAACTCAATGTAGCAAAAATAATATGGGCAAAAGACCAAATAACTCTGAAAAACATATTCAGAACTACATGTGTATTATTGATCGTGTTTATATGATATTCCGCATGTAGTAGAATAGATAATAGAATGAAATGCCGAACTTTGTTTTCCATGATATAAAAAATATGTGAAACCCATACCTTTCTGTACTTAGTTTTTTCTCCACTTCCCCATATGTCGAGTAAATGTTTTCCAATTTTTTCAAGATTTTATGCACGTGGGTGGTTTCTGCATTACTATTCGTTATGGTATATAGTCACTTATGTTATCGGATCCAAAGTAAAAGTTATTTTTTTAAGAGTTCTGAATTTGTACTAAATTATTTTAGCTCAGTTTATAATCAACTTTATTGTTACTCATTTGAGATAAGTATGTAAACTAAATAAGATTATTTTAAGTATATTATAAGCCTCTTCAATTTAATGATTTTGGATAAATACATTCATTTGCATTGTAAATATTTGCATAATATCACGTGCATGATTTTTCTATATTTTCCATCTAATTTTATTTTATATCAAGTATACAACCACACCACGTCATTCATAAGAGAAATTTTGTATTATACAAGACAATACATGAAAATCTCTCTCTCTCTCTCTCTCTCTCTCACACACACACACACACACACACACACACACATGTGCGTGCACACGCGCACGCGCACACACATTTTTTATTCTTCGATAATTAATTGTGAATTTGTAATTATTTATGTTTGTAATTGGCAAAACCCTCTAATCATATCATACTTTTAACATACCCTCGAACTAGTACTATTTATGACAACTCTCTATGTGGATAAAATTGTCTTTAAACACACAAGACAAAATTTAATTGCTTTTAAGTTTAGAATGTGAAATGAAATCGACATTTTCAAACAAGAAATTTAGAGTTTTTAACATAATTTTTATATCAATTAAAGCATACCAAACTCAATGTTTAACTTTATTTTTTCTTCCTTTAACTAGGATGCAGATATAATGTGGTTTCGGGACCCATTTCCGCATTTCTATTCGAATTCCGATTTTGAAATTGCTTGCGATCAATATTTGGGAGACCCATCCGACTTAAACAACAGACCAAACGGAGGTTTTGCCTATGTAAAATCCAATAATAGGACGATCTGTTTTTATGAATTTTGGTACAAATCAAGGGAGCTCTATCCTGGTTTGCATGACCAAGATGTTCTTAATAAGATAAAACATGATCCATATATTAGCAAAAACGCGATACGAATCAAGTTTTTGGATACCAAATATTTCGGTGGGTTTTGTGAGCCTAGCAAAGATTTCAATCAAGTGTGTACAATGCATGCAAATTGTTGCATCGGTCTGGAAAACAAAATATACGATCTCAAAATTATGCTTGATGACTGGCGAAATTATACCACAAGGCGGATCTTAAAGCCATCGACTTGGACGGTCCCACAACGTTGCGGGTATGATTCAATCATCTTAATAAATTGACTTTGTTCTTTATTTTATCAATTTGATAATATAATTATTTTAAATGTAAATTCTCCCCCCCCCCCCTACATTTTTGATGAAAAAATAAATATATTATCTATTTATTTTTTACATTAGATTAAAAAAAATCCCAGCCACCTAACTCTATCCAATATAAATATTATCCCCCACATGTTTAAGGAGTGTATTAATTGTCTTTATCAATTTCTGAAAGGAAAATAATTTTTTGTTTTGTTTTGTCCCTCTATAAAAAATAATCCCTCGTTACAATAAAAGGTCATGGGAAACTGTTGAAAAAGTAAAAGAAAAGGTATAAAAATCAATGCTAGTTATTGTACTAATAATTCTGTTTCGCCTTCTTGTAATACCCCGTAATTTTATTGTAATTGATTAATTGTTAAAATTGATTATTGGCTTGTGATGAGTTGTTGTTTGCATGTGACATGTGTTATATCACTTATTATACTTGTTATATGATGATACGTGATAACTATATGTGATTGTATATATGTTACATGAATTCACACTTTTGAAAAATTAACATAATATGCGGTAATACATTAATTGAATATTTTAAGTGACTTAGTACTGGGGGAAACTATGGATTGGTCAGGGACTAGGTGTTAGGGATTTCGTTGTTTGGATTATTCCCTTGGTATTAGATCCTACCGATTATGAAGTAGTTTCTTATATAGTCAAGTCAAATGTTAATAATTAACAATTAAGTTCTAACCTAATTGACTCGTATCGACTTTTAAATTAATATAATGAGAAAATTTAGTTATTAAAATATATTATATTTTGGTTTGACTTCTTGGACGCTTAGAGAGTCCATTTTTTACTTAAAATAATGGAATTTAAGTCTATTTGGTTAGTGCATAGTTTGGTTCAAGTTTCGGTCCATTTGGAGATTGTTTTAGGCTCATTGGTTTAAGTCTTATATGGGGTTTACGCTGAATTTTCTGGGATTCGCTCTTATTATCTTAATTAAAGAAACCTAACACACTCATAAGTCATTAGAAAAAACTTTAGATAGCTAAGGAGACGGGGCACACAAGGATTAGAGAAATTGGGGGAATTGAGATGTAATACCCTGTTATTTTTTAAATACTTAAATAAAATTATTGTGCAAAGAACCGAGTTAACCGTGAAAGATATTATATGTTAATGAGTTAGAATTTAAAATTTGCTAGGTGTAAAAATTAGAATTTTAAGGATAAGTTGTTTATTTGTCAAGAGTGTAAATTTATATGTTTAAGATGGAAATATTATAAGTATTACAAAGGTCAAATGTTAATAATTAAGTAATTAAAGGTTATTCTTTTAATAATTATTCCTTTAATTTAATGTGGCCTTATTAAGAGCGTTAAAAGTTAACTAATGATTTACCTTAATTGTTTATACAACTATTAATCATTCGAGGCATATAATTAATAAATGATTAGCCCCTAATAGTGCAGCTCTAAGTAACAACTATGACTAGATGGCCAAATTTCCACTGTTGCGATTTATCGGTGAAACAATTTTGGTTTGTAGGGTTTTCAAAACCCCAATTATCGACGCATAAAATTATGAAAAGGGGTTTTATTTCTCCAATAATACTAGGTCGATACAAATTTGCGAGACAGAGAGGTGCGATATAGTGACATATTGCATCGGTATTGGTCATTGTCTTATGGATGTGGGTGCGCATCAATAACAGTAGACAATATCCGTGAAACATGTCACTGTATCATAAATCTGTGTGGGGGTAAAGGTCCTCTTATTTCGCACTCCCTACTTCAATACATAGTAGACCTTTCCTCCCTCGATTTCCGCACATGAAAATCACCCTATCTTCCCTTTACAACCTTAGGAAAAGAAAAGAAAAGTTTGATCTCTTCGAGACATCAAACTTTTGATTTCTTGAATATGTGATTGGTCAATGCTGCTGGCGCGGACCCATATTACTTATGTAAAAGGATTCGCGCTAGCGAAATTGATCAATCACATCTCTAAAACATCAAAAGTTTGATGTCTTAAAGACATCAAACTTTTTCTCTTAGGAAAACGACTGAGCTAAGCTAAGAAAATGAAGGATATTCCAAACTTTTCCCCTCCTCAATCATTAGCTTGGTTCTATTGTTTTCAGCAGCGCCTTATATCACCACATTCTGTTCTCATCAAAAGAAGAAAAGACATTTAAGACTCATCGGTTGTTTTTATTCCTCCACCTCATAAAAGGTAGTCAAACCCATCATTTATTACACCGGCTTTGGGATGGCAGAAGATATGGGTTGGTTAGCGGTTAAAATATTAATTGAGTAACTTGGTTAGTTTTTTCATCAAGTCAATCATTGCCAAATTTTAAAATTCGTTCAACCTTTCCTCCCTTGTTTATTAAACCCCAAACCTGTATTTATATCTTAAAAAAAATACTTAGAGATCGTTTTTGAAGAGGCATTAAAAGGGATTTTTACGATCAACTCTGAAATTAATTTTGGGACACATTTTCAAGGTAATTGACTTTCTACTCTCCTCTTTTATATGCGCAGTTGATAAATTCACCTAAATTAATTTATATGTTAAAATTAATAAGTAATCATTAGGGTTTTGTGTCTTCTTAATTTCATCGTAATTGTATAGATTTAAATAATGCTAATTATTCAATATTACTTGTTGAACTTTATTCTTATGTGGAATATAATTATAGGCCTAAATCACAAGAATTTATGCTTAGGTTTTGGAAGGTTTGCGAAATTGGCGATTGAAATTTAATATTATATGATGCAAATTTAAATTTAGACTTATTAAGTCTAAAAATTGTGCTTTCTTGGTATGGTTGTACCTAATGCATTAGAAGTAGCCCGTTTGACACGTTTGTCCTCTTTAAATTATATTTGTCATGACAAATTCATTCATGTTATGTGACCTCATGCAATAATAATACAAATGACTGTGACACTTATAAATATTCATGGATCCCCCCATGTTGTAATATACTTTTGTAAAATAATTGCATGTCTCATTTATGCAAGAACAACATATGATACCTACTTGAGACCCTATTAATGTTGTTATTCATTTTTCTACGTAGAGGATAGAAGAAGTACGGGAAATTACATAATGTTGGCTTAACTGTTAGTAATGTTGGATTAGTTAAAGAAATTGACCCATAGATACATAAATCCTTATTTTTACTCTCGCATAATTAACCCTTATTCATGTGTCTTAACAATTATCCTATCTAAATGTAAGTGTAACCGGGGGGGGGGGGGGGGGGGGGGGTTCCTTGTTTATATTTCACTTTGGTGAGACACCCCACACATGGGGTTTAGAGAAAGGTAGTTGTGATGACCCAAAACCTTAATCCAACTAATATACCATTACTTAAATGCCTTACTTTACTAAAGGGAAATATGTAATGATACTGATTCCTTTCCTCCTTATAAATGGTCTAAAATGTACAATGAATTAAAATGATAGGACCCGCGGGTGGCGTGACTAGGTTTTGAGTAGATTGTTCAGAGTTAATAAAGATGTGGTAAACATGTTAATATTAAATGAATATGTGAAATAGAAATAAATGGGTGGGAACCGTGGAGGGAAACCTCGATATTGTGGTATGTATCTTCACGGCCAAACGAATACTAGGTGGCGTCAGGGCATGAAATGTGATATATTGATTTTATGTAATGTCTGATTTTCAGAACCGCATGATGGATGATAGAGGTTTATGTGATTATTTAAAATTGACGTATCGTATGTTTCTGAGATGGGCGAGACGAAGGGAAACACGTCAGTTAGGTGGTATTTAAAAATGAGAACGTGTAATTAATTAAGTGAAAGGAATAATTTTTAATAGTTCATGAGGTTACGATTATAGGTCGGGTCGTTTACTAAAATTATAAACTGTCTTTATCATCTACTCGTATAACTACTTTTGAGTTGTGTAGGTAAGTTACTTACTAGGTTTTTTACCCATATTTTTACGTTGATCTCAGGCACTAGGGAAGGGCTTCCTGTATAGCTCCCTTGATTCCAGCAGGCATTGTTATTCATCTATCTCAGGATACCTGCTTCAGAGGCATTGTGGGTCTCCACTTTATCTAATTATCCGTCTATTTTATTTTATTTTTGTCTTAGTTTATTTTGAAAACTTCCTAGTTTGTATGTTGAGACTTATTTGGCTCATATGACTTGGATTCTCTTTTAGATTTATGTTGAGAGATTGTGGTTGAGGCATCTATGTAGACGTTTCATGGATTATGGTTATTTTATGATGGGTTACATTGAGGACCTTCATATCGCTTCCATGTTAATTATAATATCGTTTAATCTATTCTCTCCATGCGGAGAATGGTATTTGATTGCTTTAAATATTTTGTTTCGTTTTATATCTACACTTGATCAACCTAAATGTTTGATTACTCAGGGTATTACATGAGAGTTGATTCTTCAATCAATTCAATGCAAGTCAATTTTGATTAAGAATATAGTTATATTTATCTTAGAATAATAGTAGGATGTAGGAATCTACTATTAAACTTATATTATCTTATTTGAAATCATATTAAGACTTACTTTCATAATTAGAGTTAATTATATATTTAAGTACTGTTTTGTAATGAAGAACCATTGTATTTTTGTTGTAGGAATCCTCAAATTAAAGCATGAATATGTGTAATCATAGCCTATAATCATTAAATATTAATCTTATTGATGTCAATAAGAAAAATCCCTCTTTTAATCACGATAATTGATGGAAATCCATTTTTCTACTCAAACTATTCTAGTAAAAAGCATAAACATAGGTATTCATGAATAATTTCTGAGATTTTATCCTTATATGAGTTGTTGATCATCTAAAACTTATATAAATAGGTTCCTAGCATTTATATGTGGGTCATTTATGAAGGAAATTGATTATTATTTTTGTTTAGAGGCTTTTAGACTCATATGGGTTGAGTTTAGGCCGTCATTAACGAGTTGGTATGAAGTTGGCCCCTATAGGGGCGAATCGATTCGGGCCAAGAGCGAATTGATTCGGGTCAACAAAATTGGTTAAAGAGTTTGGATATGGGGCTTATAAGTGAACTTTTTATAATGATTTAATTTGGAGACTTCCAGATAACAGATAATAATAGATAATAAACAAGTGTTAAGATTGAAGCCTAGGCTAGATACCTTAAGGTTTGAGTCGATGTTTGTTAAGCTATGATACATTTAGTAATATTGTTTATCGGGTGTGAGGCAAGAACATAGTTGTGACCCATCGAGTATTTTAGTGAGTGGTTTAAAAGGCTTATGGAATTAGTAGGTTGGAGATGATACCTAAATTAGAGATCATGGGTTTTAGGTTGATAATAAGGACAAGTAAGATGTTGAGTGATGCGTAGCGTTTATGTAGAACCCATGGTAGTCTAGATCGTATTGTAACCCATTAAGTATGATATTATAATACTTCGTTATTTTGAGGGCTTATTTAAGAATATTTAATAAGATTTTGATAATAATTTCAAATAAAAATATTTTTACTGATATTATATTTAAAAACAATGTATTTTGGTTTGAAATCGAATCAAACATTAAATTTCAATATAAATTGTTTTATTTATGACATTTAAAAAATGATAAAAACTGACCCAAAGCTTGGTAAAAAAATAGGTGGTTAATAATTAATTAATTATTTGACAGTGATGCTAAGAATGAGCCAAATGAGATTCTTATTTATTTTAGTAGAGGGCTGGCCACCCGTTATTTTAATAAGCGGGGTGTCAAAGTGGTATCCGAGTATAGGTTCATCGTATTCTTGGGTTTGGGGTTATTTATTCATTACATTTTTTTGTTAAAAAAGAATTTATATATGTTGTCCCTTATTTGGGTGATGTCGAACTTTATATTTGAATTTAATGGAAGAAAATTTTGAGGTGAATTTCGAGAGCAAAATTCATTTTGGAGGGCGAAAGTATGTAATATCTCGTTATTTTGAGTCCTTATTTAAGAATATTGTATAAGTTTTCGATAATAATTTTAAATAAAAATATTTTTGTTGATATAATATTTAAAAACAATGTATTTTGGTTTTATTTGAATCCACATATAAATTTAAATTCAAATTATTTTAAATCATTTTATAATGATTTAAATATGTGAAGTAGACAATTTTGAATTAAAGGGAAATATGTTAATAAGTGTCAGCTTAGGCTCCAAGCTATGGTTTGAGAGAAGGGATATATAAGAAATATTATGGCTGATTATAAAGAAAGGAAAATGAAAAAGGGAGATCAAAAATGAATTTTATTGTGGCAAAACAAGAGGAATAGAAAGAGTTAGTTTAGAGTGTTTGGATCTTTTTTTTTAATTATTATAGATGAGATTTGGGAAAAACTCAAAACATCTACTGAGAGTGCGCGTGCATTCAAATAAATTGATTATTTAATTAAATTTTAATTCCAGACCCAACAATTTTTTTAACTCTTGCAAATAAACGAGATTGAAAAAATTAATCTAAGCATGCAAGAGAGTCACAAATGAGGAAAAAAATCCCCGAAGAGGAAAACAATTTATTTCACTATAATTTTGTAACTCAACTTACACGGATTACAATGAAATAATTTGACACACGAATACCCGCAGGCGTCGGTCGGCGTCGTCAGCAATGGAACAACCTCAGCAGCTCCACAAGAACACTCAGTTCTATTTCAGCAAAAATATGTTTTGGGTTCCACAAAATAATTCATACAAAGTAGATGGGATTATGAATTTAATGGACAAAAGTTTTGGCCCTTAAAAGTGAGAAGAATACATACATAAAAAAATTTAGAGCACAAAGAATTTTTTCTTCTTGAAAAGTGTTCTGTCAAAAATTTTCTTCTCTTCTTTAAATTGTACGTGTATGGCCTTATTTTATAAAAAGAATTTGTTACAGGTAAACAATGTCACGTTACTGATTTTTCAGCCATTCGCAAGATGCGTGTTAAAAAAGAAACATGCCAAGATAAGCTTTAAGAAGGAAACCTCTGTACGCAATTTTTTTTTGGATAAAAAAAAAACTTTTCAAGGAGTCTTTGCCATATGCCAATCATTGGCATGCCAATGATTGGCACAACAAAAATCGGCGCCCCATAATTGTCTTTACCATGTTGCGTGGTAAGGCATATAAGCCTTTATTTGGAAAAAAATAATTTGTACGCAACTTAAAAAATTTAAGAAGCTTTTAATCCCAAATGCCAAATGATTGGCATGCCAATCATTGGCTTTATGAAAAAAGCGGCGCCCCCATTAACTTATCACCTGCTAAGGTGCGTGGCAATGCATAAGAGGAACCAAGGAAAAGCTTAGTTTTTTTTTATAAACACGTAGCGTCCATTTTTTGTTGAATAAAACTTCTTTTATAAAAAAGAAATTTTAGATAAAAAAAGTTCTAAAAAAAATCCCAACACTTTAAATATAAAATGCTCATGGAACTTTAAACAAATTGTTTACCAAAATTATCTTGGAGGTGCTTGAATGTTGAAGAGAACTTGTAATTTGGATCCGAAATTTGTATCCTCGATTCTTTGTTGTCTTGTAGCGGTATACGACGTAATCAAATGTGACGGACAATGTCCTTACAAATCTCCCCCTATGTCTATGCTGGTACGAAATAAAAAATCCGAATTATTACTCACAAGAATGCCTATACAAATCTACCCTCCCAAGACAATCATGGAAAGATAAAATGACAAGTCTTCAAACTTTCAAACTTTGCTTCAACAATCAATTTTTCAAAACTCCAACATTTTCTCATCAGGGTGTGCTTCAATTTGATTTTAAATCTCCATACCTACACACATGAGATAAAACAAAAAACTCGTGACATATTGAGTTTGAAATGATATAAACATAGTCAATGTTAGAAAAATCAAATCTCCCTGTACAAAAACTCCCCCATAATATCATAATTCATTCTCCCCCTTTTTATTTGTCCGAAATAGACAAGGAAAGGAATAAATCTCATAAAGAAAAGCGGGGTGACACGGTAACCAAGCAGATAAACTATTTTTCAATTTTTTAATTTTTTATACAAAACAATGACGTTACAAAGATCGCACACCATGAATTTATACTAAGACGACCAAATCATAGAAACGGAATGAATGGGTGTGAACAGATTCGATAGGAAAATCAACTCAGTCATATCATATGTGCAAGATGCATAAGTGTACTCCTAACGAATGAAAATAAAAAATAGTCCTTTGGTGTAAAATTGTTGAATTTAGATGACATCGTCTTAAAGAAAAATCAACAAATACAAGCCAACATGATTTTCACACCAATAGCATCCAAAAAGATTTCATGCTTTTTCAAGACTTTTTAAGGATGTGCAAAGCCGTTTTAATTCTCCAACCAAACTCCCTCAATATATTTTCTTTTCGAGGTGATCTAAATTCTCAAACATTGGAGAATTAGCGAAGAAATCTAATGGCCCATTATTGGCATGTATTTATTTTTATTGCCTTTCAATATTTTCGGTCTCTTTTAAACCTCTTTGGACCCCGGATAATTAAAATTTCTCAATTGTTTAGGTCCAATTTAAACGGTAGCTTAATCGCAAAGGATATATAAGTACCTTATATAGCCCTTCATCGTTTATAAAATTCACACAACCTTACGACACAACTGTAAAAATAGGCACACCTTTTATTATCTTGATTTATCGCATTTGGTTCGTTGTGATAGACATAATTGAGATGAAAACACGTAACTAACATGTGATTTGTCAAGAACAAACATCAAAAAAATTCGTGCATGTGTGCAATAAAGGACAAAGTGAGTCAATCATGTAGGTAGCAATACTATAACAACTCAAAGACTCCAAACTTTATAAAGCACATGAATGACATAACACATTATCTCAAATCACTATCAAGCAGTCACATGGATATGGCATGAAGTTGTTACTTGGTCATCTTAAGTGTCATTTCATATACGGTGTAAAACAAACTACAAAAATCTTTTTGAGTTTTTCTTCTTTTCTTAAATAAAAGAAAATCTTTTTGTATTTTTCATTTTTTGAGAAATAAAAAAAATGTACAAAAATGATACACACTAGAAATAGGAGAAGAATAATGTGAGCGTGAAAATAATGCATCCTATACTTGACACAGACCATCCCATCAGTCAGCTGTTCAAATCCCTAAATACTTTCTAAGACTCTCCAATCTAAGGGCATCTAAAGGTTTCGTGAAAATATCGGCTAACTGAAGGTCAGTGGGTACGAAACTCAGGGATACAACTTTCTCCTCAACTAACTGACGTATAAAGTACTCGCGTTTCCTGATGTGCTTTGTGCGTGAATGTTGGACTGGATTAAAAGATATGTGTATCGCGCTCGTGCTATCACAGGAGATGGTCATGGTGTCCTGTAAAATCCCATAATCCTCCAACATTTGCTTCATCCATAAGAGTTGCGTGTAATAACTCCCGGTGGTGATGTACTCAGCCTCTGCAATGGACAAAGAGATGGAGTTTTACTTCTTGCTCATCCAGGAGACAAGAGAAGAACCAAAGAGGAAACACCCACCAGAAGTTCTCCTACAACCATCTACATCCTCGACCCAATCGGCATCCAAATAGGTGAACAGACGGTCATTGGTATCAAAGGAATACCAAATACCATAGGAGAAAGTCCCACTCACGTATTTGATAATATGTTTTTAAGAGAGTAAGTGTAACTCTTTCGGGGACACCTGATATCGAGCACAGACTCCAATACTAAAGGCTATGTCGGGACGATTGGCAGTCAAGTAGAGAAGACTACATATCATACTCTGATACAAGGTTTGCTCTACGTCCTTTCTTGAAGTGTGCTTACTAAGCTTGGTAGAAGTACTCATAGGTGTACGAGCATGCTTAGCGGAGTCTAAACCAAATTTCTTCACTAAGTATCTAGCATACTTGGATTGGGAGAGGAATATCCCATCCTCTAGCTAACGAACCTGGAGACCAAGGAAGAAAGTAATCTCACCTACCGTGCTCATCTCAAACTCAATTTTCATCTCCTCCTCAAAGTGGTGAGCATGCTGGGAGCACGTGGAACCAAAGACTATGTCGTCCACATAGACCTGGGCAACCAAAATAGCACCGTCATCTCTCCTAACGAATAACGTCATATAAACTCCTCATCTTTCGAATCCACGGGCTAAGAGATAGGAAGTAAGCCTCTCATACCAAGCACGGGGTGCTTGCTTCAAACCATACAAGGATTTCCTCAGATAGTAGACGTCTGTGGGTGCTTAGGGTCTTCAAACCCTTTTGGTTGTTCCACGTAAACCTCCTCCTATAGAATGCCATTTAGAAAGGCACTCTTGACATCCATCTGATATAGCTTGAAGTGCAGATGACATGCGATGGAGAGTAATAAGCGAACGGACTCAAGCCTCGCAACAAGAGCAAATGTCTCGCCAAAGTCTACACCCTCTATCTGTGTGTAGCCTTGAGCGACCAACCTAGCCTTGTTTCTAATTATGGTACCATTTTGATTCATTTTATTCTTGAAAATCCACCTGGTACCTTTCACATTCGTCTCACTAGGTCGGGGGACAAGTTCCCAAACATTGTTCTTTTTAAACTGAAGCAACTCATCCTGCATAACAGATATCCAGTGTTCATCCTTGAGTGCTTCTTTGTGATTCTTGGGCTCAATTGGGGACGTGTAGCAAAAATGACAAACAATATTCTCTAGCTGAGCACGAGTCTTGACCCCAAAGGTGGTGTGGGTACCCGAAATTAGAACTATGGGCCTGGACGAGTAGCCCAGTCCTGGAGGCCCAAAGTCCAGGCCCCTCATCTCTTATATTGATCCGGTATCCCCCCACGTCCTCATGAAGGAAAGTTATAGGGGAGATGGAAAACGTGGAGGAACCCATCACCTCCACTTACCTACATGTACATGTATATATTAAACCCTAGGTCCAGGGCAAAATGACAAGTTGTATTCTCTGTAATTACTCTTCGGAGTATATAGAAATAATATCGACTGTACCACCGTGGATGTAGGCACATCTTGACTGAACCACGTACATCCTTTGTTGTGTGATTGTCATTTTATATTCCTTATTCTTACTTGGTGAATGCTTTCTTCTAATTTATTTGTGTTGCACAATAATTGCTACCACAATTAGCGCCGTCTGTGGGAATCATTCATCTTTCCCTGAGAAGAGCCCACACCAAGAAAGGAGTTTAAGATGTCCGGTCACAGCAACAATGCCCCTCAGGCAGGAGATATTCAAGAGCCACCTGTTCCTCGCATGATTAGGTCTGAAGTTCGACTTTCAGATCAGAGAGCTCGCCTGGAAAGACCAGCCTCAGAAGAAAGTCAGGGACTAGCGAGGTCCACGCAGATATCCAGATTGATTGATGTGTACGGGGTAAGGCTCCACGAGCAGAGAGAGTCTTCCCGCAGATACGAGGCTGAGAATGCTTGCTTGAGAAGAAGGCTGGAAAGACTGGAGAGGGAGCTTCATCCCGATAACAGGAGACGCCCATACCGCACTCCTAGCCCTCAAGCGATCAATTCTCGCAGCCGAGGAAGGAGCCCTAGGCGAGAATCTCAAAAGGTCAAAGGAGGTGAGTCAGACGATGACCTCCGCGAACAGCTGCGAAGAGCTCGCCACTACCAGAGCCCTGCTCGCAGCGAAGAGAACATACAAAATCTAGTCCGCAGAGAGATGGACCAACATCCTGCTCACCACGGAACAAGATCAACCAGAGAACTTGCAAGGCGAGCTCTCAATACCCAGATGAAGTCACCCTTCACGAGGGAAATCAAAGAGGAAGAAGCCCCCAAGAAATTTACCCTTCCAAGGTTCAAGATTTACGACGAAAAGACTGATCCCATCGATCATGTCAGGCAATACCGACAGGCCATGACCCTCTGGAATCACCGAGATGTCCTGATGTGCCGCATTTTTCCCTCGAGCCTGCATGATGTAGTGCAAAAGTTGTTCGAAAGGCTCCCCCACCGGTCGATCAAGAATTTCAAATCCCTAACCGAACTTTTTACGGCCCGATTCATTACCAGTAGCTCCCATCCTAAAAGGATGGATGCTTTACTAACAATGAAGAAAACACCTCAAGAAACCCTCCGAGACTACGCGAAGAGGTACTGGGAGTTATTCAATGAGATTGAGGACTGCACAGAGGAAGTGGCAGTGGCCTCCTTCAAAATTGGGCTCCCTAGTTCTTCCCTCTTATACCAGTCCCTGACGAAGAAGGAAGCTATGACTATTGACGACCTAATGGCTCGAATCGAGAAATACGCAAAGGTGGAAGATGTCACCCGCCCTAATACAGGAGAAAACGGTCGAGCTAAACTCACTACCAAGAGAAGTGAGAAAACTGAGAACCAGAAGAAATGAGGAAAGAATAGAGGCAAAAATGGCTCCAAGAACGGAGGAAACTATGACGCGTCAAAAGTATTCCAGGCGGTCAACACCTTCTTCAAAGAACCAATTTAATTAATTCTCACGAAGATCAAGGATGAGCCATTCATCAAGTGGCCCAGGAAAATGGGAAGAGATCCCTCGAAGAGGAACAATGCGTTAAGATGCGCTTTTCACAAAGAGGGAGGACATAAGACCGAGCACTACAAAGATCTTAAGTCTCACCTCGAGGAGTTGGCCCAGTCCGGGCATTTAAACGACTTTGTGGAAAAGAGGGCAGAGAAAGTGGCTGCCAACAGAGAGGCGAGACCCGACAACGTGCTGGAGGATGATGCTGGACATGAGTTCGCAGTAATCCACGGAGTATCTGACGTCAAGCAGATACAAGGGAACTCAGCTCGAATGGAAATGAAAAAACTTACAGCGGTAATGCAGGCTTTTCAAATCGATCCAGCAAAGTCACAGTCAGGAAAGCGTCGATGAGCAGAGGACGTCAACTATAACAAGCATATTGTTTTCACGGATGAAGATTTGGTGGGAGTAAGGACACCACATCATGATGCCCTGGTCATTACACTCAGGATAGCCAACTTTGACATCGACAAGCTGCTCGTCGATCAAGGAAGTTCATCCGAAGTAATGTACCTCGACTTATTCAGGAAATTGAAGTTGAGCGCCGCCGACCTAAAGGAAGCTATTGTTCCTTTGGTCGACTTCACTGGGAAAATGACCATGCCCCTGGGCAAGATAATACTGCTAGTGCGTGCTGGAAACGTCTCCAAGATGATTGAGTTTTTGGTAGTTGACATCGACTCACCATACCAGGCCATCCTCGGCAGGGGATGGCTTCATGCGATGAATGCAGTCTCCCCGACCTAACATCAGAAGCTCAAATATGTAACCGAGCGAGGAGTAATAGAGATCCACGGCGACCAAGTGATGGCGAGGAAGTGCTTCATAGCAGCTATCCGACCGAAGCCAGAGAAGAAGGCCGGTCAACCCAGCGAGAAAGTTAAAGAAGGTGTGATACCTTCCAAGTAGCAATTAAAGTACGGAAGACCTGGAGTAGAGGAGACCAGGCTCTTCCCCTCCGAGCGTGTCATCGAGGACCTGGTGGAAGTTATGGCTGAAGTTGGTGACAGTAGCAGAGTCTTCTTGATTAGAGCATCTCTCACCGACCAAGAACATAAGGAGTTGACGACCTTGCTGAGACACAACGTAGATGTTTTCGCATGGGAACCATACGAGCTGCCTGGAATCGATCCTAGTATGGTCTGTCATCAGCTGCACGTCGACACCACATTCAAGACAATTACGCAGAAGGCACGGAGAACTGCACCCGAGAAGGCTAAAGCGATCGAAAAGGAAGTCGAAAAACTACTGGATGCAGGATCCATATGGGAAGTGTAATTCCCCAAGTGGTTGTCCAACCCAGTAGTAGTTCCGAAGAATAATGGGAAGTGGAGAGTTTGCATCGACTTCATTGACCTCAACAAAGCATGCCCTAAGGATAGTTTCCCCCTCCCAAAGATAGACCAACTAGTAGACGCCACTACAGCTCACGAGCGAATGAGTTTCCTGGATGCATACTTAGGATATCACCAGATCCCCTTGAATGCCCCAGACCAGGACAAAACGGCGTTCATCATGACATTTGGGTTACATTGCTACAAGGTCATGCCCTTTGGGCTCAAGAATGCAGGGGCAACCTATCAGCGGTTGGTCACTAAAATGTTCAAGGATCAAATGGGAGACACAATGGAGGTCTACATCGATGACATGCTCGTTAAGAGCAAGAAGAAGGAAAATTACCTCTCGGACCTGTCAAAGACCTTCGAAATCCTCAGGAAGTATCGGATGAAACTTAATGCGAGCAAGTGTTCCTTCGGTGTCCAGTCAGGAAAATTTCTTGGGTACTTGGTCAGTAAGAGAGGCATAGAAGCTAATCCAGACCAGATCGATGCAATCAACAGGGTACAACCCCCTCGAATAATTCGGGACATGCAGAAGCTCACTGGAATGCTCGCCGCCTTAAATCACTTCATCTCCAAATCCTCCGAGAAGTGCAAGCCTTTTTTCCAGCTTCTAAGGGGGAGTAAACCGATAGAGTGGAGCCCAGACTGCTCGCGAGCTTTGGACGAGCTCAAGTCCTACTTAAGCTCCCCACCGCTGCTTGTCATACCACAGCAAATGGATTCTTTATACCTGTACCTCTCCGTATCCAATCACACTGTCAGCTTTGCGTTAATATGCGAGGTTACAGGAATCCAACACCCCGTTTACTACGCGAGCAAGATCTTATTAGACTCCGAGCAAAGGTACCTGCCATTGGAGAAGCTCGCCTTTGCACTTGTAATAGCCTCGAGGAAGCTGAAGAATTATTTCGAAGCTCATACTATCATCGTCCTTACATCGCATCCCCTTAAGGCGGTCCTAAGGAAAGCGGACTTGTCGAGCAGACTGTCTAAGTGGTCAGTCGAGCTCGGCCGGTTTGACATCCAATTTAAACCAAGGATAACTATCAAGGGTCAGATCCTTGCTGATTTCATAGCCGAATTCACGGGCGAAGAACTCTCCGACCAACCTCAACGAACAAGACAAGAGAAGAACCAAGCAACAGAGAGAACTTTGAGACTCTTCGTTGATGGAGCCTCCAACTCAAAGGGGGCAGGGGTAGGCATTGTCCTCATCACTCCAGAAAACACAATCCTTGAACAAGGAATCAGGCTTGGATTTACAGCCTCCAACAACGAAGCAGAGTACGAAGCCCTAATAGCCAATCTCCAAAAGGCACAAACTCTAGGAGCAAAACGTTTACAGGTATTCGACGACTCTCAACTAGTCTCCAATCAGATAAGTGTAGATTACAATGCAAAGGATGAAAGAATGGCAGCCTAGCTCACCTTAGTGAGAGAATTAATGTCAAGCTTTGAAGAGATCAACATCCAACAGTTTTCCAGGGGGCAAAACAGTCATGTTGATGCCTTAGCAGCTCTGAGTTCAGCAGTTGACTCTAACCTTAAAAGGGTCATCCCCATCAATTTCCTCACTCGTCCGAGCATTAACAGCAAGCCACCAAATGTGGAACAGATACTCCAGGTGGGATCAGCCCCCAGCTGGATGAACCCCATAAAGGACTATTTAAAGGATGGCACGCTCCCAAATGACAAGAAAACTGTCCACCAGATAAGAGGCAAAGCTACTCGCTTTCACTTATCCACAGGAGGCGACTTGTATAAGAAATCCTTCTCCGATCCCTACCTTAGATGTGTTCACCCAAGTGACGTCGAGCAAGTGCTACACAAACTTCACGAAGGAATCTGTGGAAGTCATATCGGAGGAAGGTATCTAGCCTTTCGAGCAATGAAGGAAGGTTATTGGTGGCCATATATGCAAAAGGACTCTGCAGTGTATGTTCGCAAATGCCTAAAATGCCAATTCCATGATCCTATGACCCATCAACCCACCAGCGACCTAAAGTCCCTGTCCAGCCCATGGCCCTTCGCCCAATGGGGAATGGACATCATGGGACCACTGCCCACCGCTGCCGACAATCGTAAATACTTGTTGGTTGTGACTGACTACTTCACCAAATGGATCGAGGTAGAGCCACTGGCGAACATCCGAGATGCTGATATGATTAGGTTCATATGGAGGAATATAATCACTTGATTCGGAATCCCCAGAACCATCATCACCGATAATGGAACACAGTTCGAGAGTGGCCCCTTTCAGGACTTCTGTAATGAACACGGGATTAGGCACCACTTCAGTTCGGTGGCCTACCCTCAGAGCAATGGACAAGATGAAGCCTCCAACAAAACTATGATCGATGGATTGAAGAAGGGATTAGAGCGAGCCAAAAGCGCATGGGCAACAGAGCTACCCCATATCCTATGGGCGTACCGAACCATTCCTCGGCGAGCAACAGGAGAAACCCCATTTTCACTAACATACGGCATGGAAGCAGTCATCCCACTAGAAGCGGGTTTGCCAACAATGAGATCCAACCTTGTCGACCAAGGCCAGAATGATGAGGCATTGCTCGCTGAACTCGACCTAGCCGACGAGGGCAGAGAACTTGCCCTAGTAAAGCTGGCGAGCTATCAGCAACAACTCGCGAAGCACTACAACAAAAGGGTTAACCTGAGAACATTCCAAGTTGGGGACTATGTTCTAAGGAAAGTCTTGGGCAGCACAGTGAAGTCATCAGACTGCAAGCTAGGCCCAAACTGGGAAGGACCCTTTAAAATAACTAGAGACGACCTGCAAGGTGCCTATCACTTGGAAACGATGGAGGGCAGAGAAATACCGCGAGCATGGAACGCAGTTAATCTCAAGAAATTTTATTTTTAGATTCTCAAGAAATTCTATTTTTAGATCTTTTTCTTGTATTCTTTTGTTACAAAAATAGAAGTTCATTTCCCTTATTACTAATGAAAGTTACTTAATTGATTACACTCTGATCAATAACAACTGCATTTATCGCACATCTTTTCCAAATTATAGGCACGATGGTCACTATAGCAGGGGAATACCCCTCCTCAGGTCATCGTCATAAAACACGAGAGACTTCTTAGCATTGCCCCTGGCAATATATAAAGCCCTACAGAGGATTCTTAGGCAATACGACCAAATCTTATACTGGTCATCAAACCTACTTTGGTTGAACAAAATCCTGATCGGATGAAGACATCCAACACCAGGTGTGTCCTCGCTAATTGCCCTACTTAGGCCTAAGGGAGTATGACGACACAACCTAAAAGGTAAAGTGGGGCACAATGGTACTTTGGTATTATACTGGACTGGGGGGACACTTGCATGACAAAATAAAAAAGATCATAAAGCAGCAAGGATATGAAAAGTAGGATATACACGTTTAGTTGGCAAAATTTCCCAAAACACAAACTTTTCATTAATCCATCTTACTTACAACAATGATAATACATGTTTAGTCGGCGAGCTCGCCCAAAGCATTTACATTATCAAAAATAAAAAAATAGCAACTGGCAAAATCTCAAGGGGGTGGAAGCCTCCGAGCAAGATAATCAGCTACTCGAGCTCTTCGTCCGTCATCAGGAGCAGGAGCAAACTCTTCCACAACCTCATTCGCATCCGAATCCAATAATTGCAGAGGAATAGCATCGATGGGGATCCATCGATCGTCCCTCCTGAATGGGTTGGGCATCAGAGTGGAGGAAGACATCTCATGACGATACCATAGCACCGAGTTCCTCGGGACTTGCAGCTCCTTCAAGGCACTTAGCTATACCCTGATGAAAGAATGCTCCTCAAACTCAGATAGCCTTGTTGGAGCATCTGACCAGCCTTGATCATAACCGTCAGCCCACGCTTGCCGAGGACCTTTCTTGAACAAGTGACGCAACCGGGTGACATCCCTTTGAAGCCCAGCAACAATTACATATTCCTGCTGAACATCATCGCGGAGTTCTTCCATTTCCTTATCACGAAGCTCTTCCGCTTCCCTGTTTCTGCCCCTGGTGCTCCTACCAGCTCGCGGAAGGGGAGGGCGAGTGGGACCTCGCGGCATAGGAGGAGTAACATTATGACCAGATCGAGCTCGCGACGACGAGGAGCCTTGCAGAACTACTAGAACAGTGCTCGGCGCATTCTCCCTAAGTCGTAAGACTTCTCTCCTCAGGTCTTCATTCTCCTGCTGAAGAGCCTCCCCAACTTGGTTGATCTCGGTGGCCTCTAGTAGTCTTGTTCTCAGCACATTGACCTCCTCTTGCACTGAAGCACCAATGTCCTCCATCTCCCAGAGCATGTCCTTCATCTTAGCCACTAGCTCGGATTGCTCCTTATACTTTTGATTTCTGGACCTAAGGAACTTGCAAAGCTTAACGAAGGCCTGGCGAGCTTCAGGACTCGCGTTGGGACCAAGGGTCTTACCGAATTGGGAAGTAGCAGGAATGTAATCATCTACATCAACTAACTACAAATGAAAGGAAGATAAAGGAGAGAAAGAGACAAATCAGTACAAGCAAAAATAAAGCCTTTTTCATTAATAAAGATTGAGGTTATATCGAACTAAAGAAAGAAAGTTTACAGACTGGAAAAAGCAAAAAATACAAAGGAATCCTATCAATTAGCAACCTCAGGTGGCCCAGAGGTGGATGACCCTTTCTCAGCATCAACAGGAGCACTGCCCTCGGCAGGGGTGGTCTCTGTCACCTCAATAAGAGAAACATCAGCAGAGGTCACCTGAGGAGAAGGATCAGAGACTTCAACGACTTGGGCAGGGTCCTTATCCACGACTGGCCTCGGCCCTGGGTCGTGCTCGTCAAAGAGTGGGGATGCAACATCCACCCCAGTGGCTATGAGAGCCTTGTTACATCCTTTCTTGAAGTTCAGACGGCTAATATAGCCTATCTAAACTTCAGCATCTTCGTATGCTGCAGCCCAGCCAGAATTATAAGAATCTTCCTTGGAAGTGACAGCCTCGGACTCCTTTTTCTTCAGCTCTTCGGAGAGCACCCTTTTCTCCTCCATGACAACAAGTTTGCTCGAGCAAACAAGGTCGTAGGCCTGCCTCAGCTCCTCCATATCCTTAACTGCCGCATCCTTCTCCTTGCTCGTGGTGGCAAGAGCCAAGTCGGATGAAATCCGAGCAGCGTCAACAGCCTTAAAATTGGCCTCGAGTTCCTTACCCTTCACCTTCAGGGCAGAATTCTCTTTCTCTAGCTCACTGTTCTTCTTCATCAGCTCATCGCGTGAATGATACAGCACGGCGAAGTTAGTAACGAACTGTGAAAAAGAGAAGGCATTAGAAGAAGAAAATGAGGGAAGTCAGAAAAACATAAGAGAAAAAGAAACCTTACCATAGCAAGCCTCTGACTAGCCTGAAGGGCCAAATGCTCTGACCCCACTGCCCTTTGGCGGTCAGCCGGGAGGACAGCTCTCTCGAGCAGGGCCGGGGCCAACTGAGGAGAAATTGCCACAGAGGCCCCCTCGGGCAGAGCGGATAGTGGGACTAAGGCCTGCCCGGCCTTCGTCCTCGCCTTAGCCCTCCTTTTCTCCTCCTCCTCCTTCTCTCTCTCTCTTTCTCATCTCCTCGACCCTCCTTTTCTCCTCCAATTTCTTCCTCTCTTCTTCCTTTTTCCTCTCTCTCTCTCACCTGCTCCTCTTCCTTCCTTCTCCTCTCCTGCTCCTGAGCGGAGGACCGGGAACCAACAGCCACGGCCCCAGAAGTAGCTTTTTTCTTCTTTAACCTCTGTGCAAGAAGCACGTGGTCCTCCTCCTCATCATCCCTAATCAAGTTCTTCCTTAGAGGAACCATCTCTTCACTTGAACTGCTAGATGTTATCGACGATCCCCGAGCTTCAGAAACCTCCTCACGGTTAGAGGAACTGCTACTATCAAAGCTCCCTCCACCCAAATTACTCACGGCTCCTGCAAAGCCACTTTCAGAGCTGCTCTCCTCCTCGTCCAACTGGATAGGCTCTGCAGTAGTCTCTTCGAAGGAGTCAAACTCTGGTATACTATCCACATGCCTTGCTACGAAGCTGGAGCCAACGTTCTTGTACTCGAGCAGAAAGGCAGCAGACCTGGGATGCTCGCCGTCACCCAGAGGCTCCCTGATATTCCAAGCCTTAACCAATTCTGAGATACGAACCTCGCTGAGAGCAGGATCCAAATTCTTTGACCTCGCTGTGGAAGAAAAAGCAAAAGAGGAGTTAGAAAGGTCACAAATCAGCAAAAATTGAAATAACAGTACAATGTCTACCTATGTATTCCTCCCCATAAAAAGGAATAGAGAACCTCTCAGACCTCGACCCTTTAAATTGGGGAGGGAACTGCCAATTCCTAATAAGGAAATCTTCTTGCCAGTAGTCCTTATGGGAATCAGGTAGATTTGCTACCAATACCCTGTCAGGGCTCCTAGCTTTGAGGTAAAGGACACATGAGCTAGTTCGAGAAAAGGAGTAATAAAAATAGACCTCGACAAGCCCTAACCTAGTACCATACAATTTATTTATCCTATGCACACCATTCACTATTTTCCACACATTGGGCGAGAATTATGGGGGAACAATATTAAAATAGCCAAAAAATGCAAAAATAGATCATTAGGAGGAAAAGTGAGTCCCCCCTGGGAAAGCAACAAGACATGGATCCAGTGGGCATCATCTATATCCCTAACGTTCCTAGGAGGGGAGGCACAACAATCAATATCTACCCACTCAGGGATGTTGTAAAACTTCCTAAATTCAGAGATTGACCTATTTCCAATCTTCGCCATTGGAAGACCGAAGAAAAGCTACAAACCAAAGAGAAAGTACAAAGAAAGGGCACAGGAAACTTACAAAATAGAAGATCGGTTCAAGTGATGAAGAAGCATGAGCTCAAACAACTAAGAAGCAATAGGAATGGAAATTGAGAGAAGAAGGTACGAGGCGCTAGAGATCTCAGAAGATAGAAGAATACTGGGAAGGCTGAAGCGACGGGAAAAAAATGGCTATTCCAACAAGCCTTCAAATTCTAATCATAGTGTACAGTAAGCGAAGCGGGTGCCGCCAAAATCAATTCCACAGCTTTCGAGGAATCGCAAAACAGCCATTATGGCTAATCATTTAAATCTGTTGAGCCCATAAACATGGCCCAATAAATTTAGGGGCAATTGTGGGTACCCAAAATTAGAACTATGGGCCTGGACGAGTAGCCCAATCCTAGAGGCCCAAAGTCCAGGCCCCTCATCTCTTATATTGATCCGGTCTCCCCCCACATCCTCATGAAGGAAAGTTATAGGGGAGATGGAAAACGTGGAGGAACCCATCACCTCCACTTACCTACATGTACATGTATATATTAAACCCTAGGTCCGGGACAAAAGGACAAGTTGTATTCTCTGTAATTACTCTCCGGAGTATATAGAAATAATATCGACTGCACCGCCATGGACGTAGGCACATCTTGGCTGAACCACGTACATCCTTTGTTGTGTGATTGTCATTTTATATTCCTTATTCTTACTTGGTGAATGCTTTCTTCTTATTTATTTGTGTTGCACAATAATTGCTACCACAGGTGGGATTGCCTATAATGGTGGCAGGGTCATGACTCTTGCGAACCGAAGTAGGTGTTTCCCCTAACACAGGAGTAAGGTCCACAGGGTGTGTGTGAGGGACAAGTAAATCGCTGCCAGAAAAGTCTTCATCCTCACACTGAAGGCTAGGATCAACAAACGCCGGAGGTTCGTCATCTTACACGGTGACGTTTATTGACTCTATAACCTTAGAGCTACTCAGGTTGAAAACCCTGTATGCTCTACGGTTTGATGAATATCCAAACAAAATTCCCTCGTCGCTCCGGGAGTCAAACTTTCCTAATTTCTCTTTATCCCATAAGATGTAGCATTTACTCCCCAAAACACGGAAATATGCAAGGTTGGGTTTCTTGGAAGTCCACAATTCATAAGGCATTTTAAGTGTGTGTGGATGCAGGTAAACCCTATTCACCGTGTGGCATGCGGTAGACACCGCCTCTACCCAAAATCTCCTAGCAACCTAATGACCCAAAAGCATAGATCTAGCCATTTCCTGAATCGTCCGATTCTTCCTCTCAATAATCCCATTTTGCTGAGGAGTCCTTACGGTCGAAAATTCATGTTTAATCCCAAGGCTATCACAGTAAATATCTACCTTTGATTCTGTAAATTTAGTGTCGTTATCACTATGTATCCAGTTAATAGTGACTCCGTGTTGGTTTTGCAGGACACGATATTTGGTCGTTAAAAACTCTACAGCATCTGATTTTTCTCTCAGAAAACCTACAATCGAATATCTGGATAAATCAGCCACCATCAAGAGGATATACCTCTTACCACCCATACTCTCAGTACGAGTAGGACCCATAAGATCCATGTGAATCAGCTCAAGCACAAGAGAGGTGGTAATGGAATGTAACTTCCTATGGGGACTACGAACTTGTTTACCCAACTGACAGGGTCCACAAATCACGGAAGTTAACTTTACAAGGGATGGAAAGCCACGTACCAGGTCCTTTTTAACAAGATGATTTAAATCTCTAAAGTTCATGTGACCTAGACATTGATGCAACAGATCCATAGGAGAGATCGTGGCTCTGTTGCAGACAAATGAGGACTTGGGCATAATCCCATAACAGTTATCATCAGTCCTCACCCCTTACAATAATAGTTTACCGGCTTGATCATAGACACTACAAGCATTCCGGTCAAACTTTACTACAAAGTCAGCGTCACACAACTGGCTATTGCTGAGTAAATTAGCTTTCAAACCTTTCATGTATAAAACAATCTCTAGCTTAGAAAATCCAGGTATCTCTACTATACCTCGTCCTATTATGCTAGATTTGCTCCTATCTCCAAATGTGGCCTTTCCTTCCTTTCGATCCTCGAGGGAGGTAAATAAGGATATGTCATTAGTCATGTGTCTAGAGTAGCCACTGTCAAAATGCCATTGGGAGGTTGATACGACGCAAATATTGCGTATTTCATCCTACGAACCTACGCATTTTAGCCCCCTCGGGTATGTTATTCCCTATATTTATGCTCGTTAACCAGACAACCTCGTATTTCTATGTTAACATGTTTTTTAGGGGCTAATTGAGCTTTTATATGTATTTGGATGCTAAGTGTGAAGTTCGGACGCATTCTGCTCGATTTTCATACACGATGGTACGTTCAAGGGCAATTTAGTCATTTCAAATTTTGGGCATCTGGCCCATCATCTTCACGAAAGTTGTAGCCCTCCTCGCACGTTTCGCATGGCCGTGAACAGTGCACGATTCCGATTCATAGCGAAGAAGTTACGGTGATTTTAGCGGATGGGAAAGGCAAACAACCAAAACAGCAATGTAGTGTGCTGTTACTGGCTTGATCGATCGATCGACCAAAGTGGTAGATCGATCGATCCTTCTCTACAGTAGGATATTTTGTTCTTGATCGATCGATCGACAATTTTGGTCGATCGATCGATCCCCTGTTTTTAGGAGATATTTTGGCCTTTTCTTTTCTTTTCCGTTTTCTTTTCTATTCTTTTCCCACTTACTATATAAAGCATTTTTTTTTTGTAAATAACATATATAAAACGTTTTAGAATAGATTTTAGGTTAGAATAGCTTAGGGATTGAGGGTATTTGGTTAGTTCTTCTTCATTCCTTCTTGGATTGACACACTGTTGGGCTTGTAAGTTGACTATTCATTAACCCTCTCCATTAATATAATTGTATTTCATTGTTTCTTGCTTTGTTAATTAGGTTTACATGCTTTGTTAATTAGTTTACATGCTTTATTTACTTGCTTTCTAGTATAGTTTTATCGCGTTTATTTACCGCTTTCCATTTATCGCGTTTTTACCATGCTTTCTAGCTAATTTAAATTAGGTTGTGTTTGAATAGAACTCACTCGGATTAACGCGTTGCTTTGATTTGGTGATAGTGTTTACGGGTCTATTTCGGGTGCGTTATTCTAGTTATTACGCCTAGGAGATTTAACGGGGCGTATCATGTATGTCCCGTGCTTACAACCTTTCGCGTGTAATTTCCGCGATATTTGTTGATGCCAAACTCTTATTAGGTTTTTATGAGAATTTAGGGGAGTGACAACCCTTAATTTAATAAACTGTCAAAACGAGACGCGTTTGTAATAACTCATCGACCCATGTAACCATTTTATACAAATTAACCCGGTGAGGGATATTCGACGCAACCTATAGTTTTACTCGCTTTGTTAGTCTAGTTTCAATACACTTGCCTAGATTAATATTTCCATTTCATGCATCTTTTCTTTTAGTTTGTAATCATCTTTTAAACTTTTATTCTGAAGTATTAAATCAATTGAATTCTAGCAACTCATCTCCTATGACTTTCGATGAATACTTAGAATCCCAAAGTATTGCAAATTCAAATATGACTTTGGGCGAGTATAACGAAAGTCAAAATTTAGGTTAATGGAATTTTGACGATAATGACAATGATTTTGGGCCTTTACCTCCTTATAATAGTAATTTTGAAACGAATTGCAATAGTTTTCAAAATTCCAATAATAATGAGTTTTCGTTTAAGTCCGATGGTAATTTTCAAAGTTCCCATTTTCATGCATATTCACCTCGACCGATGACATTCGGTGAGGGCTTGCGTATGTATGAAAATGAGAAAATTGAAAATCGTAATTGGGAAGAAAATCTTTTGGGGGAACAAGACTTGGATTTATTATTTGAGTCCGACGACGATTTTTCTTTCGAGACCTTCAAAGTCGAGGAATGTTTTGAACCAAATGAGGTACTTATGCCTACAATAGAACAAACCATTCTATACTTTTCACATTGCATAATAGATATTGAAAGTGAGGATGAAAATGACGTAATATCTATTTGCATTGAAATGATTTCTTCTTTGGACACAAAGAAAAACATTTCATTGAAAATGATATTATTTCATTCGAAACTCAATCTTCATGCGATGATGATTCATTGCATGAGTTTGATTTTCTTCATCCCCATTTTCATTCCCTATTATCACACCGTCATAAGTACCCGATGATTCGGTTTCAAATTTTAATGTTTTAAACATTTTCGCCGATGAGGAGTACTTGCTCGAGTCGCCTTCGATGATCGCATCCGTGCCTTTGTGAATGCCACCTCCCATTCCAATTTAAAAATCTTTGGGAGGAGATTCGACTTTTCTCAGTCCCCACATGTTTTTGTCACCCGTCCAATCCAAACCCCCCATCGTCCCTCCAAAACTTTTAATTGGCGATGGTTCCTTTCTTCCTCCTTACACATGAGGGTACACCAGTTATCCTCCAAAGTCAAATCGTTTTTACGGTGGACCCTCAGGTATTTAGACTTCTAGTATATAGTTAGTGTGAGGCCTAAATAATAGGTTGTATATAGTTAGCTTTTTATTCTTTCTTTCTTTTTATTTTAGTCTAGTGTAATTAGTTAACTTTTTGTTATTTGTTTTTGCTATGCTCGGTACTAAATTATTTTGTAGATTCTTTTGACTTGTTCTTATGGGGATCGCTCCAATTTTGGGTAATATCGCTATTTTCCTATCTTTAACTTGGTTCTTATTTCACATTGAGGACAATGTCAAGTTTTAAGTTAGGGGGTGTGGGATATTCTATCCATTTCATTATTTAGTCCATGTTTTTGCTCACATGTTAGTTACTTGGTATGCTTTTCTTAGAAAAATTCAAAAAATTCAAAAATATTTTCTTTCTTTTTTCTCCTTTTTTGGGCATTTTTGCCTTTGTTTTCGATGATAAATTTTAATAATTGCCCGATCCAATAGACAACCCAACGATGCATGTTCTCGATTTTAGAAGTTATTAGACTTTAGTCTCCATTATTGATATTGTGAATAACTTCATGAATTAAACTTTAATCCCATGAGCACATGCACTTTTATCATTCTATTGATTTGGTTTAAGATTTTTATAACTCGGTAATCTTTTGTTGCATTGTATATACTTACACCGAGTAAGCTTTGTACCTTTCGTCGTTTCTGAGTGTATACACAATTCTTTTCTCATTGAAAACGTTGAATTCATTGGAAATCTCACTATTCTTTCATTTGATCGTTCATTATTTGAGTTCATACTTGAAATGTGTTAATTGAGCAAGATTTTCATATATTGTTTTGACTCGAAAATTTCATAAACTTTTTGAAATGATCATAGCCATTCTTTGTTATATCACCCATATTAGCCTTGACCTCTCCCTTATATTTTACCCTCGTTAACCCCTTTGAGCCTAAATATAGCCTTTCGTTTCATAACCCAATTCCCATAACCAACTCTACATTGGAGTTTTACACCATACATACACTTTCCATACCTTTGTTTGGAATGTTTCTTTGGATTGAATGTTGTTGTTGTGATGTCGGTTGCAATTTAGGCATATGAGAGTATGAAAAGTAAAGAAAAGAAAAAGTGAAAAAGTGAAGAAAAAGAGAAAGAAAAAAGCAAAAGAAAACAAAGAAAAATGAGAAAAAGAAGAAAAGAAAAGAAAGAGAAAGTTGTATATGTTGTATATAGTTCAATAAGCTTTGATTACTCTCCCCGATGATATATCTAATGTCGTTTTGGAACTTGTTTTCCAATTTTTATATTCACCACATTTTCCCATTATCCCGAGTTTTCATCCCGAACACTTTGAATCCGTACATACATTCCTTCATTTCGTACCCTAGCCTAGCCTACATTACAAGCCTAGTAAAGTCCTATGTGATCTTAGGTTGATGTAATTCAAAAGTCATAATAGTTTTGATAATCTGTGAAAATGCATTTCGCCTCTTTTAGTGAGCGGTAACTTTCTTTGAGATTACAGTTTTTGAGTTTATATATATCGTTCTTCATTTGTGACATGTGTGCGGCCTAGTTTACATTTACATTTACTCTTTATGCCTGCATGTTTCGTGTGTTACCTCCCTGTTTTGAGTGAATTCACGTGATGAATGTAATGCCCGTGAGGATTGAATATATGCTTGCTTTAATGTGTATTCGGTTTATTTAATTTTTTGCCAAATCACACTTTGCATGTGCTCGCTCCCCTCCCACATTTTAAAGTTTCAATTCTATGAGGTGCATTCTATAATGTTAATGATTTGGACTTTTATTTGAATTCATTCACTTTGCTAATAATGCGTATGAAATCCTTTTCGTTATTGTTGGTCTTGTCGCATGTTGGTTTGGGCATATTTTGAGGAAACCATGTGATGTTTTACCTAGGGGTTTAACGGCTTATTTCATACGCTAATTATAATCGAATCGCCCGCGAAAGTGGCCTTATGCTTTTATACCATACTTTTGTACCTATCTCCTGCTTTTGGTTAGCTTGTAGTTCTTGTTGCATCCTATTTCATTGCTAGGGACTAGCAATGTGTAAGTTAGGGGGTGTGATACGACGCAAATATTACGTATTTCATCCTCCGAACCGACGCATTTTAGCCCCCTCGGGTATGTTATTCCCTATATTTATGCTCGTTAGCCAGACAACCTCGGATTTATACGTTAACATGTTTTGCAGGGGCTAATTAAGCTTTTATAGGTATTTGGATGCTAAGTCTGATGTTCAGATGCATTCCGCTCGATTTCTGTACACGATCGCACGTTCAAGGGAAATTTAGTCATTTCACATTTTGGGCATCTGGCCCATCATCTTCACGAAAGTTGTATCCCTCCTCCCAAGCTTCGTGTGGCCATAAATGGTGCACAATTCTGAATCATAACGAAGAAGTTACGACGATTTCAGCAGACAGGAAAGGCAAACAACCAAAACAACAATGCAGTGTACTGTTACCTACTTGATCGATCGATCGACCAAAGTGGTAGATTGATCGATCCTTCTTTACAGTAGGATATTTTGTTCTTATCGATCGATCGACGATTTTGGTTGATCGATCGATCCCCGGTTTTCAGGATATATTTTGGCCTTTTCTTTTCTTTCCCCTTTTCTTTTCTATTCTTTGCCCACTTACTATATAAAGCATTTTTTGTTGTAAATAACAGATATAAAACGTTTTAGAATAGATTTTAGGTTAGAATAGCTTAGGGTTTGAGGATTTTGGTTAGTTCTTCTTCATTCCTTCTTGGATTGGCACACTTTTGGGCTTGTAAGTTGACTGTTCATTCACTCTCTCCATTAATATAGTTGTATTTCATTGTTTCTTGCTTTGTTAATTTGGTTTACATGCTTTGTTAATTAGTTTACATGCTTTCTTTACTTGCTTTCTAGTATATTTTTATCGCGTTTATTTACCGCTTTCCATTTATCGCGTTTTTATCATGCTTTCTAGCTAATTTAAATTAGGTGGTGTTTGAATGGAACTCAATCGGGTTAACGCGTTGCTTTGCTTTGGTGATAGTATTTACGGGTCTATTTTGGGTGCGTTGTCCTAGTTATTAAGCCTAGGATATTTGACGGGACATATCATGTATGTCCCGTGCTTATGACCTTTCGCGCGTAATTTTCGGGATATTTGTTGACGCCAAAATCTTATTAGGCTTTTATCAGAATTTAGGGGTGTGACAACCCTTGATTTAATTAACTGTCGAAACGAGACGCATTTGTAATAACTCGTCGACCCATGTAACCATTTTATACAAATTAACCCGGGTGAGGGATATTCGAGGCAACCTATAGTTTTACTCGCTTTGTTAGTCTAGTTTCAATACACTTTCCTAGATTAATATTTCCCTTTCATGCATCTTTTCTTTTAGTTTGTAATCATCTTTTAAACTTTTATTCTGAAGTATTAAATCAATTGAATTCTAGCAACTCATCTCCGTGGATCTTTCGATTCCCGACTTACCGCTAGACTTGCCCCGCAGGTGTAGTCATAATTTAGGTTTTTGTATTGAGGTGGTGAACAGAAAACAACGATCAGCGTTTAACATGCGCCACTTTTCACCCTCGATCAGAGGTATTATATGCTTTGAGAGCGACATGAACAACAAGGGCATTTTCATCTTTCTTAGGTACCCAAGAAGTGGTGACCTTTTGTTTACCCTTATTGTTGTTGGTTTTAGCCGGGATGCGGGAGTATTCACTGACGGCAAAGACATCCGTCAGAATTCCTCCATCAAACTCTGTGATGTGGTAGCTAAAAACTCAACACGCTCTCCCAGACTGGTAAAATCATCAGTACGATGTGGTGGATCATAAGTGCATAAAGTTCGACCCAAACTATAGCAATACTCTCTCAGGTGGCGTTTTCTTTTGCAGTACGTACAATATAACACAGTTTTAGGCATACCTTATTTTGCTTTTCCCGTCCGAACTCTTCTCTTGGAGTTTGATGGGCGGAAATATGGAGTAGTTGTAAACTTAGGGACTGGTCCAGATGCAATCTGAGAGGTGGAAGCACCATCAAAACCAACTCCCGGCCTTTCACTAAATCCCAAGGCCGGGGCGATGAGCATATTTCCCATCTTACCAGATCTATACTCGATTTGAACCTTGACTTCTCGTTCTCTCTCAAGATCATGAATGATCCAGGAAACGAGAGCTTCCAGAATCTTTCGAGCCTCTTTGGATGCACAGAGGTCTCTCGTCAGATTAGCCACTTGTTTAGTCAAGTCCCCCTTTTCTTTCTCAAAACTCTTCTCTCTCTCATCACAAACTAACTCTCTCTCTCTCTCTCTCTCTCTCTCTCTCTCTCTCTCTCTCTCTCTCTCTCTCTCGGCAGTGCTAAACGATGACTCTCTCTCTAGTCTCTCCTAATTCTTTTTTAATGGCGACGATCCTAAGAACTAACGCTTTGTTATGCTTTATGGCTTTAAATGATTCGTCATATAAATCGGCATAGACGGGTCTAAGATCATTCTCACTCTCACTTCCAGTATTGATTCGTATCGAATATTGCACTTTATACCCTTTTAACTTAGGCCTTTTAGCCCCCTCGGGTACCGTAATTGCTATAAATATGCTCATTAACTAGACAACCTCCGTTTTATACGCTAATGTGTTATTTGAGGTATTATTGAGCTCTTATAGTTGTTACTGTACTTAGTATGAAGTTTGGGCGCGTTCCGATTAAGTTTCGTCGCGATTCGCACGTTCAGGGGCATTTTCATAATTTTATATTTTGTGTCCAAGTGTTCTACATGCCAGCTGGTAAAGGTGGACCACCAGAAACCATCAGGGTTGCTTCAGCCATTGGAAATACCCGCGTGGAAGTGGGAGAGTATTTATATGGATTTTATTACTGGGTTGCCTACATCACAGTGGGGCCACGACTCCATCTGGGTGATTGTGGACCGTTTGACCAAGGTGGCTCATTTTCTGTCGGTGCGGACAGACTATACCATGGGTCAGTATGTTCAGTTGTTCATTGCTGAGATTATCAGATTACATGGGGTGCCCCTGAATTGTGTCATATAGATATAAGATCTTCGTATCGCGTTTTTGGGAGAGCTTTCAGGAGGCCATGGGTACAGAGTTGAGGTTGAGTTCGGCTTATCACCCACAGACAGATGGACAGAAAGAGCTTACCAATTAGATGTTGGAGGATATGCTACGCATGTGTGTCCTTGATTTTGGAGGAGGTTGGGAGCCACAACTTCCACTGGTAGAGTTCGCTTATAATAACTCTTATCAATTCACGATTGACATGGATCCATTTGAGGCATTGTATGGCAGGCCTTGTCGTTCCCCAACTTGTTGGCTAGAGGTCGGGGATAATAAGTTACTCGGACCAGAGGTGATTCAGGAAACCTCCGCTAGGATTGAGATTATCAGGAGTCGCATTCGAGTAGCCCAAGACAGGCAGAAAAGCTACGCCGATGCAAAACGATTCTTCCGAGAGTTTAATGTGGGGGACCAAGTATTACTACGTGTATCTCCTATGAAAGGAGTGATGAGGTTCCGGAAGAAAGTAAAATTGGCCCCGAGGTACGAGGGACCATTTCCCATTATCGAGAGGATTGGGTTGGTAGCATACAGATTGGGACTGCCAGAGCATTTACATCGCATTCACGATGTATTCCACATATCGTCGTTGAGACGATACCTTCGGGATGACATGGCCCATACCCATATCGCGATTGAGGATATTGACTTACAGCCCGACAACGCTTACGAGGAGAGACCAGTGGCTATCCTAGACCATAGCGAAAGGAGATTGAGGTCAAAGGTAGTCCCACTTGTCCGGATCCAGCGGGAGCATCATAATGTGGAGGAATCCACTTGGGAGAGTGAGGCGGACATGCGTGAGAAGTACCCAGAGTTATTCTTACTAGTTACATATTATTTTTTGAATTTCAGGACGAAATTCTGTTATTACGGGGGAAGTATGTAATACCCCGTATTTTTATGCATGTTAATTTTGGGGGATTTATTAAATTTAATTAGAGATATTAAATTAATATTAATTTGAAAAATCATTTAAATACTTACTAGCGTGATGAGAGTTAGTAATTATTTTGTCATAAGTTACTTTATGGGTAAAGTAAGAGGTGTATTTATGATGAATAAAATTACCGCGAGAATCTAATTTGATAACCTTAGAAATTTATCGGGACGCGCCTGTGTCGTGTTGGGATTTAATTTGTATTATTAAAAGTGAATAAATTATAAGTCACCTGTATGGTCATTTTGAGTGCATCAATGCGTTCGAAAGGGTCGAGATAGTCAACATAATGTACCCGGGGGTTTAGTTTGGGTCTCGGGGCATTTTTAGGCCTAATAAGCATCCCAGAAGGGTGTTTCGGACATTTCATATTTTTGGGTAATTAAACCCACGAATTTTCAAAGGATAAACCAGATGTTAAAGGTTGACATCTAGGGTTAACACAACCTAAAACCAAAGACGGCCATTGGAGAAGAAGTGGAGAAGCTCTTCAAGGAGTTCTAGGCCAAAAAAGCTCCGCCGTTCGCACCGCCGTCACCGCCAAACCGTAGATCACGCGACGAGGAACACAACCACACCACCTTCTTCCATAAATCAGGAACTAAATTTCCAAGCAAGTATCTATCTTGCTGAATTCTAGTTAATGTTCCTCTCATGTTAGTCTAGGAATAAGAATTGCGTATTTTGATTGAAAAATTATATGTTTTGGAAGAAGAAATCGCTTGTGTTGTAAGGAGAATCTGTGTAGCCTGAACTTTGATCATATGTAGAGGTTGTATCATGAAATTTGGAATTAATATGGATGAACGAATTGATGTTGATTAGGTTCTTTAATTGAAAATTTGGGAATTTGGGTTCTTACGAATTAATTTGGGGATTTCATGTAATCTAAATGATTTTTGATGAATTAATGATTCTAGGAAGCTATTAATGTTATATTATCATGACATTATTGATTGGGATTGAAGAGGAGACGTTTGGGATTAAACTATAGAGGTTTTTAGGCTTAAAAATGGTGAAAAAACGAATCTGCCAAAGGTTGAAGACGAAACAGTGCAGTTCGCGCGATGTCGCGCGAAGTCGTTCGAGCAAGATGTCAATGTCACGCGAAGTAGTTCGAGCGATATGGACAATTCGCGCGAATTCGTTCGAGTGACACGTGGAAGTGGTTCGAGCGAGAACCATTCTGGTTCGAGCGAGATTTTCAATTTTTAGGGAAATTCCCATTTTTACCCCTATTTTGGATATCAGTTATTTTGAGTGAGGAAAATAAGTATTTGAGGAATTTAGATTAGTACGAAATTATTGGGGTTGTTTAGATGTAATGATTTAAATATTTAGGACAGTGAGGTTACTTCGAAGATTACGAGAGTAAGATAACCGTAATAAATGATATGAGTCCGTTATACAGGATAGGCGAGTAAAATGTCTTCAGAACAAGGAATTTTAATTATGGGTTGTGGGTACACCAAATTGAGAAATGTGAATAAGTGTTGTATATATATGACTATGTGATTGTGCATATATTATAAATGTGTAAAAATCATACCCGAACTACTTGCTATCACGAGGGGGTTTTCACGCCGAAATAGTCTTATCTCGATTGGGCCTTTACGGGGGATAACGACTTGTACCCTAGAACATAGGATTCCTTGGTACAGGCTATCAGATCGATAGTCAGACGGTCCTAAGAGACGTGAGGGTATGTGCTGACCTCTTAGCGACTTGGAACTATGCTTCGCCTCCATTTGTTTATGTTTTGTGTTAATACAGTTCGAGAGTGATTCCGAACTAGTATTTCCCTTAGTATGAGTGATACGGGGACTTGATAGCCGAGTATGCCAGCACCATAAATTTATGTGGGGTGCTAATAGTATATATTATACGAGTGATTAATATATATAGACATGAGATTTGTGAAATTTCTATTGAGTATATAAGTATTTAAATAACAATTTAATTACTCCGACTTTATTGTAAGTATTTGAGAATTTTATAACAACACTAAAATATCTTAAGAATAAAATGAGATAAATGTGAGAATTATCTTCAGTAATTTATTACCTTAGCCATAGAAATTTTCGGCATGAAACCTTATGAGAGATTGAGTTAAAATAAACTTTTGGAGTTAATAGTACGGTAGGTGTGCACACTAGTTGAGAGGTGAGAATTTCTCAAGAGAGTGTCGCATACTAACATGATCATTGCATTGGTCAGTATGCATTTTAAATACTTGCTAAACTAAATTTAAACTGTTTTACAATAAGGCTCTGACTCGTTTCTTGTCATCTCTTCTCTCTTGTGTATATATATGTATATATTACAAGTGCCCATCCACAGGGGCGCCAAGCTTAGGTTCTTTGAACGGGATGTGCTGCAGCTTAGGTGGGAGTTGCAGACCTCTTGCTTAGACGACTTCATTATTGATTCCACTTCTAGTTTACCTTATCTAGTTGGGCATGTGTCGCCCTTTATCTTTATTCAGTTGTTTTATCAGATATTGTGATTCGTTTATTTCCAGTATTTATACATTCTGATTTATTACTGTCAAGATGTTTTCCTTTAAGTTTTAAAGTTGGAATTAATTAGTTGGATGTTTAATTGTTTGTATTATATGTTCCACTGTAGTTGTTGTGTGATTCCTTAACTATGAATTATGTAAACTTTTAAATGTTGGTTTTTAAAATAAAAATTGAAAATTGATGTCTAAAAATGGTTTTGACACTTAGCTTAATTATTTAGGGTGTTTAAATTGGAAAAGTTATTTTTGCAACAGTGATGCTAAGAATGAACGAACCGTTCACCTTGATTATAATTTAATAAAGGACTGATCACCCGGTATTTAATTAGGTGGGGTGTCACAGGTGGTATCAGAGCATCAGGTTCTAGTGTCCTTTAGGATATGTACGGCTTATTTCGCTTTCAGCTTAGTATTCTTGTTATAGAGCCCTATTTTAGGATTATTGTATTCTTGCTTTTACGATTACGTCTTCAGATATTTGAGATTGGATAATAACTGTAAACTAATAAATTTCTTCACATTTCAGATGCCTCCGAGATGTGCACCAAAGGATAGGCGTGCCCAAGCCGAGCAATCAGTAGCTCCGGCTCAGGAAACAATGATCGCAAATGAGGTAGCCGCCATCGTTTCTCAGGCGGTGAATGCCGCGCTAACGTTAGTACATCAGGCTCCATCCCAATTTCAAGCAGTGGTGCCAGTACCTGCACAGCTTCCATATGCATGGGAGCGAGTTAGGGATGCCTTTCAGAAGGCGTATCCCCCTGAGTTCTCGGGTAGTACAGATATGATCATTGTCAGCCAGTGGAAGAAAGATATCCAGAGGCATCTGCGTATGTATGAGTGGACAAACGTGCAAAACTAGTTGTTGGCTTCCTTTAAGCTAGTGGGGGCCGCTTTGCAGTGGTGGGAGTCCACCACCACCTTGGAGGAGAGGAATGTTATTTCGATTCAGACATTCTGGGAGCGGTTTGACGACAAATATTTTCCATCCGCCGTGAAAACTGAGATGAGGCAAAAATTACTGAACTTGAAATAGGAGAATACGACTATTGCTGAGTATGAGGAGGAGTTCACGAGACTTCTCACTATAGTGCCAGATGAGGCACCCACTGAGGGGAAGAAGATACTGCTATTTGTTGATGGATTAGCCTGGAGGATCCGTCAGCATCTCATAGGAAATCTATCCTTAAGTACCTACTCTGACGTACTCAACGCTGCCTTATTTCATTGCCAGGATCACCGCTTCCATCTGCAGGGAAGCAAACGTACAGGAGAGTCCAGCCAGCAGGGCAGGCCAGGAGGAGGTAGTGCTGGTGGGGCACCAGCAGCCCAGGGGAAATCACGTCATCTTTGAACAAAATTCCCATCGGGGGGACTCTGCCAAGCGATTCCGATCAGGTGACTCTAGGCAGGGAGTGGGAGGATTTAGGCAGGGCCATCTTAATCAGCAGGGTCAGCAAGGCCAACACCGTCAGCAGCAGGGTCAGCAGCAGGGCCAACATGGCCAACAAGTTTTCATCAGGGCCAACACAGCCAGTGGCGGGGTGGTAACGGCCAATAGGGTCATGGTCAACAGGGTCAGAGGGGAGGTAATTTTAGGGGCCGATGTTTCGGGTGCGATAAGAATGGCCATAGGCGCCAGGATTGTCCAGAGGGAGAGAGGGCCCCCCAAAAGCATGGAGTCCGTAATGAGCCACATAGGCCATTTTTTCCAGCCACCCTCCCAGCACCAACTCAGGTACCAGCCCTACCCGCCATTCCAGTCGCTCCAGTACAGCAGGGGAAGTTATAGTACGGACGTGTCTATAACGTCCACCAGGCAGTAGCTCCACAGGTACCACCCACGATTGAGGGTATGTTTCCTATCCATGGTACTATGGGTCAAGTTTTATTTGATACTGGGGAGACACACTGTTTTATATCTACCCATTTTGTGAAGGCCATAGGGTTATTAGCCACAGCAGAGAGTACTGTAACATGTGTAGACTCCTTACTAGGAAATGGTTCGTTAGTTTTCTTTATATGCTGGGGTGTGGGAGTAGAGATTAGTAGCTTGGTATTACCAGAAGACATGTTAGTCTTAGATATGCATGAGCACGACGTTATTATTGGTATGGATTAGCTCGATGCTTAAAGAGCCATGATAGATTATTTCGATGGTATTATTGTCTTTGCTATTCCGGTGTAAGAGATGTTTGTAGTGGGGATGCCTCGCCCAGAGGGAGGCTCGACCGCTCATTTGTATTACATAGAGGAGGATAACTCTAAGGAGATCATGATTCCCTTAGACTTGATCCCGATTGTTCGTGAGTACTCTGATGTATTTCAGGAGATACCAGGCCTACCCCCCAGTCGAGAGATAGACTTTGTCATAGATTTATTACCGGATACTCGACCTATAGCACGCGCTCCATACCGTATGGCTCCGGTGGAGATGCGAGAGTTACGAGATCAGATAGAGCAGCTGTTAGGTCAGGGCTTCATTCACAAGAGTACCTCACCTTGGGGCGCTCCAATTTTGTTTGTGAAAAAGATAGATGGTTCACTGAGGCTATGTGTGGACTATCGGGAGCTGAACAAGGTCACGATACGGAACAAGTATCCACTGCCTCGAATCGATGATCTGTTCGACCAGCTGAGGGGATAAACTTTCTTTTCGAAGATAGATCTGAGGTCAGGGTACCATTAGCTATGTATTAGGGAGCAGGATGTTTCAAAGACTACTTTCTTGATGAGATATGGGTCCTATGAATTCAGAGTGATGTCATTTGGACTCACAAATGCTCCAACCGTATTCATGGACTTGATGAACCGAGTGTTCAAAGAGTTCTTGGATCAGTTTGTCATCGTCTTCATAGATGACATCTTGATATATTCACACACTAAGGAAGAGCATGTCGAGCACTTGAGGCAGGTTCTTCAGACTCTACGAGAGCATCAGTTGTATGCTAAGTACGAGAAGTGCGGGTTCTGGTATCGGGAAGTGCAGATCTTGGGGAATGTTGTTTCTGAACAGGGGATAGCAGTTGACCCGAGTAAAGTGTCAGGGGTGAGGGAGTGGGGGCAACCCACGACACCGACGGAAGTACGTAGTTTCTTGGGATTATCCGGATACTACAGGAGATTCATTCGGGGGTTCTCCAAAATAGCGGGTCCATTGACGAACCTGACTCGCAAGGGGGTACCATATGTTTGGGACGATGCTTGACAATTGGCTTTTGACGAGCTGAAAGATAAGCTTACTTCAGCACCAGTCCTTGCTTTACCTAAGCCAGGCGTGGAGTATCTGGTTTACACCGACGCCTCTTTACGGGGACTTAGGGGAGTACTTCAGCAGGATGAGAAGGCTATATCTTTTGCCTCCCTCAAGCTTAAGTCGCATGAGAAGAATTAACCCACACACGACCTAGACTTAGTAGCGGTCATTTTTGCATTGAGGATGTGGAGACACTATTTATTGGAGGAGAAATTTTACTTGTTCACAGACCATAAGTCACTGCAGAAACTGTTCACTCAGTGAGAGCTGAATATGTGTCAATACAGGTGGTTAGAGTTTGTGAAGGAATATTAGTTCGACATACAGTACCATCCAGGAAAGGCCAATATAATTGCTGATGCGTTGAGTCGTAGACCGATAAACGATGTAACGGACGTCTGGAAAGCAAAGTGGAAAGAGTTGGTTCACCAGGACACAGTAGCCTATTCCTTCATATCTGTCATGACAATGACACCCGAGATTGTTACGAGGGTAATACAGGCACAAACTGCAGACCCATTTTTCCAGGACCAGATTGTACGACTTTCAGCTGAGGGTGCTGAGTCCTATTCTGTTAGTTCTGATGGGGGTTTAAGGTTTAATGGGAGATTGGTAGTTCCAAAAGGAGCAGACTTACGTCATGCAATGATGACCCAGTCTCACGGGTCCCGATTTGCGGTGCATACTGGGGGTGATAAGATGTACCTGAATATGAGGTGGCAATACTGGTGGAGTGGGATGAAAAAGGACATTGTTGAGTTCGTGTCCAAGTGTTCTACCTGCCAGCTGGTAAAGGTGGACCACCAGAAACCATCAGGGTTGCTTCACCCATTGGAAATACCTGCATGGAAGTGGGAGAGTATTTCTATGGATTTTATTACTCGTTGCCTACATTACAGCGGGGCCACGACTCCATCTGGGTGATTGTGGACCGTTTGACCAAGGTGTCTCATTTTCTGCCGGTGCGGACAGACTATACCACGGGTCAGTATGCGTAGTTGTTCATTGCTGAGATTGTCAGATTACATGGGGTACCCCTGAATATTGTGTCAAATAGAGATAAGATCTTCGTATCGCATTTCTGGGAGAGCTTTAAGGAGGCCATGGGTACAGAGTTGAGGTTGAGTTCATCTTATCACCCACAGACAGATGGACAGACAGAGCGTACCAATCAGATGTTGAAGGATATGCTACGCATGTGTGTCCTTGATTTTGGAGGAGGTTGGGAGCCACATCTTCCACTGGTAGAGTTCTCTTATAATAACTCTTATCAGTTCACGATTGGCATGGCTCCATTTGAGGCATTGTTTGGCAGGCCTTGTCGTTCCCCAACTTATTGGCTAGAGGTGGGGGATAACAAGTTACTCGGACCAGAGGTGATTCAGGAAACCTCCGCTAGGATTGAGATTATCAGGAGTCGCATTCGAGTATCCCAAGACAGGCAGAAAAGCTACGCCGATGCAAAATGATTCTTTCGAGAGGTTAATGTGGGGGACCAAGTATTACTACGTGTATCTCCTATGAAAGGAGTGATGAGGTTCAGGAAGAAAGGGAAATTGGCCCCGAGGTATGTGGGACTATTTCCCATTATCGAGAGGATTGGGCCGGTAGCATACAGATTGGGACTGCCAGAGCATTTACATCGCATTCACGATGTATTCCACATATCGTCGTTGAGACGATACCTTCAGGATGACATGGACCATACCCATATCGCGATTGAGGAGATTGACTTACAGCCCGACAACTCTTACGAGGAGAGACCAGTGGCTATCCTAGACAATAGCGAAAGGAGATTGAGGTCAAAGGTAGTCCCACTTGTCCAGGTCCAGTGGGAGCATCATAATGTGGTGGAATCCACTTAGGAGTGTGAGGCGAACATGAGTGAGAAGTACCGAGAGTTATTCTTACCAGGTAAACCTTATTTTTTGAATTTCGGGACGAAATTCTATTATTAGGGAGGAAGTATGTAATACCCCGTATTTTTATGCCTATTAATTTTAGGGGATTTATTAAATTTAATTAGAGATATTAAATTAATATTAATTTGAAAAATCATTTAAATACTTACTAACGTGATGAGAGTTAGTAATTATTTTGTCAGAAGTTACTTTATGGGTAAAGTAAGTGGTGTATTTATGATGAGTAAAATTACCGCGAGAATCTAATTTGATAACCTTAGAAATTTATCGAGACGCGCCTGTGTCATGTCGGGATTTAATTTGTATTATTAAAAGTGAATAAATTATAAGTCACCCGTATGGTCATTTTGAGTGCATCAATGTGTTCGAAAGGGTCGAGATAGTCAAAATAATGTACCCGGGGGTTAAGTTTGGGTCTCGGGGCATTTTTAGGCCTAATAAGCATCCGGAAGGGCGTTTCAGACATTTCATATTTTTGGGTAATTAAACCCACGAATTTACAAAGGATAAATCAGATGTTAAAGGTTGTCATCTAGGGTTAACACAACCTAAAACCAAAGACGACCATTGGAGAAGAAGTGGAGAAGCTCTTCAAGGAGTTCTAGGCCAAAAAAACTCCGCCGTTCGCACTGCCGTCACCGCCAAACCGTAGATCACGCGAAGAGGAACACAACCACACCACCTTCTTCCATAAATCAGGAATTAAATTTCCAGGCAAGTATCTATCTTGCTGAATTCTAGTTAATGTTCCTCTCATGTTAGTCTAGGAATAAAAATTACGTATTTTGATTGAAAAATTATATGTTTTGGAAGAAGAAATCGCTTGTGTTGTAAGGAGAATCTATGTAGCCTGAACTTTGATCATATGTAGAGTTTGTATCACGGAATTTGGAATTAATATGGATGAACGAATTGATGTTGATTAGGTTCTTTAATTAAAAATTTGGGAATTAGGGTTCTTACGAATTAATTTGGGGGTTTCATGTAATCTAAATGTTTTTTGATGAATTAATGATTCTAGGAAGCTATTAATGTTATATTATCATGATATTATTGATTGGGATTGAAGAGGAGACGTTTGGGATTAAACTATAGAGGTTTTTAAGCTAAAAAATGGTGAAAAAACGAATCTGCCAAAGGTTGAAGACGAAACAGTGCAGTTCGCGCGATGTCGCGCGAAGTCGTTCGAGCAAGATGTCAATGTCGCGCGAAGTAGTTCGATCGAGATTGACAAGTCACGCGAAGTCGTTCGAGCGACACGTGGAAGTGGTTCGAGCAAGAACCATTCTGGTTCGAACGAGATATTCACTTTTTAAGGAAATTCCCATTTTTACCCCTATTTTAGATATCGGTTATTTTTGAGTGAGGAAAACCAGTATTTGAGGAATTTAGATTAGTACAAAATTATTGGGGTTGCTTAGATGTAATGATTTAAATATTTGGCACGGTGAGGTTACTTCGAAGATTACGAGATTAAGATAATCGTAATAAACGATATGCGTTCGTTATACGGGATAGGCGAGTAAAATGTCTTCAGAACAAGGAATTTTAATTATGGGTTGTGGGTACACCAAATTGAGAAATGTGAATAAGTGTTGTATATATATGACTTTGTGATTGTGCATCTATTATAAATGTGTAAAAATCGTACCCGAACTACTTGCTATCACGAGGGGGTTTCAACGCCGGAACAGTCTTATCTCGATTGGGCCTTTACGGGGGATAACGACTTGTACCCTAGAACATAGGATTCCTTAGTACAGGCTATCAGATCGATAGTCAGACCGTCCTGAGAGACGTGAGGGTATGTGCTGACCTCTTAGCGACTTGGACCTATGCTTCTCCTCCATTTGTTTATGTTTTGTGTTAATACAGTTCGAGAGTGATTCCGAACTTGTATTTCCCTTAGTATGAGTTATACGGGGACTTGATAGCAGAGTATGCCAGCACCATAAATTTATGTGGGGTGCTAATAGTAGATATTATACGAGTGATTAATATATATAGACATGAGATTTGTGAAATTTCTATTGAGTATATAAGTTGTTAAATAACAATTTAATTACTCCGACTTTATTATAAGTGTTTGAGAATTTTGTAACAACACTAAAATATCTTAAGAATAAAATGAGATAAATGTGAGAATGTTATCTTCAGTAATTTATTACCTTATCCATAGAAATTGTCGGCATGAAACCTTATGAGAGATTGAGTTAAAATAAACTTTTGGAGTTAATAGTACGGTAGGTGTGCACACTAGTTGAGAGGTGAGAATTTCTCAAGAGAGTGTCACATACTAACATGATCGTTGCATTGGCCAGTATGCATTTTAAATACTTGCTAAACTAAATTTAAAATGTTTTACAATCGGGCTTTGACCCGTTTCTTGTCATCTCTTATCTCTTGTGTATATATATGTATATATTACAGGTGCCCATCCAGAGGGGCGTCAAGCTTAGGTTCTTTGGACGGGACGTGCTGCAGCTTAGGTGGGAGTTGCAGGCCTCTTTGCTTAGACGACTTCATTATTGATTCCACTTCTAGTTTACCTTATCTAGTTGGGCATGTGTCGCCCTTTATCTTTATTTAGTTGTTTTATCAGATATTGTGATTCGTTTATTTTCAATATTTATACATTGGGATTTATTACTGTCAGGATGTTTCCCTTTAAGTTTTAAAGTTGGAATTAATTAGTTGGATGTTTAATTGTTTGTATTATATGTTCCAGTGTGGTTGTTGTGTGATTCCTTAACTATGAATTATGTAAACTTTTAAATGTTGGTTTTTAAAATAAAATTTGGAAATTGATGTCTAAAAATGGTTTTGACACTTAGCTTAATTATTTAGGGTGTTTAAATTCAAAAAGTTATTTTTGCGACAGTGATGCTAAGAATGAACCAACTGTTCACCTTGATTATAATTTAATAAAGGACTGATCACCCGGTATTTAATTAGGCGGGGTGTCACACGTGCATAATTTCCAGGGTATTTGTTAACGCTAAAATCATATTAGTCCTTTATGAGAATTTAGGGGTGTGACAACTCTTAATTTAATTAATTGACAAAACGAGACGCGGTCTTAATAATTCGTCAACCCATGTAACCATTTTATACTAATTAATTCGGGTGAGGGATATTCGACGCAACCTATAGTTTTTATTCGCTTTTGGTAAATTTAGTTTAAATACACTCATGCCTAGTTTATCTTTTATTTCTTTTTAGTTAACAAATTATCTTTTACACTTTTATTTTAGGAATATTAAACCCTATAAATTCTAACAACTCGTCTCAGTGGATTTTCGATATGGCCGCTATACTCACCTTTTGAGTGTAGTCATAATTTTAGGCTTTTGTATTAAGGCGGTGAATAAAAAACAACGATCAGCGTTTGTCATGCGCCGCACTTTTTGCACTCGGTTAAAATGTTATCGTTGTCGGGGACTAGTTTGTTTTAGACTTTATTTGATTTAGTATTTCATAGTATTTTCTTTCTATTTGTATTATTTTCTAATCTTTTTGTAGGACTTCCACATTTGAGCACTCAGAAACGCTCGAATTTTTCCCGTGCGTACCTACTTTGTGGAATTCGCCACTTCGAGCCATTTTTGGGGTAAGCATGTCTTATTCCAATTCTTTCGGTAATCATTGTTATAATTCTCAATATTCTCGCAAACCTATGACTTTTGGTGAATACTTAGTATCCCAAAGTATAACAAATTCAAATATGACTTTTGGTGAATACTTAGTATCCCAAAGTATAACGAAAGTCAAAATTTGGGTTATTGGAATTTTGATGATGATGATGATAATGATTTTGGGCCTTTACCTCCTTATAATAGGAATTTTGAAACGAATTACAATAGTTTTCAAAATTCCTATAAAAATGAGTTTTTGTTTAAGTCCGATGGTAATCTTCAAAGTTTCCATTTTCATGGATTCTCACTTCGACCTATGACATTCGGTGAGGGCTTACGAATGTATGAAAATGAGAAAATTGAAAATCATTATCGGGAAGAAAATCGTTGTTGGGAACATGAGTTGGATTTATTATTTGAGTCCGACGACGATTTTGCTTTCGAGACTTCCGGAGTAGAGGAATGTTTTGAACCAAATGAGGTACTTTTACCTACTTTGGAACAAATCATTCTTGACTTTGCCACTGCGTAATAGATATTGAAAGTGAGGATGAAAATGACGTAATATCTATTTGTAATGAAATGATTTCTTCTTTGCCTCCCAAAGAAGAACTTTTCATTGAAAATGATATTATTTCCTTCGAAACTCAATCTTCATGCCATGATGATTCATCGCATGAGTTTGAATTTATTTCATCCCCATTTTCATTCTCTATTATCCCACCGTCACAAGTACTCGATGATTCGGTCTCAAAATTTAATATTTTAAACCTTTTCACCGATGAGGAGTACTTGCTCGAGCCGCCTTTCATGATCGCATCTTTGCCTTTATGTGCGCCCCCTCCCATTCCAATTTCAAAATCATTGGGAGGTTATTAAGCTTTTCTCGGTCCCCACATGTTTTTGTCACCCGTTCAATCCAAACCCCCCATCGCCCCTCCAAAACTTTTGATTGGCGATGGTTCCTTTCTTACGCCTTACACATACCTTCCAGTCTTAAAACGAAATTCATATTTTTCGGGGGGAATGCTTGTATGTGAGGGTACAATGGTTATCCTCTAAGGTCAAATCATTTTCACGGTGGACCCTCAGCTATTTAGAATTCTAGTGTATAGTTATTGTGAAGCCTATATAGTAGGTTGTATGTAGTTAGCTTTTTATTCTTTCTTTCTTTTTATTTTTTCTATTGTAATTATTTAAATTTTTTTTATTTGTTTTTGCTATGCTCGGTACTAACTTATTTTGTAGATTCTTTGGACTTGTTCATATGGGGATCGCTCCAATTTTAGGTAATATCGCACTTTTCCTCTCTTTAACTTGGTTCTTAATTCACATTGGGGACAATGTCAGGTTTTAAGTTAGGGGGTGTGGTATATTCTATCCATTTCTTTATTTAGTCCATGTTTTTGCTCACATGTTAGTTACTTAGTATGCTTTTCTTAGAAAAATTAAAAAGGTTGCAAAATGATTTTCTTTCTTTTTTCTCCTTTTTGGGGCATTTTTGCCTTTGTTTTCGATGATAAATTTCAATAATTGCCTAATCCAATAGAAAACTCAATGATGCATGTTCTCGATTTCAGAAGTTATTAGACTTTAGTCTTGATTAGTGACGTTATGAATAACTTCATGAAATAAACTTTACTCCCATTAACACATGCACTTTTCTTGTTATTTTGATTTGGTATAAGATTTTTATAACTCGGTAATCTTTTATTGCATTGTATATACTTACACCGACTAAGCTTTGCACCTTTCGTCATTTGTGAGTGTATACACTATTCTTTTATCATTGAAAACGTTGAATTCGTTGGCAACCTCTCTATTCTTTCATTTGATCGTTCATTATTTGAGTTCATACTTGAAATGTGTTACTTGAGCATGATTTTCATATATTGTTTTGACTCAAGAATTGCGTAAACTTTGTGAAATGATCATAGGCATTATTTGTTATATCACCCATATCAGCCTTGACCTCTCCCTTATATGTTTACCCTCGTTAACCCCTTTGAGCCTAAATATAACCTTTCATTTCATAATCCAATTCCCATAACCACCTCTACATTCGAGTTTTACACCATACATACACTTTCCATACCTTTGTTTGGAATGTTTCTTGGGATTGAGTGTTGTTGTTGTGATGTCGGTTGCAATTTAGGCATATGAGAGTATGAAAAGTAAAGAAAAGAAAAAATGAAAAAGTGAAGAAAAAGAGAAAGAAAAAAGCAAAAGAAAACAAAAGAAAAATGAGAAAAAAGAAAGAAAGAGAAAGTTGTATATGTTGTATATATTTTAATAAGCTTTGATTACTCTCCCCGATGATATATCTAATGCCTTTTTGGAACTTGTTTTCCAATTTTGATATTGCCCGCTTTTTCCCATTATCCAGAGTTTTCATCCCGAACAATTTGAATCCGTACATACATTCCTTAATTTCGTACCCTAGCCTAGCCTACATTACAACCCTATTAAAGTCCTATGTGATCTTAGGTTGATGTAATTCAAAAGTCATAATAGTTTTGATAATCTGTCAAAATACATTACGCCTCTTTTAGTGAGCGGTATCTTTCTTTGAGATTAGAGTTTTTCCGTTTGTATATAGCGTTCTTCATTTATGACATGTGTGCGGCCTAGTTTCCATTTACATTTACTCTTATGCCCGCATGTTTTGTGTGTTACCTCCCTGTTTTGGGTGAATTCACTTGATGAGTGTAATGCCCGTGAGGATTGACTATATGCTTGCTTTAATGTGTATCTGATTTATTTAAGTTTTTTCCAAATCACACTTTGCATGTGCTCGCTACCCTCCCACATTTTAAGGTTTCAATTTTATGAGGTGAATTCTATAATGTTAATGATTTGGACTTTTGTTTGAATTCATTCACTTTGCAAATAATGCGTATGAAATCCTTTTCGTTATTGTTGGGCTTGTCGCATGTTGGTTTGGGCATATTTTGAGGAAACCATGTGATGTTTATGGGTAGCATCCCTGAAAACCCTCATGAGATGACACTCCGTCCACTAGGGTGACGTAGGGGTTTAACGGCTTATTACATACGCTAAATGCAATCGAATCACCCGCGAAAGTGGCCTTATGCTTTAATACCATACTTTTGTACCTATCTCCTGCTTTTGGTTTGCTTATAGTTCTTATTGCATCCTATTTCATTGCTAGGGACTAGCAATGTGTAAGTTAGGGGGTGTGATACGACACAAATATTGCCCATTTCATCCTCCGAACCTACGCATTTTATCCCCCTCGGGTATGTTATTCCTTATATTGATGCTCGTTAACCAGACAACCTCGTATTTCTACGTTAACATGTTTTGCAGGGGATAATTGAGCTTTTATAGGTATTTGGATGCTAAGTGTGAAGTTCGGACGCATTCCGCTCAATTTTCGTACACGATCGCACGTTCAAGTGCAATTTAGTCATTTCACATTTTGTTCATCTGGCCCATCGTCTTCTTGGAAGTTGTATCCCTCCTCACAAGCTTCACGTGGCCACGAACGGTACGTGATTCTGATTCATAACGAAGAAGTTACGGCGCTTTCAACAGACGGGAAAAGCAAACAACCAAAACAGCAATGCAGTGTACTTTTACCTGCTTGATCGATCGATCGACCCAAGTGGTAGATCGATCGATCTTTCTCTACAGTAGGATATTTTGTTCTTGATCGATTGATCGACGATTTTGGTCGATCGATCGATCCCCTATTTTCAGGAAATATTTTGGCCTTTTATTTTCTTTTCTTTTCCCTTTTCTTTTCTATTCTTTGCCCACTTACTATATAAAGCATTTTTTGTTGTAAATAACAGATATAAAACTTTTTAGAATAGATTTTAGGTTAGAATATCTTAGGGTTTGAGGGTTTTTGGTTAGTTCTTCTTCATTCCTTCTTGGATTGATACACTTTTGGGCTTGTAAGTTGACTATTCATTCACCCTATCCATTAATATAGTTGTATTGCATTGTTTCTTGCTTTGTTATTTAGGTTTAAATGCTTTGTTAATTAGTTTACATGCTTTCTTTACTTGCTTTCTAGTATAGTTTTATCGCGTTTATTTACCGCTTTCCATTTCTCGCGTTTTTACCATGCTTTCTAGCTAATTTAGATTAGGTTGTGTTTGAATGGAACTCACCCGGGTTAACGCGTTGCTTTGCTTTGGTGATGGTGTTTACGGGTCTATTTTGGGTGCGTTGTCCTAGTTATTACCCCTAGGAGATTTGATGGTGCATATCATGTATGTCCCGTGCTTACGACCTTTAGCGCGTAATTTTCGGGATATTTGTTGACGCCAAAATCTTATTAGGCTTTTATGAGAATTTAGGGGCGTGACAACCCTTGATTTAATTAACTGTCAAAACGAGATGCATTTGCAATAACTCGTCGACCCATGTAACCATTTTATACAAATTAACTCGGGTGAGGGATATTCGACGCGAGCTATAGTTTTACTCGTTTTGTTAGTCTAGTTTCAATACACTTGCCTAGATTAATATTTCCCTTTCATGCATATTTTCTTTTAGTTTGTAATCATCTTTTACACTTTTATTCTGAAGTATTAAATCAATTGAATTGTAGTAAGTCGTCCCAGTGGATCTTTCGATACCCGACTTACCACTAGACTTGCCCCGCAGGTGTAGTCGTAATTTAGGTTTTTGTATTGAGGTGGTGAACAGAAAACAATGATCAGTGTTTGACACGCGCTACTTTTCACCCTCGATTAGAGGTATTATGTGCTTTGAGAGCGACATGAACAACAAGGGCATTTTCATCTTTCTTAGGTACCCAAGAATTGGTGACCTTTTGTTTACCCTTGTTGTTGTTGGTTTTAGCCGGGATGCGGGAATCATTCACCGATGGCAAAGACATCCGTCAGAATTCCTCCATCAAACTCTGTCATGTGGCAGCTAAAAACTCAACACGCTCTCTCAGACTGGTAAAATTATCAGTATGTGTGGTGGAGCATAAGTACGTGAAGTTCGACCCAAACTATAGTAATATTCTCTCAGGTGTCCTTTTATTTTTGCAGTACGTACAAAAGAACACAATTTTAGGCATACCTTGGTTTGCTTTTCTCTGCCGAACTCTTCTCTTGGAGTTTGATGGGCGGCAATATAGAGTAGTCGTAAACTTAGGGACTGGTCCAGATGCAATCTGAGAGGTGGAAGCACCATCAAAACCAATTCCCGACCTTTCACCAAATCCCAACGTCGGGGCGAGGAGCATATTTCCCATCTTACCAGATCTATCCTCGATTTGAACCTTGACTTCTCGTTCTCTCTAAAGATCATGAGTGAGCTGGGCAGCAAGAGCTTCCAGAATCTTTCGAGACTCCTTGGATGCACAGAGGTCTCTCGTCAGATTAACCACTTGTTTAGTCAAGTCCCCCTTTTCTTTCTCAAAACTCTTATCTCTCTCATCACAAACTAACTCTCTCTCTCACTCTCAAGGCAGTGCTAAACGACGACTCTCTCTAGTCTCTCATAATTCTTTTTTAACGGCGACGATCCTAAGAACTAACACTTTGTTATGCTTTTTGGTTTTGAATGATTCGTCATATAAATCGGCGTAGGCGAGTCTAAGATAATTCTAGCTCTCACTTCCAGCATTGATTCGTATCGAATATTGCACTTTATACCCTTTTAACTTGAGCATTTTAGCCCCCTCGGGTACCATAACTGCTATAAATATGCTCATTAACCAAAAAACCTCCGTTTTATACGATAATATGTTATTTGAGGTATTATTGAGCTTTTATAGTTGTTACAGTACTTAGTATGAAGTTTGAGCGCATTTCGATGAAGTTTCGTCACGATTCACACGTTCAGGGGAATTTTCGTAATTTTATATTTCCGGATTTTTTCCCAAAGTCTTCACGAAAGTTGTAGCCTTCGGGCCAAGCTTCGCGTGTCCGTGAACGGTGATCGAATCGGAGTCCGAACGAAGGAAACACGGAGCTTTAATCGGAAAGAATTATAAGGGATTCATTAACAATTTTATTAATTACATCCATATCCCTTTTCTTCTTTAATAACAAATCCATTAATTCCGTCTATGTCCCCAAAACTTTTTTTTGCAGCAAATGGGATGGCGATTTTGATTCCATGCTCGGGTTTTAGTTTCGTCCGAAATTCGAGTCTTTCGTCCAAAATTGAAGCTCGATTATTGTCCACACGCGTGTATGGGTTGGTTGGCTCTAGTTCATGGATTCTTGGAGTACCCATTTTGGGCATTTCCAAGCTTTGGCCTCCATGGAGGTGGTTGCCATTTTTGGACATGGAAGTGGTGGGTATTCCGTTTTTGATGGAGCTTTGGTCTCAGGTTCTATGTTTGGAGTGTCACAATACACACATGGAGCTTTGTCTTTGCTAGTTTCCAATTAAATTTTTGTCCATTACACGCAGAACACAAATGCAAGTTGTGGACTAACATTATTCACGCGGTCGACTGGCGGTCAACTCGCGGTCGATCGGTAAATCCGTTTTTGCCTAGTGTTGGAGACAGTGTGCCCCCCTTTCTTTGTCACGGTCGACCGCGATTTCGCCACCGGGGCTCTGTTTTGTGCGACTTTGCTCTTACTCCTTTTTTTGTTATTTTTTATCTTCTTTTTCTTTTTCTTTCTTTAGTTAATTAGAACTTATCTCCTTTTTCTTTTCTTATTTCTTTTCTTTTCTTTGTTAATTCCAACTTAGTATAAATAGGAGACTTGGTTTATTTTTGTAGATATCATGTAATAGATTAGATTTTTAGTTCTCTTCTCTCTTCGAACCTAGGGTTTGGTATATTTGGGGATTTTTTGTTGGAGATAACCCCTCTCCTCATTTTTCACTATTAATGTAAGTGTTATTATTCACTTTCTCCTTTAAGTTGTATTTGCTTTATTTTCCATGCTTATTTATTTCTTACCTAGTTAAATTAATTTGTAGTATTAATTTAATTAGTATGCTTTAATTAATTAGTTAATTTATTTAAGGGTGTGGCTAATGGCACTCCTTAAATTCTTAAAACACTCCAACAAAATTTTAAAAGACAAAATTACCCTTCTCCCTAATATCAAACAAATTCCAAACATTCTCAACAATTTTTTAATTAAATAACTATAAAAACTGTTTTATTATAAAGTTAAAAAAAATGTTTTTTTTATTAAATAAAATTGGAAATTTTTATAAAAATAAATTGTAAAACAACTTTTTTTTAAATCATTATTTTTTTAAAAATGCACATATTTTAAAATATTTTTAAAAAACTGTTAGATATAACTTATTTAAGAAAAATATTTTCGTTATTTAAAAAAATGATAGTTATATTTATTAATGAGTGTTGTATGTTCAACAATTAACCAGGGTTATAATTGTTTCTCAAATTTTTTTAGAATTTCTTTTTAATAACTAATTTTTGGTCAGATTTTTTTTGGTTAAAAAATATTTATATATATATATATATATATATATATATATATATATATATATATATATTCAATCAATGATTGGGTAGTGCCGCTGGCGCTGAGCCGCATCATTTAATGAATGTGGGTCCGCGCCAGCGACACTAACCAATCGGTATTAAATAAATTATATTTTGTTTTAATTTTATAATACCGATTGGTTAGTGCTGTTGGCGCGGACCCACATCCATTCAATGATGTAGGTTCGCGTCAACTGCACTAACCAATCATTAATCTAAGATATATAAAAAATATTTTTAATCAAAAAAATCTTACCACAAATTAGTTATTAATAATTTATTTCTAAAAATATAATTTGAGTAAGAATTGTAACCCTGATTAATTGTTGGGGATACAACACTCATTAATAAATATAACTATCATTTTTTTAAGTAAGTTATATCCAACTGTTGTTTTAAAACATATCCATTTAAAAAAATGATTTTTAAAAAAACCTGTTTTACAATTTATTTAAAAAAAATGTTCAATTTTATTTAATAAAAAAATGTCAACTATTATTTAACTTTAAAATAAAACAGTTTTTATAATTATTTAATTAAAAAATTATTGAGAATGTTTGGAATTTGTTTGATATTAGGGAGGAGGGTAATTTTGTCTTTGAAAATTATTTTGGAGTGTTTTAAGAATCTAAGGAGTGTCATTAGCCACACCCTTTATTTAATGTCATTTAATATGTTTAGAAGCTAATTTAAATTAGGTTGTGTCGAATTGAACTTACTTTGGGTTGTTTGGTTGCTTTGCTTTGGTGATGGTGTTTACATTTTTATTTTGAGTGTGTTGTCCTAGTTATTACACCTAGAAAATTTAACGGGGTTTATCACGTATGCTCCGTATTTACAACCTTGCATGCATAATTTCCAGGGTATTTGTTGACGCTAAAATCATATTAGTCCTTTATGCGAATTTAGGGGTGTGACAACTCTTAATTTAATTAATTGACGAAATGAGACGCGATCTTAATAATTCGTTAACCCATGTAACCATTTTATACTAATTAACTCGGGTAAGGGATATTCGACGCAACCTATAGTTTTTATTCGCTTTGTTAAATTTAGTTTAAATACACTCATGCCTAGTTTATCTTTTATTTCTTTTTAGTTAATAAATTATCTTTTACACTTTTATTTTAAGAATATTATACCCTATAAGTTCTAACAACTCGTCCCAGTAGATTTTCGATACCCGGACTTGGCCGCTATACTCACATGTTGAGTGTAGTCATAAGTTTAGGTTTTTGTATTAAGGCGGTGAATAAAAAACAACGATCAGCATTTGACATGCGCCGCACTTTTCGCACTCGGTTAAAATGGTGCCGTTACCAGGGACTAGTTTGTTTTAGATTGTATTTGATTTAGTATTTCATAGTGTTTTCTTTCTATTTGTATTATTTTCTAATCTTTTTGCAGACTTCCACATTTGACCACTTAGAAACCCTCGAATTTTTCCCGTGCGCACCTACTTTGTGGAATTCGCCACTTCGAGCCATTTTTCGATTAAGCATGTCTTATTTTAATTCCTTCGGTAATCATTGTTATAATTCTCGCAAACCTATGACTTTCGATGAATACTTAGAATCCAAAAGTATAACAAATTCAAATATGACTTTGGGCGAGTATAACGAAAGTCAAAAGTTGAGTTATTGGAATTTTGATGATGATGATGATAATGATTTTGGGCCTTTACCTCCTTATAATAGAAATTTTGAAACAAATTGCAATAGTTTTCAAAATTCCTATAATAATGAATTTTCGTTTAAGTTCGATGGTAATTTTCAAAGTTCCCATTTTCATGGATTCGCACCTCGACCTATGACATTCGGTGAGGGCTTGCGTATGTATGAAAATGAGAAAATTGAAAATCGTTATCGGGAAGAAAATCGTTGTTGGGAACATGAGTTGGATTTATTATTTGAGTCCGACGACGATTTTGCTTCCGAGAGTTTCGAAGTCGAGGAATGTTTTGAACCAAATGAGGTACTTTTACCTACTTTGGAACAAATCATTCTTGACTTTTCCCACTGCGTAATAGATATTGAAAGTGAGGATGAAAATGACGTAATATCTATTTGCAATGAAATGATTTCTTCTTTGGACCCCAAAGAAGAACTTTTCATTGAAAATGATATTATTTCCTTTGAATCTCAATCTTCATCCGATGATGATTCATCGCATGAGTTTTAATTTATTTCATCCCAATTTTCACTCTCTATTACCCCACCGTCACAATTACCCGATGATTCGGTTTCAAACTTTAATATTTTAAACCTTTTCGCCGATTAGGAGTACTTGCTCGAGTCGCCTTCCATGATCGCATCTTTGCGTTTGTGTGCGCCCCCTCCCATTCCAATTTTAAAATCATTGGGAGGTTATTAAGCTTTTCTCGGTCCCCACATGTTTTTGTCACCCGTTCAATCCAAACCCCCCATCGTCCCTCCAAAACTTTTGATTGGCGATGGCTCCTTTCTAATGCCTTACACATGCCTTTCGGTCTTAAAACGAAATTCATATTTTTCGGGGGGCATGCTTGTATGTGAGGGTACACCGATCATCCTCCAAGGTCAAATCATTTTCATGGTGGACCCTCAGCTATTTAGACTTCTAGTGTATAGTTATTGTGAAGCCTAAATAGTAGGTTGTATATAGTTAGCTTTTTATTCTTTCTTTCTTTTTATTTTTTCTACTGTAATTAGTTAAATTTTTGTTATTTGTTTTTTCTATGCTCGGTACTAACTTGTTTTTGTAGATTCTTTGGACTTGTTCATATGGGGATCGCTCCAATTTTGGGTAATATCGCTATTTTCCTCTCTTTAACTTGGTTCTTAATTCACATTGGGGACAATGTCAGGTTTTAAGTTAGGGGGTGTGGTATATTCTATCAATTTCTTTATTTAGTCCATGTTTTTTCTAACATGTTAGTTACTTAGTATGCTTTTCTTAGAAAAGTTAAAGAGGTTGCAAAAAGATTTTCTTTCTTTTTTCTCCTTTTTTGGGCATTTTTGCCTTTGTTTCCGATGATAAATTTCAATAATTACCCAATCCAATAGACAACTCAATGATGTATGTTCTCGATTTCAAAAGTTATTAGACTTTAGTCTCGATTAGTGATATTATGAATAATTTCATGAATTAAACTTTAATCCCATGAGCACATGCACTTTTCTTGTTATTTTGATTTGGTTTAAGATTTTTATAACTCGGTAATCTTTTGTTGCATTTTATATACTTACACCGAGTAAGCTGTGTACCTTTAGTCGTTTGTGAGTGTATACACTATTCTTTTCTCATTGATAATGTTCAATTCGTTGGTAATCTCACTATTCTTTTATTTGATCGTTCAATAATTGAGTTCATACTTGAAATGTGTTACTTGAGCATAATTTTCATATATTGTTTTGACTCGAGAATTGCGTAAACTTTGTGAAATGATCATGGGCATTATTTGTTATATCACCCGTATTAGCTTTGGCCTCACCCTTATACGTTTACCCTCGTTAACCCCTTTGAGCCTAAATATAGCCTTTCGTTTCATTACCCAAAAATCCCATAACCAACTCTAAATTGGAGTTTTAAACCATACATACTCCTTCCATACCGTTCTTTGAAATGTTACTTGGGATTGAATGATGTTGTTTTGATGTCGGTTGCAATTTAGGCATATGAGAGTTTGAAAAGTAAAGAAGAGAAATAAAAGTGAAAAAAAGTGATTAAAAAGAGAAAGAAAAAGGCAAAAGAAAACAAAAGAAAAAGAAGAAAACAAAAGAAAGAGAAACTTGTGAATGTTGTATAGTGTTCAATAAGCTTTGATTACTCTCCCCGATGATATATCTAATGCCTTTTTGGAACTTGTTCTCCAATTTTGATATTACCCGCATTTTTCCATTATCCCGAGTTTTCATTCCGAACAATTTGAATTCGTATATACATTCCTTCATTTCGTACCCTAGCCAAACCTACATTACAACCCTATCAAAGTCCTACGTGATCGTAAGTAGATGTAATTCAAAGGTTTAAATAGTTTTGATAGTCTGTGAAAATGCATTTTGCCTCTTTTAATGAGCGGTATATTTCATTGATATTACAGTTTTTAATTTCCCATATAGCGTTATTCATTTGTGACATGTATGCATCCTAGTTTCCATTTACATTTACTCTTTATGCCCACATGTTCCGTATAGTAACTCCTTTTTTCGTGTGAATTCGCTTGATGAGTGTAATGCCCGTGAGGATTGAATATATGCTTGTTTTAATTTTTATCCGATTTATATAAGTTTTTGCCAAATCATACTTTGCATGTGCTCGCCCCCTCCAACATTTTAAGGTTTCAATTTAATGAAGTTCATTCTATAATGTTAATAATACGGACTTTTGTGTGAATTAGCTCACTTTGCTAATAATGCGTATGGAATCTTTTTCGTTGTTGTTGAATTCGTCGCATGTTGGGTTGGGCATATTTTGAGGAAACCATATGATGTTTGTGGGTTTCATCCCTGAAAACTCTCACGAGACGACACTCATCCACTAGGGTAACTTAGGGGTTTAACGGCTTATTGCATATGCTAAATGCAATAGTGTTCCCTAAGAAAGTGGCATTTATATTTCGATGCATATATAAGTGTTGTGATTTTCTTATATTTCTTATTGCTTTAAATTTCATTACTATGGACTAGCAATGTGTAAGTTATGGGGTGTGATTTGTATCGAATATTGCACTTTATACCCTTTTAACTTGGGCATTTAAGCCCCCTCGGGTACCGTAATTGCTATAAATATGCTCATTAACAAGACAACCTCTGTTTTATATGCTAATATGTTATTTGAGGTATCATTGAGCTTTTATAGTTGTTACGGTTCTTAGTATGAAGTTTGGGCGCGTTCCAATTAAGTTTCATCGCAATTCGCATGGTCAGGGGCATTTTCATAATTTTATATTTCGGGATTTTTTCCCGAAGTCTCACGAAAGTTGTAGCCCTCGGGCCAAGCTTCGCGTGGCAGCGAACGATGATCGAATCAGAGTCCGAACGAAGGAAACACGGAGCTTTAATCGAAAAGAATTATTAGAGATTCATTAACAATTTTATTAATTACTTCCATGTCCCTTTTCTTCTTTAATAACAAATCCATTAATTCCATCTATGTTCCCAAAACGTTTTTTTGCAGCAAATGGGATGGCGATTTTGGTTCCATTCTCGGGTTTGGGTTTCGTTCGAAATTCGAGTCTTTCGTCGGAAATTAAAGCTTGATTATTGTCCACACGTGTGTATGGGTCGGTTGGCTCTAGTTCATGGGTTCTTGGAGTACCCATTTTGGGCATTCCCAAGATTTGGCTTCTATGGAGGTGGTTGCCATTTTTGGACATGGAAGTGGTGGGTATCCCATTTTTTATGTAGCTTTGGTCTCGGGTTCTATGTTGGGAGTGTCACAATACACACATGGAGCTTTGTCTTTGCTAGTTTCCAATTGGATTTTTGACCATTACACGCAGAACAAAATTGGAAGTTGTGGGCTGCCACTATTCATGCGGTTGACCGACGGCCAACTCACGATCGACCGGTAAATCCGTTTTTGCCTAGTATTGGAGACAGTGTGCCCCCTTTCTTTGTCGCGGTCGACCACGATTTTGCCACTGGGGCTCTATTTTGTGCGACTTTGCTGTTGCTCTTTTTTTTCTTATTTTTTATTTTCTTTTTCTTTTTCTTTCTTTAGTTAATTAGAACTTATCTCCTTTTTCTTTTCTTATTTCTTTTCTTTTATTTGTTAATTCCAACTTAGTATAAATAGGAGACTTGGTTTATTTTTGTAGATATCATGTAATAGATTAGATTTTTAGTTCTCTTCTCTGTTCGAACCTAGGGTTTGGTATATTTGGGGATTTTTTGTTGGAGATAACCCCTCTCCTCATTTTTCACCATTAATGTAAGTGCTACTATTCATTGTCTCCTTTAAGTTGTATTTGCTTTATTTTCCATGCTTATTTATTTCTTGCCTAGTTAAATTAATTTGTAGTGTTAATTTAATTAGTGTGCTTTAATTAATTAGTTAATTTATTTAATGTCATTTAATATGTTTAGCAGTTAATTTAAATTAGGTTGTGTCGAATTGAACTTACTTTGGGTTGTTTGGTTTCTTTGCTTTGGTGATGGTGTTTACGCTTTTATTTTGAGCGTGTTGTCCTAGTTATTACACCTAGGAAATTTAACGGGGGATATCACGTATGCTCCATATTTACGACCTTGCGTGCATAATTTCCAGGGTATTTGTTGACGCCAAAATCATATTAGTCCTTTATGCGAATTTAGGGGTATGACAACTCTTAATTTAATTAATTGACGAAACGAGACGTGATCTTAATAATTCGTCAACCCATGTAACCATTTTATACTAATTAACTCGGGTGACGGATATTCGACACAACCTATAGTTTTTATTCTCTTTGTTAAATTTAGTTTAAATACACTCATGCCTAGTTTATCTTTTATTTCTTTTTAGGAATATTAAACCCTATAAATTCTAACAACTCGTCTCAGTGGATTTTCGATACCCAGATTTGGCCGCTATACTCACCTGTTTAGTGTAGTCATACGTTTAGGTTTTTGTGTTAAGGCGGTGAATGAAAAACAACGATCAACGTTTGACATGGGATACTTTTCACCCTTAATCAAGCATCCTCTCCCTCACTCTCATTATTGCCAAGGTGTCCATGTGAGGTGGCATCATCATCATCATGAGATGCAGTGGGAGAACCTCTATGACTAGCCATGAATGCGGTGAAGTTTCATTCATGCGGTGATTCGTCTCCAGAATCCACCGACTCGACCTCGCTGTCATCACTCAATGTGGCATTTAGGACAGCTTTGCCCTTGCCTTGACGCTTCAACCTAGTGGCACACTCAAAATCCTTATGACCTCTACCGTCGCATTCATAGCATCTTTGTTCATCTTTCTTGCCATATTTATTTTTCTCAAAATTCTTATTATCTTTAAAATTGCCATTTTTTAATTTGAGATTTTTTTTGAAGTTTTTGGCAAAAAGAACAAAGTTATCTAAATCAAATTCTCCCTCAGAATCAGATGTTTCTATCTCTCTCGGTTTAGACGCTTCTCACCCTTTCTAGCCTGGGCTTTAAGTGCAATTCCCTTATCTTTTGGTTTAACAGACTTAGAAAACATGTCAATTTCAAAGGTTTGTAAGTCTACAACCAATTCCTCTAATTTAAGTGTGTTTAAATTACGCATAGAATTTAGCACAGTGACTTTAGGGATAAAATGTTTAGGTTATGATCTTAGAATCTTTTTAAGAAATCAAGCATTAGGAATGTGTTCACCAAGATTAAAGCTAGTGTTTACAATATCAGATAATTTAGCATAAAATTCATCAAAACATTCAGACTCAAGCATGGTGATAGTTTCAAATTGAGTTGTTAAGTATTACAATTTTGATTCTTTCACAACATTAGTTCCTTCATGGGTAAGTTGTAAAACATCCCATGCCTCTTTTGAAGTGGAACACGTCATTATCCGCCGAAACTCGTCAGGTGTGACGGATCCAGAAATAGCACTGAGACCCTTAGAGTTAAAAGATAACCATTTAAATTCTTCTTCAGTCCATGCAGTCACAAATTTTAAATTAGTCACGTTATCAATAGTTATGGAGGGAGGTTGTAACTACCTGTCCTTTTGGGGGATAATTAAATTCCATAATTGAGTATAAATTGGAATTTGGAGGAATTTCCCGAAATAGTAATTTTTGGGATTTTCGAGGATTAGATGATTCTCGATGGATTTTGTAATTATTTTTGGGATTTAATATGTCAAAGTATTTTAATTATATGTCGTCGTGGAGTAAAGAGACAAAAGAGGTAAGATTTTAATTGGAAAACTCGCATTAAGTTATATGGGTTAGAATAGTGATTTGTGGTCAAGTACCTCAGATGGAAATTTTGACTGCGTCGTGAGTCTCGGAATGGCCGAGATAGCCGGAAAAGAGTGTCCGATTGTCGAAATGGAGTTTCGAGGAATTTTAGAGTAAAAAGGGCTCGTAATTGAGTAAACGAGTCATTTTTGGGTTTTAACGGGTTAAACCCTTTTTCTTTCTATATAAAGAGGGAAAGAGGGAGAAAAGAGAATGAAAGAAAGAAATAAAGAAAGAAAGAAAGAAAGAAAGAAAGAAAGAGAGGAGAGAGAGGAGGAGAGAAAAGAGGAGAAACGGGGAGGTTCCGGCCAAACTCCGCGGGATTCGGCTCGAGGTCGTCGGATTATATCCACGAGGCAAGTGTTTACTTGCTTTATTTATTTTCGAGCATAAATCTCATATCGTAGTTTGGTAATAACAAACCCTAGAGATTTTGGGTTGGGTTTTCGTGGATAAAACGGGTTTTCGGGAGTTAAAACGAATAAACCCCTAAAATTTCATAATTAGAGAAACTTAGAAATTAATCAAAATTAATTGGTGATTTCGGGTTCTAGGACGTTTAGAACGCTTATTGTATGTGTATATGTTGTTGGTTGAGGTTGTAGGTCGTTGGGTGAGGCAAAAAAAGCTTGGGAGAAGCTTTAATGGCTGAAACAGCTTCTCGAGGAAGAAGCCGCCCGCCATGATCGATCGATCGATCATGGGGGCTCGATCGATCAAGCCATCGATCGATCGACGGCCAAGGGTCGATCGATCGACCCCTGCTAAAAGATAGGAAATTTTTCTAGGGTGACTTGGATGGGATAGATTCCAATTCACATCGCTTCGAGGTTAATTGTGGGTTAATGTGGGGGACCCTTTAGAACTATATGGTCCTCTAATTAAAGGAATTTAGGAGGTCAAGATGAGGGTTTTAAATGTATAACCCTTAAATTATATTTTCGAGGAAAATAGAGAAAAGGTAGAATTTAAAGGTTTATGGTTCCTAAGTTTGGGTGGGGACCTCTAAGGGATTTTATGAACGATATGTATATGTAGTCCTTGGGTTGTGGAAATAGAATCCACAACCTACTAAATTTAAGGTTGACCGGGGAAGGATAATTCTAGGGATATTTTAGTGGGCATTTAGGCCTACATAATTATGCGTATAGAAAACATAATTATATCGATTACTGTTGGGTAAATCCTATGGGATGATTAGGATGGAATTTGGGAATATAGATATATATATTCACTTAGTGTGAAATGGTATAATTGGAGATATCCAATAAATCCTTAGAAGGGATAGAGGTATTTATTACTTATCAAAGTGAGGAAATACTTTGGGTTTAGTATCATGCGTATATGAATGCATGATTATGATTCTTTGAGAGAATCTTTGGGATTAATAGTCATCGTTAGATGTGATTGGAAAATATGACCATTTATACATATTTGAGGAGGAATTTATAGTGTATATATATACTATGTGATTAAAGTATATATATGATATGATATAAATGATTTTGAGAATATAAAATATGAATGCTTTCAAAATAGAAAAAGAAATGATTTTCATAAATAATAATTTATGTATACACACCTCTCTAAATCGCTATCATAAGGGAAGTTGCGTGCGTATGGTGAAGCCCCCTGGCTAATGAATGCAGGGTGGATATAGTTCTAGGCCATATGAGCGATTATTGTTTGTTTCTGCGCTGGTGAGGTGACTCTGGGTGTGGTCATGACTCTCCCACAGGCATATGGCCGCTTCCCGACGTCTTGCGCTGTAGGATCCCAAGTTGTCTTGATGATAGGCCCTGGAAGATGATAGCCATTTAGGGGCGCGCACAGTGAGGAAACCCGGACGGGCGGTCTTAGAGCACGTTATATTATATATTAAAGAAATTTATGATAATAAATTGGCTTTAAGTACATTTCCTGGATGGAAGAAGGGAAATGGGATGAATGGTTTGGCTTCAGAAACACTTCCCGGATGGAAGGAGGGAAGTGGAAGCATATGATATGAAAAAGCATCTTTATGATATTAAAATTGGCTTTTAAATACATTTCCTGGATGAAAGAAGGGAAATGGGATATTATGGAACAGAAAATCATTTTTATGATAATAAAACTGGCTTTTAAAAAGTTATATGATATGTTAAAGCAATTCATGATAATGAGTTGTCTTTTAAATACATTTCCTGGATATAAGAAGGGAAATGGAAAGTTTTAAGATGAAAATGAAAAGTATTGATAAATACTTTGTAAATTGAATTGGTAAACCTCAGTCCGGGGGGATATTATCCAGATGTAAATTGAATTATGTTTATTAATGTAAGTGTGTTATGTATGTCGTTGTTTAGTATATATACATATATTTGTTTCGTGCTACAGGCCTAATGGATCTCTACCATTAACCCTGCCAAGTAGTAGTGTATCGGGGGAGGGTTCCTTTTTTGGATTTTGCTTCGCGAGACACCCCACGCACGAACTTAGCGCAGTGTTGAGAATGGAGAGAATTTTTACCCTTAGTACTCGGGTTATGGGCTTCTAGTAGACGGGTGAATTAGACTAGTTAGGCGGGGTAGCTTGACTAGGGTAATCTTGTTAGGGTGCGTTAGGAGTGCACTATTAGAAGATAGGTGATGGGTATCTCATGGGAGTGCGATACCAAATTTAAATATGAGATAAAACCTTTTTCTAAAAATAAGGCATTTATGTACTTGTAAAATATTTTCAAACTCGAGCTCTGACCCGTTTATCTACTTTTCCCTTCTTGCTATATATATATATATATATATATATATATATATATATGTGTGTGTGTGTGTGTGTGTGTGTGTGTGTGTGTGTGTCCAGACACAAGGACGCCTGGATGGCACTTCCTTCGAGTCAGACGTCAGCTACAGCAGCTGTGGATGCGTGCAGGTTCTCGATAGACGCTTCCATTCTTGTAATCTAGATAGGAGGTACTGTAAACACATTCGGGTTAATAACCCAATTTCATTTACTTATTATTTTAGTACGACATTCGATATGGTTGTATATTTTGACCAGTGTTCTGTTATTTTATTTCATTTCAGTTTCATTTATGCAAAACTGTGTGGATGTTTTAATTTTGTAGTTGTTAAAAAGAGTAGTTAAGTAAAATTTTGACGCCAGCCTAATAAGTTATTAGTAATTAAATGGATTTTTTACAGTGATGCTAAGAATGATCCATATGAGACTCCTGTTTTAATTTGATATAGGAGTGATTGCTCGGTATTTTATTAGGCGGGTTGTCACATATGGTATCAGAGCATTAGGTTCTAGTGTCCTTACGAATCTGTGCAGACGTAATACGCTTTCAGCGTTGCTCTAGATTTGTTATAGAGCCTTATGATTAGGATTGTTGAATTCCTATGGTGAGATTTTGTTCTCCTGCCATATTATGATATTATAGTGATCTTTTGCGTGCTCATTCTAGGTTCGAGTGCCGAGCGCAGAAGGGCGACCAAGGAGGGCCGTGATGAGGGCAGCCGGAGGCGAGGCTTAGCTGGGGCGACTGGTAGAAGTTGGTGGATTTGGACCGCCGTAGAGGTCACTCCCCTTATGGCAATTGTTAAGGATTGTTACAATGACTACTAAAGTATAGTAGTTATGAGTATCCAAGTGCCGTTGTGGTGAAGATTGGTAATAAAGTTGAATTACCAGGTGAAGTTAAAGGTTCGAAAAGGGTCTTTGATAAGGACCAAAAGTTGAAGTTGGGTTGTGCAAAGTAAGCGTGGAACTACCCAGTGGAAGTAGAAGGCTCGGGAGCTTTGTCTTAGATCAGGGTATGGTAATTCCCAGACGTGAAAATTTGAGGAAGATTTTCACTAGTAGGAGCTGGATGTTTGCTCATAGAGAAATTTTACGGATGGATTTAATCGCGAGTTCCTTTGGTTGAGTAGGAAGAGAATGTGGTTTTAAATTATTCACATAAGGATCGGCCAGAGACCGACAGTGGGTAAAGGGTGATATGTAGAAGTGAGCCTTGTACCGAGGTGAGGTAGGTAAAATGAAGAGAGATTCCTTCGGAGAAATGATGGGCTCCTTAAAAAAGTGTTGCTAACACTTATGGAGAATGTGTATGTTTGAGGACCCCATTGGTGGACATCCACCCGGGGAATTTGTTAAAATGAAGTTGTTGTTATGAGTTTTACCTCAATGAAGGAGGTATATTGGGTGTCACTAGATAAAGTCGTAGTGTTTGTTAGCCTTAGACTCGTATGTGTAATTTGAGTTTTGGGGCGGTATCGATAACATTATAGAATGTAGGCCTATGTGTTTTCCGCGGTAGCGTAGTTTTATTTTCCTTCATTCGCCATAAAGGCGGGTGTTGTTATTTTGTATATATTTGGTTTGCGATACTCGTTTTATATGTATTATACGAGTATGGTAATATTTAAAGTATAAGGTAATATGGAATTTTCGGAGCGATAGCAGGCTAAGGATGGGAAGACTATCGTGTCCGCAGTTCCAGGGCGGAACGGGTTGTTGCGATATCTCACCTGGATACAGGCTGAGTTCGCCTTTATTGTTATGGGTAGATGGAGCTTCGATGAGCAGAGGTTTCATTATCATTATGTGAGTATGTGGCGACCTTATAGATGTGATTTGAGGTGTGCACGAATTATTATTGAGCTGTGAGTTTAAGCTCATTATTGATTGCGCAAGGACTGAGTGGGGTGCGAGCGCTTTGTGGTATGGCTCCTGGATAGAGTCGGGAGTTTAGACTACATTTGGTTGAAAGAGGGGATAGAATTATCCCAGTTGCATGTTTGAAATAACAGACCTCCATGACCGGTAAGGTTAAGTGGTAGTGTGTGGAGGGGTTCCTTATTTGGATTTCGCTTTGTGAGACACTCCACACATGAACCTAAATGGCGTCGGAGTGGAGAGATGTTATAGGGTGCGAGGATGTTGGTTTTGTGGAAAAGTCTTATAGTGTGGATGAACCACTATAGACTATGAGCCATGTGATGATAGTATGTTTATGGAAATGTTGTGCTCTGGAAAAGCACTAAAGTGGTCCTCTCAACACAAGTGGGTGGGTGAAATAGGACTTAGAGAAATTTATTTGAGGATTATGACTAGGCCTTAATAAAAAGGAGTAATTTTGAGGAATTATGTTTTGGGCATGATGTACGTAGTGCTCTTACAGAGATTTGGCACTTCGATTAGTTAGATTTCCTGTCCGCTTGGGCAGGAGGAAAGAATAGTATGAATGCGTTCGTAGGATAGCATGGTAGGATTGAGGATGTCCCGCTAGTGTGCCTTAGGTCGCTATATCTCGATGATCGACAATACGAGGGAGTAGTGTAACAGGAGGGTTCCTTGTTTGGATTTCACTTTGCGAGACGTCCCACCCATGAAACCAAGCAAATGTCGAAATTTGAGAGAGGCCTTGGGCACTAGGGGCATACTTAGGAATATACTCGTTTCGTGTAGGTAGGGTAACGCTTAGACCGTAGCATTGTTAGGATGTAAGTTTAATAGAGTTAGTGGCGCCAAGGTTAGGAGAATGGAATTTCGCGGGTTGGGAGGACCCCTATTTGAGTATTACACCGAGGAAAGGAGACCCTTATTTGGAGAGAGTGTTACGTGTCAGACGCTCACAATAGATGTGCACGGGTTAGAAAGGTGTATGGTAACCTTAGTAAGTTGGTTTATATACCGCCTGAAATAGAAAAGTCTTATTATATAAAGTTGAAGTTTATGCCGGGAAACACTTGAAATGATGGGTGCAATGTGACGCTATTGGAGTCACTTCACGATTGTGGTAGCTGTATGGTATTTGGTCGGGAACCATTGGGTTAGTATCGTTTCCTTTAAGGTATTAGGATTTGGAGTGATCTTAGGATTGGTGGTCAAGGTCGTATCTGAATTTTGAGGACGAAATTCCGTTGTAAGGGGGGGGGGGGGGAGTATGTAACAACCCGTCCTTTTGGGGGATAATTAAATTCCATAATTGAGTATAAATTGGAATTTGGAGGAATTTACCGGAATAGTAATTTTGGGATTTTCGAGGATTAGATGATTCTCGATGGATGTTGTAATTATTTTTAGGATTTAATATGTCAAAGTATTTTAATTATATGTCGCCGTGGAGTAAAGCGACAAAAGAGGTAAGATTTTAATTGGAAAACTCGCATTAAGTTATATAGGTTAGAATAGTGATTTGCGGTCAAGTACCTCGGATGGAAATTTCGACTGTGTCGTGAGTCTCGGAATGGCCGAGATAGTCGGAAAAGAGTGTCTGATTATTGAAATGGAGTTTCGGGAAATTTTAGAGTAAAAAGGGCTCGTAATTGAGCAAACGATTCGTTTTTTGATTTTAAGGGGTTAAACCCTTTTTCTTTCTATATAAAGAGGGAGAGAGGGAGAAAAGAGAACGAAATAAAGAAAGATAGAGAAGAGAGAGAGGAGGAGGAGAGAAAAGAGGAGAAAAGGGGAGGTTTCGGCCAAACTCCGCTGGATTCGGCTCGAGGTCGTCGGATTATATCCACGAGGCAAGTGTTTACTTGCTTTATTTATTTTCGAGCATAAATCTCATATCGTAGTTTGGTAATAACAAACCCTAAAGATTTTGGGTTGGGTTTTCGTGGATAAAACGGGTTTTTGGGAGTTAAAATGAATAAACCCCTAAAATTTCATAATTGGGGAAACTTAGAAATTAATCAAAATTAATTGGTGATTTCGGGTTCTAGGACGTTTAGAACGCTTATTGTATGTGTATATGTTGTTGGTTGAGGTTGTAGGTTGTTGGGTGAGGCGAAAAAAGATTGGGAGATGCTTTAATGCCTGAAACAGCTTCTCGGGGAAGAAGCCACCCGCCATGATCGATCGATCGATCATGGGGGCTCGATCGATCAAACCATCGATCGATCGACGGCCAAGGGTCGATCGATCGACCCCTGCTGAAAGATTGGCAATTTTTCTAGGGTGACTTGGATGGGATAGATTCCAATTCACATCGCTTCGAGGTTAATTGTGGGTTAATGTGGGGGACCCTTTAGAACTATATGATCCTCTAATTAAAGGAATTTAGGAGGTCAAGGTGAGGGTTTTAAATGTATAACCCTTAAATTATATTTTCGAGGAAAATAGAGAAAAGGTAGAATTTAAAGGTTTATGGTTCCTAAGTTTGGGTGGGGACCTCTAAGGGATTTTATGGGTTGTGGAAATAGAATCCACGACCTATTAAATTTAAGGTTGACCGGTGAAGGATAATTCCGGGGATATTTTATTGGGCATTTAGGCCTACATAATTATGCGTATAGAAACATAATTATATCGATTACTGTTGGGTAAATCCTATGGGATGATTAGGATGGAATTTGGGAATATAGATATATATATTCACTTAGTGTGAAATGGTATAATTGGAGATATCCAATAAATCCTTAGAAGGGATTGAGGTATTTATTACTTATCAAAGTGAGGAAATACTTTGGGTTTAGTATCATGCGTATATGAATGCATAATTATGATTCTTTGAGAGAATCTTTGGGATTAATAGTCATCGTTAGATGTGATTGAAAAATATGACCATTTATACATATTTGAGGAGGAATATATAGTGTATATATATACTATGTGATTAAAGTATATATATGATATGATATAAATGATTTTGAGAATATAAAATATGAATGTTTTCAAAATGGAAAAAGAAATAATTTTCATAAATAATAATTTATGTATACACACCTCTCTAAATCGCTATCATAAGGGAAGTTGCGTGCGTATGGTGAAGCCCCCTGGCTAATGAATGCAGGTTGGATATAGTCCTAGGACATATGAGCGATTATTGTATGATTCTGCGCTGGTGAGGTGATTCTGGGTGTGGTCATGACTCTCCCCTAGGCATATGGCCGCTTCCCGACGTCTTGCATTGTAGGATCCCAGGTTATCTTGATGATAGAGCCTGGAAGATGATAGCCATTTAGGGGCGCGCACAATGGGGAAACCCGAACCGGCGGTCTTAGAACGCGTTATATTATATATTATAGCAATTTATGATAATAAATTGGCTTTAAGTACATTTCCTGGATGGAAGAAGGGAAATGGGATAAATGGTTTGGCTTCGGAAACACTTCTCGGATGGAAGAAGGAAAGTGGTAGCATATGATATGAAAAAGCATTTTTATGATAATAAAATTGGCTTTTAAATACATTTCCTGGATGAAAGAAGGGAAATGGGATATTATGGAACATAAAAGCATTTTTATGATAATAAAACTGGCTTTTAAAAAGTTGTATGATATGTTAAAGAAATTCATGATAATGAGTTGGCTTTTAAATACATTTCCTGGATATAAGAAGGGAAATGGAAAGTTTTAAGATGAAAATGAAATGTATTGATAAATGCTTTGTAAATTGAATTGGTAAACCTCAGTCCGGGGGGATATTATCTGGATGTAAATTGAATTATGTTTATTAATGTAAGTATGTTATGTATGTCGTTGTATAGTGTATATACATATATTAATTTCGTGCTACAGGCCTAATGGATCTCTACTATTAACCATGCCAAGTAGTAGTGTATCGGGGGGGTTCCTTGTTTGGATTTCGCTTCGCGAGACACCCCACGCACGAACTTGGCGCACTGTTGAGAATGGAGAGAAGTTTAGCCCTTAGTACTCGGGTTATAGGCTTCTAGTAGACAGGTGAATTAGACTAGTTAGGCGGGGTAGCTTGACTAGGGTAATCTTGTTAGGGTACGTTAGGAGTGCACTATTAGAAGAGGGGTGAGGGGTATCTCATGGGAGTACGATACCAAATTTAAATATGAGATAAAACCTTTTTCTAAAAATAAGGCATTTATGCACTTGCAAAATATTTTCAAACTCGGGCTCTGACCCGTTTATCTACTTTTCCCTTCTTGCTATATATATACAGGTGTTCAGACACAGGGACGCCTGAATGGAACTTCCTTCGAGTCAGACGTTAGCTGCAGCAGCTGTGGATGCGTGCAGGTTCTCGATAGATGCTTCCATTCTTGTAATGTAGATATGAGGTACTGTAAACACATTCGGGTTAATAGCCCAATTTCATTTATTTATTCTTTTAGTGCGGCATTCGATATGGTTGTATATTTTGACCGAGTGTTCGGTTATTTTATTTCATTTCAGTTTCATTTACGCAAAACTGTGTGGATGTTTTAATTTTGTAGTTGTTAAAAAGTGTAGTTAAGTAAAATTTTGACACCAGCCTAATAGGTTATTAGTAATTAAATGGATTTTCGACACTGATGCTAAGAATGATCCATATGAGACTCCTGTTTTAATTTGATATAGGAGTGATCGCCCAGTATTTTATTAGGCGGGTTGTCACAGAGGTGTCCACCCTCTTTCAACCAAAATCCTAACACGTTCATCTATGGATTTTAGAGATGATTTCATGGTCTTTCCGGTAAGCATAATTAGTCCCGTCAAAAACTAGCAATTTATTATATAATTTTTCCATTTTGAACACGCCCTTTTTCAAAAATTGATATCGAAGAAAAAATTTTGCGAAAAATTACACGGTATAATTGTGTAATTGTCTTTGATACCAATTTGAGAGTGCGCGTGCATACAAATGAATTAATTATTTAATTAAATTCCAATTCCAGACTCAACAATTTTTTTAACTCTTGCAAATAAACGAGATTGAAAAAATTAATTTAAGCATGCAAGGCAGTCACAAATGAGGAAAAAATCCCCGAAGGGCAAAGCCATTTATTTCACTATAATTTTGTAACTCAACTTACACGCATTACAATGAAATAATTTGACACACGAATACCCGCAGTCGTCGGTCAGCGTCGTCAGTAATGGAACAACCTCAACAACTCCACAAGAACACTCAGTTCTATTTCAACAAAGATATGTCTTGGGTTCCACAAAATAATTTATATAAAGTAGATGGGATTATGAGTTTATTGGACACAAGTTTTGGACCCTTAAAAGTGAGAAGAAGACATACTGAAAAATTATAGAACACAAGGAATTTTTTCTTCTTAAAAAGTGCTCTGTCAAAACTTTTCTTCTCTTCTTTAAACTGTACGTGCATGGTCTTATTTTATAGAAAGAATTTGTTACAGGTAAACAATGGCACGTTACTGATTTTTCAACCATTGTCAAGATGCATGTTAAAAAAGAAACATGCCAAGATAAGCTTTAAGAAGGAAACCTCTGTACGCAATTTTTTTTTTGGATAAAAAAAAAATCCAAGGAGTTTTGCCATATGCCAATGATTGGCACAACAAAAATCGGCGCCCCATAATTATCATTACCAAGTTATGTGGCAAGGCATATAAGCCTTTGTTTGGAAAAAAAACAATTTGAACGCAACTTAAAAATTTCAAGAAGCTTTTAATCCCAATTGCCAAATGATTGGCATGCCAATAATTGGCTTTATGAAAAAAGCAGCACTCCCATTAACTTATAACCTGCTAAGGTGCGTGGCAATGCATAAGAGGAATCAAGGAAAAGCTTAGTTTTTTTTTATAAGCATGCAGCGTCCATTTTTTTTTTGAATAAAACTTCTTTTATAAAAAAGAAATTTTAGATGAAAAATTTCTAACAAAAATCTCAACACTTTAAATATAAAATGCTCATGGAACTTTAAACAATTTTTTTACCAAAATTATCTTGGAGGTGCTTGAATGTTGAAGAGCACTTGTAAGTCGGATCCGAAATTTGTATCCTCGATTCTTTGTTGTCTTGTAACGGTATACGACATAACCAAATGTGACGGACCATGTCCTTACATCTATCTGGACCAATTTTTCGTGTAGAATCCAAATCTGGAGTTGGATCAATGATCGGATAATGTTTGGATCTAATTATTCTGGATTTCTAAAACAGGCTTATAATTGCGGATTTTGACTCGCTTGAGGTAGTTACGTTCTCCCGTTGTTAATTTAGTGCCCTACACCTATTCAACCTTGATTGTATAGATATATCCACGCTATGTGTTGTATTTATATGTATTATATGCTCTTATACAATATTTGTTATTGCAACCATTTTGTATGTGTTATTTTAGTGTCATGTAGTTTGGGGTAACGAAACTAGTTGATTTTACAAGCATATTGGATTATAGAAATTAAGTAGAAAATATGTAAACTTATTTATGGGAATTGAATTTGAAATTTATTTAAATTGAGAGAATGATATTATTATTATTATTATTATTATTATTATTATTATTATTATTATTATTATTATTATTATTATTATTATTATTATTATTATTATTATAATAATAATAATAATAATAATAATAATAATTATTATTATTATTATTATTATTATTGTTATTATTATTATTATTATTATTATTATTATTATTGGAGATTGCATATGCATTCCTTAGCCAAATCACCCACTAGACGGGGTGTGCTGTTGGCTGGGATTTTATTTATTATCCAAAGACTAGGTCATGGCCCCCGGTTGGTGAGTATGCTAAGTATTATTATGGCAGTGATGCCAAGATTTAATGGTGGTGATGTGATGAAGGTTATGATGGGGCGTGTGTACGAGTTATGTTATTTATTTTGGGAGGTTATTGGATCATTCCCAGGATAATTAATAGGGATGTGGATGGTAGTCCATACCGTATTATGGGAAGTACGACAGATATTTTGATATGGGTTCTTGATTGTGTAGTGATTGCGGTGAGATCCTAGGTTATGATTATATTATTGTGATTTTAGTTTGAGTGTTCATATTGCATACACTCTTGTATATGATGCACGCGCACATGAGTATATGTAGTTACACTTAGAGCAATTATACGAGCTACTGAGTTTCCCACTACCCCCACCCCCACCCAGTTTGTTGTATTTCAGATTTGATTCGAGATGATATTTATGCCATCCTTGGGATTGGAATCATCGTTAGAGGCTCTAGATATTTAATTTTAAAATTTAAATGTATCGCTTTATTTATTGTAAATTGTTATGTAAAAAGACATTTGAGATTTAATAAAATGGGGACATTCTATTAAGTTTATTAATGTATTCATGCTTCTGCAAATTTATGCCCAATCTAAATCATATTTACAAAACAATTATCTAATTTATCAATATTATTCAGTAGCTCCTCCTGGGGTGTTATAAAGTGGGGGAAGAATGTAATACCCCGTTATTTTGAGGATTTATTTAAGAATATTTTATAATATTTTGGTAATAATTTTAAATAAAAATACTTTTATTAATATTGTATTTGAAAATAATGTATTTTGGTTTGAAATCAAATCGAACATTTAAATTTAAATATAAATGGCTTTATTTATGATTTGATTTATTGCATTTTAATAAAGAGAAAAATTGACAGAGAGCATGGTAAAAAAATATGTGATTTGTAATTAGTTAAATGCTCGATTGTGATGCTAAGAATCAGGCAAATAAGATTCTTGTTTATTTTAGTAGAGGGTTGGTAACCCCTTGTTTTAATAAGTGGGGGTGTCAAAGTGGTATCAGAGTATAGGTTCTTTGCATTCTCGGGTTTAGGGATATTGGTCGTTACGTTTTTCACTGAGAGAAATTTTGTTTATGTTGTCCCCTTATTTGGGTGATGTCCAACTTTGTGTTTGAATTTAATGGAAGAAAATTTTGGAAGAATTTCGAAGATGAAATTCCCTTTGTAGGGGGAAGAAAGTAATACTCCGTTATTTTGAGAGCTTATTTAAGAATATTATATAAGATTTCAATAATAATTTTAAATAAAAATACTTTTATTGATATTATATTTAAAAACAGTGTATTTTGGATTGAAATCGAATCAAACATATAAATTTAAATATAAATGATTTTATTTATGGCATTTTAAGAAAGATAAAAATTGACACAAGGCTCGATAAAATAATAACTGGTTAGGAATTAATTAAATGTTCGACAGTGATGCTCAGAATGAGCCAAATGAGATTCCTATTTATTTTAGTAAAGGGCTGGCCACTCGTTATTTTAATAAGCGGGGTATCAAAGTGGTATCAGAGAATAGGTTCTTCGTATTCTCGGGTTTGGGGTTATTGGTTCCTTGCGTTTTTCATTGAAAGAGATTTTGTTTATGTTGTCTCTTATTTAGGTGATGTCGAACTTTCTGTTTCAATTTAATAAGAAGAAAATTTTGGGTGAATTTCGAGGATGGAATTCCTTTTATAGGGAGGAAAATGTAATACCTTATTGTTTTGAGGGCTTATTTAAGAATATTATATAAGATTTCGGTAATAATTTTAAATAAAAATACTTTTCTAGATATATTACTTGAAAATAATATATTTCGGTTTGAATCGAATTGAACCTTTAAATTTTAAGATTAGATTTACGTCATTTTAATAAAGATAAAAATTAACACAAGTCTTTGTAAAATAAAAGGTGGTTAGTAATTAATTAAAAGTTCGAGAGTGGTGCTAAGAATTAACCAAATGAGATTCCTGTTTATTTTAGTTAACGGTTGGCCACCCGGTATTTTAATAAGCGGGGTGTCACAGATATTGGATTTTTTAGAATGATTATTGTGAACATCAGGTGTGAGATAATACCTAGACTTTAGTGCCTTAGGAGTTCAGGATGATATTATATATTTACGATTACTAGTTAACATGTCCTTTAACATATTATTAGAGAGACATTTTGTTGAACCCAATTGAGTAGGGTTTGTTCTTGTTTGTTTGACCCGATTGAGTAGGGTCGTACTTGTTTGTTGGACTTTATGTTCAAGCATAACATGGTGTGTGATTTCTCGTGGGGACACACTAGGAATTATTGGGAACGTATGATGTTGACCGCGATCCTACGGCTGACGTACCCATGTACCAGGGGAAATAATAAGGGAGTTTGATCATATAGCCTTGGGAATGGAGGTCGTGCGATAGATAGGAATTAATAATGATTATCCCTTATTGATGCTATAACTATACCTAGTATGGCACGAGTGATCCCCGAATACATTAGTGATAGGCCTTGGTATATTTTTCATTTCGGGCTTGTGCATAACCCATATGATTTTATGTGAGTTGTGTGTAATCACGAATATTTTCAAATTATGTGATTATGTGTTATTTTACATCGAGATGATGGTATTAGATTGATGACTTATATTAGTGATGTATAGTCATAATTTTATGGCTCATGAATAACGTCGTAATAGTGTATATGCTAAATTGCAACTTGAGAACATTAAAGACATATAGATTAGAGATGTACATATTTAGAATTATAACCTGAAGCGATTGGGATGAGATTATACAATTTGGGAAGAGAGTTAATGTTAATGTATGAGTTTATTACTATAAGAGATGAACTTAAAACTGTTAAAGTAAACAAACTTAACTAATGCTGAAATTTGAGAGTGTGCCTCTCGACGGTAAATGCCCCTAATTCAAGAAAAATGTTTGTTAATTTATTATTATAAAAGGTATTAATAATCCAAAAGTTTATGTGATTTAATATTTTACTAAATTTTAGAATATTCATGTTTTATCTTCTTATTTAAGACAATAACTCTAAAAGATAGGGAAAAGTAAAATAAACACAAGCCCGGATGTACGAAGAAAAAATTAACTAACAAGAAAAACCTCATGCCAATAAGAACAAAAATGCACTATGATAGAGTTTTACAACTAGAAGAAATATAACTACATCCATAGGATTGTACAACCGACTAAATACTATTTTCGCCATTTTCTCCGTAGAGAGCTATAATAGCCAAAGAACACTCCACAACCACGACAATATTTCATTCATAATTAATGCATTCAAATATTTTGCCAAAAAATTCTTAGTTAAAGTTAAAGAAATTTTTTATTCCTAGACGGAACCTTCAAGAAACCAAAATGCTTCACATCAGATTTTGAGGGAATCATATAGATATATATCTTGGAGTGATTGCAAAGGTGTGGTGCTTTAAAAATCAAAATGAGTTTTCCAAGATAAGGAAGAGAAAATATTTACTCACTAATGAAAATATAGTTTTGAACATAAAGTGAGTAAACATAACTCTATTATAAATAATAGCTTGAACGAAATTAAAGAACAAAGGTGACAAAATGTGCTCTCAATCATATGAAATGCTTTTATCAGCAAAAATATTTTTTCAAAGCTCTCACACTTGGTTTTGAATAGTAAAAAACATTTAACTTATAGCCTTTTGGTTTTGAATAGAGTTAAATGATCAAATGCTATGTGTCACACTATTAGTGTGTCAAATAGTCACACAAGGGTCTAAGTCACCCAAAAATTAGTACTTGACACAATAACTAAGAATATCTTTAAAGGTCCTGTGAGTAGCTTTATCAAGGCAATTCGGTGCAGCTGGGAAGACATAAAAAGTCCCCATATAGTGATGTTAGCTTAGGTCTTCTTCAATTGATTGAGCATCTGGCTCTCCTCGAGGGTCATTTTTGGCATAGGAAGATTCTCAACACCTTTTCCTTTGTCGCTTGCTGATGGTGGCAGGTTTGGACTTGGTAATGCTTCCCTGAGCCAGTTATATGGTTCATAGAAGAAGGGGAAAATAGAAACCCTATTTCCTCATCGATCTCAGGTTGTTCAGCTCCCTTATTGATCTCTCCTAGTAGCTCCTCAAATGATATCATCCCACACATGCTAACTATTGGACTAGAAAAAGTGACTTTCGATGCTGTCAAACACGTTTTGCTACCAGGTTATTGTAATGAGACATTTCTCAACTGAGGTGAACTAGAATTGATCCAGGTCATGCAAAATTCCTTGAATTTTTCATGGAGACATAGGCAACCAATGATAGGTTGTCACTACATTGAAAAAGTTCATCATTGTGACGAGATAGGTCGCGTGAATGTACGAAATATTTTGTCCAGTTTGACTTTGGAAGATTTTTTAAAATATGTTTTGAGGAAAATTCTAAGTATGCTTGTTTCACATATAAACACCCATACCTATAATACGCAAAATATGTAATTATTTGTAAAATAGATTTTTCTTTATGAAAATTATATTTTCACGTGTCTGTGATAAAATTACAAAACGAGGGTCAATTGAAAAGATTTTCCAATTATAAAACAGATAAACCAAGTTAAATCTAAGTTTGCTAAGTCTTAGAACTTTTGCTAAGTTGTGTACCTTTAGGTTTCAAATTGAGTGAATCCGGTTCGTTGATGAAGCTTTACGAGGGCCACTTGGACAAAGACTCAAACATATTTTGGTTAAAGAATTTAGACAATATATTCCATGGAGAATATCGAGTATACTATACTCTTACTATATCCCATTTGTCAAGACAAAACATAACATGGAAAAATTATAAGAAAAATAAAGAAAATCTACCATTTTTCGACTCGCCTGGACAAGGGCAAATACAAAAATATAAAATTACATTTTTTTGCAAGTAACTAAGCATTATAAGAGATTCAAGCATACTCATGGATCCAAAGGAAGCTCTTTTTAACAGTTTCTTATCACATACTAGCAAAATCATAACGGTATGAATGTTAATAAACATGATAAGAAAATAAGATAAATATGAACACATGAATATAGAATTTTGAATGTGAGAATGCAGATTCTATGGATTTATTTGTATGTTAGGTCAAAGACACACAATTTTGAATTTTAACAAAAAAAAATTGATTTCATTTAGTGTGTGTAATGATGAAGTCTAAAGTAAGTAAGCCAAATCACATAAATAATCCAAGCATGTGAAGAAGTAAGTGAAACTTCCTTTAGGGAAAAACTTTTATTTCAGCAATGTCTCGAAATTGACATACACTATACGACTTATAGAATACCTAGAACACTACCTATAATGTGCATTTCTTCAAGTCCTTTATATATATAGCACATTCTAGCACTATCCACATGAAGTGGTCTTCCCTTGGTGTCCACTGAATAACATTTTTTTTAGTTGTAGGGATTCAACTCCATAAATTAGTAGTAGAGAAAATCTCTACAAGGGTTCTCCATAAATTAGCAGTAGAGAAAAGGATAAGAATTTGAGATTTGGATGAGATTCGATTAAAAAATAGAAACTCGGGCGCTCGTTTGAATGAGCAGGTACCTCGTTCGAACGACGTACCTTTTTTTATTTGATTAGGTTCCTAATGAGATTTCGAATGACATTACAGTGCTTGCAAAAATACGTCGCTTTAGATCTCATTCTAACGATGCACCCAATCTTATTTTAACGACATCCAACGAAACTTCGAACGACATTCCAAAACTGACCAAAAGGCATCGTCCCAAATTTCGTTCGAACGAAGGATTATCATTCAAATAACACTTTATAACTTATTCGAATGACCTATCAATATAATTATAATGAGTTAGAGAGATTTTAAAAATATCTTTAAAAATCATTTAAAACATTTAGAAATGCAAACTCTTTAAAAATGACCCCCGAAAAATTAAAGTCTTTACACCACCTCCTAACTCTTCTCAATCTTGTTGTGAAGAATGATCTTCAATCTTGGAAATGTCATAAACTTCTTGTCTTTGATTATGTGGAAGTATTCATAAAGGTTCAGTGTTATGTTTGAGTAATTATGAAACTTGTTATTACAAATCTCCCCATTTGGATATTCTGAATGAAAACACAAACTGAAGCCAAATTGACCCCATAGACCAATACAACTAATGGCCTCCCAAATCAAGAAACAGAAATGCATAAATATTTAAGTCTTCAACTGAAAAGTCTTCATCTCATGCGGTCCAGAAGTCATCAAGGAGGAATTAACTACAAACATGAGATAAAAGATATATCGTGATGCGTTCGAGTTTTAAAAGATAAATATAAAACTCCCCTTCAATTTGTTCTCCCCATTTTTTTCCATAATAGGCAAATGAGTAAATCTAAACATGAATAATAAGCATCACTTGAAGAATCATAGATATCATTACAAGATAATCAATAAGCACAAGTAATGATGATAAAAAAAGGCATAATATGTTCTCCCCCTATCAAACAACTATTTTTTTAATTTGTTTTCAAATTTTCAATTATAAAGTATAAAAAGTACGTAGATGTATAAAAACACATTGTCACCATGGAATAACAGAAAAAAATGAATCATGAAAATGGAATGTAATTGTGTAATTTTCCATAGGCAAATCAAGATAAGCATTCATAACATAGGTGTACGAAGTCATGAGACACTTCTCAACAAAGAACTCAATTTTAGCCGTAGGTGTAAAATGTTGAACTTAAATGAAATTGACTCGAATTAAGCAATATGTCATGAATATTAATGATTCTCAAAATAATAACGCCAAACTATTTAGTGCTTTTCAAGAGAGCTTGTTATGAAAACCCATTGATCTTCTACTTTGTCACACCCTCAAAATATCATATATAACGATTCACTCTCAAATATTTTGAAGATATCTGTAGACACCCCATTCTATTACCCCTTAAAACCCAGGTCATACCCCGAGTACTGACCTAGAAGCCATCGGGCGCTTCCAAGCTCCGTTTGACCAAACAGTCAAACTCTTCAGCTCAACCAAGACTGAATTAATCTTCAAAGGGCACTGAATTCCCTTTCCAACGGTCCATCCCTTGCACGATTCCGACTTACCATGCGGATGAACGACTCGTTTTCTTAGAAACTCGATCAAGAGGCCACCGGACGCTCTCGAGATCCGTTTGACCTAAGTCAACTCTTCAGCTCTACCGATACTAAATGAATCTTCAAAGGTCACCGAAACCCCTTTCCAACGGTCCACCTCGTGCACGATTCTGACTTACGGTACGGACGAACGATCCGTTTTACTCTGAGAGGTCACCAAATGATTCCAAGGACCGGTTGACGAAATTCAACTCCACGAACTGGATCAAACTCTTTGGAATGTCTAAGTACATCTACTAACCTTTCCAACAGTCCACCCCGTGTACAATTCAGACTTACCATGCAGACGAACGATCTGTTTGCATCCGATGCTTCCCCGTCCAAAGGACCGACGAGAGCTTCCGAGCCACATTTGACCAAAAGTCAACTCCTAAACCCGGGAGAAGTCCAAGTACTTTTGAAGGTGTCTTAATTACCTTTCCAACGGTCCACCCCATGCGCGATTCGGATCAACGGTTTGCACTCAGCGACCGATTTTCCAAAAAGGCCTGAAAGACACTGTCAAACGGTAGGTCCCAGACCCTGCCTATCGGCAGTGTGCCTAAACGCACCTACCGATTGGAAGGATCATGGATATGCCGATCGGTAATGCCCTGGGCCTATAAAAAGTAGGGCTTTTCCTCATTGCAAAGGGATCCCAGATCTGAAAGATATCACTCTCCGTAAATCCAGAAAACCTCTCTCAAAGTCAGCATGATTTCCACATCCAAATCCCTCTCCAACCTTCACTTTTCATCATCCTTTTCATCAAAATTGGTGAATTCACTACCCTCCATCATCATCGAAGTTCAATTTATGCTCTCCAATATTCAAGATCAAGCTCAAGATCTTCAAGAAGGTCCAATTTTCCCAATTCTCTCCTCAAATTCTCATAAATATTCATTAACTTGTTTTATTACTTAGCACTTTTATTCTCTCATCTCACCTATCCGAATATACTTTTTATTTAGTATTATTGCACATCTCTTATTTTCATACAAATAAGAAACCCAAAAAATAAGAAAAAGAGGGTTTGCTCAGAAATTCCAAACAGGAATTCTCACACTTTTCTTACACTTTTCTCACAACTAAAACACTTTTTTACACACACGCACAAATAAGAGAATCCCCCGATTGGATTTATGGGATAAACCCCACCCCTCGTTTTTCATGTGAACTACGTGAACTTTGATGTCTCTATAGGCTACGTAGGCATCTCGGGGTAAAACCTGAGACTCGAGTCCTATTCTTACTCTTTCTCTCATTTTCTATTTTCTCTAAATTCAATTCTCGTAGACTACATATATATATTTGATCTTAGCGGTGTATTATTCCACATACGTTATCGTTCCATTATAACGATCAACGCAAGGATAATAGCGTAAATCCTATTTACTAATATTATTTCTATGAAGCTTCCTACGGATGACTCGCTTTATCTCTCCCATGATACAAGCCAAGGATTCCTATCGCCACTATATATACACATGCACACATATCACGGGGAAAATAAACAAAAATTGCAAAAACCCATGAGAGATCGTAAGGGCGGAATGGGTGCCTAATACCTTCCCATTTCGTAATTTAGCCTTTGGACGCTTTTCGAATCATTTTGGTTTCGTATGAATCAATATGTCTTGAGATGATGTCCTTCGAGATGGCTCCCTTTCTTTTGTCTGTTTTGAGTAAAACAGACTGGCGACTCCATCTCTCTACATTTTTCACCTCATCAATGACGTCGACCGAATCTCTCCCGGTAGGGAAGCGTAGGACCTAGGATCCTCACTCTCCCGCCCACCGCGAGAATCGGGGATGGCCACAGTGGCAACTCCGCTGGGGAATATATGTTTATTTTGAGGGATAGACTATATTTACATGGGTGTTTTATTTTCTTATATATTCCCCTATTTGCATGTTCCCCTTTACTACTCATGCGTACCTCATGCTTATGCTTCTATTCACGTACTTGTAGAAAATTCTCCATGTACACTTCGCACCACGTGCACCTAGGATCACATATATCGACATGTTGCACGCATCACCCATCCATAGTTGGTATACCATTGGTATGCATACTTTGCTCCCCGTTGGGCATGATCAAAAGACACTCTCATCATAAGACACTAATAAGAGAATCATGCATGATTCACACGACATCACTAAAGAGCATTGTGATTGAACAAATTTTGTCCAGTAACTGGAGGGTCATTTCGTGATGGGCGCTAGTCCGGCAGGGCACAGTTAGCCTAAGCGATATGACTCTCACCTTCCATTGGCCAAGTACCTTCGACGTATATCGAACCGTTCCCCTGCATCGTACCGCTTGACCAAAGTCATGATGGGAGGTATATCGCAGGGAATTCATTCACGTACACCGAGTATATCGAATTCACTCTCACACGTACCATCCCCACGAGGTATATGGTGAGGCAATTCACGTAAACTTAAGTATATCAAATGGCTTGTCCACACGTACCGATTGCCGTAAGAGTAAGACGTATATCGTGGAAGTCACGCCAAATGGGGGAACCCTTTTTTATTCACCCAACCAACTCATACCTCCATATAGGTGCTAAGCCTAGGACACATATATAATATTGTCGGTTTCAACCCGAAACTCTACTGAACTTCCGGGTCGACTTGCCACCCGAATTTTCGTGCATTTTTAAAATGGGACACTGCGCATGAGCCTGGTTACAAATCCAACTTTTCCAGGCTCGGGTCCCGTCCGGCATTTCATTTTGCATTTAGGAGAATTTAATACAATTAAGAACATAATAATCATAATAATCATGCTGAGACCGTCTGCCAAAAAAAAATCCAAAAACATTTATCCTCTCTTTATCAAAAAGCCAAAAATATTTTGTCTTTCAATCTCAAAAAGAAAAAAAAATTTCAAAAATATTTTCATCCCTTTTTCTCAAAATAAATCCCATTTGATGCCTTCTCAGGTCGATCGCATGCCCTTGACCTGGCTCCTTATTGGCTTTGGTCTTCAGTCAAATCACCCCGGAGTTCTGTCTGTTCCCCTGCTTCTTCTTCCAAGTCCGGAATCCATCTGCTTTCCACGGAGAACACTAATCAAGCACCCCTTGTGCAGCCGGATCTGACGATAGTTCTATCTCAGCCCGTGTCCAAGATTGACAACCTCCAAACTGAGGTCCGAGAGATACAATGAAACCAGGTTCCCATTCCTCAAGATCCCGAGGCCCTATTCCCTCACGTTATGGGTTCACCCGAGCCTATCTGGGTTCCCGAAGAATATCACAACTCTCCACGTGCCCTTCCTGTTAATGGGTCACCGCCTGCCCAGCTGTCGATGCCAAACCTTGCCCAGCATGGGGCCAACTTGCCTATTATCATTGATCCGAAAGAGGAGGAGTTGAACAAGGTCAAAGAAGACCTCAAGATGCTCACTAAGAACTTTGACTAAGTCAGAACGTTTGGGAATTACATGGACTACACCCATATGTCTCCTTATCCTAAAATGAGGTTACCCGAGAAGTTTAAGATGCTAAATATCAAGAAATTCGAAGGAAGTGGACCCCCGATTGTTCATCTTCACAGTTATCACCGTTCCATGACTCTCCTAGGGGCTTCTGAAGAAGTGCTATCCCAAATGTTTCAGCAAACTTTGAAGGATAACGCCCTTCGATATCCGTAGTTGGAAGGATGTGGTTCGAGAATTCATATCGCAGTACAAATACAACGGAGAGCTTAATGTCACTCGCCATGATTTAGAGCTTCTCAAATAGAACTCTGGGGAATCAGTCAGTAACTTCATAGCCCAATGGAGGGAAGAAGTAGCTACCAAGACCAATTTTCCTTCCGAGGAAGAACAAGTCAGCATACTGAAGAAGAATTTCTTGCCCCATGTCCGAGCAACCATGGGAGGATAATACTACCCCCACTTTTGAGCTCTCAGAGAAGAAGGAGTAGAATTCGATGAGAGTATGGCTAAAACAGATGTTGAACCGAAGAAGGTGTCTAGACAGTTCACCCCCAGAAAATATGATAAGCCCATCAGTGCTACAGTCTCAACCATCAATAACATCTCTCAGCCGACCACTTCATGGGCACTAAAAAGTCGCCCTGTCCCAGTCCAAAAAGAATACACTGAGCTCAATGCTCCCCTGTCCAAATTTTATCAAGCCTTATTTAGCCGAAACGTTATCAAACCCTTGGATCACCGTCCTTTGCTAAATACTCTCCCAAGTAACTTCAAGGTAGCTGCCCATTGCGCCTTTCACCAAACAACTGGCCATACCACCGACCAATGCTTCCACCTCTAAAACGTAATCCAAGGTCTAATTGATGAGGGTACCATTGCCCCACTAGCTAATCCTAAGTCAAACACTACACACAACCCACTCCCAAATCATGCCAATGCCATCTTCCTAGAAGAGTACGCAGAATTTGATCCTTAAACTCAAATCACACCAATACACTCTCCCAAACCTCTTCAAACCTGCTCATATTTCCTCTTACACCCTGCTAGCCTCACTGATCCAGCACTATCACTCCTTACCAGAGCATGCATCGCTGTCCGTACCCGTTCTCAAAATGGAAGTATGGAATTGCTAGATGTCTTAAACCAACTCCAAGAGTTCGGGCTGAAATTTCCCTCACGGATGATCATTGATTGCCAGAGATTCAGTACGCTATTCTTGGAAGCACGAAAATGGGATCAAAAGTGAGATAGTTGGGTAGTATTAATCGATGAAGTCAACTTGGATGACGTTGTCCAGATCATGGTAGAATTATTAAGGCAAACCAATGATATTTGCAGTATGACCAAGTTACTTGATACTCTGAAGCTGCAAGGGCGCCTGGTCCCTTCACCCTTACATATCCCCACAGGATGGGAACCTGTATGAAGAAGTCGTCGAAGTTGTGGAATGCATTGGCTTTACATGGAAAGACAGAATTGTTGCCACCGGATGGGGGGAAGAGTTTAAAGATTCAAATGAAGAGCAAACTGACCCGGTAGCTGACATGTGTGGGATGTTATCATTTGAAGAACTCCTCAGAGAAATAAACAAGGTGGCAAAACAACCTGAGATTGACAAGGAAACAAGATTCATGTTCTTCCCTTCTTCAGTAAATCACATGATCATATCAGGGAGGCATTACCAGATTCCAAGCTCACTACCAACCAATGATAAGGGGAAGGGTGCTGAAAACCTTCCTCTGCCAGAATTACCCTCAAGGAAAGCAAGATCCTTGATCAACTGAATAAATCTCAAGCTAACATCACTCTATGGGGGATTTTCATGTCTTCTCAGTTACACATAAATTCTTTGATCAAGTTGCTCACTGGACCCACAGTTCCTCCCTCCACCACACCAGAAGAAGCAGTTAACTTGGTTGGATCCTTAACCTCTACCCGAATGTTATCCTTTTCCAATGAAGAAATCTCCAAGATTGGGCCAAACCAAAATCATGCACTCAACATCTCCATCAAATTTATGGGTAAGGTCGTACCAGTCTATCTTGTCGACAATGGATCCTCCTTGAATGTATACCCACTAAGAACCTTCAAATGTTTAGGCCTGAAAGAAAGTGACCTCGCTCCAACCTCCGTTATTGTACGTGCCTACGATGATACCCGTCGAGAGGTGATGGGATCCATAAAGCTTGTAATAGGGGCTAGCCCTATAAATTGTGTCGTCGAATTCCAAGTTATTGACATCCCATCTTGTTTCAATCTGTTGCTAGGATGACATTGGCTCCATAGTATCAAGGGTGTGTCTTCCTCACTCCATCAGAAATTGAAGTTCTTCGCCAATGGACGATTCATCACCATTGTGGGCGACAATGACAATGCCGAGGGTATAAGTATTAACAGTCCAATTCTTGAGATACAACAAGGGTCAAATGATATGCTCCTATCAGGATTTCGAGTTGAACCACCTCTACTCCAGGTAGGGGATGACTTCAAAGAAAGGGTTTGTCCAGAATACGACCCTCGTGGCAACGTCAATGTGATTCAGATGTTCAGAAATATGGACTTCATGACCGGACTAGGGCTAGGACAAAGACAACAAGGGATACTTGATCCAATTAAACTAAAGAAAGCTTTCCCTCCTTGTGGTTTGGGGTATCAACCATCAGAACAAGAGCTCAGAATGATCCACCAGTCTCGACCAAAGAGAGGACTAGATTGCATCCAGACTATCCCAGGTGACTCATTGAATAGACGATTCATCAAAAAGGGCAAAGAATTCCCCTTTTGCGGATTTCCTGAACCATGGTATGACCATACAGATAAGAAGATGAAGCCTAGAATGGAGATTTTTTCCAAGATGGCTACCCATGGGCCGGGAGTTCCCAACACCATGTACAACCGCTCATCAAAGATACCGAAGAGACTGAGGAAAGTGACTCCAAAAATTCCTTCAACTTACAGACACTGGGGCTGACACCCTGCATGGTTCACTCAGGCACTACATCACTAGATCCATCCCAACTGATTAAAGTTGCTGATACACCTCTCCTCAACTGGCATGCTGCGCCAGTTCTACCTATTGAAATCCCACCTAATCCTAATATTTACCCCATTTCTTCTTATGTTGTCTATCCTTGCTCAAATGTAATCGAGACCTCCTTTGATGAGGTTCTCAATGTTGTTTTTCCTATCAATGAAATAAACAAAGATTTTGAGTATCTTGTTTGCCTTAAATTAATTGTCTAGATTCTAATCAAACTTTTAATGATGATGATTTTGCAAATGAACAATTCTTAACTGATCTAAATAAGGTTAATAATAAACAACATAATCGCATTCAAGTTAATGAAGAAGAGACTGTTGTATTAACTTCGGTTCTAGTAGCCAACTACGCGAGATTAGGATAGGGCCTACCCTTGACGAGCATGAGCGTGCACAACTTGAAGAATTGCTAAAGGAATTTGGGGATGTCTTCGCATGGTCCTATGACGATATGCGCGACATTGATCCTAAAATAGCTCAACATGAGATTCCTACTCTCCCAGATTACAATCCGGTTAAACAAAAGCTAAGAAAGCTCCACACAATGGTCGCTTAAAGTCAAAGAGGAGGTGGTCAAACAGCTAAATGTGGGCTTTATTCGTGTGATCATATATCCCACATGGCTAGCCAAAATAGTGCTTATACCGAAATTAGGAGGGAATCTTCGAATGTGTGTTTACTATCAGGACTTGAACAAAGCCTCTCCAAAGGATGATTATCCATTACCTAATATCGAGATGATCGTGGACAACACAACCAATCATGCTCTCAAGTCATTCATCGATGGGTTTTCCGGATACAACCAAATCAAAATGCACCCAGACCACCGAGAAAAGACCACTTTCATCACCCCATGGGGAGCCTTTTGCTACACTGTTATGCCATTTGGTCTCAAGAACGCTGGGGCTACCTACCAGAGGGCTGCCATAACCATCTTGCACAGTCTGATTCACAAAGAAGTTGAGGTCTATGTGGATGATATGATTATCAAATCCAAGACTAGAGAAGGTCATGTTCCCGCTCTCCGTAAGTTCTTCGAATGACTGCGACGGTATCAGATGAGACTCAATCCGCAGAAATGCGTATTCGGTGTTACAAGGGGGAGACTCTTAGGATTCATGGTCAGTGAGAAGGGGATAGAAGTAGACCCCGCCAAGCTGAAAGCCATACTTGAGATGCCCTCCCGAACAGAGAAGGAGGTCCGAAGGTTTCCTTGAGAAATTGTCATACATCAGTCGGTTCATTTGCTAGCTAACCTCCATCTGCGAACCCATTATCAAACTACTTCGAAAGGATTCAACTAAGGTTTGGAACTAGGCTTGCCTAGAAGCTTTTGACCGAATCAAATAATATTTGACCCAACCCCCGGTAATCATGCCACCATAGCCTGATCTCCCTTTTCTCCTATACCTAACCATAACCGACACTACAACTGGGGATTTGTTATCCCAATACCTTAAAGATTCCCGTAAAGAAAGAGACATCTATTATGCCAGTCACATATTGGTCGGGTACGAGGTAAACTACACTGCTTTGGAAAAGGCATGTGTCGCACTTATCTGGGTCACCCAAAAGTTACGGCACTACATTCTCTCCTTTCCCATCAAACTTATATCCCAAATGGACCCCATTAAATACCTATTTGAGAAACTCTCCTTGTCCAGTCGAATGGCCTGATGGTTGATGCTCCTAGCCTAGTTTGATATCGTGTACGTCACGCAGAAAGCCATGAAAGGAAGAGCCATCTCTGACTACCTCCACTGCCCAAGACAATCTTCGATGGAAAATGTTCTTTGACGGCGCTTCCAATAAAAGGGATATGGCATTGGGATAGTTCTGATTTCCCCAGATGACTCCCACACTCCAATCGCCATCAAGCTGGATTTTCATTGTACCAACAATATGACTGAATACGAGGCATACACGATAGGCCTCAAGGTTTATCTCAAGAAAGGTATTCAATGCCTAGATGTCTATGGGGATTCATCCCTCATTATCGGTCAAGTGCTCAGAAAGTGGAGAGTCAAGGACGAGAAGCTCCAGCCCTTCCATGCCCACTTACAAGAGCTAGCGTCCCAATTCCAAGACATCACCTTCCATTACCTACCTCGAGCAAAAAATAACCTAGCGGATGCCCTTGCTACCTTGGCCTCTATGGTCGACATGCCTAAAGTAATAACAATGACCCCCTTCTAGATTCAAAAATAAGACAAACCAACCCATTGCTACCATATTGGTCTCGTCACCACAGAAGATCCCGAGCTAGCCAATTACTGGTACTAAGATATCTGGCGCCTCCTCAAGCACGGTAGGTATCCCGAGGGTTCTAACAAGAAAGATTGAGCAAACCTTTGAAGACTGACTGCCTGATACATCATTTGTTACAAAGCACTACTCAAAAGGAACTTCGATGGAACTCATCTGCACTGTATCGCAGGGGATGAAATTAAAAAGATAATGCAGAAGATCCATAGCGGGGAATGCGGACCACACATGAATGGTCACATGCTTGCCAAGAAGATCATTCGACAATGTTACTACTGGACTACCATGACCCAGGATTGCACCGCCTATGTCCGGAGATGCCTCAAATGCCAATAATTCTCCAACATTCAACATTTACCTCCGCATGAATTATACAACATGACTTCTCCCTGGTCGTTCTCCACCTGGGGTATATACATTATAGGGAAAGTTACACCAAAGGCTTCCAACGGGCATGAGTTCATCCAAGTTTCCATTGATTACTTCATCAAATGGGTCGAAGCTAAGTCATACGCAGTGCTGAATGCCAAGAAAGTGGCCAAATTCATCAAGAAAAACATCATCTGTCGATATGGGGTCCCGCATGAGTTAGTGTCAGATAACGGCTTGCATTTTGAGGCAGAAGTTACAAAAGTGATCAATTTCAGAAACACAAATTTTCTCCCTACCGACCTCAAACCAACGGTGCCGTCGAAGTAGCTAGCAAGAACCCCAAGGCCATCACTAGCAAGACGATCGAAAGCTATCGAGATTGGGCCGATCAGATCTCATACACCCTTTGGAGCTACCGAACCTCAATTCGAACCTTTACTGAGGCTACCCCTTACTCTCTAGTTTACGACATAGAAGCAGTCCTTCCCGTGGAGCTGGAAATACCCTCATTGCGTGTCATGCTTGAAAGCAAAATCAGCGAAGAAGATTGGTGACAAAGCCGTCTTGACGAGCTGACCCTCTTAGATGAAAAGAGATTTAAAGATCTATACCACAAACAAGGGTATCATCACCGAATAGGGCATTCATTCAACAAGAGAGTTAAGGATCGCGGTGTCCGAGAAGGGGACCTAACCCTCAAAGAAATAGTAGAGCCCATCTGGGATCCCAAATAAAAATTCAAGCCCAATTGGAGCAGCCCATAAATTGTCAAGAAGATCTTGTCCGGCGGTGCCGTCATGCTCACCGACTTAGATGGGGAGGATATGGATCGCCCAGTCAACCTGGACCGTCTTAAGAAATTTTACCCCTAGTTCGAAATCTCGACGCGCTACGACTTTTCTCATCTCCCTTCTATTCTTAAAAAAATCCCTTCATTTCCTTCTACCCAACTACGTGGGCCTGATCCTCTGCAAAACCATTTTTCAAACAATTTAAAAATCTTCAAAACCCCAGAGGTACGTAGGCAACTCATTCACCTTACATGAGCACGTCCCTTTCTTTTTCACAAAATACTATTCATTTCTTATCTCCGAGAACAACAGTCCATTCTAACATATAATTGAACAAAAGGATTATATATGACTTAGCGATCGGTATAGATAATTCAAAACTACAAAACTCATCAAAAAGGCACAGATGGATGATCAAAAACTTGTTTATTTCACTAATAAGAAATTTCGGTACAGATTATATGAGAAAAGGAAAGGATAACTCCCTTCCCCCTACCTTCCTAAAAAAGCCAAAATAAAATCCCCACATTTATTCCCGATTACAAAATAAACTCTCCAAGAGTCCTATCCATAGCTACCAGAGGAGCCCGCTCCATCATCATCATCATCATCATCTGCGTCCTAGGATCCCCAAGCTTCCCCTGCCTGAACAGAGTATCGTAGGCGGTCCATGGACTGATAAGCCCGAACCAGCTTTAAAAAAACCACAACACCTCCCTCCATTGTATTAAATAAGACAAGCCACCTTTGTCTAGTCTCCACTGCCAACATCCTGCTGACCACTCTCCTCCACAACTACTTCATATAATTCTCAGGGATATGCCAAACTCTCCCAACAGACTAAGAAGGACGGGTCGACGGACGCCGATTCTCCCACATAGAGCCAAGTCGCATGCGCAGACGCACAGTCAAATCTTCTATTGGAAAGAAGTCTAGTGTTTGAGGTGGCACGACCGGTTCCCAGCCAAATTGGCGCAGAAGCCGCCAAGGGAAATAAAAAGGGGTCTGTTTGAGACCAACCAACCGGACATACGGGTATTCTCTCAGCTCCAGAATAGGCAGCAACTGTCCCCACCAAGGCACTGACCAGCACAGATTTAGAGCCCAGTTCTCCACAAACTAGTTCTCCCAACTCTCGATGTCCAAGCCAACGCTGGTGAAATAGCACGAAAAGAAGTTCGGTACGAACGATAAAGGGTATTCCAGAGGAGTCACCAGGAGAAGTCTCTCAGACAACCACATGAACATCATCATGGGGCTACCCTTCAGAAAGTCAGAATGATCTTCTCGCTAGTCATCCAGGCCATTCAAAATCTCCACCACATGATTATGACAGTATGACATCCAGAAAATAATAGCTGCAAGTTATGGGTCCACCAGCAGTTCCCCAGTCACCATCAGTAATTTTGATACTAAGCCTAGAACAATGGCTTCGACATATCTAGCATCGTCAGCCTCCTGCAAATGCATGGACTGTAACATCACTGAAAGGGAGATCATTCCCCCAGTAACCATTGGTCTTGACGCCGAAGGCGAAATACGAAGAAGCCCGACTAACAAATCCTTGGGAGAATGGGAAAACTCAGGAGGAGCTTAAGCAACACTGGGATTTATCCCCAGCATGGCGAAAAACTCCTCGTAGCTAGGACAGACTTTATCCAACCCAAAGCATAATACATGGTCTTCGGGGTACCAAAATTGCACCGCCGCCATCAACATGTTCCACTCAATGGGCCGGTTGCACCACAAAGAAACTCGACGCATATTGAAAGCATCGTAGTCGATATTATAAGAGCACATTACTTCTAAGGCTTCGAGATAGTTAGCAAACTCAATGCTACCAGGGAGAGCCATCTTCCAAGACTAAGAAATAGTAGGCAAGTAGGTAAGAATGTGAAGGTGTGATGAAAACACTCCACCCTTACCCCTTTTTATACTTGAAACCCTCACAAAAAAACATGACCCCTGCAGTAATTGGAGGAAATCCTACCCCACAAAGTACAAGAGGCTGAAGAGGGCACTAATCAAAGCTTTGAATTGATGGGATTGGACTTGACTGCCGATAGGCAGGAAAAGGGTCTTGTCGATCGACAGCCCCCTATTTTTGGAAATTTTCCTTTTTTGTCAAAATCAGAAGCTCAATAAAAAAATAAATTGATATTCTCAACAGAATTTCAAAAATCCTTTTACACCCCTATATAGTTTCTCATTTATAAAAACTATACTCCAAAATCCCAAAAATATCTCTTTATGATCTCAACAGAAAAGTAAAAGTGCATGTGTATGCATTCACCATTAACAAAAGATAATAAAAAATTTCATTGCATTGCATATATATATATATATATATATATATATATATATATATATATATATATATATATATATATATATATATATATATTCTTCTGTGTTACATCAAATTTTGCAGGAAATAAAAGAAAAGAAAAAAAACAACGAGACTCAGCTCGAACCCACATTATCCCTCTCTCTCCCTCTCTCTAAGAGCTCCCACCCCTGCGACGTGCTCTCTTTCCCCTAAGGCGAGACGATGCACCACTGCTACCTGAGTCAGATCCTCCCCGGACGAAGCAGACGGCACCAAGAAAGAAGGAACCAGGATCGCATCCCGAATATGGGTAGTCGCCGAAGATATCTAGTCCCTAATGTCCTTCAGCCAAGTGGTCGACACCCGAATTTGCTGCAAGTAAAAGGCAAAATCAGTATCAAAACAAAAAGGATCAAAACAGAAAAGAAACCAAAAAGAGGAAAATAATAGAAAGGTATACCGTAGGATGAAGAACCTCCTCTGTCAAACTGAGCTCCTCCGAATCCATCGCATGAGGACGGTGACATATGGGGACCATCCCTCCATCATCCCGCCGAATGTTGTATGAAGGAGTATGTAATCGAACGAAGGGAACCTCTGAAGTCGCTGCCGCCGCAGACGCCGACAGACCACTGCCGCTGTGGTAAGACCCCACCGCCCGACTTGAACCCGTAAAAGGGAAAGGCAAGGCATCATATTTGCTAGGCACCATTAACCATCTCTTCACAAAGTCCATATAGTCATATGGCGCAGCCGTATCATTGTACAATAGGTAGGACTCACCGATCATCGCCGCGATCCTCGCATCCTTCGGCAATAGTCGCTACCGCCACATGGGCGTAGGAGGCTGCGTAGGTGGCACCATCACTTCCTCCTCAGCAATCTTCCGAACCACCCTCTCCCCATGATACCAAGAATGGCCAAACTCATGCACCAGCAAATGCCTCATCAGCGCGTTCACCCCAGTCGCCCCCGTAACCTGAATGGTTGTACCCCAAGGGTAAAGACTCACCTGAAAATCCCCAGCAGGCATAAGTCAATACAGAATCAGAACATGCAAAATTCAAGACTGAAGAGGAAAGAGTCTCACCCTACCACTGGTCAGGCCATTCAAGACCTGATGCACCGCCTCTAGAGAAAGAGATCCCTTCGACTGTCGATTGGCCTTCTGCCATCGATACAATCAACAAAAGTTCCCAACAGTCTCGTCCTCTAGGGCAATCACCTGGGTATTGCACCCAATCACCTCATAGAACCACGTCTACTACAGACAAGAATTCAAAATTAAAAAAAGATGCATAAGGAAAATGCGAATCCATGAAAGGAGAATGCACAAATTGAAGAATACCTCAAGACGATACGTGGCCCCAGTAAAATTTTGCTGGAAGCACCGGCTGAATACATCCAAAGCAAAATAGAGGGTCACCAAAGTCAGGCTCCCCAAATCATAGAAAGTGATGTTCGAAAATATCCTCAAGTACGGTAAGAACCATAAATGGACGACGTCGTCGCTCGACGCCACCATGAAGCCTCCTAGCACCAATAATATGAACAACCGGGCCATCTGCCTCACCTGCAGCCCATCCTCCACATCAACCACCCTACTCAGTAAAACATCCTTCAGCAGGGACAACCGAATGGAATCCCCAGACACTATCCGCCTTACATCGCCGAGCACCGCTCGCACCGCCTCCGGCCTCACCCGTAGAGAGAGATCCACCTCTATCTTCTTTCCATCATAATCCAGTCTCAGCAATTGATGCACGCCTATAGGAGTTACGGTCATCTCCCTAAAGTTGAAATGGAGAGTATGGGTAGTATCCCACAATCTCTACCCCAGAGCGCATAAGACAGCTGTCGAACGAGGCGTCTCATCCAGCGCAGGCGCCAACCTCCCAAAACTCGCTGATGATACCACCCAAAGCACCACAGGTGGAAGATGCTCCCAGACATCCTTAAGCCCCGTCGTCCCACGAGCACGCATGTTCTTCAAAGAGATATCAGACTGTCAAAAGAAAAAACAACTTGTCAAAAATTCCAGAAGGAAGGAAAAATCACTAAGAAAAGAGAAGATTGCCAAAAGTCAGGTTACTTACATAACCGTCGGGGCTCACCACCCTCGAAGAGCGATGATACGATGGCTCGCATAGCAAGGTCCGCTCATTCGCAATCGGCTCGAATGCGTCAAAGTAATTATCGCTCCCCAAACCAAGAAGCACCTTGTCCCTCCACTCCACGTTCGCCCAGTCATCAACAACCAACCATTCCCTATGCGTTGTAGTGATCACAAAGGCAGCCATTTCTTAGAGATCAGGATGTTAGAACGATTTGGAGAGGAAAATCGTAGAAAGAGAGAAAGCAAGAAGATGTGAAAAATTAAGGGAATTAACCCCCTTTATATAGGATGCCAAGGGTCATGACGATCGTCATTGACCCCCGAACCACAAATCGGCACTACCTCTTTACCTTACCGAGGCAATCCAAAAGTTTGTGCCACTACCGAATGGCACCCTCTGCACCATGACGACCGGCACCCCCTTAAAATTTTGTACAAAAATTCCCCAAAAATACCAGAAAATCCTGAAAAATCCTCAGAAAATTCCTCAAAATCCCCGAAAAGAGTTAGAACATTTTTGCCAAGAAAATTTCACATTCCTTCAAGCGGAACCCCTATTTCCCCAGCAGAACTCTCAAAGGCCAAGTGAATCTTCTCCCGGCAACGTCCCCGGAGAATCTCTAAGGATTCCCCCTATACCCCAAAAGGTCTCAAACGTCTCCGAGCAATACGTCCAATACCTAGACCACCTAATCACTTCCTCAGTGGAGTATACAGCATCAAAGTGGCCTTTCCTCCATAAAGTCTCCAAAAGACACAAGGATTTCCCCAGCCATCGGCTCCCCAGCTCAAAACAACATCACAAGGTAATTTTTCCCAGCGAAATTCCATATAATTATTCTCCCCAGTCCATATCTCCAAAGGACGCTCTAAATTTTCCCCAGCTCATTCACTATTCCCTAGCGGAACCCAAAATCTGATCTTTATCCCCCGCAAAATCCCTGATTTTCCAGAAGGGAATGTACACCTCTCTTTAGTTCAGAATTGACCTCGATCTTGGATCATCACCTTAGTTAGGTCAGAATTGACCCTGATCTTAGATCGTCACCTTAGTTAGGTCAGAATTGACCTCGGTCCTCAGTCATCACCTCTCTTAGGTCAGAATTGACCTCGGTTTTGGATCGTCACCTTAGTTAGGTCAGAATTGACCTTAGTGCTCAGTCATCACTTCTCGTAGGTCATAATTGACCTCGGTCTTGGATCGTCACCTTAGTTAGGTTAGAATTGACTTCGGTCCTCGATCGTCACCTCTCTTAGGTTAAAATTGACCTCAATCCTCGGTCGTCACCTCTCTTAGGTTAGAATTGACCTCGGTCTTAGATCATCACCTTAGTTAGGTCAGAATGGACCTTGGTCTTGGATCGTCACCTTAGTTAGGTCATAATTGACCTCGGTCCTTGGTCGTCACCTCTCTTAGGTCATAGTTGACCTCGGTCCTTAAATGTCACCTCTCTTAGGTCATAATTGACCTTGGTCCTCGATCGTCACCTCTCTTAGGTCATAATTGACCTCGATCTTAGATCATCACCTAAGCCCACAGAATTAGATTTGACCCGCAAAATTGGTCATCTCTAATTAATCTCGAAGAATTGTCTTCGACTCGCAGAATTGGTCATCTCTACTTAAGCCCGTAGAATTGGCTTCGACCCGCAGAATTGGTCATATCTACCTAAGCCTGTAGAATTGGCTTCGACACGTAGAATTGTTAATCTCTACTTAAGCCCACAGAATTGGTCATCTCTACTTAAGCCCGTAGAATTGGATTTGACCCGTAGAATTGGTCATCTCTTCTTAAGCCCACAGAATTGGCTTTGACCCTCAAAATTGGTCATCTCTACTTAATCCCGCAAAATTGACTTCGACCAGTAGAATCGATCATCTCTACTTAAGCCCACAGAATTGGTCATCTCTACTTAAGACCGCAGAATTGGCTTCAACCCACAAAATCGGTCACCTCATCTTTAAGCCCTTAGAATTGGCTTCAACCTGCAGAATCAGTCACCCTTATCTTCAAGCCCTCAGAATTAGCTTCGACCCGTAGAATTGGTCATCCCTGGCATGTTCCTTAGGTCCTCAGAATCGTCCTCGACCCTCTAAATTGGTCATCCTTGCTCCTTAGGTCCTCAAAATCAGCCTCGACCATCTGAATTGGTCATCCATTCTCCTTAGGTCCTCGGACACGGCCTCGACCCTCTGAATTGGTCATCCTCTTTTAAAAGGCATCATGCAATGTCTATTCGATGACTATCATTTGTTCTAAACTCACCCATCGAGGGGCTCTATAGACACCCCATTCTATTACCCCCTAAAACCCAGGTCATACCCCGAGTATTGACCTAGAAGCCATAGGGCGCTTCCAGGCTCCGTTTAACCAAAAATTCAAACTCTTTAGCTCAATCGAGACTGAATAAATATTCAAAAGGAACTTAATCTCCTTTCCAACGGTCCATCCCGTGTGGGATTCCGACTTACCATGCGGACGAACGACCCATTTTCCTCAAAACTCGATTAAGAGGCCACCGAACGCTCCCGAGCTTCATTTGACCTAAGTCAACTCTTCATCTCGACTGATACTGAATGAATATTTAAAAGGAACTGAAACCCCTTTCCAACGGTCTGCCTCATGCGTGATTCTGGCTTACGGTACGGATGAACGATACGTTTTACTCCGAGAGGTCACCAAATGCTTTCAGGTCCCGGTTGACCAAAGTCAACTCCCTAAACTAGATCAAACTCTTTGAAATTCAAAGTACATCTCCTAACCTTTCCAACTGTCTTCCCTGTGCCTGATTCAAACTTACCATGTGGACGAACAATCCATTTGCATCCGACGATTCCCCGTCCAAAGGACCGACGAGCGCTTTGAAGCCACATTTGACCCAAAGTCAACTCCGAACCAGGGAGAAGTCCAAAGGAATTTCTAAGGTATCTTAACTACCTTTCTAATGGTCTACCCCATGAGTAATTCAAATCAATAGTTTGCACTCAGCTATCGATTTTCCAAAAAGGCCTGAAAGACATTGCCAAACGGCAGGTCCCAGACCCTTCCTATCGGCAGTGTGCCTAAATGCACCTGCCGATTGGCAGGACCAGGGCTATTTCGATCGGTAATGACCTGGGCCTATAAATATTAGGGCTTGTCCTCATTGCAAAGGGAGCGCAGATCTGAAATATATCACTCTCCTCAAATCCAAAAAACCTCTCTCAAAGTAAGCGTGATTTCCACATCCAAATCCCTCTCCAACCTTCACTTTTCATCATCCTTTTCATCTAAATTGGTGAATTCACTACCCTCCATCATCATCCAAGTTCAAGGTATGCTCTCCAACATTCAAGATCAAGCTCAAGATCTTCAAGAAGGTCCAATTTTCTCAATTCTCTCCTCAAATTCTCATAAATTCGCATTAACTTGTTTTATTACTTAGCACTTTTATTCTCTCATCTCACATATCCTAATATACTTTTTATTTAGTATTATTGCACATCTCTTATTTTCATACAAATGAAAAACCCAGAAAACAAGAAAAAGGGGGTTTGCTCATAAATTCCAAACGGGAATTCTCACACTTTTCTTACACTTTTTTCACAACTAAAACACTTTTTTACACACACGCGCAAATAAGAGAATCCCCTTATTGGATTTATGGGATAAACTCCACCCCTCATTTCGCATGCGAACTACGTGGACTTTGATGCCTCTATAGGCTACGTAGGCATCTCGGGGTAAAACCCGAGACTCAAGTCTTATTCTTACTCTTTCTCTCATTTTCTATTTTCTCTAAATTCAATTCTTGTAGATTACACACAAACACACACACACACACACATAAATATATATATATATATATATTTGATCTTAACGTCATATTATTCCACATACGTTATCATTCCATTATAATGATCAAAGCAAGGATAATCGTGTAAATCCTATTTTCTAATATTATTTCTATGAACCTTCCTATGGATGACTCGCTTTATCTCTCCCATGATACAATCCAAGGATTCCTATCTCCACTATATATACACATGCACACATATCACAGGGAAAATAAAGGAAAATAGAAAAAACCCATGAGAGATCGTAAGGGCGGAATGGGTTCCTAACACCTTCCCATTTCGTAACTTAGCCTTCGGACCCTTTTTGAATCATTTTGGTTTCGTATGCATCTGTATGTCTTTAGATGCTGTCCTTCGGGATGGCTCCCTTTATTTTGTTTGTTTTGAGTAAAATAGACTAGCGACTGCATCTCTCTACAATTTTCACCTCATCAATGACATCGACCGAAGCTCTTATGAGAGGGACGCGCGGGATCTAGGATCCTCACTCTCCCACTCGCCCTGAGGATCGAGGATCGAGTATGGCCACAATATCATTATTCTCACATGTATAGATACATAAATCAATATAAAATAAATGGCCTTGAAACTTCTATTTGTGTGTGTCATTAATCTTTTTAAGCTCTTTTGCAAATGATGGCTTTTCACGCAAAGAGAATTTTGCTCTTTCTTATCTCCTTTTCCATTGCTTAACATACATTAATTTTTTTAGGAAATGAAATCTGGGCAATATTTCTTATGAGAAAAACTGGTTTTGTTTTATATTTGGTTCATTATTAAGTAGGATTGTGATGACAACATCGTATTTAACACATGGTAAGCACAGTACAATGTTCAAAAAGTCCGTGCATATGTGAATCAATAGTGACTAAGATTCTTAGATTGAGAAAGTAATCAAATCAACAAATTGTTATCTAAACATTATTAAGAACACTAATTGTAGACACAACATTCTAGGACCCTCTTAACCATCTCCTTAGGCCCATAACACTTCTTCCTTCAACCTAAATCCCAGGTCATACTCTGAGTACTAATCTAGAGGCCATCGGGTGCTCTTGGAACCCATTTGCCTATAGTAAACACTCTCACCTGAGTGGAAGCTCAATGAATCTTTGAAGCTCTCTGAATCCCCATTCCAAAGGTTCGTCCCGTTCATGAATCGGCCTTACGATTCGGACGAACGGTTCGTTTTACTATTAAAAACCAATCTAAAGTCCAACGAGAACTCTCGAGACCATTTTAACCCCAATAAACTTCCTTGCCTAAGCCGAAGCACAATAAATCTTCAAAAGTATCTGAATCCCCTTTCCAACGGTCCACCCTGTGCACAAATCAGTCGTATAGTTAGAACGAATGGACCATTTTCCCCCAAAAAATTAATACGGAGACCACCGGGCAATCCCGGGCTCCATTTAACTATTGTAAACTCTTCATCTCTAATGAAACTGAATGAATCTTTGAACGGTAGCCTTACAAACGGTCCACCCTGTGCCCAAATCAAACATTCGATACGGATGAACGACCTATTTTACTCTGAAGGGTCATCAGGCACTTTCAAGCCCCGTTTAACCAAGGTCTACTCTCCAAACCGAGAAAATATCTTTAAAACATCTAGGATCCCTGTATAACCTTTCTAATGGTCCATCCCGTGTAGGAATCGGCTTTATGGTTCGAATGGATAATCTATTTTCCTCTTGTCTAAAAGATCGTGGGGCGCTTCTGAGCCATGTTTGACCACAGTCAATTCATGAACCTGGGAATATCCCAATGTATTCTTAAAGGGATATAAATACCCTTATCAACAGTTCATCCCGTCCGCGATTTTGACTTACGAATTGCATTTTACGACCATTTTTCCAAAAAGTCTGCCTGAGACTACCGAATAGCGAACCAATTTCCCTGCCCATCAGTAATGTGTTTGTTGTTGCCTGCCGACATGCATGTCAAGGACAATTTCGATCATCATCCCGTGACCCTATATAAAGGTGGCATTAGCTCACTTCGAGAGGCACCTAAAAAATATCCCTCTCAGTGATCTCAACAACATTCTCTCGAAGTCACCGCGGCTTCCATATTGAAACCTCTCCCCCACATTCCGTTTCCATCCTTTCCTTACCCAATTGAGAAAATCCTATCCCATCTCCTCCTACCACCTCCATCTACTTGTAAGAGCATCCCTCAATAATCAAGATCAACCTTAAAACTTCCAAAGAAGGTCCAAACCTTTCACTCTCTCTTTAAATTCTCTTATTTTCGTATTAGCTATTTAATTCTTACTTTACCATTTCATCTTTGTTAGATCGTATATTATTTATAAAAAAAAAGGGTTTTCTTGTAAATTCCAAACGGGGATTTTGCACTACATTTTCTCACATTAAAACATAATTTTTTCTATACACACACATAGAATAAAGTCCCCGAATGGATTTATGGGATAAACCTCACCCCCCGTGTTCCATGAGAACTATGTGGACTTAGATACCTTTTTAGGCTACGTAGGCATCTCAGGTAAAATTTGAGATTCGAGTCCTCTTGTCCTATTTTTTATTCATACATTATTTTCATATATTTATGATTCATGCTTGTGTTTTATTCAACCTATACCATCGTCTTTCTATAAACGATAAGTTATACCTTTATCCATGACGTGAGTCGAGTAATTCCACTCTCCATTTCTATATACACGCACACACTTCATGAAGTTATTAAGGAGAAGAATAACACACGCCCATGAGATATCGAAAGGTCAAGATGGGTTCCTAACACTTTCCCATTTCGTAACTTAGCCCCCCAATCCTTGAACTAATTGGTTTTGCAAGCATCAGTATGTATTTGATGCCATACTCTTGAAGCGGTAACATTTCTTTTGTTGTTTATGTGCAAAATACGTCGACGACTATATCTCTATACATCACCCCACATCGATGACGACCGAAGTTCCCCGAGGTAGGGCGTGAGACCCTCGTGCGTCCGTACGCCGATCGAGAGAGGGATGGTCACAGTGGCAACTCTGCTGGTTATGCATTATTTTTCGTAAGAGGGATATACTTTATTCTTACATGGGTATTATCATTTTCAGCATGTGTGCGTATGCACCTACATGAATGTTACCTTTTTCCTCTATTACTTCTTATATATATCTACCTAATGTATATATCACTTTTCACATCACGCCCTTGTAAATACCCTCCATGTACACCTCACTACTTATCCTTGTACGTAGGATCACTTATACCCACATGTTTCACATATAACTTAGAATCTCCATGCTTAGGTTTCACTAGCACACACCCCCACTTATCACACTTGCATATATCCACGATCACTTGCACATATCACAATCCACTTGTTTGATCCATGCTTAGTCTCACTACCACACCCTCACTTATAGATATTCACATATCACATCACTCACATGTATCCATGCTTAGTATAGTCTTCATGCTCCATGCTAGATTCAATTTTCATGATACTTGTACATTCTTCCCTATTATTATATTACTTCTTTTACTCATCAATCCAAATAAAAGACTCTCTCCATATTATACTAATACAAGAATCATTCATTTTTGCACAGTACATCACTAAGAGCATGTCTATTAACTAAAATTTTGTCCCGTACTGGGGGTCACTTTTTGACAGGTGCTAGTTCGGTAGGTCGTTATTAGCCTAAGCAATATGACTCTCACCTTCCATTGGCCTAGTACCTTCGTATATCGAACGGTTCCCCCATATCGTATTGCTTGAACGAACTCACGACGGGATGTATATAGCAAGGAACTTATTCACGTACATTGAGTATATCGAATTAACTCTCACACGTACTGTCCACATGAGGTATATAGTGAGGAAATTCATATACACTCGGGTATATCAAATGGATTGTCCATACATACCAATTGCCCTCACAAGCAAAAAGTATATTGTGGAAGTCATGCCAAAGGGGGGAACCCTTACATTAACCCAATAACTGGATAAACCTCAACTAGGCGTCAAACTTAGGGCACTCATATTTAGTTTTTCGAATGCCACACGAAACGCTATTGAAATGACGGGTCGGCATGCCGCCCAAATTCTTGTGCTATTTCATCATTTTTCAAAATAAGGTCCTGTCCATGAGTTTCGAAACAAGTCAAACCATGTCTTACCTATTTTTCAAACCCAATTTTTCCTGAATTGGGTCTTGTCCGACATTTCTTTTGCATTTAGGTAAACCTAATACAAGTGAAAACATAATAATAATCATGCTGAGATTCTTCTCTCGTTTTTCCTCCTCTTTCTCAAAAAACAGAAATACCACAAATATTTTTCCTCATTTTTATCAAAAAGACCAAAAACATTTTCCTCCTTCTTACCAAAAACATCAAAAACACTTTTCCTCTTTTTCAAAAATACCAAAAAAATAATCCTTTCTTCCCTCTTTAAAAAGTAAATTCGAATCAATTTCCTTCTCAGTTCAATCGCATACCCGATTCTTGGCCTAGCTCCCTCTTGGCTTCAGTCTTCCGTTAAGTTTCCTCGAAGCTCTAACAGTTCCTCTACTACTTCATCCGAGTACAAAATCTACCTTCACCAGTCCTTCATAGATAATTTTGACTAAGTACCGAATTTACAGCCTGATCCGATGGTAGTCTTAATCCAACTCAGCGCCAAGATTGACAACCTTTAAACCGAGGTCCATGAGATGTAGTGAAATTAGGCTTTGATTCCTGAAGAACTCGATGTTATATTTACTCGAGTTATAGGTCCACCCGATCCCGAGACTGTTTGGGTCCCTGAAGAATATCAGCATGCTTTGCGTGCCCCACCTACCAATGGGTCACCGCCAGCTCAACTCCTTATACCAAACCTTACCCAATCATGGCCTAACTTGCCAGTACTAATTGATCCTAAAGAGAAAGAACTGAACAAGGTCAAGGAAGATCTCAAACTGTTGACCAATAAATTTGATTAAGCCAGGATATCCAGGAACTACATGGGCTATACTGATATGTCTCCCTATCCCAGAGCAAGATTATCAGAGAAGTTTAAGATGCCAGCCATCTAGAGGTTCGGGGACAACGGGCCCTAATTGTGCACCTTCGCAGTTATCACTGAGCCATGACCCTTCTTGGCGTCTGTAAAGAGATACTGGCCCAGATGTTTCTACAGACTTTGAAGGATAGCTCCCTATGATGGTTCCTATCCCTTGATGAATCTAGAATTATTAGTTGGGAATATATCGCCCGGGAGTTCATGTCAATACAAGTACAACGAAGAACTAGAGGTTACACGACATGATCTAATGCTTCTCAAATAGAATCCTTGAGAAATCGTTATAAACTTCATAGCAAGATGGAGAGAGAAATTTTCCACCATGACCAAACGGCCTTCTGAAGAAGAATAAGTCAGTATTATGAAGAATAATTTCCTACCCCATATCCGAGAAACCCTGGGAGATCATTATTATCCACACTTTTGAGCTCTTCGATAAGCAGGTGCAGAAATTAAAGAAAGTGCTACCAAGGTAGAAGTCGAGCGGAATAAGGTGACCGGATAGTTAATTCCCAAAAAGTACGAGAAGCATTCCAATCCATCAGAAAAGGAATACACCGAGATTCATTATTCTTTATTCAATATCTACCAAGCCTTCTTAAGACGAAACCTCATCAAAACCTTAGACCCTAGTACATTACCAAACCCACTTCCCAATAACTTCAAAGTCAATGCCCATGGTGATTTCCACTAGTCTGCTGACCATATTATTAACCAGTGCTTTCATCTTCGGATTGTGGTCCAAGGTTTAATTGATCTGGGTATCATCGCCCATTAGCTAATTCTAAACCTAACACAACTCATAACCTACTTCCAACCCACACAAATGCCATGTTTCTAGTGAATGATCCAAAATTAGATCCATTTACTCAAATTTTGCCTAGTAAAACACCCATCATACCTGTAATCTCACCCAAACCGCTCAAAGTTTGCCCATATTTTCTCTTGCACCCTACCTGCTTTACTGACCAAACTCTGTCACCTCATAAGGACTTGTATTGTCATACCCGATCCAAATGAAGAAATATGGAGTTACCTGCTATTCTGAACCAACTCTAGGAGTTCGAGCTGCAATTGACCACCAAAAGGACCATTGATAGTCAGAAATTCAGTGGCTAGTTCATGAAAGCCCGGAAATGGGTTCAAGAATCAAATGATTGGGTGGTACCCATTAATGAAGTCAGCTTAGACGACGTAGTACAGATCATGGCAGACATAATAAGATAGACCAACGAGATATAGAGTATTTTAGAACTACTCACTACTTTGAAGGTACAAGGGCGATTGGTCTCTTTAGTCCTGCCCTTCCCTATTGAGTGGGAAGATTTATATGAGGAAGCAGTTGAGGTCATGGAATGCATCGATTTATCTTGGCAAGAATCATTTCCACCTAACGGGGAGACATATTTGACAGCTCAGAAGATGAATTAAGTAGGGAAAAATTCACTTCAGCAATCAGCATGTGCAGAATGATATCTTTTAAGGAGGACCTGTTGGGGGAAATCGGTAAAGTAGCCATTAAGCCAGAAATATATGAAAATATGGGGTTCTTATTCGTCCCCGCCTCCATAAACTACATGACCAGATTAGGAAGACACTATTAGGATCCGAGTCCTCAGTCATAAAGAACAAATAAGGGAAAGGGAGTTGTCGAATAACTTCCCATGTCGAAAATAACCGTTTAAGAGAGCAAGATACTTGACCAACTTAAGAGCACTCAAGCCAACATCACTTTGTGGGTACTATTCATGTCTTCCTAATTACACCAAAATGCTTTGATAAAGCTTCTCACCGGATCAACGGTCCCTCATTCCACCGCTCACAAAGAAGTTTTGAACCTGGTTGGATCCTTGACCACTACTAGACTCCTTTCCTTCTCTGAAGAGGTAATTTCGAAGGTCGGACCTAACCACAGCTATGCCATATACATCTCCATTGAATTGATGGGAATTATTTTCCCGTTCTTACTCGTCTACAATGGATTCGACCTTAATGTTTGCCCACTAATAACCTTCAATTGCTTGGGGTTGAAAGTAAGTGATGATAAGCACCCAAAAGTGTTCATTTTGTACCCCAAATAGATGCATTTTAGTTGCTCGTTTATAATAAAAATGGTCTTATGTGCTTTATTGTCTATATTGTAGGTCGATTGTGCATTGCAAAGTTCAAACGCTTAAATCAAGGCAATTGCGCAAAAAAAGGAGCTAAATATCTTGTCCCGTACCCTAACCTATCCCCGACCTTCCTAAACCCTTCACCCGAGCCCGTGTGTGTTTAGTTTGCACTTTTTAGATTTTTCTTAGATTTTTAGTTTGAGTTGTTTTATTTTTAGGATTTATTTTAGATTATTTAAAATTTTCTAGATTTTATTTTTTATTTTTTATATTTCTTTTTAATTAGTATGTTTTTTATTTTGATTTTGATTTTTTGATTTTTTAGTTTTTTGTCTTATTTTATTAGGATTAGTTTTGTAGGAATTCAATTGTTTTTAGTTTTATTAGATTTTACATTTTCTTTTTAGGATTTTAGTTTTAGTTTTAATACATTTTTATTTTTTTATCTTCTTATTTCTTTTTAGTTTCATTTTTTATTGAGTCCTTATTTTATTTTTAGAGTAGGATTTTTAGTTTTATTCATTTTATTTTTTTTAGTGTTATTTATTTTTAAGGGTCCAAATTAAATACACACACACTTATTCTAAACCTACTCACACCCAAATACTATTTCCACACTATCCTACACAATAATCCACCCTCACCTACACCATAACCCCATACACCCTCACCCATACTATCACCCCTTCCATATCTTCTACCTCCACCCACTTTCTCTCTCATCTCTCTCCATACCTCCATAACCAAAAAAACTCCCAACAACACCCACCTTCTCACTCTTCTTACCCATATCATCCACCATTAACAAAATCAATTAACAACCACCAACATCCACAACCCCAAAACCGGACCCAACTCCCCCCTCAAGCCGAAACCCGCCGTCGGACTCGCCTGAGACAAATTCGGAGCAACTCGAAAATCCACCTCAAAACCGAATCTATACCCGTCGCCGGAAACCACTTGCGCGACCCACCTGCCCCGCCCCAACCGCTGCTACGCTGACCCAAAGTCACAACCCGACCTCGCCATCGGACCTGCTTCTCCCTTAGTTCGAACCTCCAAGATCGGAGATACCTTAACCCGATCTCACCCATGAACTTCGGAACCAAATGAGACCCATTTCCCATTTTCAAACCCAAAACCCATTTCTCCCAAAATCGTGTTCTTTCACCTGCCAAACATTCCAAACCAAAGACCAAACTCAAACCAAAATCAATTGCCACATGTGTTAAAACCAAATTAACCCTCTTTTCCCTATATACCCCTAACTACCACTTTTAAACCGAATACCCTAAATACCCCATAACTAAATCAGATTTTTGTAACCTCACACCTCTCAAACCTCATGTGCACACACCCCGTGCTCCTCTCACCATTTTCATGCACACTAAAATATAAACTCTCCAATTTACCCATAGCCTCCATGTAAACCATATAAATTGAAGACTTGGTCCATTTTCAAGAGGATCTCCAAATTAGTTTTTAAGCTTTGTGTGATAAAATTCTCTCCATCCCTCTATGTTGAGTATTTGCATTTTTAGCAAATACCTCAATATAGAGGTGTGTAGTGAAATCTATCTCTAGGATAAATTTAACCCACCCCTCTATAATGAATTTTTGCATTTTTAGCAATTATTTCAAAATAGATTGATGTAGTTGAATTCATCCCTTATGGGAGGTAAATTCTAACCCATTCCTTTATGTTGAGATTTTTCATTTTTAGCAATTATCTCAATATAAAATAATGATCTAGAATTTATATCTTTGGATGGGTTCTAATGTACAATTTTATAATGTTAGGATTTACATTTTTAGCAAATCTCTTTTATTATTTAATTTTCCATTATGAATTCATCCACTATCCTTTTTATTTTTATTTTGTAATTTTTAGTTTAGATTCAATAAAATCTTTAGGATAGAAATTAGTAGAGAGAATTGTAGAGAGAGAAACACATTTTTAGTTTAGATTTTTTTTAAGTTAGAATTTTTTTTTTTTTTACTTTTTTTAGATTAGTGAGAAAAATAAATTAGTGAGAGTCCATTTTTTAGTGTAATTGTTGATGTAATTTTGGGTTGATCACACAAATTGGAGGGATGTAAATTGCAAATTTAAGGATTATAGTCCAATTTCACTCAAAGAGATTTTGTTTGATTGTTCTTCTCTTCTACTTTTATTTTATTAGCCTTTGATTATTTGATTATCATGTTTAATATCATGTAAGGCTGAATCCCCTTTCAAGGGGTGAGATGAACGCTTATTTGATGTTATTTTAGTTTAATTAGTTTGATTACTTGAAAATTCCCTTTGAATATTAATTTTGATCCCTCACCCTTAAATTTACGCCTCGAGAGAGGGTAACTGATTTTCGAGAGAAAATCGAAATTCTAGTTATAATACTCATTTTAGATTCGAACTAGAGGTAGGGGTTTCTTAAGTGGGGTATTATTACTTGAATTTCAACTCTATTTTCATTTTCTAAGATGTACATAAATTTTGATGAATCGATCCTAGCGGTGATTAATTAAAAGGAGTGTAGGTTTATTTTCTAGAGTTGTGGGGGGTTAAACTTAATTTTCTATAAGGTTACTATTAAAATTACATTTGCAACGAGAGTTGATTTGTAATTTTGATATTAATTTGGGAGAATTCAAATAATTAAATTAATTAATTAGAATAGCTAAAATTTGTGGTGTAATCTCATTCCTTGATTGTTCTCACATTTATTTACCTCATTTATCTCATATTTTTGTGTTAGACTTTATTTTTCATGTTTGTCACTTTTTAGTTTGTAATTGGATCTTTCATTTTAGTTTAGTGTTATTTCACCTCACCTCACCTAATTGTTTTAATATTTGAAAAAGCTAAAACAAATAGAAAAAGCAAAAGTCGTAAAATAAAATAAAATTGAATTACAATTGAGTTTGTCTCTAGCTTACCCCCTTGATGTGGATTGATACCCTTACCTCTACACTTGAGTTTGTTATATTTTGTAGGTATTTTGAGATTTTGACTAACTTGGCTTTCAACAACGACGACACACAAAAAGCAAGTTATCAAATCGAGTCATTTTCGGGGATATAAAAAAGCAAGTTATCAAGTGACCTTACTCCTACTTCTTTCTTAGTGCGTTCCTATGATAATACTCAGTGGGAGGTGATGGGATCCATAAAACTCACAATAAGGGATAGCCCTATCAATCCTATCACTGAATTTCAAGTTATTGACATACCCGTATGCTTTAACCTGCTCCTTGGTTGACGGTGGCTTAATAGCATCCGGAGGGTATCTTCCTCCCTTCATCTGAAGTTAAAATTCTTCGCCAATGGGAAAGTCATCACCATTTTGAGGGATGATGATGGTACCAAAAATTTCATTACCAGCAATCCAATACTATAAATATATCATGCGACGAATGACATGCGTCTCTCCGACTGTAGGGTTAATCAACTTCCCCTTTCAATCGGGGGTAATTTCAAAGTCCGAGTCTGTCCAGAACAAAGCCCTCACGGAAATGTAAATATGATATAAATATTCAAGAATATGCATTTCATGCTCGAATTGGGGCTGGGGTGACGTCAACAAGGGATACTAGAGCCCATAGTCTTGAAAAAGGCATTCCCCCATGTGGCCTAGGTTATCAGCCTTCACCAGAAGAACTCAAAGCCACCGTCAAAGGATTATTTGGACGGGAGATTCACCATGAAGGCGCTAAGACTGTTTCAAAGGATTATTTGGACGGGAGATTCATAAAGTAGGATGAAGACTTCCCTTTCTGTGGCTTTCTTGGACCATGGTAGGACCATGTGGATAAGAAGATGAAATATTAGTGAATTAATGCTGACTAAGACTGCCAGAATAAAATGAAACCTTCAATTAATAAAACCGTACCATTATTGAGATCTTCGAAGAAAGTGATTCCAAAGACTCATTCAACCTATAGATTCTGGGGCTGACTCTCTTTAATATCCATTTAGATGCTACATCGTCATACCCACCCACTCTTATCAAGGCCACTGATGAGCTTTTTATCAAATAAAATGTTATACTAGTCCCATCTACTGACAGGTAAGCCAATCTTGTTATATACCCTATCTCTTCATCTATTGTTGTTCCTCCCTTTTTTAATAACAATGTAATCGAGACCTCTTTTGACAAGGTGCTCAATATTGTTTTCCCAAAAGTGAAATAAATGAGGATGTTGAGTATCTTGTTGTGCCTTACATTAATTATCTTGATTCTAATCAAACTCTTGATGATGATGATTTTCAAATGAAAAATTCTTAATTTCTCTTAATAAGGTTAGTAAAAAAACAACATAAAAGAGGATGAAACTATTGTTATCAATCTCAATTCTAGTATCCAACAACGTGAGATTTGGATAGGGTCTACCCTTAACGAGCATGAGCATGCGTAATTCAAAGAACTGCTAAAGGAGTTTGTGGACGTCTTCACATGGTCTTACGACGGCATGCTCGTTATTGATCCTAAAATAGCTCAACACGAGATCCCATCTATCCCAGAATGCAAGCCAGTCAAACAGAAGATGCAAAAGATCTGCACTAAATGTTCACTTAAAGTCAAGGAATAGGCAGTCAAGCAATTGAACGTAGTCTTTATCTGGGTGATAGAATATCCCATATGGCTCATTAATATTATACCCATACCAAAATTAGGAAGAAAGATCTGCATGTGAATTGACTATCAGGATTTAAATAAAGCATCCTCGAAAGATGATTACCCATTGCCCAACATCGACATGATTATGGACAACATGACAAGTCATGCCCTCAAGTCATTTATCGATGGATTTTCTGAATACAATCATATCAAGATGCACCCTGACCATCTGGAGAACACCACATTCATCACTCCCTTGGGAACCTTTTGTTACATGGTTATGACATTCGGTCTCAAGAATGTGGGATACCTACTAAAGGGCTTCCATAACCATATTGCATGATTTGATACACAAGGAGGTTGAATTCTATATAGGAGACATGATTATTAAGTCTAAGATTTGGGAAAGTCACATTCTCACCCTCGAGAAATTCTTCAAATGACTACGACGATACCAAATGCGGCTAAACCTATAGAAATGCGTATTCGATTTCACAAAATGAAATATTTTTTTACTCATGGTCAGTGAAAAGGGAATTGAAGAAGACCTTACCAAACAAAAATCCATACTTGAAATACCACCACCCCGAACGGACAAGGAAGTCTGGTGATTCTTGGGAAAACTTCAGTACATCAGCCGTTTCATCAGCCAGGTGACTTCTATGTGGGAACCTATCTTCAAACTCCTTCAGAAGGATTCTACCAAAGTTTGGAATGAGGACTGTCAAGAAGACTTCGACAGATTCAAGCACTGTTCATCATCTGCGACAAAGCACCATTCAAGGGAAACTTTGATGGAACTTATTTTCAATGCAATGCAGGGGCTAACATTAAAGAAATAATGCACAAGATCCATAGTGGGGTATGCGAACCCCGCATGAACAATCATATGCTTGCTAAGAAGATTATCCGTCAAGGGTATTATTGGACTACCATAGTTCAAGATTATCTAAAGATGCCTCAAATGCCAATAATTTTCCAACCTTCAGCACTTACCTCTTCAGGAATTGTACAACAAGAATTCTCCCTTACTGTTCTGCACCTGGAGCATTGACATCATAGGGAAAGTCACACCTAAAGCTTCAAATGGGAATGAGTTCATCCTAGTCACCATTAATTACTTCACCAAATGGGTCGAAGTTGAGTTATATGTAGTACTGAATGCCAAGAGGGTGGCCAAGTTTATTAGAAAGATGTCGCTACGGGGGTCCTCACGAGATAATACTAGGTAATAGGTTACATGTCAAAGCTGATGTCATATATTCAATCGATGAGTATGGGATTCAGAGGCATAAATCTTCCCCCCATCGACCCCGAACCAATGGTGCAGTCGAATTTTCTAACAGAAACCTCAAATCCATCATCAGCAAAATGATCGAGAGTTACCGAGATTGGGCCAATCATATTCCTTATGCCCTCTGGGGATACCGCACTTCATTCAGGATATATACTAAGGCTACCCTTTATTCTGTAGTCCGACATGTTGAGTCATTACGCATTATGCTTGAAAGTAGAGTCAGCGAGGAAGATTGGTGTCAAAGCCGATTTGACGGACTGTCACTCTTGGATGAAAAGAGGATGAAGGATCTATATCACATACAAGAGTACTATCATCGGATAGTGTGATCATTCAACCAAAGTGTCAAGGATTGTGGTGTCCAAGAAGGAGACTTGGCCCTCAAAGAGATAATAGAACCTGTTTGGGACCCTAGAAGGAAATTCAAACCGAATTTGAGTGGCCCCTACATCGTAAAGAAGATCCTATCAAGCGGTGCCACTATGCTCATAGACCTCGATGGATAAGAGATAGCACGTCCAATCAACTTGAACCGCCCCAAGAAGTTTTACCGTTAGTCTGAAATCTCAGCGCTTTACGACCCTTGTCATCTCCCTTCTATTCTTAAAAAAAACTCTTCATTTCTCTCTACTCAGAACTATGTGGGGACTGATCCTCTAGAAAACCTTCTTCTTTCAAAATGGAACTAAAAAAATTTCAAAACCCCAAGCGGTATGTCGGCAGCTTATACTCCTTACATGGGCACGGTCCACTTCTTTTTAGCAAAAATCTATTCTTTTTTAATCTTCGAGAACAACAGTTAATTTTATCATTTACATGACCAAAAGGATCATGTATGCCTTAGAGATTGGTATAGATAACTCAAATGTTAAACTCATCAAGAGGCACAACAATATGATCAAAATATTTTTTTATTTAAAATAAGGAAGTTCAGTACCATTACACGATGAATCAACAAATGGAGTCAAACAACCACCCCTCTCTGCTGAACAAACTATTTCTAAACAATCCTATTCAGACTTTAAAAAATTATATCCCAAATCCCAAAATACCAAAAACATCCAAATCACCAAAATCTTTACATAGAAATAGTCGAAACGTCACGAAAAACCTATTTGTAGCTACCAGAAGACCCAACCTCATTATCATTAGCCTACGGAGGTCCCCAAACTTCCCCCGCCTAGTTGATATTCTGAATACGCTCCATAGAGTGGTACGCCCTGACTAGCCTGGAAAAAACCACTACCCTTTATTCATGGTGTTAAAAAGAACAAACCACCTCTAGACGATCTCTTCCACCAGGATCTTCGCCACAACTCGCTTCCACAACCACTTCAGATATTCTCCGAACGCATGCCATACCCTTCTTATAGATTAAGATGGAAAGTTTGACAACCAAGAACCCTCCTATAAAGAACCTAACCTTATGCGCATGGATTTAATCAAGTCTTCCACCGAAAGGAAGTCAACTGTTCGAGGAGGCACTATTTTCTCCCATCCAACTTTACACAAAATCTGCCAAGGGAAATAGAACAAAGTCTACCATAGGTCAACTAATCGAGCATACTGGTACTCTCCCATCTCAAAAATAGGCTACAGTCCCCCCCCATGGCACCGACTAACGGAGGCACCGAGCTACATGCTCCACAAACCAATTAACCCAGTTCTCCACAGATGGGCCAAAATAGATAAAGTACCGAGGAAAGAAATTTGGCACATCTATCAAGGAATAGTCATAAAGAACTGCAAGAAGGAACCTCTCAGCCAGGCACATGAACAACAACACCAGGCTCCCCCTTAGAAAATTGGAGCGACCTTCAGAGTCTCCACTAGTATCATCGCTGCAGGACTACGATGGTAGGACATTCACACTATTATCTTAGCCAATTGGGGATCCACCATTAAGTTCCCTATCAACAGCAAGAGCCTCAAAGTTATGCCCAAGGCAATAGCTCTAGTAAAGCCTTCATCACCGAAACCCTTCACAATTAATACCCAACGGTTGCTGAACGTCTATAGGAGTGACAGTCACCTCACCAAAGCTAAGATGAAAAGTATGGATAGTGTCCCATGACCTCTCTCCCAAATCATAAAACACCATAGTAGAACACGACATCTCATCCAAAGAAATAACCTCAGCAAAACCAGCATCATTCCAGTCTATTCAACACACCTGATTTACCATAATCCAATGAAGGCGACCAGCCCCACTTTACAACCGAGCTTCCTATCCCCTCGTCCATATACCGATCAAGCCTCCAAGGTCTTCCTCTATTCAAAAAAATTCCACACGAATAAATCATTTTTCCTAATTTTTCTCAAAATAAACCCCTTCAAAAGGGAAGCTCTATTTCAACCAAGCCTTCGAGGCCATCTTCTAATCAAACATATTAAAAAAATTCTAAAATAACACTTTTCGTACTCTTTCTCAAAGAAAAAACTCAGCATCAAATTAAAATGCATGTAAAATAAGTTAATAAATCAAGATAATCAAATAAAACATGCATCTCCTTTTCCTTTGTTGGAGTCTCTTTTCAGGTGCCATGCTGTTACATCAAGTACGCAACATGGTCAAACGTCAAGCTCCCTAGTCAATGACGAATCATATTTCACCTCATCTACCTCGCAACCCTCTCTTCTAGGTGCCAGACGTACTCAAACTCATACGACTTCAACCTCCTGATTTGCATCTACATGCACGTAACCCCTACGGAGTCATCCCCTAGGGATATATGGTCACCTGTAATCCCCCAACAGAGAATCAACATCTACTCAAGAGACAAAAATACCAAACAAAAATTATAACTTATCTTCATAAAAACCCATATTTTGGAACACTAAACCACTTATGAACTCCCGAAATCCCCAGTAGGATTAATATTACGCTCTTACCCCCAGGATAAACCCTAAACATATTCGACAAAAAAAATCAACAATGCTCTTGAATCCCAAAGTCCAATTACAATTCCCCAACGAAATCTCAAATCTTCCCCAACGGAACTCAAACCTCAAAACAATTGCTTCCCCAACATAATTGCAAGATAATATATTTTTCTTAATGGAATTTCCAAAATGAACTTTCTTCCAATACATCCACCATCATAATTTCAGGATGCGCCTATAGTCAAAATCCCTCATGGCTTCCCCAACAAAACCATCCCCAATCAGATGTCTCAAAGGGTAAAAACCTTCCCCAATAGAGTCCAAAAATAACAAAATCCTCAGCAAAACAACAGGTTCATCTGCATCCTAAAGATATGATAAAAATTCCCCAGGAGAATAACTCCTTGCATCATAACTTTAGGTCTTTAGAACTGACCTCGACCCGCATAATTTGTCTTTACAAATTTAGGTCCTCAGAATTGACCTCGACCCATATAATTATTCCCTACAACTTTAGGTCCTCAGAATTTACCTCAATCAGCAGAATCGAGTGTCATAACTTTAGTTCCTCAAACTTGACCTTGTCCCTCAGAATTGGTCGTCACAACTTTAAGTCCTTAGAATTGATCTCGACCCATAGAATCGATCATCTTAACTTTAGGTCCTCAGAATTGACCCTGACCCTCAGATTGGTTGTCACAATTGTAGGTCCTCAGAATTGGCCTCGATCCTCCAAATCGATCGTCATAACTTTAGATTCTGAGAATTCGCCTTGACCCGTAGAATCTGAAGCACCCTATATCCTTAACTTACTTAAGTCTACACTATATAGGTGCTCATCTAGTTTGGAAATTATGAAAAAATTTGAGTCCTATCCCTAGTTACCAAAGAACCTCAGACTCTTCATTTAATTCCTCTTTAAGTTATAAAAGGTAGCTCACCAACACCAAATTCTAGGACTACATACATATATCATATCATGATAAAATTGGCTGTGTGTGAGTTAATTCCCTTGAAATTGATTTTCTACTATTTTGGGGAATTTTTAAATAATTTTAATGATTTTAAATTGATTTTTTCAAATTAATTTGGTTAGCTTTAAAAACTTTGGGGTTAGATTTTTAAATTGTTTTTATAGCATAAATTATGGTTAGGTAGAATCCGAAAGCGCTTGAGAATTTTGTGGGTTCATTTTGTATTTCTAAATCTTTAAAAAGACACATTTTTCATTCGATCTCAGCCATACACGTGTTGCTCTTATAATGGTTTGATATGTGTTTTCTTATACTCACATTTTCTAGATTCACTGTGCACCATTGGATCATTTTAATCAACGATTTGCATGTGTTTTGTTATAATCCCCGTTTTTTATTTTGAACCAATCAAATCTTTTTTAAAAGCGGTGCCTTGGTAGCCCTTAGAATGATTTCGAATCAATCCTTATCATTTATTTCCCTCGATCTTCCAGAGCCTTCTTCTCTCAGTATATAAGTAAACTTCATCTTCAATTTTGTAACTTTTGGTCATTTGTTTTCCTCGCAGAGAAAAGATAGAGAAGAAAGTAGAGAGAAAGAGTTAGAGAGAGAGGGAGTTCGAAAAGTTTTACAAACCCTAACTCAAACTTCAAACCAAATCCAAACCAGAAAAAAAAAATTCTGAGTGTTTATAGTTCGTGATTTGAGAAGTTTATCTCTTTGCCAACTTAATCACATTTGATTAAGTCTCCATTTCTTTTTATAGAAATCTGAAATTTGATTTCTACGATACACATCACGTAGTTATTTGCTAGATCTGATTTCTTGTTTCAAGAAATCTATTCTTTGTTGGTTATTTTCGAAATAAATGTTGTTTTCAAACCCTAAACCAACAATATTCTTTCTGATTTCAACTTACTCAAACTGTTAGACTTAGATCTAGTTTTGAGATCTTGATTGGGGTTTTCACTTTAATTATTATTTTCAAAACAAAAAAAGTACATAGGATCTTTGGCTAGTTTATATAGCAAGATTCCTTCTTGATCAGTGGTTATTTGAAAGATCCAAAGTCTGACCTATTTGACTAAGATGATTTTAGAAAACTTTGCATCTAGATAGATCTGTTTGTAATTTGATTCTCATATTGTCTGTAATTTAGTGTGTGTGTGTGTGGATTGCATACATGAGTTTAGAACACTGCACCACATACATCTTCACACTACTATACTGAAACGTGTTGGTGTTGAGATACTGGACTGTTAGAGTCGACATAAAGCTAAAAGAAGTAAAGATAAGAAGCTGGGAGAAGGTTTTACCACGTTAAAATTGCTTGTGTACACTTCCTTTTACTCTCATCCCTTTCTTGAGGCTGTGTTGGTTTGTTTTGCTTAAAGTTTTGTTTTCCAAAATTGGTAAACTTTTAACGAAAATTACTCGTTCATAACTGTTTTACACATCTTGTGTTTAAATTTTTTTTTAGGAAAGAGTTTCTTCAACAAAGAGTTCGGAACCATTTAGATAGTTTATTCTTATATTAAACGACTTAAGTGGTAGTTTTTCAACTGGTATCAGAGCTTTGGTTTCTCAAAAAATATTTGGATCTTTTGTTTCTGAAATTATTTTCTCAGAACAAATTATGCATGAGAAATTTGGTAACCTGTCAAGACCCCCTCTCTTTAATGGAACCAACTTCCCTTACTGGAAGGTAAGGATGGTGGAATTCATCAAAGGGACTTTGGAAGATGATGTGTGTGAAGTTATTGAAAATGGTTACACTTTTCCTACTAAACCAGCTGTTGAAGGAAGTAATGCGAGGATTAGAAAGTTACTAAGTGAATTCACTAAAGAAGAGAAACAGGCTTCCCTGAATATCAATAAAGGAAAAAATATCATATTTATGTCTATCAATGAACACAAATTTAAAAAAGATATCTTTATGTTCTACCTCTAAAGAAGTTTGTGACACCCTTGTGACTGCTCATGAGGGTGATACCAGGGTTAAAGGCTGCTAAAACTCAAATGTTAATCCAATAGTATAACTCATTGGTCATGACTGAGACTGATTCATTTGATGACTTCTATATTAGGCTGACAGATATTGTGACCAAATTTCATGCTAATGCGATTATTTGTGATAGAAATGAAATTGTATCTAAAATTTTAAGGTCACTTCCACAAAAATTTGATAATAAGAGATATGCAATTGAGGAGATGGATGATCAAAATCTTACACTTGAACTCCTCAGTAGCAAACTAAGAACTGTGGAAATGGAATTAGAATTTAAGAAACAATTATCCCAGCCCTAAAAGAGACAGTTTACCTCCAATCTTGTCTTTTCATCTAAGTTGACCACACCTGAATTTAACATACCTAACATTGACTTAAACTCTGATGAGGACCATAATTTAGATACTTTGGATAATCAAATTGCCTTAATGTCTAAATAGTGCAAGAAAATTGTGAACTTTTGAAATAAAATAGCAAAATAACAAGGTAAACCTATTTATCCAAATCAATCTAATAATAGGCCTCATGAGATAAGACAAGACAAACACCAGTCTGACAATCAAAAGAGACCTGAGAAAGACCTTAAAAATGTTGAATGTTATAGATGTGGAAAGCTAGGACACATGGCTAGTGATAGTAGAGTTAACTTAGACAAAATTCACAAACATAATAAGGCTCATTTAAGCAAGACTTGGTATGACTCAAGTGATTCTGAAAATGATGAACCTGAGTTATCTAACAGTTTTGACCCTTGCATATGATTCGTTGCTAAGATAATCTACAATGATGAGGAGGAATCTGATCATACCATGACTGATAGTATGCCTACTAGTTTATATGTTTTATTACTTGATAATGTTGAAAATGATTCAAACGTTGTATGTGAGTCAAAGGGAACGTGCTATTATTGATGTTAATGGGTGTGTGAGTCCTAAAAATGAACCGCTATGGTACACTGCACACTACACACTGCACACTTAGTGACTCCGAAAATGACGACCTTCTTGACATTCACACACTATACATAAAAACTCTCAAGAAAAGCACTAGGCTTGAAAAAATTGTCAAGGATCTTACCCAGAAGATGGAAAGCTTAAGTCTGATGATCAAACAAAGTGCTGAAGAGTATACTACCCAATGTCTAACTCATGAGAATGAAACCAAACATTTTGAACAACAACTAAAAGATTTGTCTAACTCTAATGAAATTATGGAAAAGAATTGTTACACCCCGTCTAATTAAATACCGGGAAGCTACTCATTTATCAAATTAATACAGAATATCCAGTTGGTTCAATCTTAGCATCACTGTCGAAAAACATTTAATTAATTACTGGCCACCTAATATTTAATAAGAGAGATGTCAAATTTTATTAATTAAGCCAATAATTAAACAAAAATATATTTAATAAACCATGAATCGCATAACCAGTCTCATTTAAATGCTCAACGAGAAGAAATCAAATAAGTCTAGAGTAAACACTCCAATCATAAAGATGCCAGAGTAAATAATGTCTCAATACAAGAGTCCGAATAAATAATAAACCAAAAACTGAAATACTGAAAGTCTGCAACTATAACCTCTAAATAAGAATGGGCGACATGCCCTAACTGATACCAATGACTCTGAAGGAATCAGGAATAAAATGAGAGCGTCTACTACCAAGATCCTATAACTTCCACGGCAACTACAGGACGTCATCAGAATGGAACTCCTATGCTTGGCGTCCCTGTGGCTGGACACCTAAAATGTTTTTACAAAACAAAAATAGATTTTGAGGAAAAACGGGTTAGAGCCCGATGTGAAAGAAGTTTAAAATTTTTATCAAGTGATTTGAATTACAATTAAGCATCACATATTATAAACACGTTAGTTGCGTACTCTCACATTAGTTTCTTACCTCTCAACTACTGTGCATGCCTAACGTATGCCTTTAGCCCATCCTAGTTATGCCACTATCTAACTAGTTTGTACCACTCCTGCCTTCACATTCTAATATTGAGTATCTACACGTAACCCCCAAATAATCCATATTTATAACCCATGTTCACATTCATTAAATTACTTATCTTAAGTATTAGTTAAATTCTCATTCTTAACCCATTTGAATATCTTAGTCATTCACATCTACTAAGAAACAATGAACCCATCACAAATACATAAGTACATCACTCTCAGTACATAAATACATATACGGCACCCCTAGGCTCAGCTGCGGTGCACGCATACTCTACTATCAAATCAATGTACATCACGTACGTAAGGATCACATGTTTCGAATCTCTCAGTAATCGTCTAAATACAAATCACACATATTGGAGGCGAACATAGTTCACATACCCATGGGTCACGCACATACCTACGCTCCCATGATCAGCTGACTTATCAACTCATAAATAAGTCATTCACAGTACTATGTCCTTAAGGTACCAGTCTAAATCCCCCCGAAGGCACACAAGGATAAGAGGGTCCTTTTCCAGAATAAAAACTAACCTCTCGTGATAGCAAGTATGGTTGGTATGTCATACACATAAGAAATCCATACACTAGGCATTCACACAACCTAAGTTATCATATATCAATATAGATGTTCACACATTTCATCTAGTTAATCTCGTACGTATCATGTTTACCCCGAACATTACACATAATATATATATTCCGTTTGATAACTCTCTCGTCGTATCAATTTGGGTACTTAACCTATCTAAAAAGGTTACTCGGTCTCTCATTAGTTTCAAAGGTTCTCTCAGTACTTAAGGTCCCTCCTTTACTTCCCATAACATTACATCATCATTAATTCCCATTATAGTTGCAATTCGAACGATTTCTAATCGTACCTCACTCGGTAGACCCTCGTAAACAATAACATTCAATTCCATAAGTTATAGCAGTCTCCGATAATGGATAAGGCCCTACTGACTTTATCTAAGTCCCACAAGATTATATTACTCACCCTAATAATCAACATTGGCTTTAGAATAATCCTTAAACCTTAAAGAGAAACAATTGCCAAAAATCAGCATGGGTCGATCGATCGAAGAAAAGGGGTCGTTCGATCGATGCTTCGATCGATCGACATTCTTGAGTCGATCGATCGATCAAACAGGTATCAGCCCAGAAGTTCTTAACAGTTACGGGTTCGTATCTTTTTACACTTCTTAATCATCATCCCAACATCCAAAACTCATAATTAAGTATACTAATTATCCTACTAACATAGTTACATCATTCCCCACGTCTTAGATTCATCAAATTGACCTATAACATCAATTACGTGGATCAATTTACCCAATTTTCATATAAAAACCTAGTTTTCCTATTTCTTTAAGAACATCCCATAATCCAATCAAATTTCAAAATTCTTTACCCATAAATTTCAAATTCGTAGTTGTTATCATCTCCCACATAAACCTACATGCAAGTCCTACCCAGATTATGATTTTAAACCATTCAAATCTATTCAATTTTTAGTATTTATGAGAAATATTCAATTCTATAAAAACATGTAAAGTATATGCTTTGAATCTTTGCAAGATAAATCACTTGTCTGTAAATTTGATATTCTGATCCGTTGTTATTGTTTAAGGGCTGGTCCTCTCTTCTTTCCGGTCACCATTCCGTCCAAATTGGTGGTGGTGGCTAGTGGTTTTGGTTTGGGGACTTTTTGTAACCTCTCCTCTAACTCAAGTAACTCCCCTCTTTGTTTTTGGATGATAATGGCCTTAATAGCCTAACCAAAAATAAATAAATCAAAACTAAAAATCGTGGGTCTTAATTCCTTAATTTTTAAAATTACCAAAATACCCTTCCAGGTTGCTGGTTTGGCCTAAAAATGCCTCGGGACTCAAATTAAACCCCCGGCTAGTGTTTTCTGACTATCTCGACACTTTCGGACACGTTGACGCACTCAAAAAGCTCACGCGGATGACATAAAAATAAAATACTTTTAAATCTATTTAATTGGGTCCTGACACGACTGACACGCGTGTCCCAACTAAATTATCAAAATTGTCGTATTTTCAACTCACGACAATTTTAATAAATTCAATGATCACATATTACCATAATCACTCAGTAATATTCAACAACAAAATAATAATAATCAAATACTAACTCTCGTCTCGCTAGCATTTATATCCGAATTAATTTTCCAATTAATAAATCCCAAATTAATTTAATACATCCCAAATTAATTTAATAAATCCCATAATTAAAAGCAATTCCAGTTAATTACCCTCATAATTAAAAGCCATAAAAATACGGGGTATTACAAGAAGTACACAGGAACGTTGTTAGAATTGGAACAAACAAAAGAAAAGACATCCACAGTCTTCAAATAGTTTGCTTTTTAAGTGTTTTGAAGATTGTGTAGCTGAAAGCAAAACGAATTTCTCATGAAAGAACTGGAATAGGATTTTGTCCCAATTCGAAGACACAAACTAAAAACTTTGAAACCATAAAGTTTGTGTCTGGTGGCAAAAGGCCTATTGAAACTTGTCCTGATTTTCAGGGTTTAAAAAATGATTTTGACAAAAATCAACTGATGTTAGGCATTGGTAAATCAAGATACTCTAAGCATAATGTTGAACAAAAGACCAAATATGTTTGACCTCCTATTCGACAAGCAGATTCGACATTTCATCCGGTGCCACCTAGGAATAAGACTAGAGCTCAAGACCTAGACAAACCCTTGAATAACAATTTTCCTAAGGTTATGAGTTCAACATACCATCTCTAATGCTCCTATTATGATGTCTATGGACATTCACTAGATTGCTGTTATCCCAAACATCTATGTAATCCTATCTATTCTCCTAATTACCAAAACTTCAACTATTCTAAGAGAAGCCGAAACAAATATGTCCTTCCTAGACATCCAGACAAGAACTCTAACTGTCCTAATAAAAGGAAAATGACTAATACTAGAAGATAATCTACAAGAAGGAATCCTAGATTCCATTCTATACCAATTGCTCAAAATGTTTATTACAATAATAAAATTGCGTAAAAAAGTTTTAAAGAAAAAACGAAAGCTCGCAAGTTTTATCAAATATGAGCTAATAAGTGCAAAATGAAAACTAGAGCAATTTGGGTTAGAAAAGATGATCTATTACCCTAGTTAAAATGTAACATAATGATCAGCGCTTTTAGAGATGAACATACTTCAACTGAATGGTACTTAGATTTAGGATGTTCTAAACATATGATCGAGGATGATTACAAACTCTCAAACAATACTAATTTCTCTAGAGGAAAAGTCTTGTTTGTAGATGGTGTATCAACCCAGATCATTAGTAAAGGAACACTCCTTGAAGAAGGATTACCTATTCTTGAGAATGTTCTCTTGGTAAAAGGACTTAAAGCTAATTTACTAAGTATATCACAGTTTTCTGACTCCAACCGTACTGTCACTTTTTCAAAGAACAATTGTAAAATTTTAAATGAAAAAGGTGACTGCATTATTACAGGACTCCGTACTCCAGATAACTGTTACAAAGTCAATCCAAGTATGGAGGTCTGTAACATTTCCATAATGGATGACAATGAGATATGGAACAACAGGTTGGGTCACATTAATTATGATAACCTTGGCAAATTATGCTCTCAAGAGATAGTTAGAGGCCTTTCCAAAATCAAACCAATTTGAAACATTTTCTATGGTCCACGTCAAGAAGGGAAAATTGTTTAAGTCTCCCCAAAAGAAAGTTAAGGAAGTTCTATCCACTAAACATATAGAACTCATCCATATGGATCTAATGGGTCCTTCTCGTACTGTTAGTCTTTGTGGCAACAGTTACATTCTTGTTATGATTGATGATTTCACTTCATTTACCTTGGTTGCCTTCTTAAAACATAAGTCAGAAACATTTCAAAAGTTTTTTAAAATCTTACTTCATATAAAAAATAAAAAGGACACCCAAGTAGATAGAATTCGTAGTGATAGAGGAGGAGAATTCGTAGATTCGGGTATCAAAGAATATTATGACTATAATGGATACAAACATGAATTTCGTGCTCCTAAGACACCTCAACAAAATGGTATAGCTGAGCGTAAAAATTGCACTCTTCAGGAAATGGCCAGTGTGATGATTCATGCAAAAAACTTATTAAAATATTTTTGGGTAGAATCCATTCATACTGCCTGCCATATAATAAATCGCATCTATTTAAGAAAAAAATAGCAAAAAAACATCCTACGACCTTTGGTATAGAAATAAACCTAACCTAAAATACTTTAGAACTTTTGGTAGTACCTGTTATGTCTTTAAGGATAGAGAACATCTATCTAAATTTGAAACCAGGGGTGATAAAGCTATCTTTTTAGGATATTCTCCAAACAATAGAGCCTATCATGTCTACTATATTCGCACTAAAACCATGATGGAATCCATTAATGTTGTTGTAAGTGACACTATTATAGAAAGTAATCCCAAAGAATCAATTGTTGTGGATGTGTCCGAAAACATTTTAAATTATGACTCTCCAGAAATAGTTGAATCTGTACCAACTGAGACCCCTGATACACCTAACTGGGTTTCCAAATATCATCCTTTAGATAGTGTAGTTGGCAATCCTACTGATCCTGTTCGTACAAGATCTCAACTTCATAACATTGCTCATTTTACATGTTTTGTGTCTCTTATTGAGCCCAAAACTGTAAATGAAGCCTTGAATGACACGTTGTGGATAAGTGCTATGTAGGAGGAACTTCTTTAATTTGTCATTCATGATGTTTGGTATCTTGTACCCAAGCCTGAAAATAAAAGGGTTATTGGCACACGTTGGATTTTTAAAAACAAGACTGATGAGTCTAGGATGATCATTAGGAATAAAGCTAGATTAGTTGCCTAAGGCTACTCTCAAATTGAAGGAATATATTTCGAGAAAACTTTTGCTCCCGCTACTCGCCTCGAATCTGTTCGTTTACTTTTTTCCATAGCTTGCCTTTTGCATTTAACTTTATATCAAATGGATGTTAATCAGCCTTCCTTAATGGAATTTTAACTTAGGATACCTATGTAGAACAACCCAAAGGGTTTATTGACCCTCATCATCCAAATTATGTTTATCGTCTTAAGAAATCTATTTATGGGTTAAAACAAGCTCCGAGAGCTTGGTATGAGCATCTATCCACCTTCTTGTAAGAGAATGGATTTGGGAGGGGAGCAAATGGCCAAACCTTGTTTGTCAAACATTTTGACAACAACATTACTATTGCTCAAGTATATGTTGACGATATCATCTTTGGTACCACTTCCCCTTTAGAAGTTAAATCCTTCTCTGACATTATGCACAAAGAATTTCAGATGTCACTTATGAGTAAGTTACAATTCTTCTTAGGCCTCCAAGTTAAACATAATTCAGAAGGATTAATTCAATCGCAGTCTTAATATGCTTCAGAGATTGTTTAAAATTATGGCCTAGAAATAGCTAAAGATGCTAGGACTCCTATGAGTACCACTGTCAAACTTTTCAAAGATAAGAATGGAAAATCTATTGATACCACCTTGTACCGTAGTATGATAGGAAGCTTACTTTATCTTACTGCCTCCCATCATGACATCATGTACTCTATCTGTGTGTGTGCCCGAAATCCAAATAATCCTAAAGAAAGTCACCTTTTGTGCGTTAAAATAATTATTAAATACATCAAAGGCACTATAAACTTAGGACTTTAGTACACTAAAGACACATCTAGTACTATAGTAGGTTACTCCGATGCTGATTGGGCCGGGTGTATCGATGATAGTAAGAGTACTTCAAGAGTGTGTTACTACATCGGTAACAACTTAGTAGGATGGAGTAGTAAAAATCAAAACTGCACTTCCTTGTCTATCGCAGAATCCGAATACATTATAGTAGGAAGATGTTACTCTCAATTACTTTGGCTTAAACAAATGCTAAAAGATTATGGTATCTCTGAAGATAAGTTACATTTATATTATGACAATCAAAGCGCAATTAATGTTTCTAAAAATCCTGTTCAGCACTCTCGTACTAAACATATTAAAATCATATATCATTTTATATGTGAGTTAGTTGAATCTAAGGAGTTAGAAATTAATTATCTTCCTACTGAATTATAATTACCTGATCTATTCACTAAACCCTTAGATAATGCGCGTTTTGAATCTTTACGTAAGTCGATTGGCATGATCTTTGCAGAATGATGTTATAAACTATTTTTCTTTGCCCTTTGTACATTTGAGACAAAATAGGGGAGAAATTTGAGTCCTCTTGGACATTTCTTGTATATCCTGAACTAAAAAGCTTGATCATAGTTTTTATCTACATGATTCAGTACCGTCGGTTGCAACAAATTTTTATTAGGGTATTGATTTGTATCTAGTTGAGTTATGTAATTTTATCTTTCTAGGATATTGGGTAGATAGATTTTTTTGTATAGGAATAGTTTTTTCTTATTTCTTTTGTATTCGTACGAGTCCTCGTTGACTCAAAGAAGATTTTGTCTCATATTTTCAAAGGGGGAGATTGAAGCACCCTATATCCTTGACTTACTTAAGTCTATATTATATAGGTGCTCATCTAGTTTGGAAATTGTGACAAAATTTGAGTTCTATAGTTACCAAAGTACCTTAGATTCTTCATTTAATTCCTCTATAAGTTATAAAAGGTAGGTCATCAACACCACTGCATGCATACATCATACCGTGATACGATTGGTTGTGTGTGATTTAATTCCCTTGAAATTGATTTTCTACTATTTTGGGGAATTTTTAAATAATTTCAATGATTTTTTGGAATTAATTTGGTTGGCTTTAAAAACTTTGGGGTTAGATTTTTAAAATATTTTTATAGCATAAATTCTGGTTGGGTAGAATCTAAAAGCGGTTCAGAATTTTGTGGGTGCATTTTGTATTTCTAAATCTTCAAAAACACGCATTTTTCACTCGATCTAAGCCTTACACGTATTGCGTTTATAATGACCTGATGTGTGTTTTCTTATACTCACATTCGCTAGATTCACTATGCACTATTGGATCATTTTAACCAACGATTTGCATGTGTTTTTCTATAATCCCCGTGTTTGATTTTGAACCAATCAAATCTTTTTTAAAAGCGGTGGCTTAGTAGCCCTTAGATTGATTTCAAATCAATCCTGATAGTTTATTTCCCTCGATCCTCCAGAGACTTCTTCTCTCTTTATATAAGGAAACTTCGTCTTCATTTTTGTAACTTTTGGTCATTTATTTTCCTCTGAGAGAAAAGAGAGAGATGGGAGTAGAGAGAGAAAGAGTTAGAGAGAGAGGGAGTTCGAAAAGTTTTACAAACCCTAACTCAAACTTGAAACTAAATCCAAACCAGAAACCTTTTTCTGAGTGTTTATAGTTCGTGATTTGAGAAGTTTTCCTCTGTTGTCTAATATCTCTTTGCCAACTTAATCACATTTGATTAACTCTCTATTTCTTTTTATAGAAATCTAAGATTTGATTTCTGTGATACAGATCACGTAGTTATTTGCTAGATCTGATTTCTTGTTTCTAGAAATTTATTCTTTGTTGGTTATTTTCGAAATAAATGTTGTTTTCAAACCCTAACCCAACAATACTCTTTCTGATTTCAACTTACTCAAACTGTCAGACTTAGATCTAGTTTTGAGATCTTGATTGGGGTTTTCACTTTCAATTACTATTTTCAAAACAAAGAAAGTGCATAGGATCTTGGCTAGTTTTATAGCAAGATTCCTTCTTGATCTGCGATTATTTGAAAGATCCAAAGTTTGACTTATTTGAATAAGCTGAGTTTAGAGAACTTTGCATCTAGATAAATCTGTTTGTAATTTGATTATCATATTGTGTGTAATTAAGTGGGTGTGGGTTGCATGCATGAGTTTAGAGCACTACACCACATACGCCTTCACACTACTACACTGAAATGTGTTGGTGTTGAGATACTGGACTATTAGAGTCGACGCAAAGCTAAAAGGAGTAAAGATAAGAAGTTGGGAGAACATCAGCAACAATCGGAACCTTAGGAGAAGTCAGAACACGCTAGAGGAATTGGTACATTTCTCAACTTAGGTTAGGTTTGTTTGTATGTCTTGATTGTTATATAGCTTGTAATTTATTACTCGTTTTTAGTGGACTTTTTTACTTTTGTGGCGTAGAGGTCACTATGGATGTTTCCCCAATTGGGTGGGGTTTTACCACATTAAAATTGCTTGTGTACACCTCCTTTTACTCTCATCCCTTTCTTGAGGTTATGTTGGTTTATTTTGCTTAAAATTTGGTTTTCCAAAACTGGTAAACCTATAACTTAAATTAATCGTTCATAACTGTTTTACACATCTTGTGTTTAAAATTTGTTTTAAGAAAAGAGTCTCTTCAACAAACAGTTCGGAGCCATTTAGATAGTTTAATCTTGTATTAAACGACTTAAGTGGTAGTTTTTCAGAATCATTCATCTCAACTTTAGGTCCTCAGAATTGACCCCGACCCTCAAAATTATTCATCCCAACTTTATGTCCTCCGAATTCACCTCGGCCCATAGAATTAGTCGTCATAACTTTAGGTCCTCATAATTGACCTCGACCCTCATAATCAGTCATCAAAACTTTAGGTCCTCACAATTGACCACGACCCGTAGAATCGGTCATCTCAACTTTAAGTCCTCATAATTGACCTCGGTCCTCAGAATCGATCGTGAAAACATTAGGACCTCAGAATTGACCTCGACTAGTAGAATTGGTCGTCATGACTTTAGGCGCTCAGAATTGACCTTAGCTCTCAAAATCGATCATCGCAACTTTTGATCCTCATAATTGACCTCAGCCCTCAGAATCGGTCATCATAATTTTAGGTCCTTAAAATTGACCTCGACCGATAGAATCAATGGTCATAACCTTAGAACTTACCTAGGTCCCCGAATAGATCATCCCCAACATAACCTTAGGTTCTCAATATCAACGTCGACCCTCTGAACCGGTCATCCTCGTCCTTTTACTAAACATCCATATGGTGTATATTCGAAGGTCCTCACTTGTTCCGAGCTCACCAATTGAGGGCCACTGTAGGACCCTCCTAAGAACTCCTTAGGTCCTTAGCACATCCTCCTTCACAATAAACCCCAGGTCATACTTCGAGAACTGATCAAGAGACCACTTGGTCCTCCCGAGCCCCATTTGACTATCGGTCAACTCTCTCACCTAAGTGGAATCTAAATGAACCGTCGAAGGTCTCTGAATACTCTTTATAATGGTATGTCCCGTGCACAAATTGGATTTATGGTTTAAATGAACGGTCCGTTTTAGTATTAAAAATCAATCTAGAGGTCACTAGGCACACTCGGGCCCCATTTTAACCCCAATCAACTTCCTTACATGAGCAAAAGATCAATAAATATTTAAAAGGCCCTAAATTACTTTTCCAACGATCCAGCCCGGGCACAAGTCAGCCTTACTATTCAAATAAGCGTACTAATTTCCCTAAAAAACTTATATGGAGACCACCAGGAACTCTCGAGCTCTGTTTGACTCCCGTCAACTCTTTATCTTGAACAAGACTGAATGATTCTTTGAAAGGCTCTGAATACCCTTTCCAACGGTCTGCCCCAAGCACGAATCGGCCTTACGATATGGACGAACTATTTGTTTTACTTCAAAGGGTCACATGGTGCTTTCATAACTTGTTTAATCTCTTTGTAACATCAAAGATCCCTGTATAACCTTTCTAACAGTTCATCCTGTGCATGAATCAGCCTTACGATTCGGACGAATGAGTTATTTTCCCCTTGTCCAAAAGATTATCTGGAACTTTCGAGCCCTGTTTGAACACAGTTAATTTTGGAACCCGAGACAGGACCAATGGATTTTAAAAGGGTTCTGAATACCCTTTTTAATGGTTTATCCCGTGCGCAATTCTTACTTACGAATTGTGTTTTATGACCATTTTTATGGAAAAAATTTCTGAGACTGTTGAATGGCAAACCCATTTTCCTTCCTACCAGCAGTGTGTTTGGAGTTTCCTGTCGATAGGCATGTCAAGGAAAATACCGATTAGAACCCCCCTGAGAGTATATAAAGGGAGCATGAGCACACTTTGAGAGGCACCTCAGAAATATCCCTCTCAGTGATGTTAGCAACATTCTTTCGAAGTCAATGTGGTTTCCATATTGACACCTCTCCTCCACATTCCATTTCCATCCTTTCTTCACCCAATTTATCAAATCTTATACCCTCTCCCCCTCCTACCACCATCTACTTGCAAGAGCATCCCTTCAACAATCAAGATCAACCTTAAAGCTTCCAAAAAAGGTCCAAACCTTTCACTCTCTGTTTAAATTCTCTTATTTTCACATTAGTTATTTAATTCTTACTTTATGATTTCATCTTTGTTAGATCACACATATTAATATCCAACTTTTTATTACTAGTATTGTACATACTATATTTTTTATAAAAAAAATAAGAAAAGGAGGGTTTCTTGTAACTTCCAAACAAATATTTCCCACTACATTTTCTCACATTAAAACATCCTTTTTCTATACACACACATATAATAAAGTCCCTGGTTGGATGTAAGGGATAAATATCACTCCCATGTTGCATGTGAACTACATGACTTTGATGCCTTTTTAGGCTACGTATGCGTCTCGAGTAAAATCTGAGATTCAAGTCCTCTTTTCCTATTTTTTGTTCATACATTATTTTCATATATTTGTGATTAATTCTTGTGTTTTGTTCAACTTATACCATCGTCTTTCTATAAACGATCGGTGACTCGACGAACCCACACATTGTATTTTTTACTACTAATTTTTGGAACACTCCTATGGATGACCTCACTTAGCCTTTATCCATGACGCGAGTCGAGTGATTCAACTCTCCATTTATATATATTCACACACACTTCACGGAGTTATTAAGGAGAACAATAACACATTCCCATGAGAGACCTAAAGGGAAAGATGGGTGCCTAACTCCTTTCCATCCCATAACTTAGCCCTTGAATCCTTGAACTAATTGGTTTCGCAAGCATAATTATGTCTTTGATGCGGTTCTTTCAAGACGACAGCATTTCTTTCGCCTATTTTGTGCAGAATAGGTTGGCGACTCTATCTCTATACATCACCCCATGTCCACAACGGTCGAAGCGCCCAAAGGAAGGGCGTGAGACCCCCACATGAGCACACCGCTACCGGGAGAGGGGGTCCATACTAACGAAATAATGCCATGTCTCAAATCACTAAGAAAAATCCACATGAGTGGATGGAATGTAGCGCCGATCCAAATATCTTAAATGTTCATTCATATACGGTGAAAAATAGGAAGATACAAAAATCTTTGTCTTTTTCAAAATTTTTATCAAAAATATTTTTTTTTCAATTTTTCTATCTTTTCCATAAAAACCAAAACTCTTTTTGTAATTTTCTTCGTGTGAGAATGTTGGAACGGATTACGGGATATATGAATCACACTCGTATTATCACAAAAAATAGTCATTGTGCCTTGTGAAATCCCATAATCTTCCAACATTTGGTTCATCCATAAGAGTTTCATTTAACAACTCACACGGCTATATACGTAGCCTCCATCGCGAACAATGATATGGGGTTTTGCTTTTTTCTCGATTAAGAGACACGAGCACTCCCAAAGTAAAAACACCCACTCGAGGTTCTCTTATAACCATCAACATCCAACATTTGAATTCCATTGGTATAAAAGGAATACCATATACCATAGGAAAGAGTGCCACCCATGTATTTGATGATACAATTAGGTGTATGCAAGCATGACTCTTTCGAGGGCGCTTGGTATCGCACACAGACTCCAATGCCAAATGCAATTTCTAGATGACTAGTTTTCAAGTAGAGAAAACTTCCTATCATGATTATATAAAGGGTATGCTTTACATCCCTTATTAAGTGTCTTTTATAAGATTAATTGATGTACTCATAGGGGTGTGTGAGTTCTTAGTGGAGTCTAAACCAAACTTCTTCACTAGGTCCCTAGCATATTGGGATTAAGATATGAATATCCTATCCTCTAGATGACGCACCTAGAGACATAGGAAAAACATAATCTAACTAACCACGCTCATCTCAAACTCACTATTCATATCCTCCTAAAAATGTGAGGATGTCGGGAGTACAAGGATCGAAATACTATGTCATCCACATAGACTTTGGCGATCAATATATCACCACTTTCTCTCCTCATAAAAAATGTCTTATCCATTCCCCTTCTCTTGAAGCCACGAGCTAAGATATAGGAAGTTAGCCTCTCATACCAAGCAAGTGGTGATTACTTAAAATCATACAGGGCCTTCTTAAGATAAAAGATGTGTCCCAGGTGCTTTGGGTATTCAAACCCCTTTAGTTGTTCCACGTAAACTTTCTCATGTAGAATGTCATTTAGGAAGGCACTCTTGGCGTCCGTTTGTTATAACTTAAATCACAGATGACATTGAAAAACCCTGTATTTTTGACGATTTAAATAACTATGTGATTAATTATTATTATGGGAATAAGTATGCGATTAATTATTGTTGTTGGATTAATTAACTTAAAATGTGAGAAATTAATTTGTTATTAATCCGGATTAAAATAATTATTAACAAGCATGCCAAGGGTTAATACTTATTGTTGAGAATTATTGAATATTACTGTGTGATATGTAATATGGAATTATAACATTTGATAAATTGTCGAAAGTGAGAAATACGGCAGTTTGATTAGGTCTGACACGCGTGTGAGTCGTGTCAGGACTAATTGAATAGAATAAAAAGAGAAATTATTTTTTATTAACTCATATGGTCATTTCGAGTGCGTTGTTGAGTCCGTAAGGGTCGAGATAGTCAAAATAGTATACCCGGGTGTTTAGTTTGGGTCTTGGGGCAATTGTAGGCCTACTTGGCGTTCCGAGAGGGCATTATGGTAAATTGTATTATTGGGTGGAATTAATGGACGAAAATTAATAATTATTTTGATCAGCCTAAATAAGTCCATTAGGGTTGAGAGTTGGAAAAGAAAATAACGGCGATAGAAAGTGTGGGGGAGAACCAAAACCCAAGAAGGAAGGCCAAATCATCCCCACCTTGCATAACGGTGACCACCAACGCGTATATCGAGAAGAGAGGAACGCGTATATACCAACATCACCAACGGATCAGACCGTCATATTCGAGGCAAGTGTTTATTACTTGCTTTCTTTAGCAATAATCATACTCATGTTAGTGTAAGTGAATTCAATCTTTGATTTACATGTTAATTAGGTGAAAATTGGAGGTTAAATGATAATTAGAGGTTCGGGTAATTAGTTGTTAATATTTTGTCATGAATGTAGAGGATGAACTATGAAATTGAATTATATATTGATGAATGAATATGGGTTAATTAGGTTCTTTAATTGAAAATTTGGAAACTAGGGTTCATATTAATTGATTTGGGGATTTTATATAATTATGATGATTTATGATGAATTAATGATCCTAGGAGGTTAGGAATGATTTATAACCTGTTAGGGTTGATGGGTATTGATGATGAGGCGTTGGGTGGTGAATCTTAAAGGTTTATAGGTTCATAAATTATGGAAAACGCAGAATTCTGGGAAAGAAGACGAACAGTGACATCTCGCGCGAAGTCGTTCGAGCGAGATAGCATCTCACGCGAAGTCGCTCGAACGACACGTGGAAGTCGTTCAAACGACAACCCTTCTGGTTCGAGCGACAAAGGGAATTTTTGGGGATTTTCTCAAAGTCCAGTTTTGAGTTTGCCGGTTTATTGGAGTGAGAGAAATTGCCAAATAGTAAATTCAAATAGGATAGAATTTCAGGAAAAGTATGGGAGAATTAATACTTTGATTATTTCGGTATAGAGAGAATGTACCTTGGAGATTACGAGATAGATAGTAATCTAAATATTTATACTATACGTAGTGATGAGGTTAAAATACGTATGAGGAGTATGTATGCAGGTTGGAGAAATACCTATAAATTATAATAGGATGTGTGTATGCCTATTATGTGATATTATTGTTAAGAGCACTAATGGGTGATAACCCGGGGGTGCAAGAACATTATAATTAAGCGCAATAATGAGTGATAACTCCGGGGTGCAGAAACTCTATCGTTAAGTGTACTAATGGGTGATAACCCGGGGGTACAAGGATGACTATTGTTAGGCGCACTAATGGGTGATAACCCGGGGTGCTGGATTATTATTGATAGGCGCATTAATGGGTGCTAACCCAGGGATGCAAGATTCTATTGTTAGGCGCACTAATGGATGATAACCCGGGGGTGATGAATTATTAATGATAGGTGCATTAATGGGTGCTAACCCGGGGATGCAGGATAGTCTGGATAGGTGCATTAATGGGTCTTATCCCGGGGGTGCAGGATTAGTATATATATATGTATAGGGATGATTCGACTATATATATATATATATATTGTAGGTGCAATTAATCTCACCCGTCGGAGGGTGTCAATTCATCACGATACAAGTATAAAAATAAATACGAGAGAGACAAAGATTTACGTGGTTCGACCATGAATGGCCTACGTCCACGGGGCTGCTGGTGTGTTCCATTAGATGATCAGAGAGTTTTACATGAGAGTGTTTCTCTAACTTCTAAGCCCCCTTTCACAATGGGGGGTGTCCCCTTTATATAGAGTTAGGGGTTACATTAGGGTTACAAATATGGATGGGTAAAAAATATGGATGAGCCCTATCTTCGTGGAGTTTCATTCCCATCAGATACTGCTCCTCGATCTTCCCGTTTATTAAGGACTTTAGTCGTCCCTGTGTTGCTGGCACGTCGCCATCTTCACCGGGGTGCTCCCCACACGTCATGCTATTTCGTAGGCATATATTTTGCCCCCCCCCCCCACATATATATATATATATGAACTTGTGAATATTGCTACTGTGTGAAATTAGTAAACTTGGTAATAATAATAATCATTACATTGCACCAAGTGGTCTTAACCTAAGGGTGCAGGATTAGTGTATATATATAGGGATGATGAGACTATATATATGTATGAGTGTACTTGGTTATCTTTTTACTTTGTGAAACTAGTAGATAAAATGGAAATGACAAATAAAATAATCTTAGTGAATAAAAGATTAAGCATTCAAACGGTGAATAATGAAACTTAGTATGTGAGATAAACTATTTGATTAGCATATTGTATAGGCGATACGGGAATACTACTAGTGAGCATAGTTAGTATTAGCATGGTTTCTGACTAGTTAGACTGGGAGGTATAACTATGGGGAGATTAGATGTACGTTAGGCGTTTACAATAGACGAGAGGTGAGAAACTCATGTGAGAGTTCAATAACTAACATGCGTATAAGACTTGTTTTAAGAACTAGTTTTAAATACTTACTAAATCATTTTTACACATCGGGCTCTGACCCGTTTGTTGTATTTCTTCTCTCTTTTGCTATATATATAAATTATATCAGGTGCTCAGCCACAGGGACACCGGATTTAAAAATTTGGATTGCTTGACGTGCTGCAGCTGTTGTGGAAGTTGTAGGTCCTTGCAGTAGACGCATCTCTCTTTTCCATTCAGTTTCATCTAGACTTATTATCTAGGGCATGGTTCGCCCACTTCTAGTCTTTCATCAGAGTTATTGTGTTCAGTTTTGTTTATGGTTTGGAGTTTTGAACTGGGAGGTTTTACCCAATCTTATTTATTTCAGTAGTGGATTCATGTTCAACATTCATTATATTCCTATGTGTGGTGAATGGTTTATATTCTAAGATTTAATGTAAAAGGAATTTACTTGGTTTTACTAAATGGGAAATGTTTTGACACCTAGCTTAATTTTATATTAAGCAATTAATATGTTAAAAAGTTTTTCGACAGTGATGCTAAGAATGAACCAACTGAATATCCTATTTTGAATTGGTAGAGGACTGATCACCCTATATTTAATTGGGCGGGGTGTCACAGGTGGTATCAGAGCATCATGTTCTAGTGTCCTTAGGATCTGTGCGGCTTATTACGTTTCAGCGCATCGTTCTTTGATGTAGAGACTTATGATAGGATTGTTGTGTTCCCTTATGTATGAGACTTACGTTCTCCTACTACGAATTATAATGGATGTGACTCATTATAGAAAATTCGATGTGATTCAAACACCGAATATTTTAGGACGACCAGCGAGGGCCGTAAGAAGAACTGCGGGAGATAAAGCTCAAGAGAAGACATAAGAGCAATCGGGAAAGAGTGATCGGGACAAAAATCACCATGAGGATTACTTAAGCTAGAGATAGTAAAATCGTCACTCGGGAACTGTGGGTTCCTAGGACACAGTCATAGATAACAGTGGAGTGATTTCAGGACCACCTAGCAGAGTCGATAAAGGGGAAATCAGAGGGACTCTTTTGAAAACCATCGGTGAAGATGCGGGAAAGAAAATGAGAGAGTCTAACAGACCAACGGAGGTAGAAAATCCGAAGGCAATTGTGTAGAGTGGGGTGTGACGACACTCAAAATTAAATTTGGAGTTATAAGTTATATCTCGTTGGAGCATCATGTAGTGATTAGAGGCAATCCCCATATATGAAGAAGTGTGTTTGAAATTTAGAGAGAAATTTGCCTACGATTTTACCGTGAGGTCTTCCATTCGATGTGGTAACAAAATGTGAGTGAAATTTTGATGCTTACCACAATGGATAAGATAGAAACCGATTGTGAGAGAAAGGTTGAATTGCATAATGAACTTCGTACCTGGCAGAGGGGTATAAATTATCCAAAGGGTTTATAGTTGATAAAGGACCCGTGAGTAGAATACCAGTATGAATGGGAAATATGGTTAGGAGGACTAGTATCGAGGTCGTCAAGGTCATGCGTTAGTATGATAATGTTAACGCTTCCAAGAAAAGGGAGTAAAGAGGGTTAACGAATCTGCTGAAGAGAAGAAACTGAACTTAACGGTGTTAGTGAAACCCCACCTGAGAGTATACCCAATAGGAAACACGGTTAGACGATTTTAATTTGATTAACTTCCTACAAAGTGACGATGAATTCAATCAGGGCCGGGGAGGCCAACCGTAGTTTCGAAAGGCAAGTGTAGGCAGCAAGTTAAGACTACTCGATCTGAGAGAAGGACATTCCCAAAATGGTCAGTGGGACTAGTGACGGGGAAATGGCTCATGAAGTTTCCTTAGGTGAAGGAAGTAGAACTACAAGTGTTGAATGTGTCCATAATTGAGAGGTGAGACCGAAGAAATTAGAAATGGTAAATCATGCCATTAGGCATAACAACTGGAGGAGTGCTACTTCCAACAAAGGAATTTGGGGTCGTGGAATTAGGTCCATGAAGTTTATAACCCGAGAATGATGGGTTCAGGCTGGACCAGTATAGTCCTCGTTAATAGTAGCATATAGTATGTCATGGTCTATGGGGCCCGGGATGTAAACGGGAGTTCAATAGAGCTATAATTGAGGCCTAGAGAGTTTGGGCCAACGTTTCAATAATGGGCGCGAAACTCACATAATGGAATAAATTGTCCATGATGAGAGAGGACAACTATAGGATGAAATCCTAGGATGTATGACGATTGCAGATGTTCATGGGTCGTGATGGCAGCCACGTGCTGAGACCCTATGATTTGGCGAGACTGGCAAGGTTTTTCTTCTTCCTTGTGAGTAAAGGATAGATTCTAGTGACATGGGTGTGCCACAACTTTTATGTAAATTGGAAACCCTAAACTTCGCATGCGGGTCGAGTTTAGTGGGAACGTTAGCTTTAACAGTCTTGTTACAAATGTCTTTCTCGTTGTTAACAGGGCATTTTGATGATTGCCCGTGAGTGAACCGGGTGGGCCTTAAGAATATGTTTTGTTGTTATAATTTACTACTGCATTAAGTCAGCTTTAGTAGAGTTTATTATGGTAATGGGTAGTGATTAATTACCATATGGTTAAACGATAGTAAAAATGTAGTGATATGACCGTCGTGCCGGATACTCCGGGAGGAGTGATCTTAGTTTTGTACGGCACCACCTGAAATAGGGTTAGGCCCAGATATGAGTATATATGAGAATTTCATGCTATTATAGACCTCAGTGAGTATGTTGTCTAGTGATATGTAATTCTGGTGCATAGGAATTTATTTTACTGAGGAGACTCATGATGCATTGTGTTCTTCTTTGAGTAGAGAGATAGAGCTCGTTATTTATATATATATATATATATATATATATAATATATATATATAGCGTTGAGTACTTGGGATAGTGAGGGCGCCATGCTTCATGTTACATTTTTAGGGACATGAGAGTGACGAGTAAACTTTTATGTCACAATACGTAGATTGTGGGAAAGTACATAGTATGTACTGAAGGCCTTACGAACCTCGACAACCGACTAGGTTGGATAGTAATGTATCGGGGTTGTTCCTTGTTTGGATTTCGCTTTGCAAGATATCCCATCCATGAAACTAGCGAATGTCGGGAGTTGGAGAGAAGTTTGGTCGATAGTACATAAGTTTTGTATGTGGGCTATTATACCTATAAAGGAATATAATTGAGAGTTGATAATTCTTTTATGACTTAAGGCTAATAGAGTCGCCTAGTCTCAGTATCATTCTGAATAGAGCAATGATACCATTGAAGGATCGATTAAGTTTTGACTAGTGGGGTGGTTGAGTGTACCCCTACCACATCAGCATGTCGAGTGTGCAAGAATTGAGGTAAGAAAATTTTATGTCATTTGTATAATAGTGCGCGAGGCATGGGGTGTATGGTCACCCTGGGTGATTGAGTCAAACGATGGATTGTGATTATCTTGTGAATTCGATAACATGTAGTCGGGTAAGCCAAAGATTACTCCGTAAGATTTGTTAGAGACTTATGTTTCAAAATGAACTGAGATTTTGGAGCGTGAAAAGAGACTTGTGTCGCATGATACGACAAAGTCACACATATCACGATTAGAAGTACATTCAAGAGAGTATAAAATGTATCAGGATACAAATAACAGTGGTAATAGGTTTAATGTAGAGTAACCTTCAAAGTTAATCTTGCAGTGGGAAAGCTGACTATTAGAAAAAGGGTGGACAATTCGAAACCAGTAGGGGATCCTTCCACTAGGGAATGGAAGAGTATCCCCAAGGATCTTCTCATGTAACTGAGATAGTAAGATTATAGGTACTAAGATGCGATTGAGTACGGCCTAATACCCAAAGAGGGATGGGCAGGACATGCGGTCTAATCGGATGCGGGAGAGAAAATTTTATGTGGACCCTGAGATATTAGGGAAAGACGGGAGGTAGTACCTTCCACTAGTGGAGTTTGTGTCGAAATAACTCCTATAAGTTCACGTTCGGGCAGAGTTCCAGTAGAAGTATGGCATAGTAAACTTTTTTATTGTCCTAATTGAGAGTTAAAGGTGGGGGACCAGTTATGATTCCAAATGTCGGAGAAGGATCGATATTATCGTATATATTGTGTGTGAAATATATATTGCACATCCAATTTACTTATATGAACAACACGAGACGAAGTCATATGTATCTGAAAGGAGGATAAATCTACTAAGGTGAAAATAGTAGAAGACTAGATCGTGAATATCTAAAATATAGTAAGTAGTGAAACTTAAACTGTAAGGCTTGGGCAAGAGCCTATATGATTGGGTAACTTAGAGTTTAAAGAAAACACATGTGAAGTGCTCATTATTAAGGGTATTCGATTGCGTACTATATGGGTGGTACGGAATAGCTTACCTATGAGCGCCGGGATGCGATGCGCAATAATTTTACAGCGTTGTTTGTACCTGGTATACTTTTTCCGAATTTCGGGACGAAATTCCGTTGTAAGGGGGGAAGTATGTAACACCCTATATTTTTGACGATTCAAATAATTATGTGATTAATTATTATTATGGGAATAAGTATGCGATTAATTATTGTTGTTGGATTAATTAAATTAAAATGTGAGAAATTAATTTGTTATTAATCCGGATTAAAATAATTATTAACTAGCGTGCCAAGGGTTAATACTTATTGTTGAGAATTATTGAATATTACTGTGTGATATGTAATATGGAATTATAACATTTGATAAATTGTCGGAAGTGAGAAATACGGCAGTTTGGTAATTTAAGTCTAACACGCGCGTGGGTCGTATCGGGACTAATTGAATAGAATAAAAAGAGAAATTATTTTTTATTAACTTATATGGTCATTTTGAGTGCGCCGTTGAGTCCGTAAGGGTTGGATAGTCAAAATAGTATATCCGGGTGTATAATTTGGGTCCCGGGGCAATTGTAGGCCTAACCGGCGTCCCGAGAGGGCATTATGATAAATTATATTTTTGGGTGGAATTAATGGACGAAAATTAAGAATTATTTTGATCAGCCTAAAGAAGTCCATTAGGGTTGAGAGTTGGAAAAGAAAAGAACGGCGATAGAAAGTGTGGGGGAGAACCAAAACCCAAGAAGGAAGGCCAAATCATCCTCACCTTGCATAACCGTGACCACCAACGCGTAGATCGAGAAGAGAGGAACGTATATATACCAACATCACCAACGGATCAAACCATCATATTCGAGGCAAGTGTTTATTATTTTGTTTCTTTAGCAATAATCATACTCATGTTAGTGTAGGTGAATTCAATCCTTGATTTACCTGTTAATTGGGTGAAAATTGGAGGTTAAATGATAATTAGAGGTTGTGGTAATTAGTTGTTAATATTTTGTCTTGAATGTAGAGGATGAAGTACGAAATTGAATTATATATTGATGAACGAATCTGGCTTGATTAGGTTCTTTAATTGAAAATTTGGAAACTAGGGCTCATATGAATTGATTTGGGGATTTTATATAATTATGATGATTTATGACGAATTAATGATCCTAGGAGGTTAGGAATGACTTATAACCTGTTAGGGTTGATGGGTATTGATGATGAGGCATTGGGTGTTGAATCTTAGAGGTTTATAGGTTCATAAATGGTGGAAAACGCAGAATTCTGGGAAAGAAGACGAACAGTGACATCTCGCGCGAAGTCGTTCGAGCGAGATGGCATCTCACGCGAAGTCGCTCGAACGACACGTGGAAGTCGTTCAAATGACAACCCTTTTGGTTCGAGCGACAGAGGGAATTTTTGGAGATTTTCTCAAAGTCCAGTTTTGAGTTTTCCGGTTTATTGGAGTGAGAGAAATTGCCAAATAGTAAATTCAAATAGGATAGAATTTCGGGAAAAGTATGGGAGAATTAATACTTTGATTATTTCGGTATAGAGAGAATGTACCTTGGAGATTACGAGAGAGATAGTAATCTAAATATTTATACTATACGTAGTGATGAGGTTAAAATACGTATGAGGAATATGTATGTAAGTTGGAGAAATACCTATAAATTATAATAGGATGTGTGTATGCCTATTATGTGATATTATTGTTAAGAGCACTAATGGGTGATAAACCGGGGGTGCAAGAACATTATAATTAAGCGCACTAATGAGTGATAACTCGGGGTGCAAAAACTCTATTGTTAAGTGTACTAATGGGTGATAACCCAAGGAGTACAAGGATGACTATTGTTAGGCGCACTAATGGGTGATAACCCGGGGGTGCTGGATTATTATTGATAGGCGCATTAATGGGTGTTAACACGGGGATGTAAGATTCTATTGTTAGGCGCACTAATGGATGATAACCCCGGGGTGATGAATTGTTAATGACAGGTGCATTAATGGGTGCTAACCCGGGGATGCAGGATGTTCTGGATAGGTGCATTAATGGGTCTTATCCCGGGGGTGCAGGATTAGTATATATATATATATGTGTATAGGGATGATGTGACTATATATATATATATATATATATATATATATATATATATATATATATATATATATATATATATATATATATATTTACTTGTGAATATTGCTACTGTGTGAAATTAGTAGACTTGGTAATAATAATAATCATTACATTGCACCAAATGGTCTTAACCTAAGGGTGCAGGATTAGTGTATATATATAGGGATGATGAGACTATATATATGTATGAGTGTACTTGGTTAACTTTCTACTTTATGAAACTAGTAGATAAAATGAAAATGAGAAATAAAATAATCTTAGTGAATAAAAGATTAACCATTCAAATGGTGAATAATGAAACTTAGCATGTGAGATAAACTATCTGATTAGCGTATTGTATGGATGATACGGAAATACTACTAGTGAGCATAGTTAGTATTTGCATGGTTTCTGACTAGTTAGACTGGGAGATATAACTAGGGGGAGATTAGATGTACGTTAGGCGTGCACAATAAACGAGAGGTGAGAAACTCATGTGAGAGTTCGATAACTAACATGCGTATAAGACTTATTTTAAGAACCAATTTTAAATACTAGCTAAATCATTTTTACACATCGGGCTCTGACCCGTTTGTTGTATTTATTCTCTCTTTTTCTATATATATGTATTATATCAGGTGCTCAGCCACAGGGACACCGGATTTAGAGATTTGAATTGCTTGACGTGTTGCAGCTATTGTGGAAGCTGTAGGTCCTTGCAGTAGACGCATCTATCTTTTCCATTCAGTTTCATCTAGACTTCTTATCTAGGGCATGGTTTGCCCACTTCTAGTCTTTCATCAGAGTTATTGTATTCAGTTTAGTTTATGGTTTGGAGTTTTGAACTGGGAGGTTTTACCAAATCTTATTTATTTCAGTAGTTGATTCATGTTCAACATTCATTATATTCCTATGTGTGGTGAATGGTTTATATTTTAAGATTTAATGAAAAAGGAATTTACTTGGTTTTACTAAATGGGAAATGTTTTGACACCTAAGTTAATTTTATATTAGGTGATTAATATGTTAAAAAGTTTTTCGACAGTGATGCTAAGAATGAACCAACTGAATATCCAGTTTTGAATTGGTAGAGGACTGATCACCCTATATTTAATTGGGCGGGGTATCACAGACATCCTGTGGCGAGTAATAAGCATACAGAACCAATCCTAGAATTAAGAGAGAATGTATTGTCAAATTATACACCCCCAATCTGTGTGTAACCTTGAGTGATCAATCTAGACATATTAAGAACTATGGTACCATTATCATCCATCTTGTTCTTGTAAATTCACTTGGTACCGATTACATTAGTCTCACTAGGTCGTGGGACTAACTCCCATACATTGTTCTTGTTAAACTAAAGAAACTAATCTTGTATAGAATTTATCCAATGCTCGTCCTTGAGTACTTCTTTCACATTCTTAGGCCTCACTAAGGAGGTGTATCAAAGGTAGCTAATCTCATTCTCAACTTGAGCGCGTGATACCTAATGTGGGATCACCAATTATATAGAATGGGTATTGACTTTTTGGAAACTAAGTGGGTGGATCCTCTAAATAAAGAGTGGGGTCCACCGGATAATATGAGAAATAATGGGGTCGCCACAAGGGGGTGAATTATCCTCACACTTAAGGCTAGGGTCAATAGACATCGATGACTCATTGTCTCTAATCAAGACTATGAGTGCAAGAATTATCATAATAAAACATCTAGAAAGAAATATCGAGACGAAAACACTCCGTGTTTTAATTAATTGACTTTAATGAATTTGGAGGAAAATAAAATTTTGGATTTAATGGCCTTTAAGAATTTAACTTGGTTATTCGAGTAAAATTTTCAATTTGGGAATTAATTCGGGTTCATAACAAAAGTTATAAGGTTTTTATTTAAATATTTAACTCGCAGGTGTGTATCTGTTCAACTAATGTATTTTTATCAGATAATTAAGTTGGATTTTTAAAAGATTTAATTTTGGGATTTTGGGGCCTGCTCAAACAACAACGGATGTCGTTCGAATGACATCGCATGTCATTCGAATGACATCGATGACGTTCGAATGATAGGTGTCCTCGTTCGAACGACACTGAGGTGTTGGCTTGGTTAGACTCCTAATTGTTTTCCAACTCTGAAACCCTTTATATACTAAACTAATACGGGGTTGGGACTTCGAAAATCACTTTTCTTTCAAACTTTCTGCACAAATCTTTTCTAAAATATATTTCTCTCATCTTAAACCCCTAGCCCCTACTTTTCACAAGTTTTGAAGATTCTAGTGGTGTCTTCTCAAGAGGAGTTCGACCTTCTACTCAGATTTTTATTCAACTAATTTCAGGCATGAATACTCTATTCTTTTCCTTTATTATTATGCATTTTAAGTGTTGTCTACACCTAAATTCAATGTTTTCTTAAAATCAATTAGCATTCTAATTAGAGAAAGTGGACACATAAAACTTGGGGTTGTTTTTATGCAATCATTTAATATGAATAATGTTCATAACCCTTGGGTACATAGGATTTATGAGTGTATTTTGGGTTTTATTGGTGTAGATTGCATGTAGAAAAACCCTAGTTTAGAAATAAATGAATTTGGGGGCGTTTAACTCACGTAGTTTATATAGAGATAATGAAATTAGAATTTTGATGTATAAATGATGAAATCTCGGTGCACTTGAGTTAAAATAATTAAATGGTATTAATTGGGTGTTTTTGATGATTTGATAATTAAATTAAGATTTAATTGAATTAGACTATCATGCGTAGTTTGGTACATCGATTATTATGCTTATTTGTGTGACTTGTTGGAATTATTATATTGCCTTTTGTGACGAAGGGTTGTTGAGTATTTTTGCTCTCCCTATATTTTAGGATGCCTTCTAGGTATGGGACTAGTGGGTAGGCCTTTTGATGATTTACGCCTTCTAGGTATGGGACTAGTGAGGGTAGATTATTATGACTTTATTATGTCGGGGGTGGGCTGATTTTTGATATTTTACCGTCATTACGCTAGCCTAGGCATGAGACTAGGTTTAGGTTTATGTTAGAAATTCATCCCATACATAGGGTAGGACGTATTGATAACTTGGGAATACTTAAGTGTGGGACTAATGGGTATTTTGAGGATCTTACATCGAAAAGGGTGGGGTAACTTATAAATTGGGAAATTGGGAATTAATGCCTAAGATAAAAAAGGGTATTAAAAATTTTGTGGCGACATAATGTGTCGGGGCGACAATTTAAATGGGTCAGAGGACGATTTATGTCGTGTCGTGTGTGGAACCTTGTCATGTGTCGGGGCCGACAGTTTAAACGGGTCAGAGGATGATTGACAAGGGAAAGTGTGACACTTTGGTAGAAATTACCACCCGGGACGGGAGAGCCGTCAAAATAAATAGTGAGAACAATATTATAATGGGCTAATTAAATAAATTTTGCATCATGGGGCTTGGGAATTTAAAATCATATTCGTGCGCCTTTTACAATGGGGATTTCTGTGGGTAATTAGTGATTTATATTCATCGCGTTTAATTATCTCATTTAATTTAAAATATTCTATTGTGATATTAATTGCGTATAATACTACAGTCTGGATTCAAGGATCCTATTTGTGGGGAGTAGTGTGTATTCTTGCTCGGGGCTCTGACCTCGTGTATTGACTAATGTTTTAGGATAAGTTTTGGAGAAGATGCATAGAATTCTTGGAGTTTTTCTTGGAGGTGTAGTTGGAGTTGCTCGACCTTATGCGTTTTGATTGAGTTTAGTTTTTTATTCCTTCGCACTTGTATTGAGACTCAGTTTATGGTTTTTGAGTGGTCCATTCGGTTCCAAAGTTTTATGGGTTTCATTCAATTATTTCTTTGGATTCAGTTGGGGAATATTCATTTTCATTTTATTAGAGATTGGATTTAATGTGTGTTTAGCATGGAGATGGACCTTTTATCGCTTAGTTGGATGGTTTATCTTTTGGTATTGTTTGTCATTTATCTGAGGATTAATTTTATATGTCTCATATTTGTTTCATGCTAAGAATGGTATTTTATTTACTCACGCCCGACTTAGTTTTGGTGGCGGTCGATACCAGAATTAGGCAGGGTGTGACAGATTCGTTGTTCGAACGATATGCGTTGTCGTTTGACAAGCCCCAAAATCCCAAAATTAATTCTTTTAAAAATCCAACTTATTTATCTGATAAAAATACATTAGTTGAACAAATACGCACCTGCCAATTAAATATTTAAATAAAAACCTTATAACTTTTGTTATGAACCCGAATTAATTCCCAAATTGAAAAATTTACTCGAAAAACCAAGTTAAATTCTTAAAGGTCATTAAATCCAAAATTTTATTTTCCTCCTAATTAATTAAAGTCAATTAATTAAAACACAGGGTGTTATAATAATCACACACAACAACAGATGTACATGGTTCAGTAACTTGCGTACGTCCATAGAGATGTTACTATGTTCTTGTTAGTGTCTCTCAATAATAAAAGTTACATACAAATACCCCAGGCCAGGGTTTATAATTTATGGGCCTAGAAAATAAGTGTTTGAGTTGTACAAGTAACTCAATTAGCTTGTAGATAACTCGTGGTGTCCCTGAATATCACCTCTGAGATTGTTGTTAACTGATTTGAGTATATCTCCATGCATTTAAGGACATGTTAAATACATGGGTCTAAATAAAAAAATGATTTGGGCCGGACAATCCAAAGTGTATACTGGGATGATTGGCTACACTTTTGGTCTTGAATAAATAAGCCCCCTTAATTGCCCCGAAAATATTTGGGCTGAAAATTTAGGCGAGAAGATTTTAAAGCAGTCCAAGGCCTAGGGTCTGAAGCTATTTAGAAATCGATGTGGCACATCTGTAATACTCGTGAACTTGTGAGGACACGATTGTTCGAGGGTAAACACCATGGAAAAATTTGTAATACTTCTTGAAGAGGTGGAGACACTCTGGTCTGAGATGGTAAATGGAGCACCAGAATCCTCATTGTGAACTGTGCTTCATGATTAGTGCAAGAGACAAAGCAGGTTCATCACTTCCAACCATTATTTTTCAAAATGTTCCTCATCCACAAACCTATTGCATTCTCTCTCCAGTTCTTTATATTCTCAGACCCTTCTCTTTGATTTGTACTTCTGTAAGTTTCTATATTCTTCTTCTTTGTTTTATCCATTTTGATTACTCTTCTCTGGTTCTAGAGGTCTTATTTATCAATGTTCGTTCTTGATAACAAAGCTATAAAGTTTACGAAATCTTATAAGATCCCAAAATGGGTGGAAACTGACTCTGTCCCCATCCCCAAAGATGTCCATGACATAGAGGGCGGACACTGGATTCACACCCTTTTTATTACACAGGGGGGGATTCACTTCCCCCAAACCCTTTTTTCCTGAGATTTTTCAAGTACTTTGATGTTGTTCCTACTTAATATGCCCTAAATGTCTCGAAAATTGTGAATTGATTTCATAGGATCAACGAACTATACGGTACCAATTTAGGGCTCCTTGAGCTTTGCTACTATTATGTTTGTTCACGCACAAATGACGGTATCCTATACTTAAAAACTAGGAAAGCTAATAGGGTTTTAGTTGTGAACCTTCCTAACTCCCACAAAATCTAGTGGGAGAAAGGTTTCATTGCCAAAAATTGACACCATCCTCCCCTACCTGAGGGCGATAGGTACCAAGGTCCATAAATCCCTGATTGGGGGGGGGGGGGGGGGGGGGGGAATCAAATAGGTCGCTCTATTTTTACTTCTATTTGCTTCCTATTTCTTTTACTTATGTTTCCAATCTTCTAGTTTTTGTTTTCTTCCAGTATTTTGCAGCTCGTGATAAAAACCAAGAACTTAACCTTCTCTAGATGAGAGTTACTTATCTTCTTAAAGCTTGGAGAGTCGCATAAAGATGTCCTAATGGCGAGCAACCTCGTGCTGAAGCATATTTGGTGGAGTACAAAAACATTACCAGTAGATTCATCGCTCAGCCAATTGATAAATTCCCTATCTTGGAACTTCTTGAAGAAGGAATCTCTGAACCAATTGAGGGAGATAAAGAGGAAGAAGAATAAGAGGACGGATAAGAATAAGAAGAGGAATAATAATAATAATAATAATAATAATAATAATAATAATAATAATAATAATAATAATAATAATAATAATAATAATAATAATAATAATAATAATAATAATAATAATAATAATAAGAAGAAGAAGAAGAAGAAGAAGAAGAAGAAGAAGAAGAAGAAGAAGAAGAAGAACCAAAAATGTCACCCCCTGTGAAGTGGAGGGTGATGAACATTGATGATGAGGACTAAGTTATGTCATATAATTGGATGAAGTTTCTAAAAATAGGATAGGGGTATTCCCCTAAGGTTAGTGGTTCCATCTTGGGGACCAAAGGGAAAGAGAATGAGAGGGAGAAGAAGTAGATAGAAGATGAAGAGAAGAGAATAGAGAGAGAAAGAAAGAAAGAAAGAAGAGGAGGAGAAAAAGAGATAGGAAGCTAAAAAGAAGTTGTCCTTAAAGACCCCTAGGGAGCCCTTCCTTTTTCTGGATGCTGAGGGGGCCAGTATGGTCAATACACCAGTGCTTGCCCCAAATATGCTGAAGGGGGCCGCACTCGCAGTCGACCGAGAGCTTTCCTCACAATTGGGGTCGGGCCAACTGGTACTCAAGTCCTCTCAAATACTTGCTCTGGTAAATATCCTCTTTTATTTTATCATTTCTCTGTGTTCATATTTTGGGGACTAATTCTTCTTTTTTTATTTTTAAGTTTTTGTCTACTTTATTAACCTTCTGGATAGTCATGCTGACTAGTCCAAGAATAACAAGGAGCTGAAAGCAGCCGTGAACAAGTTCGAATAGGACTTAGCTTATGTTCATGTTACACTTAAGTGAGAGAAAGGGAGCTCAACTAAGGCCTACGTCGATATTCAGACGACCAATAGTCGTGTTGTCGCTGAGAAGGAGAAGCTTATTGCAAAAAATCTGGGACTGATCGGGAAAGTTCAGAAGTTGGAGGAGAAGATCCCGAGAATAAAGGATAGTAGCTACACGAAAGGTTCGGATGCGACCTACGATGATGCTGAGATCTAGGTCTCTTAAGACAAGAAGGTCTCCTTCGAGAAAGGATGGGACCAAGCTTTGGGAGCAGCGAGAGTCCCTCTAAAATCTGACCTATTTTAGCTCCACTTTCGAGGACCCTCTCCACTTGATGACTAGGATCCTATGGTTAGTCAGCATACCAACCATGCTAAGAAGGATTTTGCCGAGACCAGAAAGGTTGTCGACCACGAGAGGAGGGTTGGTGAGAAAGGGAAGGTTCCTGGAAGCTCTGAGCATGTGAAGGAGTAAAGTCTCATAGTCTTAGGGATTTTTTCCTTTTTGCTCATGCCTTATGATTTCCTTTCTTTGGTTGTACTGGTTTTTTGCCTCCCCTGTCTATCAATGAAAAAGAATTAAGCTTTTATTAATTTGTTCTTATTCTTTCCTTTATGCTGATGTATATTGTATTTCTTATTTATTCTGTTGTTTATAGCCTATTGTCCTAGAGGACTACATTCCTCATACCTTAAACGTGGGGGAGGATTTCAGGTTCATGCATTATAATCCAGGTTTGCAAGGCATTCTTGATGCTCTAGAGGCAGATAAAAGCGACGACTGAAAAATACAAGGACCAGTTCGAGTTGGTAGCCAAGCTAAAAGATGACCTCCAAGTCACGGTGGAATGATTTCCTCTATATAGGATGAAATAAATGGTTTGATGGCCCAACTCCTAGAGAGAAAAGATGTGGGACAAGTAGGCGAAGTGATTCGGGCCAAAAGTGAAGCTTTAAAAAAGGAGGTTGCCGAGCTAAGAAGAGACATCTAAAGAGGATATGTCATTGTTCTTGGCCTTCAAAGAGATGTCACAAGGCTGAGGCAGCTTTTCAGAATGGATCCTCGGGAAGCATGGACAACGAACGATGATAAAGGCCAGACTGATGCACCATTAAGGCTGAAATAAGCCGAAGATGTGGCGTTCAAGCGTGGGTGGATTTCTAATCTTAGGGATCTCAAGACCCCAAAGTAATCAAGCCTGTGGTATAAGTACCTGGTGGATTTCCCCGCCTATCGTCAACCCCCTTTCTCTAAAGATGATAAATGAATCTCGATTGATGCCATTATTGCCTAGCTTCTTAACCATTATCATGAAGACGATGATGAAATGTTTACCCCTAATCCAGATGATGGTCGCAGAGCATGCATAACTGACTATCTCACTCTCCATCCTTAGTTATTCTGAGTCCTTATATTAGCCTTGGTGAATCTTATATTTTTATAATTGTACTCCCCAATGTTTTGTCAAGATGTATAAAGTTTAATTATCAACATTTCCATATTTTGATCATGTGCTAAATAAATATAAGTTAATGATTACTTTTGTATTTTAAATGCGAACTAGGAAGAGTTGATATTTACCAATCACTTAAGACTCTTGCTGACCATGTAATATTGTTAATCATTTTGGGCTTTTCGGTAACAAAATGAGTTAGCTTCTAAGATTAATCATTTTGGTCTTTTGTCGACTAAATGTGTTTGGTAACTTGTGTCGAACATTCTCCCAGTCCACTATGCCTTGGCAATATCATTCCATATGTCTTACCTTTTAGGGTGTGTCGTCACACTCCATGAGGCCTGGGTAAGATGATGGCAAGAATGCACATGGAGAATAGGACATCCGCTCGACCTGGTTTTGAATGACCAACATAGTTGGAGATTAACCTAGGTTGGCTTTTTTGCCTAAGGGTCCCCTATATGGCTTTTGTTGTTGCCGGGGTAACTCCTTAAGTCTATTATGTTTATGACAAAGATCTTAGGGTTATAGCAATTAAAATAAACTCTTAATGACTTATTGTAATTATTGTGAACCCTACTAGGCATAATGAGGTCCTTTCATTGAAATATGTTGAATAACTTGTTATAATCCAAAGGAGTTCTGCTAGGCACGCGGAGGTTCCTTGGCTGAGATACGTTGAGAAGCTTATTGTAACCAAAGGTGATTTCTCTTTGTATTAAGGGAGTTATCATTTGGAAATGGTGTACAATATCTAAATACATAACATAAAATTGAGGCAACTAATATACATAAACAAAATGAGAGAGCCAATAGACCTTTATTCATTGAATAATAACTTGCGAGCAACGTAAGTTTGAAATGAAAATTTGCATAAACTAAATGTGATGATAAAGATAAACAAGACTAAGAGTAGAACTTCTTGAGATTGGTTTAATTCAATTCTCTTGGTATCTTCCTTCCCTCCAGGGTTTCCAAGTGATATGATCCTTAAAGGTCATCCATGATTACCTTGAAAGGTCCTTCCCAGTTTGTTCCTAGCTTACCATTTGACGATTTTACAGTACTACGGAGAACTTTCATTAGGACATAGTCCCCCACCTGGAATTTTCTCGTATTCACTTTATTATTATACTGTTTGGCCAGATGCTGGAGATATGAAGCCATCTTGATCATGGCATGTTCTATTCACTCGTCTACTAAGTCCATTTCAATGCACAATGCACCTTTGTTTAACCCTTGGTCGACCAAGTTGGTTCTCATGGTTGGGAGACCTTCTTCAAGCGGGATGATAACTTCCATTTCGTGGGTGAGAACAAAGGGTGTTTCCCCCGTTGGTCTCCTAGGAGTAGTACGTTAGGCCTATAGGATATGGGGGAGCTCTTCCTGATAGGCAGCCATTTCTCTTTTTAGCCTCTTCTTTAGGTCATCGAGCATCATTTTATTTAAAGCTTCTACCTGACCATTGCTTTGGGGATATGACACAGAACTGAAATGATGCTTGATTCCATGCTCATCACAGAAGCCTTGAAATAATCTTCTTTCGAACTGCATGCAGTTGTCAGTAATCATGGTTCTTAGCTCCCCAAAGCATGTTATGACGATCTTCTAAATGAAATTTGTCATGTCGGTGTCACTAAGGTTCACTATTGGTTTTACCTCTACCCACTTATTGAAGTAGTATGTGCTAACTAAGAGATACCTGCGATTTTCAGGTGCGGTAAGTAGTGGTCCCACAATATCTAGTCCCTATTGCGCAAATGGCTAAGGGCTGGTTAAGGATTTTAGGTTGCTGACTAGCTAGTGGACCATAGGAGAGAATTTATTCCATTTTTTACATATATGAACATAGGTACTTGCATCCCTTTTCATATGAGGCCAGCAGTAGCCTTCTTTAATCGCTCGAAAAGCCTATGACGTCCCTATTGTGTGACTCCCATAAATACCATCATGAATCTTGGTGATAACTTGCTCGGTGCCCTGTATGTGAATGCATTGGAGGTAAGGTCCTGTGAATAATCCTTTGTAGAGCTTGCCCCCGGGGCAAGGTATAAACGAGTTACATTCACCCTTACTTGATTAGCTAATTTCCTCTCATCCGGTATCGTGTCCTTTTGTAAATAGTAAATGATGGAATCCATCCAATTAAGAGTTGTTTCTACAAGGAGGGCCTCCTCGGTGACCACTGTCTGGTCAATGACTTCTTGGGCGAAGAATTCTATCTTAATAGTTCTTCTATGATAAAAGTCCACTACTCAGCTTAGGACTACTAAGGCTTTAGCGTAACTATTTTATCCCGGGGGAATTGCTGAATATTAAACTTCTCAAATCGTTCCATAAAACCTCTCATTATGGCAATGTAGGATGCCATCCTTTCATCTTTCTCATTAAAATATCCACTCACTTAATTGGAGACCAGTTTGGAATCACCGAACATGTTGAGGCTCTCTGCCTAGAGTAGTTAAGCTTTGCGCAGTCCAGTAATTAGTGCTTCATATTCAACTTCATTATTGGAGGCTTTAAATCCCAACCTGATTCCTTATTTGATGACAGTGCCTTCCGGTGTGACCAGGACGATCCCTACTCCCGTCCCCTTGGAATTGGAGGATCCATTAACCTATAGGGTCCAGTCCTTGTACTTTTCTTCCTTGTTTGTTAACTGCTTCATTTCATGTTAGTTGCTAGGATGATCCCCTTTGAATTAAGTGATGAGATCGATCATGACTTGTCCCTTAATTGTTAATCTTGGTTGAAAGTGAATATCAAACCTCCCAAGTTGAATTGACCACTTTGAGAGTAGTCCATAGAGGTCGACTTTTTAAAGGACAACTTTGAGGGGGAATGAAGTGATGATTGTTATTGAGTGACCTTTGAATTAATGTTTCAATTTCCCTAAGGAAACCACTAATGCATAGTCTAGCTTTTCCAAGGGTAAGTAGCATTGCTCAGCATCCAGAAGTGTCTTCCTGACATAGTAGACATGGTACTTCCCTACTTCATTATCATGTACCATAGTTGAGCTAATAGTGTGTTCTGATACAGCGAGATAGAGATACATAGGATCTCCATCTTCGGTAATCACCAACATGGGAGATTTGATAAGGTAGGACTTGATCTCTTCCAAATCTCTTGAGCATTCGTCATTCCACGTAAGGCCCTTATCTTTCTTTAGGAGCGAAAAGAATAGTCGACAGCATTTCAAGGACCTAAAGATGAAGTGGTTAAGTGTTGCGAGAATATTAGTAAGATTTTGAATAATCTATAACATTATTAGGGGATGGACCTTGGTGATCACATCAATCTGATATGGATTAGCCTAAATCCCTCTTTTGCTAACTAGATAGCCCAAAACGTACCTAAATGGACACCAAATGAACACTTTCTTATGTTAACTTATATCTAGTACTTCCTAAGGATCTCAAAGGTTTTGTCCAAGTCTATGATGTGGTCATCTCTGTTCTTACTCTTGATTAACATATCATCGATGCAGACCTCTATTGTGTCTCTTATCTGTTGCTTGAACATCTTTGTGACCAGCCTCTGATAGGTTGCCTTTGCATTCTTTAGGTCGAACGGCATGACCTTATAACAATATAAACTAACTGGGGTTGTGAAGGATGTTTTATCCTAGTTGGGGTTAAATAATGGAATTTGATGGTACCCTTAATAGGCATCTACAAAACTCATCCACTCATGGGCTATTGCAACGTCAATAAGCTAATCGATCTTAGGAAGTGGGAAATTATCTTTGGGGCAGGCCCTCTTGAGGTCTGGAAAATCAATGCAGACCCTCCAATTGCCGTTTCACTTTCTTACTACCACTGGGTTGGATAACCATTTGGGTAACTGAACTTCCTTAATTTATCCTGTATCCAAAATCTTCCTTACTTCGTTCTCCACTGCTTTTCCCTTCTCGAGGACTATTCAATGCACCTTTTGAGTGATCATCTTGACGGTCAGGTTAGCATGCAGATGAAGGTACACTACATCGGGATTAATCCTAGGAAAATCATCTGGCACCCAAGAAAATACATCAATATTGCTTCTCAAGAAGGCAATCAACTCTTTCTTTTCGTGATTGGTAAGTGTTATTACGATCAAAAACTTTTTATCTGGAAAGTTGTCATTAGCACTAATTTTTACCAAGCTTTTAACGACCCTATCGAAGGGATGGATCTTAGTATCGTCCACCCCTGGTTGGCCCTACCGTAGTTGGTATTTAAAGGGTGTAGCCCCATCTTAGGATTTCTTTGAATTATCTTTTGGTTCCCTTTTCTTCTCCTTTCACGGGAAAATGGTTGCGATGAATATTTTCCTTATATTGGCTTGATCACCATGAATCTCTACCATGACTCAATCGGTAACACACTTTACCTTCTGGTGGTAGGTGGCTGGTATGGCCCTTGCGGTGTTCACCCAGCTGTAATACCCCGTAATTTTATTGATACTTATTTAAGGGATTAATTAAATTAAATGTGAATTAATTGAGAATTAATCCGGATAAAAATACTAGCGAGATGTGAGTTGGTATTTGATTATGATGTTAAAATTATTATTTCTGAGTATGTATGGTAATACATGAGTATTGTTAAATATTAAAATTTCCGCGAGACTGAAATACGATAATTTGAGAAATTTAGTTGGGACGCGCGTGTCAGTCGCATCAGGAATGTAATTATATGAATTAAAAAGTGAATTTTTATTTTATCAACCGAATGGTCATTTTGAGTGCGCCAACGAGTCCGGAAGGGTCGAAATAGTCAGAAAACACTAGCCGGGGGTTTAGTTTGGGTCCCGGGGCATTTTTGGGCCATACCGACAACGTAAAAGGGTATTTTGGTAATTTTAAAATTTTGGGGATTAAAGCCTACGAATATTAGGAGTTAATTATACATTATTTAGTAACCCACTAAGCCCATTATCAGCATTTGGCAAGATAGAGGGCTACGGGAGTTATAGGAAGAGTTGGAAGAGGCTCCCAAAAGAAAACCCATAACCACCATCTTCAACCTTGGGAGAAAATCTGTAGAGAAAGGGGAGAGATCAACCTTCAACCTTCAACATCAAATTATGAAGAACAATCTAAGGCAAGTGATTTAGTATTTTTAATGCATTGAATATGTCTTCCATGCTTAGTGTAGGAATTATCTTATATTGAACTTTTTGAAGAAAACCCATGAAATTTGTTAGAGAAACTTTGAATTTGGGTTAGGATTTGCATGTAGTATGATAATGGACTGATTTAATACTTGAATAGTTACATATGATGACTTAAAAACGGATTTATGATGAGTTATTGGGCATAAGAAAATTAGGAGTTCATGTTCATAGGATTTGGAGAAATATTTGAAGATTCATATTAATTCCATGATAATTTGTAAGATTTGACCCCTTAAATGTGTTAAGGAATGATCTAGGGTGATTAGAAATGGTTTATATACGTTAAAATATAATTTGGATGGTCTTAGGGTGGATTTAGAGGAGAGAAGAATTGAGAAAAACGGATTTAGGAATTTCTGGGCTGAAACTGCCATCTCGTTAGAAGACCTGCCCAAGTCGTTCGAACGACCTCGTTCGAACGAACTTATAACGAGATGATAGTATGAATTCTAACGAGTTGGTATTTCATTCGAAGCCCTTCGTTCAAACGACCTCGTTCGAACGAGACTTCTAACGAGTTGACAGAAGGGCCTTTTTGGCCTGATTTGATTTCTAGTATCCCGTAGACTTATTTAAATGGTGAGATAACTTTCCCTTATTAACTAGTGGGCATAGTTGGGAGATTTGGGGTACATTGAGGAGTAAAATTTAGAATAGTGCCTTGAACTGGATGACACTTGTGGATTAGGACGCGAGTGACTAATCACGAAGTGAGGATAATTGATGACGTAAATACATATAAACCGGGGACTTGTGATTTGTATAACACTAAGAGTTGGAATAAGAACGAGAAGTATACCACTAATAAATATTGTAATATCTAAGATGTGAGAATGATTAGTATATGTAGTTATCTGTGTATGACATACCTACCGTACTTGCTATCATGGGAGGTTGGCGTTCGTTTAGGGCCATCTAATCTTTGTGTGCCTACGGGGGGGATTTAGATTGGTACCTCGAGGACATAGGTCAGAGAAGGGCTTATTGAGAAGTTAATAAGTTTGCTGATCATGGGAGCGTAGGTATGTGCGTGACCCATGTGATGTGAACTATGTTCACCTCCATTGTTTGTGACTGTTGTTAATGAAGCGTTTCCTGAGAGATTCGGAATACGTAGTCCTCATGTACGTGATGTACCAGGAGTTGATAGCAGAGTTTGTGTGCACCACAGCTTAGTCTCGGGGTGCTAGTATTCTATATTTATGGTGAGAATAATATACTGTTGATTGAAATAAATTGTCATGAATAATTGTGAGTATAAATAATAGCAATGGTTTGTAAAGTAAAAATGTAAGATTTCTAATAAATTGTAGTGCTAAAGTGGGGAAAACTGTGTAATAAGGTACAATACTCTATTAAATAGAAGATGTTGGGTTTTGAATTGGTTATCATATAGAAATGTTAGATTTAGCAATTGACTAGATAGATATGGGAGCAACTAGAATGGGTACGGGTACGATAGGAGTGCACAATTAGTTGAGAGGTGAGGAACTCATGTGAGTGCACACACTATCATGTACTTTATATTCACTGTTTAATGATATTAAACAATTGCATATTTTTTAAATTATTTTCACATTCGGGCTCTGACCCGTTTGCTTTCAAATCTATTTTTGTAAAAACCTTTTTATGTGCCCAGCCACAAGGACACCATGCATAGGAGTTCTATTCAAGTGATGTGCTGTAGATGTTGTGGAAGTTATAGGACCTTGACAGTAGATGCCTCCATTTCTGATCTTGACTCCATTATCAGTTTTTATCATCTGTTGGGCGTGTCGCCCATTCCATTTAGAGACATCTTACTTATTTAGTTATTTCAGACTTTGGGTTGTAATTAATTTTAGTGATACAGACTTTGTATTTATTTATTTTGGAATTCGGTTTGTTATGAGGAGTTTTCCTCCAGACTCATTATTATTAGATGGTTATTCTATTGTGACTATATTGTGTTGGTTATGTTAATTTTTTATAATTCATTTATTGCATATTAATCGGATTTAATTAAAATGGACAACTCACTTTTTAAATACTAGGTGGTTAGTAAATATAAAAATGTTTTCGACAGTGATGCTATGAACTGAACCAACTTGGCATTTTGTATTAATTTAATAAAGGAGTAGCTACCCGGTATTTAATTAATCGGGGTGTCACACCAGCCTATGCCTAGAATGGCATGATATGGGGACTCTATGTCTATCGGTAAGAACTCAATCAATTTTGAGATATTACCTGCCCTGATCGACAAGACTATCTTTCCTAGTGGCATTATAATTTTCACTAAGCAGCCAGCCAACAAAACTGTGGCCTCCTTGAGGTCGACTAGGTTGAGCTTCAGTTTGTGGAACAACTCTAGGTACATCACATCTGATGAGCTTCCCTAGTCTACCAATAACTTATCCATGTCCCAATTTAAGATTCTGAAATTAATCACGAGCGCATCATGGCGTGGGGTACTCACTCCAATCAAATCTTCCTCTGTGAAGACAAAGTGTTTGGTATAGTTGACATCCTCTGGTCTTGGGTGCTTGGCAGCCTATCTTTTTATAGGGTCAATCTAGAATGTCTCCATAACAATAATGACCATGTTCATCTCCATTCGAACAGTATTCCATTGGATCTACTTTAGGTCGAATTCTCCATGAATTACTCAAACTCCTGTCCTATGTCATCATCAAGGACGTTGTTCGATTTTTGGTCGCCATTGACTGTGACTTTGTCAGCTTTCTTTTCTATGTACTCATTGAGATATCCATATCGGGCCAACTCTTCCTAGTGCGATTTTAAAGCTTTGTAATTCTCAGGCATGTGGCTACCCTCCTTGTGGAATGCATATCTTAGTGCATTATTCCTCTTCATCGAGTCACCACCCATCTTCTTGGACCACTTGACAAACGGTTCATCCTTAATATTGCTCAAGATCTTATAGATTGGTTCTTTAAAGACTGTGTTAACGACCAGAATGCTAGAAGGATTAGCCTTACTCCCATTCTTGGAGCCTCTCTTGCCCCCATTCTTATTCCCTTTCTTTGGAGCGTCACTCTTATCTCATCCTTTACTTTCTTTTGCTCGACTATTATCCCACGTTGTAGAGTGAATAACATCCTTAACCTTCACGTATTTTCAATACAGGCCATACGGTCATCGATGGAGCTAGCCACTTTTTTTATTAGGAACTGGTGCAGTGGAGATGTGGTCGGCTGACTAATTTTGAAGGATGCAATGGCAACCTCCTCCGAGAAGTCCTCCACTTTGTTGGAGACCTCCTAGTACTTTTTAGCATAATGACGAAGGCTTGCTTAAGGCTTTTTCTTCATCATGAGTAGTGAATCCATCCTCTTATGGTGGGAGCTGCTGGTTATGAAGTGAATAGTAAAAGCCTCTACTAGGACTTTGAAGATCTTTACCGACCTGTGTGGAATCTTCTCAAACCACTTATGTGCTATGTCATGTAGGTTAAAAGGTAATATTCGAAACATCAAGAAATCATTGTGGCTCCACAGGGTCATTGTCTGCCTGTACTGACTAACGTGGTCTATGGGATCCATCTTCCCATCATAGATCTTGAATCTGGGAACAATATTTTTTTGGGGGGTTCCTCTTTTTCAATCTGCCTTGAGAAAGGGGATTTTATCTTGGTGTTGGGAGCTCTTCTAGGTATCTCCCTAGTAGATCTCTCTCCTCGATAGGCTGGATGTTGCTCTATCTCTCTTCGAACCAGAATTTTAATGTCCTCATCTTCACAATCGTTGCTCCTGTGGAGACTCTCGGATCATCCACGCTCTAACCTGTCGCATTTAGATCTATCTTGGTCGCACCTCCCTAGGTTGTGAGTATTGATCGCCGAAGGACTATGAGTCCTATCATGACGCTTCCTGGTATCTCTATAGAGGTCTCTCTCCATCCTTGCGAGTCGCCTTTACAGGCAAGCATTTTCTTCTAACTGGAGGAGTGTTGGCTCCTCCTACTCTCGAAGCCTATATTTTTAAACATTGACCACCTTGGAGATTTGAGTATACCAAGGTTGTCCCTAACTTTCTTTAGAAGTCTGTCGCTCTTGGGGAAACCTAGGGCTTGGTCATTGGCGAATCTATAACCTGTCCCTATCTAGGGCTGGATCATCCAACACGTCGCCAACTTGAGGAAGATTACTACTATGGTGAGACATCATAGGCTTTCTAATGATAAATATTTTCCTAGGAAAAATAATCGATTTCCACATACGGTGCCAACTGTGAGTGCAGGAATTATCACAACCAAATATCTAGAAAGTTGTATCGAGATGAAAACAAATAATCACACAACAATAAATGTACATGGTTCAGAAACTTCTCTACATCCATGGAGTGGTTCAGAAACTTCTCTACATTCTTATTAGTGTATGTCAATGATCTCATTTATATCCCATTGCCTCGAACCAAGGTTTATAATTTATAGTTGTAGAAAATAAGTGATTGAGTTGTACAAGTAACTCAATTAGCTTGTACATAACTCGCGGTGTAACTAAATATCTCCTTCGATATTTTTGGCAATCGATTTAAGTACACGAGTCTGAATAAACAACTGATTTGGTCCGGGCAGTCCACTTTGTACATTGGGCTGGTCAAGTGAACTTTGGGGCTTGAATAAAAAGGCCCCATAGTGACATTTATTGACTCCATAACCTTAGAGATTTTAAGGTTAAATAAGACATACATGACGATGAATAGACTAAGAATATCCCCTCATCGCTTTGGTATTAAACTTTCATAAGTTCTCTCTATCACTCAGGATGTAACAAGTACTCGCAAAGACACGAAATATGATAGGTTGGGCTTCTTCCTTGTCCAAAACTCATATGGAGTGTGTAGCTATGTGGATAAAGATATACCCTATTCACCCTATGGAATGTGATATTCACCGCTTCCGCCCAAAAATGTATGTGCACGTTTCTCGGAAGAAGCATGAATCTAGCCATCTCTTGTGTCGTCTGGTTATTCCTCTCAACTAGCCCATTTCGTTGAGGAGTACAAACAGATGAATACTTGTGTTTGATTACCATTTCATCACAATAGCTATCCACTTTGACTTATCTAAATACAATGACATTGTCACTGTGCATCTGATTAATACTGAAACCATTTTGGTTTTGTAGAACACGACACTTAGTTGTGAGGAACTTAATAACATCGAATATTTCTCTAAGAAATCCCACGATAGAGTATCTATAAAAGTCATCGGCCATCATGAGAATGTAGCACTTACCACCTAAACTTTATGACCGAGTAGGACTCATAAGATCCATTTGAATTAACTCCAAAACAAGTGTCGTGGTAGTGGTTTTCAGCTGTCAATGGGGACTACGAATTTATTTCCTTATTGGAAAGATCCATAAATCGAGGATGTTGGTTTCCCAAGTGATAGTAAGCGATGGAATATGTTCTTTTTAACTATCTCTCAAGATCCCTAAAGTTCGCATAACCTATTCGTTCATGCCAAAATTCCATAGAGGAGAATATGGCATTATTTCACACAAAGGAGGACGTAGGAATGATCCAATAGCAATTATCTTCGATCCTCACTCGTAGTGAAATTTCATCGGATTGATCAAATACGTTACATTCGGACCGTTTAAAATTTGCATCACAAAATTTCCTTATGCTAAATAAGTTTGCTTTCAACCCTTTTACGTATAACACATTGCCTGGTTTGGGAAATCCGAGTATCTTAACACATCCATGTCCTAAAATACTAGACATACTCCCATCACTAAAGGTAAATTTCTTTCCTTCTGAGCCTTAAGGTTAGTAAAAAATGATATGTCACCGGTCATGTGCCTAGATCACCCACTGTCAAAATACTATTATGAAGTATTTTGAACCTTGAGATCAACGTGAACAATAAGGGATTTATTGTCTTTCTTATGTACCTAAGTAGAGGTAACTTTTTGTTTTCCTTTATCATTATTGGCACTAGTCAGTGTTAAAAGCGTTCTCAAGAGGAATATATATCCATTAAAATTCACCCATTAAGCTTTGTGAAGTCGCGACTAGGAACTCAACTTTCTCTCTCAGACCAGAAAAGTCACTATGGCGGTGTGAGGGAGTATGTGTACGTTGAGTTCTTCCTAATTTGTAGTAAAACTCTCTAAAGTGACCTATACGTTTGCAATAGCGACAAGCATAGACTTATTTGGGTCTACCTTGGTTCACTTTCTTAGGTTGAACTATCATTAAGATTTAGTTCTAGGTCCATAAGGATCTACCATAAATTTAGGAACCAGTTCTGGTGCAACATGGGAAGTGGATGCACCATCTTAACCTATTCCTCGCCTCTCTCCAAAACCTAAAGTGGGACCGAGGAGCATCTTTCCAACTTTCTTTGATGTATCATATATTATAATATTGACCTCCCGAGAACATTTGATATCTTTCTTTAGTTGGGATACAAGGGATTAAAGTTTATCACGAGTCTCTACAGATGCTTGAAGATCTCTCATAATACTAACCACTTTGTTGGTCACATCACTATTTTCCCTCTCTACTAAAATGACTCTCTCTCCTAAAGAAAATCTCACTTAGGACTCTCTCTCTCTCTCTCTCTCTCTCTCTCTCTCTCTCTATCCTATTTCAACTTCTTCTCTAAAGATAAAACTCTAATCACTAATCCTTTGTTTTGTTTCTTCATTTTAAAGAACTAAGCGTAAAGATCGACATAAGCACGTTGGAGGTCATTTTAAAGAACTAAGTGTAAAGATCTACCACCCTTTCTTCGAAATGACTAGACTCACTGTTGAGGTCATTATGTTCAGCATCTTCCTCAATGGCATTAGGTGCACTAGATGTACTAACATGACTATGCATGAATGCAATGAAGTCATGCATGCGTTGATTTGTTCCCGAAATCCGTTGACTCGGCATCGCTCTCACTAAGAGTGGCATTGAAGGCACTTTTGTCTTTTCCGTGTCTTTTTAATCTCGTAGCATACTCATGAGCTTTTTTACCGTTACTCTCGCACTCATAACATCTCTCTTCATCTTTCGTGAGGTAATCTTTTCTTTCTTTTTCAAAATTTTTCTTCCTCGATTTATATTTTTTTGTCTTTCTCAAAACTCTTATTTTCTTTGGAAGTAATTTCTTTTGTAAGTTTGTGAATTTTTTTTAATTTCTTTGCAAAAATGGAAATGTCATCAAGATCAAAATCATACTCCAAGTCAGACAATACTTCCTCTTTCTTTTTAAATTGAAATTCTAATGCAATTCCCTTTTCCTTAGGTTTAACAATTTTGGGAATCATGTCGATCTCATACGTTTGACGGTCTCCTATGAGTTCTTCTAACCTAAGTTTATCTAATATTATCAATGAATTAAGCACAATAACCTTAAGAATAAAATGGTCCATAAGTGATCTCAAAGTCCTTTTAACTACACATGTCTCAAGAATTTTTCTCACCTAAATTAAAACTAGAGTTAATATTATCAGACAATCGTATATAAAATTCATCAAAAGACTCCAACTCTAGCATGGTAATAGTCTCAAATCGTGTGGTGAGGTTTTCAAGCTTACAATCTTTCACATCATTAGTCCTCTTGTGAGTGAGTTGGAGGGTATCCTAATCCTCTTTAGATATGGCGCACGTTATGATTCGGTGGAACTCCTCAAGGGTCATGGCTCTAAAATGGAAATTAACCCACGTGAGTTAAAATTACTCAATTTAAATTCATATTTTGCCCAAGAAGATACAGGTTTAAGATTGTCAACATTGTCATTGGTCAGAGTGGGTGGTGTCCATCCTTTTTCACCAACAAGCCAGACTCTTTCATCAATAGATTTTAAAGTAGACCTTATCCTAAACTTTCCAGTACGCATAATTATACCCATAAACAATAACAAGCTTATTATACAAATTATCTATAAAACCCAAGATTTTCAAAGATCATCAATTTAAAAAAAATTGATATCCGAAAAAATACCATAAAAAGGATCACACAATATTTTAGTGCACCTGCTCTAATACCAATCTCAGAATGCAGATTCTATGGATTTATTCATATCTTATGGAAAACACACACAAATTCAAATTTTAACAAATTTTATCTTGATTTAATTTAGTGTGGGTTTATTGATGAATTTCAAATTCAAAAGTCAAACCATATAAACAATCCAAGCATGCGAAAAAGTAAGGAAAAATCCTTTTCGAGTAAAACCTCTATTTCAACGTTGTATCTGAATTCACAAAAACTATATGACTTAAAAACTACATAGTAAACTAATTATAACATGCAGTTCTTTAAGTCTTCTACAGATACAACACAGTCCAACACCGTGCATAAGAAGCGACCTTCCCTCAGTATCCACTGATCAGCCTCCTTCTTCAGCAGTAGAGCATAAATCAACAATAGAGAGAACCTCTATAAAGGTTTTTGAAAATGGGTTGTGTTCTTGATTTTTAAAAGTGTCCTCTAAATTTTCAAAGGGCTTGGATGAAAAATTATAAAGTTTAATCACAAAAGGAACCCAGAAATGGCTCAAAAATGGGTTCAAATGAGTTATTTAAAACTCTAATCCCGCATCTATATTTATAAAGAATTTGTTGCAAAAGTATAGGCATTAGAGATTTGGATCAAATTTGATTAAAAATTAAAAACTCTCGCGCTCGTTCTAATAAGCAGGTTCCTCATTCAAATGGCGTACCCTTTTCTCATTTGATCAGGTTTCCACCGAGACTTAGAATGACATTCCAGTGGTTACAAAATGTCATCGCTTTAGATGCCGTTCGAACTGGTTTTAACGATGTATCCAAACTCATTTGAACGACATCCAACAAAACTTCGAACGATATTTAAGAACTGACCAAAAGGTGTCCTCCCAGATTTCGTTTGAATGAAAGAGTCTCGTTCTAACAACATTATATAACTCGCTCAAACCGCCTGTCAATCTCGTTCTAACAAGTTAGTCAAATTTAAAACATTTCTTTAAAAATCATTTAAAAACATTTTATAATGGAAACAATTTAGAAAAATTAAAGACTTAACCAAACTACCTCATAACTCTTATCAATGTTGTTGTGATGAGTGATTCTCAATCTTTCAAATGTCATCAACTTCTTGTCTTGGAATACCAAGTAGTATTGAAGGTGCAGTGGTGTGTAATGGGGTAAGGCAAATAAAAACTAAATTGAGCAATTAGAAAACTTGATCGTATAGAATATGTGAGTATCATAAAAATAAAAAATAAGTTCCCCTCATATATAGAATTCCTCTCAATAAACATGATATTGCAAAAAAAAAAAAAATCTTAGCTACCTAATATGCTTTGGTACCTATACTTCCCGTATCTACAAACTTCTCCCCTTTTTGTCGTAGAAAGCAATAAAAAAAAGAACTAAGCACATAGTAGGATCAGATTCTTAAGGCATTTAAGAGAGTAAAACATTCCGAATCAAACCAACAAATAGAGAAGAATCATGTAATTAGTGAAAAATTAAAATGTTATTCTAGTCAAGATATAATCATGAGAGTAATAGGCCTAAGATCAACAAGTTAAACTACGCAGGGGAAGATAAAATATATCAACCAAATATAAGTAACACTAAATGATGATAAGCATTTAAAAGTTTATCAGTTTACAAAGATTATAATGAATGTGATCAATATATACCAAAATTCAAATAACTCTAAACTAAGCTTAAAAGAAAAAAATTACACCACTTTTTCTTCTTCAACATCCCAAAGACGTAAATATCAATAAGATCATTGTTATCATCATGAAAGGTGTCCCTAAAATTCTGCGTATGAGTATCAAACTTGTGTTGAAGGTTGTCGTAGAAAGAAGAGTTCATAGAACTAAAATATGGTAGCAAACTAGAACCAAATTGAGTAGATATTCGAGAGGTGGTAAAATCGAACTCATTTTCAGTTAGAGGACATGGACTATATGCTTGGGATGTATGGGTAAAACAAGAAAGTAGCGGAGAAACTATAAGTGGTGGTATGTGTGTGCCACTGTAATCGCCAAACTGTGCAATCGACTTATAATATCAATTAATAGTCAATGCAGATTGCGCCTTTTCCTGAACGTCGCCGAGAATTAATGGAACTCCAACCAATAAAGAAAATGCATGGTCAAATGACCATAGATCAAAGCTTGAGATTTCATACTATCCTCAGTGTGATAAAACATTATGTCCCGAATGTAATCATATACACACACAATCACACCTAAACTAATGGTGTACAACAATTGTGAATGTTTGAGAGTTATTTTCCAAGTGATATTTGGGAAAAGTGCAAGAACACGTAACAATGTTCAGAATATAAAAGTCCCTAGCAATAAGTTCATGAAGAAAAGTATTTACATCCCAAGACTGTCAATGCTTGTCTCTCAAGTGAGTGATAACATTCAATTGGCTAGGTTCACTCGTAATCGACCTATAAAGATACTCGGGTCGACTTTATTTTGGGACATGATAGTGGTTACTTATCCATTTAGAAGAAAGTTTCAGATGAATTACCCTCACTTTGATATAAATAAATCTCTCGCCTAAGTGATTCTTAACATCGATAAGAGCCTAATAAAATTATATCACCAAGTTGGGTTAAAATGGTCGGGTTTAAAACAAATACAAAACCAATCTCTTTTATCCAAGAGCTCGTCCAAATGGGTGTCAAAAAAAGATTCCAAATATATTAAAATCTACCAATACACAGGAAATGTTGCAAATAGTTCATCAAATCTATATCGATTGGTGGAGGTTAAGGTGTGTGAGCTTGATTTTGGAGCAATAAGATATCCTGGAATCACACACCAGTGTACAAGCATAAAAATCCAAGGATTCTATACTAACACTATGAGTAGGAAAAACTCCCAAATAAAGAAAGAGCTACACACACTAAAATTTACTCAAGAGATTCAGTCTAAAACTCAAGATAAGTGAAAACTCATAAATCATAGAAAATATTTCATCAAAATCTATTAAAACTACTATCAAAAATCCCTAACTCTAAAAATGAGTAAATTTGAAAATATAAGGAAGAAAACGTACAAAGATGAAGATTAATCCACTAGAATGAGGTAACTACAACTTAAAAATACTTCCAAGATACTAAAATGGAATGAAAACAAGAGGTTACTCAAAGGGTGAAAGAAGTTTTGAGAGAAAATGGGTAAAAGATTTAAAACATACTGATATAGGCATTTTTTATTACTCCCTGGTGTTATCGCTTCACGTAGGCCGCAGGTATACCTTCGCAACGAAGTTCTAACGGCAGAGGTTTTGCTAGCTTCCAGCAATAAATAATTATGCAAACACATAAAAACAAACATGGTAATTTACATATGATTACTTATATAAGGAAAATAATATTTTAATCCCTAAAATACCATTTTGAATGACCAAACAAGTTACAAAATACCATACAATGGCTCTTGCTTATGCCAAGTATTATACATAAAGAATGATTTACCATTCAAAGGCCTAAGGTCCAATTAAATCCATATAAAAGTTAGAGTTATTCAAAGACATAACTCATGATAGAAAGTGAATAAAATGACCATTAATCCACAAAATTGAAAAATGAAGATTAATGTTTTAACTCACTTTTGATTGTCTTTTTACTTTATACAATAAAGAGAAAGCCCCATTTTCCCTTGAAAATAAATTAAATTTTCAACTATCATTTTTCTCCCTCAAATAGTAATTTATGATTAACCTTTATATTCGCATATCGTTCATGTTACTAAATTTTTAAGACATTAATTTTGATAATTTTGCATGTGGCGACTTTCAATCATTTATTACAAAGGGTGGGAAATTATTTCAAATTTATTAAAGGTAGCTTTCATACCCAAAGTTGCAGCACTTACCATATTGTCACTCATGATTTTGATCATATATGTATTTTGAACTCCAATCATGATGTAAAAACTCTCATACACAAAAAAGGATGAGCAATGACACAGTTTCATCAAAACATCGCATAAAGCTTTTAATTTCTGGTAGAAGAAGAATTCAAATCCCTTTGTTATATTTTGCATGTAAATTCTCAAGTTTATTTTGCAATATAAAGTGCATGAGTTATGACAATACTCTAAAATAGCAAGATTAACTTACTAATGCATTTTAAGCTATAAGAAAATTAAGCATGGAATATTCATATCCATAACTAAAACCATTAGTATAATAACTAAGCATATAAGTTTGCATTTAAGCAGAAGGATAACACAATACCTATAAAACATAGAATGCCAATATTGTACAAGGCCAAAATATAAAAGTATGAACAAAAAAATCAAATTTAAAGAATGAAAGTTATGATTGAGAGAAATAAAGTTTCTTATCTAAAAAGAGTAAACTAAACACTCTAGGACACTTAAACCACAAAATTCATATTTCTGCTTAAATAAGGACCAAACTTTAGCACTTTTTTCTAGGGATTCTAGACCTCTTCTATCAATAATTTGTTTCAGGACCCTATCTTGATTAAGTCTCAAGGAATTTGATCTAGGTATCAAATTTATAAGTGTAGGAGGATTAAACATTTTTTCTTTTTACTTTCCTTTAGAAAAAACCTTTTGAGAGGCTTCCACCTTCTTCTTCCCTTTCCTATCGAGCTTTCTACCTTTATTAGAATCACGTAAATGTGATGTGAGTTGAATTAAAACACAAAACTCCTTAAAGTGTCCTGATTTATGATAATGTGTTAACTTATAGGGTTGTGGGTCGACGAAGAATTTGTGTTGTTTCTTCTTAAGTCTAAAGAAAACTCCTCCGGGCGTCCTTCCTTATTGCAAAAGAAACACATGAAAGTCACCTTCCCTTAGCTTCCTTAGGGTATGGAATGAATTGAGGATTCACTAATAGAATATAGAAAAATGGATTGGGATGTTATAAGATCTTGGATATACATATCACTCTCAAAACCGATTCCTCGTCTATCAAAAGTGGACAACTTGGCACCAAAAAGCATCTTATTCGATTTTTAATACCTACATATCATATTCATCTTGAAAGTGATTTCTTCTAGTATCTTGATCTCAAACAAAGAGATTTGGTTCTCTAGGACTATTCTTAAGTTTTCACTCTCATGTAGGGTCATCCTAACGAACTTAATCTCCATATGAATAAAATAAATATAACTTCCCTAGAAATGTGGTGCACCACTAACCACATGTGGAGCAACAAATTCGCTCACACTACTCTCACTCACCATAGCTATTTGCTTCTTGACATTGTTTAGCATGGTGGAGAGTTCCTTATTATGCCTTTCGAGGTCTATGGATGCTTTCAGATCATTTTCCTCTTCTTACTCAATAGTGCTTAATATGGATTGGAAAGAGTCATTTCTTCACTAGGTGGAGAGGAATATCAAAATCCTACAAATCATCAAACTTAATAAATTTCTCTATTCCCATAAATGTGGCATAGTTGCATTCTTGAGAATCATCTTAGGAGTTCAAGTCATCATCACTAAAAGTGGCTTGATATGCATTTTTTCCACCACCATGGCTCATATTTGAGGAAAATTTCTTTGTCATGTGCCTCGACCACCACAAGTAAAACACATGAGGGTGTTTGGAGAATCGTCTTTCTTTTATCCACTTCCATGACTAATCCCTAGTTTAGGGGGATAGTTCTTAGGTGCGCCTTTAGAGTAGAATCATTTTTTCCACATCTTGTCAGACTGAGTGACAAATGCCATAGCATCCTCACTAAAATATTGGAAACTAAAATTAAGATATGCCTTTTTAGCCTTGAAATCTATATTTTTCTCCTTAGGAGGCACTCCTTGGTGACAAGACAAATTCACCTTCTAGGTTTAAAGAGATCCAAGAAATTCATCTACACACATTCTCTTAGAAAGAAAATCTATAGCATCTTCAATGGAATGCACTATTCCACGAAACGTATGTGGTAATAACCGTAAGATTTTATCAATAATATTTTTCTCTTTAACGGTCCTTCCTAATGTAAAGATAGGCGTAACTACGTTATTCATCTCGGCATATAACTCGTCAAAAGTCTTATTATCCTTTTGTGACACCCCGCCTAATTAAATACCGGGCGATTACTCCTTTATTAAATTAAATCAAGGTGAACAGTTGGTTCATTCTTAGCATCACTGTCGAAAAATAACTTTTCCAATTTAAACACCCTAATTAATTAAGTTAAGTGTCAAAACAATTTTTAGACATTACTTTCCAAATTTTATTTATAACTAATGATTTAAAACTTTACATAATTCAATGTTAACGACTCACACCACGATTATCCTGGAACATATAATCCAAATAATTTAAACATTCAACAACTAAATCCCAACATTAAAACTTAAAGTAAAACATCCAGACAGTAATAAATCCCAAAGTGACAATACTAGAAATAAATGAATCACAATGTCCAATAAAACAAATGGATAATGGAAACGGGCGACACATGCCCAACTGAATAAATATGATAAGAGTGGAATCAAATGAATGAAGTCGTCTAAGCAAGAGGCCTGCAACTCCCACCTAAGCTGCAGCGCGTTCCTTCCAAAGGATCCTATGCAAGACGCCCCTGTGGATGGGCACCTGGAATATATACATATATATACAAGAGAGAAAAGAAAATAGAAACGGGTCAGAGCCCGATAGTGTAAATGATTTAAAATTTGTTTAGCAAGTATTTAAAATGTTTACAGGCCAATGCAACAACATATTAGTGCGGCACTCTCTTGAGAAATTCTCACCCCTCTCCTAATGTGCACGCCTATCGCACTAATCTTCCCAACGGTTTATCTTATCTTATATCTCACTAATCTTCCCAATGGTTTAACTTATCTTAGGTTACTCGTAAGATTTAAAACTGAACAATATAATTTTTTAAGAGGAAAATTTCATTCAGTAACAAAGCTCTCATTTTTAACTTTATTTATTAATAAAGTTTCCTAGTGTAATATTATACTTTTCAAAACAAGTATTTCCAATTTGAAGTCATTATTCATTTCTTACTTACCATAACACAGTAGGCAGTTCCAAATTTTAGAATTTCATATATATATTAAATACTCGTATAATATATATATATATATATATTCTAACAGCACCCCACATAAAAATTATGGTGCGGGCATACTCTGCTATCCAATCCCCGTATCACTCGTACTAAGGGAAATACACATTCGGAATCACTCTCGAACTGTATTAATACATACACAAACAATATTGAGGCGAAGCATAGTTTCCAAGTCCAAGAGGTCAGCACATACCCTCGCGTCTCTTAGGACCGTGACTATCGATTCGATAGCCTGTACCTAGGATTCCTATCTTCTTGGATACAAGTCAATATCACCCGTAAAGGTCCCATCGAGATAAGACTGTCCCAGCGCGGTAACCTCAGGGATAGCAAGTAGCGCGGACATAATTTTCACATGTATATAATCTATGCAAACACACAGTCATATAAATATACTACTTTTATCATATCAATTTAGGTTCATCCCATAACCCATAATCACGACATTTATCCTTATTTTCCCATTATTAGTTATCGCGTATAACGGTTCGTCTCTAACTTTAATTTGAGGGATTATTCCAACTTACTACGTAACACTCATGGACTCTATCCTCCCAAGTGTAAAATTCAGTAGGTATGCATCTATTTTCCATCGTAACTATTTTACGTATCTCTCCCTTTAATATAAAATTCCATCGTCTCTTATATATAAACACCCCAAAAATGCAAATCTCGCCTTACATTAAAGGTCTCTTAATCATTAATAAATCCTACTGGTTATCTTTATCTCCCAAAATATTTTAATAAGGATGTCTAAGGAGTATTATTCATGTAGAATTAATTCAACTATTTAAAAAGAGGGAAATATAAGTCTGCCAGAAGGGGTCGATCGATCGAGGGAAGGGGCTCGATCGATCGAACCTTCGATCGATCGAAGCTCTTGGCTCGATCGATCGATCAAGCAGGTATGGCTAATTCTGCAAGAAACCAGTTACGGGTTCTATCACACAACCTCATCCAAATCTAGATTTTTCATTTCCAATCGCCCAAAATTTTGTACTACTAACAGTATAAACCCATATTATACATCTTCTACGTAAAGCATGCAAATTTTCATCAATAACCATGGATTAATAGGCCAAAAACTCATATTAATCTCAAGAACCCTAGAATTTCTTTAACCTCGTTCTAATCAATCTTTTTCTAGAATTTCTTCTTCTAAAAGATCATAAATCCGTGGTTCAACCTCTACATATGAAGGGGGATTTCCAGATTTCCTTTTATATCATTACTACATGCAAGTTCCTATCTCCAACTTAGGTTTTCTTCTATGAAACTCATCCTAATAAACCCTAGACTAACATGAGTGATGCATTAACGAAAATAAGAAAGATAAACACTTGCTTGGAATTTCAGAGTTCTGATTTGTGGACGAATTTGGTGTGGTTGCGTTCCTCGTCGCTCGATCTACGCGTTGGTGATGGTGGCGGTGCAGTCGGATAACTTTTTGGCCTCGGATTGCTTGGAAAGCTTTCTCCTTCCCTCTCCTATGGCCGTTCAAAAGTTTTGAGTCTGATGACCCTAAAGGACTATTCCAAATGGTGGATATAGCCTAATAATTTTCGTGGGTTTAATTACCCAAAAATGCAAAATGTCCAAAATGCCCTCACGGGGTGCTAAATAGGCCTAAAAACGCCCCGAGACCCAAACTAAACCCCCGAGTACACTTTTCTGACTATCTCGACCCTTACGAACACATTGGCGCACTCAAAATGACCATACGGGTAACTTAAAAATATTTCACTTTTATTAATCAACATTTATTCCCGACGCGACACAGGCGCGTCCCGACTTAAATTTTCAAAATTGTCATTCTATTCACTTGTGACATTTAATAGAACCAATATTATATATTACTTTGCTCATTAGTAATATTCAACAAGTTTCCCATAATTACTAACTTACATCACGTTAATAATTATAAAATAATTAATTTCCAGATTTATATTAAATAATTAATTCACATTAAATTTAATAAATCCCCAAATTAAGAAAGCATAAAAATACGGGGTATTACACGTTCATGGTCAGGTGTTTGAAATGGGTGATAAATTGTTGAAGCTTGGAGTGTTTCACGATGGAGGTGACTTCGTAAGTCATTTGTAATATATTCCACGCCTCCTTAGACTTCATACATATGGATATACATCTAAACTCACTCAGGAACATGCAACGTAAAATAACTTTAAGTCCCTCCATGCTCTACGAACTCTCCTCTAAATAATTTTTGTCCCAACTAGATCTAATTTTTTTCAACTTGGACATCATCAACAATGGTTTTTGGAAAAGTCCATCCCATAAGCACACTATTGCATATACGATCATCCATAGATATTAAATATGTTGTAATATATATTTTCCAATAGGATTAATTTATATCATCAAATGGAGGAGGTCGAAGGGTTGAAATTTGCACATAAAAAGAATCTAAACGTAAGCTTTTACACATAAAACTTAGATACCCTCTGTAATACCGGTTGAGAGTGAGCCTCTTAGTGGTAGATACCCAAATAAATATTAATTCCCCTAATAGTAGAAAAACGTTTGTTACTTATTATTATAAAAGGGCTTAACAATCCAAAAGTCTATGTGACAAAATATTTTACTAAATTTTAGAATTTTCAAGTTTTATCTTCTCATTTAAGACAATAATGCTAAAAGATCCAAAAAAAATAAGCATAAGACCGGATGTGCGTGGAAAAAAACCCGGTAACGTGAAAAATCTCGAATCGATAAGAATGAAAAATGCATTACAGCTGAGTTTTATAATTAGAGTAAATAGACTTACAATCACACGGTATTATAACCGACTAGACACCCTTTTCCACCATATTCTCCATAGAGAGCACCGAAAGATATATAATGTTGCATAGCCACGATAGGTTTTGGTCCGTAACTAGTACCTTCAAATTTTTTGCTAAAATTTTCTTCTTAAAGTTGACAAATTTTTGTTCCTAAATGAAAACTTAAAGCAAGCAAAATTTTACGCCTACGATTTTGAAGGACTCCTATAGATATGTGTGATGGACTGTTTGCGAAGGCGTGTTGCTTTAAATCTCAAAATGAGTTTTTTCAAGCCAAGGAAGGGAAACTATACACTCATTAGTGAAAATAGATTTTTAACACAAGGTAAGTAAATATACCTCTATTAGAACCAATTACTTAAAAGAACTCAAAGAAGAGGAGTGAAACAATGTGATCACAAATACATGACTTGTTTTTATCAATAAAAATATATTTTCAAAACTGTCACTCTTGATTTGGAAGAGTAAATACCATTTATCCTTTGATTTTTAAAAGAGTTAAAGGATCAAATTATAGGTGTCAAACACTTAAGGTTTCAAATAATTACATTAGGGTCAAAGTCACCCAAAAAGTTGTACTTAACACATAAACCAAGAATATCTTTAAGAAATTTCTTATGCAAAAGTGACTTTTGGCATTATCAGACGCGTTTCTCCACTGGGTCACTGCAACAAGACATTGCACCGCTGCAGCAAACTTGAAAAAATTTAAGGTGTGCTAAAGTCTAAGTATTTTGCACATGACACACGTAACCAATGATACTCTATCGATGTAGTGAAAAGTTCATCGCTGGGATAATGCCATTGGGAGACAGTTCATACGAGTGTCCATAATTTCTTTTTCCAGTTTACCTTAAGGAGATTTTTTAAAATATGTTTTGAGGAAAAATCTAAGTATGTTAATTTCAAACATGAACACCAATACTACAAATAAAAAAAAGTTACAATTCTTTATAAAAATAATTTTTTCTCTATGAAAAGTATATTTGCACAAGTACTTGACCAAATTACAAAACTAAGGTTAATTAAAAATATTTTTCAATTATAAAAATAGATTAACCAAAAGGTGAATTTAAGTTCGCTAAGTCTTATACCTTTCCTAAGTGGTGTACTTCGAGATTCAGCATTGAGTCAATCAGGTTCATTGATGAAGCTTTCAAGTAATCTATTGGAAAAAGACTCAAACATGGTTTGGTCAAGAAATTTAGACAATATATATTCTATGGAGCACATCGATTTTACTATAGTCTTATAAAATTAACTCACATTGGGCCTCAATTGGGGTTGGAAGTATAACTACATGTTTATTTAGGTTATTTGGGTTTTGGATAGTTAAATAACTTAAAATGAACTTAATATGGGCCTAGATTGAGTTATATTCTTCCATACTGTAGACTTTTGGGTTTAATCCTTGTTGTTGAACTTTTTTCTACAGGTCTTAGGTCGTCGATGTTATCGCAGACTTGGTTTAATTTGTTGGAGGAGTATCTCTGGATACATTCTAATCACCATTCCTAGGATGTAGGCTTATAATAGTATATATCCTCTACATATTGTATATATTTATATTTCAGTTCATGCAGTTCTATTTGTTTCAGATTATTGTGATACACATATTGTATGATATGTACTTTTATTTTGAGTTGGATACTTGAGAAAGTGATTTCTTAAATTATAGGCTCTGATACCACTTGATGGAATTATATGTCAATTTTTTTTTAAATATATATGCGAGATGGTTCACACAATATTCAAAATTCCAAACTCTTCAAAATTAAAATTAAATTGAACAAAATATTTAAATTTTTCTTTGAAACTAAATTAATTCAATTCAAGTTCTAAATTAGACAAAAAAAACCAAACATTGATTTCGCCAAATTAATTAAACCCTACTTGAATTAAATTACACTACACTTACCCAATATGAAATTTTCGCCAAATTAAACAAAAGTTGTGGTTAATCCAATTTTTATCTTTTTAAACCTAAGCATGCATCTATTGATTTTTGCAAAATAAAAATAAACACACAACCGCAATGCTAAGATGTATGAGGAAAACCCACAATGGAAAAAACCTCGAACTGTCCAGCCATAAGTCCACTAAGTATGATTTTACAAGGACACGACAAAAAAATTACTTCCTCAACTTGACTCCCTCTCAAGCCTTGACGCTTCTTCGTTCCTTCACCTCCACCTAGTCGACAACTCAGGAATCCACCTACGTCTCGGATTACACCGATGGGAAAAATCATCCATCAACACACAAAGTCCGCCTCCGTATGTACACCACAAGCTAACTGAATGGAATTCTACATATTAAACTTTCTCCTTTTGGGTAAAGAACAGTACCCGGTGCCAAACCAATGATCTCAAAGCAAATATATATATATATTGGAACTTGTATCAAACTAATCTATGGGTGTAAACTTTGTGTTTTGGTGGAAATTAAATCATTAGGATTCACAAAAACAGAAGGACTTTTTGGATAAAGGATTTTTGCTCTCAAAAGATCTTGGAAAGTATAGAAAAAGTTTGCAAAAAGTCACATAGAAAAATGAATTCCCACACTATTAAAGTCTGGTAAGAAAGAAGTGAGTTAGTGGGAAGTTTTAAAAAAGCTGGAAAAAAACTTCCAAAAATCAACGGTTGTTTGAACGACATTTGAAAGTCAAAACGAGACTTCAGAGATAAAACGCATAAATGTCGTTTGATATCTCGTTTGAACAGGTCTTTCGAACGAAATCAATCAAATGAGATTATCGAACGACAAAACAAAGAAAAAATAAAAGATCTCGTTTGACAGTTCGTTCGAACGAGATTTAAATGTCGTTTGAACGACATTTCTAGAAAAACTTATTTTTATTTAAAATATATAAAATCATTTTAAACAAAGTTTAGAAAATAAAATGACACCCAAAAATAAATCCAAAGCTCTATATATATCATATGCATTCATACATGTAGAGACCATGGAAATTTGAAATGGTTGATGACGTTGAACGTGGCACGGTAATGTCTTCAATTCAAACGTCATACTCTTGAAAGACACAACAAACGTCTATCATATGACTCAAATAGTTTTGTACGGAATTAAGCCAACACTAACAAATTGACTCAATTGGAAATTTGACCTTACAAATCTCCCCCTTTGGCTATTCTGGGACAAAGCCAAAATAAAAATCCTATGGACCGTCAAGCTCATCTAAAAAGACATAAACCCACCTAAAAATAAAAATTATAGACGCTTGATAGACACATGGAATGAGAAGCTTTGCTTGATTTAAAAGGTTGTCATTTAAGATGAAAACTTGCACACTTAAACACATCATCAAACTCATAGGGAATATAACAATATAAAGTGCATTATTAAATCCTCCCCCGTTGTTTAATATGATCTACCTAAGAAAGACGCATCTCTCCGTAAGATAGATCTCCCCAAATTAAAAGGTTTAAACATAGGATAAGGATAATGGAAAAATAAGTATACCATGCAATGGTGTATATAGTGACAAGAACAATAAAGCAACACAGCAACAAAAGAGCACCTAATCCACAAAAAGATTAATAGATACCGACTACGGTGCGATAGAAAAAAGATACCAACTAGAATGTACTAAGATAAGCTTGTGATATCAATGAAAAGTGGCAACAAGATAGATACATATATTAACAAGAAGCATACATAGACCAGAGAGCAAGACAAAATACCCAAAAATAAATGATACCATATATATAAATACACAAAAGATATCAATGACGCACAAGCACACACACACACACACACACACACAGACAAATATATATATATATATATATATATATATATATATATATATATATATATATATATATATATATATATATATATATATATATATATATATATATATACTAGGGTATGCCCGTGCCTGAAGGCACGTTGATAATTTTAAAATTATCACAACTCTTCCCATGTCAAATATATAGTACAAATATTTTATTAAATTTCGACACAAATTAATTTGTTTTTATCACTACCCACCCTATTTAAAAAAAATACTACAATATTAATAATAATAGTATATCTTGGACCTTACATAAACATCACCAATTATTTAGATCACAACCTCATGTAGCACAATATACATTTCAAATTTCAAAGAAAATCAAATTAAAGCCTGGTCATTATGACAATCGTGACTGTAATACACCATATGTCGCTTGCATCGCCAACATCACGTCTTGTTCATTCATCATTACAATATGTTTCCCCCAAAAATCATTTCCATTTATCCTGAAATATAAGAAAAAAACTATTTCATATTTATGTATAAATGTCAATTGTGGTATTAAGAACAATATTACAATTATTTAAAACGATAACAACTTTTGCATAAAAGGTCGAAAAAAATCATATATATATATATATATATATATATATATATATATATATATATATATAATGCAACAAAATCACAATACATATACATTATGGAATGGAAGTATATAAATAAAGAATACTCATCAATACCCCAATTTAAAGTATCAGAGAAGAGCAAATTTGTTATCACTTATAGCAGAGCAGCCATAATTAAACCATAAGACATGTAGACATTATGAGAAGAAAAGAAAATTTAGTAGGATGTTATGACTTATAGATGACTCTGCGGCTTGGTAAAGTAAACTCTGGCTTGATCGCTTGCAATATTATTGACCTATACACGCACATACAAATTCAAGAAATCTGATTAAAATAAGATCAATGAAAAAGTATAATAAAATGAAACAAAACAGTCACAAAGGTATCCAGAAACATTAAATTCCATCAGTCTCGCGAGTGCCATCAGTCTCGTGAACTCACCTCCGTCTTCGATGATGATACTTCTAGGAAACTCCAAATTTACACATTCCCGTCCTTATATAGTACTACAAATTGGGTGGAATTAATAAGTCAGTAGCAAAAGGAATAAATGAAAGAAAGAACATAGTGTTTTAACTAATATACAATTGAAAAAAAGAAGAAAATGAATACATGAAAAAGAGAAGAAAATGAATACATGAACAGAACTTGTCAAATGAAAACTGTCTAATTATCAATTTAGACAGTAAACTGTTTCCATTAATTTTGGTCAAAGATCTTCGCTTGAATCTTGAATTTGTATTATCTTTAAAATTAATTAATCATCTCTATGGAGATCCCGACCTCAAGTGCTATGTGGGTAATTCCAAGCAAGCTGGAATAGTGTATTCTTATACAGTAAATGTCATGGGAAGACTGCTTGGTATGGTAATAAAAAATAGGATAAATGTCAAAATGAAGACGTTCGTAATAGAATTGATGAGTCGAGGTTGGGATGATACACCTAATGAATACTAAGGTCTCCTCGCTAATTGATGCAAACCTATTTTTAGATTGACGCTTCCCCAATTAGTCCTTGATTGAGTTACATAAATATGCACCATATATGCTTCCATGGGATGAAGCATGATTCATTTCATATTTATTAAAATATCTTAGTGATGAAAAAAAATTGCCTTTGCGTGTTGCGTGTTGCCCCAAGTGAAGTCAATTTCTCTATTAGAGTGTGATCTTCCCCATTGATATGCTTTGGAATCTTTACATACACAATCAAGTGATGATCACCTTGTTGAGAACGTTTATTGATGACGGGAACTCCCATATATGGCATTTTTACAGCTTCTCCAGGTTGAATCCCTGAAGGAATCTGAAGACTTCTCAAACCCTCAACAATTTCCACCCTGATAATAGTCCTTAGTATTGCTTTTGATAAAAGTCCCTAGTGACCTATGACAGTTGAAAGGTGTTATGAACATTGGGGAAAAAATCAAGGTTTCAATGCAATGATATGTGTAACTGATACATAAAATTCTAAATAATTCAGTAGGAAGAAAACTCATCAAAAAGTTTATAATTCAGCATGAAAGGAAACTTTTACACCTTGCTTGAGCTTTCGAACCTTGCTTCAGCTTTCGCTGCTTGCTTGAGCTTTCGTACCACTATCCAAAACATTCAGCAGAAAGGAAACTTTCGCACCTTGCTTGAGCTTGAGCTTGAACTTGCTTAACATTTTTATAATGATTACATATGCCATTTAATAAAACAGGGAGGAGAAAATTTCAAATGAAATGTCCATTAAACTATTAACAAAACTATATAAAGTAGTTCTGATATAAATCATAATCTCACCTCAAGTTCAGACTTAAAGGTTTCTTTATAGACCAATATCTTTTTTAGGTACAGAACCACGAATCACACCTGCACAGTAGGGAAAAATCAAGATAGTATACGATTCCATATATAAAGCGTAGTTGTCAAATCGCGAATGTGTAAATCCTCAATAAGCTGAAATGTGTTGCCTTTTTTCATTCGCTTGTTAGGATTGTAAGCTATTTTGTAGTACTTGTACTCAAAAAGACTAAAATTTTGATGAAACCTACTGATTACTGTTCTATTCTCATGTTACTAATACCACAAAATGAGTTATGAAACAGTTTCTTGAAACAACTGATCTGCCAAAAAAACTGCGCTGCAAAAAAAATATCATAAATCAGTGTCGATATGTAGGTAAATATAATTAAAGAGTAAGAAATGCTAAAATGTTAAAATGCACTATATCATAAATCAGTGTCCAGATGGAAACAACCTACAACCTACGTGTAGGAGCCGCACTTGTGGTCCAGTGGACATGAATTATTGGAGTAATTACAAAAAATCTTATCTGTTACGCATGACTCAACGGCAAAATACGGAGCCACATTCTGCACTCTAGCCAACAATTGATTTCCACCATACTTACCAGTGCTCAAATTTGCAAACTTGCAGCCCTATTTGTCTCTTCGATACCGAACCAGTAGGCCAAGGTTTTTGGGAGTGCTCTTAAATCTAGAGAATCAGTAGCAGAATCAACAGAATCAGTAGCATCAGTGATTTTGATAGTTATTTCGATGGCAACACTATTCACCTCTTTGGGATCTGCAAATAAAAAATATAAACAGTTAGAGATCGAAAGAAAAATACAGTTACGAAAGTCTACAATAATTACCAATAAGACCAATTTGAATCACATTTACAATCATTACCTAACCAATAGAACCCGCTTAGTTTGGAAACCAAACGGCAGACTTTAGTTACTTATACACGAACACACTATCTCTAAAACCCTTTGATTCTGTGGTAGCTGGTTGACATGAAATTGAGGGTTACCTGCCATGTAAATGCCGTGTATAAAAAAAAAGTAAGGGAAAGGAAGTGGAAGGAAATACAAAAAAACACACATATTTCATAATGTAATTAACTATACATAGGCACGTGTAAGGTTATAGCTTGATTGGCATGTAAGTTGGCCTCTATATGGAACAATGTGGTGTGAAAGTACTCCATAAGAGATATCAAATTTATTACACCACTATTTATTAAAAATGGCCTTTCAATATGATATGCAAGAGCAATTCACGATGGTTTATTACACAAATACTACATCTGGCACACTTGGAAATTGAGGTGAGTTCTTGTTTAAATATGACCATCCATTAGAGAATAAAAAGACCACTATGAGTTTAATTAAAAATGAAGTTACTAAAAAGACCACGGTGATTGGTTCCTACCCTGAGTTAATAAAAAGCTTTAATCGTTGCGATACATAATACAGATAAAGCGCAATATTTTTGGTAACTCATATATTTGTTGTATTAAAAATTCATACAATACATAGTTTCACTATATAGTGAAAACTAAATAAGCTAGTGGGAGTACACTTAAATCTAGCCTTGAAACTAATCATTCGAGAATGCAAACATACTTCATAATTAAACATCATATACGAAAGAAAATATTAAAGCCTCGGAGATATATTTGGCCATTACCATAGTCAACCCAAGCATTAAAAAAGCAGAGTGGAATCCCCACGCCTGAAATACCACGCAGTAATAAAGTTCATGAACCATCATATCAAAAGATGTTGAAAAATTTAAACTCTAATAACGATATGAATAAAAACTAACATTCTAACTAATACTTATAACAGTGAAGCCTGCAATCACATGAACTCAATCACATGGAAGCTTACAATTACATGAACTCAATCCATAATATTCCATACATTAGTTTAGGGAACAAAGACAAACAAACATCACATCTGATGGTGTGATTTTGTGTGTGTGCAAGAGAGATGGAGATTACCTATAGGGAGACGGTGTAAGAAAATGGCCCCATACCTGACTTGAATCTGAAAAAGAATAAACATCAAAACACAAACAAAAAATTAGATCTACAAAAAATTAATTTGAACCAAAAATAAAAACACAAAATTCCAATTAGAGGGAGATAATGTATAGCTGATTATGTTTCAATCTGATAGAAAAAACATAAACATCAAAACTCACACAAAAATTATATCAACAAAAAATACCGAAAAGAAAATATAAGAAAAATTAGTATAGGAAAGCATACCTTCGATTTAAACTTGGTCGTCAGTCCCAAACAGCTACAGAATATTTCTTACTCATGCAACATCACATCCGTGGAAGCTTGTCCTTCTTATGGAGGTCTTATTATAAGAAACCTTCACAATAAAAGAAAATATAAGAAAAAATACATGGGAAGCCCCAAGTTCAGATCTAGAAAAGTAAATGAAATTTTCAGAGGTACATGTGAGAAAAAATACATTCATGTACAAAAGCTCCCAAAATAATAGAGGAAGAAAGGTGAGGATCTTAAAAATATTTTTTAAGATCCAGTCTCAGCCAAATGTTAGGATCTTAAAAACGAAGAGCAGAGAGAGTGAGGATCTTAAAAAATAAGCGTACCAGAAACCTCAACCATTATGGAGCTCGGAGAGGCTGAGAGTTGCATTTGGAGGTAGAGAGGCGGAGAGTTTCATTTGGAGGCAGAGAGGCGGAGAGTTGTGGAGCTAGAAGAGGCGGAGAAGCGTGCGAAAGAGAGAGAGAAAGGGAGTGAGGGTCTCAGAGATAGAGATTGAGAGCTGAGATTGAGAACTGGGGGAGGGGGAAGCGTTGGGTGAATGAGAGAGGGGTGGGCGGATGAGTGAGAGAGGGACAAAATGAAAGGGTTTGTCTTTGGAAGGAAACGAATGAGTGAGAGGCAGAAAATGATAGTGTGGTAGGGTTGAGGGAGTATGATTGAGGAGAGTTTACAAAAATAGCCTTGTTTTTAAATTTTGAGTGGAGAAAAAGGGGGGGGAACTCAAATGCTTAGAGGGCAAAATAGGTATTGCATAGAAATTCATAAAGATGACATCATCTTTTAAACTTATGACATACTTAAGTTTTCTACCTTATTATATAGATATATATATATATACACACACACACACTAGTGTGTGCCCGTGCCTGAAGGCACAGCGAAAATTTCCGAAGTACGTAATCGCAAAACGGTAAAATTTTCCTGAATACGTGATTGCAAAACGGAAAAAAATTCGTTCCCCAACAAAACAAAGTGTAATTTAAAAAAAAATGACGCGAAACCCACCATTATGTAACATCACTTATAATACAAAAATATTATTTACAACGCGAAAGATTAAATATTTTTAAAATTTTGGGCAGAGTTTCCTTTGTATATCGAACTATCCACCCTGTTAAAAAAATAATCCAACAAAAATAATGCTATGACAATTATACTATTACGAACAAAAATATCAAATGAATAAACGCAAAACTAATTCAACTCCAGTTCTTTGATTTGTAATGACAACTCGTGGTATCCGATATTCGATGACTTTGCCGGATCAATCCGATGAAAAAAATTATCTAAACGAACTTCATAATTTGGACACGATAAAAACGTCGACCTTGATTTTCATGTCCTTGTAGTCCTGATAAGAGTGTGATCTCCGCAATAACATATTTGTTGTGAATTAATTGAAGAATCGTGTGGTGCCATCCCCTGAAATAAAGTGTTTAAGGCACATTCAACATAGAATTGGAGGGATGATATAAAAAAATTTAGACAACTTCACAAAGCATAAAAACCACCGAATTCATTTTAGGACGCACCATCAAGCGTGAGAGGCAGAGAGTCCCAAATTTCACGGCATGCATAAACAACGACGGGATCCTTCCTCTGCGACTTCACATGCCTACAAATGTAAAGTTTACACATAATGGAGCCACTTCTATGTTTAAATTTCAGTGTCCCCATAGAATTATTATAGAGAACAATTGAATTCTTTCTTCATCCAATAACAAATGAAATAATCAACTTATATCTAGCGCCAGAGACAAATATTTCACTAATAATCTACACAGTTCAAGTAAGAAAACATAAAAATGCACATCGTCGCCAATAAATATCATAATTAACAAACTTAATCACATAAAAATACAATCTACATAGCACTAATATTGAAGTTGCTAGAAATGAATAGCTCTGCCCAAGCATAACAAAATCTAAAAAAAAAAAACTTTACTGCCATCTTGGTAAAGGTAGAAAATTTTCTATCCAACTAAAATTCTTCCCCTTGTGGCTATTTCATCCATTTAACCAAAACCATTTTGGTACCATAGGCTTCAAAGTTAGCTGTTGAATTGAAGTATAATCAATTTATCACCTTATGTTAAAGATTCATAGTATGAAGAGTAAGTAGCATGCTCAAAATTACAACTTATCAAGGTAATTTGGAACATTAATTGTCATATTAGTAGCCAAGGAGAGTGAGTAATAAAGAGTACAATATTTTAAGTAACAATCATTGCTTTTGATTCTTGATAGCTGATTGAATATACATAAGTGTCAAAAATGCTACGGTAGTATGGAAATCTGATTATACCAAGACTGCAGGCGAATCGGCGAACAATGTCTCTTGATTGGACTTGTCTCAATTTAAAAACACTCTCGATAATTGACAATTCAGTCGCTGCATTGTCTGATCCTCATAAGGTTGTCCAATCATTGATTATCAAGCCAGCAGCAATCACTTTGCTACTACGATTCACAGTCCCTGTCACTAAGGGAACCTAAAGGACCATTGAAATCTCATCCAAGTTTTCTATGGATGCGTGGGGATGGATTAAGACACCTATATTTAACGATTGCACATAATTCACCCACAATAAATATTACCAGATCAAGATCAGTAGAGAGAAACACCTTTTTTCACTATATAATGCAAGGTAGTAAGAAATAAATGCAAAACAAAATACTGAACTTCTGTTTTGGAAGGGAGGATGAAACTAATCAGAGTACCTCCACTAAGTAACCAAAGTAGTGGGGCACAGATCTACAGGTTCTTGAGGGTAGAAATTGCATTTGGAGCACAAATTAACTCCATGTTTAGTTATCTGGTCATCAAGAGGAAGTAATCTTGGAAGAAGTCTCCACATGAAAGCTAATCTTTAATTGGAAGCATGATGCGCCATACATGAGAATAAGATATCTGAAGAGAAATAATAGAATCAAGTATATTACGAGGAAGAATATCATTCAAAAAAACCAATTATGATTCCATTTCAAATCGTCAAAACTAAAGGCTAGAATAACAACACATATTGTATAATTTCCTTTTAAATATCAATCAAGTGATTAACACAACACAAATGGTATAATGGACTGGAATAACATGGGCACTGGAGGTTATTTGCTACTGTAGGCAAGTAATTAGAGTTAATCTCATTACTAATGTAGGCAAGGTTAGTAGTAGGTAGGCAGTAGAGGCCTATGGTAGGCAATACTTTTGGGGTCTATCAATTGGGTCAATACCGATAGATAAAAAACACTTCTTTAGGTATGTATATGATGCCAAAGAATGAGCTTCGAAAAAGATAGAAAGGGAAAAAATATGCCTTTCCTATTCAGCATAGTTATAGACACAACCAAACCCATGGTTTTGTTCATGTAAAGATTTTGGAAATATTGGGGCACAACACAGTTATATAGTGTGTTTAGACATAAAACAGTTACAAACTCACGCTTATAAGTTTATAATGAACCAAATAAGAGAATCATTAAGATGATGAACTAAAATAGTAAACAGAGATGTACCATAATATCCTTAAGGATCTAGTCGATCAAAACTTCAAAAAAATAACATAAGCAGTAAATGTTTTCAAAACTCATACATACCGAAAGAAGTGTGTTTTATCTATCAGTATTAACCCATGTATTCCTCCAACCACTCTTTTAAGAAGTTTTGGTGACCTTTTAGTAAAGAGCACATACTCTTTTAAGAAGTTTAGGGCTGCATCGACAGGGTTTGTCTGTATGCAGCAGTCATCATCGGGGCAGCAACAAATGTCAATCGACAATAGGGTTGCATCGGCATTGGCAAGGCTGAATTCGCAGGGCTTGAGAGTATTTATAGCAGCAGCAGGCATCGAAATGCAGCAGGCATCGACCTGTTAATCGGTATGACTATCTACTTTATTTCTGCAAAACACTTCCAAAACTTATTTTCAACTTCCTCAAAATATTTATTGAACATTTCGACATAAAATAGGCAAATTTAAAAACAGAGAACTAAAGATGTCATAATAAAATACCTCGTCTCTTTTAGATCATATCTATGGGCTTAAATCTCCATCGATCACTCCCATCGAGTGTGACATAAATGACATGTAGTGTATTCTTGTTCTAATGGACCTATTTAGTCATATCCTCAATTATACACCGGCATATGTGCATAAAATAAAACCAAGTCAGCAGTAAAATAAGAGGCATTAGTGTCTCGATGTCATTCAGAATATCTACTTTATTTATGCAAAACAATTCCAAAACTTATTTTCAACTTCCTCAAAATATGTATTGAACATTTCCACATAAAATAGGCATATTTAAAAAACAGTGAACTAAAGATGTCATAATAAAATACCTCGTATCTATGGGATTAAATCTCCATCGATCACTCCCATCGAGTGTGACAAAAATGACATGTTTACAATATCAGTACAGTACCCTGTTTACACTGCCCTGTTTTCACATTGTATGAGTACTCATTTGGATGAAACATCAATACTCTAGCACTACAATAATATAGAAAGAAAGAGAAAATTAAAAAGACCCCTATAAGTCCATATGAAAATGGAATTCCATATGAAACAGACACTTAATCAACTATTGAGATACGAAAAGCATACTAAACATAAAAGAATATCAAAAGCTCGACAAATTTGGTACAAAATAATTGACGTTGACCCTTGTTGATAAACTCGGATATCATACATTAACAACAATGGGCAAACCCCAACAGACTAGTATACCGAATATAAACTAAAGATCTCGATAAAACAATCTGAAGTGCGCACCTACTAGATCCTAAAAAAATAAACTTTGTAGAAAATTATTGTATTTCAGTGGAAAAGATAAGCATTTGATGTTGCAGAAATTCCATGTGAACATAAACCCCCCAAAAAAAACATGTCAGCAAAAAAAGGCGACACACAAAGACATATACCTACGGATTCATTAAACATGCCGATAAAAAATCGAATACACAAACCTGAAAAATTAATACATACTATAAAAGATAATGGGAATTTTTAGAATCTTACAGTTAATAATATGCTGTGTAACTGAGTTCGATCCAGTTAGGCCTGTTGATTGTTGTTCAATCCATCTGTTAATAATATGCTATGTTATTAGCATTTTAAGTATCTATGGATTGTTGTTCTAATTTTTTTGTCTGGTTTAGTTCTAATTTTTTGTATTTAGCTATATATATTCAAGGAATTAACTCACCCTCGAGCACTAACGACTTTAACTTCTCCAACTGAAACAAAAGTATAACGTCCATCAGGACCACACACATGAATAAGCCTAGTCCTCTTGTACAATAGAGCTTTTATCTCGGCCTATAAAATTGTGAAAACATTAGAGACGTGACCAAAATCATTACATATTTTAAGACACAAAGTCATTTATTGAATGCAGAAAAACTCAACTGAACAAAATCCTATTTTATATCAGTAATAAGGGTGAGTCTTCGGTGGGATTTGGGAGGTTACATTAAATGGTTGGACCCAAATTTAAAGAAAAACTGGGAAAAGATTTAGTAAAAAACACAACACAACAAATCAAGTTGTGTATCATCAATCCCAAACACAGTATCTCAATCAAGAGAAAAGTAAACCAATTTAGCGAAGGATGGAACACTAACCGTGGCATTAGGGCAGCTGAAGCTGAAAAGACAACAATGAGCCCCTCTATGGAAGAAAAAGAAAGGAAGAACATGGACATTTAGGGAATACAACACTGATTTATTCTCCTCTTAATTAACCCCAAGGAACTGCATATATAGCTTCATCTCAACCAACTAATTAAGAACCTGCATCGCTAATGCTGGAAAAATTGATCTTGAAAAAACATATAAAAGCTTAAAAACTTTTTTAAAAGATGAAGAGTTTAGTTGCACCTAAGATTAAACAGGTAAATGGAATCCTTAAGCATATGCTTGGGTTGATGAGGACCTACGATTCAACAAAAAATCAGTTACGCACTTTGTGATTTTTCCATTTAAGGTCTGCACAAAACATCAATTGCACAAAAAATCAGTTGCACACTACGATGAATTAAACTTAGTACCTGCAATGCTAATGCTTGCAAGAGTGATCTTAAAAAAACTTAACATAAAAGCTTAAATGACTTACACTTGAACAAACATGAACAATACCTATGAAACAGAAATGTTTAAACCCAATATTATACAACCAAAGTCACACAAATAGTAGCAAATAAACAGACAAATATATAGCCCTTTTCTAGTGGAAGCTTTCACAATACTCAATTTCAACTAACTCCTACCCTTAGAAAACAAAAGACCTAGGTTCAAAGTCATAAATTAATATAATAAAATAGAATACAAACATATGCCCATCTCAATCTTTTTATTTGAGAGTCACTTAAGCCATGCTCACTACTATTATAGTATGGTCACAAAAGTAGATCGACTGAAGAAATTAGGTTCAAAAGAATAGAATAGTATTATAGTCACAAAAGTAGATCCACTGACAAAATAAACTTTTATGTCACGTGCATTCAAAAAAAAAGAAAAGAATAGTATGTTAAATGTTGAAAGAAAGGAAACAGGAAACTAAAATGTATTAAAGAATAAAAAATAAAAAATTGGAAGAATGAAAAAATAGAGATAGATTAAAACCATAAATATTATATGAAAACCGCTAGACTTCAAATATTAAAGAAAGAATGACTAATATGAGCCTATAATGAACAATATTTAGATCTTACAATTACTAAAGACAGAATAACTAAACGAACTTACCAAGATCTTATAAAACTTGGTAATAATCATGAACTTGATAATAATCATGAATTACAATTTTTGCAAATATTTTCAAGGCAAACTTCGCCATGGAAATTTAGCAAACATGAAATGATGGTGTTTGATAGCATTGCATGAACAAACCAATCAATTGACCTTATTCAAATTTAACCTTGGTTTGATAGTATGGGTGTTTATTTCATCAATATATAAATAAAATGAACACATTCAAGGGTTTTACCTCAACCTGTTCATGAAGTTTCCTCTGCACCTCCATTTTCATTTGTAATGCTTAATCTATCTTCATGCTTATGATCAAAATAACACTAAATCATTCATTTGATCTAAATCATTCATGCTTCTGCGCTATTTAAAAAGACATATATTGCCAACATAAATAATAAGAAAATGTGAGAAGGAAACCAAACTTAGATTTGAACATGTTGATCATGCTTTTACCAAAATGAATAATAAAAAGAGGCTATAATATTATATTGCGTTAAACCTAAATAAAAGATTTATGGAATCAAATTTTAAAATAATTCGAAAATGTGTTCATTAATTTAGAAATGCATGGGAAAAGTATACGAAACGTATCAAAAACCGACCACAAATTAGAGAACCATATTAGACTGGACCAACAGTAGCTAAAAAATCAAAACAAATAAAAAATTAATGCCTAAAGTTAAATCTAGGATCTCTAAAATAGATTGGACACCTACGATGCCTAAAAGTCTAAAGTTAAATCTCTAAGGTAAAATCTATGACCGCCTACGACGCCTAGAAGTCACCATTTGCCTCACCTAGGGCCTAAGCATTTCTAAAAATTCGCTCTATTGGAGCACTAACTTACATAAATGAAATCGTAAAAACAGGTCTCGCAAGTCCCGAAGATGCTCTTAGATATAGATAATACATATGATAATAGTAACAAAAACCTCAACAAATGACTCACATTCGTTCCGCATTAGGCCCATATTTAGCGAATTGAACCATTATTTCCCTCCCATCGTCAACATACTTATACCAAAAAAATACAAAACCCTTCAAATCTCTAGTCCTGTATATACAAAATTTACATGTGTGTATTTTAGAGTGTAGAATTTGGTATAAAAAAAACTTCGGTCTCGGGGGATGAAAACGTCATCAACCTTCCCATACTTAGGAAATGCAGGAAAATAGCAATGAAGAAACAACTACACATCCCATTACTAAAAACAATTTAACTAAAATCTCAAAACATTTGTGGGTAGAGAGCAAACACATCTGAGATCCACACACATAAAGGAAAATATTTCAAAATAAAAACCTCAAAATGTAAATATAGAAGTAGAGAGTGTGTATACCTGATAAATCCCAAAATATGTATACAAACTCGAAAATCGCAGTTAGATCTGCAAAACTAAACCAAAACATACTCACAGTTAAATCGAAACCAACCAAAATCCAGAACTAAAATCGAAAAAACCCCAACAACAGTAAATATCCCCAACAACAGTAAATATTTATAGTGAAACCCAAACTAATACATTGAAAATGTTCTCTTTATAGATCTGGGGTTAAAATGGTTATGGTGATTTTTAATTGGGTACCTCGTTCGATACCAACCATGGAGAATGTAGGTGGCCGCGGGGTAGATGACATATATGAGGAGGGGCGGAGACATAGATGAGGTACGGCGGCAGAAATGAGGAGGTCGGTGGATTAGTGAAAGGGAGAGAATGTGAGGTAGGGTTTGTGTGGGCGGCTGATGAGTTAACGGGGAAAGGTAGAGAATGGTAGGTTTTGTTTGAGGTAGGGTTTGTCTTGTGAAAGGAGTTTTTTTTAGTCTCAACTCTTGGATTGTACACGTGGCAAAATATAGATCCTTTGATTACTTTGATAAAATAAGATAAGATGACACTATTCATTATACCATTGTCCCATATTATAATAATATATATATATATATATATATATATATATATATATATAGGTATAAACATCACATAAGACACAAAATACAATAAGTTTTCCACATACATATGGCATAAATGTGTCTAAATAACCATGTGCTAAATGGAGTGAAAAGGTGTTAACTAGAGACAAAAGAATTATGATCTAATCACTTAAAAATGTTCAAGGAGTTCCATTTGATTGCAAAAACTTTATCAAACATAGATTTATCCTCATGTGACAAGATAAAGTTAACTGAAAGAACAAACAAGCACAATACATACTAGCCTAGATTTTGATGATTTTACAAACTAAAAGAGTCATGGAAAAATAACCATAACTAGGATACGTTGTCATTGTGAAAAGTAGTTGATATTTCCATCCAAACTCCCTTATAAATAATAATTATTTTCTTTTCTTTTGAATGAACATACCAACTAAACTAAGTAGGCATTGACTACTTTTTCTAATGCCACACTTTTTAGGCCCTTTTTAAACCCTTTGGGTCTTTGCTATTTTTGTATAATCAGACACTTTTTTTAGACCCAATATGTGCACCCTCATATATATTTTTTATACAATTCAAATAAATCTCACGTGCAATGGTTCTTACATGCACAAATCCTCCATAGTCATAGCAGCATGTAGATGACAAAATTAATAGGAGAACATCTCACTTAGCGCAAATATACAAGTGAAGTTAAAGTTCAAAGAGCTTGTGCATGTGTGTGAGAGGCATATGAAAAGAGAATCCATAAAGCAACTCAAAATCAAACTTCTCCATGCACACATAATAAATAACATTTTAATAATTAAAATTCATAACCAAAAGTGCTAGCTACATGGAAGCAGGGGAATGATATTGGATTCAAACATAAGTATAAGCCACATAATATGTATAAAACTAAATACATAAAAAAATCTTTTTTTGTTTTTCAAAAAAAAATTAAACAAACTTAAATTCATCTCAAAAGAAAAACACAATCTTTTTGTATTTTTCAATAAGACCAATAAATAAATAAAATAAAATACAAAAGATAAACATATAATAATACTAGTAAAATTCATATAATGAAGCGTAGACTAGAATATGATAAACATACATACAAATAGCAAAAATCGATCATGAAGCACAAAAGCTAGTGTATGTAAAAAAAACTAACACAATCAACCTTTAGATTTAGCAAAGTAGGAATCATGTGCGAGTAAATGATTATCATAAACTCTAGCATTTAAAGCCTCTAAATTGGATCTCCTCACCAACATGAGTGAAAGATGTCTCTCTTGGGATTTGGTGACCTTGGTGACTCTACCCTTTGACTTTCTAGGACCATTTCTAAGATCAAAACAAAACTTCCAAAGGTGCCCCTTCCGACCACAATGTGTGCAAGTGAAAACACGACATAAAGTATTACCTAAGGATTGATCTTTCTAGTGTTCCTAGACGATTCTCTCAAAAATATGGTTTTGGCTTTATTAGCGTAAGCATTTTGAGTATCAAATCCAATTCCACACATTCCATCTTTGATTTGGATGGTGCCTAAGATTTTATCTAATTTCTCCGACCTATGCTCCAAATTAAATTTGACCCAACTTGATTCTTTCAATTTCTCTTCAAGCTCCAATATTCGAGGCTTAAGTGAAATCCTACTCTCTTCAAACTCTAGAAGCTCTTTCTTTATAGCCTCCATTAAACCTCTAAGGATATCTCTGTCACCTTCAACGTACTCTATCTTCTCACAAAGAGACAAATCTCACGTGCCTTAATATCATCATTTAAAACACTTTCATCATTAGCTATGGCGCGTTCTATCATTTTTATTCTTCAAACTTTAAGTTTTCCCTTTTTAATTTCAATGATTAGGCATACAACTGAGGAAAGGCTACTTGAAGTTCACTATCCTCCACCTCTTTTTCATTCTCACTCTCTTCTCCACTCTCTTTACCATCAAACTCATGGGATTCACAAACTGTGGCCTTGGAAGTGTCATGTATTAATTTATCCTCAATGGAAGATTTTTCACTATCACTCACATGACTACCCATGAATGCGATAAAATTATGCTCAATGGGGGAATCGGGTCCCTCTTTCGGTTCACTATCACTAAGGGTGGCATTATATGAAATCGGTCTCTTGCCAAATTCCCTATGGTCATAACCCTCACAACCATAACATCTATTTGACTCGTCCCTATTAAGGTCTTCAATACTATTTTTAGGGAATTTCTCGGCTTTATTATGCGTAGACTTCTCAAACTTCTTATAGTCATTTTTAAGTTTCTCTTTATTAATATTAAGAAATTTTCAAAACTTCTTAGCAAACAAAGCCATATCTTCTGATCAATCTCAAACTCATCATTCTAAACCGATGTTTCCTCCTTCTGGGCTCTCAAAGCTATGCCCTTATCTTTCTTCTTCTCATCCTTGGAGGGAAACATGTCAAGTTAATTTGTTTGTAAGTCACCTACAATCTCCTCAAGTTTTGTAGTGTCTAAAGTGCCTAAAGAATTAGAAATTATCACTTTTGGAATAAATCTGTCGACTAAAGACCTCAAAATTTTCGTTACGACACGATTGTCGGGTATTTTTTCTCCCAAATTAAAACATGAATTCACAATATCGAACAATCTCGCATAGAACTCGTCAAAAGTCTCACTTTCTAACATCTTAATGGTTTCAAATTTAGTGGTGAGATTTTGAAGTTTAGAAGCTTTAACGACACTTGTACCTTCATGGGTGAGTTGGAGTATATCACATGCCACCTTAGACGTTTCACACGTCATAATCCGACGGAATTCCTCTCGTGTGATCACACTAAAAAGGGCATTTAAACCTAGGGAATTAAAGATTTCTAACTTAAGCTCAGTCTCACTCCAATTTTCTACGGGTTTAGGTACAAGAACCTCTCATTCTAGACATGTTGGCGGCGACCACCCTTTAACTACCGATTGCTAAATCCGCTCATCTAAGGATTTAAGTGCCGACCTTATACGCGCTTTCCAATACATGTAATTAGAACCATCAAAAATGAATTTTTTTTGAAAAAGGTATATATTTCATATTTTTAAACCAAGAAGCAAAAAGGATATTAGCATAATGATTTAGCGTTCCCGCTCTTATACCAATCTAAGAATGTGATTTCTTAAATTATATGCTCTGATACCACTTGACGGTATTATATGTCAAGTTTTTTTAAATACAAATGCAAGATGGTTCACACAATATTCCAAATTACAAACTCTTCAAAATTAAAATTAAATTGAAAAAAATATTAAATTTTTTCTTTTAAACTAAATTAATTCAATTCAAGTTCTAAAGTAGGCAAAACAAACCAAATGTGGATTTTTCTAAATTAATTACACCCTATTTGAATTAAATTACACTACACTTGTATAATATAAAATTTGCACCAAATTAAACAAAAGTTGTAATTAAACCAATTTTTATCTTTTTAAACCTAAGCATGCATCTATGTGATTTTTGCAGATAAAAATAAACACACAACCAGAATGTCAAGATGTATGAGGAAAATTTACAATGGGAAAACCATCGAACAACCCAGCCACAAGTCCACTAAGTATGGTTTTACAAGGACACGACAGAAAGACTTACATCCTCAACTTGACTCCCTTTCAAGCCTTGATGCTTCTTCATTCCTTCACCTCCACCTAATCGACAACTTAGGAATGCACCTTCGTCTCGGAGTCCACTGGTGGTGAAAATCAACCGTCAACACACGAAGTCCGCCTCCGTATGTACACCACAAGCCAACTGAACGGAATCCTCCATAGGAAACTTTCATCTTTTGGGTAGAGAATGGTACCCGGTGCCAAACGAATGATCTCAAAGCAAATATATATATTGGAACTTGGATCAAAATAAACTATGGGTGTAAACTTTATGTTTTAGTGGAAATTAAATCATTAGGATTCACAAAAACAATAGGACTTCTTGGATAAAGGATTTTTCTCTCAAAATCTCTTGGAAAGTATGGAAAAAGTCTGAAAAAATTCACTTAAAAAAATTCATTTCTACACTGTTAAAGTCTCGTAAGAAAGAAGAAAGTTAGTGGGAAGTTTTAAAAAAACTAGAACAAAAACTTTCAAAAACCGACGATCCTTCGAACGACATTTGAAAGCCATTCGAACGACTTTTATCGAACGAGATTTTAGAGATAAAAGGCACTACTCTCGTTTGATATCTCGTTTCAACAGGTTGTTCAAATGACGTCATTCAAACGAGAGAATCGAACGAGAAAAAAGAGAAAAAATAAAAGATCTCGTTGGACAGTTCGTTCGAACGACATTTAAATTTCGTTCGAGCGAGATTGAAATATCGTTCGAACGACATTTTAGGAAAAAAAATGTCTTTAAAAAATATAAAGTCATTTTGAACAAAGTTTAGAAAATAAAATGACACCCAAAAATAAATCCAAGGTTCTATACATATCATATGCATTCATACCTTTAGAGACCATGGAAATATTAAAAGGTTGATGATGTTGAACATGGCACGAAAATTGATAATGTTGATATCTTAACTTCGGGCTTGGCCACTATGTCTTTAACTCAAACGTCATAGACTTGAAAGACACAACAAATGTATATCCTATGACTCAAATAGTTTTGTCCGAAATTAAGACAACACTTACAAATTGACTCAATTGGAAATTTGTCCTTACAATACTGTATTGTTGAGATTTAATATTCCAGAGTTAAAAGTTGATTTTATTTGTTAGTGAATGGTATTAAATTTGTTTTATTTTATTCCACGATTTATTTCGTGTAATGTATTGTTTTATTTATTTCGTTATGCTGAGAATATTGGCAAATATTTCTATTCCCGTGATATTTGTATTAGACTTAATCAACCTATTTATGGATTTTACGTGGTATCACACTTGTGGCCATTACACCTAGTGTTGCATATTCGTAAACCATCTGCGAAGAACAGTACTCAAGGAAGTAAGAGTTGATGTCTGGTTAAAGATTATTTAAATGTAGGGGTGGAAACGGTACGGGTTTTTACCGTACCGTACCTTTTTGGTCCGAAAAAAAATGGTTTTGGTTTCATATATTAAAATACCAGAAACGAGTCTTACCGAAATCAAAATTACCGCAAAAAAGTTGGTTGGTTTTGGTTTTAATATTTAAAAAATCGATTTACAGAAATTACCGTACCGAATTTTATGAAACCAGGAAAAACCGTACCGATATTACCATACCGTACGAATTTACCGAAATCAGAAAAAAAACGTACCAAAATTACCGTGCCGTACCGAATTTACCAAAATTACAGTACCGATTTTACCAAAACCAGAAAAAAGTTGGTTTTGGTTTTAATATTTAAAAAAGTTGGTTGGTTTTGTTTTTGGTTTTTGGGGACTTTTAGTGTTGTTTACCGAAACATAAAAAACTGAAGCCAGAAACCAGAAAAAATCAGAATTTACCGAAACCAGAAAAACCAGAAGAAAACAGAATTTACCGAAACCACAAAAAAAAATCGAAATTATCGAAAAAACCGAAATACCAGCCGGTTTGGTTTTGGTATTGATTTTGGTGTACCGGGTGGTTAACGGGTACGGTTTGGTTTTACCATCTAGAGTTTGGTTTTGGTATTGGTATCTACTATTTACTGACCAAACCGTACCGCTTACACCCCTATTTAAATGTATTATTATTATTATTATTATTATTATTATTATTATTATTATTATTATTATTATTATTATTATTATTATTATTATTGTTGTTGTTGTTGTTGTTGTTGTTATTGTGACTAATGTGGAACATTTATAAAATACAATGATTTCCAACTAATCCTAATTGCGCAAAACATTAAGAATAATAGCAAAAACTAAAAATGTAATAAATTTAAGCAAGTTTATTAACTAATATCAAGTCAATGGTATATATATGAAAGATCTAGCCATTTACAAGAGTGGCTCACAATTTATCACTCGATCACAAACATAACATACATCGACTTATTTGTTAAATATTGGAGCATCCAGCCCATTGGCTAATGGGTGGAGGCCCAAGGTTTTATATATTGTGGTGTAAGACTTTAATTTTCTCACGTGGGACTTTATATCTCAACACACACCCTCAAGTGTGGCGTTACTTGAGGCTAATAAGTGGACATATTTATAATGGGTGGTGAGGAGAAATTGGGCCACGATTATCCTTCTCTAATACCATGTTAAATATTAGAGCATTTAACCCAAAACTAATTGCCTAGGCGCTGGAGGAGCTTAGAATATTATATATTGTGACTTTATATCTCATCATTATTATTGGGAAAAACTGAATTTTAATTTTTGATATATATCACGGATTACTTTAATTTGCGATAAACTTATATTAAACATCCATATCAATATCAAATGTCTCATGGTGACATTCTCATATAATATGCATATCTTTATTTGTAAAATTGGCTTAAAAACAATAAAATTCAACTATTTAAATGTAAAAAATGGATTTTTTTTGTATGAAATAATGTAAAAACTTATGATAATTTTAAAAACTCATTAAGTTAACCAAAATTGAAAGTAGTAAGCATGTGAGTAAAAATTGTGTTATAACAACTTTCGTTTGTTTTTATAGTAATAGGACATATTTTATTGTAGAAAAATGTACGGAGTTGAATTTGTATATTGTTACAGGTTCAATTACACACACACAAGTTATAAACCATAAGAAAGGTTGTACCATCTTGACTCAATTATATACTACTCATTGTAAATTAAACAACTCGGTTACAAATTATCTTCCTGCCTCCTAAAGGAAATGAAAATAATGTTGTGTACATCGATGATTTTTGTTGTTGTTGTTTTGTCAAATATTTTTCCATTGTTGTTAGAATATTTGTCCTTATAGTTTATTTTAATCACTATCTTTTTCCTTCTCATATAAGAAAAATAAAAAAGGCACCATCCAGACTAATATTTAAGTAATTTTTAAGAAAATGTTATGAGTAAAATGTGTTTTACACAAATAGTTATTCACAGTTGTAAGTTTTGCTCTAATGGCATCTTTTATCAATTTTGTGAAAAATATAAAAGATTTTTTTTGGCAAATAATATAAAAAAAATCGTGAGACTAATAATTTATCGATAAGACTCTGTAAAGAGAACACGCATACAAATTTAGGAAAATAAGTTTCGAAGTTGTGTAATGTAGTATACAAAAAAGCACCCTCAAATAATATAGAGATAGGTTTTGGGAACACGAAAATGTAATTAACACAGTCAACAACAACTCCAACCTCCACGGATGAATCTCCCATAATTTCGGAACCACAACAGTGATGAGTTTGAGTTTTAAACTCATGCAACGTATTCCACAAAAACAGGTCCCGCCAGGTGTATATTCATGTAGATAATATATATTCATCCTCGTGTAACTATTTGATGTATGAGAGATTTCTTAAGTCAGTATAGTAATACAAATTATTTTTAACATTAGAACACCATACTCAATCCATCCTATTATGTTTAATATATACTGAATTTACAATTTGTTATGGTATCAGAGCCAAATATGGCAAATGTTGGATCCGATTTAAAAAAAATGATTTTCTTCCTTTCGCAACCCTACAATGTCCCGTGACTATCGTCCCCATTGCCAACTTTGCTCCGTACCTAGCCATACTGCTCCAACATGTCCCATACGTTTCACACCTACCCATAACTATTCCACTGCCCACTTTACACACTCCCCCTCATCTCAACTCGGTCTACTTCCTACTCCTTCCTCTCCCATAACACAATGGCTTCCCAATACTGGTGCATCGCATCATGTCACTCCTAATTTTTCTGACCTTACCAATCCCACTGAATATAATGGTGGCGACACTCTTTATATTGGCAATGGTAAGGGTTTACGAATCTCACACATTGGCAATTCTTCTCTTCTATCTCTTAAGTCCTCTCTTAATCCTTATAATATTTTATATGCCCCCTCTATTTCTAAGTCTCTTATTTTTGTTAAAAAATTCACTCGTGATAATGATGCACTTTTTGAATTTCACCCTAATTTTAGTGTTGTGAAGGATCTTCGTACGAAGACACCCCTTCTTTACGGAACCACTAGCAATGGTTTCTACAATCTCTCCACCGCACCATCATCTCCGTAAGTTTTTCATGCCGCCAAAACTTCCACTAATAATTGGCATCATTGCCTTGGTCACCCTCATCATCAAGTTCTTAATCAAATCATGCATCGGCATCAACTACCATTCAATTCTGTTTATAAAAAAGTGTGTGTCACATGTCAAATGGGAAAATCTTTCAAATTGCCTTTTCCAATGTGTGGTAAGTCATCTATTTCAGTTTTATAATTAGTCTTTAGTGATGTTTGGGGTCCATCCCCCACCATGTGTTGTAATGTTCATAAGTACTCTGTCATATTTGTTGATCATTTTTTGAATTTTATTTGGTTCTATCCTACGGCCAATAAATCTGATGTTCATACTATTTTCATTAATTTCTAGAAATTAGTTGAACGCCAATTTAACACAAAAATAAAAAAATGTCCAAACGGATTGAGGAGGTGAATTTCATAAATTAGACATTTTTTTCAAAATTGCGATATTCAACATCAATATTTTTGTCCCCATACGCACGAACAAGTTGGCTTTGTTAAACGTCGTCATCGTTATATTATCAAAACGGGTCTTGCATTAATGGCTCATGCCTCCATTCCTAAAAAATATTGGCATTTTTCTTTTAAAACCGCCACCTTTCTTATAAAACGTTTACCTACTCGTACCCTTTCTAATCTCTCTCCCTTTCAATATTTATTTTCCACTCCACCGGACTATAAAATTTTCAAATTTTTTGGGGTGTCTTTGTTTTCCACATCTTCGTCCATATAATGTTCACAAACACGACTATCGCTCCCAACCTTATGTCTTTCTTGGCTATAATCCCAATCACTCCGGTTATCACTGTTTAGACATTCTCTCCGGATGCATTTACACACCACGTCACGTTTGTTTCGACGAACACAATTTTCCCTTTGCACCCAAACTCTCACCTATTGTCCCTTCCCTTTCTTCACAATGGGGCTCTACATCAACTGTCCTTCCAAATCCTATTTCCCGTGTGTCTCACCCCCTTCTATAGAAGCTCCTAGATAGCTACCAAACCCACTGCACTCCACGCTAACTACCAGCACCAGTTGTTGCCCCATTACCTTAATTCCTAACTATCGTTCCCAACCAACTGTGCATATACATGTTGTTTCGTCACCACAGTCCCCTACACCAACTGCTACACCCATACCCTCTCCTCAACTCCCAAATGATGCCCTTATACCTGCTCCTCAGTCACTGCCTACCACCTCTTCTTCACCCACTAGCATTTCCCTAGCCATGGACCTTGGACCTTTCATAGTTAAATCCAAATCCCATTATATGTTACTACGTCCTCGCTCTTCCATGTTCCTTAACCCCTCTGAACCAACATGCTTTACAGTGGCCAACAAGGACCCTCAATGGAGACAAGCTATGCATTCTGAAATTAACTCTCTTCTTCAAAATTAGACCTAGACACTTGTTCCTTCCTCTCCTCATATGAATGTCATTGGATGTAAATGGGTCTATAAAATTAAATTCAAAGCCGATGGCACGGTTGAACGATATAAATCCCACTTAGTCGCCAAAGGCTTTCATCAATAATATATCTTCAACTTCAATGAAACTTTTAGTCCCGTTGTCAAAGCAACTACCATTCCCACTATTCTTTTTATTGATGTCTCTAATGGTTGGCCTATGTCTCAACTCGATGTAAATAATGCATTTCTTCATGGTTTCCTGAATGAAATAGTTTTCATGCAACAACCTCCTAGTTTCGAAGATCCTATCAAACCCACTCACGTATGTAAACTCAATATCTCCCTCTATGGTCTTAAACATGCACCACGTGCATGTTTTCATTGTATTACTCAGTTTCTAACCTCCCAAAACTTTACCGGCTCCAAGACTGGCACCTCTCTTTTTATTTACCACTTTGGCCCAGCATTGTTTATCTCCTTATTTATGTCGATGATATTCTCATCACCAATAATTGACCTTCCTTCATTCAATCCCTCATTTTTACTCTTGCTCATGATTTTTCTCTCAAAAACCTTCGTCCTCTCCACTACTTTCTAGGCATTGAAATTATCCCCACATCTAAAAGGATTATACTTTCTCAACAATGCTACATTCTTGACCTTCCTAATCGTTATGACATGTCTAACTCTAAACCTCTCAAAACCCCATTTCCTACCAACCTCCAACTTTCACTCACCGACGGCACACCCTTAGATGATCCCACTCCTTATCGCCAAGCCATTGGTTCACTTCAATACCTCACTGTTACCAGTCCAGATATTTCCTTCGTGATAAATAAATCTTGTCAATTCATGTACTCACCCACCGATTTTTGTTGGTCCCTTGTTAAACGGATCCTTCGCCATCTCAAACACACCTCCACCTATGGCCTCGACCTCAATAAAACTTCTTCTCTCCGCTTGTAGGCCTTTACGGACTTAGCTTAGGTTGTGTGTATTGGTGACCGTAAATCGACGGGTGGGTTTGTCATTTTTCTTGGTTCTAACCTTATTTCTTGGCAATCAAAGAAACAAAAGAAGGTTTCCAGCTCATCCACTGAAGCCGAATACAAAGCTCTTCTCGATGTATCCGCCGAATTAATTTGTCTCAAATCTTTACTAACTGAACTTGGTCTTCTACCTCAAAAACCTCCTATTCTTTGGTGTGGCAACATTGGTACCACCTGTCTCTCCATCAATCATGTCTTCCATGCGCGCATTAAACATGTTGACATTAATTTTCACTTTGTTCGTGATCAAGTTTCCAAAAAATTACTTCAAGTTCAGTTTATCTCTACCGATGACCAACTCGCGAATATCTTCACCAAATGCCTCTCTTCCCCTCGGTTCACTTTTCTTCGGGACAAGTTGATGATTCACTCTCGACCAACATGAACTTGAGGGGGGATATTAACATAGTCAATAGCAACTCCAACCTCCATGGATGAATCTCCTATAATCTCGGAACCACAATAGTGATGACTTTGAATTTTAAACTCATGCACCGTATTCCACAAAAATAGGTCCCGCCAGGTGTATATTCATGTAGCTAATATATATTCATCCTCATGTAACTATTTGATGTATGAGATATTTCTCAAGTAAGTATAGTAATACAAATTTCTGTTAACATTAGAACAACATACTGAATCCATCATATTCAGCTTAATATATACTGCATTTATAGTTTGTTAAATGTGTCCTACTATGATTGGAATATAATTATAGTAGTATAGAGTAGTAATATTAGGGTGAAATGATACCCTATCATACTATTGGGTGTAGGGATACACGTACAGTCATTACAAAGTGTTTTAGGTGGACCTCATTAGTCTTCACACATCTTCCAATGACTGAAAGACATGGTTCATGTACTTAAAATGTTTTCGGGATCATATCAGTACAAAAGTACTTTAAAACTATATGGATAATGAGTGGTAGAAACAATTATGATGTAGACATGTATATTGAGTGTGTAAAAATACACACATATTTTTATAAATTGCAAATGTATTTTGAACATATTTTTCCTTTAGATTTGGTATATTTTACATAGAAAAATATTATTTACAAAACCATCGAAGTGGCCCCAACTCATGTATCTAATATTACCGACAAGGATACTTTTTATGCAGTATTGGAGATTTGGCACTTCTTCATTTATATTTTTTCAAAACTATTATATGCATATCTAGATAATTTGATTATTCGTGTTTCGGTGTGATGAAATGGAATATTGAAAGGTAAAGAGAATTTAATTAAATCTTAGGAGGGAATATAAGAGTTTCAATCAAACTCTTATTTTGACGTTAATCATATTTTAAGCAGTGAAAAGATTATATTTATTTTTATCATAGGTTGTGTTCGTGACAAAAAAATTCACTCTTGAAAATAAAAATAAATTTGTTGAGAAATAAAAATAAATTAAATTTTTGCATTCTTAAAAAATCTCATATATAATTATTTACAGTCTTTGGATAAAAATTATCAAGAGTAGAAACGGTGATAAAAATCTATGACTAGGGCAAGTGTCATAACATATTTTTTAGGGTTTTAAGTTGTAAAAATGTAGTAACAGACGTAGGACATTGGAAAATATCTAATATAAAAAATTATAAAACTCTTTATGGGAGGCCCCTCATACTGCATGGGTTCGCCCCGAACTACCGTAATTCCACCACCGGATTTCTATGTATCCAAGAACACCATAAATTTTTTATGAGTTAAACGATGGAACATTGAAAGAAAAGATGAATTAAATTTTAGGAGAAAAATATGAGAGGGGGAGATTTTTTGTAGTAATCTTGTCCCTCATTTAAATGGTAGGAGGGGCGTGGGAGTATATTTAAGGAAGAAATTGAAATTCTGTTACTAAAGTCGTTTAATAAAATTAAACTATTTAAGTAACTCCAAACAGTTTTTTGAAGACACTCTTTTCTTAAAAATCAAAACTATTTGAACACAAGATGTGTTTAACAAATGTATGTACGAGATCTATTCAAGATTTGATTAACAGGTTTGTAAGACAGTTTAAAATATTAAACTCAGCACAACCAGGAATGAGATGAGGAGATGTAGAAAGATTAAGAATAAGATTTTTTACGTGGTAAAACCTCACCCAATTGATGAAACATCCACGACTCCCTCTACGGAGTAAACAAAAAAAATCCACTAAAACAAATTTTAACAGTTACAAACTATATAACAAACATGCATACAACTCAGATCTATATAAGTTTAGGAATGTACCCTCTGGTGTCCTTATAACTACTATGCAGTTCTGATTGTTGATGTTGTTCTCCTAGTTTGCTAACTTCCAATTTGTTCAAGTTCTTTACGTCGACTCTAGTTCTCAAGATCTTATTATCAACACTTTTCGTGTGGTAGAGTGAAAGTGTTTGTGGAGGTGCTCTCTAACACATGCATGCACACACACACACACTTATTATGTACAACCATTCCTAACAAATTACATATAAGACTATATGCTGTGATTTTTCTTTTTCTCTCTTCTCACAAAACTTAACCTTTTGACCTTTAAAACAATCCCAGAATCCACGACTATCTTGCTCAGAAGACGTATCAAGATCTTAATCAGTCTCGGGTTTTGAAAAGATTTTTGAGACAGAAAACCACCAAGTGCGATTCCAAACTAGGTCAAAGGTCTTGTTTCAAGAGAACTAGAAATAGAAAACATTATTGTTGATTTAAAAGTTAAAAACATTTACAAAAAAAGAATCAACAATATATTTCTCAAGCTGAGAAACTAAATATGCAAATCTTAGTGTAATATAACATGAAAAACTCAGATCTGAAATTTCTATATGGCCGAAAATAGATCTAAGACACAATGTATAAGTCGGACACAAGATCTAAAGAACCAAGAGGTTACAACAACAAACCAATCTAAACAAAACAACTCTCAAACACATAAACACTCAAGGTTGTGTTTGGGATATATAGTAGTTGAAAAGGAGGTTTAGATTTGAAAATGGTTTTTTACGATTTAGGGTTAGGGTTAGGGTTTCTAACTCTTTCTCTCTCTTCTGGTTTCTCTCTCTTTTCTCTCATCTCTCTCTACTCTCTTTTTTCTCTCAAAAGGATGAAGTGGCAAAAGTCTTCGAAGGCTGAGACGAAGGGTCCTTTTATAGGAGGATAAGAAGATTCGAGAATGAGGTTCAAAATCAAGGGTTCAGATTGAGTCAAGATGAATTGACTTTAATCAAAGGGTTCACGATATGCGGTGATTAAACCTCACCTGATTGGTTCAAATGGGGTTCACAGGGATTATGAAAGGGCGCATGAAGACCGTTGATAAAAATATCTAAGCGTTGTAATCAGGCGTTAGTTTACACTCTATAAAGAAACACACTTTCCACCAATCAGAAGGCAACAAATGTTGGCCAATGAGAAGAGATGAAACGCACATCTAAAATAATTAAAAACACACCCTGAAGTTTCTGCCGCTTTCGGATTCTACCCAAGGCAACTTTAAGTCAATATAACCAACAATGTTAAATGGCAGATTGATCCCAAAAACTTTTAAAAACAAGTTTTAATTAATAAAAACTTATTTTAAAATGTTTGTAAAATCCAAAAAAAATATTTAAAAAGCAATATTAGGGATTTAAACACACTCAACATATGTACACACACTTATATGCAATATGAGATGTATATGATCCACTCTACTGTGTGTGAGTGTTGGTAATTTGATCTGGATCATTTTAATCTAGAAGAATGAAATAGCAATGCTAGCTCTGGGGTTCTTTGGATTCTAGGTTAGATATAATTTTGTCACAATTTCCAAACTAGATGAACACTTATACAATATAGACTCAAGTGAGTCAAGAGTGTAAGGTGCTTCAATCTCCCCCTTTGGAAATATAAGACAAAATCTCCTTTGAGTTATCTAGAACTCGTAGGGCAACAAGAATAAGGAAACCTATTCCCAAAAAAAATTTCTATCTACCCCATTTCCTAGAAAGAAAAAAGTACATAACTCAACTATTTACCATAGAATACCCTATTACAACGGTTGAGAATAACTGTACAGAATCCTGCAATAAATCACTAAGATCAAGCTGTTTAGCATATGTGAAATTCATTAGACTCAAATTTCTCCCCCATTTTGTCTCAAATAGACAAAGGGAAAAAATAGAGAGATCAAAGAGATTAATCAGCACATACCATACCAATAGATTTACGTAAAGAAATAAATCGATTGTAATCCAAAGGTTTTGTGAATATAACTGCGAGCTTCAAACCAGTAGAAAGATAATTGATTTCTAATTCCTTAGTTTCAACCAATTCGCATATAAAGTGATGTCTTATTTTTATATGTTTTGTTCGCGAGTGTTGAACAGGATTTTTGGAGATATTGATCGCACTTTGATTATCACAATAGAGATGCAATTGTTTTTCTTGAATACCATAATCACTTAGCATTTGTTTAATCCACAGTAATTGAGCACAACAGCTGCCAGCGGCTATGTATTCAGATTCAGCTGTTGAGAGTGATGTGCATTTTTGTTTCTTACTACTCCATCCTACCAAGTTATTACCTATATAATAACATGCTCCTGATGTGCTTTTACTATCATCAGTATTCCCAGCCCAGTCAGCATCAGTGTGCCCAATTATAGTGCTTGGTGTGTCACTAGTGTACCAAAGTCCTAGGTTCAGAGTGCCTTTTATATATATTTAATGATTCTTTTAACAGAAGATATATGGCTCTCTTTAGGGTTATTTTGATAACGAGCACATACACACACAACATACATTATATCAGGATGCGAGGCAGTAAGATATAGCAAGGTTCCTATCATACTACGATATAGAGTTAGATCTATAGATTTTCCAGTTTCGTCTTTAGACAATTTTACTGTAGTACTCATAGGTGTTTTAGCATCTTTAGCACTCTCAAGGCAAATTTCTTTACAATCTCTAATGCGTACTTAAATTGCGAGACAAATAATCCTTCTGAATTTTTCTTGACTTGAAGACCTAAGAAAAATTGCAACTCCCCCATAAGAGACATTTCAAACTCTTTATGCATTATCTCAGAGAAGGATTTTACTTCTGAGTGAGAAGTTGATCCAAAAATAATATCGTCAACATAAACTTGAGCAATAATAATGTATTTGTCAAAATGTTTGACAAATAGAGTTTGATCATTTCCACCTCTTTTAAAACCTTTATCTAAGAGGAAGCTGGAAAGACGCTCATACCAAGCTCTAGGCGCTTGTTTAAGGTTATACAAAGCCTTTTTAAGACGAAATACATGATTTGTATATTGAGGGTCAATGAACCCTTTTGGTTGTTCTACATAGGTCTCTTCACTCAATATTCCATTAAGGAATGCAGATTTAACATCCATTTGGTAGAGTGTAAAATGCAAATGGCAAGCTATGGCAAAGAGAAGACGAACAGATTCTAAACGAGTAACAGGAGCAAAGGTCTCGTTAAAATCTATTCCTTCAATTTGAGAGTATCCTTGAGCAACTAATCTAGCTTTGTTTCTAATGATTATCCCACTTTCATCAGACTTGTTTTTAAAAATCCAACGTGTGCCAATAACCTTTTTATGATCCGGCCTAGGTACAAGATACCAAACATCATGAATGACAAATTGAAGAAGTTCTTCCTGCATAGCAGAAATCCAGTGAGAGTCATTCAATGCCTCATTTACATTCTTTGGTTCCACTAGGGAAACAAAACATGCATAATGTGGATAATTTCTTAATTGAGATCTTGTACGCACTGGCTCACTAGGGTTACCAACTACATTATTTATGGGATGATCTTTAGAAACCCAGTTAGGCACTTCTGGTATCTCAATTGGTAATGAATCACCTATTTCATAAGAGTCACTTTCTAAAACATTTGTAGGTTCTTCCTCAATAGTTGATTCACCAGTCTTACTCTCTACAGTAGTGTCACTTACAATTACATTTATGGATTACATCAAGGTTTTAGTGCGAAGATTATACACTCGATAGGCTCTACTGTTAGGTGAGTATCCTAGAAAAATATATTTATCTCCCCGGGTCTCAAATTTGGACAAGTGTTCCCTATCTTTGCATACATAACAAGTACTACCAAAGGTTCTAAGGTACTTAAGATTGGGCTTTTTCTTATACCAAAGTTCATAAGGAGTTTGTTTGGAATTCTTTCTAAGATAAACCCTATTGATAATATGACATGTTGTTCTAATAGATTCTACCCAAAAGTATTTAGCTAAATTCTTAGCATGTAACATGGCACGTGCCATCTCTTGAAGGGTACGATTCTTTCTCTCGACGATACCATTTTGTTGTGGAGTCTTAGGAGCACTAAATTCGTGTTTGTAACCATTATAGTCACAGTACTCTATAACACCAGTGTCTTTGAATTCTCCACCTCTATCACTACGGATTCTATTTACTTGAGTGTCCTTCTCATTTTCAATCCGAATAAGTATTTTTAAGAAGGTTTGAAAAGTGTCGGACTTATGTTTTAAGAAGGCTTCCAGGTAAATCTAGTGAAGTCATCAACCATAACAAGAATGTAATTGTGTCCACAGAGACTAACAGTTTGGGAGGGACCCATTAGGTCCATATGGATGAGCTCCAAGGGATTAGAGTTAAGGATATCTTTAACTTTCTTATGAGGTGCTTTAACAATTTTTCTTTCCTGACAGGAACCACAGACAATGTTAGAAATAGATTTGATTTTTGGAACTCCTCTAACTATTTCTTAAGAGGTCAGTCTACTAAGATTATCATAATTTATGTGACCCATTCGATTATGCCATATCTCGTTGTCATCCATTCTGGCAACATTACATATTTCAGAATTGTTCATGACAGTATAACAATTGTCAGGAGTTCTGAATCCTATAATTATGCATTCACCTTTTTCATTTAAAATTTTGCAATTGTTCTTTGAAAAGGTAACAGTATGATCTGAGTCATAAAATTGCGAGATACTAAGTAGATTGGCCTTAAGACCTTTAAATAGAAGGACATCTTCAAGAACAGGAGTCTATCTTCCTGGACAGTTCCTTTGCCTATGATCTGGGATGATACTCCATCACCAAAAATAACTTTTCCTCCAGCAAAGCTGGTTCTGTTCAAAAGTTTTGTATCATCTCCAGTCATGTGCTTAGAACATCCAGAGTCTAAATACCAACCAGATGATGTGTGTTCATCTTTTAAAGCAGTAATAACTATGTTACACTTCATATGAGGTAATAGATCATCTTTTCTAACCCAAATTGCTCTAGTTTTCATTTTGCGCTTATTAGCTCTCAATTGATAAAATTTGCGAGCATTCGATTTTTGTTGAAAAATGTTTTGCATATGATTTTGAATTTTATGAAAAACATGAGCATTTGGTTTAGGAAAGTTTTTAGGAATCCTTCTAGAGAATGTTCTTTTAGGTTTGGTCTTTCTCTTTCTATAATTAGAGTTTTTGTCTGGTTGTCTAGGAAGTACGTAATTATTGCGGCTTCTCCTAGAATAGTTAAAATTTTGATAGATAGGTGGATTACAGACAGGTTTAACCAGTCTCCTAGAATAGCAACCATCAAAAGAGTGACCATATATATCACAGTAGGAGCAATAAAGATTGCTCAAAATTGGGGTCTCCTTAGGTAAGTCTCTAAACAAAGGTTTTAAGGAATTCTGAGGTTGAACTCTATTCCTAGGTAGTACAGATTTGAATGTAGACTCACTCTTCCTAATAGAGGGGCATACATATTTAGCCTTAGGTGAACTTTTATGTTTAGAGCAACTTGATTCCCCAATGTTAAAGTTTTGATGTTTTGTTTCAGACTCAGTTTTTAGAGAATGAAAGTCTAGGAAAGTTTCAATATGTCTTTTACCTCCTGACACAAACTTAATAGGTTCAAAAGATTTGTTTGTGTCTTTATTTTGGGGAAAAACCCTATTCCAGTTCGATCAGCAGAATTGGTTTTAGATTCAGCAACAAATTCATCAAAACAGTTTGAATTATTTTCAAATTTTATAAATTTTTTGAAAACAGTTGCTGTCTTTTCTTTAGTTTGTTCCAATTCTAACAATGTCCCTTTGTATTTTTTCTCCAGAGTTTCATTTGTTTCAGTCAAATCTCTGAGTTTTTGATCAAACATTTTGATTTCACTTTCATGAGTTAAACATTGGGTAGTATACTCTTCACCATTCAGTTTGACCATCAGGCTTAAATCTTCTAATTTCTTGGTGAGATCTTTCACAATCTTTTCTAGTCTAGTGCTTTTCTTGAGAGTTTTAGCATAGAGTGTGTGAATTTCAGGGAGATCTTCATTATCCGAGTCACTAAGTGAAGTGTGTGAAATTACCCCTAAGGCTTCATTTCTTGGACTCACACACCCATTGACATCGTCATTATCGCTTTCCCTTTGACTCACACACCCCGAGGTAGAAATAACAATGTTCTCAGTAATCAAAGCATCTAAACCAGTAACAGCATGATTCTAAACAACAGAAGTAGAATTACTAGATTTATCGTCACTAACAAACACAGGCATATCATCATTATAGATAATCTTAGCAAAGAAAGACATGCAAGGATCAAAAGCATCAGATGACTCAAGTTCCTCATTTTCAGAGTCGCTTGAATCATCCCATGTCTTGCAGATACTGGCTCTAATGTGTTTATTTTGAGTGTTCAGGTTAACTCTACAGTCTTGTGCAATGTGTCCTAGTTTACCACATCTAAAGCATTAGGTCTTCTTAAGGTCTCTGTTAGGTCTAGTGTGAGAATCCTTATGATATTTGTCATGACTTTTCTCATGAGGTTTATGATTACAGTGAGTTGGATAATTGGACTTGCCTTGTTTGTTTGCCAAATTGTTTCTAAACTTAATGATTTTCTTAAATTGTTTTGACATTAAGGCAATCTGATTGTCCAAACTCTCTACATCGCATTCCTCATCAGAATTATCATTGGAAATGTTAAACTCAGGCTTGATTAACTTAGAAGAGAAGCTTAGATTGGAACTAGTCTGTTTCCTATGGGACTGCGTCAATTGTTTCTTAAATTCCAGTTCCATTTTCACAGTTCTTAATTTACTACTGAGTAATTCAGGAGTGAGATTGATATCACACATTTCCTCAATAGCATATCTTTTGTTATCAAATTTCTGTGGTAATGATCTCAGAATTTTAGATACAATTTCATGTCTGTCATAAGTTATCCCATTAGCATGCAGTTTTGTCACAATATCAGTCAGGTTCATATAGAAGTCATTAAATGACTCGGTCTCAGAAATAATTAAAGAGTTATACTATTGAATTAACATTTGAGTTTTAGCAGCCTTAACTCTAGTGTCACCTTCATGAGCAGTAACCAAAGTGTCCCAAGCTTCCTTATAAGTGGTACAGGATGAGATTCTTTTGAACTCATGTCCATTTATAGACATAAATATGGCATTCTTTCCTTTGTTATTGTTGCGAGAAACTTGTTTCTTTTCTTGTGTGAACTCATTTAATACCTTCTTAACCCTCTCATTACTTCCTTCAGTGGCTGGTTTAGTAAGAAAAATGTATCCATTTTCAACAATGTCCCAAACATCATCTCCCAAAGTTCCTTGAATGAAAGCAATCATCCTTACTTTCCAGTAAGAAAAATTGGTTCCATCAAAGAGAGGAGGTCTGGTCAAGTTACCAAATCTTTCATTTTTCTCGTCCATATTTGATTTTCAGAAAATAATTTCGGAAACACAGGATCTCTTTAAAAGAAGTTTACAAAGCTCTGATACCAATTGAAATTTTGTTACTAAAGCCGTTTAATAAAATTAAACTATTTAAGTAATTCCGAACAGTTTTTTGAAGAAACTCTTTTCTTAAAAACCAAAACTATTTGAACACAAGATGTGTTTAACGAATGTATGTACGAGATCTATTCAAGATTTAATTAACAGGTTTGTAAGACATTTTAAAATATTAAACTCAGCACAACCAGGAATGAGATGAGGAGATGTGGAAAGATTAAGAACAAGATTTTTTACGTGGTAAAACCTCACCCAACTGAGGAAACATCAACGACTCCCTCTACGGAGTAAACAAAAAAAATCCACTAAAACAAATTTTAACAGTTACAAACTATATAACAAACATGCATACAACTCCGACCTATATAAGTTTAGGAATGTACCCTCTGGTGTCCTTATAACTTCTCTGCAATTCTGATTGTTGATGTTGTTCTCCCAGTTTCCTAACTTCCAATTTGTTCAAGTTCTTTACGTCGACTCTTGTTCTCAAGATCTTATTATCAACACTTTTCGTGTGGTAGAGTGAAAGTGTTTGTGGAGGTGCTCTCTAACACATTCATGCACACACACACACACACTTATTATATACAACCAGTCCTAACAAATTACATATAAGACTATATAATGTGATTTTTCTTTTTCTCTCTTCTCACGAAACTTAACCGTTTTTACCTTTAAAACAATCCCAGAATCCACGGCTATCTTGCTCAGAAGACGTATCAAGATCTTAATCAGTCTCGGGTTTTGAAAAGATTTTTGAGATTGAAAACCACCAAGTGCGATTCCAAACTAGCTCAAAGGTCTTGTTTCAAGAGAACTAGAAACAGAAAACATTATTGTTGATTTCAAAGTTAAAAACATTTACAAAAAAAGAATCAACAATATATTTCTCAAGCTGAGAAACTAAATATGCAAATCTTAGTGTAATTTAACATGAAGAACTCAGATCTGAAATTTCTATATGGCAGAAAATAGATCTAAGACACAATGTTTAAGTTGGACACAAGATCTAATGAACCAAGAGGTTACAGGCAACAAACCAATCTAAACAAAACAACTCTCAAAGACACAAACACTCAAGGTTGTGTTTGGGATATATAGTAGTTGAAAAGGAGGTTTAGATTTGAAAATGGTTTTGACGATTTAGGGTTAGGGTTAGGGTTTCTAACTCTTTCTCTCTCTTTTGGTTTCTCTCTTTCTCTCTCTTTTCTCTCTTCTCTCTCTACTCTCTTTTTTCTATCAAAAGGACGAAGTGGCAAAAGTCTTTGAAGGCTGAGACGAAGGGTCCTTTTATAGGAGGCTGAGAAGATTCGAGAATGAGGTTCAAAATCAAGGGTTCAGATTGAGTAAAGATGAATTGACTTTAATCTAAGGGTTCACGATATGCGGTGATTAAACCTCACCTGATTGGTTCAAATGGGATTCACAAGGATTATGAAAAGGCGCATGCAGATCGTTGATAAAAATGATCTAAGAGTTGTAAACAGACGCTGGTTTACACTCTATAAAGAAACACACTTTCCACCAATCAGAAGGCAACAAATGTTGTCCAATGAGAAGAGATGAAACGCGCGTCTAAAATAATTAAAAACACACCCTGAAGTCTCTGCCGCTTTCGAATTCTACCCAAGTCAACTTTAAGTCAATATAACCAACAATGCTAAATTGCAGATTGACCCCAAAAACTTTTAAAAACAAGTTTTAATTAATAAAAACTTATTTTAAAATGTTTATAAATTCCAAAACAATATTTAAAAAGAAATATTAGGGATTTAAACACACTCAACATATGTACACACACTTATATGCAATATGAGATGTATATGATCCATTATACTGTGTGTGAGTATTGGTAATTTGATCTAGATCATTTCAATCTAGAAGAATGAAATAGCAATGCTAGCTCTGGGATTCTTTGGATTCTAGGTTAGACATAATTTTGTCACAATTTCCAAACTAGATGAACACTTATACAATATAGACTCAAGTGAGTCAAGAGTATAAGGTGCTTCAGAATTTTTTTCCAGATAGGCTCTTTAGTAATGGTAAGTTGACCTCGATCAAAAAATTTCTTATTCTCTTGGCATTGATATTTATAGGTATTATCCAACATATTTCAACAGCCTTAACTTGGTCTTATATGAGTTACTACAACGGATAGCTATTCTCTATCCACCCACGACATTGTTACACGACAATAAAGTACACAAACAGTTGTAATTTTTTTGTTGCAAAACATTAACTTTTTGTTCAGAAATAATTTTACAACGAAAATTGTCTTTTCTATGTTTCGTCAGCCAACCCTCATTGTAGAAATTAAATGGTAATGAACATAAAGTTTCATCTTTGATTAGATAACTCTTCCCAATTAGCATATATTTATCTCCAATAGTTATATGAATATATAGGCCGGGTTAAGAGAGGTTCTAAGTTGTGAACCAATTTTGAAAAAAATAGTAAAAACAAGATTTTAAGGTTTTTTATAGGATATGGACCTCCCTTCACCCAATAAAAATATAATATATTCAACCCATATTATTTTTTTTATATTTTTTAAAAAATGGTTAACATATATATGTATTTGAAGAGCATAAAAATTGACAAATATTAACTTATTTTTAAGAAATTATAAGAAATGGGCTGATTTTTGTATAAGGTGTCCATATAATGATACTCTATAAAAAATCAACCCTAAAATATTGTTTACAATTTTTTAAAATTGGTCAACAACTTAGGACCTCACTTGATCCTATATCTAGGAAATATATATTGTTAGACTCTCCAACACACCTCATATGAAGATACCTATATTTTTAAAATAGTTAAAAAATATTTTTTAACCAAATATTGTATAAACGATCTCTATAATACGAAGATCATCTACAAAGATAGTGATAAAAAAAATTCAAATCGAAAATGAGTGAAATGAAAAGTGGGTATATATGAGCATTTTCTATCGTTTAAATTTTTGTCATCATCTCACCCACTTCTAGATTGTATTTTTTCAGATTTTTTAAATTGATCTTCTTACGATGTAGATCATATATACCGAGTTTAGTTTAAAAAATATAAATTTTCACTATTTAAAAAAAATGGGTATGTTCATTGGTATGTTATAAAGTCTGGTTGTAGATAGATAGATAGATAGATAGATAGAAAGATAGATAGATAGATAGATAGATAGATAGATAGATAGATAGATAGATAGATAGATAGATAGATAGATAGATAGATAGATAGATAGAGAGAGAGAGAGAGAGAGAGAGAGAGAGAGAGAGAGAGAGAGAGAGAGAGAGAGTACATGAGATTATCTCGATTTGAAGTGAGAGAGATGAGGATACCTGATTTGAAACCCTAGAGAAAGGAGAAACAATAATTACTTGATAGAATGGGTAAGATTTCACTGATATGAAGATATATATACACTTGCGGACGCCCGTGCCTAAAGTCATGGCTGGAATTTTTGAAAATATACGACATTCTTACAACATGTATGGTGAAAGGGTCATCGACTTATTGGCCAAAATTTATCAAGGGGTGATCCGCCCCTAAAGTGACAGTTGATAACTTTACAAAGTATTAACCCTCTTACAATTCGGGTTCCTAAAACACTACCTACCTATTTAATTACGAAAATTTATAATCTGTACAATGACAACTAATAGACTTATAGCTAAAAATTAATACATAGATAATGAAAAATGAAAACATCTAGTTTTTAGGAATATAGCATACTCATATCTTATTTCTTACTCCATTTAGTCCAACCAACCTTGCTAAAGTAAAAAAGACAATACAGTGAAATCAAATAACAATAGTGAAAATGCTAAATAGATCTTCATTTCCATTATCATTCATGTGTAAATAATTTAGTCCCATTTTTACTAAACCTTCATTTTCATAACATAAATAATAGTCATTTGTGTGTTGAACACTATAGAATAAACCACCAAAATATTTAAAGAAATGATACTTTATTATAATATTACATATATATTAAAATTATCCACCACACTAAACATTGGAGATTAAAAAATATATATCCAGTATGAAATTTTGCTAGAGCATGTTGAACTTTTATTTTCTTATAATCACACAACATCTCTGATTTCTTCTTGCTCATGTGCCATGCACTCCATTACGACCATCACAAACTCAACCTCAAAATGATCACCACAATATCAATGGCCACCATGACTCGCAACCAGCTATCCTCATAAAACAATAAACGTCGCCAAACATGAAATGTTTAGTGTTTAAGAAATTCCTCATGATTTAATCGACAACACATGCTTCAAGCAATTAAGTCGGCATTGCATCAGTCGAAGCATAAATTACGCAAAAAATAACTTAATATCAGAATCATCACCACACGGTGTAACCAAGATTAAAGATAATTCTTATTTAAACTATTTTATTTGTGCTAAACGAAGATTACAATTATTTGTTATAATGGACCTTTCATCAAACACATCATCAACATTTACATTGGTTTAGGATATACTTTAGATGTTCTCGTCTTTGTCATTTCAAGTTTTCCATTTTACAGTTATGTGAAACCACACATTCTCTGCACATATGAAATGAGAATATCAAAGCTATTAAAAGTTAATCTTAGAGATATAATGCAATTAAAGAAACAAATAAATCTATAGGGTGTACTAACTAAATAATTTATGTCGTGAAAGTTCAAGGTAAATTGAGTTCAAATGACTCATTGAAGTCTCATGGTTAATAAAACAAACATATGCCAAGAATTATTAGGGAAAACATAAGTTTTGCAAGCCAATTCCATCAATGTTTACATTATATTTAATAACATTAATTCCAAAAAGTATTCTATTCGTAAACAACATTTTTTAGAGGTTTCTTCAAACAACACGCTGTAATAACTTCTCTCCATAATCACACTTTCAGTTACCATTTTACATTCTAATAAGACAATAAAAAAAATAAAACCCAACCCTTACAAAGGTAAAATCAAACCCACCATTATGAAAATATACATTCTTTTTTATCCAAGGAGACAAAATTGAAGAATTATCCATATGAGGAAGTTGCAATAATGTCAACTTGCAAAATACTAAATACAAACAAAATTGTGAGTTCATAATGAGTTCAATGCAAGTAATTTGCATCTGTAGCTTTAAGAGTAAGCTCTTTAAAAAAATGTAACAATCCTTAAAACATTTTATACTCTTTCAAACCTCGGTAGGAAGTCAAGTTAATCTGAGCACGCATATAACAATAAAAATGTTTGTTCCCTTTCCAACCCGCATAACATATATCGAAAAGAGTAAAGAGTTGAACATTATGATAATTTACTAAACCTATAAGATGCAATAATAGTTCTAATTGAAAGACACCTTGTAGATGTTGGGAAAAAGTCGAGATTGAAATAGTTTTAGTTGAAAGACGGATTGGTACACAAACCTTAACTTTAACTATAGATTACTATAAAACATTCATTAACATAGTGAAGAATAAACAAACAAAATAGTTTGAAAGTTGACGATATATATGAAAAAGAAATAAATTGAACTTCTACTAATGACCACTATAGATAGATGAAGATACCAATATAGATGAAGAAGTAAATAGTGGCATGTAATGATAGGAAGGGAAAACACGATGTAAATAGTGATAAAAAATCTACAAAGATACACTAATTTCAAACCATATGATAAAGAGATATAACAGTCCCCTTTCATGTCTTAAGGAATAAAATGTTGGAAATATAAGAAAATATGAAAACCACTAAACAAAATAAACTCAAATCTTACAGTCAAGTTATAATTCTTGTATAAGAAGTGTACTGAGATATAAAGTCCCATTTTTTTTTATATTTAAACAATTGAGACAAAAAACCATAGAAATTAATCATCTAATATGTACATAATTATGTGTTATTTTTATTTTATTATTTTTTCAAAAGAAGAGAGAACGGACAATAAAAGGAGACAATAAAACAAAATGAATATCTGAATTAGATTAATAACATAAAACAATAAAAAGAAAAAAAATCCAACCTAAATGCTTCCGTTCGAAATCAACCTTCCAATTGGATCATGCTATAGACAATAAAAATCCACCACATATATATGTATATATATTTTTAGATCATGAAGTAAATATCTACAGTTAAGTCCAAAACTTGACAAAAATTGAGCCATAACTACTGCGTCCGAGAACATAAAAATCGTTAGAAACTAATATTTCAAAACCAACCAACATATGTGTAATCGGTCTTGGAAAGAGAGAGAGAGAGAGAGAGAGAGAGAGAGTGTATATATGAAAATCACACTACAAAAAAAAGTACTTTTTAAGACGGACGCTTTTAAGACGACAAAAATTTGGGTCTCTAAAACTTACATTTTAAGACAACAAAAATTAGCAGCCTTAAAAACTATACTTTTTAAAATCGCTTTTATTTCCCGTCTCAAAAAGTACTATCTAAAAAGACTGCAAATGAGTATTGATCAAAAGGTATACTTATGAGACGGCTTCACAAATTTCCGTTTCCCCTCTTGTAAATTTTTAGCCTTCCGCTTCTTATAAGCCTTAGAAAATAAAAAAATGAAAGTAAAATACACACAAAAATGAACAGCTCCGTTCTTTTCTTCTTCACCCGCACCGCACCCATCCACCCCTTATCACCCTATCTTTCTAGCCCTAGCCTCTCTAGCCCTAGTTCCATCCCTCGCCATTGGCCATCACCCATTGCATTTCATCCTCATCGCATTTCATCCCATTGGCTATCTGTTGCGGGTTAAACTGAGGTAAATCGCATTTCATCCCCATCACCCATCTCCCATCTCCCATGTTACACATATACCCGTGTTGGGTGCAATTTCTATTTTTTTGTTGAGGATCTGTCATATTGTGTAGTGAAGACTTATGTTTGAGATTATTAGTTTATTTCAACTGATGTTTCAAAATTTCCATATTCACTTTCTATCGTCATTTCTTTATTTGTGTTTTTTTCTTGCAGGAAGACAAACTAGTCCCTGACATTCAAGCTATTGTATTGTCGAATTGATACGAATAAAGGTAATTTTAATTCTTGGTCATTGATTAATATCATTAGTTTTGTACTCGATTGATTTGTAGTGATGATAGGAGGTTGAGGGTGAGCCAATTGGAAACTCGGATTGTCAATTGGTCGTTGTAGTATAGTTTTAAGATTAATTTACGAAAATATTTGTATACTTGTTTGTGTGAATTTTAGTTAGAATAATTGATATATTTGTTTGTATTAATTAATTCACATCCTTAGTAAGTAGTTCATGCCATTAATTTGATTTACTATTCGATTATGATTCTATTTTGTGATGTATGTGATGGACCCAAATTAATTCAAACATGCATCACTGTGAAAAAAATCATCAATGTTATCCAAGCATCTCATGGGAATATAATGCACGAACACAGAAACGTGCGTCATGCCCGACACGACACGGACACGCCGACATAGGAAACCTAAAAAAGGGACACGACATGGCAAAGACACGACGACATATATCTATATTTTTATACGTGTGTGTGTGTGTGTGTGTGTGTGTGTGTGTGTGTGTATATATATATATATATATACATACTTTCATATACTTTGCATTCCAAAAACAAAAAGTAGTTGTGAAGCTAATTTATTAAAATTAGCATGGTTCAGTATTTCATAATGACAGTTAAATCGTAAGTAAAAGATATGCATTTAAATTAAGTGAGATAATAACTTCATTCTTTTAACTTTTCTTCTTATTATTCATACACCCTTAAACGATTTAATTTTACAAGATAACACTAGAATTTCTTAGTGTTCTTTAATTATATATGTGTGTGTGTGTGTGCGCACGCCTAATTTAACAACATGAATAGTAATCTGAATTTGAAAAAATCATGTTCAACCATTTGAAAATTTCATGTTTATATATTTTTGTTCATATACATATACATAGCGCCTAATTGAACAACATGAATAGCAATGTTCCACAATTGTAGGCATGCTACGGAGCCACTTAAGAAGCATTAGACCAAAAATGTTTTGGGAGGGGTTAAACATTATTTATGAAGATAGTTTGCACTAAAAATTAAATGAAAAGTATATTATGTTTTTTTTATTAATGCAGCCCTCCCCCCCTTCGCTATTTTTGCTGGGTTTTTTTAGACGGAAATAGTTCAAGTATGTAGATTGTGGTAGTTTGTGCAAAAACATATTTGTTTTTTATATTTGGCTCCATCTTTGATACACATGTTTTTCATTTGTGGATATTTGATAGGAAGTTACTACTTGCGTGATATGAAGTAGCTAATCTCGTACATTCGAGTTCCAACACTGAATTGACACATGTAAGAGGTAATTATAATTCTTAATTATTGAGATATATCAATAATTTCATTACATATGATTTGTAGTGATGATATGATGTTGAGGGCGAGCCAATTGAAAACCTGGATTGATTTGTGGTGGTGATAGGAGGTTGAGGGTGAGCCAATTGAAAATCCTAATTGTTAATTGGTTGTTGCAGTATAGTTTTTAGATTAACATATCATAATATTTGTTTACTAGTTTGGTTATTGAAAAGTTTGTTTATATTAATCATCTAATTCATGTCCTTTGGAAGGAGGTTATGCCATTAATTTGATTTATTATTCGATTATGATTTAATTTGTAGTATATGTGATGGAATAAATTAATACCCACATCCATCACCATAAAAAAATCGCCAATGCTATCCAACACCATATAAAATGGTAAATCTTAACATTCAAATAACTATGTATTGGGGACCTATGAATCATGGACATCTCGTCGGAGGTGACGTGCACATGTCGAATATTCTCGCGGACACAAAATCCAGACTTCACTACTCTAACATGTTGCGTGGAATGTCGAACTGATTTGACATTTAAAAAAGTCAAACAATAAATGTTCTATAGAGGGAGATCCTCAGTGGGGACCCTTATGTAGTATGAGGGGCACAAGAATCATGTATCTACACTACACTATCGGATCCAAATGTTTTAACATAACAATTAGAATACCATTATTGGTAACATTCCTATGATTTTATTAGTTATCCCATATTAGCCGCCCTTTTGACATGTTCTTTCCAACCAACTAACATTCCATGAGAGAAACTATGTTATATCGGACCCTTAGTGTATGCATCATACAACTAAAATTCTTAATTAGTTAGGGGATGCCAGCTCACACTTGTATCCCCCATCCATTATTGACAATAAATGCATATAGGACATACATCTCAATATGAGGAGGGTCGTTTGATATATATTTGGGATGGCTCATGCCATGATGTACTTATGCCATTGATTAGGAGGAAACAAGCTATTCATGCCCTTGTACAGGTGCTAGTGTCAATGGGAGTAAGTTGGGATACGTGGATTAGCAAGCGTAACCTAATTATTTAGAGAGTGCTATTTGTCCCCTAGGGACACTAAGGACCATCTATCAACTTGTATCAAGTAAATAACTTAGTTTCCATGGTTGTTTATATATTTTGAACCATTCAACAAACTATACTCTCAACGACATGCGATTTAGTGAGAATGATGTACAAGCCTTGTTAACGGAGAGTGGATTGGGGATCTAACATAAATAATATTAATTTACCAACATATATAGAGATGTATGAAAATTATACAGTGAAAATTAAAAAACTTTTTATTAAATGTTACTTAAAAGATAAATGTGAAATTATGGACCTAATTAATGATAGAATCTAAGAGGACTACAATGTCTAGTCATGTATACATCTGCGATAGTATGGCACTATAATTGTCATATTATTTTTAAAGACTATATCCCTCAATATTGTAACCCATACTGGTTGGATGTTTCTATGGCCATTCATGCCGAATAATGGACCAACTAGTTAAAGTAATAATGCCCGTACACATTTCGTGGTCTCATATCAGATTGCCAAAACCAATACATGAACGAAACACGCAGGTCCCACATTTCTACTTGGGGAATACCTATCAAAACACCATTTTGAAGTTTAACTTGATTATTTTTTAAGGGTAAATATCATTTATACTCACTAGTACATTCGTGAGCATGGCAAATTTGTTATTCTAACACGGGAAGCGCAAATGTGGTGATGTCCGACCGTATATTCAATAATACAATGATCAATTTCTTATCTAATTAAGTGTGCCTTTTCTGGAAGATGGAAAAACCTCCTTAGTAATTTATACAAGTAAATGAGGTAAAAAGTCTCCCCAAGGCACCTTAAAATCTAAATGAGGAGATACCTTACCTCCCCTATTGCTTCCTCGACGACAAGTTTAAAAAGAAGTAGAGTTCTTCAGGTTTATGTTAGAATGTGAACCACCGAATCAGAAGACTTAGACATACAAAATGAAGTTGGGCTAAGGGGGTTATGCTAGCATAGAGCTTCTGGTACACTGCACATCTTGCATATTACCTTGTGCCTTCAACATCTCCTCACGATGTGCTATGTCACATGATCTGACTACGACATCAACATTACTCTTACTAAAATGAAATGAAGGGTCCTTGTACTTTTACTAATTTATAATTATTCATACCTTACTACCTATCAATTTTAAATCTATAGAAAGATATCACAATTTGTAACCACACAGCCCATCAAATAGTGAAGTATCTATATATACTACAAACACTTATAACCCATAACTTTTATAAACACACTGATGGAGTATGTATACTAAATTGTGAAAATAAGTCATAAACCTCAATACGTGTACTCTATTGAAATGGGGAGAACAATTTAATTGTATGGACAACTCTAATCCCTGTGCCACTGATGAAATCAATTATGGTTGACTCTTCGGAACTGGAGTCAGTATCATGCACTGCACAAAGCCGATTTTGAATCTCAGCCTTTGTTTTTTCTCCCTAGCTATCATTCTATCCATTTATTAATCTAGTATGAAATTAAAGATCAAATGCCTACAAAATATTACAAATCAAGTAAGGAATTTCAATATCTCTTACTCCTTGTTATAATTCCTTGTTAATGATTCAAGTGTTCTCTATAACACTGTCAAATCCATCCACTTCATTTTGTGCTAAAACTTTGATAAGTGATGGAATAACTAAAGGGGAATCATGTTTTGCAGCATCTGAATGTTCTCAAATATCACAGAATAAATATCCATGACAAAGTATGGATTCCTTTGACATAGTATATGCTTTGCGACCATATTTTTCTTAAACTAAAAAATATGAACCCCACTGTGACATTTAAAAAAAAAATTATCATAACATCTGTGGGTACCCTGAATTTAGCACCATAAGGCCTGGACGAGTAGCCCCTCCTTAACGGGCCCAAAGCCCAGGCCCGTCACCTCTTCTACTCATCCGATTACCCCACGATCCCATGAAGAGAAGTTGGAAGGGAGCACGATCCCATGTAGGGGAGATGGCTAATAAGAAGGAACCTATCACCCCCACTACTCCAACATACACATGTATAAATTAAACCCTAAGTCCGGGGCAAAGGACAAGTTGTATTCTCTGTACTTATTCTTCAGAATATAGAGAAATAACACTGACTGAACCACCGTGGACGTAGGCACTTCTTTACCGAACCACGTACTCCCGTTGTTGTGTGATTAGCTTTTTATTTGTCTTTTCTTGGTTGCTGCCTCTTTCATATTTATTTGTGTTGCATAATAATTGTCACCACAATTGGCGCCGTCTGTGGGAAACGTTTATCTTTCCTTGAGAAGAGCCCACACCGAGAAAAAAATCTAAGATGTCTGGTCACAGCAGCAACGCTCCTCAAGAAGGAGACATTCAGGAGCCACCCGCTCCTCGCAGGATTAGGTCTAAAGTCCGACGTTCCGATCAAGGGGCTCGCTTAGAAAGGCCAGCCTCAGAAGAAAGTCAAGGACCAGCAAGGTTCACTCAGATATCCAGATTGATCGATGCATACGAAGAAAGGCTCCACGAGCAGAGGGAGTCTTCTCGCAGGTATGAGGCTGAGAATGCTCTCCTAAAAAGAAGACTGGAAAAACTGGAAAAAGAACTATGTCCTGATACCAGGAGACGCCCCTATCGCACTCCTAGCCCTCAGGCGAGCAAATCTCGCAACCGAGGAAGGATCCCTAGGCGGTAATATCAAGGGTTCGAAGGTGGCGACTCAGACGACGACCTCCGCGAGCAACTGAGAAAAGCTCGCCGCTATCAGAGCCCTGCTCGCAGCGACGACAACATACAGAACCTAGTCCGCAGAGAATTGGACCAACATCCAGCTCACCGAGGCACCAGGTCAACCAGAGAACTAGCCAGGAGAGCCCTCAAGACCCAGATGAAATCGCCCTTCACAAGGGAAATTGAAGAAGAAGAAGCTCCAAAGAAGTTTTCTATTCCAAGGTTCAAGATTTATGACGGGAAGACTGATCCCATTGATCATGTCAGGCAGTACCGGCAGGCCATGACCCTCTGGAATCACCGAGATGCGCTGATGTGCCGTATTTTCCCCTCAAGCCTTCATGACGTGGCTCAGAAATGGTTCGAGAAACTCCCTCACCGATCCATCAGAAATTTCAAATCCCTGGCCGAGCTCTTTACAGCCCGGTTCATCACCAGCAGCTCCCATCCCAAAAGGATGGATGCTCTATTGACGATGAAGAAAACTCCTCAGGAGACACTTCGAGACTACGCAAAGAGGTACTGGGAGTTATTCAACGAAGTCGAGGACTGCGCAGAAGAGGTGGCAGTGGCTTCATTCAAAATTGGGCTACCCAGCTCTTCCCTCCTTTACCAGTCCTTGACAAAGAAGGAAGCAACCACCATTGATGACCTGATGGACCGGATTAAGAAATATGCAAAGGTGGAAGATGTCACCCGCCTTAACGTAGGTGAAAAAGGTCGAGCCAAGCTCGCCACGAAGGGAAGTGAGAAAGTTGATAACCAGAAAAAAGGAGGAAAGAATGGGAGCAAGAATGGCCCCAAGAACGGAGGGAGCCCTGACGTTGCAAAGTCGTTCCAGGCGGTCAACACCTCAAAGAACCAATTTACAAAATTCTCGATAAGATCAAGGATGAGCCGTTCATCAAATGGCCCCGGAAAATGGGAGGAGACCCATCGAAAAGAAACAATGCGCTGAGATGCACCTTCCACAAAGAGGGAGGACATAAGACCGAGCACTGCAAGGCTCTTAAGTCCCACCTCGAGGAGTTGGCCCAATCCGGACATTTGAATGACTTTGTGGAAAGGAAGGTAGAGAGAGTGACTGCCCACAAGGAGGCAAAACCCGACAACGTATTAGAAGACGACACCGGACACGAATTCGCAGTAATCCATGGAGTATCCGATGTTAAGCAAATCCAGGGCAACTCAGCTCGGATGGAGGTAAAGAAGCTGACAGCAGTAATGCAAGCTTTTCAAATTGATCCAGCGAAATCACAGGCAGGAAAATGTCGCCGAGCAGAGGACATCAACTACAACAAGCATATTGTTTTCACGGATGAAGATCTTGTGGGAGTGAGGACCCCACATCACGATGCCTTAGTCATTACGCTCAGGATAGCCAACTTTGATATCGACAGGCTGCTCGTCGATCAAGGAAGCTCATCCGAAGTAATGTACATCGACCTGTTCCGGAAATTGAAGTTGAACATCGCCGACCTGAAGAGAACCACTGTTCCTCTGGTCGGCTTCGCTAGAAAAATGACCATGCCTCTGGGCAAGATAGTACTACCAGTGCTCGCTGGAAATGTTTCGAAAATGATCGAATTCTTGGTGGTCGACATCGATTCACCGTACCAAGCCATCCTCGGCAGGGGATGGCTTCATACAATGAGGGCAGTCTCCTCGACCTACCACCAGAAGCTCAAATATGTCACCGAGCGGGGAGTGATGGAGATACATGGCGACTAAGCGATGGCGCGAAAGTGCTTCATAGCGGCCATCCGACCAAGGTCAGAGAAAAAAGACGTTCAAACCAGCAAGAAAGTGGAGGAAGGTGCAATCCCTTCTAAATAGCAATTAAAATATGGAAGGCCCGGAGTGGAAGAGACCAGGCTCCTCCCCTCCGAGCGTGTTGTAGAGGACCTGGTAGAAGTAATTGCTAGAGAAGGCGACAACAGCAGAGTCTTCCTGATCGGGACCTCACTCACTGACCAAGAGCGAAAGGATTTGTTAACCTTACTCAGAAGCAACATAGATGTTTTCGCTTGGGAACCCTATGCGCTGCCTGAAATCGATCCCAATATGGTCTGCCATCGGTTGCACGTCAATCCCACATTCAAGCCAATAGCACAGAAGGTACGACGAACTGCTCCCGAGAAAGCCAAAGCAATAGAGCAAGAAGTCGAAAAACTGATGGATGCAGGATCCATACGGGAAGTAAAATTCCCCAAATGGTTATCCAACCCAGTGGTAGTTCCAAAAAGCAACGGGAAGTGGAGAGTTTGCATAGACTTCACTGACCTCAACAAAGCCTGCCCCAAGGATAGCTTCCCTCTTCCGAAAATAGACCAACTAGTAGATGCCACTGCAGCTCACGAGCGAATGAGTTTCCTGGACGCATACTCAGGCTATCACCAGATTCCCCTGTATGCACCAAATCAGGATAAAACGGCGTTTATCACGACGGTTGGTTTATACTGTTACAAGGTCATGCCTTTTGGGCTAAAAAATGCAGGGGCAACTTATCAGCGGCTGGTTACTAAAATGTTCAAGAATCAGATGGGAGACACGATGGAGGTCTACATCGACGACATGCTCGTCAAGAGCAAGGAGAAAGAAAACCACCTTTCGGACCTGGCAAGTACCTTCGAAATCCTCAGGAAATACCGAATGAAACTCAACGCGAGCAAGTGTTCCTTCGGTGTCCAGTCAGGAAAGTTCCTTGGGTATTTGGTCAGCAAGCGTGGCATAGAGGCAAATCCGGACCAGATTGATGCAATTAAACGGGTGCAACCTCCTCGCACAATCCGCGATGTACAGAAGCTCACTGGAATGCTCGCTGCTCTAAATCGTTTCATTTCTAAATCCTCCGAGAGATGCAAGCCCTTCTTCCAACTCTTAAAAGGTAGCAAAATGGTAGAATGGACCCCAGGTTGCTCGCAAGCATTAGGCGAGCTCAAATCCTACCTAAGCTCCCCACCACTGCTTGTCATACCACAGCAAATGGACCCTTTGTACCTCTACCTCTCTGTATCCAGCCATACTATCAGCTCAGCGCTAATGTGTGAAGTTACAGGGATCTAACATCCAGTCTATTACGCAAGCAAAACCTTACTAGACGCCGAGCAGCGCTACCTGCCATTGGAAAAGCTCGCATTCGCCCTGGTAATGTCCTCGAGGAAACTGAAGCATTACTTCGAAGCTCACATGATCATTATCCTTACATCACACCCCCTCAAGGTTGTCCTAAGGAAGGCGAATTTGTCGGGCAGACTGTCTAAATGGTCAGTCGAGCTCGGACGGTTTGACATCCAATTTCAACCAAGGACAGCTATCAAGGGTCAAATCCTTACTGACTTCATAGCGGAATTCACAGGCGAAGAACCCTTCGACCAGCCTAAACCAACAGAACAAAGCAACCAGGCTACAAGGGAAGGCTGGAAACTATTCGTTGATGGAGCCTCCAACTCAAAGGGGGCAGGAGTATGAATTGTTCTCATCACTCCAGAAAATACAGTCCTCGAGCAAGGAATCAGGCTGGGATTTGTAGCCTCCAACAACGAAGCAGAATACGAAGCTTTAATAGCAGGTCTCCAAAGGGCGCAAACTCCAGGAGCAAAGCATTTACAAGTATTCGGAGACTCGCAACTAGTTTCCAATCAAATAAGTGGAGACTACAACGCGAAGGACGAGAGGATGGCAGCCTACCTCTCCTTGGTAAGAAACTTAATGACAAACTTTGAAGAAATCAACATCCAACAGTTTCCCAGGGGGCAAAACAGCCACGCTGACGCCTTGGCAGCCTTAAGCTCGGCAGTTGATTCAACCTTTAAAAGGATAATCCCTATCAATTTCCTTAGCTGCCCGAGCATTTACCCCAACTACGAGCTGACCAAAGTGAAACAAATACTCCAATTGGAACCAGCCCCAAGCTGGATGGATCCCTTGAGAGACTATTTGAAGAACGGAACGCTCCTAGAGGATAAGAGGACTGCCCACCAGATAAGAGTCAAAGTTGCTCGCTTTCACTTATCCACGGGAGGCTACTTGTATAAAAGATCTTTCTCCGGCCCCTACCTTAGATGTGTCCACCTAGGCGATGTCAAGACAGTGCTTTACGAGCTTCATGAAGGAATCTGCGGGAGTCACGTCGGAGGAAGGTCTCTAGCCTTCCGAGCAATAAAGGAAGGTTACTGGTGGCCATATATGCAAAGGGACTCCGCAGTATATGTCCGCAGATACCTGAAATGCCAGCTTCACGCCCCCATGGTCCACCAGCCTGCCAGCGAATTGAAATCCCTGACCAGCCCCTGGCCCTTCGCCTAGTGGGGAATGGACATCGTGGGACCACTGCCCACCGCTGCCGGCAATCGCAAATACCTGTTGGTCTCAACTGATTACTTTACCAAATGGATCGAAGCAGAAACACTGGCGAACATCCGAGATGCTGACATGATGAAGTTCATATGGAGAAATATAATCACTCGATTCGAGATCCCCAGAACCATCATCACTGACAATGGAACACAGTTCGAGAGTGTCCCTTTTCAGAACTTCTGCGACCAGCACGGGATCAGGCACCACTTCAGCTCAGTAGCTTATCCTCAAAGCAACGGACAAGCTGAGGCTTCCAACAAAACAGTGATCGCTGGGTTGAAGAAGCGGTTAGAGCAAGCAAAGGGCGCGTGGGCAACCGAGCTACCACATGTCCTATGGGCATACAAAACGACTCCTAGGCGAGCCACAGGTCAAACGCCATTCTCACTAGCATATGGTATGGAAGCGGTCATCCCATTAGAAGCAGGATTACCTACAATGAGATCCGACCTTCTCGAGCAGGGTCAGAACGATCTGGCTCTGCTCGCTGAACTCGACTTGGCCGACGAACGCAGGGAACTTGCCCTAGTAAAACTAGCGAGCTATCAGCAATAGCTCGCGAAGCACTACAGCAAAAAGGTCAATCCGAGGAAGTTCGAAGTTGGAGACTATGTCCTAAGAAAGGTCCTGGGCAACATAGTGAAGCCATCAGATGGTAAACTGGGCCTAAACTGGGAAGGACCTTATGAGATAATTAGAGACGATCTGTAAGGTGCCTATCATTTGAAAACGATGGAGGGCAGAGAGATACCACGAGCATGGAACGCAACTAATCTCAAGAAATTCTACTTTTAGGAGTTCAATTGATTAGATCTTTTATTGTACTCATTATGAGAAAAGACAGTTTATTTCTCTATTTACCAATAAAAATCTCTCAGTTGATCAATCTCTAAAAAGTAACAATTATATCTTATTGCACATCCTTTTCAAATCACAGGTATAATGGTTGACATAGCAGGGGAACACCCCTCCTCAGGTCATCGTCACGAAGCACGACAGACCTCTTAGCATTGCCCATGGCAATATATGAAGCCTTACAGAGTATTCTTAGGCATTAAACCTACTTTGGTTAAACAAAATCCTGATCGGATGAAGACATCCAATAACAGGTGTGTCTTCGCCAATTGCCCCTCTTAGACCTAAGGGAGTGTGACGACACGACCTAAAAGGTAAAGAGAGAGCACAATGGTATTCTTAATACTGGACTGGGCGGACACTCACATGACAAGATAAAGATTGTGAAGCTGCAAAAATATAACAAAGATTGGATAAACACGTTTAGTCGGCAAAATCGCCCAAAACTAAAACTTTCCATTAATCTTTTATATTTACAAACAATAATAGTACATGTTTAGTCGGCAAAGGCTCGCCCAAAGCATTTACAATTATTAAAAAACAAAATATCAAGAAGGTGGAAGCCTCCGAGCAAGGTAGTCAGCAACCTTAGCTATCCTCCCATCATCAGGGGCAGGATCAAATTCCTCAACAACCTCATTTATGTCCAACTCCAGTAGTCGCCGAGGAATAGCATCGATAGGAATCCATCGATCATCTCGCCTGAATGGATTAGGCATCATATTAGAGGGAGAAACCTCGTGCCGATACCACAATATCGAGTTCCTTGGGACTTGCAGCTCTTTGAGAGCACTCAACCACCCCCTGATGAAGGAAAGCTCCTCAAACTCTGATAATCTCGTGGGAGCATCCAACCAGCCCTGATCATAGCCATCAGTACACACTTGGCGAGGGCCCTTCTTGAATAGATGCCGTAATCGGGTGACATCCCTCTGGAGCCCAGCAGCAGTTACGTAAGCTCGCCGGACATCACCGCACAGCTCTTCCATTTCCCTCTCATGCTGCTCCTCAACTTCCCTACTCCTACCCCGTGTACTCCTACCAGCACGCGGGAGGGGAGGCCGAGCAACTCGCGACGAGGAAGAGCCTTGTTGGACTGCCGAAGCGGTGCTCGGCGAATGCTCCTTAAGCTTCAAGACCTCCCGCCTCAGGTCGTCATTCTCCCGCTGAAGAAACTCCACGACTTGATTGATCTCGGTGGCCTCCAGTAACTTTGCTCTCAGCTCGCTAACTTCTTCCTGCACTGAAGCTCCGATCTCTTCCATTTCCTGGAGCCTGTCCTTCAATTTGGCCACCAGCTCGGACTGATCTTTATATTTCTGGTTCCTTGACTTAGCAAACCTGTAAAGCCTAGCAAAAGCCTGGCGAACTGCAGGGCTTGCATTACGACCCAGAGTCCTACCTAATTGGGAGGTAACAGGAACATAGTCATCCACATCAACCAACTACAAGTAAAAGAAATAGGAAAGAAAGGGATCAGCATAAACAAAAATAAAGTCTTTTCATTGATAACGAGCGAGGTTACATCAGAACAAAAAAGCAAAAAAATTACAAAGAATCCCTATCACTTAGCAACCTCGGTGGATGGACCCTTCTCTTTATCAGCATCAGCAGGGGCATTACCCTCTGCAGGGGTATCCACTGCCTCCTCGACCAAGGGAGCATCAGAAGAGGTCGCCCGAGAAATAGGATCGGTGCCTTCAGCAGTTGGGGCTGGGTCCTCATCCACGACCGGCTTTGGCCCTGGATCATGCTCGTCGAAGAGTGGGGATGCAACATCCACCCCAGCGGCCACAAGGGCCTTGTTCCACCCTATCTTGAAGTTCAGACGGCTAATATAACCTATCTGAACCTCGGCGTCTTCATATGCAGCAGCCCAGCCAGAATTGTATGAATCTTCTTTAAGAGTGGCTGCCTGGGCTTTCTCCGCCTCCAGCTGCTCGGCAAGAACCCTGTTCTTCTCCACAAAGTCCATCTTGCTCGAGCAGACCTGATCATACGACTTCCTCAGCTCGCCGAGATCCCTAACAGCATTATCTCTCTCGCGAGCAGAATTAGCAAGGGCCGAGGCAGAAGAAGCTCGATCCGCATCAGCAGCCTTCAGATCGGCCTCCAGCTGAAAACCTCTGGCCACCAGAGTAGACTTCTGCTACTCCAGCTCGCTGTTCCTTCTCAGAAGCTCGTCACGAGAGCGATAGAGCACAGCAAAGTCAGTCACAAACTGCAAAAAACAAGGGAAGAATCAGAAAGAAGAAACCATCAAAACGGATTAGAAAAAGTTGAGAAGTAGAAAAGGAACCTTACCAAGGCAAGCCTCTGGCTAGCTTGCAAAGCCAGTTGATCGGACCCTGACGCCCTCTCACGATCTGCAGGGAGGACTGCCCTCTCAAGCAGCGCAGGGGCGAGCTGAGGAGAGGTGGCCACCGAAGCCCCCTCAGGTAAAGCAGATACTGGGACCAAGGCTTGACCGGTCTTGGTCCTCAGTTCCATATTCATCCTCTCCTCCTCCTTTTCCTTCTCCCTCCTCTTTCTCTCTTCCACCTTCTTCCTCTCCTCCTCCTTTTTCCTCTCCCTCTCCCTCGCCTGCTCCTCCTCTCTCTTTTTCTTCTCTTGCTCTTGAGAGGAAGGCCGAGAACCAGTAGCTATGGCCCCGGAGACACTCTTCGATTTTTTGGACCTCTGTGCAAGAAGCACATCATCATCATCATCATCATCTCGGATTAAATTCTTCCTGGGAGGCATTTCTTCACCTGAACTGCTGGTAGTACTCGAAGAACTGCTACTATCAGCACTGCCTCCACCTAAATTACTAACACCTATAGACTCACTCTCCGAGCTGCTCTCCTCTTCATCCAAATGGATGGGCTCAGCAGAAATCTCTTCGGAAGAATCAAAGTCCGGAACACTATCCACAGGTCAGGCTATGAAGTTGGATCATGTGTTCTTGTATTCAAGCAGAAAAGTAGCAGACCTAGGATGCTCACCGTCACCCAAAGGTTCCCTGATGTTCCAAGCTTTCACCAGTTCCGAGATACGAACCTCGCTGAGAGCAGGCTCCAAGTTCTTTGCCCTCGCTGAAAAAGAAAAAGCAAGGAGAGGTTAGAAAAATCACAAAGTCAGCAAAGGTTGAAACAATAATACAACATCTACCTATATATTCTTCCCCATAAAAGGGAACAATGAACCTCTGAGACCTCGACCCTTCAAATTGGGGGGAGAATTGCCAATTCCTAACAAGAAAACCTTCTTGCCAGTAGTCCTTATGGGAATCAGGTAAATTTACTACCAATACCCTATCAGGGCTCCTAGCCTTAAGGTACAGGACACCTGAGCTCGTTCGAGAAAAAGAATAACAAAATCAGACCTCAGCAAGCCCTAACCTTGTGCCGTACAATTGATTTATCCTATGAACGCCGTTCACTATTTTCCATACGTTGGGCGAACATTGTGCAGGCACAATACCAAAATAGCTAAAGAAGTGCAGAAACAGACCATTGGGGGGAAAGGTAAGACCCCCCTGAGAGAGCAACAGGACGTGAATCCAATGTGCATCTTCTATATCCCTAACGTTCCTAGGCGGCGAGTCACAACACTCAATCTCTACCCACTCAGGAATACTGTAGAGTTTTCTAAACTCAGTTACTGACTTATTTCCAATCTTCGCCATTGGAGAAATAAAAGAAAAACTATAAACTCGAGAAAAAAGTACAAGAGACTTACAAGACAGAAGATCAGGTCAAATGGCGAAGAAGCGACGAGAGTGGAGACCGAAAATAGAAGGTACAAAGCTTAAGAGTTCTCAAAAGATAGAAGATTGCTAGAAAAGCTGAAACGACGAAGAGAAAATATGTCTTATTCCAACAAGCTTTCAAGACTAATCATAACGCACGGACAGCGAAGCGGGTGCCGCCAAAACAACTTCACAGTTTTCGAAGAAATCAACCATCATAACTGATTATTTAAATTCATTGGACCTATAAAAATGCCCCAACAAATTTAGGGGCAATTGTGGGTACCCTGAATTTAGCACCATAAGGCCTAGACGAGTAGCCCCTCCTTAACGGGCCCAAAGCCCAGGCCCGTCACCTCTTGTACTCATCCGATTACCCCACGATCCCATGAAAAGAAGTTGGAAGGGAGCACGATCCCATGTAGGGGAGATGGCTAATAAGAAGGAACCTATCACCCCCACTACTCCAACATACACATGAATAAATTAAACCCTAAGTCCGGGGCAAAGGACAAATTGTATTCTCTGTACTTATTCTTCAGAATATAGAGAAATAACACTGACTGAACCACCGTGGACGTAGGCACTTCTTTGCTGAACCACGTACTCCCGTTGTTGTGTGATTAGCTTTTTATTTGTCTTTTCTTGGTTGCTGCCTCTTTCATATTTATTTGTGTTGCATAATAATTGTCACCACAACATCCTAGTTTTTTTTTGTTTTTTTTCTTTCCAAAAATTCAAGTAGCAACTTAATGTTACGGATTACAAACCTTAGATTCAGGAACAAATGCCGCTATATGGGACCCAAGTGCTTGAGAAAGCTCCGCTCTAGCTATTCCGAGAACTCTGAAATAATTTACAATTCCTTTTAAAAAATCCCCAATCCACTATATTAAAAAAAATGCATTAATGATAAAGAGAAGAATGCGAAGAACTAGAAGTTATTCAGTTTAGTGCCCATGTTAGTCTTTTGGGAGAGTTAACAAAATAGCAATGAGTGAACAATCCACATTTTAAAGAAAACATTGGTTTTTTCAATTGGTCGGCAATTGTTTAAAGTTTGATGAATTCACAAAATAGCGATAAGTGGCCAGAATATAATGCGTAGCACAAGTTTAATCAATAAGCTAAATTATGCAGAGTGTTTCACACAGGATCTAAACATCAAAATTAAGGAAACTCATTGTATAAAAGAACTTTGTACATTACTGTACACAAATTCAAATTGAGATCTACTTATCTTTAAATGAGAATCGATTCTCAAATTATCCTATTACCGTAAAAAAACAACCAATTGCGCAAAAATACAACTATGTTGATGTAATAAAAATCTCTAAAAACAACATCAATTGGGGATGCCCTGCTCCATCATTTGGCATAAGGGGATGCCCTGCTCCCTTTTGCTAATATCTTGTTGCTGGATCAATCACTCATGGTTGTTTTGGATTGGAAATCAAAAAAGGGAGGCCCTGCTCCATCTTACTCTGTTGTATCATTTTGAGGATTTCTTTTGGAATATCCATATTGAGATTAATTCACGTCGGCAACAGAAGTGGATGGGCTTTGTGGAGTTTATCATAAAACAAATACTAGGACATAATTAAACTGGACCTAGTTTAAGTTATTAAAAATTTCTTCTTAGGAGGTGTTATTCCAAAGACAAGGGGTTCTACACATATATTCCTTATTATTAAAATAAAAATCCCTTCTCAAAATACTGATTTTAGACCTATTAGTCTTTGTAACTTTTGTTACAAGATTATATCTAAGATCTGTAGGCTTGCTCCTTTTCTTCATCAAATAATCTTCCCCTTCCAAACATGTTTTATACAAGTTAAAGACAGTTTGTGGGCCAGATTCATGAGAGCTAAACTTCAAGCCTCTCCAGTTGATATAAAATCTCCTTTTTTAAAGAGAATTAAATCAGGTGTTGATGAAGTTGATAAAAACTCAGCTGATATTAATGGGAAAAGCTACTGGAGGTAAACTTCTGAAGGAAATTCAAGTATTAAAAGTGATTTTGAATCTATCAGAAGTTCCAAACTAAAATATTCTATTGCTTCAGTTCCTTGGAGCCACATTATTCCCTCTAAAATTCCTACATGTATGTGGAGATGTCTGAGCAAGATTATTCCTTTAGAAGACAACATATAAAATATTAGAGTCAATTTAGTTTCAACATGTAGAAGTTGTTATAACTCTACTGAAAACATCAAGCACCTATTCATTCAAGGCCGAAACTACTTTGGAGGATTTTTTGTTATCAAGTTGAACTTATCCTGTTAATAGCATGCTCATGATGTGGTGCCTAAGTCGAATAAAAAAATGATGTTTTCACTTATTTTCGGGCTTACCAACCTTAAGCTCGACTTGGCTTGACTCAATTAAACCCCTAAATGCACAACATCTTTGGACCTTATTTTTAAATATTCCAGGATACAACCAAAATAAAAACCTTGTGACTATTTAGAATCATGAAATGCTGCTACAAAATCAGACCGAAGATTAAATAGTCCAAACTTTTATTGGGCATATACTTGTAGACTAACACCCTCTCTTCTCCTTCAAAGTCGAACAGGATTACAGTGTTGTAGTCTGGAAATCAAAATAATTTCATTCTCAAATTCTTGAAGACTTTGTCCTGAATCCCTTCAAAGCCTCTTCACTAATATCTCTTGTCCCATTAATAATTAAACCAATTTTAGTTTCTGAAGTATCCCTTCATTGAATTAACCCCCATTTTAATGGTTTCATCAGTTTCCTTTATTGAATTTTGACCCCCATATTCTTGATTTATATCTAATTTCATATAGGATGGGGAAGGTGATGAGGGTATTTTGTTACGAAATAGTGAGGGTAGGGGCGGACCTACCCCTTCTCGAATGGGGGTGGCCGCACACAAGTAGCAGACTAGCAACACAAGCAGCAGGTTAGCAGCCCTTAACGCACACAAGCAGCCCCCCTCATTCCTTTGTTTGAGTATGTTTTTTTTAATAGATCTCATTTCATACTCAGTAGTTACTTTTTTTTAGTTGTTAGTTGTTAATAGATCTGATTAGTTTTTAGTTGTTAATTTTTTGTTGCTATGCTGAAATTTTTTTAGTATGCTGAAATTAGTTTTAGTTTAGTTGTTATGCTGAAATTTTAATTAGTTGAAATTATAATTAGTTATTAGTATATTGAAATTTTAATTAGCTGTTAGTATGTTGAAATTTTAGTATGCTTCATGTACTAAAATTTGCTCTTGTTTTGATTGTAGATGTGCTATTTGTGTGCTGGATTGTGATAATGTAACTTGCTATGTATTTTTACTGTCCCACGTCCCTAATGTTGTATGGACTGCTTATTTGTAGTAATATGTTTATGTTTTTGACTAAAATAGACCATACCTGTTAAATAAACAAGTACCTGTTACATGCAGGAACTTGGTGACACTGCAGGTACTTGTTAAATAAACACTGCTTGCAATAATTCAGAGGTTATTTTCTGTAATAAGAGTGATATAGTAGTGATTTTGTTTTCAATTCCCAATTTGCATGCCTTTATGGTGCGATTTAATTTGTTAAGGTACTAGTTTGATATATAGATCTCGGCAACAAATGGAGAAAATAAATTCGTTTAGGTCTATTCAAATGAAAAGGTTTTTATATTTTTTTATCTATTTTCTCAATACATTTCCCTTACGTTATAATGCAGTACCGCGCAACTATACAGTTCCATGGCAGATCGAACCACTTATAATGAACCCTATGCTTCATTATAATTGTTTATGCTCGTGTCTTATTACGCCTATTATGTACATATGCATATCCATGATAGAAAAGCGTCGACGTCGACTGAATATGTGTGATTTCATTGCGGAGGAAAGACAATCACTCACAACCCCAGTGGAAGACGATTTAGAGAGTTACGGGTCATTAACCCAATTACAAATTTATGTTTCGTTCGTGTAGAATTAACGTGATTTCTCCCTCTATCAATTTTATTATTGCGTAATTCAATTGATTATGTATGTTATATGTACGTATACAGATCCATGGTAGGAAAGCGTCGGCGTCATTTGAATATGTGCGATATCATTGTCGAGGAAAGATGACTTGAGAAATAACCATTCACAACACCAGTGGAAAACGATTTAGAAGATAATTGGGGTCTAAAGAAGATAATTGTATGACAACTCATTAAGTTTAAGATGAGTCTATTTAGGTCTAATTCATTATTAACATCAAATTTATTAATTTCTAACTTTTTTTATAGGATATACGAAGCAAAACTCCAATAACCATGAAGGTGAATGTGCTTACTCAAGGACTGGGCGAAAACCACATGCAAAAATTATTAAGGAGGTTAGAAATTTGGTATTATAAACGCTTCTAATGCATAATTTTTATGTTTAAGGACTGGGTGAAAGCCATAATTTTTAGTTTAATACTCATGAAAAAATTATTGTTGTTTTTGAGTTAATTTTTATGTTTAAACAGGTTGGTTTTCATGAATAAACAAAGGAGATTTTGTCGAATTTGTTTAAAAATATTAATTTTTTAAAAGTAAATAATATGAAGATATAAAAATTTGATAAGATTTTTAAAGATTGTCATCAATGGGAACTATTTAAAAATATTACTTTTTTGTTTACGGTAACCGACACTAAATAAATTTTATTACAAGTTGAAATCTTTTGTAGACAAGGCAAGACACGTTTTGATGGAGGTCATATGCTTCAAGATTGCGAGTTTACATTTCTTACATGTTTTATGTTAGGAATATATGGATTTTTATGTATTTGTTCAAATAAGACGAGTGAAATTTTGTAGAGATATTTAATTTGGTGGGCACAATGTTGAAATTGTCTATTTTATCTTTGTATGAGCTGTAATTTTAGTTGAATAGAAAATTTTGTATTATATTTGTTGAAATGGGATACCAAATATGTCATATATTATTTTTAAGAGTTCTTGTTTAAAAGTATATTGAGCATATTATGGAATGGATGGTATTCTAATTTTGGCGCAAAAATTATTAAAGACGGCTTTTTTCCCGTCTCAAAAGGATTCCATAAGCAAGGACCTTTTGAGACAGTTAAGTTACCGTCTAAAAAAAAACTCTTTTAAGACGGCATACACCGTCTCTAAAAATATCTTTAACAGATGGATTTTTCTCCGTCTTAAAAGGGTCCTATAAGCAATGACCTTTGGCGATGACGTATTTTCCGTCTTAAAAAAACTTTTTGAGACTGCTGGTGCCGTCTTAAAAAGCTTTTAAAATGGGGGTCTAATATGACGCTCCTTTCCCGTCTCAAATGGCGTCACAAAAGGCTTTTGAGACGGCCAGAGAACTTTTTGAGACAGCTGGAGCGCCGTATTAAAAAGCAGTTTTTTTTGTAGCGTCAGACTAAGGTTTTAACATTTGCGTATTGAGGATTTGTTCTTCCATATCAACATGAAGGATTATTTTTTAGCTCCAAAATCTTAGTAAGAATAAACCAATAGTCATTGAAAAAAATAATATAATGTAGCTGAACCATAAGAGTACCTACTAAAATCACTGCTAAAAAGAAATTATAAACCCCAAGAACCATTTTATTGAATGTAAACTCAATTTCCTATAGCTCGTCACCTATTGATAGTGAATCAATCATTCCCATCATAAATAATAAATAATATTTTTCTTACCACACATTCAATATGCTTGAACATAAACAAATCATCAGAAAATTAAAAACAAAATAAAAATTAGAGGATAAATATCTTTATGGGTTGAAGTGGTATTGGACAAATATTAGACCAACGATATTACTCGATGGAGCTCAAACTGAAGCAAACATAAATCAAAACCTAAAATCAAATCATAAAATAAAACACAACTTTGAATCTCCAGTTATAAAAGTATATTCAAACACATATGAAGAAATAAAACTGAAGTAAACTCACCTTAGATTTCCATGAGAATGTTTAATATCTTTTACCGTAACGTATTACACGCAAACTATTATTCTTTATGTTACGTATTGTAATGTAGCCATTTAAATCAACAAAATAACAACAAATATAACTAATACAATCTCACTGACATTTCATATTCAACCAAAGAATAAAAAAAAATGACAAATTAAGATAAACTCAAGAATAAAGCTTATGTCTAACAAGTAAATACCTGAAATTACAAAAACTCGAACAAAATTCGGTTTAACAGGAAAGACTTGTAAAAAAAATAAAAATAAAACATAACCAATCACATTTAAAAATATAACAAACTCAAACTATCACACTACTCGAAAGCATAATCCAATATATAGGTAGAGTAACATAGAAATGTCAGAGAAAAATGATGTAAAATAGAGGAAGATCAAATTTATATACTGAAATCAGCCACATGATGATTAAAGTCACGGTATCAGTCTATGACTTGGGGGATCAATTTTTAACTCAACATCACTACCAGTCTCGATCGGGCGATACACAATGAATTACTATTAAGTTAACACAAAAAAAATTGAAAAAAAATATAGAAAATTTTAGAAAAATAAGAACAATGATATGGCACAATTGGATAAGTAAAAAATCATCATTTATTATGCATAAATTTGTTTATTATCTTGTACTAACATTATGTCCCACTTGTCAGCTGCAATATCCCATAATAGTTCAATAATGGGTTAGCAAAACAATTTTGCATAAAACTTTACACATGATTTTACAAGGATAAAAGTTAAAAATTATAATACATTTTTTACATATTATATTTTTAAAAAAACTCATATATACTGAGTTTGGTTAAAACAATTTTTTAAATGATCTCATTACTATGTAAATCATATATATCAAGTTTGATTAAAAAACCTCAATTTTTTACTATTTTCAAAAATTGAGTATGTTCATTGGTATGTTAAGTGAGGTGTATTGGAGAGCCTGACTGTATATATATATATATATATATATATATATATATATATATATATATATAGAGAGAGAGAGAGAGAGAGAGAGAGAGAGAGAGAGAGAGTACATGATATTATCTCGATTTGAAGTGAAAGTGGCAAGGAAACCTGATTTGAAACCCTAGAGAGGAGACACAAAAATTACTTGAGAGACATAGAACTGATAAGTTTCACTGACACACACACACACACACACACACACACACATATATATATATATATATATATATATATATAGGGAGAGAGAGAGAGAGAGAGAGAGAGGGGGGGGGGGACCGATACGAGATGGTTGGAAAAGTTATGACAATACCTATGATGTGACTTGAAGGTGGAGATTATGGGAATTGTGACTAACACAAATAGTTTAGGTTACTTTTGGTTGTACTCTAAGAGATAGAATGGATTGATTTTGAGAATGAGTTTAGGGCATCCAAAACCAATTCGTTTTAGTTTAGTCTTGATTTATGTATCTTTTATGTGAAATAAAAATGGATTTACAATGAAACCAACTTTTAGGTAGTAAGATCCGACTATTCATGACTCAATACATGCCAACCAAGTAAAGAATGAAGGTAAATATTGTGTAAACACAAATAAAGAAATGTACATCATTCGACAATGTGCCTACATCCACAAAGGGTTAACTTTTCTTATTAATTTTAATTTATTTTGAAAGAATCTCTATGTTGTTGATTGTATCTCCCTTTGTACCCTTAGGACAAGATTTATATTTAAAAGGGAATCTAGTAGAGTCCTTAGTGCTTTAATTACTTACATAGTTATAATTTATTGATCGACTTAATTTTTTCCTTGATTTTTGCAAGTTATTTTTCTTTAGTGATATTTATCCATGTGATAAGGATATCTTAAAGGGTTGGTGGTCCATTTGATATTTGTCCACGAATATAGGAATATTTCCCCCAAATCTCTACTACTGGATGAGGTCAGGTAGGTTTTACCTCATCGTGAGAAAATGGTCCTGATTCTAATCACCTGATCATATCATGGTCAGAGGATATGGATGGAATTTGCCTTAGTAATGAGTAGCCATATTTTTCTTGTTGGAACTTGAGGGCCCACTGGTCCTTTTCCCTGCTTATCTAATGGGACGTATGATTTTTAAGACATGTAAATCATGGTGCATGTCATAAATGATACCACAATTGAGGCATTGAAACAAAGTTAGATTCGGAATTGATTAATAATTAAAATGGAGTCTGCGATCATGGACTAAAATAACATTGATGGTGGCTGGTATCGCCTAAAACTAGTATCCTAACTAGGTATTATCAAGAGGACATTAATTATGAAAAATAAAAGATAAAGAGTTATAAATAACATAAATACTAGTATAGACCAAATAGTGAAGAAAGATGAGAGAAAAGGAATGAAACCCAATTTATGTGGTTCAGTCCAAAGAAGTTTCTACATTCACAGGTGTTAGTGTTAGTTGTCTAGATTTAACAAAAAAAGCCATTGATGAAGACTCGATACAAGATCTTAAGCTTACTCTAGACTTGGACATCATAACAGTATAAAAAATATCTCAATCCCTTCAAAGTGAGGGTATATGTGTTATTTATAGGATGTTCGAAGAGAGACAGTAAAGAGTTTTACTGCTTATTATTTGTGGAATATGACAACATCAACTATCATAGGTATGCCCTTAATTTTCAATTCCTAGTGAATTTTAACGCTTATTATTTGTTGAATATGGTGCAACACCAAATGCTTGTGGTAAATTCTCACCCAAACTTATTTTTTCTTATATTTGCTGAAATATTTTTTACAGTGTGTCGATCTTTGTCTTCTTTCATGGTGCCATGGGTGCCGACATCTTAAAGGAGCAAGTAGCATCATACCAGAACGCTTACAACGAAGAGAAAGGGGTCAATTCTAAGATTCTTACCCAGCATGAGACCATATCGAAGGAACTGAAGACTACACATGATGACTAAAACTAGGCTTGTATTGAGCTTAAGGAAAAGGAAGATGAACTTGTAGTGAACGTTCAAGACTTAATCCAACGCGAGGAAAAATTAATAAGTTGAAGGAGGAGATCGACATTGATGCTGTAAATATCATGAGCTTTTGGATGAGGCACTTAAGAAGGGGTCTGAAGAGCTTGTTCAAGCTAATTATGCTCTAAAAAAAACCATTGAAGCTCTTGATAAGGTAAATGGGGACCTTTCTCGTGCCTAGGAGGAAGGTGTTAGGAAGTATAAGACCTCTTCCTAACATAACATTGATCTGGGGACCATCTTCCTGTAGGGTTATGATGAGATGAAGAAGAGGGTTATTAAGCATTACCCTAACATTATTGATGTCGTCCAGATGTGGTAATGGGATGATGATGAAGCTAAAGCCTAGGCCACTGAGTGGGAGGCGATGGGTGTATATGGATTGGAAGACGAAGCTGCCAAAGACCAGCCTGAGGCGGAGGTAGACCAAAATATTTCCACTGATGCCCTTCCCATCATTCCTGAGGTTGCTCATAAGGCCACATTTTATATTAGCCATGCTCCTGAGGATTGAGTTCGTTGCTCTGATTTTTTTGTTTAATTTTATCTATAAAAAATTTGAATAATTATCTGTGATTAATGGTTAACTCTCTCAATTTTCTTATTAATGGGAGGTCAAGTTGTTCAAGATGTTTGCCTTCCTGCGTGTCTTGTCTAATCATTTTTTAAGATTTTTTTCATGTTATTTTGATCAGCTGGTGTTTTGGTCTTTAACATTGATCAAGTATTTTTTGAAAAGTACTTTGATAAGTTAATATGGCTGGTCGTATTTTACTAGTCGGCATTTGTGGTTGTATAGTTGATTTTTGACAACTTGGCAAGACTTACTAACTTATTTAGGGTGGACAAACGTGAGTTACCCTGACATAGGATCTACCATTGCTTGTGCCAACATATTGGTCGTATTGAACGGATCTTATCGTCTAAACTAGGCATCAAACATTAGTCAATGTACCAGAATCTATCCTTACATTAGTCATCTATGTGATTGCACTGGATTTCCTAGTTGTGGCTAAGTGAACTCGGATATATCATTATGTAAGTCATCTTTGTGCCTTCATTGGATTTCCCAATTTTTGCAATGTGAACTAGGATCTATCTTTGCATAAGCCATCTATATGACTGCAATGGATTTTTTAATTTTTTACTGAACTTCTTGATCGTGACTCGTTTGAGATGAGGTAAATTAGGAAATACTGATTAATTTTTATGATACGTTCAACTTTGAGATGTCCTCGGCTTGAGCTTCTTTCACATCTCCTATACCGATAAACTAGGCAATGAATAAATAAGAGAAATTGAAATGATAATAATACGTGTAGAGGAAATTATGATTTTTATTAATCACTGAGAGTTTATTACAAAGGAATGTAAAACTATTTAAATATTTAATCGTTTATTCTACTGGGATGCCATGTGTGGATGTCATTACTGGTACTATTTCCTTGAGTGCTCAAAATTCCATGGATTCTTAAATTTCTCACCTTCTAAAGTCTCGATTCTATAAGTTCCAAGTCATACGATATTAGACATTTTGTACGGGCTTTGACAATTTGGTTCCAACTTGTTTCCTTTCTGAATAACCTTATTGAGCACATAGTCTCCTTCTTTTGAAGTGCTTGGTTTTACCCTTTTATTGTAAAATTGAGTAGTCTTTTCCTAGTAAGCTACCACCCGTAGTGTTGTGTTTTCCTTTATTTTTTATACAAGATATATATCGAGTCTTATCATTAAATCACTCCTTGTTAAGTTAAAATTAGGTACCCAATAGTTGGATAAGCCGATAACAGTTGGAACTATAGCCTCAGTACAAAATGCCAACATAGATGAAATCTTGCATATTTATGTTCTTAGTGTCGTCGTGTACTCCCAAAGTAAGCTTTACATATCTTTGATCCGATTCCCCTTCATGCATCAAGACTTTTATTCATTCCGTCCAACAGAGTTTTATTTGTCACCTATGTCTGCTCATTGCACTGTGGGTGACCTTCCAACATATACAATATTCCTCAAAATTGTTGTTGTCAAACTCCATACCATGGTATGTGATGAAGGCGTATGACAAACCATATTGGAAAATAATGTTCTTCTATATAAATTTGAAGACTTTCTCATATGATATTTCGATCAGGGCCTCTACCTCAAGCCACTTAGTGAAGTAATCCTCTACAACGACCAAATATTTGAATATGACCCTTGTCTTCGATAGAGACCCAACCAGATCGATCTCGTACATAGAGAATCTCCAACAATATATGCTCGGCGCCAGTGTAACTCGAGGTCTTTTATGGATCATAACATACCTCTAACAATTGTATCACTTCTTCACATTGATTGCGTAGTCTTCTTTCACAGCGGGCTAGTAGTACCCTTGAGTGGTTACTTGGTGAGTGCATTATTTTTTATGAATTATGCCTAAATCTAGGTCGTGTTAGGCCTGTTGTACCATAAATAATGAGCCTTTTGAATCATTTTCGTAAATAAAAAGAAAAATTCAAGTTTGAATAAAATCAAAGTTAAAAATGTAATTTTAGTAACCTGGGGGGTAAATCCATAATTTTAGATACTTAATTGGCTTGAAAATATTTTTTAATAGTTTTTCTAGGCAATATAAAGTTTCCTTTGAAATTTGGTTGGATTTGGAGTTAAAATGGAGAAGTTATGAAATTTGGGGTCTAAATATAAATATGGTTAACTCGATATGTTAGAGTGTGTGCGCGATCTTAATGAAATGACTTGTTTAATTAAATGTCCAAACACAAATTCAATTTTGTCTTATTATCCTAAGACATATCTGTAAGTGATAATACGTATAAATAAACATGCAATCACACGGCAACTGAGGAAAAATTCCTTTTCAGGGTAAAATCTTTTTCAACACTTTAGAAATTTTACAAAACAGTCAATTTACAATAATATTTGATATAATCCACAAGCATAACACCTAGTCTTTGTAGAATTTCTAAATACTACCACTCTATCATGAGCATTCCACAGGTGGCGGTTCACCCTTGGTATCCACCGATAAGCCTTCAACCTTTATCCTTCAGTCGTGATCCTTCCGAGTTCACAAGTCATCCATAGAGATGATCTATCTACAGTGAATATAACTCAACTAAGGTTCAAAATGGATTCACAAAATATATTTGGGGATGTGTTTGTGAATTAAAAGTGCTTTTGTTATTGGTTATTTTTTTATGATGGGTTTTTATGAGATGGGGGCTTAAGAATTTAGTGGTCAATTTTTTCAAATGCGTTGAAATGATATAGATACGGGTATTGTTTCTTGTATTGAGACTAGAGATGATATAGGGTTTAGTGGGTCTTATTTACTTTTTAGAGGGGCAATAACTTTAGTTCGATAGACAAAGGCGACACTAAGATAAAATGGTGACCTTTTCGGTATTACCTCGCATAAATACAACTAAGACTATAGGGTTTTATATTTGTCATATTGACCGAGAGAAGTTTTAAAGGGGTATGTGCTGGAGGTTATGGGCTCTGCAATTGGAGCAATACAAATTTGTGTAAAAATGAAGAGGTCGACTACCTTTCATTTTTAGGAGAAAATAAATCGACAACCGGTTTAGAAAATGGAGTGTGGTCACATGAAATATAGGAAAGTGAAAAGGCAGTAAGAATGCTCTGATACCACTTAGAGAGAATGGAAGGCACTTATACCGCTATGAGAATGCGGAAGAAAATGTGCTCGGCATGGATGGTAAAAAATATTAATTTTTTAACTTAATCAATTTTATTTTTTTATTCTAAACATACATCTATGTGATAATATAGATAAATCAAATCAAGCATTCAATAGGAATAAATTTCCAGTAAAACTCCCTTCGGAGCAAAACTTTTTATTCCACTAATATAGTTTGCAAATCACAACTTACAATCTTATGAGTGAAATATAGTCTAATAAATCTCCCACAACCAACCTTCGTCTTCTTCAGCAATGATTCTCGCAAGAACCATAAATAACGGCAGTCCTCCTTCAGCCTCAACCTTTGTCTTCAGCAGTGAATCCCTCAGGTTTCATAAGTCATCCATGGAGATGACTTCTCCACAAAGGTGTATATAAGGATACAAAACTTTCTTGGGTCTAAATGAATTCACATGAATGATTTTCAGGATATATATTATGAATTTAAGAGTATTTTAGAACACTAAACAAAGAAGAAATTTTGCAAACGATATGTAGAGTGGATCTAGAAAAAGTCTTAAACAAACTGAACATAAAATAGCTGTCTATAGGGTGTTCATAAATTTCGAGGAGTCGAACTCATTTGAATGACATTCAAGTGCTCGTTTGGATGACAAATACATCTCATTTGAACGAAATAAAATCTCGTTTGAATGACACACAAATCTCGTTTGAACCGCCTTCAAACGACCTTCTGATGAGTTAAAACAGTATGCCCTCATTTGATGCTTGTTAGATAAAATTACGAACGACCCTTATAATGAAACCGAATCTCGTTTGAATGAGATATCCATATCGCTTGAACGAGGTTTAAAATAAAAATATTTTTCTTTTGAAAATAAACAAGCCCTGTTCGTTTTTTATAAAAATAAACATCCCAAAAATAAGATTTGTGGATTATTATAAACTCTAAATTTTTTTTTTTTTTACGGGATGTCGAGAAGTCTTCAAACATTGAGATGCTTGAGTTTAGTTCGTCGTGATTATGCGTGATGACTTGTAACGGAATACGCCAAACTAGTTTAAACTATACAAAGCCTGAACTATGAATAATATTAGAAAGATTGTTCTTACAATTCTCCCCCTTTGGCTATTCTAGTACAAAACAAATAAAAATAATCGAACACCAAATGAAAATAAAAAATCTCCTATGCTAAAAATTCTAACACCCTTCCTAACCCTAGAACGAAATGGCATAAGTCTATTTGTCTTCAACCTTTTTCTTCTTCCCTTCCATAGACTTTGTCTTCATCCGTGTGTCTTGAATTCCACTTTAAGTCCCTACGCACGCGAGACAAAGAAATATACATCATGACGCATCGAGTTTGAAATAAAGTAAAACTCATAAATAAATTCTCCCCCATAAATCCAACTCATCAAAACTCATTTTAATTTGCTATCCCCCTTTATTTTTATCCTAAATAGACAAAGAAGTAGAACTATAAACTTCAAAGCATAGCATCATGAATATGAAGAAGATATCATCAAAAAAGATATAAATCAAAGCATGTGTAATAATATTCTCAAAGGCAAACCAATTATTTTTGAAAATTTTCAATTTTTTCAACAAAAAATAAATTTCACAAATACAACATAATACCATATATAATATATGCAAAATATGTCAAAGAAAATCTGGCATGCATATATAGGTACAAATAACCACAACACATGACATAAACACATAAGCCTTACACACTACTAATGTATTGATGTGTCTAAATGTGTGGGATGGAGTGAATGGGCGTGAACTAGATACAAATGAATTATAACCCAAACACTTAAATATGTTCAAGAAGTTCTAATTGACCATAAAAGTTTATCAAATTAAGCCTTAGCCTCAAGTGGCAAATAAAGTCGAACTTAATGAACAAAATAAGCACAATGCACACAAGCCTAGATTATTAATGATTCTACAAATCAATAGCATCATGACAAAATAAGTGTACTGGAATTCATTGTGTAACCCATTGATCTTTAACTAAACTCCCTCCAAAGATAAGCATAATCATTTTCCTTATTCTTTTCTTTATTCTTTTGAATTAATTTATTTTTAATAATCAAACAAACTAAACTATGTTGGCTCCTTTTTGGCATTTTTTTCTCTTTTCATTGCCTTTATTTTTTCTTGGGCTCTTTTAAACAGTGGCTTTCACGGAAAGTCAACCTGTCTTTAACATCCCTTTCCCATGTACACTAATATTTTTACAATAATAAAAAAACTCTCACGAGCGACGGTTCTTACATGCACAAATCCCCCTCTAGTCACATAAACATGCAGATGTTAAGATTGATGGGAAAACATCTCACCAAGCTCACATATACATAGAGAAGCCAAAATCCAACAAGCTCGTTCATGTGTGTGCGGAGGCATATAGAAAGTCAAATCCGTATAGTAAATCAAGTTCAAAACAACTTTATAAACATGGTTAAGATCAATATAAGTATCTAAAGTCATAATCAAATGTCCTAGCCACATGAAATCCACGTAATGAATTGGATTCAACCACACCAATATTCCACACCAAATGTGTAAAACTAAAATACACAATAACCAAAAATCTTTGTATTTTTTTCATATTTTTATCAAAATAAAATATTTTTATATATTTCAAATATGACTTAATAAAAGAAAAATAGAAATACAAAAGATACACGTTTTATGACACCAACAAACATACATCATGAAGCATAATCAGAGTCTGATAAACGAAATCATGTAAGTAATAATCCATAAGATATAGAATGTGAAGCATCGTGTGCAAGCGTGTGAGAATCAACGAGTCTAACATGTAGGTCCTGTAAAAGAGATTTCCTAAGCCAAATAGGTATATACATAACACAAAGGGTTTGGGGAACAAGGGAATGCTAGACTTGAACTTCCTAGAACAACTTCCAAGGTCATAACAAAAATGCCTAAAGTGACATTTCCTACCACAATGTGAACATGTGTAAACATGAGGAATGTTACCTATGGGTTTACCTTTTCGAATGTCCTTATATGTGATCGACCCACTAAAATAAACAATGGTCTTGGCTATACACTCGAAGCATTAAAAACATGTGAGCCAGTACCAACACTACTAAAGTCTTTTAATTAATCATTTAACTTCAAAATTTTAGACTCAAGCAAAGAATTTGACTCTTCCAGTGTTAGGGATCCTTCATATTTTCTATCATTCCTAGAAGGTTATCTAGCTCCCTCTCAATGAAAGTAAACGTATCCTTAAGAATTTAGATTTTCACTTTATGTAGTTATATTATTTGGTTAAGGCATGTGATTTCGATGGGTGTACCTTGTTTTACATCTTTATTCATTATATGCTTCCTAAATCTGTTCACTTTTATCTTGTTATCCATTGTCATATGATTACACTGTTTGCTGATATTGAGATGTTTATTTACTCATGATAGTATTTGCTTCATTACACTCTTGCTAGATATGGCTGTTTATGGTTTATTTATCCCACTATTTGTCTATTCTAGGCAAAAGGGGGAGAGACATGTGATGTAGGAAGAGTTTTACTGACATTATATATTTGTATATTTTTATGTACCTCCATACTTCACTTGTGGTAAATTTATTTGTTTCGTGTGTAGTGATTTTTAGATATTCACACATATTGGCTACATCACATTCAAACATGTTGGCTTTGCCGGATGATTTGATCTATATTTGTCTATGTCCTGTAATTTTCATTTTGGTCTTATGGGATGGGCATAGGTTTTTGGCTTAACGGCCCGACTTAGAATTTCACTAATTTTTTAGTTTTTTCGGAATAGCCAAAGGGGGAGATTTGTAAGCGTAATTTTCAATCAAGTCAATTTGTTCGTAATTGGCATAATTCCAGACAAAACTGTGTGAGTCGTAGGTTACTCATTGAGTTGTGATCCCACAAATCCTATTACATCTAATGTTCAGGATATTGCGGAAAAGATTTGAAGATGATATCCGTGCCGCATTTAGTGCCTTCGATCTTCTTTCACACTTGGTATATTTCAGATCACACAGATATGAATGTTAAATGGATTGTGAGATTTAAGATTTTAATTAAAGATGCGTCCTAAATTAAAAGGTTTAGGAGTTTGAAAAAATATTTTTGGAAATGTAATTTTAAAATATTTTCTGAGTTGATTTTGTTTAGAAAAACTCGAGGATGAATTGAAAATTAAAATTATTCTCCCCATCGTTCAAACAAGTTAGAGATTTGTACAAACGAGAGTTGCGTCTCGTTCAAATAAGACTTGCTTGTCTTTCGAATGACACACTGCCTCGAAATTTATGTTTTCAAATTTGAGAACTTGTTTCACTCAGAAAACACAAGAATTTTTCTCAAAAAACATTTTTTCACCTATTTACAAACGTTCCCAATAGTTTTCCATCATCCTTTGTTTTCAAAATCCAATTATGATAATTCAATAGCTATTGTGATCTTGAGTTTAGCACCGGAGATTGTTCTATCATCTTGAACAATTATTTTTGTGCGGTGGAATCCATGCATGCTAATTGCTAAGAAAAAGCGGTGGACTCCGTGTTCAGATTCGTAGACAGTTGTTAGGCTACATCAGTGGATACTTAGGTGCACATAGACTTGTGTACTATGGACACTTGAGTAGGTGGACTCTTATAGGGCACTATGGAGGAGCGGTAAAATAGAGTAAGAGGTGTTAATGATTTTGGTTGATAGCGTCATTGAGTAAGACTAAACGTCATAGGATTCCTGGCCTGGCCGTCTGAGGTTTTTTACCCTAGTGGTTTCCTCGTACATCAACGTGTCTTGTGATGTGTTTGATTATTTGCTTTATCTGCTTAATCATCGTAAATGCATGTTATAGGGTTAATAAGATAAAATTGGTAAATCAACTTGTTTTCACAAGATTAATTTGTGGGTGCTAAAGATAAAATTTGGAAAATTTTAAAAATATTGCATTTGCCTATAGATTACAGCGTAGGGGCCTTCTCAAATTTTTGACTCAAGCAAAGAATTTGACTCTTCTAATTTTAGGGAATCCTTGTATTTATATCATTTCTAGAAGGTTATATTGCTCCCCCTTAATAAAAGTAAACTTATACCTAAGAGTCTTATCTCGTGCCTTAAAATCATTAATCAAAATACTATCCTCAATGGCACAAACATTAACCCTAGGATTTTTAATGTCCTCTAATTCTTTCTTTAAAAATTGGACTCTATCATTACTATTTTTCTTGGATAATTCTAAAATTTTAAAATCACGATCTATGTCCACAAGTTTCTCATGAAATAAATTATTTGACTTTGAACAGTTGGTAAAAGATCCATAGCGGATTTAAAACAAGAATTTCCTTTTTAAGAATTTTAATTCTTTTAGCAAACTTTAAATTCAAACGATTTGAGTCGTCAAAACTATGGGAATCCATCGAGATAAAAATAAATAAATCAACACAAGAGAGATGAATAAAAAACCACCCTAAAAGCACTAAACAAGGATCTAACACGATAACTTAGTGCCACCTGCTCTGATACTAATTTGAAAAGGCAGTAAGAATGCTTTGACACAACTTAGAGATAGTGGAAGGCACTTATACCACTATATGAATGCGGAAACAAGTGTGCTTGGGGAGAATGGTCAAAATTTCAATATTTTAACTTAATCAATTTTATCTATTTATCCTAAACATACATCTATGTCATAAAATAGATAAATCAAATCAAGCATTCAACAAAGAAAATTTTTCAGAAAAAATCCCCTAAGGGAAAAACCTTTTATTCCAATAATACAGTTTGCAAATCGCAACTTACAACCTTAGGAGTGAAATACAGCCTGACGAATCTCTCACGGGTGACCTTCGTCTTCTTTAGCAATGATTCTCGCAAGAACCACAAAGAACCATAGTCCTCCTTTAGCCTCAACCTTTGTCTTCACCAGTGAATCTTTCAGGTTTCATAATTTAGCCATGGAGATGTCTTCTCCACAAAGGTGTATGCAAGGATACAAAACTTTCTAGGGTTTAAACGGATTCACAAGAAAGATTTTCAGGATGTACATTGTGAATTAAATAATGCTTTAGAACATTAACCATAGAAGAACTTTTGCAAAAGATATACAGAAACGTATTTGATAAAAGTCTTAAACAAATTGAACAAGAAACATGTATTTATAGGATGTTCACAAATTTTGAGTGACAGACTCGTTTGAATGACATTCAAGGCTCGTTCGAACGACAAATGCATCTCTTTTAAATGCAATAAAATCTCATTTGAACGACACACAAATATCATTTAAACCATCTTCAAACGACCTTGTGGTGAGTCAAAACAATACGCCCTCGTTTGATGCTCGTTAGACAAAATTACGAATGACCCTTCTAATGAAAACCCAATCTCGTTTGAACGAGATATCCACCTCATTTAAACGAGGTTTAAAATAAAAAAAAAAAATCTTTTAAATATAATAATCCCTATTTGTTTTTTATAAAAAATAAACATCCCAAAAATAAGATCTGTAAATTAATATAAACTCTAAATTTCTTTATATATTTATTATATGTCAAGAAGTCTTCAAACTTGGAGATGCTTGAGTTCGGTTAATTGTGACGGTGATTGATAATTTGTAACTGGATACGCCAAACTAGACTAAACTATAGAAGGCATGTACGATGAACAATATTTAAAAAAAATATCCTTACAAAAAGAAATATAAAAAGGGGGTGGTGTCATAGGTTTTGAGAAGTAAAAAATTACGACTAAGAGCATCCACAATGGGGCAGGGTCACAAAAGGAAAATTTACCTCTCCAATTTCCCATTTACCTCTCGCCAGGGGAGATGGCTCACAATATTGGAGGGTTCCTACGAACTTCATTTGTTCGAAGGGATTTCTACAAAAAAATAATGTTCGTAGGAATTCTTACGAACTAATGAAGTTCGTAGGAAATCAATTGCTCTCTAACATTCACAATTCTGCCTATTTACTTAAATGACAATATCCCCCATCTTCTTCAATCTTCTTACTCCTCAACCTTTCAACCTTCTTCCTCCTCAACCCTTCCTTCTGCCTAGATACTGTAACACCCCGTAATTTTGAGGATTTAGTATTTAATTACTTTTTGGAGAAATAAAACTATTTAAATTGAAGAAACTTAAATTTATGATTTGGAGAATTTATTTGAGTGGGAAGAATTATTTATATTTGGCGAATTTAGGTTTAATTATTCGAATTATTGTTGTGTCACATTTTGAGGTCGAAATTAGAAAATGCTATAAAGTATTTACGATGACAAGTCTGAGTGCACGATTGGGTCCGGATGGATTGAGATAGTAAAAAAGGTGTATCCGAGGGTGATAAATGGGTCTCAGAGCATTTTTTGACATAGTCGGGCCCACACAGGGGTAATTGGGCCATTTTAATTAGGCTCATGTGACTAGAAATGGGATTAGGGGATATAAACCTAGGTTTGGGAGTTGTAGGAAACCATAACTCATCTGGGAGAAATCTAAGAACATAGAGGAATCTAGAGGGAACAATTGGAGAGCAATTGAGTATCTTTCTAGAAGACAAATAAGGAACGAATTGGGTATTCTTCATCAACCCTTTCTCTACACCAACGGATCAGACTCTATAAACTTTCAAGGCAAGTGGTTAACTACTGTGATTCTTAAATATGTGATAATCAATTCATATTATGGTGGTGTAAACCGAAATCCATTTTTGGGTGGATTAATTGCATAAAATTGGGTTTTAAATTTGTGGATATTCAAACCAATTTTTGGACTACTAAGGGTTGTTGAGAAATTTATGATTTAATTGAGATAGATGTATGACTTGTAAAGATATTGGGAGAAATCATTTTTAAATTCAGATTTGGGTTGTTTATTGTGTATAAGTTAAGATTTAATATAATTAAAAAGGAATTGATTCGAAAAAGGATTACAGTAGAGAAATATGGGTAAAACGCTTGAGTTGGGTTTTAATGGCGAACTAGACTGAGCGAGGAAGAAGAGAGGGAGAGACCCAGGGGTCGTTCGAACAACGTTGGATCTCGTTCGAACGACGTACGCTGTCGTTCAAACGATAGGTGTCTCGTTCGATCAACGGGACAAAATTCGGCGACATTTGTTTCCTTTACTGTTTGGACTGATGATGAAATCTAAAGGCTAAATTCGTATAGCAGGTGCACTTACTTTTAGCCTAAGTTGTTTGAGGTTTTGAAGGAAAAAACAATTGTGGGATTGAAATAAATGTGGAAAGAGAAGCATGCAAAATAATAAATTAATAAGGGTGTCGAAATTATTAAGGGGAATTCGGGTGACAAATTCGGATTATTTAATTACGGGCCAAGTGAGTGAGTTCGGGTATGTTGGTTGAGTGCCGCCCAAGTATTAAATTAGTTATTGAGAAAAATGAATTAATTTGGAGTCGAAACATAGACTCGGGTAATAATTAGATACGGGTCAAGTGAGTGAGTCCAGGTATATTGGTCAAGTGACACTAAGGTAATAAATTAATTAATGATTGAATTAATTAAATTAGAGTCGAACCATAGACTCGGGGGAAACTATAGGCTAGTACTACGGATTTTGTGCACGGTAAAGCAGGAATTTAAATTATATATATACGGTGTGTGATAGTATATATATATATATATATATATATATATATATATATATATTGTATGCTTATAAATATCAGTGACTATATATTTAATTATATTGTGTACTCTAGTGCTATTAAGGGAGGTTGCGCGATGTGGGTGAATCCTCTAGCTTGAGGAGTAGGGCAAGTATATCCCCAGGTCATAGCGTCCGTTTTATGGGTGAGGGTCTTATCTCACTTTCAGGAAGGAAATATGACCGCCACCAACGTTTATATTTTTGGCCAAGTTCATGAGAGATTCCGACTTAGGGTAACTAGGTTAGGTGACCACACCTAGTATGATAGCACTTTAGAGGAAATCATCCAGCGGGGGTATACTCGGAAGGATGGATATACATATGATATATGCGTGGATGTTGTTGTAAAGATACGTATATAATGGTATTACATATTATATGCGGGTAATAATACAGGGTGTAATGTATTTACTTTATATAATTTGGGTCACGATTATATGATATTATTTTAAAGGAATTAATTAAGTTAATGTGAGATATAACTTATAACCCATGAATAATAATACTCGACTTAAAGTAGTATGGCAAGGGGAGTTTATACGAGGACTAGTTGGTGGGGGTAGCATAAATAGGTGGGGTTAAGGTAACCGTTAGGTGTGCACATTAGTGGATGGGTGATTATATTCTCAAGAGAGTGCAACATTAACTTAAATATGAAGTGCATTCATGCATTTTTAATTACAATAGTTAATTCACTTGCTAAATATTTTCAAAATATTTTTGAGTTCTAACCCTTGCTATAAAACTACTTTCAAAACCTTTTAGGTGTCCAGCTGCAATACCTCGTAATTTTATGGCTTTTAATTATGAGATTAATTAAATGAAATTGCTTTTAATTAAAGGTTAATTAAATTAATTTAGGAAAATTAATAATTAATTGAAAATTAATTCAGATTTAAATAACTAGCGAGGCGAGAGTTAGTGTTTAAATATGCTGATAATGTTGAATATTACCGAGTGATTATGGTAATATGTGATTATTGAATTTATTAAAATTATCGTGAGTTAAAAATACGACAGTTTCGATAATTAAGTTGGGGCGAGCGCGTCAGTCGTGTCAGGACCCAATTTAATGGATTTAAAAGTATTTTATTTTTATGTCATTCGTATGATCATTTTAAGTGTGCCAACGTGTCCAGAAGGGTCTAGATATTCAGAAAGCACTAGTCGGGGTTTAGTTTGGATCCCGGGGCATTTTAGGCCTAACCGGCAACCCATAGTCATATTTTAGTCATTTTGACTTTTTGAGGAATAGTAACCCACGAATTTTAGACTGAAATTATCAGCCAACACTTGACTCCCATAGGGTTTTCACAACCGAAAATAATAATGGCAGTTAGAGAGGAAGGGAAGAAAGTTCCCAAAGAAGAAACCACCCTAGAGGCTTTTGCACCACCGTCACCACCACCGGATAGATCGGAAAGAGAGGATCACTCCCATACCGTCTACTTCAAAGGATCAGAATCTTTATTTTCCAGGAAAGTGATTTATCTTGCAAATATTCAAAGCATATATTTTACCTGATAGTTTAGATTTGATGATTTATCGTAAATAAGTGAAATAATTGTGAAACTCGAGAATTAAACATTGAAAATGGGTAGGCTTCATGTAGATAAACTTCTAGGCATATACTAGTTATGAAACCATGATCCATGCATAGTATATTATGTATTTATGTTGAGTTATATGAAGATCTTGTAGTAAATAGAAGAAATAGGGCTTTTATGAAAATTGGGTGATTTGATTCAAGAAATTGATGATCCATGATGATTTAATGATTCTAATACGTTAAAGATTATACTAATATGTTAATAGGATGATTAGTAAACTTTTTTGGGAGTTTGGGACGTTGTGATGGAGGATTTGGGGTGTAACAATGGAAGAACCCGTAAGTGTCAAAGAAAATTATGGGAAGATAACTGCTTGATCGATCGATCGATTCAAGCATGTCGATCGATCGACCCCTCTAGAAAAAGTGAAGTATTTTTGCTTTAAATAATTGGATAACTTATAAACCTTTACTCTTTAGTGATAATTGTTTGAGCATATTGGTACTTAGGGAAGACCATTATGATGGTATTTGAAGTCCAAAATTTATTAGGTTTAATTGGGGTTAAGTGGTAGGCTTACGAATATCCGACTAATGAGGTATGATTGTAGTTGTGAGAACCTGAATATATTTTGCTCCAATTATAATTTGACATTAAATACTAAAAGGGGGAAACTTTAAATACTGAGATAACCTTAGAGACTAGCGTGGGACTTAGTAACCTTTTTGGGATAGGGAATGTAATCGGAGCTATACGTCGAGAATTATAGCGTTAGAATCTATTATGTAGAATAAATGGGACCATATTATTATATGGGTGAGACATACGATATGGGCCTGGAATATACCTATTCTAAAATTATGATTATCTAAGTTGTGTGATTACTTAGTATCTGGATCATTGTGTGTATGACATACCTACCATACTTGCTATCACGGAAGGTTAGTTTTCAAAAAAGGACCACCTTGTCTTTGTGTGCCTTCGGGAGATATTTAGTTTGGTACCTTAAGGACTTAGGACTGTGAATGACTTATTTGTGAATTGATAAGTCAGCTGACCATGGGATCGTAGGTATGTGCATGACCCATGGGTATGTGAACTATGTTCGCCTCCAATATGTGTGATTTGTATTGAGACAGTTCCTGAGTGATTCGAAACACGTGATCCTTACGTAGGTAATGCACACGAATTTGATAGCAGAGTATGCATGCACCGCAGCTTAGCCTAGGGTTTCTTTATATGCATATATATATTGAGAGTGCTCTATATATGTACTTATGACTGGTTTCACAGTTGCTTAGTAGATGTGAATAACTAAGATATTTGAATGGGCTAAGAATGTGATAATTTAATTAACACTTGAGATAAAAAAAATTAAATGAATGTGAATATGGGTTATGAATATGGCTTGTTTGGGTGTTACGAGTAGGTACCCTAGTTAGTTAGCGGCATAACTAGGATGGGTTAAGGGTATACGTTAGGCGTGCACATTAGTTGAGAGGTGAGAAACTCATGTGAGAGTACACAACTAACATGTTTATAATATGTGTTGTTTAATTGTAATTTAAACAATTGCTATATTTTTAAACTCTTTTCACCTCGGGCTCTGGTCCGTTTTCCTCCAAATCTATTTTGTTTTGTAAAAATATTTTAGGTTCCTAGCCACAGGGACGCTAAGCATAGGAGTTCCATTCTGATGACGTGTTGTAGCTGCCGTGGAAGCTACAGGATCTCGATATTAGACGCCTCCACATTTATCCTTGGTTCCTTCAGAGTCATTCATATCAGGGCATGGTGCCCATTCTTATCTAGAGATTGTAGATACAAACTGTCATTATTTCAGATGTTGGTTATTTATTCAGACTCTTGTATTGGGATTTTATTTAGTCTGGTATTATTATCATTGGAGTGTTTACTCCAGACTTAGTTTATTTCATTTCGTTGGTTATTCATATGATATTATTTATGTTATTGATGGTTGATGGTTTAATTACTTGGTTGTTGTTAATTTAATTAATAAAAATTTGGCATCTCTCTATTTTAAATATTAGGTGGATAGTAAGTAACTAAATGTTTTTGACAGTGATGCTAAGACTGAACCAACTTGATATTTTGTATTAGTTTAATAAAGGAGTAGCTACCCGATATTTAATTAGTCGGGGTGTCACAGGTGGTATCAGAGCATCAGGTTCTTATGTCCTTTAGGATCTTTCCGTCTTATTATGCTTCCAGCGTAGCTTTCTTTGATATAGAGCCCTATGTTTAGGATTATTGATTTGTTTGATGAGATTTTGTTCTCCTGCTATAATCCATATAATAGTGAATTTTATTTGCATTCGCGTGTCGAAGAATGTAGTATGTCAGACGAAGGAAGTTAGGCGGACAACAGGTGGCAAAGCTCAGTTGAGTTTATAGTGCATATTCAAGAATGATGACCGTAGTTGAGGTCACCCCTATTATGGCACGGAAGGCCAGGACGGTAGAGACGGCTAAGGCTCAACATATGACTTCCGGTTACCATTATAGTAGAAAAATGGGGTCAAATTAGACTCACCCAGCAAGGTTGGATTAGGAGAGAGTCAGATGAAAGATTGAAGAGAACCAACAATGGAAATTCTAGAAATGCGGAAATGGCGTGTGTTAGCCAACGAAGGTAAAATATCCAAAGGCTTGGGCATATGTCGGAGTGTAGATAATCGGGAGTGAAAATTTAGGGTAAATTTTTTCTTGGCTCGTAAGAGAAGAGTTACAAAGGTGAGAGGCAATCACCACACTTAGAAGTGGAATGTTTTGTCAGGAGAAGTCGCATAGGCATGGTTTGACCATAAGTTCCTTCATCAGATGTTCAGGTTAAGATGCGAACATTGTTCTGAACTCACACAAGAGGGTCGGTGAGAGGTCCATTTGTGAGAAGAAATTTAATCAATTAGCGAACCTTACACTGGATTAAGTGGGTGCAATTGATAAGAGGACATTAAAGGGGAAAATTAACTTATAAGAATAATTGCTAGAACTTCTGGGGAATTCTGCTTGGACGGTCAATGAAAAGTAACAATGTCTCGTTTTGTTAATATGGAGGTAAACGCTTCCTCGGGTGGGGAGCTACAAGAATAGAAGAATTTAGATAGAGGAAGAGTGGGGGAAACGGTGTTAGTGAAACCACAAGGGGGAGACCCATCAGGGTAACCATTGAAATGATTCGGATAGAAAAAATTTTACCGAGCGATGGAGATTTCAGTAAGAGTTGTCGAGTCCAGTAGCGTGTTCCTTATGTCCATTAAAGCTAAGGAAACAACAGAGGTAGTCATCAGAGTTGAGACTACCAACGTCCGAGAGAAGGACAACCTTAACATGGTCAGTGTGACCAGAGATAAGTGGAGTATGTATAGAGGTATTTTGTGGGGAGTGAAACCCATGTGTTAATTTTTTTCCCGAAGCAAGTATAGGGATAAGGGTATGGTGCCTAGCAAGGGCAATAGTTATTGAAATTATCGGTTTGGTATGGACAGGTGTATTAAGTCCAGGAACCATTTGAGAAGCCAAGACGATTGACAAGGTAGAAGTATGAGTTATATCCTCAGATGATGATGCATGTTGTATGTCTCAGGAACGAGTTACTACATTTTTATTATTGTTATATTCACATGAGAGACAAGTTTAGTGCGTATATTTGCAATGTTATTATTTATGTGAATATTTTCCCTATATAGTGGGGTTATCTTTAGTGTTATATGCGGAGGATGAATGGGTGTATCAATAGTGGTATATACTTTATTTAAATTACTCATTTTAGTGTTGTGTTATACGAGTATGATATTATCCTAATTATGGTTTTATAATAATAATTAAACCGATAGTGTGCGATTATTGTAAGTCTATCGGGGTTACTACGTTGGTGTAGAATGTTTTGTTCTAGCGAGACCCCATATGCGAGAGGGTCGGGCTCGCATTTATATATATTTATATGTATGTATATATATATTATCGAGACTTCGAAAGGTATAATGGTCTCGGATATTTGTTCCTAGTATGTGTAGGGATTTAATTGATATGATTTGGAGTGTATTTGGTTTACTGTTAAGTGGAATGATTTAGCTGGTTATTATAATCAACGCTCAGGATGTGGTAATAAGAAGAGTGCATTGTTATATCAACCTTTAGAGACGTGGAAGTTAATACTCATAGTTGTATGTCTGGGTACGTGATTTTGAGAGCCCCGATTATAGTTGCATGATGTTTATGGAATGTGATTACCATCATTGTTAAGAGACAATATCTTTCGAAAGAAGTTCCTTATTTAATATTAATTGCCGAAGGAGATGTAACTTTGTTGTCAAGAGATGGAAATATAGGAGTACATGTTATGGACTGAGGGCCTAAAGGATTTTGATGACCGACAATGCTAGGTAGTAGTGTATCAGGGGGTTCCTTGTTTGGATTTCTCTATGCGAGACATCCCACACATGAAACTTAGCGTAAGTTTGGTAGTAGGGAGATGTTTGGGCCATTTGTCCATGAGTCCGGTACCTCGGTCGTTATGGAAGTATGTAGTTATAACTAAAAGCTAAAAGGTAAATTACGATATAAGGTCAGTAGAGCCAGTTGTTTGGTGAGGAATTACTAGAAATTTTATTTTATTACGGCGGGTTGAAGGATGGAATGATGTTAAGGAGGATTTAGGATTTCAAATTCGGGGGGTAATTGAGATGGTTCAAGTGGTATAACCATGTTGCGAATACAAGGGAAATAAAGAATTAGGTGTATCTATGAGTGTGTATGATGTTTAAACCCGTTTGCACGATTTGTAGAGTGTATGGACACCTTGGTTTGCTGGTGTCAGAATCGTCGGGAGAAGAAAAATGGAAATAAATGGGTGAAATTTATGCTTGTGGGACTAATATGACAAAATGGAAGTAGTAGAGTGGATTAAGCGTCGTGAGAAGGAAGAAAATCTATAGATTCATGTACAATCAGAGTAGCATGTCCGGACTTGGTTGAAAGGCATTGGGAAGCCATTTAAAAAGGGGGTATCCCTTGAGAAGACAAATATTTAACTATTATGGACAATTTTGAGCGGAGCTCCACCCAATCGAATGTTGAGGGTGGCTTACGCGTAAATAGAGTGAGGATGTCAATAAGGTATAAAGAGTCCAGAAGTGCACATCATGGTGAAAACTTTTGGTATGCGCCGAGAGAAGAAGAGGGTTATTAAGTATCACTTAACGGGAAGAATTATAAGTGAAAGTCGGTGTTGAAAGGGGTATGGTGTAGTAGATCGATTGGGGTCAGATGATCAGCCAGATAATTTTGTATCAAGCCGACGATTCTAGTGATGGAAGAGTCAAATTGGTAAATTTCTTTGAGAGGTTGCCAACTTATAGATAAGTAATGAGTTTCTTCGAATATGTGGGATAGGTTATCGAGAAGGAAAGTAATTGTTATATCCTTGGGTGATTTACACTATTAGATAGTGAACGCACCGATATGTGGTTGTACCCAGTATTATTCTGAACTAGGATGAGATCCCAGAAATCCACATTCAATATGGGGTATCAGGTGGTAGTGGGAATAACATTTTGTTTTGAGAAGGGTGTCTCACCTAAAGCCCGAGTAATAGGCGCAAAGTGATTGACGACTGGTGGAACTATATGAAAGTGATTTTGGACGCATTGCGATCATTTCATTTCCACAACGGGTATAGCTAGTAAGTGAAGTATAATATGGTAATGGGGAGGGGGTGTTACCTAATAGTAGAGTTGTGCGAAAGCACCCGTACCTATTTATAGTGGACAAGGTGCTTACAGATGTTCTGTGTAAATAAACCTTACTATTCTTCCTCTGGATGTTTAGAGGTGAGCGGATTATCAAAGTGTTGAGATGGGTCATAAGTTAAAGTCCAATAACTATACGGGATAACCACTAATAGTCTTATATGGATTTTCCTTTTGTAAAAGTCACACCGCCGGGAACAAAGATTCGAAGAACGGACCAGATTAGTCAGATATTCTATGGTTTCTCTGAGGATGAGTGTTCTGTGTTTAGATAAACGCGGGAGTTGATAGAAAATGAGGTGCGAACTCACAATAATATTGAGATAATGCGGCCAATGATGTATAGGCTATTCTTATTCGAATGTTGTTTAGTAAGGGCACAACGTGAGGTTCATTTATTGAGGTGTAACCCTATTACTGATAAAGTGTCAAGAGTGTTCAACAAGTTTGTTGTGAAGCGAGGGCTGTAGTGATTGCGCCTTTCTTTATATTTTGTTTTGAGTACTGGAGGATACCTAATTTTTCCAAGTATGCCTACTTTTCTAAATTTCGGGCCGAAATTCTGTTATTAGGGGGGCAGTATGTAATACCCCGTAATTTTATGGCTTTTAATTATGACACTAATTAAATGAAATTGCTTTTAATTGTGGGATTAAATAAATTAATTTGGGATAATTAATAATTAATTACAAATTAATTTGGATTTAAATAACTAGCGAGACAAGAGTTAGTATTTAAATATGATGATAATGTTGAATATTACTAAGTGATTATGGTAATATGTGATTATTGAATTTATTAAAATTTTCGTGAGTTGAAAATACGACAGTTTCGGTAATTAAGTTAGGGCGCGCGTGTCAGTCGTGTCAGGACCCAATTTAATGGATTTAAAAGTATTTTATTTTTATGTCATCCGTATGATCATTTTGAGTGTGACAACATGTCTTGAAGGGTCGAGATAGTCAGAAAATACTAGCCGGGAGTTTAGTTTGGGTCCCGGGGAACTTTAGGCCTAATCGGCAACCCGGGAGGGTATTTTAGTCATTTTGACTTTTTTGAGGAATAGCAACCCACGAATTTTAGACTGAAATTATTAGCCAACACTTGAGTCCCTTAGTGTTTTCATAGCCAAAAATCATAATGGAATTTAGAGAGGAAGAGAAGAAAGTTCCCAAAGAAGAAACCACCCTAGAGGCTTTTGCACCACGTCACCACCACCGGATAGATCGAAAAGAGAGTATCACTCCCATACCGTCTACTTAAAAGGATCAGAATCTTTATTTTTGAGGCAAGTGATTTATCTTGCAAATATTCAAAGCATATATTTCACATGATAGTTTAGATTTGTTGATTTATCGTAAATAAGTGAAATAATTGTGAAGCTGGAGAATTAAACATTGAAAATGGGTAGGCTTCATGTAGATAAAATTTTGGGCATATACTAGTTATGAAACCATTATCCATGTATTGGGAATTATGTATTTATGTTGAGTTTTATGAAGATCTTGTAGGAAATAGAAGAAATAGGGTTTTTATGAAAATTGGGTGATTTGATCCAAGAAATTGATGATTTAATGATTCTAAACGTTAAAGATTATGCTAATATGTTAATAAGATGATTAGTAAACTTTCTTGGGAGTTTGGTACATTGTTATGGAGGATTTGGGGTGTAAAAATGGAAGAACCTGTAACTGTCAAAGAAAATTATGGGAAGATAATTGCTTGATCGATCGATCGATCCAAGCATGTCGATCGATCGACCCATTTCTTCGATCGATCGACCCCTCTAGAAAAAGTGAAGTATTTTTTCTTTAAATAATTGGATAATTTACAACCTTTAGAACTCTTCAGTGATAATTGTTTGAACATATTGGTACTTAGGGAAGACCAGTAGGATGGTATTTGAATCCCGAAAAATTATTAGGTTTAATTGGGGTTAAGTGGTAGGCTTACGAATATCCGACTAATGAGGTACAATTGTATATGTGAGAACCTAAATATATTTTGCTCCAGTTATAATTTGAGGTTAAAGACTAAAAGGGGAAAACTTTAAATACTGAGATAACCTTAGAGACTAGCGGGGGACTTAGTAACCTTTTTGGGATAGGGAATGTACTCGGAGCTATACGTAGAGAATTATAGCATTAAAATATATTGTGTAGAATAAATGGGACCATATTATTATATGTGTGAGACATACGATATGGGCTTGGAATATACCAATAATAAAATAATGATTATCTAAGTTGTGTGACTACTTAGTATCTGGATTATTGTGTGTATGACATACCTACCATACTTGCTATCACGGGAGGTTAGTTTTCGGAAAATTACCACCTTATCTTTGTGTGCCTTCGGGGGCGATTTGGTTTGGTACCTTAAGGACATAGGACTATGAATGACTTATTTGTGATTTGATAAGTGAGCTGACCATGGGGGTGTAGGTATGTGTGTAACCCATGGGTATGTGAACTATGTCCGCCTCCAATATGTGTGATTTTTATTGAGACGGTTCCTGAGTGATTCGGAACACGTGATCCTTACGTACGTGATGTATACAAATTTGATAGCAGAGTATGCATGCACCGCAACTTAGCCTAGGGGTTCTTTATATGTATATATATATATTGAGAGTGATTTATATATGTACTTGTGACTGGTTCACTGTTACTTAGTAGATGTGAATAACTAAGATATTTGAATGGGCTAAGAATATGAGAATTTAATTAACACTTGAGATAAGTAATTAAATGAATGTGAATATGGGTTATGAATATGACTTGTTTGGTTGTTACGAGTAGATACCCTATGTTAGAATGCGAAAGCAGGAGTGGTACAGACTAGTTAGTTAGCGGCATAACTAGGATGGGTTAAGGGTAGACGTTAGGCGTGCACATTAGTTGAGAGGTGAGAGTAAGCAACTTACATGTTTATAATATGTGTTGTTTAATTTTAATTTAAGCACTTGCTATATTTTTAAACTGTTTTCACCTCGGGCTCTGACCCATTTTTCCCAAATCTATTTTGTTTTGTAAAAACATTTTAGGTGCCCAGCCACAGGGACGCCAAGCATAGGAGTTCCATTTTGATGACGTGCTGTAGCTGCTGTGGAAGCTACAAGATCTCGGTATTAGACGCCTCCACATTTATCCTTAGTTTCTTCAGAGTCATTCATATAAGTTAGGGCATGGTGCCCATTCTTATGTAGATATTGTAGATACAAACTTTCATTATTTCAGATGTTGGTTAATTTATTCAGAATTTTATTTACTGTTGTATTATTATAATTGGAGTGTTTACTCCAGACTTGGTTTATTTTATTTCGTTGGTTATTCATATGAGATTGTTTATGTGATTGATGGTTGATGATTTAATTACTTGGTTGTTGTTAATTCAATTAATAAAAATTTGGCATCTCTCTATTTTAAATATTAGGTGGCTAGTAAGTAACTAAATATTTTCGACAGTGATGCTAATACTGAACCAACTCGATATTCTGTATTAGTTTAATAAAGGAGTAGCTACCCGGTATTTAATTAGTCGGGGTGTCACACCAGCCACAGGAATGCCATGCTTGATATTCTATTCTAGGGACACGTAGCTGTGGCACATGTGGATGCTAGCAAGAGCTTGGATTATACGCATCGTTCATTATTTTCTAGAGTAGGAATCATCTATCAGTTTCAGTTTTACTCAGAGATTATCGCCCAGATTTTTCAGTGTAGTTTTCATATTCATTTAGTCAGTTGTTGGACGATTGATTGGACTATTTACTTTTGTGGTCGATGGTTTATTCGGCAAGTAGTTTATTTATTTATTCAGTTGATTTGATTCAGTTGTTGTGAATGGCTCATAGTATATTTTCGCATGTTATTGTTTTTGTTTAAATAAAAAGATAAAATTTGGCACCGGCTTTTTGGAATACTAGGTGGTTAGTAAGTTTTAAAAAGGTTTTCGACAGTGATGCTAAGAATGAACCAACTGGGATTCCTGTTTTAATTTGATCTAGGATTGATCACCCGATATTTTATTAGGAGGGGTGTCACATATACCACCATATAACCTTCTCCTACTACCTCATTTCTTCTATTATTTATACCAGCAATTCAGTCCATGTAATCCTACAATTAAGATTACATACCAATTTTATTTGCATGGTTGGAAAGAAGTGGAAGAAATATTTAAATATCAAAAAAATACAAAAGAATATGGTTTAACCTCAATATTGATACCTACACGAGTCATGCCTATTATACAATCATTACACCCGTATTTTCGACCAAAATCCATATGTGTCCGACTGTGAGACCCCGATTATAAATGGAAATAAATTACTGACAATGTCGGTTATATGTCAAACCTATATTCGAAGGTGACGTCGAACTCAGATCAATGCATTGTGATAGCAATGATTGAATTTTGGTGGGACACGACGCTTACCTTCCAATTTCCATAGGTTGAAATTGGATTGACTCCGTTCCATTTCATGATATTTTTGAGTAATTATTTCTTGTTAAATGCTTAACTAAACATTATTTTTTATTTATATTAATAAATTGAATGTGTTACAATAATTTTTTATTATTTGTATATATGAAAATTAGTTATAATTTATGTATACAGGCATCCCGATTGGGCAAGGGCTACCCATTCAAAACTTGTCTGATGATAAATGCACAAATTTTGCAATCACCCTAACGATTTTTTTCCAAAAATTGATATAGAAAGATTTTCAAGTGCAAGAATTCCTGTTTTTGAGGTTTAAAGATACATTGAAAATTTTCTAAAATAAGATAATATACCCGACTACATGTGCCCAATCATCGCTCGTGCATTTTGGTTATACGTTATTGCTAGTTTATTCTTTCCAAATGCCAACTCCGCTTCTGACTTGGGGTTTTGGCATTATTTAGAGAATTTAATGAGGATTGGGGATTATGATTGGTGTTAGGCTATTTATGCCCGTATTATCTGGTTTATGGACAATGCTAGTCGTTTATCGTTGACTAGTGTTGAACAAATGTGGCAATTAACTGAGGTATATTATATAAATATCTTATTCAAACATTTACAGAATTTATGCTTCCTTAATATAATAGTTAACATCTTCTAATAAATTTAATGTATTTACATATTTTTTAGTACTTACATCACGAGTACATGACAAAAACATGTCCAATTATCGATGATCCATCCGTAGATTTGTGGCCCCAGATATTTCGTTGGTCAAAGTCAAATAGAAAGCAGGCAAAGGGAGCTAACCAATTTAATATCTCAAGAATCCAACACCAGCTTAAGATGCGGTCACAAGAATCTATCATTTGCCAACTGTAAGAGACTTATGTGTATTGTCATATACATATCATCGGATATTCTCATTATTTATCTGAATTAAATATTATTTTCTAGGATCCCTTATTTAAGGGTTTTTGGTACTTGGGAGAATGCTACACCCCCCAAATGACAGGCCTGATATGTATAACAGACAACCCACCCACCCACCCACCGTGCATAATTTTTGCTCATTCATAGAACAAGACTTCCATGTTGCTTTTGCCTAGAATTGGATGATCACAAATGACCATATATTCGCGTCTCCAAAGAAGATTACAATGCTTACTGAAAGGCAATTGCATAGGTGCCATTACTACCGTATATCATAAGATACATCAATGTAGATTTAGTTGGAGCTAGGTCTTTGGCACCATTAACGTTGCGTATCCCACGGGCACCGACACCTACTAATGAACCATTCGAGTATTAGACACATTTTTCATCGGGTGGTCATATACAAACTCCTAAGAAAAATTGGATGGAAAACGTCGGACGTCCCCCGGGGGCATCATATTCGTGAAGCGTGCCACGACCCGAGTTCCCAACCAATGCTCCTCTAGCTCAGTAATTCTCAGAGTTAAAATGGCTCGAGACATACATCAACGTAGCAGATAATATACGTGGTCTCTATCATTTACTATTAAGTAAGACTCAGGAGTGTGATGATATGATCAAAGCATGTAATGATCGAATTGAGGAGTTGGAGAAACAATTTGCAGCCTTCAATGTGCGTGGTGTTGCATCTGAGCAGGTTGGGCCTAGTTACAATAGTGAAAATGTGTACATGACACAACCAGTCAAAAACTTTGACCCATATGTGGCATATCAATTGTAATGTAGTTGGTGTAGGCACCCCATTATGTTACCCCCTAACTCTCCTTAGGTCCCTAGTACCTCCCTTCATCACTGTAAACCCAGGTCATGTCCCGAGTACTGACCTGGAGGCCATCGGGCACTTCCCGACTCAGTTTGACCCAAAAGTAAAACTCTTCATCTCGATCGAGACTGAATGAATCTTCGAAGGGAACTGAATACCCCTTCCAACGGTCCGCCCCGTGCGCAATTCCGACTTACCATGCAGACGAACGATCCGTTTGCATCCGAAACCTGACCTAGAGGCCACCGGGCGCTCCCGAGATCTATTTGACCTAAGTCAACTCTTCAGCTCAACCGAGGATGAATGAATCTTTGAAGGTCACTGAATACCCATTCCAACGGTCCGTCCCGTGCGCGATTCCGACTTTCCATGCGGACGAACGATCCGTTTGACTCCGGGAGGTCACCAAACGCTTCTCGGGCCTGGTTGACCAAAGTCAACTCTCTAAACCGGGTCAAACTCTTTGGAAGTCTAATTACATCTCCTAACCTTTCCAATGGTCCGCCCTGTGCGCGATTCGGACTTACCATGCGAACGAACAATTCGTTTGCGTCCGAACGATTCCCCGTCCAATGGACCGATAAATGCTTCTGAGCCATATTTGACCCGAAGTTAACTCCCGAACCCAGGAGAGGTCTAAAGGACTTTCAAAGTTCTCTGAATTACCTTTCCAACGGTATGCCCCATGCGTGATTCTGACCAACGGTTTGCCCTCGGCTGCCAATTTTTTGAAAAATCCTGAAGCGCGCTGCCAAATGGCAGGTTCCAGACCCTCCCTATTGGCACCTGCCGATAGGCAGGAACAGATATATGCCGACCGGAACTTACCTGGGCCTATAAAAGGAGGCCTTAACCTCATTTTCAAGGAGATCCCAGATCTGATAAAAATCTCTCTGAACGAATGCCAGAAACCTCTCTCGAAGGCAGCGTGATTTTAACTTCCAAATCCCTTTTTTACTTCCACTTTTCATCATCCTTTTCATCAAACTTGGTGAATTAGCCACTCTCCATCATCATCCAAGTGCAAGGGCTGCTCTCCAACATTCAAGATCAAGCTCAAAATCTTCAAGAAGGTCCAACTTTCTCAAACTCTATCTTAAATTCTCTTAAATTCCCAATAACTTGTTTTCTTATTTAGAAATTTTATTATCTCATCTCACACATCCTAATATACTTTTTATTTAGTATTATTTTACATCTTTTCTTTTCATAAAACCAAAAAAACAAGAAAAAGAGGGTTTGCTCATAAATTCCAAGTAGGGATTCTCACGCTTTTTCCACACTTTTCTCACAACTAAAACATTTTTTCTACACACACACACACACTTACAAATAAGAGATTCCCCATTTGGATTTATGGGATAAACCCCACCCCTCGTTTTTTATGCGAACTACATGGACTTTGATGCCTTTATAGGCTACGTAGGCGTCTCGGGGTAAAACCCGAGACTCGAGTCCTTTTTCTCACTTTTTCTCTCATTTTCTATCTTCTCTAAATTCATTTTCCTTATATTCTATATACTTGCCCTTAGTGACGCATTACTCCATATGCGTTATCGTTCCATTATAACGATCAACGTAGGGGTAATCGCGTAAATCTTATTTTTCTAATATTATTCTTATATCTTCCTACGGATGACTTGCTCTATCTTTTCCATGATGCATGTCGAGGATTCCTACCTCCATTCTATATATACACATGCACACATATCATGGGGGGAAATATAAAGGAAAATAGCAAATATCCATGAGAGATCGAAATGGCGGAATGGGTGCCTAACACCTTTCCATTTCGTAACTAAGCCTTCGAACCCTTCTCGAATCATCTTGGTTTCTCACGCACTAGTATGTCTTTGGATGCCATCCTTCGGGGTGGCTTCCCCTTTTTCTTTTGTTTGTTTTGAGTAAAATAGACTGGCGACTCTGAATCTCTCTACATTTTTACACCACATCTCAAAAGACGCCGACTAAAGCGCTCCCGAAAGGGACGTGCGGGACCCGAAGGATCCTTTCCTCCAGGCACCCGCCCGTATGGCGAGAATCGGGGATGGCCACAGTGGCGACTCCGCTGGGGATATGTGTTTTTGTTTGTGGGCTTGACTCTATTTACACGAATGCTATATTTTCTTATGTTCCCCCCCATATTTGCAAGTTCCCCTTTATCATATATATCCCATGCTTATGCTTATGTTCACACACTTGTAGAAATTTCTCCATGTACACTTCACACCATGTGCACCTAGTATCACATGTATATCCCCTTATTGCATGCATCACCCATCCATACTTGGTGTACCTTTTGGGGTACTTATACTTTGCTCCCTGTTTGGCATAATCAAGAAAGGAATTCTCATCATCAGATAATAATAAGAGAATCATGCATGATTCACACGACATCAACAAAGAGCATTGATATTGACCAAATTTTACCCAGTAACTGGAGGGTCACTTCGTGATGGGCGCTGGTCCGACAGGTTGCAGTTAGCCAAAGCGATATGACTCTCACCTTCCATTGACCAAGTACCTTCGACGTATACCAAACGGTTCCCCCGCATCGTACCTCTTGACTGAAGTCATGACGGGAGGTATATCGCAGGGAATTCGTTTACGTACGCCGAGTATATCGAATTCGCTCTCACACGCACCATCCCCACGAGGTATATGGTGAGGCAATTCAAGTACACTCAGGTATATCAAATGGCTTGTCCACACGTACCGATTGCCCGCAAGAGAAAGACGTATATCGTAGAAGTCACGCCAAAGAGGGGAACCCATGCCGATTCACTCAACCAACTTCATACCCGCATATAGGTGTCAGACCTAGGACACGCACTTTAGATTGCCGATTTTAACCCAAAACTCTGTCGAAGTTCTGGGTCGGCCTGCCGCCTAATTTTTGCACATTTTTAAAATGGGGCCCTATCCGTGAGCCTGGTTACAAGTCCAAATCGTAGCTTTGCATATATTAAGACCCCCACTTTTCTAGGCTCGGGTCCCGTCCGGCATTGCGTTTAGGAGAATTAAATACAAATAAAAACATAATAATCGTAACAATCATGCTGAGTTCCGTCTCCAAAAACATTTCTCCCTTCTTTATCCAAAAATAGTTCTTCCTTTTTTCTCAAAAATAAATCTCATCCTACGCCTTTTCAAGTTGATCGCAAGCCCTTGGCCTTGCTCCCTATTGGCTTCGGTCTTCAGTCAAATCACCCAGGAGTTTCATCCATTATTCTACTACTTCTTTCGAGTCCGGAATCCATCCATATTCCATAGAGAATACAGATCAAGCACCAATTATACAACCGGATCTGACGACAGTCCTAGCTCAGCTCGTGTCCAAGATTGACAACCTCCAAACCGAGGTTCGAGAGATGCAATGAAACCAAGTTCCTATTCCTCAAAATCCCGAGGCTATATTCCCTCGTGATATGGGTCCACTCGAGCCTATCTGGGTTCGAAAAGAATATCAGCACGCTCCACGTGCCCCTCCTTCCAATGGGTCGCTGCCTGGCCAGCTTCCCAAGCCAAACACTGCCCAGCCTATAGCTAACCTGCTTGTGGTCGTTGATCCAAAGGATGAGGAGTTGAATAAAGTCAAAGAGGATCTCAAGATTCTCACCAAGAAGTTTGACCGGGTCAGGATCTCTAGGAATTACATGGACTACACCCACATATCTCCTTATCCTAAAGCAAGGTTACCCGAGAAGTTTAAGATGCCAAATATCGAGAAGTTCGTAGGGAGTGGACCCCCAATTTTTCATCTTCGCAGTTATCATCGTTCCATGACTCTACTAGGGGCTTCTGAAGAGGTGATGGCCCAATTTTTTCAGTAAACTTTGAAGGATAGTTCCCTCCGATGGTTTTTATCTCTTGAGGAATCCAGAATCCATAGCTGGGAGGATGTAGTGCGAGAATTCATGTCACAGTACAAATACAACGAAGAGCTTGAGGTCACCCGTCGTGATTTAGAGCTGCTCAAACAGAATCCTGGAGAATCAGTCAGTAACTTCATAACTCGGTGATGGGAGCAAGAAGCTACCATGACTAATCGACCATCCGAGGAAGAACTGGTCAACATAGTGAAGAAGAACTTCTTGCCCCCATGTCCGAGCAACGCTGGGAGGATAATACTATCCCCACTTTTGAGATCTCAGAGAGTCTGGAGTGGAAATCGAGGAAAGCCTCGTTAAAATAGAGGTTTAACCAAAGAAGGTGTCCGGACAGTTCACCCCTAGAAAGTATGACAAACCTGCCAGTGCTACCGTCTCGACCATCAACAACATCTCTCAACCAACCACATCATGGGCACCAGAAAGCCAACCTACCCCCATCCGAAGGGAATACACTGAGCTCCATGATACCCTCTCCAAAGTTTGCCAAGCCCTGTTAAGCCGAAACCTCATCAAACCCTTGGATACACGTCCATTGCCAAACCCACTCCCAAGAGACTTCAATATCGATGCTCATTGCGCCTTTCACCAAACTGCTGGCCATACATCCGACCAATGCTTTCACCTTAGGAACATAATCCAAGATCTCATTGACCGGGGTACCATCGCCCCACCAGCCAATCCTAATCCAAACACTACTCACAATCCACTTCTGAATCACATCAATGCCATCTTCTTAGAAGAAAACCCAGATTTCGATCCCTCAACTCAAATCACACCCATATACTCTCCTAAACCTCTTCAAATTTACCCATATTTCCTCCTACACCCTACTAGCCTCGCTAATCAGGCACTGTCACTCCTTACCAGAGTATGCATCGCTGCCCGTACCCGTTATAAAAATGGAAGTATGGAATTATCAGAGGTGTTAAACCAACTCCTAGAGTTCGGGCTGAAATTGCCCTCATAGATGGTCATCGATTGCGAGAAGTTCAGCACGCTGTTCTTGGAGGCACAAAAATGGGCCCGAGATTTAGACAAGTGGGTGATACCAACCGACGAAGTCAACCTAGATGATGTTGTCCAGACTATGGCGGGATTATTCAAGAAAACCAATAGCATTTGCAGTATCACCAGGTTACTTGACACTTTGAAACTACAAGGGAGTTTGGTCCCTTCAATCACACATATCCCCACGGAATGGGAGGACCTGTATGAAGAAGCCCTTGAAGTTGTGGAATGCATCGACTTCACAGGGAAAGACATAATTGTTACCACCAGATAGGGGGAAGAATTTAAAGATTCGGCGAAGAACAAGCTTTAGGAAGAGCTGGCCCAGTAGCCGACATATGTGGGATGATCTTATTTGAATAACTCCTTGGAGAAATAAATAGGGTGGCAGAACAACCTGAGGTTGATGAGGAAATGAGATTCATGTTCTTTCCTTCTTCAGTAAATCACATCACCAGATCAGGGAGATATTACCAGGTTCCAAGCTCACTACCAGCAAATGACAAAGGGAAGGGCGTTGAAAACCTTCCTATGTCAGAGATGACCATCGAGGAGAGCAAGATCCTCGATCAACTGAAGAAAACTCAAGATAACATCACTCTATGGGGACTTTTCATGTCTTCCCAGCTGCACAGAAATGCTTTAATCAACCTGCTCACTGGGCCCATAGTTCCTCCATCTACCACACCAGAAGAAATGGTAAATCTGGTCGGATCCTTGACCTCTACCCGAATGCTATCATTTTCTGAAGAAGAAATCCTCAGAATTGGGCCGAATCACAATCATGCACTCAACATCTCTGTCGACGTTATGGGAAAGTCCATGCCACTCTCTCTTGTCAATAACGGATCCACCTTGAATGTTTGCCCATTGAGAACCTTCAAGTGTTTAGTCCTGAAAGAAAGCGACCTCGCTCCAACCTCTGTTGCTGTGCGTGCCTATAATTATACCCATCGTGAGGTGATGGGATCCATAAAACTTGCAATAGGGGTTGGCCACATAAACCCTGTCATTGAATTCCAAGTCATAGACATCCCAGCTTACTTCAACCTGTTGCTCGGACGCCCTTGGATCCACAATATCAAGGGTGTGTCTTCCTCACTCCATCAGAAATTGAAGTTTTTCACCGATGGGCGAGTCATCACCATTTTAGGTGATGACGAAAATATCGGGGATGTAAGCACCAGCAGTCCAATTCTTGAGATACAACACGGGTCAAATGATATGCTCCTATCAGGATTCCGAGTCGAGCCACTCCTACTCTCGAAAGGGGACGGTTTCAAAGAAAGGGTTTGTCCAGAATATGACCCTCATGGCAATGTCAATGTCAATGTGATTCAGATGTTCAGAAACATGCACTTCATGCTCGGATTGGGGCTAGGATAAAGGCAGCAGGGGATACTTGAGCCCATCGAACTAAAGAAAGCATTCCCGCCTTGCGTCTTGGGGTATCAACCATCAGAACAAGAGCTCAGAATAATCCGCCAATCTCGACCAAAGAGAAGATTAAACTGTATCCGAACTATCTCAGGAGACTCCTTGAATGGACGATTCATCAAAGAAGGTGAAGACTTCCCCTTTTGCGGTTTTCTAGAACCATGGTATGACCACATAGACAAGAAGATGAGGCCGAGAATGGAGATCTTTTTCCAAAACAGCTACCTATGGGCCGAAAGTTTCTTACACCGCGTACAACCGCTCATCAAAGATACCAAAGAGACTGAGGAAAGTGATTTCAAAGATTCCTTCATCTTACAGATACTGAGGTTGGCACTCTGTATGGTTCATTCAGGCACTACATCAATGGACCCATCCCGTATGATTAAAGATTCTGATATACCTCTCCTCAACTGGCATGCTGTGCCAGTTCTACCTCTTGAAATCTCCCCTAACCCCAATGTTTACCCTATTTCTTCTTCTGTTGTCTATCCTTGCTCAAATGTAATCGAGACCTCTTTGATGAGGTTCTCAATGCTGTTTTTCCTATCAATGAAATAAACGTAGATTTTGAGTATCTTGGTGTGCCTTACATTAACTGCTTGAATTCTAATCAAACTTTTGATGATGATGATGATTTTGCAAATGAACAATTCTTAACTGATCTAAATAAGGTTAATAATAAACAACATAATCGCATTCAAGTTAATGAAAAAGAGACTGTTGTTATTAATCTCGGTTCTAATAGACAACTGTGCGACATTAGGATAGGGGTCACCCTTGATGATCATGAGCGTGCACAACTCGAAGAATTACTGAAGGAGTTCGTAGATGTCTTTGCATGGTCATATAATGATATGCCTGGCATCAATCCTGAAATAGCTCAGCACGAGACCTCCACTCTCCCAGATTACAAGCCAGTTAAACAAAAATTGAGAAAACTCTGCACCAAATGGTCGCTCAAGGTCAAAGAAGAGGTGGTCAAACAGTTAAACGTGGGTTTCATTCGGGTAATCGAATATCCCACATGGCTAGACAACATTGTACCTGTGCCGAAATCAGGAGGCAAGGTTCGAATGTGTGTACATTACCGAGATTTAAACAAAGCTTCTCCGAAGGATGATTATCCATTACCCAATATCGACATGATCGTGGACAACACAGCCAGTCATGCTCTCAAGTCATTCGTTGACGGCTTTGTTAGATACAACCAAATCAAGATGCACCCCGACCACCAAGAAGAAACTGCATTCATCACCCCATGGGGAACCTTTTGCTACACAGTCATTCCATTTGGTCTCAAGAACGCTGGGGCTACCTACCAAAGGGATGCCACAACCATCCTGTATGATCTGATTCACAAAGAGGTCGAGGTTTATGTGGATGATATGATTATCAAGTCCAAAACTAGAGAAGGTCATGTTCCCGCCCTCCGGAAGTTCTTCGAACGACTGCGACGGTATTAGATGCGACTTAATCCACAGAAGTATGTCTTCGACGCTACAAAGGGAAAACTCTTGGGATTCATGGTCAGGGAAAAGGGGATAGAAGTAGATCCTGCAAAGCTGAAGGCCATACTGGAGATGGCACCACCCCGAACAGAGAAAGAAGTCCGAGGTTTTCTTGGGAAATTGTAATATATCAGCCGGTTCATCAGCCAACTAACCTCCATCTGTGAATCGATCTTTAAGCTCCTTCGAAAAGATTCAATAATGGTTTAGAACGAGGCCTGCCAAGAATCTTTTGACCGAATCAAATAATACATAACCCAACCTCCTATGCTCATGCCACCACAGTCTGGTCTCCCTTTGCTCCTATACCTAACAATAACCGACACTGCAGCTGGGGTTTTGCTAGCCCAATACCTTGAGGACTCCCATAAAGAAAGAGCCATTTATTATGCCAGTCGCAAATTAGCCAGGTATGAGGTCAACTACACTTCCTTAGAAAAAGCATGTGTCATACTTGTCTGGGTCACCCAAAAGTTATGACACTACATGCTCTCCTTCCCCATCAAACTTGTATCCCCAATGAATCCCATCAAATGCCTTCTTGAGAAACCCGCCTTATCCAGCCGAATGGACGGATGGTTGATGCTCCTAACCGATTTTGCTATCATGTACGTCACACAGAAAGCTATTAAAGGAAGAGTCATCTTTGACTACCTCGCCGATTACCCCATAGAAGAAGCGGAGGTTCGGATTTCTGAATTCCCAGATGAAAATATCCTCTGCACCACTCAAGACCGCCTTCAATGGAAAATGTTCTTTGATGGCGCTGCCAACAAAAAGGGATATGGCATTGGGATACTCCTGATCGCCCCAGATGACTCCCACACTCCCATCGCCATAAAATTAGATTTCCCTTGCACCAACAACATGACGAAATACGAGGCATGCACGGTGGGCCTCCAAGTTGCTCTCAAGAAAGGTATTCAATACCTTGATGTCTACGGGGATTTTGCCCTCATCATCGGTCAAGTGCTCAGAAAGTGGAAAGTCAAGGACGAAAATCTCCAACCCTTTCATGGCTAATTAGAAGAGTTAGCCTCCCAATTCTGAGATATCACCTTCCATTACTTACCCCGAGCAAAGAATAACCTAGTCGATGCTCTCGCCACCTTGGCCTCCATGGTCGACATGCCCGAAGGAATAACAATGACCCCCTTCCTAGTTCAAAAGTAAGACAAACCGACCCATTGCTACCATATTGAGCTTGTCTCCACCGAAGATCTCGAACTAGCCGATTATTGGTACTATGATATATGGTGCCTCCTCAGACATGGTAGGTATCCCGAGGTTTCCAAGAAGAAAGATTGAATGACCCTCTAAAGACTTTCCGCCCAGTACATTATCTGTCATAAAGTTCTACTCAAGAGGAACTTCGATGGAACTCATCTATATTGCATCACAGGGGCTGAGATTAAGAAAACAATGCAGAAAATCCACAGGGGGGAATGCGAACCCCACATGAATGGTCACATGCTCGCCAAGAATATCATCCGACAGGGCTACTACTGGACCACCATGATCCAGGATTGCACCGCCTATGTCCGGAGGTGCCTCAAATGCCAATAATTCTCCAATATTAAACACTTGCCTCCGCGAGAATTATACAACATGACCTCTCCCTGGCCGTTCTACACCTGGGGTATCGACATCATAGGGAAGGTTACACCAAAGCCTTCAAACGGACATGAGTTCATCCTGGTTGCCATCGATTACTTCACCAAATGGGTCGAAGCTGAGTCATACGCAATATTAAATGCCAAAAAAGTGGCCAAATTCCTCAAGAAAAATAATATCTACCGATATGGGGTCCCGCACGAACTGGTATCAGATAACGAGCTGCATTTTGAAGAAGAAGTCACAGAAGTAGTCAACGAGTATGGGATTCAGAGACATAAATCTTCTCCTTACTGACCTCAGACCAATGGTGCAGTTGAAGCCGCCAACAAGAACCTCAAAGCCATCATCAGCAAGATGATCGAAAGTTGTAGGGATTGGGCCGACCGGATCCCGTACGCCCTCTGGGGCTATCGAACCTCAATCCGAACCTCTACTGGGGCTACCCCTTACTCCCTGGTCTACAGTATGGAATCAATACTACCTGTGGAGCTAGAAATACCCTCGCTACATGTCATGCTCGAAAGCAAAGTTAGTGAAGAAGACTGGTGCCAAAGCCGTCTTGATGAGATATCCCTCCTAGATGAAAGAAGATTAAAAGCTCTTTACCACATACAGGGGTACCATCGCCGAATAGCGCGATTATTCAACAAGAAAGTCAAGGACCGCAGTGTCCGGGAGGGGGATTTAGCCCTCAAAGAGATAATAGAACCCATCTGGAACCCCAGAGGGAAATTCAAGCCCAATTGGAGCGGCCCCTACATTGTGAAGAAAATCTTATCCGGCGATGCCGCCATGCTCACTGACCTAGATGGGGAGGAGATGTCTCGTCCAGTCAATCTGGACCATCTCAAGAAATTCTACCCCTAGTCTGAAATCTCAGCGCGCTGCGACTCTTCTCATCCCCATTCTATTCTAAAAAAAAAGCTCTTCATTTCTCTCTACCCAGAACTACGTGGGCCTGATCCTCTACAAAAACTATTTTAACACTTTTCAAAAAAAAAAAAAACCAGAGGTACGTAGGCAGCTCATACTCCTCACATGAGTGTGGCCCTTTATTTTTCACAAAATACTATTCTTTTCTTACCTCCGAGAACGGCAGTTCATTCTAAAAATACTTGAACAAAAGGATTATGTATGCCTTAGAGATCAGTATAGATAATTCAAAATACAAAACTCATCAAAAGGCACACCTAGGTGATCAGAAACTTATTTATTTCATTAATAAGAAATTACAGTACGGATTACATAAGAAAAGGAACGGATAACCCCCTACTACCATAAAAAGCCAAATAAAATCCCCACATACATTTCCTATTACATATATAAACTCTCCAAGAGTCCTACCCACAACTACCAGAGGATCCTGCACCCTCATAATCTACATCTTGAGGTCCCCAAGTTTCCCCTGCCTGAATAGAGTGTCGTACACATTCCATGGATCGATGAGCCTAACCATCTTCGAAAAGACCACAACACCCCCTTCCATGGTGTTAGATAAAAACAAACCATCTTTGTCCAGTCTCCACTGCCAACATCTTGCTGACTACTTTCCTCCACAACCACTTCATAAAATCTTTGGGTATATGCCAAACCTTCCTGACAGACTGAGAGGGACGGGCCAATGGACGCCGATTTTCCCACAGAGACCCAAGCAATAGACGCAGGCGCTCAGTCAAATCTTCTACCGGAAAGAAATTTGAGGTCCGAGGGGGCACGACCTGCGCCCAACCAAATTGGCACAAAAGACGCCAAGGGAAATAAAAAGAGGTCTGTCTGAGATTAACCAGCCGCACATATGAATACTCTCCTAGCTCCAGAATGGGCTGCAACGACTCCCACCAAGGCACTGACCAATACAGCCCACGAGCCCCATGCCCCACAAGCCAATTCTCTTAGTTCTCAACATATAGGCCAACGTTGATGAAGTAGCGTGAAAAGAAGTTGGGTACGGCCGACAAGGGATACTCCGGAGGAGTCACCAAACGGAATCTTTCAGACAACCGCATAAACAGCATCACATGGTTACCCCTCAAAAAGTCAGAACGGCCTTCTCTCCAGGCATCCGGGCCATTCTGGGTCTTCGACCAGTATCACCGCCGTAGGATTACGACGATATGACATCCATGAGGTAATGGCTACAAGTTGTGGGTCCACTCGCACCTCCCCAGTCACCAACAGCAATGACCCAGAATCACGGCTCCAGCATAGCCAGCATGACCTACTTCCCGCAAATGCACGGATCGCAACACCGCCGGAAGGGAGATCATTCCTCTAGCAACCAATGATCTGGCCATCGGAGACGAAATACGAAGAAGCCCAGCCAATAAATCCCTAGGAGAGCGGGAAAATTCGGGCAAAGCCGCAGCAACACTGGGATTTACACCCAGTATGACAGAAAATTCCTCATAGGCAGGAAAAACTTCTTCCAACCCAAAGCGGAATACATGGTCTTCGGGGTACCAGAATTGTACCGTCGCCACCAGCACGTTCCACTCAAGAGGCCGATTGCGCCACAAGGAGACCCGACGCATGTTAAAAGCATCGTAGTCGACATTATAAGAGCACATATCTTCCAAGGCTTCGAGGTAGCCAGCAAACTCGATGCTACCAGGGATAGCCATCTTGCAAGGCTAAAAGATGGTGGGCAAGTAGGTAAAAATGCAAAAGTGTGATGAAAACACTCCACCCTTACCCCTTTTTATACTTGAGAACCCTCACAAGAGACACAATCCCTGCAGAAATCAGAGGGAATCCTACCCCACAAGGTACCAAAGGCTGAAGAGGTTACCAATCAAAGCTTTGAATTGATGGGGCTGGACTGAACTACCGATAGGCAGGTCAGGGTGCTTGCCGATCGACAACTCCCCTATTTTAGAAATTTCCCTTTTTTCCTCTTTTGTCAAATCAGAAAACTCAATAAAAATAAATTGATATTCTCAAAAGAATTTCAAGAATCCCTTTTTTTCTCCTTATATAATTTTCCTTTTTAATTAAAAAATTTCCTTCAAAATATTCCAAAAAATATTCTTTTTTACGGTCTCAGCAGCAAAGTAAAAAGCGCATGCATTCATTCATTATTAATAAGAGATAATAAAAAACTTTATTGCATTGCATATATTTGTGTTCTGTGTTACATCAATTTTGCAGGAAATAAAAAGAAAAGGCAAAAACAACGGGACTCAGCCCAAACCCACATTCTCTCTTTCTCACTAAGAGCTTCCACCCCTGCGACGTGCTCTCTTCCCCCCTACGATGAGATACGCACCACCACTACTCGAGCCAGAGTCCTCTCCAGACGAGGCAGACGGCACAAAGCAAGAAGGAACGGGAACCGCATACCGAATATGGGCAGTCGCCGAAGATATCCAGTCTCTAATGTCCCTGAGCCAAGTGGTCGACACCCGAACTTGCTGAAAGAAAAGGTGAAATCAGTATCAAAGCAGAAATTACCAAAACAGAAAAGAAAGAAAGAGAAGAACAGAAAGGTATACCGCAGGTCGAAGGACCTCCTCTGTCAAACCCAACTCCTCCTGATCCATCGCATGAGGATGGTGCAGCATAGGCACCATCCCTACATCATCCCGCTGAACGTTGTATGAAGGGGTATGCAGCCATACAAAAGGGACCTCCGATGTCGTCGCCCTCGCAGATGCCGACGGACCACCACCACTGTAAGAAGATCCCACTGCCTGACTCGAACCCACCGGAGGGAAGGGCAGTGCATCATATATGCTGGGCGCCATCAACCAGCTCGTCATAAATTCCATATAATCATACGGAGCAGCCTTATCGGTGTATAGCAAGTAGGAATCGCCGATCGTCGCCGCGATCCTCTCATCCTCCAACATCAGTCACTCCTGCTTCATAGACGTAGGAGGCTGCGCGAGTGGCACCACCACCTCCTCCTCAGCAATATAACGAACCACCCTCTCCCTGAGGTACCAGGAATGGCCGAACTCATGTGCCAGCAAATGCCTCATTCCCGTATTCACCCCGGTCACCCCCGCATCCTGAATGGCTGTCCCCCAGGGATAAAAGGTCACCTGAAAATCTCCAAGCGAGCATAAATCAATACAATATCAGAAGGTGCAAAATACCAAGATTGAAATGGAAAGAGTCTTACCCTACCACTGGTCAGGTCATTCAAGACCTGACGCGCCGCCTCCGGAGAGAGAGATCCCTTCGACTGACGGTTGGCCTTACGCCATCGATACAATCGGCAAAAGTCCCCAATAGTGTCATCCTTCAAAGCAATCAGTGGGGTGTTGCACCCAATCACCTCATAGAACCACGTCTGAATTCGCAAACAAAAAGAGACGCATAAGGAAAATGCGAATGCATGAAAAGAAATGCACAAACTGAATAATACCTCAAGAAGGTACGTGGCCCTAGTAAAGGTCTGCCGATAGCACCGGCTGAATGCATCAAGAGAAAAATAAAGGGTCGCCAAGGTCAGACTCCCCCAATCATAGAAAGGGATGTTCGAAAACATCCTCAAGTACGGCAGAAACCACAAATGAACGACGTCGCCGCTCGATGCCACCATGAAACCTCCCAATACCAGCAGAATGAATAACCAGGCCATCTGACTCACTTGTAACCCATCCTCCACATCAATCACCCTTCTCAGCAGAACATCCTTCAGCAGGGACATCCAGATTGAATCCCCAAAAACTATCCTCTCTACATCACCAAGTGTCGCACGCACTGCCTCTCACCCGTAAAGAGCGATCCACCTCTATCTTCTCTCCATCACAATCCAGCCCCACCAGTTGATGCACGTCTATGGGAGTCACTGTCATCTCCCCGAATCCAAAATGAAAAGTGTGGGTAGTGTCCCACCACCTCTTTCCCAAAGAGCACATGACCGCTGTCGAACGAGGCATCTCATCTAGCGCAGATGCCAACCGCCCAAAACCCGTTGATGATACCATCCAACACACCACAGGTGAGAGATCCTCCCAGACATCCTTGAGCCCCGTTGTCCCACGGGCACGCATGTTCTTCAAAGAAATATCAGACTAGCAAAAAGAAAAGTCTCATCAAAAGTCAAGAAAGAAAAATCACTAGAAAGAGAAGAATTCCAAAGGTTGGGTTACTTACATAATCACCCGGGATCACTCTCGAAGAGTGATGATGCGATGGCTCCCGCAGCAAGGTCCGCTCATCCGCAATAGGCTCAAACGCATCAAAGGAGTTCTCACTCCCCAAAGCAAGAGGCGCCCTAGCCCTCCACTCCACATTCGCCCAGTTATCAACAGTCAACCACTCCCGATGGACTGCAGTGCTCACAAAAGCGGCCATTTCTTGAAGATCGGAATACTAGAACGATTTTCAGAAGAATCGCAGAGAGAGAGAAAGCAAAAGAAGCTGTGAAAAAATGAGGGGATTCGCCCCCTTTTTATAGGATGCCAAGCGCCATGTCGATCGGCACCTCCCCCTACCATACCGATCGGTACTGACCCCTTACCTTCCCGAGGTAGCCCAATAGTCCATGCCACTGCCGAATGGCACCCTTCATACTACGTCGATCGGCACCCCCGCCTTAAATTTCATACAGAAATTCCCAGAAAATACCAAAAAACCTCGAAAAATCCTCAAAAAATTCCCAAAAATCCCAGGAAGGATTTAAAGCCTTTTTACTAAGAAAATTTCGCATTCCTTTAAGAAGAACCCCTCTTCCCCAGCTGAATTCTCAAAAACTAAGTGAAAACTCCTCCCGGCAAAGCTCCGGAGGATCCCTAAGGATCACCTTATCACTTCCCCAGCGGAATTCTCCTACAGCACCCAAAATAGGTTGTTCCCCCCTGCGAGGTCTCCTAAAAGCCTCCCCAGCTATCAGCTCCCTAGCTCAGATCAAAATCATAAATCTCTTTCTCCAGTAGAATCAAAAACCAATCTTTATCCACTCTTGGGTCAGAATTGACCCCGGTCTTAGATCATCACCTGAGTTAGGTCAGAATTGACCTCGGTCCTCGGTCGTCACCACTCTTGGGTCAGAATTGGCCCCGATCTTGGATCATCACCTGAGTTAGGTAAGAATTAACCTCGGTCGTCACCACTCTTGGGTCAGAATTAACCCCGGTCTTGGATCGTCACCTGAGTTAGGTCAAAATTGACCTCGATCCTCGGTCGTCACCACTCTTGGGTCAGAATTGGCCCCGATCTTGGATCGTCACCTGAGTTAGGTCAGAATTGACCTCAGTCCTACGTCGTCACCACTCTTGGGTCATAATTGGCCCCGGTCTTGGATCATCACTTGAGTTAGTTCAGAATTGATCTCGATCCTCGGTCATCACCACTCTGGGGTCAGAATTGGCCCCAGTCTTGGATCTTCACCTGAGTTCGATCATAATTTACCTCAGTCCTCGGTCGTCACCACTCTTGGGTCAGGATTGGCCCCGATCTTAGATCGTCACCTGAGTTAGGTCAGAATTGACCTCGGTCCTCGGTCGTCACCACTTTTGGGTCAGAATTGGCCCCGGTCTTGAATCGTCACCTGAGTTAGGTTAGAATTGACCTCGATCCTCGGTCGTCGCCACTATTGGGTCAGAATTGGCCCCGATCTTAAATCTTCACTTGAGTTAGGTCAGAATTGACCTCAGTCCTCGGTCATCACTACTCTTGGGTCAGAATTGGCCTCGGTCTTGGATCGTCACCTGAGTTAGGTTAAAATTGACCTCGATCCTCGATCGTCACCACTCTTGGGTCAGAATTGGCCTCGGTCTTGGATCGTCACTTGAGTTAGGTCAGAATTGACCTCGCTCCTCGATCGTCACCACTCTTGGGTCAGAATTTTCCCCGGTCTTGGATCGTCACCTAAGTTAGGTCAGAATTGACCTCAGTCCTCGATCGTCACCACTCATTAGGTCAGAATTGACCTCGGTCTTGGATCGTCACCTGAGTTGGGTCAGAATTGACCCCGGTCTTCGGTCGTCACCACTCTTTAGGTTAAAATTGACCTCGATTATTAGACTTTTACCCTAAGCCCGTAGATTCGACTTTGACCCGCATAATTGATCATCCCTAGCACACTCCTTAGGTCCTCTGAATCGGCCTCGACCCTCTGAATCGATCATACTCCCTCAAAAGCATCATGTGGTGTCTATTTGACGGTCATCATTTGTTCCAAACTCACCCATCGAGGGGCTCTGTAGAGACCCCATTCTATTACCCCCTAACTCTCCTTAGGTCCCTAGTACCTCCCTTTATCACTGTAAACCCAGGTCATGTCCCGAGTACTGACCTGGAGGCCATCAGGCACTCCCCGGCTCAGTTTGACCCAAAAGTCAAACTCTTCATCTTGACTGAGACTGAATGAATATTCGAAGGGCACTGAACCCTTTCCAACGGTCCGCCCTGTGCGCGATTTCGACTTACCATGGGGACGAACGATCCGTTTGCGTCTGAAACCTGACCTAGAGGCCACCGGGAGCTCTCGGGCTCTATTTGACCTAAGTCAACTCTTCAGCTCAATCAAGGCTGAATGAATCTTCAAAGGTCACTGAATACTCTTTCCAACGGTCCATCCCGTGCATGATTCCAACTTTCCATGCGGACGAACGATATGTTTGACTCCGGGAGGTCACCACATGCTTCTCGGGCTCAGTGACCAAAGTCAACTCTCCAAACTGGTCAAACTCTTTGGAATGTCGAATTACATCTCCTAAACTTTTCAACGGTACACCTCGTGCGCGATTCGAACTTACCATGCGAACGAACGATCCGTTTGCGTCCGAACGATTCCTCATCTAATGGACTGACAAATGCTTTCGAGCCATATTTGACCCAAAGACAACTCCCAAACCCGGGAGCTATCCAAACGACCTTCAAAGGTATCTGAATTATCTTTCCAACGATATCCCCCATGCACGATTCTGACCAACGGTTTTCCCTCGGTGGTCGATTTTCTGAAAAAGCTTGAAGCGCACTGCCAAATCCAGACCCTGCCTATCGGCACCTGCCGATAGGCAAGAACAGATATATGCCGATCGACACTTACCTGGGCCTATAAAAGGAGTCCTTCACCTCATTTGCAAGGAGAGCCCGAATCTGATAAAAATCTCTCTAAACGAATCCCAGAAACCTCTCTCGAAGGTAGCGTGATTTCAACTTCCAAATCCCTTTTTTACTTCCACTTTTCATCATACTTTTCATCAAACTTAGTGAATTATCCACTCTCCATCATCATCCACGTGCAAGGGATGCTCTCCAACATTCAAGATCAAGCTCAAGATCTTCAAGAAGGTCCAACTTTCTCAAACTCTCTCTTAAATTATCTTAAATTCCCAGTAACTTGTTTTCTTATTTAGCAATTTTATTATCTTATCTCACACATCTTAATATACTTTTTATTTAGTATTATTGTACATCTTTTATTTTCATAAAACCAAAACAACAAGAAAAAGAGGGTTTGCTCATAAATTCCAACTAGGGATTCTCACGCTTTTTCCACACTTTTCTCACAACTAAAACACTTTTTCTACACACACACACACACACTTACAAATAAGAGATTCCCCATTTGGATTTATGGGATAAACCCCACCCCTCATTTTGTATGCGAACTACGTGGACTTTGATGCCTTTATAGGCTACGTAGGCGTCTCGGGGTAAAACCTGAGATCCGAGTCATTTTTCTCACTTTTTCTCTTATTTTCTATCTTCTCTAAATCCATTTTCCTTATATTATATATACTTGCCCTTAGTGACGCATTACTCCATATGCATTATCGTTCCATTATAACGATCAATGTAGGGGTAATCGCATAAATCTTATTTTTCTAATATTATTCTTTTATCTTCTCACGGATGACTCGCTTTATCTTTTCCATGATATAAGTCGAGGATTCCTACCTCCATTCTATATATACACATGCACACATATCACGGGGGGAAATATAAAGGAAAATAGCAAATATCCATGAGAGACCGAAAGGGCGGAATGGGTGCCTAACACCATCCCATTTCGTAACTAAGCCTCCGAACCCTTCTTGAATCATCTTGGTTTCGCACGCACCAGTATGTCTTTGGATGCCATCCTTCGGGGTGGATTTCCCTTTTTCTTTTGTCTGTTTTGAGTAAAATAGACTAGCAACTCTGAATCTCTCCACATTTTTACACCACATTTCAAACGATGCCGGCCGAAGCGCTCCCGAGAGGGACGCGCGGGACCCGAAGGATCCTTTCCTCCACGTGCCCGCCTGCATTGCGAGGATCGTGGATGGCCACAGTTGGGGTACTCCATTTGGAGAAGACCCGATGATGGCAACATGGATGGATTCGGATGTGGATTTTGAATTTGTCTCGGGGTAGCAGTGACGTTTATTGTACCCCCGAAAAATGTTCTCAATTTAATTATACATTGTATATCGATATCATGTCTATACATATTTATTTCAACTTGTCTTCAAATTAATATTGTACGGTGAATGAGAAGGAAAATATTATTGGAGTTGGAATGAGAACTACCAATTTATTACACATGGAATCAGAACTCACAATTTATTAACTTATAAATCGTATTACACGTTTCTAAAAAAGCCCACGTCTTACACTTGCCAAATTTGATAGCTCCACTTCTCCTACAATCACAAGATAATATTAGAATTTTTTATGGCTAAAATACATTGGTTCATATTAGGATGAAACAATTTGGTATCACTAAGCACAACGACACGTCCTATCTTTAGTTTTTTCGCAAGTGTACCCTTCGTAAATGATCTGTTGTTAAGGACCGCCCTTATTATGCTCGTAGGATCCACCAACAACAAAGACTCATTACCCAGAGGATTAATTACAAATTCCTTCACTACAACAACCACCTGTATATAATAAAATAACATTTTGTGAATAAAATGCATCAGCATATACTGAAAATACAATTAACAAGGAATAGTTAAATTTAACCAATGTGATGGGTGTGGTTGGCCTAATAGTATTGATCCAATTAATTTTTTAATACAAACCCATTTTATAAATACCCATTATGCATTACGGTATACCATAATCACAATGAGTAATCCATTATAATACACTATATATTGATAGGTTTTCCTATTTATATGCATAGCTGAAAAGAGTAGGTAGTGATAAAATCCAAAACAAGAACTGGCACACCATTTAATAAATAGTTTGTGGCACATTATTTTACAAAAGGTATGCGATTGTAATTGTTCATAAGAGCATCCTGAAAGTGAAAAAGCTCTATGGCACACTATTTTAATAAAGCTGAAATAATGCCAAAAGGTTATTATCATTCTTTGCAGTGATATACTATTTTAGGTTGGTAATCATTTTGTGCAGTAATCATGAAAGTGAAAAAACTCTGTGTTATGGATTGTTAAAAAAGAATACACTGGTCACATCCTTGAATAATGTTTTCAATCTCATCCTTGAATCTGTTTGTCAATATGATAACTACGTTATTCAAAAGAAGGATGCGTGGGGTGGTCAAAGTTTAAGCTCTCATCAAAAAGTGTTGGGGGATATTTGACTCCTTGTTAATAGAGTTTACCATGACATATGGTCTGAGAAGCATGTAATGAGTGAGACCACTTTATTTGAAATTGTTATCAGATTCATCGATTCTACTGTGAGCATTTTTGGTGCCCTGTATGACAAAAACTCGACAATAGGTGATGCTACCAGATTACTTGAACAAAATTAAAGTAGAGGTTTTCTAGGAATGCTAGGTAGTATAGAATTCATGCATTGTCATTGGAAAAACTACCCAATGACCTAGCATGCTCAATATAGTGGACGTAAAGAATCACCAACTATAATCCTCGAAGCGGTTGCCTCGTATGACTTATAGATTTGGAAATCGTTCTTTGGGGTGCTTGGCTCTTGCAATGATTTAAATGTCTTGCACCGGTCTAACATTTTTCAAGAATTACGCAATGGGACTGAAGCTCTCATTTATTATACCATTAATGGAAATTCATATGATATGGGGTATTACCTTGTTAATGGGATATACCTTCCTTACTCTTCTATCGTTAAAACATTTAGGAAACAATAAGGGATTTCATAAAAAAAACTAAGTAACAAGAAGCGTGCAGGAAAGTTGTTGAAAGTTCTTTTGGTGTATTATAAGCATGATTCGCTTTTATTTGTGAACCTTGAAAACTATGGAATAGGGCGTTATTTTTAATTATAAGAAAATTTTGCATTATAATGCACAATATGATTATTGATGACGAATGTAGAGACTGTCCATGGAAAAATGAATACGAATAGAGTGCACCTGAAATATAGAGGGGCCAAACTAATTTCTACGACTACCTCATACGGGATGCTAAGATGAGAGGCATAACTGGACATCAACAATTATGAGATGATTTGGTGGAGCGCATTTGGAATAGCAGCGGGGATAAAATGGTGGGTTAATGATTTTTTGTGTTTTCAAGCGTGTTTAATCTCTTTCTTAGTTCTTTTTTCACTTTGTTCTTCAATAACTACCAGGCTGATAATAAATATTTTATTAATTATAATTAGTTTGAGTCAGCTGCTTGATTTTAACATAAAATGGTAAAAAAAAATTTGCACCGTACAATTAATTAAGTAGACGTTTTAACTTTAAGAAAATAACGAATAATTAAAATGATCAAACATTACAAATATAATATCCTAGTAACCATTGACTGAACTAGATGGACCCGACTAGGGTTTGATGATCAGGAAGAGTTTACCTATAGCGTGGAAATCACAGCTTCGACCACAACAACCATCGCTTCGAGGTTGTAGAACCTTTTCGATGGAACTGATGCAGTATAGCGTTCATTTTGATTATATCGAACTCCATGATGTATGACTACTCTCGGCCTAGACGTATAGGTTGATCTTATTTTTATAAGTTTATCAGCTCTCTTCATTTCAATGAACGCATCCATTTGAGAATCAAATTTCATGGAACGACTATGCTTTCACTCCTGCTTGCTTTTAAACATTTCATTAAATGCTTTGCAATGTTTGAGTACTATGGTGTTACAATCCAAGCTATTAGAACGAGCATGTTGATAAGCACGTTACCTCTTCCCATTTATGCCTAGGGGTTTATACTGTACGTCCCATACACCTGGACTGTCCTATGAATCTAGAGGCATATGGCTATCGTTGTTCTCCGTTGTGTTTTGCAAGTTAAAATTTGGCAAGTCTTTCCAAATTCGGTCGAAATTATCGAACATGAATTGTCTGTTGGTTTCAAAATTGTACTCCTCGCGGGCCTGTTGAACAGTATTGTACTCTTGCATTTCGCCTCCTTGATTATTGAGTTTGTGAGATAGATTTGCTACATATAACATTACACGTTACGATATATGATTGTAACGTGTTGAAATCATGGTTCTTCTACGTTGAAAAGTAACTCCATACGTGTTATTATATGCATTCATAATAGTATCCCAAATTGTTCTATGTGATATCGAATTGCCTCCAATACTTTAACTTGTATATTTTGCATAAATACTACATAAAATCTCATCTTCTATGGGATTCATCTTAGGTTGGTGTGAACTGCCCACATTAGTTCGTTTAGAAGAAGACATTATACCATAAAACTAAAATATATGAAAATACTATAAGGATGACCAGAATATAGGAAAACAATGCAAATGAGAGAAAATTGGGTGATATTGCTAATGGCATGTACTACTATTTATAGTAAATGGTCATTAGTTTTTACTGTGTAGTAATTACTTTTTATGAACTTCATTTGTCCGTAGGAGTTCCAACTAACTTCGAAAGTTTGTAGGAATTCCTGCGAACAAATGAAGTTTGTAGGAAGCCTTTAGAAATTCTCCAATCGTTCTCCAAATTTGGAGAATGCCTACAAATTTATCTACGAAATTTGTCAACTTCAACCCGCTAGTGCAGGCCTAGAATTTGTAAACCTTCCATTTCTCTTGGATTTTAGCACCTCAGTTGTGGATGCTCTAAGAACGAATGAAAGGGACGACTAGAAATTGAAGGGAATAGATAATATTAGCAGCTGGGTTAAATATTGCATAAATTAGTGGATGCCTCTTCTCTCTCTCCCAATCATTTAATCATTACCTACTTCTTTTACTCCTAAAGAACCAACCACCTTTTGACTCACAGATTCCACCCTCCACCAAAATAGACATAAAATGCAAACCAAACAATATCTGTTATATATTTTTAAAAGAAGATTTTAACTTATAAAAAGGGATTTTCCAAAGGGTCTCAAGGGTCATTTTTAGGGCGCATTCGAGGTTCTCTTCACCAACATCAAAAGCAAAGTTTGGGACGCCTTTTTTTTAGGGAAGTGACTTTCTACACTCCTCCCTTTATATTTGTATTTATTAAATTCACCTAAACTACATTTAAGTGTTAAAATATATTGGCGAGCCTTAGAAAATTATGTATTCCTAAACTATGTTATATTAGGTGGATTTACATGGTTGCGTATACAAGAAAATTAATGTTGAGCCCTATTAATTTCAGATAATCGATTATTGGTCCCACACAATAAAATGACATTTTTGGGTTTTGATCCCGTTTGTAGAAATTAAAAAATTAAGTCATAAAAATAGACGATACAAACTTAATTTTGAATTTATAAATTTTGAAACTTTTCATGCTTTGTAGGGTTGCACCTTACCTTTAAGAATGGTACTTTTAATATATATGTCCCAAAATGATGAGATTTATTATGAAATCCTTATTCATGTTACAAGAACTAGTGGGAATGCATTAATAATGACTGCGGACACTGGATACACATATGAGCCCTTACTTGAGATCTTGTTATTATTGATATCCATTTTATGTAGAAATATAGGAGTACGAAATAATTTTTAGTTGTGGGATAGTGACGTTAGATTAGTTGTCATAATAGCACGTGTAGAGATATAAACCATTATCTTATTCACTTATAATAAACCACACCTAAATTTATCGTAACAAATACCTTATCTAGGTGAAAGTGTATCGTGGGTCTCTTTATTTGGATTTAACTTTGTTGAAACATCCCACACATGGAGTTTAGAGATGGGTAGGAGACGACTTAAACCTTTAATAAAATCATCGTGCTTTTTCTTTAGTATCGTATATCACGAGAAGTCTACTGTAGTGTTACTATTCCCTTAGCTTTTTATGAAATGGACTAAAACATATTAATGACTCTAGATGATAATGATGTGAGGGTGGAATAATTGGGTATGGAGTTTATAGCACATAATGAATAAAGAAGTTCTAAATGGTGAATGTCCTTTTTAGATAAACATGTGAAATGTAAATGAATGGGTGGGCGTTGAGAAGGGACACCTTATGGTGAATGTCCTTGATAGATTAACATGTTATTATGGAATTATTTATTAGGGTAGATATAGGGTTTTTAGCAGTGCAAAACAAGAGACCGATGTTTATGTGACATATTGATTTGGCGTACCTCATGCTCTTGAGATGGCCAAAAGCTATAATGTGGTTTTTAATTAACGAGAATAATTAATAAATTAAATCAATTGGGATAATTCGAATACATTACGACAGATTGATCAGGCATGCCACATGTTCTTGAGATGGCCGAGAGGAAGGGGTGCATGTCAATAAGTGATTAGTCAGCAATATTGCATTTAAAACCCCTTATATTTACACATTCTGGCATTCTCATGCGCATTATTCCTGAGACTTATGCTCATTTACTAGATAACCTCTATTTTCATTATATATATCTTGTGAAAGGTTTATTTGAGCTTTTATTGGTGTAAGGAATTCTAGGCGTGATGTTAGGTTGAATTTCGAGGAAGTTTAGTCGATAATCATAAATTTGGGGGAATTTTGGTAATTTCAGCACTTGGTCTTTAGTCCCTAGCTCTGCTCGAAAGTTTTATCTCATTGAGTTAGCTTCACGTGGCCACTGACGGTTCATGAATCCGACTCATAACGAAGAAGTTACAGAAGTTTTTGCATAGTGAAGAGCATGAAAAGCAAGGGAGCATGAAAGTTCAATTCCCTTCAGGTAACGAACTGATTCTGGCCAAGGACTGAATCAATTCAGTTTTTAGCAGTCTCAAATATTTACTGATCCAAATCGATTCGGTATCTTTTAATGAATCGATTCGGTCCCCCTTTTCTCTCTACATCTTTAATTACAAGTTTATAATTTAAAAGGAGTGTTGTATATATTGTGTTTATGTTTCATTTGGACATACATATGATATTTTAGGCAAGAGGACTGAGAATTAAACTCTCTTTCTTTCTCTCTAAGATTAAATATAGAAAGCTTGATTTTTTTCTCTTTCCTTCCATTTAATACATAAGATTTGTTGGTTTATTATTATTGCAATCTTATCTACTTTCACATTTATTGGTTTTATAGTTTTCACTTGCATTTATTAAGCTAGATTTGGCTGGTATCTATTTTAATTGATGTGTTCTCCATTAATGATGCTTACTTGGATGGATTTTGTTGCTTATATAATGATTGGCTTGTATCTTAGGGTTTGATTGATATTCATTCTAATTGAACCTCATGTGTTGGTATTGGAGTATCATAGTCTTTTAACTACCCTTGTCATGCAAGGGTAGTGTTTGAAGTTTTACTACAATACCAACCCATTTGTCTCCATAATTAATTCACCCCTAATTTTCCATTGATGAGTTTGGTCTCTACATGGTTGATGTTCAGATTTAATTAATTATGATCGATTAGAATCAATTTGAATTGAATTCCGTCATCTATAGCAAATTCAATGTGGGAGAATGATCCCTAACCAATTTTCTCCATTTTAAATCATAAGATTCCTAGTTTGTTTTATCATAACCATCATATTTTCCTAATTCACATTTATTTTAACGCATGATAGGATTTTTGTTAGTTTTAGTTCACTACCCTCAATAATCATCACATTTTACACTTTAATTTTATGATGTATAGTAACTCTTACAACCTGAATTCATTCTTTTTTTAGTGTCCAGTTCCTATGGAATACGATCCCAGCCTTGCCTGGTTATTACTTATTGCAATTGATTTGCACTTAAATCAAACATAATTTCTAGAGCATTAAGTTTTTAGCGTTGCTGCCGGGGTCTTGGTAACAAAATTTAGGGTGTACGACATTCCTACACATGATTTCGTTCCACTGGTCACTGTGACACACAATTTGCGAAACAAATCCAAAACTCTCATAAATGCAAGATCCGAACGACAACAATCCAAATCCCATTGTAGAATATCCGTCGTTAAGCGAGCGTTCGGATTATTGGAGACCATCCCCTAATCCTCCTACCTTCTCACATTCCGAAGCCCACTCAAATTTTACCACCATGGGTGATAATCTTAGTGAGCATGGTAGTCGAGGAGAAATTGAGACACCATATCAACCAATGAGAGAATACCTAAAATCGGAGAGGAGCACCTCTCTGTCATGCATCGTTTTCGCCCATTATAATGCAAAATTCCATTTTTTAAATGGGATGATACAATTGTTACCCACTTTTCACAGCATGGAAAGTGAACAACATTACCTATATGTATGGGAGTTTTAAGGAAGTGTGCACTACTTTTAGAGATAAAAAATGTCCACTCGATATAACACGCCTCAAACTCTTTCCTTCTCTCTCAGTAACAAAGCTAAAATATGGCTTTGGTCCTTAGCCCAGAATTCTATTGGGCATTGGCGCGATATGTAAGCCTGGTTCTTAAAGAAAATTTTCCCCACCTATAGAACTAACACACTTAAAGGACAAATTCAAACCTTGTCCCAAGGAGAAAAGGGGACCTCTGAGAAATATTGGGAAAGGTTCAATGACCTCTTGGGTAAATGTCCACATCACGCCTTTGAAAAATGGAGACTCCTCTCCTTTTTCCACAATGGCCTTACCCTTAATTCTAAACAAATGGTGGAGACCATGTGTTTTGGGGAATTTTTATCTCGGATCCGCACGATACTAAGGCCCATTTTAAGTATTGTTCTGAGATTACTCAAGTATGTGACACGTTAGAGCCAAATAAAGAAAATTTAGGACCTTATAATTCATCGACCTATACCCAAGGGATCTATCACCTCAACAATAAGGACGATATGAAAATGAGGCTTGATTAATTATCAAAGAAGGTCGAAGAGTTCGTCTTAAAGATTCAAGCTCCCGAACTTCTAATGCATTATTTAATCAAGGAGTTATGTGGATATGCGACATTAATGGTCATTCGACCAAGGAGTATCCCATCATCCCGGCCTACAAAGTTATCCTCCACGATCTAGTGAGTGCTATTGGGGTTTTTAAATGATCACAGTATATTCCTGCTGACGAAGGGTATAACCTATCTTAGGGTTATCAATATGAAGAATCCCAAAAGGCTCGAAATCCTCTATTCCCAAATTATCAACCGCCTTACTTACAATCCCCTCTCCATCCTCTCTAGATTTAAGGCCCTCCGTCGGTTCCTTCTTATGTGACCCCATATAAGAAGAGCTTCGAACACACTTTGCAGGTATTTATTCAAGTGAAAGTGATCATCAATAACCAAAATGCTCAATAATTTATTCTCATTAAGTCACAAATTGCAAAATTGATGACATCATTGGATACCAAAGAAAAGGTGAAAGCCCGCGCTCAATGCCAGTCATTGGAACAAGCCAACTCCATCACAACTCTTTGGAGTGTGAAATTAATTCAAAATATTATACCACATATCCGAAAGAATCAGAAGAGATCTCACTAACTCCCCGAGAGCGAGAAGTGACTCCAAAAAAGAGCATTGATGAGTTGCCTATCCAAGAGCCAGAAGCCCCAATCCCGCATCCTTTTCCCACGCCCTATCCTCAAAGGCTTATTCCCACCATGAAGATCACTAAGGATCAAGAAATAATGAACACTTTTAAACAAATGAAGATCAATCTCCCTCTCCTTGATGCTATCAAACAAATCCCATCTTATGGAAGTTTTTCAAAAGACTTGAGTACATTCAAGAGAAAACATCTCGAGAAAGGTAGAGTGAATCCATCAAGTGAGATCCATTTTCCAACACAACATGATTTCGAAATTTAAGGACTCTAATTGTCTAACATATTTGTGTGTGATTGGAAATTTTTCTATTAATCGTTCCCTTATTGATTATGGGGCTAGCGTGAACTTCCTACCCCATTCGATCTATCTCCAATTGAGCCTAGGAAATCTTAGTTCAATTAAGGCATGAATCCAATTGGCCAATAGTTCCATTAAAATTTCTAGGGTTGTATTAGAAGATATCCTCGTCCAAATAGACACTTTTGTCTTCCCGGTCAACTTTATTATTCTCAAAATCCATCCCATTTCAATTTCAAACACATAACCTCTTGTCATCCTAGGGTGACCATTCCTCGTGATCGCAAACGCTTCAATTAATTACGGGAATGGGGAAATGAATATATCCTTTGAAAATATGACATTAGATGTCAATATTTTCAATGTGTCACAAATCTTAAACAATGAGGATGAGTGTATCAAAGAAGTGAATTAGTTAATGGTATGAATGGAGATTATTATATTACATTATGAGACAACGTTATAAGGGATGATGCATTTATTTATATATAAACTGTGATTCTATTATCTACTCATATAACTAATTTGAGTCGCGTAGCTATGTTACTTGTTAGGGTTTTAACCCATCTCATTATGTGGAAATTGATGATAAGGTTGGACATCCCATATAGCCTCCTAGTTCTGGCCAACATTGATATTCATATCTCTTACCTATGATACATATTTTAGGGACATTGCGGGTCTCTACTTTATTTAGTTATTATTTTTACTTTTCAGTCTAGTTTATTTTGTGACATTCTAGTTTATATGTTGAGACTTAGTTGGCTCGTATTATTCAGAGACTCTATTGAGACTGTACCAAGGAATTATTATTAAGACATTATTGTATCTAATGTTGAGCCTAACTTTAGTAAGTTGTAAACCCAAGTGGGGTATTTTAGGATACTCTAAATGGTAAGTCACCTATGTGAGTGTGAAGTTAACTTCAAAAGGATGAAATTATCTAAAGCACTTATGAATCCAAAATTTATTGAGGGATAAAATTACCACAAGAAAAATAACAATCAATGTTAAGGCACTTATGAATCCAAAATTTATTGAGGGATAAAATTACCACAAGGAAAATAACAATCAATGTTAAGGAACTTATTATGTGAAGTCTTCTGTCTTTATTTTCACCAAAACTGAATAGTTCAAGACATTGCATTCACTGTTAAATCACTAAATCATAGTATTTCACTATGGACGATTCAAGGGCTAAATATATCTCTTGGCATATGAATTTTCTAAATATGCTCATCTAACAAATTTTCATTCACGTGGAGGATTTTTGTAATTTATGGTTTATTTGGGTTTGACAAATCCTATTTTGGTTAACTTTGAGGTCAATTTAACTATGGACCTAGATGTCTATCGAGATGATTTTGAGTCGGAACGTGTTATCCTTTACAAGGAGTATAATGTAGTAAACTCTCACATCTACTAAACCATAAATAAATGAATGAGAAACTATTTATCCTCGTACATCCAATGTTCTGTGTAGATTTACTTTCTTGCTTGTTTTATTACTCAAATGGAGAGGATTTTTGTGGATGATGAAGATAAAGGGAGACAACGGGTCTCCCTGTCGAAGGTCGTACAAGCTGTGAAAAAATCCCTTTGGATGATGATACGACAATTTTTTGTGATGCAGTAGTAGGGCAAATGAGATGTTTGAGACTCTTACTTTTGTGATTTTAGGCAGTATCGAGACTTCATATCAATGTGGGAAAATGTGAGACAATTCAGATAGGGATGGTGGAAGAATGGTTCATTTATCTAGGACGACTGGTTATAGTGTGGGTTCCCTTCGACGTACCTCAGATTGCCATTAGGGGATAAAGTCAAGACCAAGGTTATATGGGATCTGGTTCTGAAAAGGGTGAGAAGGAGGTTGGAAGGTTGGAAGAATGGATATCTGTTGAAAGAAGGGAGGTTAACGTTGATAAAAAGTACGTTGTCGAGTATGCCAACTTACATTTTATCCATTCGGCCATTGTCATGCCTAGTGTGCAAGGCGATGGAGAAGATGGTGAGAGATTTCCTATGGAGTTTAGTGGGGTGGGAATATGTGTGCAAACTAATCAAGGAGGGGGTGCGAGGGTGAAGAAGATAGAGTGGTTTAACAATGCTTAGCTAGGAAAGTGGTTGTGGAGGTTTTTACATGAGTGTGGTTGACGGGTGGGGGTTTTTCCCTTTTGGGGTGGGGTCCATGAGTGGGCCGATTGGCTCACGGGTTGGGTTATGGAATTATATTACAAAAGAGTGGGAGGAATTATCTGGATACACGAAGTTTCAGTTAGGGAGAGGGGATATGATCGGACTTTAGAATAACATATGGTGTATAAATGGATCCTTGGAGGATCAATTTCCAAGGATGTTCAGCATAGGAGGAGACAAAGACGGGTTGATCGCGGATCACGTCATGATGAGTGGAGAGCGAGCAGTATATGACTCGAAATTCAGAAGATAGTTATGGTAATGGGAGTTAGAAGAGGCGGATGTTTTTTTAGTGGCAGGGGATGAAACCTAGTCCGTCGAATGGGGAAGATGATTGCGGGGGATGGCTGATAGAAATGGGGTCTTCTCAATGACATATTACTATAAAACACGAGTTTTCAAAAGGGAGAGACTTGAAAGTCTAAGGTACCCCCAAAAGAGTGTTCTTTACGTGGACTGCAGCACGACATGCTATATTAACGACCAAAGGTCGTCAATAGATCCTTCGAGGATAAATTCCCACGGATGTTCAACATAAGAGGAGAAAAAGACGGGTTGATTTCATAGTACATGACGATGATTGGAGAGCGAGTAGGATAGGAATCAAAATTCAGAAGACGGTTATGGGAATGAGAGTTAGAAGAGGCAGATGCTTTTTTTGAATGGCTGGGGATGACACGTAGTCCGTCGAATGGCGAAGATGATTGGTGGGTGGCTAATAGAATGGGGGTCTTCTCGGTGAGTGATTACTACTCCATTTTGAAAGCGAATGGCAACCAAAACATAAGTTTTCCAAATAGAAAGACTTGAAAGTCCAAGGTGCCCTCGAAAGCGTGTTCTTTACGTAGACCATGGGAAGATAGGCTATATCAACGACCAAAGGTTTAAAAAAAACGTATGATCGCTAGCCGGTGTTGGTAGTGTGTGGAGGTGGAAGAGATGACTAATTATTTGTTGTTTCACTATAGGGTAACGAACGTATTGTGGGATGTCTTTCTGTCTCTTTATCAGATTCCATAGATAATTCCCAAGTATGTGAAGGCTCTTCTAGAGGCTTGGAATCCACCAAAAGGATAGAAAGAGGTCAGGAAAATTTGGAGAATGGTTCCTCACTACATCATCTGGACAATATGGTGGGAGAGGAATGCAAGATGTTTGGATTGAAAGGAAGCCTCATAATCTAGTATTCGTTACTTGTATTTTGAAAACTTTGTTGATATGGTATAAGGAAAGATATAACATATCTCTTACTATTTTTCTAGATTTTCTAGAGGAGATACATACATATTTGTATTTTAGGGAGGTTTCAAGGGGAAGACTCGTTTTGGTTTTTTCCCCTTTTTATTGTTCTGTATACTTCTCGTGTACGAGTTCTTCCCCCTTGGTGGGAAGACTATATATTTCATTTACTTACAAAAAATAGTTTTAGATACTGACGAAGCCCTCCTACGATCTCACTGAGGGAGAATATCTCTACAAAGAATCTCCACCTATCATATTTCCCCCTAAAATTATATTAATCCTTTCGTTTAATGTCCCATTTCTTAATGCATAAGATATTCAAGGTATACTTAGATACATAGAAACCCAATAGTGGATGTAAACCAGTTTGAGTGAACCGTTATAAATTTTCAATGTTCTTTATGTTTTTTAATTTCATTTTGTCACACCAAAATGAAAATTTATGACACCCCGTCTATTCTAATAATGGATGGCCAATCCTCTACTAAAATAAAACATGAATCTCAGTATAATTCATTCTTAGCAATACTGTCAAAAACTAATTAATTACGAATTACCTATTAAGCCTTGTGTCAAATTTTAAAAAACTTATTAACATGCTTTGTTAAACAATTCAATCATATAAGATAAACATTTACCATGGTAGAATATAATGAGTAGTGATAGAAAGAACAAATAAAAAAACTGAATAGCTCTCGATAAATCCCAAGTACAATCATCCAACTGATAAATGAAATAATATAACAAAGTCTGAAAACGAAAACTGCCCAATTGTGGGCCACATGCCTGAAATAAAAACTAGATTAAACATCCTAACTAGATAGAATGAACAGATGTGTCCAAGAAAATCCTGAATTGATCCATAACTGCTGCAGCATCATCTGACTGGAAGGATAAGCTAACCCTGGAGTCCCTGTGGATGAGTACCTAAAAGATTTTGAAAAATATTTTTGATTTAGGTCAGCGCCAAAAACATTTTTTAAATATTTACAAGTATTTAAAATGCAATAATGATTATGCAACAAAATTATTCATGTTCATCTAGTGTCGCACTCACATGAGATTATCATCACTACTCATCTATAGTGCGCACCTAACGCATGTATTATAATTTTCTAGTCATGCTATCCCGCCTAACTAGTGTAGTCTCTCCAAACAAAGGCTAATACGCTAAATATCTAGCCCAATTGTGCTAAATGTATTTTGCTTTATTTTATTTGCCAAGTAGCCATCACATAAGCTATAACATATTCTCTCTTAAGTGTATTCACATCATTACATAGTCAACGTAAATACATACTAGTTATAATTTAATGTTTACACATTTGAGTACACACACACACACACACACACACACACACACACACATATATATATATATACAACACTCTTTTATACGTATATACATAACATCCTAGAGCTATCCTCCAGGATGCATTCCCTATTATGCTATCAGGCACCAAGTACGTCCCATACCATTCTTGGGTCACTGAGTCAGAATCTCACCACCGAACTCAAATCGTAAACACGTGTTGGAGGAAGTAATAAACATACATCCATGGGTCATAACCATACCATATTACCCTAATTAGGGCTGTGTTTTTTTTCTGAACTTTCCGATTTTTCCGATTTCCGATCCGATTTTTTCCGAATTTGGAATAAAATTTAGTTTGCCGATTTTCGATTTTCCGATTTTCGATTTTTCCGAAAAAAATCGGATCGGAAATCGAAAATAATTCTGAATTTCCGATTTTCCGATTTTTCCGATCCGATTTTTCCGAAACTATGCCGATCCGATTTTTTCGATTTTTTTCCGAATTATTTCCGATTTTTTCGGAATTATTTTCCGATTTCCGATTTTTCCGATTTCTTTTCCGATTTTTTGAAAGTTTCCCATATCCCACATCGGTTGGGAGAGGGAGAGGGCTCCAAAATATGCTCTATAAAAAGAGAGTATCCTCCTAACTTCTACACAAATGAAAAATGAGCCAAATCCTCATGTGTTTACATGTTGGGTTAAGCTATTTTCATTGTTTTCTTTAAAATGAGAATTTCGAGTAATCGAAAATCCATAATTTATTTTTTTGAAATTTTGGAATTTCCGAAATTTCTGGATTTTTAATATATTTTGTGAATTTCCGATTTTTTCCGATTTTTGCCGATTTTCTGATTTTTCCGAATTCGGAATTTTTTTTAATTTTTCGAAAAAATCGGATCGAAAATCGGAATAGTTATTTTATTTCCGAAAAAATCGGAATTTTTTCCGAATAGGCATTTTCCGATCCGATCCGACCGAAACACAGCCCTAACCCTAATGCACTCAAAACTCAGTTATCCTCACACATGGATAGTGGTCGTGCAACAGTACTATGACTTGGGGAACAATTCAACACGTGTTGGTCATGCTATGGTGGACTGTGCACTACGTACAACCTCTAGCGATAGCATAAATAGAGTAGGTATGTTCACATATGATCACACACACGTGTGTATTATTTCACTCGGTACAATTATATATATATATATATATATATATATAGGAAACCAACTAACGTGCATAATGTCTCTCTAGCACTGGCCCACAAATCCTGAGTCTATCTCGACTCCTGATTTTAGTCAAGTATTCACATACTTAAGTTTAATTCTCTAACTTCACGTTTCTGGCCAACATGTTATTCAACCTAAACACTTAGTCTAATCCTTCACGAAATCCTAACCTGACTTCATAATTATTACTCGAGTACTTTTCACCCTAGTTGTTATCTGGAATTTATCCCTGTGTAACCTAAAGTACTTTCTAAGCTTCCCGTTATATATCCAAAAGTCATATTCCATTGCCCGGACCCCATAATCCATGTCGAACCCTAAACATTCCATGAAAAATAACAAAAGGCAAGGGAGGTCAGCACAACAAACCGAACTGGTTTTCCGGCTGAACCGAGCCGGGTTGGTGAGTGAATCGGGTCCCTCCCCCCAGCGAACCGATTCGGTTCTGCTCCATTGTCAACACGAATTTTAATGGGATTCAGCTATTTCCCTTCAACCCTAGTAGATAATCTCGACCCCAACTCCTAATATGATTACAAAATAAATTCCAAACATCAATTTACAGATTTATACATATACATCATCCCAAAAATATCTAACTTACAAGATGATCCATTTATATTAAGATTGGAGCATAGTTACAAACCGTAAGTCAATATTTCACCTTTTATTGTTTAGTTTATTCAAGAATCCTTCTTTATAATTAAATTCACATCAGATATAACATGTGCACATAACAAAATTCCTCTTCAATGATTTTATTTATCAAATTCCCATTTTACATGTTTCTCTCTCCCAAAAATTTGTGTTCTTCCTACATAAAATTTCTACATGAATCATTGAAAGTACATTAAGATTAGAGAAAGTTAAATACTTGCCTTGAGATTGAAGAAATTATGAGATTTTCTCATTGAGTTCTTCTCTTGGCAATGTTCTTAAGCCCAGATTAAATTGATCTCCCACTCGGATCACTTTTTCTTTAATTTTCTCTCTTTCTTCTTCTCCCGAAATTAAGTCAGTCCCTATGAGTAAAATGACCCGAATACCCTTTTACGGTACCCGTTTGGCCCAAAAAGCCCTCGAAATCCAATTATATTCCACGGGTACCTATTTCTGACTATCTCATTCCATTTCGGACCATTGACGGACTCAAAATTACCATCTGACTTATCTAATATTAATTTTTATCTCGTTCCTGATACGACCCTATATGCGTGTCCCGAATGAGATACCATTAAGCCAGTCGATTTTACTCACGTACGAAGTAAAACAATTTAACATGTTTTTATTTACTTATCACACAAGTAAATATAATTACACATAAATACTATTCCTTTTATTCGCTAATTAATATTTATTTAAATCACTTTATATATCAATTTAATTAAATTACGTGCACGTGTGTAATTTAAAATGCTAAAATATACAGGGTGCTACAAAATCATCAAAATATGCGAAAATGCATTTGATAATTTTGAAAAAAATGAAAATGAAGAAAAGAAAAATCTAAACCAGTGAACGACAAATATATGATAATCAATAATTTTAGATACACTAGTTAGGGCCTCTACAATAGTTGTGTGAATTATATCTTTTACATAAAATATATACAAATTTTAGAGCAAAAAATGTCTTCCAAATACGTTTGCAATCTATAAAAAAAAAATGTTTGTATTTTTAAGAACTCAATATACACATCAACATCTTTATTTGCGTCTCCATTATTCTACATACTTTTTTGGCATACTTTTATATTGATATGTTTTGTACACATTTTAAGTACACTGGATCGTGTCTTACACGCATTGAAAGATGTGTGATGACCGGTGAGGTCCACTTAAAAACACTTTCTAGAGAGTGCACATGTATTTGTGCAACAAAAAAAATATTTCTCGTATCGTTTCACCCCTAACATTAATGCTCTAGAATACTATAATCATATTCTAATGAGTGAAGGACACGTATCCGTGCCCCCAAAACGCGTCCATTTATCATTTCACCCACTGCTTTTTTTTTAATTCGTATATTATTTGTCTAAATTTGTATGTATGTGTTCTCTTTACGTTATCTTATCATTAAATTATAGATTGCAAAAAATATACATGTTTACACATCATTCTACAAATTATTATTCTTACAAATGTTTTTCTATTATTTGCCTAAATTTTTATGTTGCTTTTTATATAATTAGCAAATCTTATTAGAGCAAAACTTAAAGTTGTGAATTATTATTTTTGTTAAACTCATTTTACAAATAAGATTTACTTAAAAATTACATACGATTAGAGATGTTCTTAGTTTGGATGACACCATTTTTTTTTTGTGTGTGTGTGAGAGAGAGAGAGAGAGAAAGAGAGAGAGAGAGAGAGAGAGAAGAGAGATAGTGATTCACAAAACCTCCAATGACAAATATTCAAACAACAATGAAACAATATTTGACAAAATAACAAATTAGAATGACCTGCTCACCCTAAAAAATACATTGGATCTGCAAGAAGCCACACCAGTCTATCAATTTTATAAAATTCAAAAAACGAAAGAAAAAAGTTATAAGTGTAAGCAACATTATTTTCATTCCCTTTGGGAGCCCAGAAGAAGATTTTGACTGAGCTGTTTAATATATTGTGAGTAGTATGTAACTGACACAAGACAGGAGCACCTTTATTTATGGCTCATAACTTCTTGTGGGTATGTAATTAAACCTGTAACAATATAGAAATTTAACTCAGTATATTTTGCAAAAATAAAATATGTACTATTACTATAAAAATAAAGGGAGGTCCTTATAACGCCAATTTTCACTCACATGCTTACTGATTTCAGTTTGGTTAACTTGATGAGTTTTTATAATTCTTACATGCATTTACATTCTTTTATACTAAAAATTACATTTTCACACAGACACACACACATATAAGTTATACTTTTTTTAAGGCAATTTTGCAAAAAGATATACTTGTGAAATAAGAATTTCACCATTAGGCAATTTATATTGCTTTAGATATCAAATCCGATGTTATGGAAAAGTAATGCCATTGAGTTTTTCGCAACAATAAATTTACGTCTGCCATTGTTGAGAGGTTTGTTTTTATATTTCCTTCAATAATGGATGTTGTGTTTTTATATTTATTTGATAAATTTTGAACGACATGTGTAAATCTAGAAATAGTACGTATAAATACCTTTGACTTGATACTTGTTTATAAACTTAAATTTATTTTATTTAAATTTTTAGAAATCATTCGTAATCTTGTGTGAAGTTACGATTAATTGGAAATCATGGTATCGCACAAATGTTCCAAATTAAACGCAACAACAACAACAACAAACATACCTTTGAAACAATTTGTATCCAGACATCAACCCTTACTTCCTTGAATATCGTTCTTAGGGGATGGTTCACGAGGGCGAAAAGATGCAGCGCTGGTTGCAATGACCACAAGGCCAAACATACTTATTAGCCACATATTTTTTCATTTTAATATTAAGATAAACAAAAGACTACTATAACTTATATTCAGTTTTACACCTACTCCTTGTCTTAGTTAACAGTTGCCAACTAGGTATTATTTAAGCAATGTTAATATTGGGTGGGGTGGATAGTGGGGATTTATTGTTCTATCAAAAGTAAAAAATAAAGCAATAATATAATTATTTTTTCGTAAAAAATTTAAGGGGAAAAATAATTACATTTAAAATAATTTTACCATCAAATTAAGAATAAAGTTAACTTATTAACATATTGGAATCGTACCCGCAACGTTGAGGAACTGTCCAAGTCGATGGTTGCAAATCCCCTCTTGTCATGTAATTTCTCCAATCATCCAGCATAATTTTGAGGTCATAAATTTTGTTATCTAAACCAACGCAACAATTCGCATGCATTGTACAAACTTGATTGAAATCTCTGCTGGGCTCACAAATCCCACCGAAATATTTGGTATCCAAGAACTTGATTTGTATCCCATTTTTGCGAATATATCGATCATATTTGATCTTATTAAGCACGTCTTGGTCATGCAAACCCGGGTAGGTCTCTCTTGATCTGTACCAAAATTCGTAAAAATGGATGGTCCTGGTATTAGATTTTACGTAGGTAAAACCTCCATTTGGCCGATTGTTTAAGTCGGATGGATCACCCCGAAAATAATCGCAAGCAATTTCAAAATCAGATTTCGGATAAAAATGTGGAAATGGGTCCCGAAACCACATTATATCAGCATCCTGGATAAACAAACAAAAGTAAAGATGAACATTTAGTTTTGTAAGCTTGAATTGATATAAAAAAAAATAGGTTAAAAGCTCAAAATCACCTCGTTTTATAAATTTCGGTTTCAATTAATACTCTAAACTTAAAAACAAAGAAATTTTCTCTTGTGTGTCATTAAAAATCTTCTTTGTGTGATTAAAGGAATTTCTTAGAAACCTAGAGATTTTGCATTATTAATTTTTGTTCAAGGGTATATGAAATGTGTGAGAGAGTGTCCTACACTATCAAGTATAATATAACATTTGTCTTATGGAACACGTGGTCTAGTTGCATATTTGATATAAATTAAAGCTAGAAGAAATCATGGACGTGGTATGATGGAAACAATTGTAACGTGAGTGAGTTTATCTATCCAAACTCATGAAATTAACGTGACTTCAATTATACTCGAGATAATTTTATTTATTTTACAAACTTGTGCTAAATTAGTGTAATTTACTATAATTTTACAACTCTTAAAAAGATAGCTTTTCATACGAAAGTATAAATATTTATATCTAATTTTAAAATATATTTGTAATTAATCACAAGTCCTTTTTTAAGTTGTTGGTCCATTTTAACAACTATGGAACACATGTCATTCTCTTCAAAAATGAAGATGGATGGTTAGAGGCGGTTATGGGTGGGTATGAAACGATTTTAGATGATTATATGATTTAATAAAAAATTTAAAAAAAATGCGATGAAGGACCACAAAATATTTTTAAATGGGACTAAAGCCTAATTGTCTATAAATTAAGATATACCATAGCAAATAAGAATGCATAAACAACCGATGTACATAAAATCTTAAATAATATTATATTTATTATAATATATGTGTAATTTTAATTAAATAAAACATGGTATATATAATGGTGAACATGAGAAAAGATAAATTTTGTTTTGTCTCACGTGTCATGTTCACATAATACTTCATAATTAACATATACGAAGTTCGAGTTTAACAAATTTTTTCGATTATGGAAAGCAAAGTTGGGCATTACTTTCCAAGATTTCAAATCTGCTACATTTGGAATATCATATAAATGCGATTGATAATACAAAGATAATACCTAAAAAATTTCAAGTTATTTGGTCTTTTGCCCCCATTAATTTTTCTACATTAAGTTTGACCTCCATTGTTTTCATTAAACTTAGATTGACTATGACTCACAAAAGCCTCATGAATACAGTTTCTAAACACTTTTGCAAGTTTCTTTGTATTATGAATCTTCATGAATTTTTGAGTGTCAAGATCTAAAAACTGAAAACAATGGAGATCAGACTCAATATAGCAAATAAATATCAATCAATTGGTAAATAACCCTTTTGGGGGTAAATACAAATTGAAACATTCTAAGCTCAAACTGTAATGTTCATTCAAAATTTGTCAGTCATGAAGACCTCCAATAATTCTTAAGGTCACAATTTCCTAACACAATAATGTGTCATGAATTGTTAATCAATTAAACTGTGTTAGTGACGTATCGTTGTGGTGTCATTGGGTTGAATCAATACATATCATTTTGTCAATTAAATTGTGTAATAAAAAAACTATCGAAATGGAGTGAAAATACCGTGAAAATGAAGTTGTATCCCAAATCCAGAACCGTACGCAAAAAATCAATCCTTCTCCACATCATCTTCAAATATTCGTTGCTCATAAAATTTGCCTCCTGAGAAAAATCAATGCCATTGCTACTAAGATCGTAACAATGTGGGTGTATTGCTATGCAACGATTATATGCCTTGCCATCTAACGCTATAACCACCAAATGATTCAAAAACCTTTGTGTATTGTTCCCAATTTTAAATCCCTCCAAAAACAGATCAAATATAGAGTTTGGTCTAGCCCATGCTTCGTTTAATGTTGTAAGAACCACTGTTTTATCTGCCATCGATGCGTTTCTCAGTACTCCTTCCAACACAATATCTTTCTTCACCCACAAAGTTATAAGAAACAAAAAAAAGTCCATTAGTTGAAATGAAAAGTGAAAACTTGAAGAGTGTGATTTTTTCTAGTTTTGTTATTAAGTTAGTTAATTATGAAATACTAGGAGAAATGAATAAAGAATTGGAGGATTATTGTGAAAATTTAGAAGGTTTCAGACACTGTCACATAAAATTTTGTGTTGCAAATTTTACTATAAATTAAACGTGTATTTGATTGGTTCTACGTGGACTAATACTTATTTTTCTCATTTATTAACTTGGCGGGGTTTGCTTTCTATAACTAATGTGAATAGTAAACTCAAATGTCAATCATGCTTCATAATTTTCTCATATTAATGGACAACATTTCTTACTTTCCCGCTTAACCCTAAAGAATTGGTTTCCACACATATACATTGTTTTTCAATTTAGTAATCGAGCACACAACAATAAAGACATTTAAAAGGAAGGTAAAAATAGGTTACCCCTTGTTGTATAAGTACAAATGTTCTTTCTTATGTCACTAAATAATATTTTTTAGCAATACTAGTGAAAGAGGTAACAATTGATGAAAATAGTTCAAACTATCTTTTGCAGAGTTGATATATTAGAGGAAAAGTTACATTTGTTTTAAAAGTTCATAAGATTTCATTGAATATCCACTTATATGTGTGAGTGTGCGTGTGTGTGTATATGCGAACCAGTCCGCATTTTAAGAGTGCGGACGGGATATGTGTCACCTAGTGGTGAGCTTAAAAATTACCGGCTAAATAATAGGCACATTCTCTCTCTTTTCCGGGTTCACCGCCAGGTGATACATGTTGAGTCCGCACTCTTAAAATGCATATTGGTTCACATAAGAGCAGTACTATATATATATATATATATATATATATATATATATATATATATATATATATATATATATATATATATATATATATATATATATATATATATATATATATATAATTTGATGCATAACATATCCTTACAGACGGCTAAGTCAGATGTAAACCACTTTCATCATGAGTTATGGTTTACTAAATCTTTGATCTACGTGTATGTGTGTGTATCAATGCACCGAGAAACTCTCTTGTAAAGACTCTGTGTTATTTAAATTTGACCATAATAATGTGAATAGAAGTGTTTTCTCCCATCCCCCTTTCTTTTGGTTATACTGGGGTATCCTCAAAACAACTTTCAAAAATTGAGACTAAGTTTTCTACTCGATTCGGTTGTAGAAATTGGGGGATTTATTCGGGCACACTAATTCCATCCATGGCCTGCCCCAAAGTGTTACAAACTTTTGAACAAATATGTTCCCTTTAACGAGCAAAGATATTTCCCTATAAGAACATTTTACTATTATTTAAAGATATAGGGAGAGATAAGAATGAATGTGGCAAATGCACTATTCTAATTTTGTACTAAATTTACCTGGGCCTACAACATGGTTCATGTCGAGGTTATGACATAACGCGTGTCATAGTTAACTAATGTGTCATCACTATAACATGTCAGAGTACCAACAACGCATCGTCTGTCGCACCTAGGGTTGGGCATTGCACTATCGACACACCACGTGCTTCAATTTATTGCATGTTGGATTGGAATTTATAAGTTTTAATAATTATGAGTCTATTTTATTTATATGACCAATTTTGTATTTTGTTACGATTTAGAATTACAAATTAATATTTGATAGGTTTTATTTTATGTTTTGCAAGGTTTTATTTAATGTTTTTATAGGTATTTTTGTTTTTTTAGGGGTGTTATCATGTAAGAATTTAAAAAGTTGGGGTCAAATTCGTCAAAACGGCACCAAGTGTCAAACAAAGAATTACATGTAACTTACATATGCCCCTATCGAAATGTGACTTATACTCACGATTACTTCTTGTGCCACTTGACCATTTCACCTCATTTTATTATACGAAAGACCTTAATGCCTTTCATTTTTGCGAGATTCCTTTTCCCTCGGGAATTATATCGATCACTAGGTCAATTTGAAACACATATCAATCGTTGTGCTTCATGTCGAAGACAATAAGAACACTTTCTACATTGCATTGATACATAATAGACAATTAACTGTGACAAGATGCTACTTATACTTGTTATGAATCGCTTATGTTTACTTGAATTATACACGCATATCCACAACGTTACGCACGTTGAGGAATTATGTGTGCCTGTTCTATCACTAGTACTTATACCACTTACCTATTACAACAATGCTACATATACTTGTTATGAAACACTCGTGTTTACTTGAATTATACACGCATGTTTACAACGTTATGCACACTAAGAAATTATGTGTCTATTATATTACTCAAGTTTATACAACTACTTACATTTATTCATACGAAACTTCGACTTAATTAGTCGTCTCTATAAAATTATTCACATTTATGGAATTATATAGGTTTCGTCCCTATGATAACTACTTCAGACTATCTAAAACACATAATATGTGCTTGTACCTTTTAAACAACAAAAAAAAGAATTGAAGACAAATATTATTTTTAATAACAAAATATAAGTTGTATGTTTTATGTATTTATCTCTGTAATATATCAATCACTGTTCTAAAAAACCCGCCTAGGCTTAAGGCTTGGGAAAAACGCTTCGCCTTAAGATTTTACACCTTATTCTTGGTAAAACCCTTAAGGCGCACTTTTTTTCTAAAAATAATAATGTTTTATTTAAATGATATCACCTTTTAAAGATTTTTTTTACAAATCGGACCATTGTCTCATCAAAAATAGTCAAATAGTATTTTAATTTGCAAATATTCAGACATATTTTTATAATATATACAATTTCAGTATTTTAATAGCCTTGTTATGGTTAAAAAATATTAAAATATATTAAGAAGGCCTAAACGCCTTTTCACGCTTTTTTACGCCTAAGTCCCGCCTAGACTTCTAAGGCTTAAGGCTTGGCCTCCACGCCTCGATCACGCCCTGCGTTTTTTAGAACCTTGATATTAATAGAAACATATTTACAAATATAGTTTTTTGGGTTCCAATGCCATATTGAGTGTTTTGTTAAGCTCTTCTCTCATGTAATTTTTAAATTGTATTAAGCCCTATGATCATTCAAAACTTTCCTTAATTATTTTATAAACGTCTATCTTCATTTTCGTAAAGAATGACATTTGTCTCATATTTATTATAAAAGGACCAACAATTAAAAAATAAAATTATAAAAATAAATAAAAATAAATCTTTAAAAATATAACTAAATATACTATCCCTAATATAACTTTTGGGGTTATAAGTGGTCAAATCACCCTTGTAAATTGTGCCCTATATATGTAAAGAATTAACCATCCTCCGTTGACTAACAAATAGAAATGAATAAAATCTCTTACAAATCAAATCAAACCCATTTTATTAGCCACGTGAGAAAGATTATCTAGATGGAGGTAAATTTTCAATAAAGGCTTCTAGATAATATATTGCAAAAATCAAATAAGAAAGACCAATTGTAACTTGAACTATATTATATCTGTAAATTGATATACTCGTAACTGTTGTTGTATATGAAAGGTCTTGCATGTGGGGTATGATAAGAGAGAAAGTGTTTAATTTAAAACACTTTAAAAATTCTTTAATCGGAATAATATTCAAACGGTGATATTAACCCCATTTATCAAATTGAAACTAGTCAAATATGAATTAAAAATAAATAAAATGTACTGTAGTTAAATATCACATATATTTTAGTATTTAGAATGGTGGCTATGGTTATGTTGTGGGAATTTGCAGTAGCCATCTATTATATATGTTGTGACTATATGGTGGCATGGACAAATTACTAGTTGTGAAGTTGAAGTTGGCTTCAAAAAGGATATACTATATGTTTCAAATATATAAAAAGAAAAAAAATGAATATGTTATTATTGCATTACATGAATGTGCAATATTTTTTATTCTTTCTTTACTTATTTTTTGGAAAAAAATATGGCAGCGCCTATTAATTGTGATGAGAAAGTATCGCAAGAATTACTCAAAAACCCACAATGTGTCATTTTTAAATAGAGACTATTAATACAATATGAATGAGGTATGTGGATGTGGCATGCTTGAATGAGTTAACTATTATTTTCGTTTCGGAGCATATACTATATTTTTTTTTATTATTATTAATGATAATTTACTTATGATCTTAACTACTTAACTGCTTCCATTAACCATATTACAATCCAATCTAGTTAAACCGTTTCAAACATTGGATTTGCCGAATATATTTGAACTTTAGAGAAAATTACAAAAACATGTTAAATTATCAATGTGATTTCAAGAATAATATACTCACCTAAGGACAAAGGACAAGCAATCTCAGAAGAAACAAATTATAATAATTACTTTTTTATGAAGCCCTATTATTTTTCTGGATGCAAGTGGATTAAAGTCTGTGTAAGCTGTGATATGAGCGGTAGAAGATTCCTACAAATATAGCTGGCAATTAAAAATAGCTCAAACAATTATTGATTCTAATAGTGCAAAAAATGGAGTTGGAGAGAGAAAATTGTATAATAGTGTCAATTATTATTCTTATAATTTTATGATAGCTTTAAAAAATCCATATAATTTTAAGTTTGTTATAATTTGTGTAAAAAAACAGTGAAATAGAAAAAGAAAAAAAAAAACTAATGCAATATTTTCACGGGTCATTAAAAAATTATTTTCTTGCGTCTCAACTCCTCAAGGGAGTTTGTACTTTATGATATATTTTGCAAAAATAATAGCTGAAAACCGTTTTTTTCTTACTTAGTTAATAATTGGGAGATTTTTTTAATATTTATTCTTACATTTAAAAACTAAACATATATTACACAATATGTTACCTGATAGACATGAATAACGTAATTTGAAGTTAATGAAAAGGGAAACATATGAACTACATCCTTATGGATACTAAGAAGTCTACCGTGTAAGAAATTCCTTGGACTTCTAATTTTTTGTAAATAACCCCTTGGATGTCCTAAAATCTCCTAAAATATGTATCTTGTTACAAATATTTCCTTAAGAAGTGTTTTTGCGACACATGGTTCAACAAATTAGAAATACCTCAAGTTTTTTTTTTTGAAAACTTTAGAGGGTCATTTTTCTTTTGGTTTTGTAGTAAATAGCGTAGTGTAGGGAAAAATAGGGTATTCCTTCACTTTGAAAGTTCAGTTTTTGTTTTTCGCACTTTGGCCCACTGAAAAATGTTATGAATGACAATTAGGGCCGGGCCTATAGTTTTCGACGTCCTTGGTGAAAAACTAAAATCAAGGTCCTTTTATATAGGTATAAAAATGAAATTAAAAAAAATATGTTTTTCTCGCATTTTTCAATACAAAAATAATTTTAATATACCAAATCAATTATATTATATTAAAACCGCAATTACTATTTAAACCACTGGGTACAACCTAACGTAAACTAAAATCAAACCTTGTGGTTGTGATAAAATCGTTTTTTCCGGTAAATTATGAAATAAAAAAATATATATAAATTTCATCAAGTAGAAAACTAAACCATTATCAATATTTCAAAATGAACTTTAGGCCTCCTCATTACAGCTTGTTCAACTACTATTTGAAAGTATAAAAAGCTTGCAACAAAAATTAAAAATAATATATATCAAACTACATCATTTTTTAATTAGTCAATTTTTTGCCCAAAATACTAATATTTACCAAATGACTGAAATATCTTAATTTTTCACAAAAAAAAAAGAACCAGGATTAGCGTCTTTTTATCAGTCAATTTTTTTTTAATATTAATATTCCGATCGAATCGGACCCCTAATCCACCCATATGGGTAATGAAACCTGATCCATTCCATTGCATTAATAATATTAATGTTTATTTAATGTATTTTGCGTACATATAAATATATCATATATTTGGTCATCCAAATGATTAACTCCAATTGATGAGATGGAAATGGTGTCCAGAATTCATGGTTACGCAAAAAAACTATATTAATCTCTAAGTGGAGCTAATGCCTAAACAACTATAAAATGGAAGACACAATTCTCCTCATTTTTTTCTTTAAATGCCAACATAATGTGATGGTTTTACAAGCATTCCATAGGAGTCGCGAGAACATAACAACAAAAGGTTTTTGAGTTTTGCATACTAAGGTTAATTACCAAGAGAACCTTGAATTTGTATTCGTGGATTAAGAGTAGCTCTGTAGTCAATCCGACACAACTCACGAGTTCAAGGCGTACACGAAAACGGTCTCGGATTCAAGCTCGCACAAGACCGACTCAACAACCCGTACTCGATTCATAAATTTCGCATATTCGATAAGATCTGAATCTTGATATTATGTGCTATGTGCTCGTAAAATAAATTCTTCATTGAGTAAAATAACAATGCACACTAAAGTGTAAACTATTTAAAGCTTAGCTAAGATAGGCTTAAGGAGGGCAAGCAAGGTAATTTATTAAAAATGGTTGGAGCGAGATTCTCACATTCAACGGATGTGGGCCTTCACCAACGCACTGGAAGATCAATTTTTTTGAATCATTTGGTCTTTGGCAAAAATGAATTAACGGGGGTTTATTCAAATAGTAGAAAAATAATTTTTAATTGAATTTTTTTTATGGATTCTTAATATTTCAGGATACGCCTCAAAATGTTTCTAGCTCAAAATGAGTTGTTTTGATATTTTAAAGAAAAATAGGTAAAAAAAAACTATTTATTTATAACCCCTTATAAATTGACAGGTTTTTATTTTATTTAATTAGACCTAAACATTGTTTTCAGTTTTTTTCCACCTAATTAATAATAGAAGTAAACAAATTTTGTGAGTGAATGTGTTAAAAGTTGGTGAATGAGTGTGTTAATAGGGAGTTAAGTATTAGAGGGGATTGAGACTTTTGGGAGACCCTTTTTAAGTGGTAAAAATATTTAGTATTATAGTGACTTTATTTTTTGGGGGGGTCTTTTCAAGTGACTAATATTTTTTTATAAGTACATTTTTTTAAACAAAATTTTCTATACTTATTTTTTTTAATTTTTGGGTTGCGTCCAATCGGAACCTCTAGGCGACGACTGGTTGATCTATGTCTAGAGCTGGCCCGGATGACAATTCATATTTTTGAATTACGTTTCTACCCAACCCGACACGACAAGGCGAGATCCATTAAAGTGAAAACATAACATGGCACAAAATCATGCTCTTAGTTAGTGTTTCCATATTATATAAGTTAATTATTGTTTCCATAGAATACACTACATTTTGTTTATTAGTGGTAATTTACTTATGATCTTAATTACTTAACTGCTCCCATTAACCGTAGTATAATCCAATCTAGTTAGACCGTTTCAAACATTGGATTTGCCGAATATATTTGAACATTAGAGAAAATTACAAAAACATGTTAAATTATCAATGTTATTACAAGAAAGATATACACAGGGAAGAACAAGAGACAAGCAATTTGAGAAGGAAAAGATTATAATAATTAATTTTGTATGGACCATTATTTTTCTGGATGCAAGTGGGTTAAAGTCTGTGTAAGCAAAAGAGAGCATGTGGTATGAGCGCTAGAAGATTCCAACTCTAATTGCTGGCCATTAAAAATGTCTCTCTGGCTGTCCAAAACAATTTATTGATTCTGATAGGGAGTTGGAGAGTGAAAATTGTATAATAGTGTCAATTATGATTCTAATAAGTTTATGATAATTTAAAAAAAAGTAAATAATTTTTTTGTAAAAAACAGTGAAATAGAATAAGAAAAAAAAAACTAATGCAATATCTTCATGCGTCATCAAAAAAATAATTTTCTTACGTCACAAATGCCTCCTTAAGAGAAATTTTACTTTATGAGAGATTTAGCAACAATAATAACTGAAAACCGTTTTTTGTCTTAGTTGATGAAAAATTAAGAGATTTTTTTAATAATTATTCTTAAATTTAAACATTAAAAATATATTAACTACACGTGTACATGACAGACATAAATGATGTAATTTGAAGTTAAAGAAAAGGGAAACGCATGAACTACATCTTTATGTTCGGATATTGAAAAGTCTACCGTATACAAAATCCCTTAAACTTCTTAAATTTTGTAAATAACCCCTTGAATATCCTAAAATCCCCTAAACTATATATCTTGTTACAAATATTTCCTGAAGAAGTGTTTTAACGACACATGGATGATTCCCATAACAAACTGCATAGTTCAATAAATCAGAAATACTTCAAGTTTTTTATTTTTTTTCAAAACGTAGAGGGTCATTTTTTCGGTGTTTTAGAGAAAATTGCGTAGTATAAGAGAAAAAAAAGGGTATTCCTCCACTTTGGAATTTCAGTTTTTGTTTTTTGTACTTTGGCCGACTGAAAATATTATGAATGACAATTTAATCTGTTTGGCAATCTAATTCTAAATTATAAAAATAGAATTAAAAAGCCAATTCCAAACGTTGGAATTAAATTGACAAACGACCCTTTATATTTTTTAATTGCATTTGGATTCAATACGGCACCACAAGAATCAAACGAACTCAACCCATAAAAAAGACCTTAAAATATGAGTGAAAGCATACAATAAGACACAAATATCATATCAATTTGGTGTCATTTTTTTGTTGAGCTATTGTCACATTTTTACACCCCTATTATAAAGCAAAACGTTACAAAAATATCATTACATATATTTTTATTATTTTCTTCTATATTTTTCAAATTTCGAGTAGTATGACGTTAAAAAAAAAGGGATGAGTAACTTACCCGAGAGGAGATCTTGAAGGAACTGGGGAGCAGCTGAAAAGGATAAACAGAGTGATAAAGAACAAACCACAAAAGCCCAACCGTCACAAATAAAACTATAACACGAAGAGGGAGTTGAAATAAATAGTGGGTATGGTGTTGGTTGTTGTTGTTTCCACCCCCGGATTCTAATGACTTCTCATCCCCACCAGATTCCATGGTTGTGAATAGTGAGTTAGAGGGATTGATCTTTCTGGGTATTATGGAGAACATTTGTTTATTTATGGAGAACAATATTTCATCCCTGCAGAATGAAAAGTCAAACCACTAATGAGAGAGAGAGAGAGAGAGAGAGAGAGAGGGAGAGGAAACGTTTTTCTTTTTTTGTATTTTTATATTTAACAGCTAGTGTGGCATGTGGCTTTCCAAAGTTGATTTTGAGGAATCTTAAATTTTTCTAGTTTTATATTATATAAAATTTGAATAATTCAGTTGACGGATAAAACATAAGATTTATTTTGGATACATTGCAAGAGCCTTATTTTTGTATAATTCATTTACACCCCTTATTAAAATATAAAATATACAAGCACGTAGGGCCGCATGATGCGCGAGCGAGTGCATAATTCCAATAATATTTTTCATTCAAGTATGATAATTAAATATAAAATAAACCTAAATTCAAATATAGAGCGCACAATTTTTTACCCGATAACCCGTTTACGGTAATAACTCGAAATGACCCGAATATAATCCGATTAGCTTGTATAGATTTAGGAGTACCCAAAACTTATACTAAAATAAAAATCAACGCGATCCGAAAATGATACGACCAACACGAATTGCCACCCCTATTCAAATAGCACGTAAAGTATTTCTTATGATGATCATCAATGTACTGGACTTCTATTAGATATTTTTTGTTTTCACTAGGACATTTAACCAAATAATCATGTGCTTATGTCTATCATAACTCAAATTCTTATCATAAAAAACTCAGTTGCATCAATTCTAAAACAAAAGTAAATTGAATGACAAAATTCAACATATTTAAATTGAAATCAAAATGCATATATATCAACTTCATGGTCACTAAATATCAAACCCAATATTAAAATGAAAAAAATATAAGAAACAGTTTTATAAATCTTAGTTAAATACAATCTCAGATATTCTAACCACTTGGAAGGAGTTGGACTATTTATGGACCAAATCTTTTTCTCCAAAGAATTGTTTGGTCAATACCATCTTGTGTAATAGCTTCTTCTCCACCTTCATAGTAGTTGAGGGAGAGAAATAGAAACAAAGGGAAAGAAAGTGAAATTTGGAGATGGGGTATAAAAGAGAAATTGAGCTATATAGATAGTCTGGCATTTAAAAGGACAAAGGGAGATAGACAGTCGTTGGGCAGAGGTTGGAGAGTTGGAGTAAGACGATGAGTCAGAATACAACTACCGTTTTTATATACATAAACGGATGAATTTAATGCGTTGACACGTGGCAAAACGGTAAGGATTTAAGCTAGAATTATATATATATACACAGATTTCTCTCGCCTATTATTTTATTTTGGGTCATTTACTATTTGGGGTATAATTGTTTATCGTATTTAATACTTGGGGTACGTTTATTTACGTATTAATTGGTTGGGTCCAAAATTAAGGGAAACCGTTAGTTGACCGTTAACTGACATCATCAACAGTTTTCTCAAATGGTAAAAGACATATTTGCCCTTTAAATTAAAGCATAAAAAATGTTGTTTAATATTAATAAAAATATTTTTAATAGATAATTATTTTTAACAATTTCCATAAACAAATAAAAATATATCTTAATATATATATATATATATATATATATTATAATTTTAAAAATTGCATATATATACAAATAAAAAAATATATCCTAAAAAAAATAATTTCAGCATACAAATTGTTAAAAAAGTAAAAACTGCATATATATACAAATAAAAAAATATATCCTAAAAATAATAATTTCAGCATACAAATTCAGGTCCGCACTCTTAAAATGCGAACTAGTCCGCACAAGAGCAGTTCTCTCTCTCTCTCTCTCTCTCTCTCTCTCTCTCTCTCTCTCTCTCTATATATATATATATATATATATATATATATATATATATGTGGTTTAAACAATTAGAAAAAAATATTTAAAAAAGTTGTTAAAAATTATTTAAAAATAATTTCCGAAAATTGTGAAAAATAATTTTTGAAAAAAATATTTTCCACCAATTAAAAAATATATATAAAAAAGGATATCCACCAATTAAAAACTGTTTCCACCAAAAAAAATAATTTTCATAAATAAAAAGGATTTTCTGTTAAAAAAATATTATCAAACATAAAAAAGTAAATTCCAGAAATATAACTGATTTCAATTTAAAAGATATATTTCCAGAAAAAAAATTCAACCAAAAAAAAATGAAAATAAAACTGATTAAAAAAATGGATTTTCAATTAAAAACTGTTTATAAAATGATTTAAAAAAACTGTTTAAAAAGGTTTTTCAGTTAAAAATATGATTTCCAGGAAAAAAAATTCTACCAAGAAAATAAATTACAACATACAAATATTTGATTATAAAAAATGCTAAAAAATTGAGTTTAAAAAAAATATGTTTTCAGAAAAAAAATAACTGATTTTAGCAAAAAAAAATAATTTCCAGCCAAAAAATATTGAAATAAAACTTCCGGCTACAAAAAATAAACCTCCGGCCACAAAAAAACCTTCGGCTAAATAAAAAAACACCGGTAAAAAAAGAACTTCGGCAAAAAAATCCACCCAAAAAAAATCCAGCCAACATAATACAAACCTCCGTCCAAATAATCTCCAGCAAAAAAAAAAAACACCGGCCAAAAAAAGGATTTCAAAAATGATACTGAAAAGAAAAATCTGACAAAAACAAGCCTCCAGGCAACAACCAAACAAATAATTTCCAACAACCAAACAAATAATTTCCAACAAATACAACCTCCTGTCATATACCTAAACCTCCGGGCATATACCCAGCAAAAAAAACATCGTCCACAAAAAGAAAAACAAAGTTTAAAGCTACAAAAGCTTCCATGGCAGCAAAAGAGAAAAGGCAATGGAGGAGGGAAAATCTGGCAAGGGTTAAAAAAATGGATTTTTGAAAAAAATGGATTTTTGAAAAAAATGGGTTTTTTCTAATAGAGAGAGAGAGAGAGATTTCGTGGGTTGTGAAAAAATGGATTGGAGTGGCTGAAAAAGGGGAGAGTGAAAAATGGTATTTTGGGTACTTAACAAAAAAGGTACGGTTGTTTAACGGATGATAGCGTAAATCGTTAAATTAACACCCAATGAACTAATACGTAAACAAACGTACCCTAAGCAACTAATACTATAAACAAAGGTACCCAAAACAGTAAATGACCATTTTATTTTTGGTAGTATGAATAGTGAAAGTACGAAGTGTGTAAATTTTGAAAGAAATGGGAAAATAATTGTGATGTTTTAAATGAGAGGGTAGATGTGTTATCCTTAAAAAATAGTTGAGTGTTAAGGGTAAATTATTGATTTATTAAATAGAAGGGTAATTTTAGATTATATCAGAAAATGGTTAGGGTTAACGATCAACTAAATTAATCAAACAATTTTCATAAAATTGGGTGCTAAACCTGAATAAATAAAAAGAGTGAGTAGATAATTATAAATAAGACATATCAACGGATGTCAAAAATCAAATGACTAAATAATTATACAATTGTTTAAAATGATCCTTCATGTTTCTTTTTCCATTCCAATTTTTTTAGATCTTTCATCTCTACTGCATAAAACGATCCTAGGACATTTAGAATGATTAATTATCCAAAATACCCTCATACATTTGAAATTTTCTCTTATACCCTCACTTATTTCATTCCGTCTTTCTCTCCCACATCGACACGCATGCATCCTCTTTAATAATTAATTCTCTCTTGCTCTCCCTCATGCCTCGACCACCTGCATATTATCCCTCTTTCACTATTATAAATCATCTTCTTTTCCTCTTTTCTCTCTCTATCTCAGTCTACAAAAATCTAACTATGGAAGATCAAGTACCCAAAATTCGAAATATATATTTACCCTTTGTGACACTTACTATGGAAGATAAAGAGCCCCAAATCCTAGGACATTGTTTGTTTATCAAAGCAACTAAATAACTTTTTTATGTATTTGTCATTTTATTAATTTCTTCATTGCAACATATTTAATATTGGGGGTTCATTTTGCTGATTTGTTACGTTCTTTCTAATGATTTATGTTTCCTCGTTTTAAAATGAAGCAAATATTATGAGACATAAAAGGTACCACATACAATCTAGTTATTTTCTCAATTATAGAAACATCCATTTGAAGCTTTTGTGATTAAATTTTTACCTTTGCTCTTAATGGTTTATCCCCTTTTTTGTACTGAAGAAAATAAATCGAATATGGTATGGTAAAGCTATCTAATACAACATTGTGACACCTTGCCTACTTTAATCACGGGTGATAAGTCCTTTATCAAAATAAATAGAAATGTCATTTGGTTCATCCTTAGTATCACTGTCGAAAATCATTTTTAAATTACTAACCACCTATGTTAAATTAAGTCGGTGTCAATTTTATCTTACATTAACATAACCACATGGGGAAAAATAGGAATATAATAACTCATCCACAACAATTATAAGAGTCTAAATCATCATACGATAAATAGATAAATAATGAATACCGAATAAACCATCGGTTCCCAAAACAGAATCCAATCTATAAGTCTACAGAAATAAAACGAAATCCAAGCACATCGTCTGAAAGATAAAAGTAAAAGTATATCAACTGAAAGGGCAAACATGCCCAAATGAACTACTAAAACAACATTCTATTCTAGGAATGAATAACTGAAATGTCTGCATAAAGTCATGCAAGCCTCCACAAATGCTGCAGCTACGCATCTCGAGAATGAGTCATCAATCTTGGCGTCCCTGTAGCACGATGTAATACCTCACACTTTTATGGATATTTAAATTACATATACGGGTGTAATTTGGTAATTTGAGGAATTACTGTGAATAGTAATATTGGAATTCATGGGTATAATTTGATAAATTGAGAATTTAAAGTGAGTAGTAAATATTAGTTGCTGGTGTCGGATTAATATTTACATGGATTATATTTCCTTATGGGACTAAGTAAATAATTAAGATTATTTTAATTACATGTCGCAGTTGGGTAAAGCGATAAAGGATAATATTTTAATTGGAATACCCGTATTAAGATGTGTTGGGTTTAATTAGTAAATGGTAGCTAAGTGACTCGGATGGATATTTTGAGCACGCGGTTGGTTTTGAAATGACCGAGATAGTCAGGTTAGAGTATCTGGGGGGTAGTGTTTATGTTCCGGGGACTTTTGGACTAATAGGGACTCGCAATTGAGTAAACGAGTCATTTTTGAGTTTATAAGGGATAAACCCTTATTTCTCTCTTATATAAGGCACGAGAGAGAGAAAGAAAAGAGATAAAGAAGAGGAAGGAGGAGAGGAAGAAGAAAAGAGGATATTCCGTCCAAACTCGACGGGATTCGACTCGAGGTCATCGAATTTTATCCATGAGGCAAATGTTTACTTGCTTTATTTAATTAAGTGTTGTTATCGCATATTATAGTTGATAAACTATATGATTTTGGGTTAGAACCCTTAAAATAAATTTGAGAAAATTTGAGTATGAGATTAAAAATTGATGTATTGTAAACTCTAAATGAGGTGTTAAGGTTTCATGATAAAACTAGGGCTTTAATGGTTTTAAGGTTTAAACCTAAGAGAAATGGTTTAATACCATAAATAAATTGAGGTGTTAGTTATAAATAAGTGTTAGGATGATTATAGAGTTGTTGGTTGAGATTAGAAACCATTAAAATGGAGGTTGGGTTGATATTTGGGTATTTTGGAGATTGAGAAATCGCCCAAACAATGCCCCTCGAATAGGGCGAATCGATCCGAGTCTATACCGAATCGATTCTCATAAGGGGATCTGTAAGGTTGTCTCAGGAAGAATCGATTCATATTGAGACCGAATCGATTCACCTTTGAGGACCTGCTTGCAGAACACTTTTCGAATCGATTCGGATTGAGACCGAATCAATTCGCTATCCTGAATCGATTCACATTAAGGGCGAATCGATTCGCCTTTTCCAGATTTGTTAGCTTTCTTCCCTTTAGTGTATGGGGAGTTAAATCATCAATGGGATATTGTTGTAGGAGATTCTAGAGATGATATTAGGACTCCCAGATAAGGGAATTGAGGGTGAATACACCTTAGGTTACAAGTGAACAAACCTTGAGATGAAAGAGGGGACCTCTGGTTAATTTAGTGTACAATCCGGGGGATGGACCTAGTGAATGTTCGGGTCGAGCGACATTCGAGAGAAGTGTTCGGCAAGTGCGTTTGGATATATTTGTGTGGTTAGAATAATTATGGGCCGAATGCATTTGAGTAAATCCTAGGATGCAATTAGGATGGATTCGAGGATATGGGCTAACGAGGATTAAGCGACTATCCAATACGTCTATTGACGACTATTATTGTAGGTAATGCGATACCTATGGGACCAAAATAAATTGAGAGTATACTTATTTGATTATTACGAATTGATATATTTGGGATTATAAATATAAATATATATATATATATATATATATATATATATATATATATATATATATATATATATATATATATATATATATATCTCCTTAAAAGCGATTAAGGTGCGAGTTATATATTAAGTAAGAGAATACTTATCAGTTTAGTATTGTAAGTGTGCGAATACTTATATACTGTTACGAATGGGAACATTCGGGGTTATTGGCTATCGCTATTAGAGTTTGGCAATTATAGCCATATGTATTGAGAAGTGATATAGATTATATATATGATGTTGTTACAGTAGATATAATATGATACGAAAATACGTATATATCTGTGTGTGATTGGTATATTTGTATCTTAGAGTCTGGTTCCACAGGCTTTCCCAGGCGTAGGGTTGGACAACCAGATTATATATTTTCTCTAGTGCGATCCAGGGAGGTTGTACGATGTGGGTGAATCCCTTGGCTTGAGGAGCAGGGAGAGTATATCCCCAGGTCATATAGTCCCGTATACGATTGTGATGTGTATTCCACTTATAGGAGGGAACATGACTGCCTCCACCATTGTGTATTTTTAATATGACCATGAGTGAGTCTGGCTTGGTACCATGGTTGAGTGTGTAAACCCGAATTCGGATAGGTACTATGAGACTGCATCCTCGAGTTATAGCTCGGTGGAATGGTTATTATACTTATGATTGTGATAGGTATAATTATACTGATTGCGTATAGTATATTGCTTGTATATGAAGATGAGATATCATATAAAGTAAACGTGTATAAGATGATAAGAATAAATAAGAGTTTTTCCCCTTCCAGTAGATTTATATCCGGATTTATATGAATATGAATCATTGGTTCTAGTGAGAAATATATATATATATATATATATATATATATATATATATGAGTTTTTATATATGCGTTATGTGTTGAGGGCCTAATGAATCTCGACGATCAACATTGCCAGATACTAGTGTATCGGGGGGGTTCCTGGTTTGGATTTCGCTTCATGAAACACCCCACGCATGAAACGTAGCAGTGTTGGGAATGGGTAGAAGTTTAGTCCTTAGTACTTGGGTTGATGAGGACTTTTAGAAGATGGGTGAAACAGATTAGTTAGGCGGGGTAGCTTAACTAGGTTGTTTAAAACGTATGCGATAGGTGTGTACTATTAGAAGAGGGGTGATGTGTATCTCATGGGTGTGCGATACCAATTTAAATATGAGAGATTTAGTATTTTAAAAATATGGCATTTATGCACTTGCTAAATATTTTCAAAACTCGGGCTCTGACCCGTTTCTCTATTTTCCTCTCTTGCTATATATCTACACATATATAGGTGTCCAGACACAGAGACGCTTGGATGATGATTCCTTCGAGTCAGACGTTTGCTGCAGCAGCTGTGGATGCATGCAGGTTTACCTTAGACGCATATATCCTTGTAATCTAGATAGGAGGTACTGTAGAAATATTTGGGTCGATAGCCCAATTGTATTTATTTGTTCTTTTACCGCCTTTTTAGTGTGACATTCGATGTGGTTGTATTATGTGAAATCGAGTGTTCAGTTATTTTTATTTCATTTCAGTTTCGTGTATATACACTACACCAAAATGGTAAAATTATCACCTTTTTAGCAGCCAGATTTGTCACGGTCATTGACTATGATAAAAAAACACGCATTTTTTATCACGGTCATTGATCGTGATAAGTTCGTGACAAATACTTATCACGGTCAATGACCATGATAAGTCCGTGACAAGTGAAGTTTGTCATAGACGTGTCACGATCAATGACCATGACAACCTTGTCACGCTCAATGACCGTGACACGTCCGTGATAATTCTGTCAGTAAAAAAACCCTTCCTTTTCTTTTTTTCCCACCGAATTCATTCCCTCCATTTCTCTCTCTATCTCTCTCTCTCTCTAGCGGCTGCTCTCTCTCTCTCTCTACAAATTTGGTATGTTTTCTCTCTATTTCTCCCCCATTTATGTATATGTGCATATATATATCTGTATGTATATGTGCGCGTGTGTGTATATATGTGTGTAAATGTGCATGTGTGTGTGTGTGGGGGGGGGGGGGGGGAGGCAGCAGGGCAGGGAGGAGGGGAGGGGGTATGTGCATGTGTGTGTGTGTGTGTATGTGTGCGTATATGTGAGTGTGTATATATGTGTGTATGGGCATGTGGTGGGCGGGGGGGGGGGGGGGGGGGGGAGGGCAGGGGGTGTTGTATGTGCGTGTGTGTATTTTTTTTAATTAAAATTTTATTGGTTTATTAGATATTGCCCCTCATATTGTAGTGCCCCTTGTAAAAGAATTGATTGATTTAATATTGATTGGTGGTTAATTTTTTTTGTAAATTAATAATTAGTGCCCCTTTCATATGCAAGTAGGATTGCCCCTCACTGTAAATTAGTAAATTAATAATTGTATACTTTAATTGTTAGTTTAATTGATGAAAAGAGTTAATTGAGTAGATGAATTAGAAGGAGTACGGGATACACATTTGTTGTTGCCATTGCGGTTGGATTATAGTGGATCGATTTTGGGTTGTTTAATTTTAAAAGTGGCATGACCACTGGATTATTGTCCATATGGGGGTGGGATTTTTCAACTTTTTTTGAAAATTACTTTGTATAACAAACAATATATATATAGTATGATAATTAAATGAAACATACTTGAAACTACATATAGTGCGCATAGATACTAGCCTTCTAGTTCTTATGTGTACGCATTCACTATCCCTTAGACCCGTTCGAGAGTCATTACCCCTGTAATGAGATCTCTCAAATTATCCTATTTGGACAGTTTGGGACTGCATAATTTCTGTATAATAATATTCTTAGTGGCTTAAAGTTGTTACTTTTGGAGGAAGTTCTTCAGTCGTATCCTAATGTTCTCTGGGCACATACTAGATTGATAAGTGTGACTGTCATTTCAAGTGATCAATTGAAATAATACTTACACTTGTTAATCTACGTCGTGTACTTGGAGAACTACGGGGATATGCTGCCGATTTTTTCTCAAATTATAATAATGTGCATGAGCTGTTAAATATATTACAAAAATATGTGATCTTGAATGGGATAGGACCACTCACCCTTTAGAGGAGATGGATGAAATAGAAATTAAATGGCACATACTATAAATCTAAGTTTGAATTTGAATTTGATGAAATATACTATAACCCGGTGCGCCATGTATTGAATGTGATGCATGCAGAGAAGAACTTCGTTGAACCTATTGTGGGCACTTACCTTGGGGGGAGTCATTCGAAGGATGGAGAAAATGCACAAAAAGACCTTAAATCGTTGAAACTTAAGCCACAACTATGGTTGAAAGAAGATAGTAATGGAAGGACAATAATTTCTCCTGGTGCGTTTACTTTGACGAGTGGGGAAAGGAAGGTGATTTTAGACACAATATATAATTTGAAGGGCCTATCTAATTTTTCGTCCAACTTGCAAAGGATTGTGAATTATGCTGCTCATGATTTACACAAATGTAAGTCCCACGATTGGCATGTGATCACGCAATTGGTTCCTCTATTGTTTAAGGACTTCTTCTCCAAGCATAAGGATTTGTAGAGGTCTGTTAGGCAAATTAGTATTACCTTCTCACTCTTGAGTGAGAAGGTAGTCAATCGAGAACACATAGTGGCCGCAAAATTGGCGGTGATCGAAGCGATTTGTGTGTTGGAGAAGTATTTTCCCCCAGCATTCTTTGCCATAAGTGTTCACTTGTTGGTACACCTATGCGATGAGGAACTTCTTTATGGTCTAGTTAGATATCGGTGGATGTATTCATTTGAAAGATTGATGAAAGTTTTTAAAGATTACGTCAAGAATACGCGATACATTGCAAGATCAATTGCAGAGGAATACATCATTATGGAGTCATCAATATATACTCGGGAATATATGTCTGACTCGATCATCGTTGATGACACTGACGAGTTTTTCGATGATGGTGGTCATATGATGGGAAAACGAGTGAAATTAACGAGTTTGCAACATGAACAAGTATCTCGTTATCTATTTGACACACATGAAGGTGTCGAAGAATGGAAAAAGTAAGTTTAAATTATTTTAATGTTTAACATTATTTTAGAATATTTTTGATTATTTTAATGTTAAACATTATTTTAGAATATTTTAGTAAGTTTAATTTTGTAATATGCAGAAAATATGAAGCCTGTGAGAACAATAAAAGACAAAAAACAATGGTACAATCAGATAGAGAATTTAGGTTATGGTTGTCACGAGAGGTAATTATAATGAAAATGGTCGTTATATAATGTTACATTACACTCAAACTTTACAACTAATTTAATTAATTTATCTATATTCTCAGATCTTAAAGACGGGTGATGCGACATCAAGGCTTGATCGTCTAGCCACTGGACCCTTGTTCATGGCACAGGAGTATAAAAATTATCAATTGAATGGTTACGTATTCGGCGCAAAAGTGTACGAGGAAAGTACAAATGTACAAAACTTTGGCATTTCATACAAGGCTCTTACTTTCTTTCGAGCGAGCACAAAAGATAAAAATCTCGTTGAAGTTAAAATGACTTACTATGGTGTAATTCGAAATATATTTGAACTGGATTATATAAGCTTCAAAGAGGTTGCATTTTACTGTGACTGGGTAAGAGTTGAGGATAAAAATGCTTGTAAAGTTGATCCTGTCACCAATTTGATCATGGCTGACTTGTCCAAGTTGAAGAGCAATGACCACGTGAGCGATGAGTCATTTGTTTGTGCATTTTAAAAGGTTAACCAAGTGTTTTACTCGGAGTATATAAACAACGAGCCATGGCCAATTGTCCTACATGTGCCAAAGCGTCTAAATAGTAGTGTGGACGACTTGGCTGCTCCTACCGAATATCAGTCCATTTTTTATGATAACCCTAATTTGAAATAATTTTTCAATTTGTAATAAATATTCCAATTTGTATTTATTAATCCATTTTTTATGCTTTTAATTGATTTGCACTTTATCATTTTCACTCTTGTGTAGTGTGCGTGTGTGTGGGAAATAGGGGTGGGGGTGGGGATGTTTCGTATTTTTAGTAATTGTACATATTATGAGCTAGATGTTGTTGTTTTGAAATTCAGAACTGAGGTGTTAAACAGTAACAATTCATCTGGATTTGTAGTCATTGTACATATTTGCATGTCTTCTTCTAATTCATTTTGATTTGTACTAATAACAACTTTTTTTACCGCAAATGTCTCCTTCAAGTATTAAGGCGAGGTTGATGATGCTGATTGTGATGATGTCGCCTGGACTTGGTGGTAGTGGAGGCGAGGAGGGATCCTCGACCCCTAGGCTCCCCAAATATGGCAAATTAGGGATGTCCATCAAGAACAAGACGGGACTATTAGCGAGATCCCTCGAGCTGGTAAAGACAATCATCGGCCCGGGGTACACTAGTTGGAGGGAGGTGCCAAATGAGCTCAAGTTAGCTATTTGGGTGGCACTACAGGTAATGAATTTATATTTATATTTATATGAATATTTTAATTTCAATTTCAATTTCAATTTCGATTTCATTTTATATTTATATTTATATTTATTTGCAACTAACATTGTATTTGTTGGACAGGAATAATTCAGCCTGGATCCAAAGCTACGCGATTTCGTCTTGGAGCAGTTAAGGGAGCAACACAAGACGTGGAAGAAAAATATGCGAACTCGGTACTTTGGAAAGACCCGAGAGTCCATTATCCGAATGTGTGAATCCGTCCCGCCGAAGGAGCTGATCTCAATGGAACAATTGCAAAATTTCATTGACAATGAGATCGGGCAGCGATAATTGGCATCTCGCCAATCGGGGAGGGAAAACCTGGCAAAAAAGACGGACGCGCACTACTCTGACCGGACGTCTTACGCCGAGGTGGAGCTCAGGATGATGGTAAGATTTAATTTTTCTATAACTACAGAAATATATTATTCTGCATTATTTTACTTTGCGGGGCCGATACTAATTTTGTTTTATTTTATTTTAGGGGACAGGGAGTGGCCTTGGGGGTAGGCCACATAGGCTTGATACTTATGTGGATATTCGAACGAAGAAGGGGAAGGATAAAGAGGTGTCCCCGAGCTTCACGCCACGATTGTACGTAATTTGATAGTTTACTTTTTGTTAATTATGTGATAATTTTTTTATTTACTTATTTTACTAATCATCTGCTTTTTGTCGTTTCAGGCAAATCTTAAGGAAGTGCATGAGTCGCAGTCTGATGCCGATAAGTCATCTTTGTCCACAGACAAATTCAGTCAAGTGCTTGGCGCTGATCATAAGGGGAGGAAAAGGGGGGTGAGCTCGCGGGTGGCCAAATCTAGGATCATTGGATTGGAGACGAGCGACACCGGGTTGGCTCGAGCGGTGGACTCGTATGACGCGAAGCTGTCCCATTTGGAGGTAACGGTCCAAGATACATTCTCATTCATGAAGCATTCGTTGGGCGGAAACCGTAAGGGGAAAGGGAAGGAGAAGGTGGTGGAGGAGGAGGTGCAGGATGACGAGGATGTGGACCTCGCTGCTTCATCGCCGATACGTGCGGACTTTGATGATCCACTCCCCTATTTGGCTCCCTATAATCGACCGATATCGACACTTGGTTGGCCAAGCGTGTTTATACTTGACATATTTGATGACCAGTGGATAGGGCGAGGGTTGAGGGACCCGAATACCGTCCAGGGTATGCCAGTTCATAGACGTTTGCTTCAAGACAACGAGTCTAAGGTGCTCGTCACGCATGTGATACCCGGGAAGGAGAACTCCCCCTTGTGGTTGTGCGAACAATGCGGCACGATGTATATTGGTGGGTGTGTCAATTCGTATATCACGTGGCCTACTCACCTCCTTAGAACTAACCCTACCCCAGATATGTAGTGACATTATTTGAATTGAACTGTTTTTAAGTTGTTACATTTGAATTATATTTGGATTATATCGTTATGCATATTGTTTTGAATGTATATTTGCATTATCACTATTTTATTTGGATATATGATGTTTGAACATGTATAATGTTGCTATAACAGGCAAAAATATACTTTTGGGTAGTGGCACTGGCCATACTACCCAACAATTTTTTTTAATTTTGCCCAGAATTATCACGGTCATTGACCGTGACAAAGAAAATTGTCATGGACGTGTCACAATCATTGATCGTGACAAGTTGTTAAATATTGTCACGGATTTATCACGGTCATAAACCGTGATAAAACTTCTCACGGTCTATGACCGTGATATGACCGTGATAATATTTAATAACTTATCACGGTCAATGACCGTAACATGTCCGTGACAATTTTCTTTGTCACCCCGAGAATTGTCATGGTCATTGACCTTGACAAGTTCAACTTGTCAAGGTCAATGACCGTGATAATTCGGCAGATTTAGTATAGTGATAATCTGTGTGATTGTATTACTTGTTGTTTTGATTAAAAAATTAGTTAAATAAAATTTTGACGCCAGCTTAATAGGTTATTAGTAATTAAATTAGTTTTCGACAACGATGTTGAGAATGAACCATATGAGACTCCTATTTTAATTTGGTATGGGATTGATCACCCAATATTTTATTAGGCGGGGTGTCACAGATGGTATCAGAGCATTATGTTCTAGTGTCCTTAGGAATCTGTGCGGACATAGTACGCTTTCAGCGTTGCTCTCGATTTGATATAGAGCCTTATGATTAGGAATGTTGATTCCTCTTATGAGATTTCATTCTCTTGCCATTATGTCAGATTATAGTAAATATTTTGCGTGCCCATTCGAGATTCGTGTGTTGATCGATGAAGAGCCACCACAGAAGGACATTTTAAGGGCAGTAGGAGGTGGGGCTTAGTTGGAGCTATAAGATGAAGTCGTGGACAAGGGCCGCAGTTGAGGTCACTCACCTTTGTGGCATTGTCAAGGATTGCTGAAATGACTACTAAAGTATAGTAGTTATAATTATCCAAGTACCGTTATAGTAGAGAGTGGTGCTAAAGTTGAATTACCCAGTGAAGTTAAATTGGGAAAAAGTTTGAAAGAGTCTTTGATAACAACCATATCTTGAAGTTAAGTCATGCAAAGGAAGTTTAGCATTACTCAGTGGAAGTAGAAGTATCAGAAGTTTTAGCTTAAAGAAAGGTATGGAAATACCCATATGTGAAAATTTGATGAAACTTTTTTCACTCGTTGGAGCAATGTTGAAAAGGTGGGAATGATAGTCACTATGTTTAAGGGAGCAGGATGATTTGCTCATCAAGAAATCTTATGGATGGTTTTAACCGCAAGTTCCTTTGATTTATTAGATATGAAGAGAATAAAGTTTCTCAATTGTTCACATAAGGATCGGTCAGGGGCCGACTGTGAATAAAGAATGATACGGAGAAGTGAACTTTGTGCCGAATTAAGGTAGGTACAATGAAGAGAGAGTCCTTCATAGGAATGCTAGGCTCACTAGTAAGTGTCGCTAACACTTATGAAGAATTTGTGTTTGTGGAACCCCACAGGTGGACATCCACCCGTGGATTGATTGAAACAGGGTTGTTGAGGCCGGTAATGGAGTTTCTTCTTGACGAAGGAGGTAAGAGAATTATGAAGGTTATTATCAGGATCGAGGCTATATAGTTTAAGATATTGATAACATTAACATGATCAGTGTAAGGACACAAATTTCCAATTGAGTCCATATATAGTTTTGGCTCAATTCCGGACAAAAACATTTATTCATAGGTTAGTAATTTATTGTAATATTCTCAAACCTATGAAGTGTGTGTTGAAGACGTAGCGGCAAAGAATTTAAAGCTTCATCAATATGCCGGTTTGCGTGCCTCGTTTCTACGTCATCAACTAAGGTTCCATGCTCCCAAGGTATGAATGTAATAATATTTATATAGGAGCTTGGAACAATATGTATTGGGTGTTAGGTATAATAAAAACTGCATTTTATTTTCAGAAAGAATCAACTTAGAACTTTAAAATAAATATATATAAAAGTTTATAAAAGTTTCTGGGACAAAATCGAATTTTTCAATCTTTCTGGACGTTCGTTAGAAATGTCGTTCGAACGAGTTTTTTCGTTCGAACCAGATTTCGTTCGAACGAGTTTTGTCGTTCGAACGAGTTTTGCCAACGACCCTAACTGGACAGTCGTTCGATATGTCGTTCGAATGAGTTTTCGTTCTAACGAGGTATCTAACGAACTTCTAACGAGCCCAGGCTGGTCACTCGTTAGAAGTCTCGTTCGAACGAGAATCAAGTTCGTTCGAACGAGATTCCAGCGGGAACAGTTATTTGGCAGTTTTTTGCAGTTTTTCCCCACTCCTCCACTTGGTTTTCAACCAACTTTTTTTATACTTTATTATGTGCGGGAAACACATTTTCCAAGACAACTTTTCCATTCCATATCCATCTCTTAGAGAGAGTTTGAGAGCTAATTTATTTAGGGAAAATGTTCATGTTTTGAGTGTTAATTTTTAAAGAAAAATTCATACACACTCTAGTTTACACCCAATAGTTGTTTATCCAAGCTTTATATATACATATCTTTACTTGGAGTTTTTGGCACCGATTTTCTCTACCGAATTCATGAGACGTTTCGGGTTTGCTTCTACACCCCATCACAAAGAAGACTTTTGTTGAGATTCTACCCACACGGAGAAAGGCTCCATGCTTGGGTGACGGTGACCATATAAAGTCCCATCGGTGGATTCCGAGACCGCGGTGGTGTTCCGTGGTTGTTCGCTAGGAAGAGGTTTCTACGAGAAGGAGCGTCGAGGCTTGAGAGGGATCGAGTCAGTCGTTGTAAGTCTACCTGTCTTGTAATTGTAATTCCATATCTAGTGGACTTGTGGCTAGGGCCGTCCGAGGTTGTTTCCCGTCTTGGGTTTTTCCTCGTACATCTCGGCGTAGTGTGATATTGTTTATTTTATCTTGCTCATAATTTAGAACGTATGCTTAGATTTAATTCAAGATAAAACTCGGTTTAATTATCACACTATATTTAATTTGGGACTTAAATTAAATATTGGGTAAATTTGGTTTATTCAAGTCATTTGCTAAAATTGGTTTCGCCTAACTTTAAATAATTGTTAATTATGACTTAGGCAAATTCTAGGACTTGGATTAAATTGGTTTAATTTTGTTTTGTTAAACTAAAATTTGTTTTGTTTAATTATTGAACCATCACCTGATTTACATCGCTTCCGCATTAACTTAAAAGGAAATTATATTTTAATCGTGATAAATTATTAAAATCCGGGGCTTCTCCTTTTACAAATTGGTATCAGAGCCGGAGCGCTAAGTTATCGCGTTAAAGATCCGTTTTTCGGCTTTTGTGTTTTCCTTATCTTTTAGGTGGTTCAAATTTTTATCACTCTCATATTTTGTTTTATATCTCTCGATGGGACGTCTTAATGAAAATTTGTCCAATTTAAATGAAAATGAAATTTTTGATTTTCGAGAGGAATTAAATGGGCTTAATAAATGTAACGAAAATTTAAAGGAATTAAATTTGAGATTTGTGAAAAGAATTAAATTTCTTGAAAATGAAAATTCTTGGTTTAAAGCTCGTATTGAGTCATTGCAAATCTCCTTATCTCAAAAAGATATTTTTCGTGAAAAGCTCATGGACTTACATTCAAATTTTGATATTTTAGAGAAGTCCAAGAAAGAGAGTGAAAATCGTGAAAAGACTCTTAGGGACAAGTTTGCTCATATTGAGGGAGAGCGTTTTCACCTTCTAGGAATTATTGATAATTTAAAGAAGGAGTCCCATAATTTTGAGGAGTCTAATTTATTACTTGAGTCCGAAATTTTAAAATTGAAAAATGATTCTCAAGACTCTAGTAGTAGTTCTAATGGTTCTAGCACATCTTGTTCAAATTCTTCCATTGCTAAAACTAAAACCATTGTTTGTTTTAGAGGGTCAACTTTGTCCAAGGTCTTTAAAAAGGGTCACACCTTAGGTAACATTTCTCGTGTTTACACATGCTTGCATTGTGGTAGGAAAGGTCACCTTAGGTCATTTTGTTTTGATCTTAAAAGAAGTCCAAGGAAATCTTTATCTAGCATTTCATTATTTCCTAATCCCCATTATTTTAAATATAAATCTATATGGGTTAGGAAATCATTCTTAAGTGCGCTAGATACAAGATTTGTTGATTCTCATTTACTATCACATGAAACCTCCCTTGCTAAATTTAAAGGTTGAATGTGTTAGTGTTTTATGCATACTCTAGCTTTTTGTACTGCATATTATATATCATTTCTAGATGTATGCATGTTTAGTCATTTTCTAGTCATTGCCTTATTTCATATCACATGCTAGAAATCATGACTTGTTTATCTTTTTGTATTATATTTTGTGTTTGAATTAATTGAATAATATAAAAAGATTTTTGTTTATCATTTGTGTTTTTATTTATTTCATTTACGCTTAATGAAAAATACAAATGATTTTTGTTTAGTCTTTTGAGTATATATCTTTCTTTTTGCTTAAAAATGTTAAAAAACTCAAAAAGATTTTGTTTGGTGTGTATTTTTGTTTGACACACTTTATGTGGCATATACTTGTGTTTGAATCCCATCATTTACGCTCCCACGTGGCTAGAACTTTTGGTTTAGATTTTCAATCCTTATTATGTTCTTTACCATATTTTATGGAGTAGTTGGATTTTGTATTGATTAAATGGATTCTATTTCATATGCCTCTTTTCACACATGCACGAGCTCTTTTGAAATCTTAATGTCACATGTTATATTTGAGCTTTTTGAGGTGTTCTCCTATCAATCTAGTCATCTACATATCTATGACCTAGGAGGACTAGTGCATGTCAAAATCCGTTGCATGTGAGATTTGTGTGAAAAATGAAAACATGATTTAAATATGCACGGGGAAGGGCTCCGAAAGGATGAATTAAATCCTTTGCGATAGTAAGCCACCGTTGATTGGATCTAAAAGAAATACGTGATCCAAAGGCCTAAAAACAGAATATTTGGCATTTAAAAGAAATCAATTGCCAAGGCCTATGTTTGTTTGATATATTCATTCAATAACAAAAGAATATATATGCTTAATGAGGGAGAATTGGATGGTATATCAACGGTTTGCACAATGTCCGTTTATCCTAGTTGTCTTTAATGTCATGACTCTATTTGGTTTGTAGAATCATCATCATGCTAGGCTTGTATGCATTGTGTATGTTTGTTCATTGAGTTCAATCTTTATAATGTCACATGAGGTTATATTTAACTGTGATGAAGTTTGCAATCAAATGAGAACTCCGTGAACGTTTCTTAAGTGTTTGGGTCTAAATTTAATTGTTGCTAGTTCACACCCCTACACTTCCGTTTCCATATGACACATTTTTGCCAATCGAGTGTGCAAACTTATTGTATTTTGTGTCATGTGTGTGTTTATATCTATCTATATATGCTCGTACTTATTGATATATTTATCGTATATATATATATATATGATATTTGTTTGTCTTTGCCTTGCTTTAATTGTCCATATGCTTTCATATCTTAACACTTTAAGCTTCAACATGCTGTTTATTAGTTCTTTAATCCTTTGCCTATTCCTGAACAAAAAGGGGGAGAATGATGATAGGGGGAGAAATGGTATCTAATCCTATTATTATCGTATCTTCGTTTGGGGGAGATTTATCTTAGGGGGAGATGTCTTTCTAAGTATGTCATGCGTTTAAAAGGGAGAATTAATTTAGGGGGAGTAATTAATTAATTGCATTTAATATTTTGATATTCCCTATGCATTTGATGAGTTTGCTTAAGTGTGCAGGAATTATTCTAAAGCGGCATCTTTCTATGGCAAAGCGTTTGATCCTTGGGTTGAGTCAAGTTTGGGCGGGTTATGTTTTGAGTCTAGTGAGCTTGACGGCCCTTTAGGATTTTTGTTTGGTTTTTGTCCCGGAATAGACAAAGGGGGAGATTTGTAAGGACACAAATTTCCAATTGAGTCCATATATAGTTTTGGCTCAATTCCGGACAAAAACATTTATTCATAGGTTAGTAATTTATTGTAATATTCTCAAACCTATGAAGTGTGTGTTGAAGACGTAGCGGCAAAGAATTTAAAGCTTCATCAATATGCCGGTTTGCGTGCCTCGTTTCTACGTCATCAACTAAGGTTCCATGCTCCCAAGGTATGAATGTAATAATATTTATATAGGAGCTTGGAACAATATGTATTGGGTGTTAGGTATAATAAAAACTGCATTTTATTTTCAGAAAGAATCAACTTAGAACTTTAAAATAAATATATATAAAAGTTTATAAAAGTTTCTGGGCCAAAATCGAATTTTTTAATCTTTCTGGACGTTCGTTAGAAATGTCGTTCGAACGAGTTTTTTCGTTAGAACCAGATTTCGTTCGAACGAGTTTTGTCGTTCGAACAAGTTCGTTCGAACGAGTTTTGCCAACGACCCTAACTGGACAGTCGTTCGATATGTCGTTCGAACGAGTTTTCGTTCTAACGAGGTATCTAACGAACTTCTAACGAGCCCAGGCTGGTCACTCGTTAGAAGTCTCGTTCGAACGAGAATCAAGTTCGTTTGAACGAGATTCCAGCGGGAACAGTTATTTGGCAGTTTTTTGCAGTTTTTCCCCACTCCTCCACTTGGTTTTCAACCAACTTTTTTTATACTTTATTATGTGCGGGAAACACATTTTCCAAGACAACTTTTCCATTCCATATCCATCTCTTAGAGAGAGTTTGAGAGCTAATTTATTTAGGGAAAATGTTCATGTTTTGAGTGTTAATTTTTAAAGAAAAATTCATACACACTCTAGTTTACACCCAATAGTTGTTTATCCAAGCTTTATATATACATATCTTTACTTGGAGTTTTTGGCACCGGTTTTCTCTACCGAATTCATGAGACGTTTCGGGTTTGCTTCTACACCCCATCACAAAGAAGACTTTTGTTGAGATTCTACCCACACGGAGAAAGGCTCCATGCTTGGGTGACGGTGACCATATAAAGTCCCATCGGTGGATTCCGAGACCGCGGTGGTGTTCCGAGGTTGTTCGCTAGGAAGAGGTTTCTACGAGAAGGAGCGTCGAGGCTTGAGAGGGATCGAGTCAGTCGTTGTAAGTCTACCTGTCTTGTAATTGTAATTCCATATCTAGTGGACTTGTGGCTAGGGCCGTCCGAGGTTGTTTCCCGTCTTGGGTTTTTCCTCGTACATCTCGGCGTAGTGTGATATTGTTTATTTTATCTTGCTCATAATTTAGAACGTATGCTTAGATTTAATTCAAGATAAAACTCGGTTTAATTATCACACTATATTTAATTTGGGACTTAAATTAAATATTGGGTAAATTTGGTTTATTCAAGTCATTTGCTAAAATTGGTTTCGCCTTACTTTAAATAATTGTTAATTATGACTTAGGCAAATTCTAGGACTTGGATTAAATTGGTTTAATTTTGTTTTGTTAAACTAAAATTTGTTTTGTTTAATTATTGAACCATCACCTGATTTACATCGCTTCCGCATTAACTTAAAAGGAAATTATATTTTAATCGTGATAAATTATTAAAATTCGGGGCTTCTCCTTTTACAATCAGGGTGGCCAGAGATGGGGAATGTTGCAATGTGGAGTGTGTAATCACACGGTTAGTCCTTGCCCGGTATGAGTTAAAGGACGAGAGTAGGGTGCCTAGATGGGGCATTGATTAAAATAGTTTTGTACTACGTCTGGGAACTATATTGAGTAGTTAAGGAAAATTGGCAGAGTTGTTGTTATGAGTTTCACATCGGATGAAGGAGGTATATTCCGTATGGAAAGATTGAGTCATAATATTTTATTTGCCCTAGATTCGTGTGTGATTCGAGTTTATTGGCAGTATCGGTAATATTATATAGTGTCTGTCTATATGTTTTTTTCTGCGGTAGCGAGGTTCTATTTTTCTTCATTCGCTGTAAAAAGCGGGTGTTAGTATTTCGAATTTATATCTGGGTTGTAATGATCGTTTTGTGTGTGTTATACGAGTATGCTACTATTGTAAGGGTAATGTATTTGTGGATGATCGTAGCGATAGCAGGCTAATGATTGCAAGACTATGGTATTCGCGGTTCCAGGGTGGAACGGGTTGTTATTGCGATATCTCACCTGGATACAGATCGAGCTCGCCTTTATTATATGTTTAGATGGAACTTTGGTGAGTAGATGTTTCATTATCACGATTCTAGTGCGTGGCAACCTTATATATATGATTGAAGGTATGCATGATTTATTGTTAAACTGTGAGTTTAATCTCGTTGTTGTTTTCACAAATGACTTAGTGTTAGTACAAGCGCTTGTGGTATGGCTCCTAGAAAGAAGTAGGAGTTTAGACCACATTTTGTTGATAAATATGATGGGATTATCTCGGTTGCATATTTGAAGCTAACGGACCTCCATGACTGACAAAGTTAAGTAGTAGTGTATAGGAGGGGTTCCTTGTTTGGATTTCACTTGCGAGACACTCCACGCATGAACCTTAACGACGTCGGAAGTGGAGAGATGTTATGGGATGAAAGGATGTCGATTTTGATGATAACTTACCTAGTGTGGAGAAAACACTATAAACTAAGAGCCATGTTATGATTGCATGCTTATGGAGATAGAAGTGCTATGGGAAAGCACTCAAATGTTTCTCTCACCTCAAGTAAGCGGGTGAGGTAGGGTTAAGGGAATTGATTCGAAGCTTATGGCCATGTCATGGCTAGGAGGTAAATTCTGAGGTAACATGTTTGTGTATGATGATTGTAACACTTGTGTAGGGTATAGACGCCCCGATTAGTTAGACTTTCCATTTTGCTGAAATGGAAGGACATAGAGGTAGAAGAGTGTTAGTACGATTACAAGGAAGGATTTAAAATGTCCCACTGGTGTGCCTTAGGCCGTTATATCACGATGATCGACGATGCGAGGAAGTAGTGTAAGACGTCCCACGCATGAAACCGAGCGAATGTAGGAAATTGAGAGAGGCCTTGGGCACTAGGGATATAGTTAGAATAATACTCGTTTTACGTGTGTAGGAAACACATTAATCTTAGGACTACCATGAAATAAGGGCCAATAGGACTGGTGGCACTGATATAGGGAGATTGTTGGGAGTAAACCACAAGAAGATTGGTGGGTTACCCTTGAGAAGGATTAGATTTCCAAGTATAAGAAGAATTGAATCTTGAGAAGATTATTGAGAATATCTAGGTGCTAGCACCAGGCCAAGAAGTAAGGCCCATCTTTAGAGAGAGTGGTACGTGTGTGATGTTTGCAATAGTGTGCTGACAGACATGGATTATAGGGTGTATATGCACCTTGGTAAGTTGATTTTATATACCGCCACAAACATAAGGGGCGTAGTACATAAATCTGATGGGTAGGATTGAATGTCGTAGGAGACACGCAATAACCCAATGGTGTAAGTGCAATAAGAGTTAGTACACCTAAGATAAATGAGAAGACTAAAGGGAATAGTCAAGCATTAATGTAGTTTCCTTTTGAGGGAAATTAAATGTCCTGATGTAGATGAGCAGACGCTTAGAGTCGTGATTCTCCGAGGAGATTTATACGTTCGAGCAGCGATTATAGGCACGTTTTCTTTATATGCGGTTATAGAAGCACTAGGTGTGATGTGTCGTTGTATAGTTGATCTTATGACTGAGCTAGTGTGTTAGCACGTAAAGATTTAGTTAAGCTTGTGGTTAAGCTAGTGTGTTAGAATACAAACCTTGAGATAGGTGAGTACCGTGAATGAGTGTATGGTTGAGTTCCATTGGGTTAGTACCATTCGACTTTTGTGCACTAGGATGTGGTGTGATTAGCGACCCAAGGTTGATAGTACCGATCGTATCCGAATTTCAGGGAAGAAATTCCGTTGTAGGGGGAGAATGTAATACCCCGCACTTTTATGGATATTTAAATTACATATGTGGGTGTAATTTGGTAATTTGAGGAATTATTGTGAATAGTAATATTATAATTTATGGGTATAATTTGATATATTGAGTATTTAAAGTGAGTAGTAAATATTAGTTGCTGGTGTCGGATTAATATTTACATGGGTTATAATTCCTTATGGGACTAAGTAAATAAGTCGGATTATTTTAATTATATGTCGCAGTTGGGTAAAGCGACAAAGGATAATATTTTAATTGGAAAACCCGTATTAAGATGTGTTGGGTTTAATTAGTAAATGGTAGCTGAGTGACCCGAATGGAGATTTCGAGTGCGTGGTTGGTTTCGGAATGGTCGAGATAGTCAGAATAGAGTATTCGGGGGGTAGTGTTTAGGTATCAGGCACTTTTGGACTAATAGGGACTCGCAATTGAGTAAACTAGTTATTTTTGGGTTTATAAGGGATAAACCCTTATTTCTCTCTTATATAAGGCACGAGATAAAGAAAGAAACGAGAGAAATAAGAGAAAGAGAAGATAGGAAGGAGGAGAGGAAGAAAAAAAGAGGAGATTCCGGCTAAACTTTGTAGGATTCGACTCGAGGTCGTCGGATTTTATCCATGAGGCAAGTGTTTACTTGCTTTATTTAATTGAGTGTGTGTATCTCATATTATAGTTGGTAAACTATATAATTTTTTGTTAGAAACCCTTAAAATAAATTTGGAAATTTTGAGTATGATTTTACAAATTGATGTAGTGTAAACTCTAAATGATTTCTAGGGTTAAAACCATGTTAATGGAGTGTAAAATTGAATTAAAATGGGAGTAATGATAAAACTAGGGCTTTAATGGTTTTAAGGTTTAAACCTAAGAGAAATGGTTTAATACCACAAATAAATTGAGGTGTTAGTTATAAATCAGTGTTAGGATGATTATAGAGTTCTTGGTTGAGATTAGACAACCATTAAAATGGAGGTTGTGTTGACATTTGAGTATTTTGGAGATTGAGAAATCGCCCAAATAGTGCCCCTCGAACAGGGTGAATCGATTCGGGTCTATACCGAATCGATTCGCATAAGGGGATCTATAAGGTTGTCTCATGCCGAATCTATTTAGACTGAGACCGAATCGATTTTCCTTTGAGGACCTGATTGTAGAACACTTTCTGAATCGATTTGGATAAAGCCCGAATCGATTAGCTATCCCGAATCGATTCGTATTAAGGGAGAATCGATTCGCCTTTGCCAGATTTATTAGTTTTCTTCCCTTTAGTGTATGAGGAGTTAAATCACAAATGGGAGATTGTTATAGGAGATTATAGAGATGATATTAGGACTCCTAGATAATGGAATTGAGGGTGAATACACCTTAGGTTACAAGTGAACAAACCTTGATATGAAAGAGAGGACCTCGAGTTAATTTAGTGTACAATCCGGGGGATGGACCTAGTTAATGTTCCGGTCGAACGACATTCGAGAGAAGTATTCGGCAAGTGCGTTGGGATATATTTCTGTGGTTAGAATAATTATGGGACGAATGCATTTTAGTAAATCCTAGGATGCGATTAGTATGGATTCGAGGATATGGGCTCACGAGGATTAAACGACTATCCAATACGTCTATTGACGACTATTATTATAGGTAATGCGATACCTATGGGACCAAAATAAGTTGGGAGTATACTTATTTGATTATTACGAATTGATATATTCGGGATTATATATATATCCTTAAAAGCGATTAAGGTGCGAGCTATATACTAAGTAAGAGAATACTTATCAGTTTAGTATTGTAAGTGTACGAATACTTATATACTGTTACGAATGGGAACATTCGGGGTTATTGGCTATCACTATGAGAGTTTGGCAATTATAGCCATATGTATTGAGAAGTGATATAGATTATATATGTGAAGTTGTTACAGTATATATAATATGATACGAAAATACGAATATATCTGTGTATGATTGCTATATTAATATCTTAGAGGCTGGTTCCACAGGCTTTCCCGGGCGTAGGGTTGGACAACTAGATTATATATTTTCTCTAGTGCGATCCGGGGAGGTTGTGAAATGTGGGTGATTCCTCTGGCTTGAGGAGAAGGGAGAGTATATCCCCAGGTCATATCGTCCCGTATACGAGTGCGATGTGTATTCCACTTGTAGGAGGGAACATGACCGCTTCCACAGTTGTGTATTTTTACCATGACCATGAGTGAGTCTGGCTTGGTACCATAGTTGAGTGAGTAAACCTGGATTCAGATAGGCACTATGAGATTGCATCCTCGAGTTATAACTCGGTGGGATGGTTATTATACTTATGATTATGATAGGTATAATTATACTGGTTGGGTATAGTATATTGCTTGTCTATGAAGATGAGATATTATATAAAGTAAACGTGTATAAGATGATAAGAATGAATTAGAGTTGTCCCCCTTCTTGTAGATTTATATCCGGATTTATATGAATATGAATCATAGGTTCTAGTGAGAACTATAAATATATATATATATATATATATATATATATATGAGTTTTTATATGTGCGTTATGTGCTGAGGGCCTAATGAATCTCGATGATCAACATTGCCAGATAGTAGTGTAACGGGGGGGGGGGGGGGTTCCTGTTTTGGATTTTACTTTGCGAGACACCCCACGCACGAAACGTAGCAGTGTTGGGAATGGGGATAAGTTTAGTCCTTAGTACTTGGGTTTATGAGGACTTTTAGAAGATGGGTGAAACATATTAGTTAAGCAGAGTAGCTTAACTAGGTTGTTTAAAACGTATGCGATAGGTGTGCACTATTAGAAGAGGGGTGAGGTGTATCTCATGGGAGTGTGATACCAATTTAAATATGAGAGATTTCATATTTTAAAATTATGGCATTTATGCACTTGCTAAATATTTTCAAAACTCAGGATCTAACACGTTTCTCTATTTTCCTCTCTTGCTATATATATATATATATATATATAGGTGTACAGACACAGGGACGCCTGGATGATGATTCCTTCAAATCATACGTTTACTGCAGCAGCTATGGATGCATGCAGGTTTACTGTAAACGGTTCTATCCTTGTAATCTAGATATGAGGTACTGTAGAAACATTCGTGCCGATACCCTAACTCTATTTATTTATTCTTTTACTACCTTTTTAGTGCGGCATTCGATTTGGTTGTATTATGTGAAACCGAGTGTTCGATTATTTTTATTTCATTTCAGTTTCGTATATATAAACTGTGTGATTGTATTACTTGTTGGTTTGATTAAAAATATTAGTTAAATAAAATTTTGATGCCAGCCTAATAGGTTATTAGTAATTTAATTGGTTTTCGATAGTGATACTGAGAATGAACCATATGAGACTCCTGTTTTGATTCGGTATATGATTGATCACCCGATATTTTATTACGCGGGGTGTCACACAGGACACCTACAATATTTTGAAAAATATTTTTGACAGGGGTCAGAGCCCAAAACCATTTGAAAAATATTTAGCAAGTAATTAATATACAATAGTTAAATAGGCATTAACACTTTTCATATTTAAGCGGGTGACGCACTATCTTGAGATATTACTCACCCCTAAACTATTATGCATTCCTAACACTTACCTTTGAACCCAACTAGTTATACTACCCTATCTAACTAGTCCTACTACAAATCTTTCTAACACCTTACTCTATCCCGAGTACTTCCTCTCTTTGGTTCCTAAGTTATTTTACCCTTTATAACTTAGTCGATCATTCCCACTTTAATTGGTTATATAACATTCACACTAGTCATAAAAATACTACATTCACACTTTATATTTTTAACCCGTATATAATTATCTACTCTATTATATAAGTATAAATGTACAACAATAATCACACACATATTGCGTATAATAACTATCCTCTCGAGTAATAACCCACTGGATGCTTGTCTCTAAAAATCTATCATATCCTAGGTATACTCACTCTAACCCAGTTACCATAAGTCGATTAACTCACACCGAAATAGGTAAAAAATCGAAAATGTAGTGGAGGGGGTCATATTTCCCCGAGAGAGTGACCGAATCATACCCAAAACGTCTCACCTCGAAAAATAAAACACACAACAAAATAACCAGGCGATATGACTACGGGACTATACTCTCCCTGCATTCACTAGCCAAGGGATTCACCTACATCACACAATCTCCGGTGATAGTACTAATGGGGTATGTTTTCACATAAATATCATACACATCGATATTTATAAATAACACACACACACACACACACACACACACACACACACACACACACACACACACACATACACACACACACACACACACACACACACATATATATATATATATAATTATAATAAATCTGGCTAACCCGTGCCTAATGCCCGTAGCACTAGACCATAATTCTCGAGTCTATTTTTCGACTCATAATTTATTGAATTTGACATCAATTAAATAATTAATGTAGCTTCACTTGCTAAAATACCCGGACTCACCCAATCGGCCCGTATTTAGATATTTATGAATTTATTTCACTAAATTCATTATTTAGGTTCCTCACTTTTCTCACCTTTCAAGGATCATATACATTCATCCATAATCCCTAGGTAAACTAATCCCGTGCATCCATACCCAGATTTGATTTTTGACTAAAGGCTTTGATCTTGAACACCCTTTCGTGAAAAATTTATAACTAATTAAAAAAAATCCAAAAAATACAAAACTGGTGGCCATGCATTCGTAACGAAAAAATCTATCTCCGTGACCAAAACCTAGGGTTATTAGAAAGACATACCAGCACCGTTAAAATGAGAAAGTCACATCGTTCAAATGAGATTCTAACTATGTTTTAATGAGATTAATGGAAATAGTGCAAAAATTGAGACGAAAATTGTGCAAAAATCGAGATATTTCTTCTTCAAATCCAACCCCAACACCTTATACACGATATTATATATTCACCCAATCATATAGGACATAAGAGAAATATTCGTAGATGATTCTAACATCAAATAATCATCCTAATATCAAATATTAACTACAATCACCTAATTAATCCATTAATATGGGTTTACATGATAAACACCTCAAATAACCCTATATTTGATTCAAAGTCCCAATTAATCATGATCAATCTATGAATCTGTTCAAATTCCAGCAATTATGATTCATTCATAAACATCAAATATTCATTTACTCTACAAGTGATGGATAATTTTTCAAAAACCCTTTTTTTATGTGAAACCCTTCCAAAAAATAATTTTGTTCTACACTACTATGGTATGCACATTAGTTTTTGTAATTTAAAACATAAGTAAGTTAATCACTTGCCTTTCTAGGTTCATAGGGTATGATTACGCATTGTAGAAGACGGATTTGACACTAGCACACCCAATTCCTCCTTGAATTTGGCTCTTAAAGTTGTCATCTTCTCTTCCTTCTATCTTCTCTTAATTTCCAAGGTTTAGAATCTGAGTTGTGGATGCCTCAAACTTTTAGATTTAGGTTTAATATCTCTAATCCCTGAATTAGGCTAACAGACCAAGCCCAAATGACCCGAATACCCCTGTGTGGTCCTGATTATGTCTAAAAAAGTCCCGAGACCCAATTACTATTCCCAGGTACACTATTTTGACTATCTCGACCCACCTGGAACCAACCGTGACCTCGAAATCTCCATTCGAGTCACTCTACATAAATCTCCTATCTCGACCTCATATAGTCTACACTCGACTCCTGTTTGAGATATAATACTGTCACGTCACTATCACTCACTATGATGTAAAATAACTCTTTACTATTCACTTAATAATTATATTCTATAAATATTAATAATTATCTCTCCCGAATAATATTTTGATAAACACATAATAATTAATTCAATTAAATTACATCACACATGTAATTTAAAATAACCGACTTAATTAAATTTAAATACTAAGAAATAGGAGGTGTTACATACCCCTTTACAAATGAATTCCGCCCTCGAACTTGCGATATACATGCGGTGAATAACTTTCGATTCTGCTTATACATGCCATCCTCTCGCTCCCATGTCGACTCGTCAATATTGTAGTGCTCCCACTGAACTCGAACCAAGGGTACCACCGAAACTTATGGTCACTACGATCAAGTATCGCCACCGGTCTCTCCTCGTATAAAAAATATGGCTGCAAGTCTATCTCCTCTAATGGAACATGCCAAAATAAACCATCTCGCTCCTCCGGTGCCTCTTTAGTAGTGACACATGGAATACATCGTCAATCCGCTGTAAGTGCTCTGGTAAGACCAACCTATACGCAACAGGTCCCACCCTCTCGATAATAAAAAAGGGTCCCACATACCTCGACACTAGCTTCCTTTTCTTTCCTAACCTCATGATACCCTTCATAGGAGACACCTTATTAAAACCTTGTCACCAATCTCCAACTTTATTTGCCTATTATTTCCATCTGCGTAACTCTTCTACCTGTCCTGAGCTATAGGAATGCTTCCCCAAATCAGCACAATGTTAGCAGTAGTATCCTAATTCATATATGGCCCTAACAACTTGTTGTCCCCCACCTCTAACCAGCAAATGGACAAACGACAAGGTTATCCATATAGTGCCTTAAAAGACGAGCCTATACTCCACTGACTTTATTATCACTATGTTAGAAAAGACCCCACTTTTATAGGTGTCCATTATCTTATTGCCAAACACGTAACTCCCTTCATAGAAGATACCCGCAACAATCCCTGACTACTCATTTCAGACTTCAAAACTTTGGTTCACGGGGACGTAACTTTCACTACGTTCCTGAACTGCATGAAAAATGACGTAGAAAAACTCAATCCTTGCCAATGGACTATGAATCATTTCGGGCCCTAGAAGCTTGTTATTTCCCACTCTTAACCCACAAAAGGGTGGATGACAATATTTTCGTATGAATCCTCAGAAGATGCTTTCTAAATAATTTTGTTAAGAGTCATCATAGGTAACTCTGCCAATTGTAATTAATAATCCCAATTACCTAAATCTCTAACATGTACTTCTCGCATTCTCCAACATTCTAGTTACCTCCATCCTCCCCATCATCCCACATGTGACACGTCTAGCTCAAAATGTAATTCCTCCCTCATTGCCTCTGGACACTTCCTATCAGAGGTGGAATTCAAGGGTCTCCTCCCGATTCACAATAATATTGGATCTTCTCTCCAATGAAAATGTCAGGCACACTACTCGATAGTAAAACTCACCCCAAATGAATAATAATCCCATTTCGATCAATTCATTCCACAAACTCGAACGAAATCCTAACCTCTCCGTGATTTTGATAACCCACATATGGATTTTATCAATATGCGTATCCATCCCGTCATTGGAACCATTAATCTATTATATAAATCAAGGTTTATAACCTCGAACCATCCTTTTCCATCCATAAATGGTGCACTGGGAGACAACTTCACTATGTCTTACTCAATATCAATCCCCATGCTCAACGTTTTATGTGTTTCGATCGTCTTTCAACTCACCACGGTTATGATATTTCTACTTAATATATATGTAGTCAGACTATATCCTTTTATCAAACGAATTTCAGTCCATCATACCATTCCACTTATGTTTCCAACTACCCTACAGGCATATATTCAATACATTTATTTTACACATTCCTTTATCCTGGACGATTATAAAAAATCAAACTAACCAAGGCACCCATACACCCTATATCCTGTGCACTCCAGCATAATCATCACTTTTGTCTTATACATAACATACTTATCTCAAGCTCGACCCATCACTCTCGATGTGGCCATACAGTAAGGTCGTACTCAATTTCCCTACTAATCGTGACTTATTTATCTTCAAGACTTCCCCACTTATGAACTAGTGGTGCAAAACTTAGCCAGTGCTTTCTATACAACACTCACCAGCTCCATTTTCCATATATTAGTATAAAAGCTCCAAGCTCGTAGTGTTTTCTCTACACTTTCAATGATTAACATTCAACACTGGTGACCTGGAATCTAACAACCTTTGCCCAATCTCGACGGTTATTGAATCTAATAACCTTTGCCCAATCTCGACGGTTATCGAATCTAATAACCTTTGCCCAATCTCAACGGTTATCGTGTTTTATGCGTAGAACATCCCCAAAATGAAACTCAAACGAGGAACTTCCCCGATGAACTGTCCCCTAGCATAGTTAGTCATAGAGTTCCATAGGCCAAAGCGTAAAGCTGGGACACTCAAAATCATGTCCCCCAAATGTATAAGCATAAACATTAACTCCCACATCTCTAAAGGAGTTCCATAATACTGTGCTCATACTATCACTAAGTCCTTAGAGCTAAAATAATATAGAGCTAAATCTTTTTGCTCGACAGTTACCCGATATACCTCGAATCACATCAGTAAAGTCCCTACGCACCGGGATTCAATATAATGAGACAAATGTATCCTCTGAAGTCTACTTTATAAAATAAAATAAATGCAATCTCGACTATCTTTCAGGTGAGACATCATAAAAATAACACATCCTGCCCTGAAACAGCGAACACGATAGCCTTTCTGTAACAACCCACCATCGCTCAACCATCATTAACCAGTCCATACCAAAGATAACATCACAGTCGAATATCATCTCTCAAAATGAGCTAACCCACTAAAATATATCCTCTCAGTGTCCACACCCTCTCCCATACGGATGGAACTAAAGGGATCCCTACTACTCAACGATAACTATATACAATTTATAGTACTATTAATGATACTACTAATAAACTTGTGAATCTAATGCTAACTAACTATTGTGACTCATTTGTGTCACAAAAATCATACCCCATCACCTCTAGGATAAAACTCATACTTTCAATTGCAAATATCATTGGTGGTTCAAATGGTTCCCGGGCATAATACTCTTGCCCAAACCGAATTAAAACTTCAATAACTTTTTCCCGTACTGGGCATCTTGCTTTGGTCTTGTAACTCACTACGGGAAAGTTCAATACAAGTGGACGTACTATCTACACCTAGGACATATCTATATGTCATCCCCTATCTCTAACCCCAATAGCTATGTCGGGGTTGTCCTTCACTTGGACCTAGTAGTCTCGGTCCCGATTGCTATCCATGTTGTTCCTTTGGCTCTACTGGCCCTGTGGAACACACTGCTGGCCTTGACATAATCTACTGTCAATTGGTAGGAATTACTTTGAGCTAAATTATTTAAATGGTTCCCCTACTGGGTATACCCCTATGGTGACTCACTAGCATCGTTAAATCTAGTATTTCCCTTCTGGATAGATTCTCCCACTCTCTTATCTCACTTCACATGGAAGTGTTGATATTAACATTCTAAAGGTACTGGATTGATGATAATGACACTAGTCATCCAATCCAAATTTCCCATCCTCTCTTGTGTATTCTACCCAAAAGCCCATTATCAACCTAAGGACCCTTTTTATTCTTCGTATCCACCTCGTTGGGTACAAAGTTCGCTAAACAAGTCAATTTTCCTTCATGTTTAGCCACTGTCCGGCCCTTCTGAAACAAGTACTGAAATTTCCTTTGGCTTTCTATCTAAATAGATGACAAGGGAATCTATGGTCAAACCGTACTCCTAAATTCCTTGCTATTCATGGTATCTCTCCGTGGATGTGGTGATTGACTACCATTACTCTATGCTACTCCTATAAGCTAAATATTTTTCCTAAAATTTAGTCCTGAGTGTCACTACACTCCCCCATACGCAATCATATTTGGATGTTCTCCTTCCATTGGTAAATCACCCTTCTGCACTTTCCCCGAACTCTTACTGATGGCCTTTCTGAAATTTCTCTTTGACTCTATCCCTTATCGACTGCACTGGGTGAGTCTAAATGTCTACCACCGTTAGCTATGGTGGGACTTGAGAAAACTACCGCACCTTAGCGGTTATCATGGTGTCCACTCCCCAAATAATAATAATGATGACTTCTACTGCGGTCATCTCCCCCATAATATTCTGTGGCTCCGATTGAACCTCTCCTCCTATAGTCCTCCTAATGGCACTCTCTAGTCGTGATATACGAAGACCTACCAAACTTGTATATGATTCCATAAATTATACACAATAGTAAGAGAATGTAAGTCGCATTATTAATTGATAGTCCTAAGCATATGGATCTATATCGATGAAAAACAACGATGAATATGTAGTAAGGTGCAGATATCCTATGAACTCTAAAACCGATGCTCTGATACGATCTGTGACACCTTGCCTACTTTAATTACGGGTGATCAGTCCTTTATGGACATAAATAGGAATCTCATTTGGTTCATTCTTAGTATCACTGTCAAAAATTATTTTTAAATTACTAACCACCTATGTTAAATTAAGTCGGTGTCAATTTTATCTTTCATTAACATAACCACATGCGAAAATAAAAATATAATAACTCATACATAACAATTATAAGAGTCTGAATCGTCACATGATAAATAGATAAATAATGAATATCGAATAAACCATTGGTTTCCAAAACAAAATCCAATCCATAAGTCTACAAAAATAAAATGAAATCCAAATACATCGTCTGTCAATTAAAACTAAAAGTATGTCAATTAAAAGGAGAAACATGCCCAAAATAACTACTGAATCAATATCCTAATCTAGGAATGAATAACTGAAGCATCTCCACGAAGTCCTGCAAGCCTCCACAAATGCTGGAGCAACGCATTCCTAGAATGAGTCCTCAAGCTTGGCGTCATTGTGACTAGACACCTAAAATATTTTGCATAATTTTTGACATGAGTCAAAGCCCAAAACCATTTGAAAAATATTAATAAGTAATTAAGCGGGTGATGAACTTTCTTGAGATATTACTCACCCCTCAACTATTGTACATAGCTAACACTTACCTTCTAACCTAACTAGTTATACTACCCTACCGAAATAGTCATGTTATAAATCTTTATATCACCCTTGTAGACACCACATTCTAGGGCTCTCCTAAGTCTCTCCTTAGGTCCCCAGCACCTCCTCATTTCACTAAAAAACCTATGTCATACTTCGAGTACCGATCTAGAGCCCATCGGGCGCTCCCAGGTCCCGTTTGACTCCAGTAAACTCTACCTTCAGAGCAAAATCTCATCGAATATATGAAGGAATATGAAATACTCATCCAACAGTCCGCCTCATGCATGAATTCTCATAACGATTTGGACGAATGGACCAATATACTATCAAAAATTGATTTGGAGGCCATAGGGTGCTCCCCGTCCCCGATTTGACCCCAATCAGCTTAATCGTCTGAGATAAAGATCTTAGAATCTTTGAAGGGAACTAAAATCCCCTTCCAATTATATGCCCCATGCGTGAAATGGCATAATCATTCGGATGAACGATCCATTTTCCCCTAAAAAATAACTTGGAGGCCACCGGACGCTTCCGGGCTCCATTTAACCAAGGTCAACTCTTCAGCTCGAAAGAGACTAAATGAAACTACAAAGGTCACTAAATACCCTTTCCAATAGTCCTCCCCATGTGCAATTCTGACTTACGATATGAACGAATGATCTATTTTACTCCGAGATGTCCCCGAGCGCTTTCGGGCTCGAGTTGACTAGGGTCAACTTTTCGAACTGAGCGAAACTCTTTAGAATGTGCAATTAAATTTCCTAACCTTTCCAACGGTCTGCCCTATGCATGATTCTGACTTACTATGCAGACGAACATTCCGTTTTCGTCCGACGATCTCCTGTCCAAAGGACCGACGTGCTCTTCTGAGCCACATTTGACCCAAAGTTAACTCCCAGACCCGAGAGAAGTCCGAACACTCTTGAACGTCTCTGAATCACCTTTCTAATGGTATGAACCATGTACGATTCATATCAACGAATTGCGTTCTATGACCATTTTTTGAGAAAATCTACACGAGATTGCCAATTAGTAGGTCCATTCCCATGCCTATAAGCAGTGTGTCTAGGGTCACCATTCGATTAGCAGGGTGAGGGGAATGCCGATCGGCACCACCCTTGACCCTATAAATATAGGTCATTACCTCACTTCCAAAGCTCACCTCAAATCCATCAGCATTAGTAATCTCAACAACATTCTCTCGAAATCAACGAAGTTTGTCCATGTGAATTTCCATTCAAGATGACATTACCATCCTTTTCATACCCAATTTGGCAAAAATCACATTCCCTCTCATCCAACCTTCATCTCACATACAAGGGAGTTCATCCAAGATCAAACATCAAGATTCAAAGAAGGTCCAAATCCTCCCCTCTCTCTTTAAATTTCTTGTTTTTGCATTACATACATTAGATTCATAATCTAGTTCTTATTTCAGTTCATACATATTAACATATTACATTTTTATTAGTATATTGCACATAATTTATTTTCTATAAAAAAAACCCAAAACAAATAAAAAAAGGGTTACACCCATAAATTCCGAACGAGATTATCCATCACACTTTTTCAAAACTAAAAAACATTTTTCTACGCACACAACTATAATAAAATCCCGTTCGAATCTATGGGATAAACCCGACCCCCATCACACATGTGAACTACGTGAACTTTGATGCCTTTATAGGCTATGTAGGCATTTCGGATTAAAATCCGAGACTCGAGTCCAATTTTCCTACTTTCCAATTTTTAAAATTTTCAAGTTTCTAATTTTCCAATTTCTAATTCCCCCGTTACCATATTCTTGCATTATTATGCATATTATGTTTGTAATTATTATTAGCGTTTCATCCAACATATATTATAATTTTATCATAACGATTAATATCACGATAAACGCATCATATTTTCTATATATTACTTTAGGAACATTCTTATGGATTACTTCACTCTGTCGTTTCCATGGTATGAGTTGAACGATTCTGATCTTCATTATATATACATGCACACACACTTCATGGAGAAATAAATGAAAATAATATCACAAGCCCATAAGAGATCGAAAAGGCGTAATGGGTGCTGATTCGTATCAAATACATATTTCCGCCCGTTATCCTTATACATTCTAGCAGTTTTACGGTCCTTAATGCCTATATTTATGCTCATTAACCAAACAACCTTGGATTTGGATAGATACATGTTTTCAGGGGTTAATTGTGCTTTTGTAGGTATTGGAATGCTAAAAGTGAGGATCCATTGTGTTTCGGAGAAGTTTCGTCGCCGGACGCTACTTCAAGGGAATTTTAGTCAGTTCACATTTCTTATCCATCTCATGGAAATTCTACGGATACGTAGTTCATTGAGTTATCATCGTGTGGAAGCGAACGATGCGTCGTTTGGAGTTCGGATGAAGAAGCTATGCTCGTTTCCGTTTTGGACCTTTTCCCCATTAGCATGGACCAAACAAGTGCAGAAAACAGAGTACTGCTCGACCGCGCCCAGGGGACTGGTCGACCGTAGTTTCACATTTTTTCGTGGGAAGGAGACAATAGGCTTTTGCCTAAGGGATCGGTCGACCGCACCCCTGCGACCAGTGGTGCCAGATATTTTGTGCTCTTTCCTCTTTCTTTCCTTTTTCCTTTACTTTTTCCCACTTACTATAAATACCAAATTTTGATCTAATAATAAGATATACACAATTTTAGGTTAGTTGAGCTTTGGGTTTGGGGGTTTTCAAATAGTTCTTCCTTATTTGTCTTTGGTTTGACACCCCATTTGGATTGTAAGTTGACTATTCATCTCCCCTACCATTTAATATAGTTGTATTTCTTCATTTCTTGCTTTCTAGTTAATTTACATGCTTTGTTAAATAGGTTTACATGTTTTATTTCATTTCTTTCTAGTGTAGATTTACCACGTTTCTTTACCGCTTTATTTATCGCATTTTTACGATGCTTTCTAAGTAATTTAAATTAGGTTGTGTTTGAATTGAACTCACTCGGGTTAACGCGTTGCTTTGCTTTGGTGATGGTGTTTACTGGTTTATTTCGGGTGTGTTGTCCTAGTTATTACACCTAGGAGATTTTATGGGGCATATCATGTATGTCCCTTGCTTATGACTTTTCGCGCATAACTTTCGGGATATTTGTTGACGCCAAAATCTTATTAGGCTATTATGAGGATTTAGGGGCGTAACAACCCTTGCTTTAATTAACTGTCGAAATGAGACACACTTGTAATAACTCATCGACCCATGTAACCATTTTATACAACTTAACTCGGGTGAGGGATATTCGACACAACCTATAGTTGTACTCGCTTTGTTAATCTAGTTTCAATACCCTTGCCTAGATAATCATTTCCCTTTTATGCATCTTTTCTTTTAGTTTGTAATTCACCTTTTACACTTTTATTTCGGAGTACTAAATCACTTAAATTCTAACAACTCGTCTCTGTGGATTTTTGATACCCGACTTACCGCTGTACTCACCAATTGAGTGTAGTTGTAATTTAGTTTTTTTTTGTATAGTCTCGGCGAGACAGAAAACAATGACTGTGCACATACACGCACACACTTCTCGCGCGCTATCAAAATGGCGCTGTTGCCGGGGATGAGTTTGTTTTAGACTTTATTTGATTTAGTATTTCATAGTATTTTCTTTCTATTTGTATTATTTGCTAATATTTTGCAGGATTTGCACATTTGAGCACTTAGAAACGTTCAAATTTTTCCCGAACGCACTTACTTTATGGAATCCGCCACTTGAGCCATCTTTTGGGGTAAGCATGTCTTAATCCAATTCTTTCGGTAATCCTTATCATAATTATCAAAATTATCGCAAGCCTATGACTTTCGGTAAATACTTAGAATCCCAAAGTATAACAAATTCAAATATGACTTTGGACGAGTATAACGAAAATCAAAATCTAGGTTATTGGAATTTTGATGACGATGACAATGATTTTGGGCCTTTACCTCCTTATAATAGGAATTTTGAAATGAATTGCAATAGTTTTCAAAACTCCTATCATATTGAGCTTTTGTTTAAGTCCGATGGTAATTTTCAAAGTTCCCATTCTCATGTATCCGCACCTCGACCCATGACATTCGGTGAGGGTTTGCGTATGTATGAAAATAAGAAAATTGAAAATCGTTATCGGGTAGAAAATCATCTTTGGGAACATGAATTGGATTTATTATTTGAGTCCGACGATGATTTTTCTTCTGAGACTTTCGAAGTCGAGGAGTGTTTTAAACCAAATGATGTACTTGTGCCAACTTTGTAACAATCCATTCTAGACTTTGCCCATCTCGTAATAGATATTGAAAGTGAGGATGAAAATGACGTAATATCTATTTGCAATGAAATGATTTCTTCTTTGGCCCCCAAAGAAGAACGTTTAATTGAAAATGATATTATTTCCTTCGAAACTCAATCTTCGTGCGATGATGATTCATTTCATGAGTTTGAATTTCTTTCATTCCTATTTTCATTCTCTATTATCACACCGTCACAAGTACCCGATGATTCGGTTTCAAACTTTGATGTTTTAAACCCTGTCGCCGATGAGGAGAACTTGATCGAGTCGCCTTACACGATCGCATATTTACCTTCGTGTGCACCGCCTCCCATTCCCATTTCAAAATCCTTGGGAGGATATTCGGATTTCTCGGTCCCCACATGTTTTTGTCACCCATTCAATCTAAACCCCCCAACGTCCCACCAAAACTTTTAATTGGCGATGGTTCCTTTCTTCCGCCTTACACATGCCTTCCGTTGTTCAAACATAATTCATATTTTTTGGAAGGCATGCTTGTATGTGAGGGTACACTGGTTATCCTCCAAAGTCTGATCGTTCTTATGGTGGACCCGTAGCTATTTAGACTTCTAGTGTATAGTTAGTGTGAGGCCTAAATATTAGGTTGTATATAGTTAGCTTTTTATTTCTTTCTCTTTATTTTTTTTCTCCCTTTTTAATTTAGTCTAGTGTAATTAGTTAACTCTTTGTTATTTGTTTTTGCTATGCTCAGTACTAACTTGTTTTGTAGATTCTTTGGACTTGTTCTTATGGGGATCGCTCCAATTTTGGGTAATATCGTTTTTTTCCTCTCTTAACTTAGTTCTTAATTCACATTGAGGACAATGTCAAGTTTTAAGTTAGGGGGTGTGGGATATTTTATCCATTTATTTATTTAGTCCATATTTTTGCTCACATGTTAGTTACTTAGTATGCTTTTCCTAGAAAATTCAAAATTTTCAAAAAGTTTTTCTTTCTTTTTTCTCCTTTTATGGGCATTTTGCCTTTGTTTCCGATGACAAATTTCAATAATTGCCCGATCCAATAGATAACCCAATGATGCATGTTCTCGATTTTAGAAGTTATTAGACATTAGTCTCCATTATTGATATTATGAATAACTTCATGAATTAAACTTTAATCCCACGAGCACATGCACTTTTATATTGATTTGGTTTAAGATTTTTACAACTCGGTACTCTTTTGTTGCATTGTATATACTTACACCGAGTAAGCTTTGTACCTTTCGTCATTTGTGAGTTTATACACTATTCTTTTCTCATTGAAAACGTTGAATTCGTTGGTAATCTCACTATTCTTTCACTTGATCATTAATTAATTGAGTTCATACTTGTAATGTGTTACTTTGATCATGATTTTCATTTATTGTTTTGACTTGACAATTGCGTTAACTTTGTGAAATGATCATAGGCCCTCTTTGTTATATCACCCATATTGATCTTGACCTCATCCTTATATGTTTACCCTCGTTAACCCCTTTGAGCCTAAATATAGCCTCTCGTTTCATAACCCCATTCCCATAACCAACTCTAAATTGGAGTTTTAAACCATACATACACCTTACATACATTTGTTTGGTTTCTTACTTGGGATTGAATGATCTTGTTATGACGTCGGTTGAAATTTAGGCATATGAGAGTTTGAAAAGTAAAACGAAAGAAAGTAATGAAAAAAGTGAAGAAAAAGAGAAAGCAAAAAGCAAAAGAAAACAAAAGAGAAAATAAGAAAAAGAAGAAAAGAGAAAGAAAAAGAAGTTTGTAAATGTTGTATATAATTCAATAAGCTTTGATTACTCTCCCCGATGATATATCTAATGCCGTTCAGAACTCGTTTTCCAATTTTTGATATTTCCCGCATTCTTCCCATTATTCTAAGTTTTCATTCTGAAAACTTTGAATCCGTATATACATATCCTTCTTTTCGTACCCTAGCCTAGCCTACATTACAACCCTAGTAAAGTCCTATGTGATCTTAAGTAGATGTAATTCAAAAGTCATAATAGTTTTGATAATCTGTGAAAATGCATATCTCCTCTTTTTGTGTGCGGTATCTTTCATTGAGATTACAGTTTTTCATTTTATATATAGCGTTCTACATTTGTGACATGTGTGCGGCCTAGTTTCCACTTACATTTACTCTTTATGCCCGCATGTTCCGTGTGTTACCTCCCTGTTTCGAGTGAATTCACTTGATGAGCATAATGCCCGTGAGGATTGAATATATGCTTTCTTTATTTAGTATCCGATTTATATAAGTTTTTTGCCAAATCACTCTTTGATGTGCTCGCCCCCCCCCCCCCCCCCCCCAACACACATTTTAAGGTTTAAATTCTATGAGGTGCATTCTATAATGTTAATGATTAGGACTTTTGTTTGAATTCGTCCAATGTGCTAATAATGCGTATGAAATCCTTTTCGTTATTGTTGGGCTTGTCACATGTTGGTTTGGGCATATTTTGAGGAAACCAATTGATGTTTGTGGGTACTATCCCTGAAAACCCTCAGAAGATGACACTCGTTCACTAGGGTGACTTATTGCATATGCTAAATGCAATTGTGCTCCCTATGAAAGTGGTATTTATATTTTGATGCATATATACGTCTTATACCGCCCTCTGTGGACTAGTTTTGTTTGTTTCATTACTAGGGTCTAGCAATGTTTAAGTTAGGGGGTGTGATTCGTATTAAATACTTCATATTTTTGACCATTATCCTTATGCATTCTAGTGCTTTTGCGGTCCTTAATGCCTATATTTATGCTCATTAACCAGACAACCTTGGATTTGGATAGATACATGTTTTGCAGGGGTTAATTGTGCTTTTGTACGTATTGGAACGCTAAAAGTGAGGATTCATTGCGTTTCGGAGAAGTTTCGTCGTCGGATGCTACTTCAAGGGAATTTTAGATAATTCACATTTCTTATCCGGCTTATGGAAATTCCACGGATGCATAGTTCATTGAGTTAGCATCTCGTGGCCGTAAATAGTGCGTCGTTTGGAGTTCGGACGAAGAATCTATGCTCATTTCCTTTTTGGACCTTTTCCCCCTCATCATGGACCAAACAAGTGCAGAAAACAGAGTACCGGTCGACCGCGATTTCACATTTTGCCTTGTGAAGGAGACAGTGGGCTTTTGCCTAAGGGACCCGTCGATCGCGCCCCTGCGACCGGTCGACCAGTGGTGCCAGATAGTTTGTACTCTTTCCTCTTTCTTTCCTTTTTCCTTTACTTTTTCCCACTTACTATAAATACCTTTTTTTGATGTAATAACCATATATACACGATTTTAGGTTAGTTTAGCTTAGGGCTTTGGGGTGTTTGGATAGTTCTTTCTTATTTTTCTTTGGTTTGACACCCCATTTGGATTGTAAGTTGACTATTCATCTCCCCTACCATTTAATATAGTTTTATTTCTTCATTTCTTGCTTTCTAGTTAATTTACATGCGTTGTTAAATAGGTTTACATGCTTTCTTTCATTGCTTTCTAGTGTAGATTTACCGTTTTATTTATCGTATTTTTATGATGCTTTCTAGGCAATTTAAATTAGGTTGCGTTTAAATTGACTCTCTCGGGTTAACGCGTTGTTTTGCTTTGGTGATGGTGTTTACGGGTTTATTTTGGGTGCGTTGTCCTAGTTATCATGCCTAGGAGATTTGACAGGGCATATCATGTATGTCCCGTGCTTACGACTATTCATGCATAATTTTTGGGATATTTGTTGATGCCAAAATCTTATTAGGCTTTTATGAGGATTTAGGAGCGTAACAACCCTTGATTTAATTAACTGTCGAAATAAGATGCATTTGTAATAACTCGTCGACCAATGTAACCATTTTATACAAATTAACTCGGGTGAGGGATATTCGACGCAACCTATAGTTTTACTCACTTTGTTAATCTTGTTTCAATACCCTTACCTAGATAATCATTTCCCTTTTATGCATCTTTTCTTTCAGTTTGTAATTCACCTTTTACACTTTTATTTCAGAGTACTAAATCACTTAAATTCTAGCAACTCGTCTCTATGGATTTTCGATACCCGACTTATCGCTATGCTCACTAGTTGAGGGTAGTTGTAATTTAGGTTTTTTTTTTGTATAGTTGCGGAGACAGAAAACAACGACTGTGCACTTACACGCGCACACTTCTCGCGTGCTATCAAAATGGCGCCGTTGCCGGGGGTGAGTTTGTTTTAGACTTTATTTGATTTAATATCTTATTGTATTTTTTTTCTATTTGTATTATTTGGTAATATTTTTCAAGACTTACACATTTGAGCACTTAGAAACGCTCGAATTTTTTCCCGCGCGCACTTGCTTTGTGGAATCCGCCACTTGAGCCATCTTTTGGGGTAAGCATGTCTTATTCCAATTCTTTCGGTAATCCTTGTCATAATTCTCAAAATTACCGCAAGCCTATGACTTTCGGTGAATAGTTAGAATCCCAAAGTATAACAAATTCAAATATGACTTTGGGCGAGTATAATGAAAGTCAAAATCTAGGTTATTGCAATTTTGATGATGATGACAATGATTTTGGGCCTTTACCTCCTTATAATAGGAATTTTGAAATGAATTGCAATAGTTTTCAAAACTCCTATCATAATGAGTCTTCGTTTAAATCCGACGGTAATTTTCAAAGTTCCCATTCTCATGTATCCGCACCTCGACCCATGACATTCGGTGAGGGTTTGCGAATGTTTGAAAATGAGAAAATTAAGAATTGGATTTATTATTTGAGTCCGACGATGATTTTGCTTCTGAGACTTTAGAAGTCGAGGAATCTTTTGAACCAAATGAGGTACTTGTGCCTACTTTGGAACAATCCATTCTAGACTTTGTCTATCTTGTAATAGATATTGAAAGTGAGGATGAAAATGACGTAATATCTATTTGCAATGAAATGATTTCTTCATTGGCCCCCAAAGAAGTACATTTCATTGAAAATGAAATTATTTCCTTCAAAACTCAATCTTCATGCGATGATGATTCATATCATGAGTTTGAATTTCTTTCATCACCATTTTCATTCTTTATTATCACCCCGTCACAAGTACCGGATGATTCGATTTCAAACTTTGATGTTTTAAACCCTATCGTCGATGAGGAGTACTTGCTCGAGTCGCCTTCCACGATCGCATCTTTGCCTTCGTGTGCGCCGCCTCCCATTCCCATTTCAAAATCCTTGGGAGTATATTTGTATTTTCTCTGTCCTCACATGTTTTTGTCACCCGTACAATCCAAACCCCCCATCGTCCCACCAAAACTTTTAATTGGCGATGGTTCCTTTCTTCTGCCTTACACATGCCTTTCGCTGTTCAAACGGAATTCATGTTTTTTCGGAAGGCATGCTTGTATGTGAGGGTACACCGATTATCCTCCAAAGTCAAATCGTTCTTATGGTGGGCCCTCAGCTATTTAGACTTCTAGTGTATAGTTAGTGTGAGACCTAAATAGTAGGTTGTATATAGTTAGTTTTTTATTTCTTTCTTTTTATTTTTTTCCGCCCTTTTTAATTTAGTCTATTGTAATTAGTTAACTCTTTGTTATTTGTTTTTGCTTTGCTCGGTACTAACTTATTTTGTAGATTCTTTGGACTTGTTCTAATTGGGTTCGCTCCAATTTCGGATAATATCGTTCTTTTCCTCTCTTAACTTAGTTCTTAATTCACATTGAGGACAATGTCAAGTTTTAAGTAAGGGGGTGTGGGATATTCTATCCATTTCTTTATTTAGTCCGTATTTTTGCTCACATATTAGTTACTTAGTATGCTTTTCTTAGAAAATTCAAAAATTTAAAAAATATTTTCTTTCTTTTTTCTCCTTTTTGGGCATTTTGCCTTGTTTTCGATGATAAATTTCAATAATTGCCCGATCCAATAGACAACCCAATGATGCATGTTCTCGATTTTAGAAGTTATTAGACTTTAGTCTCCATTATTGATATTATGAATAACTTCATGAATTAAACTTTAATCCCATGAGCACATGCACTTTTATTATTATATTGATTTGGTTTAATATTTTTATAACTCGGTAATCTTTTGTTGCATTGTATATACTTACACCGAGTAAGCTTTGTACCTTTCGTCTTTTGTGAGTGTATACATTATTCTTTTCTCATTGAAAACGTTGAATTCGTTGGTAATCTCACTATTCTTTCACTTGATCATTAATTAATTGAGTTCATACTTGAAATGTGTTACTTGATCATGATTTTCATTTATTGTTTTGACTTGGCAATTGCGTTAACTTTGTGAAATGATCATAGGCCCTCTTTGTTATATCACCCATATTGACCTTGACCTCATCCTTATATGTTTACCCTCGTTAACCCCTTTGAGCCTAAATATAGCCTTTCCTTTCATAACCCCATTCCCATAACCAACTCTAAATTGGAGTTTTAAACCATATATACACCTTACAGACCTTTGTTTGGTTTGTTACTTGGGATTGAATGATGTTGTTATGATGTTGGTTGCAATTTAGGCATATGAGAGTTTGAAAAGTAAAAAGAAAGAAAGTAGTGAAAAAATTGAAGAAAAAGAGAAAGCAAAAAGCAAAAGAAAACAAAAGATAAAATGAGAAAAAGAAGAAAAGAAAAAGAAAACGAAGTTTGTTAATTTTATATATAGTTCAATAAGCTTTGATTACTCTCCCCGATGATATATCTAATGCCGTTCGGAACTTGTTTTCTAATTTTTGATATTTCCCGCATTCTTCCCATTATTCTAAGTTTTCATTCCGAACACTTTGAATCCGTATATACATATCCTTCATTTCGTACCCTAGCCTAGCCTTCATTTAAACCCTAGTAAAGTCCTATGTGATCTTAAGTAGATGTAATTCAAAAGTCATAATAGTTTTGACAATCTGTGAAAATGCATTTCGCCTCTTTTAGTGTGCGGTATCTTTCATTGAGATTACAATTTTTATTTTATATATAGCGTTCTTCATTTGTGACATGTGTGCGGCCTAGTTTCCACTTACATTTACTCTTTATGCTCGCATGTTCCGTGTGCTACCTCCCTGTTTCGAGTGAATTCACTTGATGAGCATAATGCACGTGATGATTGAATATATGCTTGCTTTATTTAGTATCCGATTTATATAAGTTTTTTGCCAAATCACTCTTTGATGTGCTCCACCCCCCCAAACACACATTTTAAGGTATCAATTCTATGAGGTGCATTCTATAATGTTAATGATTAGGACTTTTGTTTGAATTCGTTCAATGTGCTAATAATGCTAATAATGCGTATGAAATCCTTTTCGTTATTATTGGGCTTGTCGCATGTTGGTTTGGGCCTATTTTGAGGAAACCAATGGATGTTTGTGGGTACCATCGCTGAAAACCCTCATGAGATGACACTCGTCCACTAGGGTTACCTGGGGGTTTAACGGCTTATTGCATATGCTAAATGCAATCGTGCTCCCAACGAAAGTGGCATTTATATTTTGATGCATATATACGTCTTGTACTGCCCTCTGTGGGCTGATTTTGTTTATTTCATTACTAGGGACTAGCGATGTTTAAGTTAGGGGGTGTGATTCGTATCAAATACTGCATATTTTTCCCGTTATCCTTATGCATTCTAGCACTTTTACGGTCCTTCATGCCTATATTTATGCTCATTAACCAGACAACCTTGGATTTGGATAAATACACAATTTGCAGGGGTTAATTCTGTCTTTGTAGGTATTGGAATGCTAAAAGTGAGGATCCATTGCGTTTCGAAGAAGTTTCGTCGTCGGACGCTACTTCAAGGGCATTTTAGTCGATTCACATTTCTTATCCAACTCATGGAAATTCCACATATGTGTAGTTCGTTGAGTTAGCTTCGCGTGGCCGCGAACGGTGCGTCGTTCGGAGTTCGAACGAAGAAGCTATGCTCGTTTCCATTTTGGACCTTTTCCCCCTCATCATGGAACAAACAAGTGCAGAAAATAGAGTACGGTCGACTGCGCTCAGCGGGCCGATCGACCGCGATTTTACATTTTTTCGTGGAAGGTGACAATGGTCTTTTGCCTAAGGTACCGATCAATCGCGCCCCTGCGACCGGCCGACCGCTAGTGCCAGATATTTTGTGGTCTTTCCTCTTTCTTCTTTCTTTCCTTTTTCCTTTACTTCTTCCCACTTACTATAAATACCCATTTTTGATGTAATAACCAGATATACACGATTTTAGGTTAGTTTAGCCTAGGGTTTTTGGGTTTTTGGATAGTTCTTCCTTATTTCTCTTTGGTTTGACACCATATTTGGATTGTAAGTTGATTATTCATCTCCCCTACCATTTAATATAGTTGTATTTCTTCATTTCTTGATTTCTAGTTAATTTACATGCTTTGTTAAATAGGTTTACATGCTTTCTTTCATTGCTTTCTAGTGTAGATTTACCCCATTTTTACGATGCTTTCTGGGTAATTTAAATTAGTTTGTGTTTGAATTGAACTTACTCGGGTTAACGCGTTGCTTTGCTTTGGTGATGGTGTTTACAAATTTATTTCGGGTGCATTTTCCTAGTTATTACGCCTAAGAGATTTGACCGGCATATCATGTATGTCCTGTGCTTACGACTTTTCGCGCGTAATTTTCGAGATATTTATTGACGCCAAAATCTTATTAGACTTTTATGAGGATTTAGGGCGTAACAACCCTTGATTTAATTAACTGTCGAAACGAGATGCATTTGTAATAACTCGTCGACCCATGTAACCATTTTATACAGATTAACTCGGGTGAGGGATATTCGACGCAACCTATAGTTTTACTCTCTTTGTTAATCTAGTTTCAATACCCTTGCCTAGATAATCATTTCCCTTTTATGCATCTTTTCTTTTAGTTTGTAATTCACCTTTTACACTTTTATTTAGGAGTACTAAATCACTTAAATTCTAGCAACTCGTCTCTGTGGATTTTCGATACCCGACTTACCGCGATACTCACCAGTTGAGTGTAGTTATAATTTAGTTCTTTCTTGTATAGTCGCGGCGAGACAGAAAATAATGTTTGTGCACTTACACGCTCTTCTCGCGCGCTATCAGGTGCCTAACACCTTCCCATTTCATAATTTAGCCCCGAGCCTTCGAACTATTGGTTTTGTATGTATTAGTTTGTCTTTGATGCCGCTCTCTCGAGGCGGCAATATGTTCTTTTGCCTGTTTTGTACAAAATAGGCTAGCAATTCCATCCCTTTTATATTTGTCCCACATCGACGACATCCGAAGCGTTCCTAAGTAGGGCGTGAGACCTTTCAATCCCCCTTACTTCCCCATCCCCCTTCGGGAGGTAGAAGGGAGGAAGCGGTGCGCGTCTTGATCAGGATGGCCACAGTGGAGCTTCTACTGGGTACTTCATAAAAGGGCTATACTCTATTTGCATGGGTGTTTGGTTTTCTTGTGTGCACCTACCTGTATGTTCCCTTTTTCTCCTCTATTATTTCTTATACATATATACCTCATGCTTATATCACTACTCCCTTTTAGATTCTCTACATGTAGACTTCACACCACGTGCACCTAGGATCATCTAAGGACATATTTTTATAAATGTCCGTTATAATTAATTATGTCATATACCGTTACAGTCGTCGAAGAATTAGAGAAGTTTTCATCTACAAAAGACGAATCCGAATTAGAAGTTGTCTTCAACATTCAAGCCCAATAATATGAACTTTGGTAAGATAATGTTTAAAGTTTCATTTACATATTAAGAGTGTTGGGATACTTTTTAAAATAGTTTTAAAAATCTTTGATATAAAAAATGTTTTTATAAATTTTTTTTTTATAAAAAGGTTGTTAGCTATTTTAGAAAAACGTGTTTTGAAAAGTTTTGAGAAAATTCTAAGGCAGTAAGCTTACCTCAGTTTCGACGCTAAGGTCGTTCAAGCGAGATCACCATCTCGTTCGAGTGACATTGAGATGTCGCGCAATGTCGTTTGAACGACACGCGTGTCTCGTTCGAGCGAGATGGGATTTCGTTCGAGCGACGTGACTTTTTGGCTGACACGCTGGTTTACTTTTGTATGTTAACCGACTCAAAATTTCTTATAAAATGGCCAGCCATCCTTTGTTTTTAACGTGGAGAACAATTTTCAACTTTAAAGAGTTTTATCCTTTTAAACTTTTGTTTATTTGCCCAGAATTTAATTCGATACCTTTGGCAGAATGTTTTTCTCCAACAATTTAAGGGTTCAAATATTTGTTTTGTTTACAGTTTACAAAAATCCCAATTACTTTTGTGTGAGTTATTTTGTGGAACCCAAGAACATATTTTTCTTTTGTTCATTCTTTGTGGGGAGAGCTCTACAATCGACAACTGCGTGCTATTATGGAGGGAGCCCTTATAAAGTTCACTCTTTTGGAGAAGCCGCTTCTTTTCCATTGCTGACCATCTGGAGTTCTTGCGGGAGATTCCAGTCGATGACATCGGAACCAAAACCTACGGGTATTTCGTATGTCACCATATTTCATTGTAATCTGTGTAAGTTGTGTCTTACAAATTATAGTGAAATAAAAAGGTTTTGCCCTTCGGGGATTTTTCCTGAAATTGTTTATTTTACCGCATGCTTTATTCATGGAATGGATTTAATCACTTAGATGCATGTTTTGGGATTAAGAAGTTAAAATTATTTTTAACAAAAAATTGGAACAACGTTGTTTTTGCCTAAAGTACACACTAAAGGGCCTTCTCAAATTGGTATTAAAGCAGGTTGCGCTAATTTATTGCGTATTCCTATTTTTCGTAAAATTTGTGTGATATTGATTTTTTTTAAATCAATTTTGTGAAAAATCGCATTTTTTTTCGATGGAGCACTTATGTAATCGGATGCCTCACTTTGATGACATGAGTTAGTGTTTTGATGATATAAATCATTTGAATTTGACGTTTGCTAAAAGAATTGATTTTTTGGAAAAAGAAAATTCTCGTTTTAAGTCTGCAATGGATCTTTTGCAAACGGTTCAAAATGAAAGAGATTTTTATCGTGAGAAACTTGTTTCTTTGGACCGAGAATTTAATGATTTAAAATTGTCCCAATCGGAGAGTGATGATAGGGTCCTATTTTTAGAAGAAGAATTAGAGGACCTTAAAAATGAGATGGTTTGTGTTTGTGCCAAAAAGGATAAAAATATTTTAGTCAATGAGTTTGTGACACATAAAGAGACTCTTGGGGAAAAGTTTTCTTTAATTGAGGGGAGCGCTATAAACTATTAAGTTTAATTGAAAATTTGAAAAAGAAATCCCTGTCGTTGGAAGAGTCTAATTTGTTGCTTGAATAAAATATTTTGAAGTTGAAAAATGATTTAAACGATACAAGTAGGTTTGATCGTGATGTTAATGGCTCATCTTGTTCTCATGCTTCTAGTGCTAAAGCCAAAACCATTATTTGTTTTAGATGGTCAACCAATTTCAAGGATGTTAGAAAAGGCCAACCCGTAAGTGTTGTCCCACCCGTTTACATTGTTTATATTGTGGTAGGAAAGGTCACCTTAGGCGTTTTTGTTTTGATCTTGGAAAATGTCCTAGGAAGTTTATGTCTAGTGTTCCCTTGGTTCCTAAATCCCACACACGATGTTTAACATCTATTTGGTGTAACACCCCGTGTTTTTATTAACTATTTTTTTTTTATTAATTAATTGGAATTTTTGAGAAAAATAAATTTTTGAATTTAATGATTTTTATTTGCTAAATATGTTGGTTATGATTTTAGAAAAATAAAACTTCAAGCAGAATTAAAATCGGAGTTAAAACGAATTTTATATTGATTTTATAATATTTTGCCTTATAGGCATTTTTTAGGTAAACTGTCAGTTTTTCGGGGTGATCGATCAATCGACCCTCCCAGAAAACGTGCGCTGTAAGCTGTTTTTAGAGTTTATGTAGGATTATGACTCCTAATCACTATATAGCCTTGTTAATCCGTAGGGGGACCTCTCATAATCACTTTTCTCCCGTTTTTCACCAGAGAACACTTCCAAATATTTTTCCTCTCAGTCATAATCATCAACCTTCAACAAAATCAAGTTTTTGTCACAAGTTTTGGCACAAAATTTTGAAGGCTTAATTGGGGTTTAATCAAGATCGTTCAAGAACACTCTTTTGCTAATTTTTTGAGAGGAATCCAGATTTCTAATCAGATTTTCAACACGATCTTTACAGGCATGAATACTCTATTCTTTTCCTTTAGTATTATGCGTTTTAAGTGTTGCGCAAACACTTAATTACATATGTTCTTAAAATAAAGTAGTGACTTAATTAGGAAAAGTGGACACTAATTATGGGGCTGTTTTTATTAAATCTTTTAATCTGAATAATATTCATAACCCTTGGGTACGTAGGATTGATGAGTGATTTTGGGTTTTATTGGTGTAGGTTGCATGTAGAAAAACCCTAGTTTTAAAATAAATAAATTTGGGGGCGTACAACTCATGTAATACATGTAGAAATAATAAAATTTGGTTTTGATGAATATATGATGAAAACTTTGTATATTTTATTTAAAATAATTAAATGGGATTAATTAGGTATTGTTGACGAGGTGATTATTAAATTAAAGATTTAATTGAATTGGATTATCATGCGTTATGTGACTTGTTGGTATTATGATGTTGCCTTTGTGACGATGGGTTGTTGGGTATTATTACTCTCCCTATATTTTAGAATGCCTCTAGATTTGGGACTAGTGAGGGTAGATTATCGCGTTTTTATCATCTTGGGGGTGAGCTGATTTTTGATACTTTATCGTCGTTACGCTAGCCTAAGCATGAGACTAGGTCAAAATTTAAGTTAGAAATTCATCCTATACATAGGTTAGGACGTATTGATAACTTGGGGACCCTTAGGTATGGGACTAAGGAGTATTTTGAGGATCTCACATCGATTAAAAGGGTGAGGTAAGTATAAATTGAGAAATTGAGAATTAATGCCTAAGATAAAAACGGGTATTAAAATGTGTGGCAACATAATGTGTCGGGGCCGACAGTTTAAACGGGCCATAGGGCGATTTATGTCGTGTCGTGTGTGAAACCTTGTCATGTGTCGGGCCGACATTTTAACGGGTCAGAGGGCGATTGACAAGGGGAACCTCGTCATGTGTCGGGGCCGACAGTTTAAACGGGTCAGAGGGCGATTGACAAGGGGAAGTGTGACACTTTAATAAAAAGTGATAACTATAATAAAAGTTGGTTAATTTAATTAAATTAACATCGTGGGACTTGGGAATTTAAAATCATATTGGTGTGCCTTTATAAATGGGGATTTTTGCGTGTAGTTAGTGGTTTATATTTATCGCGTTTAAATTATTCCGTTTAATTTAAAATATTCTATTGTGATATTTATTGCGTATAATGCTACTGTCTGGATTCAAGGATCCTATTTAAGGGGAGTAGTGTGTATTATTGCTCAGGGCTTTGGCTCTGACCCATGCGTTGACTAATATTTTTCAGGATTTAATTTGGAGAAGCTGCATAAGTTTATCGGAGTTATCATTGGAGGTGCAACTGGAGTTATTTACTTTATGGCATAGTTTAGTTAGACTTTCTTTTCCAGTCGTATTATGAGACTTCATTGGATTTTTATTGGGCCATTCAGTTCCAAAGTTGTTTAGAGGATTTCTGTTGGGATTATTCAGATTTTATTTAATCATTATTGGAGATTGGATTTTTGGAGTTAGCATGTGATGGATCTTTTATCGCTTAGTTATTTATGATCATTTGAGATTGAATCAATTGTTTATCTTATGGACTGATTTATTTATGTCTCATATCTGTTTCATGCTAAGAATGGTATTTATTTAGTTCATGCCCGGCTTAGTTTTGGTGGCGGCCGACGCCAGAATTAAGCGGGGTGTGACAGATGGTATCAGAGCATGGTCTTAGGTCTCGTAGGTTATGAGTCCGTTTAGCTTTCGCGTTACCGATCTTTGATTTCCTTTGTTGATTCGTACTTCTTAAGGTTGAGAGTCTAGCATACGTGTTAGATGTGTTTCTTGGAGATGTGAAGTTTTGAGTTAAGGACGTTGTAGACATTGAGTTTAGAATTAGTAAGCTTGATGTGGGTATCCTTAGAATGGATTTTGGAGACGATAATTATTTTGGAGATTTTAGTACAGATGTTAGGTACCGTATGTATCGATTTTTGATGTTAAGATTTAATTTGAGGAAGTTAGAATTTTGATGACTTTCGGATATAGGATCGAGTGGGGGATTTGTGAGAGCGTGTGGTACGCCGTTATTTTCTTAGTTATGCATATGCATATAGGAAATATATATATTATTTTGTTGTTCGTGGGGTAGGTGCGCGTAGGATTGGGTGTATGGGCGCCCAATTATGGCATTCTACGGGTAGGCATATATGAGCCATATTTTATTTTTGCGAGATTTAAGTGTTGATGTGTATTCTTCGTCTAATTTCGAGGACGAAATTCTTTGCTAGTGGGGAAGTATGTAACACCTCGTGTTTTTATTAACTAATTTTTTTTATTAATTAATTGGAATTTTCGAGAAAAATAAATTTTTGAATTTAATAATTTTTATTGGCTAAATATGCTGGTTATGATTTTAGAAGAATAAAACTTCAAGCAGAATTAAAATCGGAGTTAAAACGGATTTTATATTGATTTTATAATATCTTGCCTTATAGGCATTTTTTAGGTAAACTGTCAGTTTTTCGGGGTGATTGATCGATCGACCCCTGGGGGTAGATCGATCGACCCTCCCAGAAAACGTGCGCTGTAAGCTGTTTTTAGAGTTTGTGTAGGATTATGACTCCTAATCACTATATAACCCTGTTAATCCGTAGGGGGACCTCTCATAATCACTTTTTCTCCAATTTTTCACCAGAGAACACTTCCAAATATTTTTTCTCTCACTCATAATCATCAACCTTCAACAAAATCAAGTTTTTGTCACAAGTTTTGGCACAAAAATTTGAAGGCTTAATTGGGGTTTAATCAAGATCGTTCAAGAACACTCTTTTGCTAATTTTTCGAGAGGAATCCAGATTTCTAATCAGATTTTCAACACGATCTTTATAGGCATGAATACTCTATTCTTTTCCTTTAGTATTATGCGTTTTAAGTGTCGCGCAAACACTTAATTACATATTTTCTTAAAATAAAGTAGTGACTTAATTAGGAAAAGTGGACACTAATTATGGGGCTGTTTTTATTAAATCTTTTAATCTGAATAATATTCATAACCCTTGGGTACGTAGGATTGATGAGTGATTTTGGGTTTTATTGGTGTAGGTTGCATGTAGAAAAACCCTAGTTTTAAAATAAATAAAGTTGGGGGCGTACAACTCATGTAATACATGTAGAGATAATAAAATTTGGTTTTGATGAATATATGATGAAAACTTTGTATATTTAATTTAAAATAATTAAATGGGATTAATTAGGTATTGTTGACGAGGTGATAATTAAATTAAAGATTTAATTGAATTGGACTATCATGCGTTTGTGTGACTTTTTGGTATTATGATGTTGCCTTTGTGACGACGGGTTGTTGGTTATTATTGCTCTCCCTATATTTTAGAATGCCTCTAGGTATGGGACTAGTGAGGGTAGATTATCGCGTTTTTATCATCTTGGGGGTGAGCTGATTTTTGATACTTTATCGTCGTTACGCTAGCCTAAGCATGAGACTAGGTCAAAATTTAAGTTAGAAATTCATCCTATACATAAGTTAGGACGTATTGATAACTTGGGGACCCTTAGGTATGGGACTAAGGGGTATTTTGAGGATCTCACATCGATTAAAAGGGTGGGGTAATTATAAATTGAGAATTAATGCCTAAGATAAAAACGGGTATTAAAATTTGTGGCGACATAATGTGTCAGGGCCGACAGTTTAAACGGGCCATAGGGCGATTTATGTCGTGTCGTGTGTGGAGCCTTGTCATGTGTCGGGGCCGATAGTTAAACAGGTCAAAGGGCGATTGACAAGGGGAACCTCGTCATGTGTCGGGGCCGACAGTTTAAACGGGTCAGAGGGCGATTGACAAGGGGAAGTGTGACACTTTAATAAAAAGTGATAACTATAATAAAAGTTGGTTAATTTAATTAAATTAACATCGTGGAACTTGAGAATTTAAAATCATATTGGTGTGCCTTTATAAATGGGGATTTTTGCGGGTAGGTGGTGGTTTATATTTATCGCGTTTAAATTATTCCGTTTAATTTAAAATATTCTATTGTGATATTTATTGCGTATAATGCTACTGTCTGGATTCAAGGATCCTATTTAAGGGGAGTAGTGTGTATTCTTGCTCAGGGATTTGGTTCTGACCCATGCGTTGACTAATCTTTTTCAGGATTTAATTTGGAGAAGCTGCATAAGTTTATCGGAGTTATCATTGGAGGTGCAACTGGAGTTATTTACTTTATGGCATAGTTTAGTTAGACTTTCTTTTCCAGTCGTATTATGAGACTTCATTGGAGTTTTATTGGGCCATTCAGTTCCAAAGTTGTTTAGAGGATTTCTGTTGGGATTATTCAGATTTTATTAAATCATTATTGGAGATTGGATTTTTGGAGTTTGCATGTGATGGATCTTTTATCGCTTAGTTATTTTAGATCATTTGAGATTGAATCAATTGTTTATCTTATGGACTGATTTATTTATGTCTCATATCTGTCTCATGCTAAGAATGGTATTTATTTAGTTCACACCCGACTTAGTTTTGGTGGCGGCCGACGCCAGAATTAAGCGGGGTGTGACATTTGGGTTAGGAAATCTCTTTTGAGGCACTAGATTTTAGACAAATTGATTCCGTTTGCTTGCACATGATTATTCTCTTGACTTATCATATAGATGATTGTTTTGGATGTTTGTCATACGCTAGTTATGCTTTTTGATATATTTTTTCTAGCGTTGTGACATGTACTTTTTGTATAAATTTTTGCTTTCGAAAAATTTTGAAAAATACAAAAAGATTTTATTTTGATAAATTTTTTTAAAAAAATCCAAAAAGAATTTTGTATTTTGTTTGAACCTTTTATGGATGAACACTTAGGATGACCGAGTCACAACATCATTCCATTTTTAATGTGACTATTTGATAGTGTTTTGAGACAATAGGTCAATTCATCCATGTGCTTTATAATGTTTGGAGTCATTAAGATGTAATTAAGTGTTACTTCCTATATGTTTGACTCATAATTTCCTTTATTGCACACATGCACGAGTTTGTTTGATTATTGTGCTTGTATTATCACATGTTGGTTGGGTGCTATCACTTCAATCCTGTCCTTAAAACGAACCAAGCGCGATAAAATTTGATAAGAAAGTTGTGCATGTAAGAGCCGTTTGTGAGGTTGTGTATTTTTTTTAAAACGAGGAAGGGCTGCGAAAGGTTCATTTGGCCTTTGAAAATACTAAGCCACCGTTTAAATTGGACCTAGAAAATTGAGGAATTGTATTATCCGAGATCCAAAGAGGTTTAAAAGAGCCTAAAAAAAATTTAAAGGCAATAAAAATAAATTTATGCTAATTATGGGCCATTTAGGTTTTTGCTCTAATTCTCCAATGTTTGAGAATTTAGATCACCTCTAAAAAGAAAATATATATGAGGGAGTTTGGATGGAGAATTAAAACGGGTTTGTATGTCCTTGAAAATCTTGAAAAAGCATTAAATAGTTTGGACATTATTGGTGTGGAAATCACTTTGACTTTGATGTGTTGATTTGCATAAGACGATGTCATATAAATTCAATAATTTTTACACCTAAGGATACTTTTGGTGTTCATTCATTATGAGTACACGTATTCATCGTGCACATATGGTTGATTAAGTTTATTTACCTATCGAATGTGTTCAGACCCATTCATTCCATTTCCATTACATGTTTGTTTGAGTATAAATCCATGGTGTGTGATTTTTGGTATCTTATTTTTGTACGAAAAATGAAAAATTCAAAAATAGTTTGTGGATGTTTTTGAGATACTCCTTTGCATGCGCGTAGTTTGATCCTTGTTTGATATGAATTTTTGTCGTGATACTCCATGTTTTGATTGTTTTTTCTTATCTGTCTATTTGGGGACATCATAAAAAGGGGGAGTGAATTATCATGTTATAGGGGAATATTTGCACTATGATGGAGATTTGATTATATTGATTGATATATTCTTATATCATTTCAAACTCATTGCGATTCGAACGTTTTTGGTTTATCTCATTGGGGTAGTTACAAAGATTGATGATCATTATGTTGCACACCCTGATGAGAAAGGATTTGAAGGTTTTGATGTTGAAGAAAATTTTTAGAACTTGCAAATTTTACCTTTTCAGTTTTAGGATTCATGGGAGGGTGGATTTGTATAGGCAGTTTGGTAATTGATAATTCAGATGTTTTTATGTATGTACCGGAATAGACGTAGGGGGAGATTTGTAAGGACAATTTTTTATAAATATCCGTCACAATTAATTATGTCGTATACCATTACAGTCGTCGAAGAATTGAAGAAGTTTTCATCTATGAAAGACGAATCTGAATAAGATGTTGTCTTCAACATTCAAGCCCAACAATATGAACTTTGCTAAGATAATATTTAAAGTTTCATTTACATTTCGTATTAAGAGTGTTGGGATACTTTTTAAAAGAGTTTTTAAAAGCTTTGATATAAAAAATGTTTTTTTTACTTATAAAAAGGTTGTTATCTGTTTTAGAAAAATGTGTTTTGAAAAGTTTTGAGAAAATTTTTAAGGCAGTAAGCGTACCTAAGTTTCGATGCTAAGGTCGTTCAAGAGAGATCAACATCTCGTTCGAGCGATATTGAGATGTCGCATGATGTTGTTTGAACGACACGCGTATCTCGTTCGAGCGAGATGGGATTTTATTCGAGCAGTGTGACTTTTTGGCTGATACGTTGGTTTACTTCTGTACGTTAACCGACTCAAAATTTCTTATAAAATGGATAGCCAACCTTTGTTTTTAACGTGGATAAAAGTTTTCAACTTTAAAGAGTTTTTTCCTTAGAAACTTTTATTTATCTGCCTAGAATTTAATTCGATACCTTTGGTAAAAAGTTTTTCTCCAAGAATTTAAGGGTTCAAATATTTGTTTTGTTTAAAATTCACAAAAATTCCAATTACTTTTGTGTGAGTTATTTTGTGGAACCCAAGAACAAATTTTTCTTTTGTTCATTCTTTGTGGGGAGAGCTCTATAACCAACAGCTGAGTGCTATTGTGGACGTACTCCTTATAAAGCTCACTCTTGTGGAGAAGCCGCTTCTTTTCCATATCTGACCATCTGGAGTTTTTGCGGGAGATTCCAGCCGACGACATCATAGGTATTTCGTATGTCTCCCTATTTCATCGTAATCCATGTAAGTTGTGTCTTACAAATTATAGTGAAAAAAAAAAAAAATTTGCCCTTCGGGGATTTTTCCTGAAATTGTTTCTGTTATCGCATGCTTTATTCATGGAATAGATTTAATAACTTTGATGCATGTTTAGGGATTGAGAAGTTAAAATTGGTTTTAACTAAAAATTGGAACAAAGTTGTTTTTGCCTAAAGTACACACTAAAGGGCCTTCTCAAATCACTTATATCTACAGGTTGCACACACCACTTAGAAATCCATGCTTAGGTGTCACTAACACACACCTCCACTTATCACACTTATAAATATCCATACTCACTCACAATTGTTACACACCACTAATAGTTGATCCATGATTGTGTTCATTACCAAAAACTCACTTGTAGATATTCACACATCACTCACTCTCACATATCCATGCTTAATATAGGTTTACTTTTTATACTTGTACATTATCCCCTGCTTGGCATGATACTCATCAATAAAGATACTATGTCCATAATGTACTAATCAAGGATCATGCATTTCGCACTTTACATCACCAAAGATCATGCCTATTGACCAAATTATATCCCGTAATTGGAGGGTCACTTCATGATGGGCGCTGGTCTGGCAGGTCACAGTTAGCCTAAGAGATATGACACTCACCTTCCATTGGCCAAGTACCTTAGATGTATAATGGTTCCCCCCACATCGTATTGTGTGACCGAAGTCATGACGGGAGGTATATTATAGGCAACTCATTCATGAACGTCAAGTATATCGAATTCGCTCTCACACGTACTGTCCCCACGAGGTATATAGTGTGACAATTCATATACACTCAGGTATACTAAATGACTTGTCCAAACGTACCGATTGCCCTTAAAATCAAGACGTATATCGCGAACATCATTCCAAAGGGGAGAATCCTTCCAATTAACCCAACAACTGCATACCCTCATATAAGTGTCAAACCTAGGGCACTCATATCTAATTTTCTTATTTCTACTCGAAACTCCGTCTAAACGACGGGTCGGCATGCCGCCCAAATTTTCGTGCAATTTTTAAAATGGGAACCTGCCTAGAGCCTGGTAACAAGTCCAACCATAGTTTTTACATATTTTTTAAATCCAATTTTTCTTGGCTCGGGTCCCTTTCAACATTTCTTTTTACATTTTATGTAATAAGTCCAACCTAATACAAGTGAGAACATAATAAACATAATAATACTCATGCCGATACCCGTCTCTCATCTTTTCCTTCTTTCCTTTCCAAAAGGTGTCAAATTTTTTTTTCCTTTCGTTATATTGAAAATATTTGTCCTCCCTTTTACCCAAAAATATTTTGTCCTCCTCTTTTCCAAAAAATGTTAAAAATATTTTCCTTTATTTTCAAATATAACAGTTTTCCCTCGTTCTATTTGGTAAATAAAATCAATTTTTTTCTCCTTCTCAGGTCAATCGCATACCTTTGGCTTGGCTCCCTATTGGATTCGATCTTTAGTTAAACCACCCCGAAGCTCTGTCAGTTCCCTCTATACTTCCTATAAGTCCATAATTCACCTTCATCCGTCTTTCGTGGAGAACATAGATCAGGCATCGAATGTACAGTCGTATCTGATGAGGATGCTAGATCAAATCATTATCAAGATTGACAACCTTCAAACTGAGGTTCATGAGATGCAATGAAATTGGGTCCTTTTCTCAAAGAGATCGAGGTTCTCTTCCCTCGCGCTATGTATCCGTCCTCACCCGAGACTATTTGGGTACCCGAGGAATACTAGCACACTCCACGTGCTCCTCTTGCTAATGGGTCGTAGCCAACGCAACTCCCTATGTTAAATCTTGCCCAACTAGGGCCTAACTTACCAGTGACCGATGATCCAAAGGAGGAAGAATTGAATAAGGTCAAGGAGGACCCCAAGATGTTTACTAAGAAGTTTGACCAAGTTAGAATCTCTGGTAATTACATGGACTACACCCACATGTATCCCTATCCTAAAGAAAGGTTGCCGAAAAAGATCAAGATGCCTAACATTGAGAAATTCGTGGGTAGTGGACCCCTAATTGTCCATTTTCGCAGTTACCACCGATACAAGACTCTTCTAGGTGCCTCCAAGGAAATAATGTCCCAAATGTTCTAATAAACTTTGAAGGACAACTCTCTTTGTTGTTTCTTATCCCACGAGGAGTCCAGAATCTGCAGTTGAGAGGATGTTGCCCACGAGTTCATGTCGCAGTACAAGTACAACGAAGAGTTAGAGGTTACCCAGTGTGATTTAGTGATACTCAAGAAAAACTGATAGACAGGGATTTGTCGCGGTGCGAGAGTCACCTACGCGCCGATCGTTTTGAATTCGGCTCACCTGAACTATACAAAAACCTAAATTACGACTACACTCAACGGGTGAGTATAACGGTAAGTCGGGTATCAAAAATCCACAGAGACGAGTTGTTAGAATTTATAAGGTTTAATATTCCTAAATAAAAGTGTAAAAGATGATTATACACAAAAAGGGAAAAGATGCAAAAAGGGAAATGTTTAATCTAGGCGAGGGAAAATAAAACTAGATTAAGAAAGCGAGTAAAAACTATAGGTTGCGTCGAATATCCCTCACCCGAGTTAATTAGTATAAAATGCGTCTCGTTTCGACAGTTAATTAAATCAAGGGTTGTCACGCCCCTAAATTTTCATAAAAGCCTAATACGATTTTGGTGTTAACAAATACCCCAAAAATTACGCGAGCAAGGTCGTAAGCACGGAACATACATGATATGCCCTGTCAAATCCCCTAGGCGTAATAACTAGGACAACGCACCCGCATAGTCCCGTAAACACCATCACCAAAGCAAAGCAACATGTCAACCCGAAATGAGTTCAATCCTACACAACCAGGACTATATTAGCTAGAAATCATATTAAAAAGCATGTATAAATTAACTAATTTAAGACAACTAATTAACTATGGAAAATAAGAAATAAACTACAACAACTAATTAATCAAAGAAAGAAAAGTAACTAGAAAGCAAGAAATCAAGTAATCAAAGCATGTATTAATGGAAAGTGACAATGAATAGTAGTTTACTTACATAAATGGGTGGAAACTAAAGAGAAAAGAGGAGAGGGAAGCTGCCAAGAAACCCCTAAAAATCTGATCTAAAATGAAAGTTATCTCTTTAATAAAAGCCCCAAACATTCTATTTATACCCCCAAAAAAACCCAAACAAAACCAAGTCAAAACTCCCTAAATAAGTCAATTTTTGTCCATATCTGATGGGCGCGATCGACCTCGGCTTTGGGACCAATCGATCGCGATTTTGGAATTTTCCTTGGAATGGAGACAACCCCTTTTTCCTCTTTGAACCAATTTTTACGCATTGCACGGAAATGACCATAAATCCCTCATACGGAATCAAAACGAGGTGTGGTCGGAACCGCACGAAGCTAATTCAATTATCTACATGATTCTATTTTGAAACCCTCCAAAATATGTAGTATGAAATTACCAAAATGCCCTTAAAGTAGAAGAAAATACCGAAAACTTCTGGAAATGGCCATAACTTTCACATACGGAGTCAGAATGACGCACGTTCAGTGGCCACGGAAAGATAATTTGATGGTCTACATGTTGGTAACTTCATTACATAAAAAATAGTGAGTTTGAAAAGATCATATTGCCCTTGAAGTAGATTTCGATGGAGAAACTTCTCCGAAATGCAACCGAACCTCACTTTTAGCGTTCCAATACCTACAAAAGCACAATTAACCCCTGCAAAACATATATATGTCCAAATCCGAGGTTGTCTGGTTAACGAGCATAAATATAGACATTAAGAACGTAAAAGTGCTAGAATGCATAAACATAAAGGGCGCAAATATGCAATATTCGTTATGTATCACACCCCCTAACTTAGACACTGTTAGTCCTTAGTGATGAAACCAAAAAAAAAAAAAAACAGTCCACAGAAGGAAATACAAAATGTATATATGCATCAAAATATAATTGCCACTTTCGTAGGGAACACGATTGCATTTAGCATATGCAATAAGCCGTTAAACACCTAAGTTACCCTAGTGGACGAGTGTCGTCTCGTGAGGGTTTTCAGGGTTGAAACCCACAAGCATCATATGGTTTCCTCAAAATATGCCCAACCCAACATGAGATAAGCCCAACAATACAAACAAGATTTCACCATGTTATTAGCACAATAAACGAATTCAAACAAAAGTCCAAATCATTAACATTATAGAATGCACCTCATAGAATTGAAACCTTAAAATATGGGAGGGGTGCGAGCACATGCAAAGTGTGATTTGGAAAAAACTTATATAAACTGGATAAATATTAAAGCAAGCATATATTCAATCATCACGAGCATTACACTCATCAAGTGATTTCACTCAAAACAGGGAGTTAACACACGGGACATGTGGGCATAAAGAGTAAATGTAAATGGAAACTAGGCCGCGCACATGTCACAAATGAAGAACGCTGTATATAAAATGAAAAATGTAATCTCAATGAAAGATACTGCACATTAAAAGAGGAGAAATGCATTTTCACAGATTATCAAAGCTATTATGACTTTTAAATTAATACACTTTAAGACCACATAGGACTTTATAGGGTTGTAATGTAGGCTAGGCTAGGGTATGAAATGAAAGGAATGTATGTACAGATTCAAAGTGTTCAGGATGAAAACTCGGGATAATGGGAAAATGCGGGAAATATCAAAAGTTGGAAAATAAGTTCCAAACCAAGCATTAAATGTATGAATTGGAGAGCGATCAAAGCTTATTGAACTATATACAACATTTACAACTTTCTCTTTCTTTTCTTTTCTTCTTTTTCTCATTTTTATATTTTGTTTTCTTTTGCTTTTTGCTTTCTCTTTTTCAATTTTTCTTCATTTATTTCTTTTCTTTACTTTTCATACTCTCATATTCCTAAATTGCAACCGCAACACAACAACATCATTCAATCCCAAGTAACAATCCAAACAAAGGTATGGAAGGTAATATGTAAGGTTTAAAACTCCAATAGGATTTTGGGTTATGAAACGAAAGGCTAATATTAAGGCTCAAAGGGGTTGACGAGAGTAAACATATACGGTGAGGTCAAGGCTAATATGGGTGATATAACAAAGATGGCCTATGATCATTTCATAAAGTTTACGCAATTCTCGAGTAAAAACAAACTTTGAAAATCATGCTCAAGTAACATATTTCATATATGAACTCATTTAATGAACGATCAATGAAAGAATAGTGAGACTACCAACAAATTCAACGTTTTCAAAGAGGAAAGAATAGTGTATAACACTCACAAACGACGAAAGGTACAAAGCTTACTCGGTGTAAGTATATACAAAGCAACAAAAGATTACCGTGTTATAAAAATCTTAAACCAAATCAATATAGCAAGAAAAGTGCATGTGCTCATGGGATTAAAGTTTAATTCATGAAGTTATTCATAATATCAATTATATTAGGGCTAAAGTCTAATAACTTCTAAAATCGAGAACATGCATCATTGAGTTTTCTATTGGATCGGGAAATTATGAAAATTTATTATCGGAAACAAAGTTAAAAAGCCCCAAAAAGGAGAAAAAAGAAAGAAAAACTTTTTGAAATGTTTTGCTTTTCTAAGAAAAGCATACAAAGTAACTAACGTGTGAGAAAAACATGGACTAAATAAAGAAATGGATAGAATATCCCACACCCCCTAACTTAAAACCTGACATTGTCCTCAATGTGAATTAAGAACCAAGTTAAAGAGAGGAAAAGAGCGATATTACCCAAAATTGGAGTGATCCCCATAAGAACAAGTCCAAAGAATCTACAAAACAAGTAAGTACCGAGCATAGCAAAAACAAATAACAAAAAGTTAACTAATTACACTAGACTAAGTTAAAAAGGAAAGAAAATATAAAAAGAATGAAAGAATAAAAAGCTAACTATACACTACACCAAATCTGCACTATTGTCAAGGTCATTGACCCTGACAAATCCAACTTGTCAAGGTTAATGACCGTGACATTTCGAGGCTGAGAATGCGTGATATTGATTAACTTTGCAAATTTCTAATTAGACACACTTATTAAATTTCAGCCCCTAAACATGCATCTAAAGTGCGTGCGTGTGTCAACCCATAAACAAATAAATCATATGACACAAAAATATGCTGAGACACAGAATTCAGGAAAAAAAACCCTTTCGGGTAAAACCTTTATTTCACTATGAATATACAAGCCGCAACTTACAATTACATAGAGAAATCTGCAATGGATCAACGCGCAGCCAACCCACAAAGACACGCAGTCTTGAACTCAGCAAGAGAATACACACAGCACCCTCCAAGGACTCGCAGCCCAAACAACGAAGAAAGAACCGCAGCTCTCCTCAATGACACGCAGCCATAACACTTTGTAGAGACTCCCTCAGCAATGACACGCAGCCCTCGGTTGCAAAGATCTCTCCACAAAGATGAACAACAACAAAGCTTGTGTTCTAGGGTTCCAAAAGATTCACAAAAGTAATTGGGATTTTTGTGTGTGAATCAAAAAGATGTTTGGCACATCAAAAAGGTGAAGACTTTGAGTATTTAGGACTCTGAAAATCGTGTATGTAAGTCTTGAAAAATAACTCCCCGAAGTTGGATTTAAATAAGAAGACTTTGAGCCTAAAAAATCTGCAGCGAATCTGGCAGAGATTATCCCCGTCGGATCGGTCCGGATTGAGGGCGGATCGGTCCGATTTGACCGGATCGGTTCTTTTATTAAGAGGCGGATCGGTCCGAATAAGGTCGGATCGGTTCGGCTATTTCTCCTCATCGGTTTGCCATCGGTCCGGGGTATACTGGCCTTCAGCAAAACGGATCGGTCCGTTTGTGACCGGATCGGTCCGGTTGACCCAGAAAAATAAATGCCTCATTTTGCTTGAAAAAACTTACGCCTTATTTTTATAAAAAACATTTTATAAAAATTTCCCAATACTAAATATGAACTTTAAGGAACGTAAAAACAAAATTTTACCAAGTTCATTCTCGCAGAGGCTATGCTGTTGAAGACGCTTTGATATTCGGATCCGTTGATGTAGATGGGATCTTGAATTTCTTCAACGGTGTAACGGCGTATGACATACATATTGATAATGGACAAAAATGTCCTTACAGAGGCGAGATAACTTTTTTTGTCACGGTCGTGTCACGGTCATTGACCTTGACATAAAACTCGCATTTTGTGTCACGGTCGTGTCGTGGTCAATGACCGTGACACGTTTATCACGATTATAAACCGTGACAAAGCGGTGACCCTTTTTTAAAAAATTTGTCAAGGTCAATGACCGTGACACGCCCGTGACAACTTTTTGTCACGGGCTTGTCACGGTCAATGACCGTGACAATTCTGGGCAGGATTTAAAAAAAATCTGTTGGGCAGTATGGCCACGGCCACTGCCCAGCAGTATATTTGTACCTATTATAACAACGTTGTACCTGTTCCAAACATCATATATCCAAACAAACTAAATATAATGCAAATATATATTCAGATAGAGACAATATGCATCACGATATAATTCAAATGTAACAACTTAAAACAATTCAATTCAAACTTATAACAATTCAATTCAAACATAAAACAATGTCACTACATGTCTGGTGTATTGTTAAAACTGAGGAGGTGAGTAGGCCACACGACATACGAATTGACGCACCCACTAATATACGTCGTGCCGCATTGTTCGCGCAACCACAATAGGGAGTTCTCCTTCCCGGGTATGACATGTGTGACGAGCACCCTGGACTCCATCTCTTGAAGCACACGTCCATGAACTATTCCACCCTCGACGATATTCGGGTCCCTCAACCCCCGCCCTATCCGCTGGCCATCAAATACGTCCAATATGAACACGCTCGACCAACCAAGTGTCGACATTGGTCTGTTGAAGGGCGCCAAATAGGGGAGTGGATCATCGAAGTACAAACGTGTCGGTGATGAAGCAGCGAGGTCCACATCCTCGTCATTCTGCGCCTCGTCCTCCCGCACCTCCTCCTCCACCGCCTTCTCCTTCCCTTTCCCTTTCCCTTTATGGTCTCCGCCCAACGTACGCTTCATGAATGCGTACATATCTTGAACCGTCGCCTCCAAACGGGACAACTTCGTGTCGTGTGAATCCATCGTTCGAGTCAACCCGGTGTCGCTCGTCTCCAATCTGATGATCCTAGATTTGGCCACCCGCGAGCTCACCCCCCTTGTACTCCCCTTGCGATCAGAGCTAAGCACTTGGATGAGTGAATCTGTGGACAAAGATGCCTTGTCGGCATCAGACTGCGACGCATGCACTTCCTTAAGCTTTGACTGAAACGACAAAAAGCACATGATTAGTAAAATAAGTGAACTAAAAAATTATAACGTAATTAACAAAAATTAAACTGTCGGATTACTTACAATCGTGGCTGCAACACTCGGGGACACCTCCTTGTCCTTCCCCTTCTTCGTCCGAAGAGCCACATTAGTATGGAGCCTATGTGGCTTACCCACTGGCCCACTCCCTACCCACTGAAATAAAATAAAGTAAAGTAAAATTAGTATCGGCTCCGCAAAGTAAAATAATGAAGAATAATATATTTTTGTAGTTATAGAAAAATTAAATCTTACCTGCATCCTATGCTCTACCTCGGCGTAAGAGGTCCGGCCGGAGTAGTGCACGTCCGTCTTTTTTGCCCGATTTTCCCTCCCCGATTAGCGAGATGCCAATTGTCGATCCTCGATCTCATTGTCAATGAACTTCTGCCATTGTGCAAATGAGATCGGCTCCTTGGGGGGGACGGATTCACGCCATTGGATAATCGACTCTCGTGTTTTCCCAAAGTACCGTGCCCGCATATTTTTTTTCAACGACTTGAGTTGCTCCCTAATCTGCTCCAACACGGGATCGCGTAGCTTTGGATCCAAGTTGAATTGTTCATGTCCAGCAAATACAACGTTAGTTGCGAATAAATATAAATATAAATATGAAATTGAAATTGAAATTGAAATTGAAATTGAAATTGAAATTGAAATTGAAATTGAAATTGAAATTGAAATTGAAATTGAAATTGAAATTGAAATTGAAATTGAAATATTCATATAAATATAATTATAAATATATTACCTGTAGTTCCGCCCAAGCAGCTAACTTGAGCTCATATGGCACCTCCTTCCAACTCATAAACCCCGGGCCGATGACCATCTTTAGCAGAACGAGGAATCTCGCTAATATCTCTGATTTGTTCTCGACGGTAATCCCATATTTCCCATATTTGGGGAGACTAGGGGCGGAAGATCCCTCGTCGCCTCCATTACCACCGACCCCAGACGACATCATCATAAACATCATCATCATCTTCACCTTAATATCTGAAGGAGACATTTGCTGTAAAAAAATGTTATTAGTACAGATATAATATTATCACAATATGCATATCTTATAACAGAGTCGGGTTTGGCATTAATAAAGTGAGAATTACACACACACACATAAAAATCTTTAATAAAATTCTCATATCTTCTTTCAATTTAAACACACACACAGTAGTGACTGTCTATTTAAAATAATCTCAATGTTAATTTCAGGTATTGAATTTCTACTATTGTTTTGTGCTTTTTATAAATCATACCCCATCCCCACCCCACCCCCACCCACCCCCACTCCCACCCCAACATGTTTACGGGCTTTCGTCACCCGTCATAAATTTTTCGGTCCGTGACTTACTGGCCAGTTGTCTTGGGTCTTTTAGTCCCTTAACATTACTTTAAGAATTTTACCCAATCTAAATACCACATTTTCTTTCTTGTTATACACTTGAACACGTTTTGTTATTTAGTCCTTATTAATTTATCTTTGATGTATTACCAGCATCTTTACTTTTATAAACTTTATTTAATTTTCAATTTTAAGGACTATTTTCATCACTTAGTGTTCATCTAAGTTCTAGTATAACAAGTTCCCATAAAAATCTTTAATAAAGTATTATCACAAATATAAACTAAAAGTGATAAAATAACTTTGAGGCATATAAATTAATTGTGACAAAGTAAGATTATGGAAACCGCACTTTTCTTTCTATAACTCCTATTTTATTAAACTTTAAATATAATTAGGGGTGTATAGAAAGAAAAGTTAAATAGGAATAAAAACAACATTTTTAAAATATGAAGGGCTCACCAATTTGATCAAATTTTTCAACAACATAGACTAATTGATCTTTATTATAAGACAATTACTACAAATTTATGCGCATCGCCCGAATTCAAAAAGTAATTTAATGACTAAAGTAATACTTTTTTTAATTTTAGTTATTCACCACAAATCTTAAAAAATATTTTATTTTTCATGCTTTTAGCAACTTCGGATGCCATTTTAACCCTTATTGTAGTTTTTTAGTTTTCATGCTTTTATTTGATGGATATAAAGTCATGTGATTATTTCACCATATAAAGTCAACAAAAAACGCCATATATGGTTTTTTTCTCCATTAGTATAAGTATATAGCAATTATTTCACACTTAAATCACATATTAAGCCGGCCTTCATTTTTTTATGAAATTTGTAAAAAATTACTTATTTATTTTGAATGAAAATAAATTGTTATCCAATATTTTTGGATATTATTTACATTTACATTTTTGGATATTATTTTTGGATATTATTTACATTTACATTTTTGGATATTATTTTTGGAAATTTATAGAAAATTACTTATTTATTTACATTTTTAACCCCCTACACCCTACCCCCCACCCTGCCCCACCCCTACCCCCCACCCTACCCCCACCCTGCCCCACCCCCTACCCCCACACATGCTTAGACACACGCACATATATACACACATACACACATATATATACACACAAACATATATATAAATGGAAGAGAGAGAGAGAGAGAATTAAACCTGAAAGTAGAGAGAGAGAGCAGCGTCGAGAGAGAGAGAGAGGGAGGGAACGGCGGGAGGGAAAAAAGAAGGGGGAAAGGGTTTTTGCTGCAAACATTGTCACGGTCGTGTCACGGTCATTGACCTTGACAATTATTTCAAGAATTGTCACGGTCATTGACCGTGACAAGTCCGTGACAAGTAAATTTGTCACGGCCTTGTCACGATCAATGACCGTGATAATTCCTTATCACGGTCGTGTCAAGGTCATTGATCGTGACATAAAACACGCGTTTTTTTGTCATGGTCAATGACCTTGACAAGGGTGGCCGGATGAAAGGTGACATTTTGGCCATTTTGGTGTAGTGTATATACAACCTACTATTTAGGCTTCACACTAACTGTACACTAGAAGTATAAATAGCTGAGGGTCCACCATGAAAATGATTTGACTTTGGAGGATAACCGGTGTACCCTCACATACAAGAATGCCTTCCGAAAAATATGAATTTCGTTTGAACAACGGAAGGCATGTGTAAGGCGGAAGAAATGAACCATCGTCAATTAAAAGTTTTGGAGGGACGATGGGGGATTTTGATTGAATGGGTGATAAAAACATGTGGGGACCGAGAAAAGCAGAATATCCTCCCAAAGATTTAGCAAGTGAAATGGGAGGTGGCGCACAAGGAGGCAAAGATGCCATTCATGGAAAGCAACTCGAGCAAGTACTCCTCATCGGTGAAAGGGTTGAACGTTTTAAAGTTTGGTACCGATTCATCGGGTACTTGTGATAGTGTGATAACATAAAATGAAAATGGGGAGGAAAGAAATTCAAACTCAAGAGATGAGATATCATCACTCAAAGTTGGAATTTCAAAAGAGATTGGATCATTTTCAATGAAACTTTCTTCTTTGGGATCCAAAGAAGAAATCATCTCATTGCAAATGGATACCACATCCGTTTCATCCTCACTTTCATTTTCTATTAAAAGATGAGCCAAGTGACGAATGGTTTGTTCCAATTCAGGCACAAAGTCCTCAATTGGTTCAAAACATTCCTCGACTTCAAAAGTCTCGGAAGAGAAATCGTAGTTGGATTCGAATAATAAATCCAAGGCTTGCTCCCAACAACGATTTTCTTCCCGATAACGCACTTCATACCTCTCATTCTCAAGCATGAACAAACCCTCGCCGAAAGTCATAGGTCGAGGTGCGGATTCTTGAAATGGAGGATTTTAAAAATCGTTATCGGCACTAAAGTTAAACTCATTATTATAGGAATTTTGAAAACTATTGCAATTCGTTTCAAAATTTCTATTATAAGGAATTAGAGCCCTAAAATCATTATCCTCCTCCTCAAAATACACGCACTCCAAAGCTTGACTTTTATAATACTCGCCCAAAGTCATTTTAGATGTTGTAATTTTTCGGGGCTCTACGTGTTGACCAAAAGTCAAAGGTGTACGGGGATTTTGAGAATTATAACAATGATTACCTAAATAATTGGAATAAGATATGCTTGCCCCAAAAATGGCTCGAAGTGGCAAATTCCTCAAAGTAGATGCGCACGAGAGAAATTCGAGCTTTTCTAGGTGCTCAAATGTAGAAGTCCTACAAAAAAGTTAACCAAAAAATACAAATAGAAAGAAAATACTACGAAATAATAAATCAAAGAAATTCTAAAACACGCTCATCCCCGTCAACGTCGCCATTTGATAGACAGGGTTTTGCCGCGATGTGAGAGTCACCTACACGCCGGTCATTTTGAATTCGGCTCACTTAAACTATACAAAAACCTAAATTACGACTACACTCAATGGGTGAGTATAGCGGTAAGTCGGGTATCGAAAATTCACAGAGAAGAGTTGCTGGAATTTATAAGGTTTAATATTCCTAAATAAAAGTGTAAAAGATGATTATACACAAAAACGGAAAAGATGCAAAAATGGAAATGTTTAATCTAGGCGAGGGAAAATAAAGCTAGATTAAGAAAGCGAGTAAAAACTATAGGTTGCATCGAATATTCCTCACCCGAGTTAATTAGTATAAAATGGTTACATGGGTCGACGAGTTATTACAAATGCGTCTCGTTTCGACAGTTAATTAAATCAAGGGTTGTCACGCCCCTAAATTTGCATAAAAGCCTAATACGATTTTGGTGTTAACAAATACCCCGAAAATTACGCAAGCAAGGTCGTAAGCACAGAACATACATGATATTCCCCATCAAATCCCCTAGGCGTAATAACTAGGAAAACGCACCCGCATAGACCCGTAAACACCATCACCTATGAAAAGCAACATGTCAACCCGGAATGAGTTCAATCCGACACAACCAAGACTAAATTAGCTAGAAATCATATTTAAAAGCATGTATAAATTAACTAATTTAAGACAACTAATTAACTATGGAAAACAAGAAATAAACTACAACAACTAATTAATCAAAGAAAGAAAAGTAACTATAAAGCAAGAAATCAAGTAATCAAAGCATGTATTAATGGAAAGTGACAATGAATAGTAGTTTACTTACATAAATGGGTGGAAACTAAAGAGAAAAGAGGAGAGGGAAGCTACCAAGAACAACCCCTAAAAATCTGATCTAAAATGAAAATTATCTCTTTAATAAAAGCCCCAAACATTTTATTTATACCCCCAAAAAAACCCAAACAAAACCAAGTCAAAACTCCTCAAATAAGTCAATTTTCATCCATATCTGATGGGCGCGATCGACCTCAGCTTTGGGACCGTTAGACCGCGGTTTTGGAATTTGCCTTGGAATGGAGACAACCCCCTTTTGCTCTTTGAACCAATTTTGACGCGTTGCACCGAAATGGCCATAACTCCCTCATACAGAATCAAAATGAGGCATGGTCGGAATCGACGTGAAGCTAATTCAATTCTCTACATGATTCTGTTTTGAAACCCTCCAAATTATGTAGTATAAAATTACCAAAATTCCCATGAAATAGAAGAAAATACCATAACCTTCCGAAATGGCCATAACTTCCACATACGAAGTCAGAATGACGCACGGTCAGTGGCCACGAAAAGATAATTTAATGATCTACATGTTGATAACTTCATTCCATAAAAAATAGTGAGTTTTGAAGTAGATTTCGATGGCGGAACTTCTCCGAAATGCAACCGAATCTCACTTTTAGCGTTCCAACACCTACAAAAGCACAATTAACCCCTGCAAAACATATATATGTCCAAATTCTAGGTTGTCTGGTTAACGAGCATAAATATAGACATTCAGAACGTAAAAGTGTGAGAATGCATAAAGATAAAGGGCGCAAATATGCAATATTCGTGATGTATCAAGAACCTTGAGGAATCAGTCAATGACTTCATAGAAAGGTGGAGAGAGAAAGCAGCCACCATGACCAGCCGTCCTTTCGAATTGGAGAAAGTTAGTATCGTGAAGAAGAACTTCTTACCCCATGTCTGAGCGCCGATGGGAGGACATTATTAACCTCATTTCCAAGCCCTTTGAGAATCATGAGTGTAGATAGAAGAAGGTCTTTCCATGATAGAAGTTTAACCGAAGTAAGTGTCTTAATAGTTCACTCCCATAAAGTATGAGAAGCCCACCAGTACCGCAGTTTCAACCATCAACAACATCTCTCAGCCTGCCACTTCATGGGAACCAGAAAACCTCCCTAACCTAGTCCAAAAGGAATACACAGATCTTCATGTTCCCCTCTCCAAAGTTTACCGGGTCCTCCTAAGCCAAAACCTTATCAAACTATTGGACCCTCGTCCGTTACCAAACCCACTTCCCAAAAATTTGAAACCAGATATCCGTTGTGACTGTCATCAAACTGTCGGTTATACCATCGACCACTATTTACACCTCCAAAATATGCTCCAGGGCCTAATTCAACCGGGTGCCATCTCCCTACCAACCAATCCTAAACCAAACACTACCCATAATCCACTCCCAAATCATACAAATGCCACATTCCTCTAAGAAGACCTAAAATTTGACCCATCTACCCCGATCGTATAAAGTAAATCACCCATCATACATATATACTTTCCTAAACCTCTCCAAACTTGCCCATATTTTCTCCTACACGCTACCAGCTTCCGCAATTTGGCCCTGTCACCCCATACCAGAGCATGTATCGCTGTCTGTACCCGTTCTGGAGGTAAAGATACAGAATTATCAGAAGTTTTGAACCAAATCCTAAAGTTTGGGCTGAAATTTCCATCCCAGATGACCATTGATTGCCAGAGATTCTGTGTATTGTTCCTAGAAGCTCGAAAATGGGACCAAAAGTCAGGCAATTGGGTGCTACCATCCAATGAAGTCAGTCTAAATGATGTGGTCCAGATCATAGCAGACCTATTCCTACAGACCAATGAAATTTACAGTATATCCGAGCTACATTATGCTTTGAAACTACAATGGCGCCTGGTCCCTTCACTTCTACATATCCCCACCGAATGGGAGGACTTATACGAAGAAGACATTGTGGTTATGGAGTGTATTGACTTTTCATGGAAAGATGATGTCGTTACCACCAAATGGGGGGGGGGGGGGGGGGGGGGGGAGAATTCGATGATTCAGATGAAGAGCAAGATCCAAAAAAAACTATCCCAATAGTCAACATTTGTGGGATGATATAATTTCATGAGATACTAGGAGAAATCAATAAGGTGGATGAATAAACTGAGATTGATGAGTAAATATGGTTTATATTGTCCCTTCTTCTGTGAACCAAATAACCAGGTTTGGGAGGCATTAACAAGTCCCAAACCTGCCACCATAAGCAAGGGACAATGGGAAAGGTGTTGAGAATCTTCCTATGCCCAAAATGACCCTCAAGGAAAGCAAGATCCTCGGTCAATTGAAGAAGACCCAAGCTAACATCACTCTGTGGGGACTCTTTATATCTTTCTAGCTGCACCAGAATGTCTTAATCAAGCTACTTACAGGACCCATAGTCCCTCCTTCCACCATGCCAGAAGAAGTAATGAATTTGGTTGGATCTCTAACCTTTACTAGAATGCTCTCCTTCTCCGAAGAAGAAATCCCTAAGATTGGTCCAACCCATAATTATACTCTTAACATCTCTATCGAATTCATGGGAAAATTTTTCTCGCTCTCTCTTATCGATAATGGATAAACTCTTAATGTCTGTCCGTTGAGGACTTTTCATTGTTTGGGACTGAAATTGAGCGACCTTGCTCCAAACTCTACCACTGTACGCACTTATGATAATACCTGTTGAGAAGTGATGGGATCCATAAAACTCAAAATATGGGCTGGCCCTATAAATCCTGATGTTGAATTCCAAGTTAGTGATATCCTAGTTTATTTCAATCCGTTACTTGGACGACCATGTCTACATATCATCAAGGGTGTGCCTTCTTCCCTTCATTAGAAACTGAAGTTCTTCGCCAATGGGCATGTCATCACTATCTTGGGCGACGATGACAATGATGAGAATGAAAGCACCAGCAATCCAGTAGTTAAGATACAACATGGGGTAAATGATATGCTTTTGTCCATCTTTAGAGATGAACTACTTCTACTCCCAACAGGGAACGATTTCAAAGATAAGGTTTGTCCGGAATATAACCCTCATGGCAATGTCAATGTGATCCGTATATTAAAAAACATGCACTTTATTCCCAATATGGGACTAGGACGAAGACAATAGGGGATACTGGAACCCATTATATTGAAGAAATATTTTCCTCCTTACGGTTTGGGCTATCAACCGTCAGCAGAAGAACTAAGAATGATTTGACTGAAATGAAGGATAGAAAGTGCCAAGGCTATCTCCAGAGATTCCTTGAACGAAATATTCATCAGAAAAGGTGAAGATTTCTCCTTCTACAAATTTCCTGAACCATGTTATGATCATTTTAATAAGAAGATGAAACCTGGAATGGAAATCTTTTTCCAAGATAGCTACTCATGGGTCGAAAGTTCCTAGCATCATGTGCAACCACTCATTGAAAAAACTATAGTCGATATCGAAAATTCTGAGGGGAGTGACTTTGAAGATTCATTCAACTTACAGACACTAGAGCTGACACTCTACATGATCCAATCAAGCGCTACTTCATCGAATCTGTCCCGCCCGACCAAAGTTGCTGATAACCTCTCCTCAACTGGCATGCTGTACCTGTGCCACCGGCTGAAATTCAACCCAACCCTGATGTTTATCCCATTTTTCTTCTTGTGTTATTCCTCCTTACTCTGATGTAATCAAAACCTCATTTGACGAGGTTTTGAGTGTTATTTTTCCTATCAATGAAATAAACGAAGATTTTGAGTATCTTGTTATGCCTTATATTAATTATCTTGATTCTAATCAGACTCTTGATGATGATGATTTTGTAAATGAATTTTTTTTAACGGATCTTAATAAGGTTAATAAAAAATAACATAACTTCATTCAAGTTAATAAAGATGAAACTGTTGTTATTAATCTTAGTTATATTAGCCAACTACACGAGATTAGGATAGGGGCCACCCTTGATGAGCATAAGCGCGTACAACTCGAAGAATTACTAAAGGAATTTGTGTAAGTCTTCACACGGTCCTACGATGACATGCCCGACATTGATCCTGAGATAGATCAACATGAGATTCCTACTCTCCCAGAATGCAAATCGGTCAAGTAAAAACTGCGAAACCTCCACACCTAATGGTCGCTCAAGGTTAAGGAAGAACTGGTCGAATAGTTGAACGTGGGTTTCATTCGTGTGATCGAATATCCCACATGGATAGCCAATGTCGTACCCGTTCAAAAATCAGTAGGAATGGTTCCCATGTGTATCGACTACCGAGATAGGTATTCTGGATATAATTAGATCAAGATGCACCCGGACCATTAAGAGAAAACCGCATTTATCACTCGTTGGGGAACCTTTTGGTACACTGTTATGCCATTTGGTCTTAAAAATGCTGGGGCTACCTACCAGAGGGCTACCACAACCATCTTGAATGATCTGATACACAAGGAAGTCGAGGTCTATGTGGATGATATGATTATCAAGTATAAGACTAGGTAAGGTCATGGTCCCGCTAATCTAGAGTTCTTCGAGCGACTACGGTAATATCATATGCGACTTAACCCACAAAAATGTATCTTCGGCGTTACCAAAGGGAAACTCTTGGGATTTATTATTAGTGAGAAAGGGATAGAAGTAAATCATACCAAGATGAAGGCCATACTCCAGATGCCACCACCCCGAATGGAGAAGGAAGTCTGGGTATTCCTAAAAAAATTACAGTATATCAATTTGTTCATCGGCTAATTGACTTTTATCTGTGAACCCATCTTCAAACTCCTTCGAAAATATTCCACCAAAGTTTGGAACGAAACTTTCCAAGAATCCTTTAACTAAATCAAGCAATACCTAACCCTACCTTCGGTACTCATACCACCACAGCCTGGTCTTCCTTTGCTGACACTACAGCTGGGGCTTTGCTAGTTTAATAACTTGAAGAATCCCCTAAAGAAAGAACCATATACTATGTCAATCACAAGTTGTCCGAATACGAAGTTAACTACACAACCTTGGAAAAGGCATGTGTTTCCCTTGTTTGGGTCACCAAAAAGTTACGGCACTACATGCTTGCCTTTCCTATCAAACTTATGTCCCGAATGGATCCCATCAAGTACCTACTAAAAAAACCTACCTTGTCCAGTCGAATGTCCCGATGATTGATGCTTTTAGTTGAGTTTGATATCGTGCATGTCCTGCAAAAAGCCATGCAAGGAAGATCCATCTCTGACTACCTCATTGACTATACTATGGAAGAAGCCGATATCTAAATTTTTGAGTTCCTGGATGAGAATATCCTTTGTACCTCCCAGGAAGATCTCCACTATCAAATGTTCTTTAATGGTGCCACCAACAAGAAAGGGTATGGAATTGGGATACTCCTAATTGACCCTTATGAATATCACACTCCCATTGCCATTAAGCTAGATATTCCCTGCACCAACAACATGACTGAATATAAGGCGTGCACGATAGGTCTCAAAGTTTCTCTCAAGAAAGGAATTTGATATTTAGATGTCTATGGGGACTCAACCCTCATCTTTGGTTAAATACTCAGGAGATGGAAAGTCAAGGACAAAAAACTCTTACCCTTTCATGCCTACTTAGAAGAGATGGCCTCCCAATTCCAAGAAATCACCTTCTACTACCTTCCCTGAGAAAAGAACAACCTGGACGATACCCTTGCTACCTTAGCCTCTATGATTGACATGCCGAAAGGAATAATGATACCACCTTTCCTAGTCTAAAAATAAGATAAACCAACCCACTGCTACCACATTGAGCTCATCACAGAAGAAGATCCTGATATGGACGACCGTTGGTACTATAATATTTGGCGCCTCTTAAAGAATGGTAGGTATCCCCATGGTTCTGATAAGAAAGACCGAGCAACGCTTTGCAAACCGTTTGCCCAGTACATTGTCTATGATAAATCAATGTTTAAACAAAACTTTAATGGAACCCATTTACACTTCATCCCAGGGGATGACATTGAAGAGATGATGTAGAAAATCCACAGTCGGGAGTGCAGACCCCACATGAATGGCCATATGCTTGCTAAAAAAATCATCCGACAGGTCTACTATTGGACTACCATGGTTCAAGATTGCACCTATGATTGGAGATATCTCAAGTATCAACGATTTTCCAATTTTCAGCACTTGCCTCTGCGAGAATTGTACAACATGACTTATCCCTGGCCATTCTCTATATGGGGAATCGACATCATAGGGAAGGTTACACCCAAAGAGTCTAACGGCTATGAATTCATCCTAGTTTCCATTGACTAATTCACTAAATGGGTCAAAGACGAGTCATACACAGTTCTGAGTGCCAGGAAGGTGGCTTAGTTCATCAAGAAAAATATCATATGCTGATATGGAGTCCCGCATGAGCTGGTATCAGATAAAGGGTTGCATTTCAAAGAAGAAGTCACAGAAGTGGCCCACGAGTATGGGATTCAGAGACACAAATCTTCCACCTACCGACGTCAAACTAATGGAGCAGTTAAAGCCACTAATAAGAACCTCAAAGACATCATCAGTAAGATGATCGAGAGTTACCAAGATTGGGCCGACCGAATCTCTCACGCTCTATGGGGCTACTGCACTTCATTTCGAACCTCTATTGGGGCTACCCCTTACTCTCTAGTATACGGCATGGAAGCAGTCTTACCCATGGAACTGGAAATCTCTTCACTGAGCATCATCCATGAAAGTAAAGTCAACAAGGAAGATTGGCATCACAAGGGTACCATCACTGAATAGCGCGATCATTTATCAAGAGAGTCAAGGACCGTGGTGTCCTAGAAGGGGGCTTAGCACTTAAAGAAATTATAGAGCCCATATGGAACCTCAGAGGGAAATTCAAGCCCAATTGGAGTTATCCCTACATTGTAAAGAAGATTCCGTCAAGCGCCACTGCTATGCTCACCAACCTTAATGGAGAAGAGATGGCCCGTTCAGTCAAACTGGATCGTCTCAAGAATTTTTACCCCTAGTCTGAAATCTCGACGTGCTATGACTCTTCTCATCTCCCTTCTATTCTTAGAAAAAATTCTCCATTTCCCTCTATGCAGAACTACGTGGGGCCTGATCCTCTAAAAATCTTTCCACTTTAAAATTTTGAATTTTATTTTTTTTTAAACCGAGAGGTACCTAGGCAACTCATCCGCTTTATAAAAGCACGCCCCCTTCTTTTTCACAAAATTCTATTCTTTTCTTATCCCTGAGAATGACAGTTCATTTTATCATATACACAAACCAAAGGATTATGTATGCCTTAGCGATTGGTAAAAAACTTTTTTATTTCAATTCTGAGAAATTTTAGTACAAATTACATAGGGAGTCAAAGTGAATTTCCTTGTCAGCCTACTTCTACCTTCCTAAAACAAAAATAAAAACAAGCCCCATTACACCCAAAATATTAATCAAATTACTCCCAAACACCCATTACAAACACTTCACAGATAAACTCCCTAGGTATCCTACCCGCAACTGCCAAAAGAACCAGCGCCATCATAACTCACATTCCGGGGTCCCCAAACTTCCCCTGCCTAAATAGAGAACCACAGATGCTCCATAGAAACAATAAGCCCAAATTAGCATGGAAAAACAATAACACCTCCCTCCATGGTGTTAGATTTGGCGAACCACCTTTGCCCAGTCTCCATAGTTAGCATCTTGGAAACTATATTTTCTCCATAACCACTTCATGTAGTCCTTGTGATTATGCCAGACTCTTACAACATACAGGGATGGATGGGTCGACGGTCGGCGACTCTCACATAAAGAACCCAGCCATATGCGCATGCGCTCTATAAAATCCTCACAAGAAAGAAGTTCAGTGTCCGTGGTGGCACAATCTGTTCCAAGCCAAATTAGTGCAAGAGCCATCAGGGAAAATAAAAAGAGGTATGCCTGAGGCTAACCAACCGAATATACTGGTATTCCCCGAGTTCCAGAATGGGTAGAGCTCCCCCCCCCCCCACCAAGTCACTAACAAACACAAGCCTCGATCCCCAAGCTCCAAAAACTAATTTTCCCAGCTCTCAATATCCAGGCCTACACTGATAAAGTAGCGTAAAAAGAAGTTTGGCACACTTGATAAAGGATGCTCAGGTGGGATCACTATACGGAACCTCTCCGACAGCCACATGAACAGCATTATGGGGCTCCCCCTTAGGAAGTCAGTACGACCTTCCCTCAAGGCATCCAAACTATTCAAAGTCTCCGCCAATATTACCGCCATAGGATTATGATGGTATGACATCCAAGGATCAATGGCTATAAGTTGTGGGTCCACCAACAATTCACCAGTCACCAACAACAGTTTTGAAACTAAGCCCAGAATGATTGCTCCAGCATAGCCAGCATCACCAACATCCTGCAAATGCACATAATGCATCACTACAGGGAGAAAGATCATTCCTCCTGTAACCAGTGACCTAACCTCTGAAGGCGAGATATGGAGAAGTCCCTCTAACAGCTCCTAAGGGACCGAAAAAATTCAGGCATAATCATCAAAACACTGGGATTTATCCCCAATATGATAGAAAACTCTTTATAGGTCGGATAGACCTTGCCCAAGCCGAAGCAAAAGACATCGTCTTCAGGATACCAGAACTCTACTACTGTCATCAGTATATTCCATTCTATGGGTCGGTTGCGCCATAAATAGACTCAACGCATGTTGAAAGCATCGTAGTCCACATTGTAGGAGCACATCACTTCCAAGGTTTCGAGGTAGTTAGAAAAATTAGCATTACCAGAGAATCGGAGGTTTGAAGAAAATGCTCCAATCACACCCCTATTTATACATGAAAATCCTCAAATAAAGACAAGGAACCCTGCAAAAATCGGAGAGGGGCTTACCCCACCAACTACAAAGCATTGAATAAAGTACAATCAAAGTCTTGGATTGATTAGACTAGACTGACATGCCGATAGGCAGGACAGGGGTCATGTCGATCGACAAACCTCTATTTTTGGAAATTTCCTTTTTTCCTTTTTTGTCAAACGAAAAAAACTCAATAAAAATAATTTTTATTCTTAAAAGCATTTTGAATCCTTATGCTTTTACTTATCTTCTTTTAAAATACATCATTTTTAATTATTTTTATGATCTCAGCAGCAAAGTAAAAAGAGCATGTGCATTAAGTCACTAAAAGCAAAAATTAACAAAAACCTCATTTTATTTGCATGGATGTTACTGTGTTACATTGGTTTTACAGGAAATAAAGAAAATACAACGGGACTCAGCCCGAACCCACCAACATTTTTTCTCTCTCTCTCACCCACCTACCTTCACATATAATCTCTTTCTCTTTATCTCTCTCTCTCTCTCTCTCTCTCTCTCTCTCTATAGGAGTCTCCTTCCCGGGGGCACGCTCTCTTTCCTTAGCGACGAGATGACGTACCTCCACTCCCTAAACCAGACCCTTCCTCAGATGAGGCAAACGGAATCAGAATAGAAGGAACCATAATTTCATCCCGAATGTGGGTAGTCGACACTCGGATATGCTGTAAGAAAAAATAGGAAATAGCAAATCAGTCAGTCTGAAGCAAAGAAAGAAATCAGGGAATCAGAAAGACATAGAAATATAAAGTTTATTGATGTCTAGAGAACCTCCTCCATCATCCCTAGCTCCTCCGAACCCATCGCATTAGGATGGTGTGGTATACGCATCGACCCTCCATCAACCCGCCGAATATTATAAGAAGGATTGTTCATCCGCACAAAAGGAACTTTCGAGGTCATCACTGTCGCTGATGTCGACGCACCACATGCGCTGTGGGAAGACCCCACTGGCCCACTCGAACCTTCACGGGGGAGAGGCGTCACATCATATATGATGGGTAGAATCATCTAACTCAACACGAAATCCAAATAATCATACATTGCCATTGTATCAGTATATGACGAGTAAGGCTCACTTTTCATCCCCGCTACTTGCGCATCATCTTCCATCTCCCGCACTCGCCTCATATACACCAGGGACCTTGCCAGTGGCACCGCAACCTCATCCTCCACAACCTGTCAAACTATTCTCGTCCCAGATACCAAGAGTAGCCAAACTCATGCGTCAATAGATGATGCATTTGCGCGTTCCTCCCAGTCAGCCCCGTGTATTGGATGGCCTTCCTCCACGGATAGAAGGTCATTTGTGAATTACCCAATAGATAAAGATCAATATCAAGAAAATATCATGAAGGAAAAATGGTCTTAGAAGAGAAAGAAGTATTTACTCGCTCTCTTGTCAGGCCATTTAAGACCTGATGTACCGTCTCTAGAGAGAGAGACTTCTTAGACTGTCAGTTGGACTTTTGCCACCGGTACATCCAACATAAGCCCCCAATAGACTTGTCCTTCAAAACTATAAATTGGGTGTTAAACCTAATGACCTCATAAAACCATGCCTATGAAAGAAAAAAGGTTAGCAATCAAAAAACCAAGAATAAGACGCATAAAGGGAAATGCAAATGCATAATGGAAAATGCGCAAAATAAAGAATACCTCAAGAAGATATGTGGCTCCAGTAAAAGTTTATCGGCAGCATCGACTGAACGCATCAAGAGATGAATAAAGGGTCACCAAAGTCAGGTTTTCCCAGTCATAAAAAGGGACGTTCAAAAACATCCTAAAAATGGCAAACAGTATAAATAAACTGGCCATCTGCTGCAGCTGTCGATCTTATTCTCATTAATCCTATGACTCACAACAACTCCCTCAAAAGATACAAACGAAGAGAGTACCTAGAGACTACTCGCTCCATATCACCCAACGCTGCCGTCACCACCTTCGACGTAACTCGTAAAGTCTTGTCCACCTCAATCTGTACTCTATCACAATCCAACCCTAGCAGTTGTTGTACATTTATGGGAGCCACAGTCATATCCATAAAACCAAAATGAAAGGAATGGATGGTGTCCTAACACCTCTCCCCCAGAGTACAAAGAACGACCGTCGAATGAGGTGTCTTGTTCAATGCAGATGCCAGTCGCCCAAAATCGGAAGGTGCTCCTAAATGCACCACTGACGGAAGGTGCTCCTAAATGTCCCTAAGCCCCGTTGTACCTCGAGTGCGTAGAGTCGACATAGAGATATAATATTTTCAAAGACAAAAAGGAAAAAAACCTTGTCAAAATTTAAGAAATAAGGAAATGTCACCAAGAAAGAAGAAAATAATATCAAAAGTCATCACTTACATAGCCGCCAGGGTTCACCACCCAAGAAGAATGATGAAACGATGGCTCGTGCAAGAGGGTCTGCTTATCCACCACTGACTCGAATGAGTCAAAAGAATTTTCGTTGCCCATTACAAAGGGCACCCTAGCCCTCCATTCCAAGTTTGCCTAATCGTCAACATTGAACCAAGCCATTTGTGTCAAGCTACTTGAGAAATCAGTCATCTCTTGATTTGGGAATGCTAAAACGATTTGGAGAAGAAGGCAAGTCAGAAAGATGTTAAAAATTAGGAGAACCCGTCCCCTTTTATAGGAGGCTAAGGGGCATATCGATCGTCATCTACCCGCCACCCATCGATCGGTACTGTCCTTCCACATACTCGAGGTACCCCAAAATATGGTGCCACTAATGTTTGGCACCCTTCAAACCATGCCGGTTGGCACCCTTACAGAAATTTCGTATGAAAATTCCCCCAAAATGCTAGAAAATCCCAAAAATTCTCCGAAAAATTCCTAAAAATACCAAATGGATTTTAGAACCTTTTTTCCCAGCATAACTCTCACCTGCCCAGCGTAATTCCCCAAAATCAATTGGATATCCTCCCAGCAAAGTCTCCAAAAAATACCATAAAAATTAAAAGTTTCTCAACTAAGAAACATCCAACCCTCGAATCATTCCCTCTTCCCCAGCGGAACCTAAAATCAAATGTTCCCCCAAAACCCTCAGTGGAATCGTAAGATACATATCCCCAAAGGAGTCTCCAAATTTTTCCAAGAAAATTTAAATTGAATTTGACTCTCAGTATCGGTCACCCTTTTTTAGGTCAAAATTGACCCCGGACCTCGGTCGTTATGTCTTTTACGTCAGAATTGACCTCGACCCTCAATCGTAACCTCTTTTAGGTCATAATTGACCTCGGCCCTTGGCCGTCACCTCTTTCTAGTTAGAATTGATCTCGGCCCTCGGTCGTCACCCTTTTTATGTCAAAATTGACCTCAGCCCTCGGTCGTCACCTCTCTTAGGTCAGAATTGACCTCGGCCCCTCGGTAGTCACCTCTTTCAGGTCAAAATTGAACTCAAACCCCGAGTTATCACCTCTTTTAGGTCAAAATTGACCTCGATGCCCTTGTTGTCACCTCTTGTAGGTCAGAATTGACCACGACCCTCGATCGTCACTTTTTTTAGGTCGAAATTGGCCTCGGCCTTCAGTCATCACCTCTTTCAGGTCAAAATTGACCTCGACCAATGGTAATTACCTCTTTTAAGTCATAATTGACCTCAGTTCTTGATCGTCACGTCTTTTAGGTCAGAATTGACCTCAGCATTCTGGGTCATCACCTCTTTTAGGTCAGAATTGATCCCGATCCTCGGTCGTCACCTGCTTTAGGACAAAATTAACCTCGACCCTCAATTTTCGCCTCCTTTAGGTTAAAATTGACCTCGACCCATAGAATCGGACATACCCAACATTTCCTTAGGTCCTCTGAATCATCCTCAACCCTCTGAATCGATCACCCTTACCTGTCCTAGAGCATCGACCCCTTTTCAATACATCATGTAGTGTCTATTCAATGGCTTACACTTGTTCCCAGCTCACCTATCGAGGGTCTCTATAGACACCACAGTCTATGACCCCCCTAAGTCTCTCCTTAGATCCCTAACACCTCCTCATTTCACTATAAACCCTATGTCATACTCCGAGTATTGATTAAGAGGCCATCGGGAGCTCCTAGGCCCCTTTTGACTCTGGTCAACTCTACTTTCAGAGAGAAAGCTCATTGAATCTTTGAAGGGATCTAAAATCCCTCTCCAACGGTCTATCCCATGCATGAATCATCAAAAAGGTTCGGACAAACGGACCATTTTACTATCAAAAATCGATTTAGAGGCCAGCGGGGGCTCCCGGGCCCCGATTTGACTGCAATAAACTTCATCGTCAAAATGAAAGCCCTTTGAATCTTAAAAGGGAACCAAAACCCCTTTCCAATGATCCACTCGGTGCACGAAATGGCATAACCTTTCGAACGAACGATCTATTTTCCCTCAAAAAACTAATTCGGAGACCACCGGGCACCCCCGAGCTCCATTTGACCAAGGTCAACTCTTTAAATTGAACGAGACTGAATGAAACTCCGAAGTGCATTGAATACACTTTCCAACGGTCCTCCCAGTGCACGATTCTGACTTACGATGAGGACGAACGATCCGTTTTACTTCGAGAGGTCACCAGGCACTTTCGAGCTCGGGTTGACCAGGGTCAACTTTCTGAACCGAGAAAAACTCTTAGGAATGTCGAAGTAAATTTCCTAACCTTTCTCATAGTCCGCCTCATGCCTGATTCTGACTTACCATGCGAATGAACGATCCGTTTTCGTCCGACGATCTCCCGTTCAAAGGACCGACGTGCACTTTCGAGACACATTTTACCCAAAGTCAAATCCCGGACCAGGGAACGGTCCAAACGACACTTGAATGTCTCTTAATCAACTTTATAATGGAATGCCCCATGAATAATTTGGATCAATGGATTGCGTTCTACGACTATTTTTTTGAGAAAATCTGTACAAGACTACCATTTGGCAGGTCCATTTCTCTGACTATAGGCAGTGTGTCTAGGGTCACCTACCGATTGGCAGTGCTAGGGAAATGCTGATCGTCACCACCCCTGACCCTATAAATAGAGGTCATGACCTCACCTCTAGAGTATCATCAACATTCTCTCAAAATCAACGAAGCCTAATGAGTGCATTATTTTGCATGAATTATGTCCTATTCAAGACCTCGCTAGACCCTTTGTATTATAAATAATGAGCTTTTAGAGTTGTTTTCGTAAAATAAAAGAAAAATGCAAGTTTGAATAAAATTCGAGTTAAAAATGCAATTTTAGTAACTTCAGGGTAAAATCTTAATTTTTCAAACTTTATGAGCCTGAAAATAATTTTTAAGTGTTTATCTAGGCAAAATAAAGTTCTCTATGAAATTTGGTTGAATTTCGGATTAAAACGAGCAATTTATGAATTTCGAGGGTTAAAATGCAAAGAGGGGTAATTTTATAATTTTTAAATATTTATGACCCTAAATTTGAATTAATTATTTTTATTTTGTATTTTTGCAGGTACCCCAAAAATTTGGATAACAAAGGAGTCGATGTGTAAAAATTATTACGATACGTCGAGATACGACACAACATGACACGGTTGAGACAATTATACTAAATATTTTTTATAAAATCACTCGAGTGTTCGTTGACGCCGTGCCATAGCTTTTCGGCCACGACTCACAACTTTAAAGTTTGAACAAAAATGAGATTTTGAAATTTTGGGGGTAAAAACTACAATTAAAGCTGGTGCTGTGAATAGTGACGTTAATAGTGCCAAAATTGGGGATAATTATTTATATATATAAAAAAAGACTTCTCAATTATCTCCAACTCTTCTCAAGACTCCATGGGATAATTATCACTTCAGAGACAACCAATCAAAGAGAGTTTCACTCCAACTCAAACACTTCATTCATAAGCCTATAAATAAGACCCTTTGGCTCATTATTTGGGGGGAGAATTTTAGAGAGAGTAATTTTTGAGGACTTATATTCAATTTGAGGGCCAAGTCTTTATCATTTTTTAGGGGATTGAAGATTGTTTTGAGATAACTATTTATAAGTTTGATTTATTAATGAAAATCTCTACTCAATTTTGTAATTTCTCTTTCATTATGATAACTTGATTATTCTATTAGGATTAGGGTGAAGTTTATCATAGTTAGCTAATATTGTCACGTTAATTTTCTTGTTGTTTATTCCCTACTTGTTTTAATTGTTATTAAAGATTCGGTAATCATTTTAAAATGACACAATGGTGTGTTTTAAAACCTTCAAAATTATTTTGTGAAATCAAGTTTTGAGATTTAAAAATAGTAATTTTTGATGGATTATGCTTGTACTTTGATTGTTTTGATAAGCCATGGTCAAATACATTTGCTAATTTTAAAACTTGTATTTTCTAAAGTAATAAGAATTTTAGCCATCTATTAGAGACATTAAAAATATTTCGAACATAACTTTCATATTTTCCAAATTAAACGTGACGAGAGTCAGTTTAATTTGAGTTATAAAAGGGAATGACGATATCAAATTTGTGTGCAATATTAGTTACGTGATAAATGGACTCCGAATCCTAATTATTTCCTAATTGTTTACAAAGCTCTTGTGTTACTCTCATTTATCGTAGTTGCTTTTCTTTAGTGTAGTTTATAATTATTTGCGACTCCATTTGATCTAGTTGGATAGTTGCAATTCTTTTAAAAGTTAAAATTGACAAATTTTTATGGGTTTGACCCGTAGTTATACTCGCTATTCTATAATAGCCTGTGCACTTGAGGTATTTTATAAAATTGACAAACAAGTTTTTGGCGTCGTTGTCGGGGATTTGTTCAATTTTTTTTTTAAGAATTGTGACTTTCGACTAGTTTTTTTTTTACTTTTTGCACTAGTTTATCCTAAATTATAAAAAAAAAACTCGATTTTTTTTCCCTGAAAATTTCCAGATTCGTTTTTTTAGTCAGTAGTCCATAAAAAATAAAAAATAAATCCTAAAATAAAAAAAAATTATCTGAAAATTCAATTTTTTACACTAGTAGTTTCCAGAATAAAAGAAATAAAAAAAAATGTTTCATAAGCGTGCTTGGTTATTTTTGTTTGTGTGTTGAATACACCATTAGTGCGCGTGTCGTGTTAATTTTTTTTATTTTCTTTTTCTTATTTTTTTTTAGTGTTGCACTTTACGTTTGGTGTAGTTTCTTTTGTATTTTTTTCAGAAGCACATTCGAAAAAAAAGAAACAAAAAAGCAAAAGTGAAGAAAATAAAAAAGTGTGCAACAGTGATCGAACATGCAGAAAACCTGTACAATCTTGCCACGAGCACAAGGAACTCTCGAGGACGACTGAAACATGGACGAATTTTCCCCCCGATCGATATCAATTTAAACTTTGACCCGGCGTAAGTAAGTGACTGCAAAAAGGCCACGTTGGAGGTATATTTTCGTGTGCTTCTACATGGTTTAATTTGTACTTACTTTAGCACGTTGCAGTAATTGACTTAAGGGAAAAACTCTTAACGACGCTAGAATTAAAATTTGCTCCAATGTGAACCTATCAAGTAGATTTTGTTTTACCTTGTCTAGGATTGGTGGTTTCTAATGAGTCTTCGTACTGACCACCTACCTGGAGGAAAAAGCGGAACTTGAGGAGATAACCGTAGTTGACCACATTTAAATTCTCCCTTGTCAAAGAGTATAGGTTGTCTAATTAGATTTTGAGTCAATTATAATTGCTTTTGCATTCAAAAAAAAAAAAATCATTTCGTTTAAAATTACAATGTATGATCTTCATATTGTTATCCCGTCATCTTTCTCATATTCCGCAATTGATCATGTGAACGTGTTTTTACAAAATACTAAAAATTTAGATGACTACGTATTTCAATTTGAGTCAGATGGGTCAATAGTCATTTTAAAAATTAAAGAAGGTATGGATGAGAATCCAACCCCTGTAATTACTATTTGTCCACCAAAGTGAATCAATTAGAAAGAGGTAAATAAACGGTTTAATGATGCTATTTCTAAAAATAATCATGAATTAAATGGGGATAATCAATTGTGAGGAGGGAAAAATTGACAGTCTTGACACATATAATACTTGTGATGATTCTGATGTTGATTCTTGTCGAGGTTTTTCTCCTCATTTAATTGAGAAAAATGCTGATTCTTTTTATATGTGGGAAAATTTATTTGAGGATTCGTCATCCGATTCTAGTGATCCTTCAAGTATTTATGACGCTCCTCCTATTTTTTATGAAGAAAGTGTATCGCCCCGTGACACTTCTTCTTTCCGCGCCTTTCCTAAAGTCTTACATTTAGGAGTGGAGTATGCATCCCCAATTTTACGTGACTGTTTTCGAAAAGGGGATAGTAAGTATTTGGATTCTTACTGCAATTTATTATCCCCATGTGAGGTATCGACATAAAATTCGTGCGATTCAAATTTGTTTATTATTGATGATGTCCATGCACACCATAATGACCATGGATTTATGGTTGAGAATTTTGGTGTGTGGTCATTCTTTCAAATTTATGATGTTTTGGCAATTAGTGCTATATAGTTTATTAATTGGAATGACCCACAAATATTTCTATTATTAATCTATGGTGATGATGGCAATTGTCATGAGTTTGTATATTATTAGTGTATTTTTTCTTTTTTTCTTTTCTTTTTAAAATCTAGTTAACATAATATCATCATTTTACTTCTTTACTTTATTTTCTTCGTCCATGTTTTTATTTGCGTTTACATTGAGAAAAATGTAAAATTTAAGTTTGGGGGTAAGGATGATATTTTTTTTTAAAAAAAAATCAGAAAAATTTCAAAAAAATCCAAAAATATTATTAATATAATTGAGTTTTGAAATGATTTCTTAATATATAATTAGTTCATGGATATCTCAACTTATGATTTTTTTTCTACATATTAGCCGTATAATATGATCGAAAATGGATATTGAGGCGAAAGTTAATATTCTTAACGAATAAATGTGGAGATTTTAACCCGATGAGATTTTGTACCATTCATCATTTTCGAGAGATTTAAATCAATCCGCATTAAAATAACTCAAACTTTCCTTCGGTGATAAATTCGTTAATGATCTCAAATTCTTTGTTTTGTTCGATTACTGAAAACAAAAAGTCAAAATGTGAATCTAAAGTACTAGAACTCTTTGTAAGTTGTCTTAAGACAAATTAACTTAACGAAACTTGAGAAATGAGATTAGGCCATCGTTTGAAAGCCCAAAAATTAAGCCTAAACTCCAACCTTCTTACATTATTCCGTTTCAAGCCCATAAGCCTTTTGTTGAAAATCAATTATCCTATCCAACTCCAACTGAGTGTTTAAAACCCCTAAAATGAAGCCATACCCATTTTCTGAGAATACTAAGGTAAAAGTACGATAGGAAAAAGGACAAAAATGAAAAAAAAAAGTTTACAAAATAATGATGTGGGAAAAGAAAAGAATGAAAAAATGAAAAGAGAGAAAAAAAGGAGAACGTGAAAAAAATGCCTAAAAGTCAAACTACCGAAAAATCTCTATATTCTCATAAGTTTTGAACTCCAAAAGTCATTCTTTCTAGCCAAAATCTGAGCCTACAGCATAACTAGAGAAAGTCCTGATCGATCTCAAGTGAAGTTACTTAAAGTGTGGAGAGAAGATGAATAGAATCTATGGTGTGATTCAATGTTTTCAAAAAGTAATCGATTTTCCTTTCATGAGATCATAATCATCCAATATAAAAAAGTCCGTTTTTCATCATATATATGTGAAAGTTGTTCACGTAAATTTACTCTTTCATTCACATATACCGAGAGAAAATAGCCCATTTCCGAGTGTTCGATTGAGAGTGCATCCCATGAGATTTTGAAATCAAAATGAACTTGCGGATAAGAAATGTAATGATAAAATATTTTGAAATGGACGGTTATATTGGTTATACACACACACACGATAAGTTGAGATTGAAAAGTGAAGTTCTACTATATTTATGAAGTTTGCATTCAAACTCGGATATATTACTTTTGATTCTTTTGTATTGAGTCAAGTTTTTGAATTTTGTGGGTATATTTACTGCAAAGCCTCACAAGACAAAACTCGTCTACTAGGGTAACCTAGAGGTTTAATGGCTTGTTGCACATGCTAAGTCCAATCGTGATTCCTACGAAAGTGAGTTGGATTTTAAAATTTTGATTTTTGCTCAAGGACAGGCAAAGTTCAGGTATGAGGGTATTTAGTGAGTGTATTATTTTTCAAGAATTATGTCCAATTTAAGACCTTGTTAGACCCTTTGTATTAGAAATAATGAGCTTTTAGAGTCATTTTCGTAAAATAAAAGAAAAATGCAAGTTTTAATAAAATTCGAGTTAAAAATATAATTTTAGTAACTTCAAGGGTAAAATCATAAATTTTCAAACTTTATGAGCGTGAAAATAATTTTTAAGTTTTTATCTAGGCAAAATAAAGTTCTCTCTAAAATTTGATTGAATTTCGGATTAAAACGAGCAATTTAAGATTTTCTGGGGTTAAAATATAAAGATGGATAATTTTGTAATTTTTAAATATTTATGACCCAAAATTTGAATTAATTATCTTTATTTTGTATTTTTACAGGTGCCCCAGAAATTTGCACAACAAAGGAGTCGATGTTCAAATCTTGTTACGATATGTCGAGATACGACACGACATGACACGGTTGAAACAGGTGTACTAAATATTTTTTATAAAATCGTTCGAGTGTCAGTTGAGGCCATACAATAGCTTTTCGGAAAGGTCTTTACAAGACTCACAACTTTGAAGTTCGGACGAAATTGAGATTTTGAAGTTTTGGGGGTAAAAAATGTGATTAAAGTTTGTGTTGTGAATAGTGACGTGAATAGTGACAAAATTGGGGATAATTATTTATTTAAAAAAATGACTTCTCAATTATCTCCAACTCTTCTCAAGACTCTATGGGATAATTATCACCTCAAATACAACCAATCAAAGATAGTTTCACTCCAACTCAAACACTTCATTCCTAAGTCTATAAATAAGACCCGTTGACTCATTATTTGGGGGGAGAATTTTAGAGAGAGTAATTTTTGAGCGATTTTATTTAATTTGAGGGCTAAGTCTTTATCATTTTTTAGAGGATTGAAGATTGTTTCGAGAGAACTATTTGTAAGTTTGATTTATTAATGAAAATCTCTATTCATTCTTACGATTTCTCTCTCATTATGATAGCTTGATTATTCTATTAGGATTATGGCGGAGTTTATTATAGTTAGTCAATATTGTCACGTTAATTTGATTGTTGTTTATTCCCTACTTGTTTTAATTGTTATTAAAGATTCGGAATTCATTTTAAAATGACGCGAGAGTGTATTTTAAAACCTTCAAAATTGTTTTGTCAAATCAAGTTTTGAGATTTAAAAATAGTAATTTTTGATGGATTATGCTTGTACTTTGATTGTTTTGATAAGCCATGCTCAAATACATTTGCTAATTTTAAAACTTGTATTTTCTAAAGTAATAAGAATTTTAGCCATCTATTAGAGACATTAAAAATATTTCGAACATAACTTTCATATTTTCCGAATTAAACGTGACGAGAGTCGGTTTAATTTGAGTTATGAAAGGGAATGACGATATCAAATTTGTGTGCAATATTAGTTACGTGATAAATGGACTCCGAATCCTAATTATTTCCTAATTGTTTACAAAGCTCTTGTGTTACTCTCATTTATCGTAGTTGCTTTTCTTTTGTGTAGTTTATAATTATTTGCGACCCCATTTGATCTAGTTGGATAGTTGCAATTCTTTTAAAAGTTAAAATTGACAAATTTTTATGGGTTTGACCCGTAGTTATACTCGCTATTCTATAATAGCCTATGCACTTGAGGTATTTTATAAAATTGACAAACAAGTTTTTGGCGTCGTTGTCGGGGATTTGTTCAATTTTTTTTAAGAATTGTGACTTTCGACTAGTTTTTTTTTTTTACTTTTTGCACTAGTTTATCCTAAATTATAAAAAAAAATTGAAAAAAAAAACTCGGGTCAAACTTGAAAAAATTGATTTTTTTTTGAAAAAATACTAGTTACGTGATAAATGGACTCTGAATCCTAATTATTTCCTAATTGTTTACAAAGCTCTTGTGCTATTCTCATTCATCATAGTTGCTTTTCTTTAGTGTAGTTTATAATAATTCTCGACACCATTTGATCTAGTTGGACACTTGCTACTCTTTTAAAAGTTAAAATTTACAAATCTCTGTGGGTTCGACCCGTACTTACACTAGCTATTCTATAATAGCCCGTGCACTTATAGTATTTTATAAAATTGACAGACAAAGCTCCTCCATGTGAAGTTCCATTCAAGCTTGCATTCTCATTCTTTTCATACTCAATTTGGTAAATTTCATTCCCTCTCATCCAACATTCATCTCACATTCAAGGGAGTTTATCCAATTTTAAAGATCAAGCTTCAGAGAAGGTCCAAATCCTTCCTTCTCTCTTTAAATTCTTATTTTTGCATTAAATAATTTAGATTCAACGAGACTGAATGAAACTCCAAAGGACACTGAATACCCTTTACAACGGTCCTCCCCGTGCGCGATTCTGACTTACGATATGAACGAATGATCCGTTTTACTCCGAGAGGTCTTCGGGCGCTTCTGGGTCCCGATTTACTAGGGTCAACTTTTCGAACTAAGCGAAATTCTTTGGAACGTGGAATTACATTTATTAACCTTTCTAATGGTCTGTCCCATGCACGATTCTGACTTACCATGCAGACAAACATTTCGTTTCCGTCCGACGATCTCCTGTCCAAAGGACCGACGTGCGCTTCCAAGCCACATTTGACCCAAAGTCAACTCCCGGACCCGGGAGCAATCCGAACACTCTTGAAGGTCTCTGATTCAACTTTCTAATGGTATGTCCTGTGCACAATTTAGACAAATGAATTGCATTCTACGACCATTTTCCTGGAAAATCTGCACGAGAATGCCAATAGGCAGGTCTATTTCCCTGCCTATCAGCAATGTGTCTAGGGTCACCTTCCGATTGGTAGGGCGAGGGAAATATCGATCGGCACCACCCCTGACCTTATAAATAGAGGGAATGACCTCACTTTCAAAGCACACCTCAAATCCATCACCATCAGTAATCTCAACAACATTCTCTCGAAATTAGTGAAGTTCCTCCATGTGAATTTCCATTCAAGCTTACATTTCCATCCTTTTCATAACCCATTTGGAAAAATCACATTCCCTCTCATCCAACCTTCATCTCACATACAAGGGAGTTCATCCAAGATCAAAGATCAACCTTCAAAGAAGGTCCAAATCCTTCCCTCTTTCTTTAAATTTCTTATTTTTGCATTCAATACATTAGATTCATAATATAGTTCTTACTTTAGTTCATACATATTAACATATTACATTTTTATTATTATATTGCACATAATTTATTTTCTATAAAAAAAAAAAAGAGGGTTACACCCATAAATTCTGAACGGGATTATCCATCACATTTTTTCAAAACTAAAACACATTTTTCTACCTACACACCTATAATAAAATCCCGTTCGAATCTATGGAATAAACTCTAGCCCCATGCCATATGCAAACTACATGGACTTGGATGCCTTTATAGGTTACGTAGGCGTTTCGGGTTAAAACCCGAGACTCGAGTCCAATTTTTTAATTTTCCAACTTCTTAATTTTTAACTTTTTCTAAATCTTCCAACTTTTCTAATTCACCCATTTCCATATTCTTGCATTAGTATAAATATTATGTTTGTAATCCTTATTAGAGTTTCATCCAACACGTCTTATCGTTTCATCATAATGATTAATATCGCGATAAATGCATAAATCATATTTTTCGTATATTACTTTGGGAACATTCCTACGGATGACTTCACTTTATCTTTTCCATGATATTAGTTGAACGAATCCGATCTCCATTATATATAAATGCACATATACTTCACGAAAAAATAAAGAAAAATAATAACACAAGCCCATGAGAGACCGAAAGGGCGGGGTGAGTTCCTAACAGCTTCTCATTCCCCAACTTAGCCCCCCCCAGACCTTCGAACTATTTATTTTGTATGCATCAGTTTGTCTTCGATGCCTCTCTCTCGAGGAGGTAACATGTTCTTTTGCTTGTTTTATGCAAAATAGGCTGACAATTTCATCTCTTTATATTTACACCACACTGACGATTGTCAAAGCGTTCCTAAGTATGCCGTGAGACCTTTCAATCCCCCCTTCCTTACCCATCTCCCTTCGGGAGGTAGAAGAGAGGAACCGGTGCACGTCTTGATCGGAATGGCCACAACCCTACTCTATCCCGAGTACTTCCTCCATTTAGTTCCTAAGTTATTTTACCCTTTAACTTAGTTGATCATTCCCACTTTAATTGGTTATGTAACATTCACACTAGTCATATAAATAATGCATTCACACTTTATATTTTTAACCCGTATATGATTATATACTCTATTATATACTTATAAATATACTACAACAATCACACACATATGTCTCATACAATAACCATCCTCCTGAGTAATAACTCGCTAGATGCTTGTCTCTAAAATGCTATCATATCCCAAGTATACTCCCTCTAACCCGATTACCATATGTCGGTTAACTTACACCGAAATCGTAAAAATCGCAAACGTAGTGGAAGAGGTAATATTTCCCCGAGAAAGAGATATCTAATCATATCTAAACACACAATGAAATAACCGGACGATATGAGTTGGGGACTATATTCTCCATGCATTCATTAGCGAGGAGATTCACCCACATCGTGCAAGCTTCGATGGTCGCACTAGAGAGGTATGTTTTCACATAAATATCACGCACAACGATATTTATAAATTACACACACACATACACACACACACACACACACACACACACACACACATACGCACACATATATATAATAAATCTGGCTAACCCGTGTCTAACACCTGTAGTATATGTATAACACCCGAGTCTATTTTCCCGACTCGTAATTTATTTAATTTCACATCCATAAATAATTAATGTAGCTTCACTTGCTAAAATACCCGGACTCACCCAATTGGCCCGTATTTAAATATTTATGAATTTATTTCACTTAATTAATTATTTAGGTTCCTTCTTTTTCCCAACTTTCAATGCTTATATACATCCACCACAAATCCCAAGGTAAAATAATCTCATGCATACCTACTCGGATTTGATTTCTGACTAAAGATTTTGATCTTGGACACCCTTTTGTACAAAATTCTTAACTAATTCAAAAAAATTAGAAAAATATGAAACTGACCACCACGCGTTCGTAACGAAAAGATATATCTCCATGACCAAAACCTAGGGTCATTAGAATGACATACAAGCTTCGTTCGAACATGGTTTTAACTATAATCTAACGAGATCGATGGAAATAGTGCAGAAATCAAGATTTTTCTTGTTCAAATCTACCCAAACGCGTTCTACGTGATATTATACATTCACCCAATCATATAGAACATATGAGAAATATTCTTAGATGATTCTAACATCAAATAATCATCCTAATACCAAAGATTAACTACAATCACCTAATTAATCAATTAAAATGGATTGACATGATAAACACCTCAAATCACCCTAGATTTGATTCAAAGTCCCAATTAATCATGATCAATCTATGAATCTCTAACAAGGTTCAAATTTCAGCAATTATGATTCATTCAAAAACATCAAATATGCATTTACTCCACAAGTTATGGGATAATTTCCCTAACCCACTTTTTTCACGTGAAACCCTTACCAAAAATAGTTTTGTTCTACATCTACTATGATATGAACATGCATTTTTGCAATTTAAAATAGAATAAAGTTAATCACTTGCCTTCCTATGTTCGTAGGGTCTGATTACGCGTTGTAGAAGAATATTTGACAATAGCACAACCAAATCCGAGTTGTGTTTCCTCTAACTCTTAGATTTAGGATTAATATCTCTAATACCGAAATTAGGCAAATGGGCCAAGCTTAAATGACTCGAATACCCCCGTGCAGACTCGATTATGTCTAAAAAGTCCCCTGGACCCAATTACTACCCCCGGGTAGACTATTTTGACTATGTCGACCCACTTAGAACCAACCGTGACCTCGAAATTACCATCTTGGTCACTCTATGTAAATATCCTATCTCGACTTCCTACAGTCTACACTCGACTCCCAGTTGAGATATAATACTGTCACATAACTATCACTCACTATGATGTAAAATAATTCTTTACTACTCCCTTAGTAATTGTATTACATAAATATTAATCATTATCTCTCCCGATTAATATTTTACTAAACACATAATAATTAATTCAATTAAATTACATCGTACGTGTAATTTAAAATAACCGATTTATTCAAATTTTAAATACTCAGAAATACGGCGTGTTACAATCATATTATACATTCTTACTTTCCAATTCCTTTTTTCCTTAAGTCCTTCAATATAGAAGTAGTATACTCAATTTCGAATGCATTGCATAAATTTTTATGGATTTTATTCATCTTCTTCTTTATTTCTTCACTTAATCAAGAAATTCAACTTCTTTAACGATTTGACTAATTAAAGAAATATGGATGTGAAATGTAGGGGTGGACAAAAAAAAGACCGACCCGAATGGACCGATTGGACCGAACCGGACCGAACCGAAAATCAAGGCTATTTTGAAATCGGTCCCAAAATCAGTTCACAAAAACTAAAAATCGATTAAATCGGTCCGGTCCGCGGTCTACTACATTAAAAGACCGATTTGGACCGGACCGAACCGATTCCCATATATATATAATAAAAATAATGTTATTGTGTTTCTTATGTATAGTTTTTGAATTAATGTATATAACTTATGAATTTAATTTGGAACATTTTATATATGTATAGACATTTTTTTATTTGGGTTAAAAAAACCCATCTAAATATCACTTGGAGTTTCGAGTATTATTTATTGTATATATATTTGTGAGAAAAATAGATAAAAACATTCATAAAATGTACATATATATAAAATAGGGTCAGGACCGAATTTTAACCTAGACCGGACCGAAAAAAGCATGGACCGAATTAGTAGGTTAACAGAATTAAGCGGTCCGGTCTCGGTCCAAAAAAATTGAGGACCGAATATTCGGTCCGACCCAAAAAATAGGCAAAACCCGGACCGGACCGGACCGTGCCCACCCCTAGTGAAATGAGGTAAGTCGGTCTTATGGGATTAAAGTTTACAGGATTATGAGGCGGAGGGTTTAAGGTGGATATATATATATATATATATATATATATATTATTTCTATAAGGTAGTGTTTGAGTTATTGTGTCTCAATTTATTGATTAAATTATATTAAAATTCTGATAAGATGATCCATTTTTAGTTTTCTAAGGTCGGGTGAATGAGGGATTATGTGACAAAATATTTTATTTCCATCGAGGATGAACAACTAAATTTAGTGTATTTTCTTTGTTTTCATTTTAGTTTACATATAACTCCTTAGCATTTCCCTCGAGCTAATTGTTTATTATTCTTCCCATTTCACTTTTACAACGTATGGTTTTATCTCCATTTGTAGTGTAGTTTTTTATATGCTCCTTTGAAGCTTACAATAAATGATGTAATTTTCATTTGATTTATTTGTAGAAAGTTAAAGGAAATGTGGACAAAAAGGGAAACCCTTGGATCAATTCAGAATGCAAAATGGTAGGCTATTGCGGGTTTGATATTCCTGTATGAAGCTATAAGCAGTAAAAATATGTTTATTATGAAAATTAGATATCAATTGATGTGACTTATAATGTCTAAACTTTTAATATGGAGGTATAAAGTTGATGGTTGTAGCTTCGAGTCTGGTGTCTATGATCACAAATTTATAGTTGATTTGTGTAAGTAATTATATGCAATCTGTTTTTTATTTGCTACTGTTTTTCCAAAAAAAAATATTGAACCAGTTATGTCAATGGCAGTTATATGTGTGTTTATATCATTTACTATGTAGCAGACCAAATTTCCTTTTATTGGCCTTTGAGTAAATAAATTTTGATTTCATATTCTAGTATTTTAGATGTATCACTTTCTAGTTCTAAATTTTATTATAGCGAAACTGTAATAGTAGTAGTAGTAGTAGTAGTAGTAGTAGTAGTAGTAGTAGTAGTAGTAGTAGTAGTAGTAGTAGTACTACTACTACTACTACTACTACTACTACTACTACTACTACTACTACTACTACTACTACTACTACTACTACTACTACCACCACCACCACCACTACCACTACTACTACTACTACTACTACTACTACTACTACTACTACTACTACTACTACTACTACTACTACTACTACTACTACTACTACTACTACTAAATGAATAAATGAACATAATATGACTTTAGAAACATATTTAGCTGAACCTTTAGGAGAAAAATATATACACAAATATGAGTCTTATATGCATTAAGTCATTGAGTGGAAATTCTTCCTATGTAGACATTGTTCTTAAATACCAATACATATGAATTCATATAATATTTTTATGTAAGAATAGTATATACTGATTAGAATGACTTGTAAATTCCTATTTCAACATGAGGTTATATCCCATAATGGTTCTTACAATTTAGTTTTGTTTATGATACAAGTAAGGTAATACTTGTTTCAATTTTTTTTTATAATCCACTAATCCATGTATGCTTCATTTCCTTTAGGGCTCTTCCACATTCTACCATACCATACATTACATATGAGAATGTGAGGATTCCATGGATTTATTGGTATCTTTGGTCAACCACACACAAATTCAATCTTATCAAATTTTATCTTAATTTAATTTAGTGTGCATACATTGATGTAGTCCTAATTAAAAATGGCAAACTAAACTAGTAAACATGCAAAGAAGTAAGGAAAACTTCCTTTCAGGTAAAACCTATATTTCAACATTGTACAAGATTTGAGAAACAAATATGACTTATAGATCACTTAGCTCTCTAAGAACAACACACGGTTCTTTAAGTCTTTGACAATAACGACACAGTTTAGCACCATCCACAGGAAGAAGTTTTCCCTCGGCATCCACCAATCAACCTTCTTCTTCAGTAGTAGAGCCTTTGTTCTACAAATCAATAGTAAAGATGAACTCTACAAGGATTCTTGAACATTAAAGTGTTCTTGTTGATTTGAGAAAGTGATCTCTAAATTTTCAAGGGGTTTGGATGAAAATTGATAGAGTTTAATCACAAAAGGCACTCTAAAAGGGTAGGAAAAGATTTCAAAACAGTTTTTAAAAACTCTAATTCCACATTTCTATTTATGAGGAAGTTTTCTGTAAGAGGATAAATATTAAAAATTTGGATCAGATTTAATTAAAAATAAAATCTTACATGCTTGTTCGAATGACCAGGTGCCTCGTCCGAATGATGTACCATTTTACATTCGAACATGTTTCCAATGAGACTTCGAACGACATTTCAGTGCTTAATGAAAAATCATCTCGTTCAATCGTGGAACCCTCATTCTAACGACACACCCCATCTCGTTTGAACGACTTTAAATGAGACTTCTAACGACATTCCAGTACTGATTAAAAGGCGTCGTCCTATATTTTGTTCGAACAATTGAAATCTCGTTCTAATTGCATAATGTAACTCATTCAAACAACCTATGAATCCCGTTCTAATGAGTCGTCAAATTTTTCTTAAAAAATATTTTGAAATGAAAACTCTTAAAAAGATGTAAACCCCTAGAAAAGTAAAGGCTTTACCGGTCTGTGCATTTGCAGGAGGTTGGTGAGGCTGGATATGCCAGAGTCATTGTTCTGGGCTTGGTTTTGAAATTGCTGCTGGTGACTGGGGAATTGTTGGTGGACCCACAACTTGCAGCTATTACTTCATGGAAGTCCTACCATCACAATCCTGCGGCGGTGATACTGGCGGAGACTTTGAATGGCCTATATGCCTGGCGAGAAGCTCGTTCTGACTTTCTAAGGGGTAGCCCTGTAATGTTGTTCATGTGGTTATCTGAAAGACTATGCCTACTGACTCCTCCAGAATACCCTTTGTCGGATGTACCCAACTTCATTTCGCGCCATTTCATCAGCGTTAGCCTGGATATTGAGAGTTGGGAGAACTGGTTTGTAGAGCATGGGGCTTTAAATCTGCGTTGGTCAGTGCCTTGGTGGGGACATTTGCTTCCTTTTCTGGAGCTGGGGGAATACTTGTATATCAGGTTGGTTGGTCTCAGACAGACCTCTTTCTATTTCCCTGGGAGGCTTTTGCACCAATTTGGATGGGAGCAGGTCGTGCCACCTTGGACAGTAGATTTCTTTTCGGTAGAAGATCTGACAAAGCATCTACGCATGTGGCTTGGTTCTTTATGGGAGAGTCGGCATCCGTCGACCCGTCCCTCTCAGTCTGTTGGGAGAGTTTGACACATCCCCATGGATTATATGAAGTGGTTGTGGAGAAGTGTGGTCAGAAAGATGTTGGTAGTGGAGACTGAACAAATGTGGCTTATTTTATCCGATACCATGGAGGGAGGTGTGGTAGTTTTTCAGAGGTTGGTTCGAGATTATCGATCCATGGACCGTCTGCGGCACTCCATTAAGGCAGGGGAAGCTTGGGGACCCCAGGATGTAGATGATGACGGAGCGGGCTCTTCTGGTAGCTGTGGGTAGGAATCTTGGGTGAGTTTATTTTGTAATGGGGAATAAGTTTGGGAATTTATTTAGCTTTTAGGAAAGTAGGGGGAAAGGAGTTATCCATTCCCTTTCTTATGTGATTGAACTGTAACTTAATATTAGTGAAATGAACAAGTTTTTTATCATCCAGCTGTGCCTTTTGATGAATTTTGTATTTATCTATAACCATCACTAAGACATGCATAATCCTTTTGTTCAAGTATATGTTAGAATGAACTGTCATTCTCGGAGATAAGAAAAGAATAGTTTTTTTATGAAAAAGAAGGGGTCGTGCTCACGTAAGATGTATGAGCTGCTTACTTACCTCTGGTTTTTTTTAAAGGTTTTAATTTTTTCTAAAAAATGGTTCTTGCAGAGGATTAGGCCCACGTAGTTCTGGGTAGAGGGAAACGGATATTTTTTTTAGAATAGAAGGGAGATGAGAAGAGTCTTAGCGCGCCGAGATTTCGAACTAGGAGTAGAACTTATTGAGACGGTCCAGATTGACTGGACAAGCCATCTCTTATCCATCTAAGTCAGTGAGTATGGTGGCACCGCCGGATAAGATCTTCTTCACAATGTATGGGCCGCTCCAATTGGGCTTAAATTTCCCTCTGGGGTCCCAGATGGGCTCTACTATTTCTTCAAGGGATAAATCCCCTTCTTGGACACCGCGGTCCTTGACTCTCTTATTGAATGATCACATTATACGACGATGGTACCCTTGTATATGGTATATAGATTTCAATCTCCCTTCATTTAGGAGGGTCAACTCGTCAAGACGGCTTTGGTACCAGTCTTCTTCACGGACCTTCCTTTCGAGCATGACCCCCAGCTCCACGGGTAGGACTGCTTCCATGCCATAGACTAGAGAGTAAGGGGTAGCACCACAGTAGAGGTTCAGATTGAGGTTTGGTAGACACCGAGGGCGTATGGGATTCGATCGGCCCAATCTCAATAACTTTCGGTCATCTTACGGATGATGGCTTTAAGGTTTTTATTGGCGGCTTCGACCACACCATTGGTTTGAGGTCGGTAGGGAGAATATTTGTGTCTCTGAATCCCATACTCGTTGACCACTTCTGTGACTTCTACCTTAAAATTCAACCCATTATCTAACACTAACTCGTTCGGGACCCCATATCGACAGATGATGTTTTTCTTGATGAATTGGGCCACTTTCTTGGCATTCATGACTGCGTATGACTCAGTTTCAACCCATTTGGTGAAGTAATCAATGGCAACTAGGATAAACTCATGCCCGCTGGAGGCCTTGGGTTTAACTTTCCCTATGATATCGGTACCCCAGGTGGAGAACGACCAGGAAGAAGTCATGTTGTATAATTCTCATGGAGGCAGGGGTTGTAGGTTGGAAAACTGTTGGCATTTTAGGTATCTCCGGACATAGGTGGTGCAATCCTGAATCATGGTGGTCCAGTAGTAGCCTTATCGAATGGTCTTCTTGGCAAGCATGTGACCGTTCATGTGGGGCCCTTATTCCCCGCTGTTAATTTTCTACATTACCTCCTCAATATCAGCCCCTGCAATGTAGTGTAGATGGGTTCCATAGAAGTTTATATTAAATAGTTCTTTGTGAAAGATGATGTATTGGGTGGCCAGTCTTCAAAGGGTTGCTCGGTCTTTCTTGTTGGAACCCTCGGGATAACTACTATGCTTGACGAGGTTCCAGATATCATAGTACCAGCAATTAGCTAGCTCGGGATCTTCTTTGGTGATAAGCTTAATGTGGTAGCAATGGGTTGGTTTATCTTTCTTTTGAACTAGGAAGGGGGGCATTGTTATTCCTTAGGGCATGTCAACCATGAAGGCTAGGGTAGCAAGGGCATCGGTAATGAAAGGTGATATCTTGGAATTGTGAGTCTAGTTCTTCTAAGTGGGCATGGAAGGGTTGGAGTTTCTCGTCCCTGACTTTCACTTTTTGAGCACTTGACCAATAATAAGGGAAGAATCCCCATAGATATCTAGTCATTGAATTCCTTTCTTGAGAGAAACTTTGAGGCCTACCATACACGCCTCATGTTCAGTCATGTTGTTGGTGTATGGGAAATCTAACTTTATGGCGATGGGAGTGTGGGAGTCATCTGGGGCGATCAGAAGTATCTCAATACCGTATCCCTTTTTGTTGGTAGCGCCGTCAAAGAACATTTGCCATCGGAGGTCGTCTTGATCGGTGTAGAGGATGTTTTCATCTGGGAATTCGTAGATCCAGTTGTCATCTTCTTCCATGGGGTAGTTAGCGAGGTAGTTAAAGATGGCTCTTCCTTTTATGTCTTTCTGTGTGACATATACGATATCAAACTAGACTAGGATCATCAACTATCGAGCCATTCGACTGGATAAGGCGGGTTTCTCAAGCAGGTACTTGATGGGGTCCATTCGGGATACAAGTTTGACGAGGAAGGCGAGCATATAGTGTCGCAACTTTTGGGTGACCCAAATAAGTGCGTCACATGCATTTTCCAAACCAGTGTAGTTGGATTTTTACATAGTCAATTTACGACTGGCATATTAGAGGGCTATTTCTTTATGGGAATCCTCATGGTATTGGGCTAGCAAAGCCCAAATGCAGTGTCGGTTATGGTTAGGTATAGGAGCAAGGGGAGATCAGGATATAGTGGCATAAGTACCAGAAGTTAGGTCAGATATTGTTTGATTCGGTCAAAGGCTTCTTGGCAGGCCTTGCTCCAAACCTTGGTTGAATCCGTTTGGAGGAGTTTGAAGATAGGTTCATAGATGGAGGTTAGTTGGCTCATGAATCGGCTGATGTATTGTAATTTCCCAAGGAAACTTCAGACTTCTTTCTTAATTTGGGGAGGTGGCATCTCAAATATGGCTTTCAGTTTGGCAGGATCTACTTCTATCCCTTTCTCACTGACTGTGAATCCCAAGAGTTTTCCTCTTATAACGCCGAAGACATATTTCTGTGGATTGAGTCTCATCTGATACTGTCGCAGTCGTTCGAAGAGCTTTCGGAGGGAGGGAACATGACCTTCTCTAGTTTTGGATTTGATAATCATATCATCCACATAGACCTCGACTTCCTTGTGAATTAGATCGTCTAGGATGGTTGTGGCAAACCTCTGGTACATAGCACCAGCGTTCTTGTTACCAAATGGCATAACAGTGTAGCAAAAGGTTCCCCACGGTGTGATGAACGCAGTTTTTTCTTGGTGATCTGGCTGCATTTTGATTTGGTTGTATTCGGCAAACCCATCGACAAATGAATTAAGAGCATGACTGGCGGTGTTATCTCCAATCATGTCGATATTGGGTAATGGGTAATCATCCTTTGGAGATGCTTTGTTTAAGTCCCTGTAGTCTACATACATCCGAACTTTTCCTCCTAGTTTCAGAACATGCACTATGTTAGCTAGCCATGTGGGATATTCGATCACACGAATGAAACCCATGTTCAGATGTTTGACCACTTCTTCTTTGACTTTGAGCGACCATTCGGTGCAGAGCTTTCTCAGCTTTTGTTTAACTGGCTTGTAATCTGGGAGAGTGGGGATCTCATGTTGAGCTATTTCGGGATCAATTCTGGGAATATCGCCATAGGACCACGCGAAGACATCTACGAATTCTTTTAGTAATTCTTCGAGTTGTTCACGCTCATGCTTGTCAAGGGTAGCCCCTATCCTAATCTCGCGCAGTTGGCTACTAGAACCAAGGTTAACAATAACAGTTTCTTCTTCATTAATTTGAACGCATTTATGTTTTTTGTTATTAACCTTATTTAGATCAATTAAGAATTATTCATTTGCAAAATCATCATCATCAAAAGTTTGATTAGAATCCAAACAGTTAATGTAAGGTACGACAAGATACTCAAAATCTTCATTTATTACATTAATAGGAAAAACAACATTGAGAACCTCATCAAAGGCGGTTTTGATTACATTTGAGAAAGGATAGACAACATAAGAAGAAATGGGGTAAACATTTGGGTTAGGTGGGATTTCAACACGTAGAACCGGTGCAACATGCCAGTTGAGGAGAGGTGTATCAACATCTTTAATTAGGTGGGATGGATCCAGTGATGTGGTGATTGAATGAACCATACAAAGTGTCAGCCCCAGTGTCTGTAAGTTGAACGAATCCTCGAAGTCACTTCCCTCAGAATTTGTGGTATCTTTTATGTGTGGTTGCACATGGTGTCGGGAACTTTCGGCCCATGGGTAGCTGTCTTGGAAAAAGATCTCCATTCCAGGCTTCATCTTCTTGTCTGTATTATCATACTAGGGTTTTGAAAAGACACAAAAGAGGAATTCCTTACCCTCTTTAATGAATCGTCCATTCAAGGAGTCACCAAGGATAGTCTGGATACAGTCTAATCTTCTCTTTGGTCGAGACTGGCGGATCATTCCGAGCTCTTGTTGTGATGGTTGATACCCCAAACCATAAGGGGGAAAGCTTTTTTTAGTTCAATGGGTTCAATTATCCCTTGTTGTTTTCGTCCTAGCCCCAATTCGGGCACAAAGTGCATGTTTCTAAACATTTGAATCACATTGACATTGCCATGAGGGTCGTATTCTGGATAAACCCTTTCTTCAAAATCGTCCCATGCTGGGAGTAAAAGTGGCTCAACTCAGAATCCTTATAAGCGCATATTATTTGACCCATGCTGTATCTCAAGGATTAGATTACTGGTGCTTGTACCGTCGACATTTTCGTCGTCGCCCAAAATGGTGATGACTCATCCGTCGTCAAAGAATTTTAATTTATGATGGAGCGAGGAAGACACACACTTGATACTGTAGAGCTAAGGTCGTCCAAGCAACAAGTTGAAACAAGATGGGATGTCAATAACTTGGAATTCAACAACAGGGTTTATAGAGCTAGGCCCTATTACAAGTTGTATGTATCCAATCACTTCTCAAAGAGTATTATCATAGGCACGTACAACAGCGGAGGTTAGAGCAATGTCACTTTCCTTCTGTCCTAAGCATTTAAAGGTTCTTAATGGGCATACATTCAAGGCAAATCCATTATTCGCAAGAGATAGAAATACAATTTTCCCCATAACTTCTAAAGAGATGTTGAGTGCATGATTATGATTTGGCCCAATTCTTAGCATTCGGGTAGAGGTCAAGGATCCGACTAAATTAATCGCCTCTTCTAGTGTGGTAGAAGGAGGGACTGTCAGTCCAGTGAGCAATTTGATCAAAGCATTTTTATGCAACGACATGAAAAGCCCCCATAGAGTGATCTTAGCCTGAGTTTTTTTCAATTAATCGAGGATCTTGCTCTCCTCGAGGGTCATCTCTAGCATAGGAAGGTTTTCAACACCTTTCCCTTTGTTATTGGTTGGTAGTAAGCTTGGGATCTGGTAATGCCTTCCTAATCTAGTCATGTGATTTACTAAAGAAGGGAAGAACATGAATCGTGTTTCCTCATCGATCTCGAGTTGTTCTGCCACCTTGTTTATTTCTCTGAGATGTTCTTCAAATGATATCATCCCACACATATCGGACACCGAGCCAGTCTTCTTTGAAGCTTGCTCTTCATTTGAATTTTTAAATTCTTCCCCCCATCCAGTGGCAACAATTCTATCTTTCCATAAAAAGTCAATGCATTCCCCAACTTTAATGGCTTCTTCGTACATGTCCTCCCATTTTGCGGGGAGATGTAAGGGTGAAGGGACCAGGTGCCCTTGTAGCTTCAGAGTATCAAGTAACTCGGTCATACTACAAATATTATTGGTTTACCTGAATAATTCTTCCATGATCTATACAACATCATCTAGGTTGACTTCATCGATTGGTACCACCTAATTGTTCGACTCTCGGTCCCATTTCTATGCTTCCAAGAATAACGTACTGAACCTTTGGCAATCAATGATCATCTATGGAGGAAATTTTAGCCTGAACTCTAGGAGTTGGTTTAACACTTATGATAAATCCATACTTCCATTTTCAAAATGGGTACGGACAATAATGCATGCTCTGGTAAGGAGTGACAGTGCCTAATCAGCGAGGCTAGCAGGGTGTAGGAGGAAGTATGGGCACATTTAGAGAGGTTTGGGAGAGTATATGGGTGTGATTCCAGTTGAGGGATCAAATTATGGGTTCTCTTCTAAGAAGATGGCATTGGCATGATTTGGGAGTGCGTTATGAGTAATGTTTGGCTTAGGATTGGCTAGTGGGGGAAATGGAACCCCGGTCAATTAGACCTTGGATTATGTTTTAAAGGTGAAAGCATTGGTCGGTGGTATGGCCAACAGTTTAGTGAAAGGTGCAATGAGCATCTGCTTTGAAGTTTCTTGGGAGTGGATTTGGCAATGGACGGGGGGTCCAAGGGTTTGATAAGGTTTCGTCTTAACAGGGCTTAATAAATTTTGGAGAGGGGAGCATGGAGCTCGATGTATTCCTCTCAGATTGGGATATGGCAGCTTTATGGTGCCCACGAGGTGGTTAGTTGAGAAATGTTATTGATGGCTAAAAGTGCAGCACTGGTGGGCTTATCGTATTTTCTGGGGGTGAACTGTCTGGACACTTTCTTTGGTTCAACTTCTGTTTTAGCAAGACCCTCCTCGATTTCTACTCCAGATTCTTTGATATCTTAGAAGTGGGGATAATATTGTCCTCCCATTGTTGTTAGGACATGGGGTAAAAAGTTATTCTTTACTATGTTGACTTGTTCTTCCTCGGATGGCCGATTGGTCATGGTGGCTGCTTTTTCCCTCCACCGGGCTATGAAGTTACCGACTAATTCCCCAGAGTTTTTCTTGAGCAACTCTAAATCACGATGGGTGACCTCAATCTCTTCGTTGTATTTGTACTGCGATATGAATTCTCGGGCTACATCCTCCCAGCTACGGATTCTGGACTCCTCGAGAAATAAAAACCATCGGAGGGCGCTATCCTTTAAAGTCTACTGAAATAACTGGGCCATCACTTCTTCATAATCCCCTAGGAGAGTTATAGAATGTTGATAACTGCAAAGATGAACAATCGGGGGTCCACTTCCTTCGAATTTCTCAATATTTGGCATTTTGAACTTCTTGGGTAACCTCACCTTAGGGTAAGGAGACATGTGGGTGTAGTCCATGTAATTCCCAGAGATTCTGACTTGGTCGAATTTCTTAGTTAGCATCTTGATATCTTCTTTGACCTTGTTCAACTCTTCCTCTTTTGGATCAATGATCATAGGCAAGTTAGCCCCAAGCTGGGCAAGGTTTGGCATATGAAGATGGGGAGGTGGAGACCCATTAGCAGGTGGGGCATGTGGAGTGTGTTGATACACTTCGAGAACCCAAATAGGCTCGGGTGGACCCATAGCATGAGGGAATAGGGCCTCAAGCTCTTGAGAAATAGGAACCTGGTTTCGTTACATCTCTCGGACCTCAGTCTGGAGGTTGACAATCTTGGACACGAGATGAGCTAAAATTACCGTCAGATCTGGCTACATAACTGGTACTTGATATGTATTCTCCATGGAAAGCGGATGGATTTTGGACTCGAAAGAAGTAGCAGGGGAACAGATTGAACTCTGGGGTGATTTGGCTGAATACTGAAGCCAATACGTAGCCAAGCCAAGGCCGTACGATCGACCTAAGAAGGCGTAAAATGAGATTAATTTTTTAGATAAAGAATGAAAATATTTTTGACATTTTTTTTCCTTTTGAGATCGAAAGACAAAATATTTTTGGCTTTTTGATAAAGAAGGGAGAAATGTTTTTAGATTTTTGATGAAGAAAGGAGAAATGTTTTGGATTTTTGATAAAGAAGGGAGAAATGTTTTTGGATTTTTGATAAAGAAAGGGGAAATATTTTTGGTTTTTGGATAAAGAAATGGGAAATGTTTTTGGATTATTGATAAAGAAGGGAGAAGAGTTTTGGGAGACGGGTCTCAGCATGATTATTATTATTATGTTCTTACTTGTATTAAATTCTCCTAAATGAAAAATAAAATGCCGGACGGAACTCGAGCCTGGAAAAGTTGGGTTTGTAACATATGAAAAGCTATGGTTGGACTTGTAACCAGGCTCATGGGTAGGGTCCCATTTTAAAAATGCGTGAAATTTTGGGCGGCAAGTCGACCCAAAATTTTAGCAAAGTTTCGGGTTGAAACCGACAATCTAACATGTGTGTCCTAGGCTTGACACCTATATATGGGTATGCAGTTGGTTGGGTGAATCGGAAGGGTTCAACCCTTTGGCGTGAATTCCATGATATACGTCTTTGCTTTTGAGGGCAATCGGTACGTGTGGACGGGATATTTGATATACCTAAGTGTACGTGAATTGCCTCACGATATACCTCGTAGGGACGGTATGTGTGAGAGCGAATTCGATATACTCAGTGTACATAAACGAATTCCCTGCGATATACCGCCCGTCATAACTTTGGTCAAGTGGTACGATGCAGGGGAACCGTTCGATATACGTCGAAGGTACTTGGCCAATGAAAGGTGAGAGTCATATCGCTTACACTAAATGTGCCCTGATGGACCAACGCCCATCACGAAGTGACCCTCTAGTTACCGAATAAAATTTTTTCGATCACAATGATCTTTGGTGATGTCATGTGAATCATGCATGATTATCTTATTAGTATCTTATGATGAGAATATCTTTCTTGGTCATGCCAAACAGGGAGTAAAAGTACAAGTACCAATGGTATACCAAGTATGGATGGGTGATGCGTGCAACATGTGGATATAACTGATCGTAGGTGCACGTGGTGCATAGTGTACATGGAGAATCTCCTATAAGTGTGTGATAAGCATAAGGTACACATGAAAAGGTGAACATGCAAAATAGAATATAAATAAGAAAATAAAACACCCATGTAAATAGAGTCTAGCCCTCAGAATATCCCTAGCGGAGTCGCCACTGTGGTCGTCCCCGATCCTCACGGCGGGAGAGATGTAGGAGGGGGTGTCATCTCCGTGGTGAGAGGATTTCGGTCCCTCGCATCCCTATAAGGAGCTCTTTGGCCGGCCTCGACGATGTGTGAGGTAAAAATGTAGAGAGATGGAGTCTCTAGTCTATTTTACTCAAAAAAGACAAAAGAAAATGGGGAGCCACCCCGAAGGTTAACATCCAAAGATACACTGATACATACGAAACCAAAATGATTCGAAAAGTGTTTGGAGGCTAAGTTACGAAATGGGAAGGTGTTAGGCACCCATTCCGCCCTTATGGTCTCTCATGGATTGTTATTATTTTCCTTTATTTCCCCGTGATATGTGTGCATGAGTATATGTAGTGGAGATAGGAATCATCGACTTGTATCATGAAAGAGATAAAGCGAGTCATCCATAGGAATGTTCCTAAAAAAAATATTAGAAAATAGGATTTACGCAATTATCCTAGTGTTGATCATTATAATGGAACGATAACGCATACGGAATAATATGCCACTAAGAACAAATATATGTACACGTAAATATATAGATTTTAGGAGAATTAAGTTGAAGAATATAGAAAAATAGAAAATGAGAGAAAAGTAGGAATAGGACTCGAGTCTTGGGTTTTACCTTGAGACACCTACGTAACATATAGAGGCATCAAAGTCCACGTAGTTCGTACGCAAAACGAGGGGTGGGATTTATCCCATAAATCCAATCGGGAACCTCTCTTATATGTGTGTGTGTAAAAAAAGTGTTTTAGTTGTGAGAAAAGAATGAGAATTCCCATTTAAAATTTATGAGCAAACCCTTTTTTTTTATTTTTTGGGTTTAGTTATATGAAAATAAGAGATGTGTGATAATACTAAATAAAAAGTATATTATGATATGTGAGATGAGAGATGAGAGAATAAAAGTGTTAAGTAATAAAATAAGCTAATGCGAATTTAGGAGAATTTGAGAAAATTGGACCTTCTTGAAGATCTTGAGCCTGATCTTGAATGTTGGAGAGCAGCCCTTGCACTTGGGTGATGATGGAGGGTAGTTAATTCACCAAGTTTGATGAAAAATATGATGAAAATTGAGGGTTGAAAAGGGATTTGGATGTGGAAATCACGCTGACTTCGAGAGGGGTTTTCTGAGTTCGCTGAGAGTGATGGATTTCAGATCTTGTGTCCCTTTTGTAATGAGGTCAAGCCCTTCTTTTTAAAGGCCCAGGGCATTGCCGATCGACATAGTCCTAGTCCCGCCAATCGGTAGGTGTTTTTAGGCACACTTCCGATAGGCAGGGTTTGGAACCTATCGTTTGGCAGTCTCTTTCAGGTCCCTTTGGAAAATTGATCATAGAACGCAAATCATTGATTCGAATTTCACACGGGTTGAACCATTATGTAATACCCCGCAATTTTTAATGACTTTTAAAATGAGTTATATATTAAATTAATGGATTAATTGGATTTTATTATTAATTAATTCATTGGGGTTTTATCCGAATTGAGGATATTAAAATGTATGATTCTGAATATTACTTAAATATATTTAGGTAATATATGAATGTGATGATTATTAATAATTGCGGTTCGATAATTTGGATTTTTAGTCAGACGCGGTATGGGACGTGTCGGGACAAATTTGTTAAATTAAAAAGGAAATTTATTTTTTATCAACCTTATAGTCATTTTGACTGCGTCGTTGCGTCCGGAAGGTTTGAAATAGTCAGAAAAGTCTATTTGGATGTTGGATTTGGGTCTCGGGTCATTTGGAAATGAATAGACAACCCAAGAGGGCTTTTTGGTCATTTTTATAGGGGGATGAATAGTGATTTCAGATTTTGTCCTATTATAAGTATTTGAAGATTAAGTTTACGTTGGTTATTCATCTCATCTACATAAAATAGAGAAGTCACCTTTCTAGAGAGAGTAAAATGTTGCTTGGGAAGGAGAAGAACTAAGAACCAAGTGTCACCACCACCAACCACCACCGGAGGTTGACCGAAAAAGGGAGAACCACCTGAGATATACTACACCAAAGGATCAGACCTTCATTAGAGGCAAGTCTTTGATAATGGCAATCTAAGTTTGTATATTGTCCATGTTAGAATAGTTATTAAAAGAGATGATTTTTCATGTTTGGAAGAAATAATGGAGTTGTTAAATGGATTTCTGGAAACTGAAAATATATAGGAATCAAACTCATGTTGTAGGTAGTTAGTAATCCACGAAATTATCATGTATCTGTTGAAGAAATTATGAAAACCATTGATGTGTTCTTGAAGATAATATGTTGATATTTTCTAGAAAAAGTGGATATAAACATGCTTTTAATTAAATCTCTTGATGATTCTAGGATGTTTAGAGCATTAGAAATCATTCGTATATGTTGATATATCATGTAGTAAGGATTATACGTCATTTGGTATGTTAATATAAAGGTTTGAATGATAAAAAATGGCTAAACTCGTAGTTGCAGAAATCAAGAAAAACTGGGTTGTTACCTGAGTGATCAATCGATCGACCCCCTGCCTTCGATCGATCGACCTCCCCATGATTGTTAAAATTGTTTCTTTTTAATGTTGATTTTTATCCCAAACCTTTTGTAGATATTTGGTGATTGTTAATTGGATATTATGGGACTTAGAGAAGATCAGTAAGCCCTAGATAAGATTTGAATTAATTTGATTGGGATTTAATTGATTAGAATTATATTAATTAAATTGGAAGAAATTTTGGTTACTAGATTCATTTATTGTATTCTAATTGGTATTAATGAGGATTAAAGATAGGACCAGTAGGGGTGATTGAATATAACACCTGGGTATCCTTAAGTTTTCAAGAGGGTTTAATCCTAAGTGAAAGAAGATGTGTTTATAAGAAATTTGAAACTATCGATTTTAACCCTAATTAAAGGGAGAGTTTAATTCGTAGTACTTTGGGAGATATGATGATATGTACCAGTAGGATATTAGTGACCTCTTACTGAATATATGTTGAGGAAAAACCTATTCGAACCTTGAATATTGAGTGCGGCTCGGGGATAATTAAATTAAGAAGTAAAGTTATGATATTTTAATACGTGGGATATAAAGAGATATAATGCTACGTATAGGAATCATCTAAGGGTAATATGAGTACCTTGTTGATAGTATATTATAGGTATGATAATGCCTAATTGATTGATTGATGATTATGTGTATGACATATCTAGCTTACTTGCTATCGACGGGAGGTTTGCGCGTGAGGGCAGTCATATCCTGATGAATCCATGGGATCTTTGATTTGTCGCTTAAGAACATAGGTCTATGAAAGACTTATTGGGGAGTTGATAAGTCCACTTACTATGGTAACGTAGGTATGTGCATGGCCCATGGGTATGAGAACTATGTTCGACTCCAATTTGTATGTTGTTGTTTGTGGTTCGAGGAATCCTTACCGAACCTTTAGTCCCCTATTCGGCGACCAACGATATGGGGACATGATAGCAGAGTAATGCATTGCACCGCAGCAGTGACTCGGGGTGCCATATTAAATTTGTATACATATATAATAAATTAAATGAATTAATGGATATATTTTGTGGTTAAATAATCTACTGTGTGATAATTTTAGATAATGGTGAATTGAGAAAGAATTGAAGTAAGTTAATGAATAGTTATTGAAGAGATTAATTCATATTAATGAGAAATGATTCAGGTTAACGGGAAACGATTTATATAGAATGTAAATGAATGATTATACGACGTATGGTATGGGACATACTGGGGTTATAATCTGGGATGAATTCATATTATGGAAATCAGTAATGAGGAACCATTAACTAGGAGGTTAATAGGAAACGTTAAGTGTGCACTCTAGTTGAGAGGTGAGAATAGCAAGTGAGAGTTGGATACTAACATGTACATAATAAATGCCTTATTGCACTTGTTAAATACTTGTTGTTTTCAAAATCATTTTCGCAATCGGGCTCTAACCTGTTTCCTTGCATATTTTCTTTTCTATTGTATCTTCTATATCAAGTGTCCAGCAGCAGGGATGCCACCCTTAGGGGATTATGACGAGCTATGGAGCTATGGAGTTTTGCTTAGACTCCTATCTTCATTTGATTCACAGTATTCTTATAGTTAGGGCATGTCGCCCAAAGGATTTCAGTTATCACTTTCTATCGGAGTCATATACAATTGTGTTCGTGTCATTTTCATACATTTGTTATTGTTGGGATTACTGTAATGGATTAATATTATTTGGGAATGTTTATTCCAATTGCATTTAAATTATTTTGTGTTATCTATTCAGTTATAAGTGTTGTAGAATAAAATGTGTTGTGTTATTCTTAAACTAAAAATGGATTTGTTGAATTTAAAATTTGGAATGTTTTTAACACCAGCTTAATTGGGTATTGGATGAGTTGTAAATGTTTTCGACAGTGATGCTAAGAATGAGCCTAGTGTATATTCTGTTTTAATTTGGTATGGGGATGGCCACCCGGGATTTAATTAGGTGGGGTGTTACAGGTGGTATCAGAGCATCAGGTTCTAGTGTCCTTTAGGGTCAGTACGGCTTATTGTGTTTTCAGCTTAGCGTTCTTTGATGTAGAGCCCTATGAGTAGGATTATTGCTTTTCTATTTACACCTACGTTCTTCAGCTATTTTGATATGTCAAATACTGATAATGTTATCTCATTTTAGATGCCTCCTCAACGTGCACCTCAGCCCGCCCCAGCTCAGAGTACGATGACTGCAGGCGAAGTTGTTGCAATTGTCGCTCAAGTAGTCAATGCAACTCTGGCTGCTGTTCAGCAGGCTCTAGCACAAGCACCAGTTGTGCCACCCGCGCAAGGGAAAGTGTTTCGTACTGCATGTGAACGAGCGAGGGATGCCTTTCAGAAGGCACACCCACCTGAGTTTCAGGGAGGATCAGATGTTGTGACTGCTAGCCAATGGAAGAAAGATATCCAATGGCACTTGAGAATGTTCGAATGAGCTGAGGTTCAACGTCAAATACTACCCACATTCAAGCTAGTAGGGGAAGCTTTGCAATGGTGGGAAGCTACGACCACTATGGAGGAGAGGGACACAATGAGTATCCAAGACTTTTGGATACGGTTTGATGGGAAGTACTTTCTTTCCGCCATCTAGACAGAGATGAGGTGGAAACTACTTGATTTGAAGCAAGGAGAGAAGACAGTGGAGGAATACGATGAAGAATTTATGAGATTAACTAATTTGGTACCAGCAGAGGTACCCACTAGGATAGGATAATTCTAATGTTCACTGATGGGTTGAACTATAAGATTCACCAGCATTTATTGGGGAATCTTTCATTACGTACGTATGTAGATGTTCTTAATGTTGCAATGCTTCCCTGTCAGGATAACCGTTTTCATACTCAGGGTGTTAAGCGGGGGTTTGGATCAAACCTGCAAGGCAAGACTACTGGGGGTAGTTCTAGTGGGACTCATCCAGGACAGAGTCATCAGCGTCAGGGTGAACAGGGTTCCCAGACAGGGACTATGCTAAGCGTTTGCGATCTGGAGATTCTCGATTTGAGGATAGAGGTATCGGGAAAGGACAGCAGGGCCAAAGATAGGCTCATCAGGACCAAGGTAAGGGAGGTAATGTCCAGTAGGGACGGGGCCAACAGGGGCAAAGTGGTGGAAAGTTTGCAGGAAAATGTTTCGTGTGTGGCAAGTATGGCCATAAATGACAAGATTGTCTTGATAAAGATAAATTCCCTCAGTAATAAAATGCTCGACAGGAGCCAAAGGTACCAGTGTTTCCACCAGCTGCTCTTCCAGCTCCAGCTCTGGGGCTAGCTCTACCTCCCATTCCAGTAGCAGCCGCACAACAGGGTCAGTACAGGCGTGTATATAACGTCCATCAGGCAGCGAATCAACAACCACCACCCGTGAATGAGGGTATGTTTTCTATCTAAGGACTTATGAGGCGTATATTGATTTTTGTAGTAATTAATATTGTGTGGGAAAAGGGTTGCTAAACTTAGCCTATAGCATTATTATTTATGTAGACTCACTGAGGGGTTGGGGACACCTATATTTTTCATGTCATCATGTGGGTCTATTTTTTATCATGGGATTACTTACTTTGGGGATGTCCGAGCATGATGTGACTATCGGCGTGCATTGACTTGTGGTATATGAGAGCAAATGTACTACTACTTTCCAGCATCTTGTCTTCTATAAGAGAGTAGATGAGTGGACTCAATTTGAAATTGATAAAACTAATTTTTTTTTAAATCGATAAACCTGATATTTTTTTTAAATCGATAAACTTGATTTTTTATATACTATTGACTAAGGACCTGAGGAGTTTCGATGACCGACTACTTTAGGTAGTAGTATATCGGGGGGTTCCTTGTTTGGATTTCGCTTGCGAGACACCCACGCATGAAACTAATAACCGTTGGGAGTCAAAATAAGTTAGGTCTTTGGGATATGAGTTTATAACCTTTGCGATAAATATTATAATTGTACGATAGGGTGTATGGGCACCCTAGATGGTTGAATGGTAGTTGTTTTCAAAATTGTGAAAGTATAAGGATCATTTTTTTCCGAACTTGGTTACGTTGATGGTATAGGGAAGATTCGGTAAAGATTAAATTCGATTCACTTGAAACTATATGGTGAGGTTGGACATATAACATCAATAGGAATTTTTGATAATGTACTGTTTGGGCGGTACGTCTTAGATTCCTTGCGATGTGAGATTTATACTCGGAGTTCACCTTACCGGTATGATTTATATTCTTGAATTTCGGGACGAAATTCTTTTATAAGGGGGGAAGTATGTAATACCCCGTAATTTTTAATGACTTTTAAAATGAGTTATATTTTTAATTAATGGATTAATTGGATTTTATTATTAATTAATTCATTGAGGGTTTTATCCGAATTGAGGATATTAAAATGTATGATTCTGAATATTACTTAAAGATATTTAGGTAATATATGAATGTGATGATTATTGATAATTGTTGTTCGGTAATTTGGACTTTTACTCAGACGCTGTATGGGACGCGTCGGAACTAATTTGTTAAATTAAAAAGGAAATTTATTTTCTATCAACCTTATAGTCATTTTGACTGCGTCGTTGAGTCCGGAAGGTTTGAAATAGTCAGAAAAGTCTATTTGGATGTTGGATTTGGGTCTCGGGTCATTTGGAAATGAATAGACAACCCAAGAGGGCATTTTGGTCATTTTTATAGGGGGATGAATAGTGATTTCGGATTTTGTCCTATTATAAGTATTTGAAGATTAAGTGTACGTGGGTTATTCATCTCATCTACACAAAATAGAGAAGTCATCTTCCTAGAGAGAGTAAAAGGTTGCTTGGGAAGAGAAGAGTTTACTTGGGAAGGAGAAGAACTAAGAACCATGTGTCACCACCACCAACCACCATCAGAGGTTGACTGGAGAAGGGATAACCACCTGAGATATACTACACCAAAGGATCAGACCTTCATTAGAGGCAAGAATTTGATAATGGCAATCTAAGTTTGTATATTGTCCATGTTAGAATAGTTATTAAAAGAGATGATTTTTCATGTTTGGAAGAAATAATGGTGTTGTTAAATGGATTTCTGGAAACTAAAAATATATAGGAATCAAACTCATGTTGTAGGTAGTTAGTAATCCACGAAATTATCATGTATCTGTTGAAGAAATTATGAAAACCATTGATGTGTTCTTGAAGATAATATGTTGATATTTTCTAGAAAAAGTGGATATAAACATGCTTTTAATTAAATCTCTTGATGATTCTAGGATGTTTAGAGCATTAGAAATCATTCGTATATGTTGATATATCATGTAGTAAGGATTATACGTCATTTGGTATGTTAATATAAAGGTTTGAATGATAAAAAATGGCTAAACCCGTAGTTGCAAAAATGCAGAAAAATTGGGTGGTTACCTAAGTGATCGATCGATCGACCCCCTGCCTTCTATCGATCGACCTCCCCAGGATTGTTAAAATTGTTTATTTTTAATGTTTATTCTTATCCCAAACCTTTTGTAGATATTTGGTGATTGTTAATTGGATATTATGGGAATTAGAGAAGATCAGTAAGCCCTAGATAAGATTTGAATTAATTTGATTGGGATTTAATTGATTAGAATTATATTAATTAAATTGGAAGAAATTTTGGTTACTAGATTCATTTATTGGATTCTAATTGGTATGAATGAGGATTAAAGATAGGACCAGTAGGGGTGATTGAATATAACACCTGGGTATCCTTATGTTTACAAGAGGGTTTAATCCTAAGTGAAAGAATATGTGTTTATAAGAGATTTGAAACTATCGGTTTTAACCCTATTTAAAGGGAGAATTTAATTCGTAGTAATTCGGGAGATATGATGATATGGACCAGTAGGATATTAGTGACCTCTTACTGAATATATGTTGAGGAAAAACCTATTTGAACCTTGAATATTGAGTGCGGCTCGGGGATAATTAAATTAAGAAGTAAAGTTATGATATTTTAATACATGGGATTTAAAGAGATATAATTCTACGTATGGGAACCATCTAAGGGTAATATGAGTACCTTGTTGACAGTATATTATAGGTATGATAATGCCTAATTGATTGATTGATGATTATGTGTATGACATACCTAGCTTACTTGCTATCGACGAGAGGTTTGCGCGTGAGGGCAGTCATATCCTGATGAATCCATGGGATCTTTGATTTGTCGCTCAAGAACATAGGTCTATGAAAGACTTATCGGGAAGTTGATAAGTCTGCTAACTATGGGAATGTAGGTATGTGCGTAGCCCGTGGGTATGAGAACTATTTTTGCCTCCAATTTTCATGTTTTTGTTTGTGGTTCGAGGAATCCTTATCGAACCTTTAGTCCCTTATTCGGCGACCAACGATATTGGGACATGATAGCAGAGTAATGCATTTCACCGCAGCAGTGACTCGAGGTGCCGTATTATATATGTATATATATATGTAATGAAATAAATGAATGAATGAATGGATATATTTTGTGGTTAAATAATCTACTGTGTGATAATTGTAGATAACGGTGAATTGAGAAAAGAATTGAAGTAAGTTAATGAATAGTTATTGAAGAGATTAATTCATATTAATGAGAAATAATTCAGGTTAATAGGAAATGATTTATATAGAATGTAAATGAATGATTATACGACGTATGGTATGGGACATACTGGGGTTATAATATGGGATGAATTCATATTATGGAAATCAGTAATGAAGAATCATTAACTATGAGGTTAATAGAAAACGTTAAGTGTGCACTCTAGTTGAGAGGTGAGAATAGAAAGTGAGAGTTGGATACTAACATGTACATAATAAATGCTTTATTGCACTTGTTAAATACTTGTTGTTTTCAAAATCATTTTCACAATCGGGCTCTAACCCGTTTCCTTGCATATTTTCTTTTCTATTGTATCTTCTATATCAGGTGTCCAGCAGCAAGGACGCCAACCTTAGCGGATTATGATGAGCTATGGAGCTATGGAGTTTTGCTTAGACGCCTATCTTCATTTGATTCACAATATTCTTATAGTTAGGGCATGTCGCCCAAAGGATTTAAATTATCACTTTCTATTGGAGTCATATACTATTGTGTTCGTGTCATTTTAATACATTTGTTATTGTTGGGATTACTGTAATGGATTAATATTATTTGGGAATGTTTATTCCAATTGCATTTAAATTATTTTGTGTTATATATTCAGTTATAAGTGTTGTAGAATAAAATGTGTTATGTTATTCTTAAACAAAAAATGGATTTATTGAAATTAAAATTTGGAAAGTTTTTAACACCAGCTTAATTGGGTATTGGGTGAGTTGTAAATGTTTTCGACAGTGATGCTAAGAATGTGCCTACAGTATATTCTATTTTAATTTGGTATGGGGTTGGCCACCCGGTATTTAATTAGGTGGGATATTACACATTGGAAAGTTACTTTAGATACCTTTGAAAGTCTTTTGGACTACTCTCGGGTCCGGGAATTGACTTTGGGTCAAATGTGGCTTGAAATTGTTCGTCGGTCCTTTGGACGGGGAATTATCGAACACAAACGGATCGTTCATCCGCATGGTAAGTCAGAATCGTGCACGGGGTGGACCGTTGGAAAGTTTAGGAGATGTAGTTCGACATTCCAAAGAGATTGACTCATTCTGGGAATTTGAATTTGGTCAACCGGGTCCTGGAAGCGTTCGATGTACTTTTAGAGTAAAACGGATCGTTCGTCCCTATCGTAAGTCAGAATCATGAACGAGATGGACCTTTGGAAATGGGTTTCAGTTCCCTTTGAATATCAATTTAGTCTTAGTCGATTTCAAGAGTTGACTTTGGTTAGACGGAGCCCGAGAGCGTAGGTGATCTCTTGATCATGTTTTGAGGAAAAACGGGTTGTTCGTCCGTACCGTAAGTCAGAATAGTGCACGAGGTGTACCATTGGAAAGGGGTTTCAATGCCCTTTGAAAATTCATTCAGTCTCAGTCGAGCTGAAGAGTTTGATTTTTGGTCAAATGGAGCCTAGGAGTGCCCGATGGCCTCTGGGTCAGTAACCGCGGCATGACTTATGTTTATAGTGATGAAGGGAGGTGCTAGGGACCTAAGGAGAGGTTAGGGGGTACTAGAAGGGGTGTCTACACTTATCTTTATGCATCTCATGATAAAAATAAAGTGTCGTCTTTCCATTATGTCAAGGTCACCTATCTTTTAATAGTTTGGGAAATCAAGGATAAACTGCCCGATGGTGAACATCCTCGGTTAGCTTCCTATCTTCTTGAGTACACTAATACCACCACAAACATTATTGTTCACCTGATGGATGAGATCCCGAAGACCATTTTTCTGGATAAGGATATCTTATTCTCAAGAGGAAGAAGGGGAAGATTAGATGTATTTCCACACGAGGAGATGAAGAGGAGGATGAAGTTCTCCCCATACTAGGGTCAAGGCCCTGAAGAAGTCGACGGGGGATTCCCCTAATATTGGTGGCCCTATCATATCGGTTAAGGAAAAGAAGGAGAAGGTTAAAAAGAATATAGAGAAGGAGAAAAAGGGAGAAGAATATAAGAGGAGAGAAGATGTAAGAAGTAAAAAAATCCCGAGTTAAAATCTATGATATAAATTTATAGATTGCATGATATCAATTGTGTATTTAATTCACAAATTTCTAATTAAAATTTATTTCATTAGAGTCAATCTTTGATCCAAATCATTTAAACCCTAATTATGCATCTATGTGGATAAATTAAACATTCAATCACAAATCAAGTGATAAACGAGATTCTGGAAAAAAACTCTTTTGGGTAAAACCTTTTATTTCACTATCTAGCGTATATCACAACTTACAATTACATAGTTAAATTTGCAATAAATCTCCCTAAAAAAATCCACATAGACCACGGCCTAGCACCAGTAAAAATCTCCTCAAGAACCTCAATGATAGCAGCCGTCAGTATGCATCTCCCATAAGAACTACTTATCCAGCAGTAGAGATGGCACTCCACAAAGACAAACTTCCAAGAAGTGTTTGGTTCCAAAAATAATTCACAAAAGGATTGGAATGTTTTGGAGAATTAAATACTAGGTTTTTAACCCTAAAAGATGAAGACTAAAAGTCTGCAGATTTGCAATTTTCGTGCATCAAAAGTCTTAATGAAAAAGGTCTCCAAAACAGGTATTTATAGCTCAACAAAAAACTTGAGGCGATGGTGGTTGTTCGAACGACTTCTCAATCTAAGGACATTATCCGTCATAATTAATTATATCGTATAGCGCTACAAGTCATCGAAAGATTGAGGAAGCTAACATCTAGAAAAGACAATTCGAATTTCAAGAGGACTTCAACATTCATGCCCAACAAGACAAATTTTAGTAAAATTTATGTTTAAATTCCATTTACATTTTCATATTAAAAGTGTTGGGATATTTTATGAATTTTTTATAAACATTTTTTATAAAAATATTTTTCTTATAAAAGATTTTTTATATAAAAGTTTTCTGATCCCGCATCACGTTTTACTTTCAGAGGTTTCCAACTTGTTTCAAAGTCTGGAGACTTTTTGGGATCAATGCCACTATCGTTCAAACGACAACGTATCTCATTCGAACAAGATGCTGTCTCGCTCAAATGACATCGTATGTAGTTTGACACATCACCGCCTTAAATGCTGCTATATATTAGGTGTTAGACTATTGGTTTTAGGCGTTGAGAAACACTACTTTTAACAGAATACATTTTTAAGTGTTTGTTTTCTTCTTAAGTAATTTAAAGGTTTCAAAGCTTTTGTTTTACAATTCACAAATCCCAATTACTTTTGTGTGAGTTGTTTTATGGAACCCAAGACATATTTTACCGGGAGTTTATGCTGCTATGCTAGGTTCCTTGGAAGGTACTGGGCTGATAATAGGTTCCACTTACGAGAGGCATTGGGCTGATCGATTGCGTATCATAGGGAGTGCTACGGTGTTCCTGGGCTGACAACGATGAACAGACACCTGAGGGTATTTCGTATGCCAATTTTTTTTTCATTACAATCCGTGTAAACCGTATTTTACAAATTATAGTGGAAATAAAAAGGTTTTTACCCGAAAGGGGTTCTTTCCTGAAATATATGTTTATCTGCTTAATCATCGCATGGTTTAATTTATTGATTTGATTTGGCTTGTAGATTCATGTTTAGAGGCTAAATAAAATTGGTGTTTGGTTTGAGAAAATTTAGACATTCAATTATATAAGTTTGATTTGGAAATTTTCCAATCCATTTGAATCAGTATTGCACATGGAATTTTACAATTGGTATTAGAGTAGGTTACGCTAATTTATCTCGCATTCCTATTTTTAGCATAAATCGTGTGATATTGATTTTTTTTTAAAAATCTGTTTTGTGAAAAATCGCTACTTTTTCGAGGATCACTTATATAATTAAATTCGTATTTTTGACGGGTACAATTATACCATTTGGAAATACCGTATGAAATATCATTTAAAATCCATTGACGAATGTGGTTGGTTTCTTTGTGAAAGAGGGTGGACTCCTCCCACTATCACTGCCAATAATATCACCTCTTGAAGACCTGTATCGGATTGGATTGAAGATGATTTTAAAATGTCTAATTTTAATTCTTGTTGTTTGAGTGCTATTTTTGGAGCCATCACCCCCTACGAGTTTTATCGAATTACGACGTGCACCACATCTAAAGAAGCATGGGATGTCCTCTAATTGACACATGAGGGTACGAATGCTGTTATAGAATCAAAGTTATAAAATTTGGCCACCTAGTTTGAGACTATCACCATGTTTGAGTCCGAATGTATTGATGAGTGTTATACATGTTTGTCGGACGTTGTTAACTCAAGTTTTAATTTATGTGAGCCAATTGACAACATGTGTGTCGTTAAAAAGTTTTTCAGATCCCTCCCGAAACATTTTATTCCTAAAGTCACTGTTTTGAATTCATTGGGAAAGCTAAAATCACTAAAGTTAGAAGAGCTCATAGGAGACCTACATACTTATGAGATTGGCATGTTTATGTAACACCCCGTATTTTTGTATAGTTAATATTTAATTAATTCGGGAATTTTAAATTACTGGTGTGTTGTAATTTTAATTGAATTAATTATGGCAATATATATATTTAAATATTAATCGGGGAGTGAATGGTTAATTTTTAGGGAAATTTATTTACTAAGTGAATAGTAATAATTTAATTACGTCATTTCGAGTATTAATGACGAGGTATACACTTATCCCAGTCGGGAGTCGGTATAGACTAAATTGGGTGTGAGATAAGGATTTTTATAAATTAATTCGGATGCCAATTCTGAGTGCGCGGTTGAGTCCGAATGGGTCGAGATAGTCAGAAAAGAGTACCCGGGGGTAGTAATTGGGTCTCGGGGTATTTTTGGGCATATCCGGGTCCACACGGGGTGAGTTGTGCCACTTTAATTAAGCCCATTAGGTGAAAAACGGGATTAAGGATTTTTTAACCTAAGTGAGGGATTATGAAATCAGCAGCCAACATAATTCTAAACCTAGGGTTTGAGAGGAGATTTGGGGGAAAACAAATCAAGAGCAAATTGGAGGTTATTGGAGCCAAATTAAGGGACATCAACAATGGATCAGACACTACAAACACTTTGAGGCAAGTGGTTAACTATTTTGATTCTTAAAGCATGATAATCAATTCATATCATAGTGATGTGTAAACCAAAATTCGTTTTTGGGTGTAAATGAGTACAAAATGGGGTTTTTGTTTTTGAAACACTTGAATGAGATTCAAAGTAAGATTTAGATGGGTGATTGATATCTGAATATGTATATATGATTTGAACGAGAAATCCAGAACATAAAAGAGTGAAAATCAAATCTGGAAATTGGGATTTAAAAACAGATAATTGAATTTTATGGAGAAAGACCCATTTCGAAAATTATGAGATAAGTAGAGAAGTTGATTATCTTAATGGTCTCTATGATGAATAGGATGTGGATTAACCATGTGTAGATGATGGGATGATGTAATTAGAGGTTTAAATTATGGTTTAGAAACCTTCAAGTTCGTTAATGGTGGAAAACAGTGGGGAAGAAGAGCTGTAACGAAGGGGTCGATCGATCGATCGGGGGCATCAATCGATCGATGATGGGAAATTCTGGCCAGTTCGGCCTGTATGTGATATAAGGAGAAAATTAATTATAAATTAATTTTCTATACTGTAAATTGTGATAATTAATTTTGAAACACCTATTCCTAGTAATTATGGGAAAGAGTAATTGGGACTAGGATGAATTTATGTGGGGCATTTAATGGATGAATTTGAGAGATTTTATTCCAAAATAGTGAGGTACGGATCAAGTGAGCGAATCCGGGTATATTGGTCAAGCGACCCCAAGATAGTGAATTAAGTTTGGAGATAAACTAAGTAATTTAGAGTCGGGATATAGACTCGGAAAATATTTAATTTCGGGCCAAGTGAATCGAGTCCGGGTATGTTAATAATTATAGGCAAATATGATTGGGAAAATTATAGAAATAAAGGTGTGACACATTGTAGGCGAAAATGTGGGTATTATATTATGAGATGTAAATTGGACCAAGTGAGCGAGTCCGGGGATGTTGGTTAAGTGACATCAAGGCATTCAATTAATTATTGAGAGAAAGTAATTAGTTTGGAGTCGGAACATTGACTCGGGAAATGTTGAGGTACGGGCCAAGTGAGAGAGACCGGGGATAATGGTTGGGTGACACCAAGTTATTAAATTAATAAATGTGATAATTAATTTAATTGGATTCGGATTGTAGACTCGTATATGTGTTGATTAATTAATGTGTAAATTAATTAAATAAAAAGTCGGATTGTAGACTCGGGTAACTATTAAATTAATGGGTGTAATAATTAATTTAATTAGAGTTGGACGATAGACTCGGGGAGATATTAAATTAATATGTGTGATAGTTAATTTAATTAGAGTTGGACGATAGACTCGGGGAGATATTAAATTAAAATGGGTGTTAGTTAATTTAATTAGAGTTGGGTGATAAATTCGAGGAGATATTAATTTAATAGGTGTGTTAATTAATTTAATTGGAGTCGGACCATAGACTCAGGGAAAGTATTATATACATTGAAGTGTGAATTATATATATTAGGGTCGGACCATAGACTCGGGAAGACGGTAAATTATTAAGTGAGAAAATTAATTACGTTGAGTCGAGCCATAGACTCAGGAAATTTAAGGCAGTATACGGGATATTTAGAACACGATAAAGCCAGGGTTATAATATATATATACGGTGTAGTGATAGTATATATATATATATATATATATACGTGTATATTGTGCGTGATATTAAATTTCAGGCAGTATACGGGATAATTTGAGTACACGGTAAAGCCGGAGTTTATATTATATATATACGGTGTAGTGATAGTATATATATATGTGTATATATATTGTGTGTGATAGTAAATATCACTGACTAGATATTTATTCAATTTAAATACTCTAAAGCTATCAAGGGAGGTTGCGCGATGTGGGTGAATCCCCTAGCTTGAGGAGTAGGGCGAGTATATCCCTAGGTCATAGCGTCCGGTACATGGGTGAGGAAATTATCTCACTTTCAGGAAGGAATATGACCGCCTCCAATTCGTTTACGTAGTAGACCAGGTTGGTGAGCGAATCCAACTTGGAAAACTAGGTTTTGTGAGCACACCTAGTGAGATGGCATTTTAGAGTGAATCATCCGGTGAGGGTATACTCGGAAGGATGGATACACGTATGATATATGTGTGGATGTTAGTAAAGGTACGTATAATATGGTAGTAAATATTATATGTAGGTGATAATACAGTGTGTGATGTATTTACCTTGTATAACTCGGGTTACGGTTATATGCTATTAATTAATGAGAAATTAATTAAGTTATTCATTTGCTGGAATAATACAGTGTGTGATGTATGTACTTATATAACTTGTGAGACGGTTATATGCTACTATTTAAGAGGATTTAATTAAGTTAATTGTGAGATAACTTATATTTCAAGAAATTATTATACTCGGGTTAGAGTAATATGGTAAGGGAAGGTTATACCAGAACTAGTTGGACGGGGTAGTACAACTAGGTGGGGTTAAGGTAACCGTTAGGTGTGCACAATAGTGGACGGGTGAGAATGTCCACAAGGGAGTGCGACACTAACTTAAATATGAAGAGCATTCATGCATTTTAAATTACTGCAGTTAATTCACTCGCTAAATATTTTCAAAATGTTTTGGGTTCTAACCCTTGCTATAAAACTATTTTCAAAACCTTTAAGGTGTCCAGCCACAGGGACGCCTGGATTGATATTTTATTCCAGGGACACGGAGCTGCGGTATATGTGGATGTTAGCAGGAGTTTGGATTAGATGCATCATTCATTCATTCACAGAGTAGGAATCTTGTATTAGTCTCAGTTTTATTTAGGGCTTGTCGCCCAAACTTCTTGGTAGAGTTTTCAGGTGTAATTCATTCAGGTGTTGAATAATTGTATTGGATTATTTATTTGGTGGCCGGTGATTTATTCGGCAAGTTGTGTAATTATTATTCTATTTACTTTCATTCAGTTGTGTGAATGGTTTATATTTTTATTCCGCATGTATTGTCTTGTTTAATTAAAAAGTTAAAATTGGCACCAGTTTTTGGAATACTAGGTGGTTAGTAAGTTTTAAAAAGTCTTCGACAGTGATGCTAAGGATGATCCAACTGGGATTCCTATTTTAATTTGGTATACGACTGATCACCCGGTATTTTATTAGGCGGGGTGTCACAGTTTACCCAAAACATTACGGCTAAGGATAAAGGTGTTGCTTCAAAGACTCAAGTTAGGAAGAAAAATAAAGAGAGAGTTTAAAAGTCTGATTCTGAGGGAGAGTTTAGTATTGACGACGTGGCCTTGTTTGCGAAATTTTTTAAAAAGTTTCTCAAAATGAACAAAAATAAGTTTTCCAATAAAAATTCTTTTGAGAAAAATAAAAAGAACGAAAAGGCCCAAGAGGGTAGTGAAAAAGAGAGAGGGAGAGTGTGATCAAGAAGAAGAGAAAGAGGAATAATTAGATGATATGACTTGTTTTGAGTGTAAAGGCTTAGGACAGAGCTTTTGAGTGTCCTACTAGGATAAGGAGAAAAGGGAAGAATATAGTCGTGCCTTCTAGTCTTAGTGATAGTGAGGGAGATGAAGGTTTAGCACATGGGATGTGTGTACCTTTTTCTAGTCGTGTGAGCACACCGACTTTGTCCCACGATGATTGTGTACACTAGAGCGACGATGATGAGTCGAGTGTTTCTAGTGGGGGCGAGAGAGAGTTTGAGAATGGAGATGAAAATGAGCTTCCAAAAGCTTTTAGTGATTTGTACATCGAGACCTTGAAAACAAAGAAGTATAATAGGGATTTAGGTCATCGGATTTTAGATTTAGAGAGAGTGAAAGAAGTTTTGAGGATAGAAAAGTATGACTTGACCAACACATTGTCTAGTCTGATGACACGTGTATCCCAACTCGAGAGTGATCTCGAACGTGCCCGGGAGGTCAAAGTCCCTTTAGAGAATGCATATAAGAAGGTTGAAAAGATGGTTCTCAATCCCACTTTGGGTAATCCACTTCTTTTGTTACATACGAATCGGTTCCTACTTTAGTGTTTTATCAACATGGCTCTCGACCCGACCCACCTAGGCGTCTTGTACCTCTTAGGAGAATGCATCGGAGACATTTTGAGAGAGGTGTACCTAGTCTTGTTTATGTTTGCTCCCATTTCAAAAGGAGATGACACCTTAGGGAGTTTGTTTTAAGTTGGGTAATGTATCACTCTTTGCTTCAACACATGTTCGCACACATGCACCCACCCATGATACTTTACTTGCACATAATGATATAGTGTTTGCACATATTCGAGAGAAAGTAAAGTTTTTGGTCAAGGCCTCACATGATTTAATGAAAGTTTTTCATAGGATGTCGCCATCTTTGGAAAACTCCATCGCACCTACTGGATTAGGTTTAGACTTGTTTCTAGCATAGGTTGATTTACATGATGACACTTTTGCCTATTACTAGTATGTATCATTTTGTAGTTTACATTGTTTATTAATTTTTGCTACTGTTTTAGCACTGTTTCGGATCTATTTTCCCATTCCAGGATTTCATGAAATTTTTTCACTGGACAAAACTGCTTGTCATTCTGGGTAAACTATGAAAATTTGACTTTTTCCTTCAAATGAGAGGAGTTCTCGTTCAAGCGACTCCAGATGTTTCGCGAAGCAGCTTCTCGTGAGAACCCTTGTCATTCGAGAGACATGGAGCTTTGTTCGAGCGACCACTGGAGTTTTTCCATTTGCTGTCCTCTGGTTCATATTGCTATATTATTTGGTACTGCTGGGTTGATTCTAAACAGTGTTCAAAAAATACAAAAAGATTTTCATTTTTTTGATAAAATTTTTGAAAAATCCAAAAAGAGTTTTGTATTTTGTTTACACCATATATGAATGAACACTTAGGATGACCAAGTCACAATTTCATTCCATATCCATGTGACTATTTGATAGTGTTTTGAGATAATATGTTGTGTCATTCATGTGCTTCACAAAGTTTGGAGTCTTTGAGATGTTATATAGTGTTGCTACCTACATGTTTGCCTCATTTGTCCTTTATTGCACATATGAACGGATTTTTTTGACTTTTGTACTTGTCTATCATATGTTGGTTGAGTGTTTCCATCTCAATTATGTCTATACAACGAACCAAATGCGACAAAACTTAATAAAAAGTAGTGCATGTTATAAACCGTTTGTGAGTATGTGTGATTTATTTGGAAAAATGGAAAAGGGTTGCGAAAGGTATTTTATTTTTTCTTTGTGATAAAGCCACCGTTTAAATGGACCTAAAAAGTGAGGAATTGAAAATTATCCGGGGTCCGATGAGGATTAAAAGAGCCCAAAAAATTGAAAGGCAATAAAAAGAAAAATATACCAAAAATGGGCCAATAGATTTTAGTTTCATCACCTCATAAGAAAAATAAAAATCATTATATTTTAATGAGGGAGTTTGGATAGAATATAAAATGGTTTGCACATCCTTGAAAGTCATGAAAAAGCATTACATAGTTTTGGACGTTATTGATGCGGAAATCATTTATACTTTGATTAGTTGATATGATTAAGATGATGTCATCTAAATTCAACAATTTTACACCTAAGGACTATTTATGTTCATTCGTTAGGAGTACTATTATGCATCTTGCACACATGTCATGATGGAGTCAATTTTTCTATCGAATTTGTTCACACCCATTCATTCCGTTTCCATAGTTTGGCTATCTTAGTATAAATTCATGGTGTGTGATTTTTGTAACATCATTTTTGTATATTTATATGAAAAATAAAAAATAGTATGTTTGCCCTATTTACCGTGACACCCCGATTTGATTTATGTGATTTATTCCTTTCCTTGTCCATTTCAGACAAATAGAAAGGGGGAGAACGAATTATGACTTTATGGGAGAGTTTAAGTATGGGGGAGAAATTGATTACGCTTTCATGTTTATACTTATATCATTTCAAACTCGATACGTCACGAGGTATTTGCTTTGTCTCATGTGTGTATGTACGATTGAAGATTTTTGTATTGCACACCTTGATGAGAAAAGCTTGAAGTTTTGAAAAATTGATTGTTGAAGCAAAGTTTGAAGCCTTGTTATTTTATCTTTCCACATTTGTTTTTGCGAGGGTAGATTTGTATAGGTCATTTTTTAGATTGACAATTCGTATATTTTTATTTTGTACCGGCATAGACATAGGAGGAGGTTTTTAAAAACATTGTCCATCACAATTAATTATGTCATACACCACTATAAGTCGTCGAAGGATTGAGGAAGCTAACATCTACAAAAGACGATACGAATTTTAAGCGGACTTCAACATTCATGCCCAATAAGATAAATTTTGGTAAAATTTATGTTTAAGTTCCATTTACATTTCATATTAAAAGTGTTGGGATATTTTATGAAGTTTGTATAAATGGTTTTTATAAAAAAAATTCTTAAAAAGATTTTTTATATAAAAGTTTTCTGATCCCGTATCAAGTTTTACTTTGTGAGGTTTCCAAATATTTTCAAAGTCTAAAGACTTTTTGGGATCGGTACCACTATCATTCAAACGACGGCATGTCTCGTTCGAATGAGATATTGTCTCGCTCAAACGACATCGTATGTCGTTCGAATGACAGGTCTTTTAGTTTGACACATCACCACCTTAAATGTTGCTATATATTGGGTGTCAGACTATTGGTTTTAGGCGTGGAGAAACACTAGTTTTAACAGAATACATTTTTAAGTGTTTGTTTTATTCTCCAATAATTTAAAGGGTTCAAAGCTTTTGTTTTACAATTCACAAATTCCAATTTCTTTTGTATGAGTTGTTTTGTGGAACCCAAGACATATTTTGCTGGGAGTTTATGCTGCTACACTAGGTGCCTTGGAAGGTACTGGGCTGACAATAGGTGCCACTTGAGGGAGGTACTGGGCTAATTGACTGCGTGTCATAGGGAGTGATGCGGTATTTCTGGGCTGACGACGTCGAACCAACACCTGCGGGTATTTCGTATGTCAATTGTATTTTCATTATAATCCGTGTACACCATCTCTTACAAATTATAATGGAAATAAAAATGTTATTAACCGAAAGTTTTTTTTTCCGAAATTTGTGTTTGACAGCTTAATCATTGCATGGTTTAATTTATTGATTTGATTTTGCACGTACATTCATGTTTAGGGGATGAATAAAATTAGTGTTTATTTTGAGAAAATTTAGACATCAAATTAAATAAGTTTGATTTGGAAATTTTCAAATCCATTTGAATCAGTACAGCTCACGGCATTGTACACTCAATGTTGTTAATAACGACTTAAGAAACGACCATTAAAAATGTAAAACAATATGTGGTCATTTGGATCAACAAAGAAACGACCCTTCGAGTGACTAATCAAACAACATTGCCAACATTGCATGTTGTTAAAAGCATTCCTTTGAATGACTTATCAATGTAGTTTGAATGACTTATCAATGTCGTTTGAATGACATAAATGCATTTTTTTTAAAATCTCGCCTACAGATCTACAAAAAATAATCTTGACTTAGAAAAATGCCTCGGTTTGATAAAAAATAGTTTCGAAAAATATTCCAATACTAAAGTAAAGAATTTATGAAACTTAAACAAATTCTAGATGAAATTATACCTCATGTCACGTAGATGTTGAAGATTCTTGAAATTCAAATCCGACTTCATGAACTTATTCGATGGTTATAGCGGTATATGACATACTCTATGTAACATCAGGACTACAAAAAATATGTCCTTACAAATCTCCCCTATGTCCATACCGGTATAAAATAAAAACAATCCGAATTATCAGTCAAAATGTCTATACAAATTTAATACCATCCCATGAACCCAAAAGTGGAAAGATACTAAAATTGTAAGTCTTCAGAAAATCATCAACTTTAAATCTCTTCAAATCCTATCTCTTTGCTTTCCATGCTCTTCTTTTTTTGTGCGTTCCAAATGATCATCAAAGTCCTACACACAATAAATAAAGCAAATACTTTTGTGATGTATTGAGTTTGAAATGAGATAAACATAAATCAAATCAAGTAAATCAATTCAAATCTTAAATCTCTACCATAATGCAAACTCTCACTCCCCGATAATTCATAATTCGTTCTCCCCCTTTTTATTTTTCCGAAATAGACAAGGAAGAGAGTAAATAAAAAAAATACGGAGTGTCATGACAAGCATAACAAATATATAACAATTATACTGATGGAAGGATATACTCAAAAGGATCCACAAACTCTATTTGATTTTTGAAAATTTTCAAGCAAAGATTATACAAAACAACACACACCATGAATTTACACTAAGATAACCAAATCATGAAAACAGAATGAATGGGTGTGAACATATTCGATATGAAAATCAACTCAAGCATTCATAACAAATGTGCACGATGAATATGGATACTCCTAACGAATGAACTCAAAATCTCCCTTAGGTGTAAAAAAATTATTATTTAAATGGCATCAACTCAATCTAATAAAAAAATCAAAGTCTAAAATGGTTTCCACACCAATAACGTCTAAAACTATGTAATGCTTTTTCAAGATTTTGTTAGGACGTGCAAACCCGTTGATATATTTCCAACCAAACTCCCTCAGATATAAGATAATGATCATATTTTTCGATTATTTTCTTTTGAATGATCATATCAAACTAAATTAATTTGGCCTTCATTACTTTTTACAGTGACACATTTTTTGGCTCTTTTCAAATGGTGGCTTTCACCTAAAGGTTATTTCTCCTTTGGTACCCCTTTTCCATGTTCACTCATAATTTTTTCATATTAAACAAATTCCTCACGGGGCAACGGCTCTTACATGCACTACTTTCACTGTCAAGTTTTATCGCATTTGATTTGTTTTAAACATGTGATCGAGATGAAAAGAATTCAACCAACGGTGATAGACAAGTACAATAATCAAATAAATCTGTCCAAGTGTGCATTAAAGGAAATCATGAGTCAAACATGTAGAAAGTAATCTCAAATCTCATCTTAATGACTCCAAACATTATAAAGCACATGAATGAAATGATGAATCGTCTCAAAATACTATAAAATAGTCACATGGATATGGAATGATGTTGCGATATGGTCATCCTAAATGTCCATCCATAAACGGTGTAAAACGAAGTACAAAAATCTATTTGGCCTTTTCAATTTTTTCTGAAAAAAATAGAAAATCTTTTTGTATTTTTCAAAAAAATTTCAAAAACAAAATCTTTTTGGGTTTCTAAAAAAATATATCAAAATGGAAAAATAAATATAAAGGTGGTACATACTAACAATAGGCATAAAATATCATCATAAAAATCGTCCTATGCTAGCAAACAAGTCAAAACCTCAACCATTAGGTGCAGATGAGTTTTCCAAATGTGGTGACTTCGTATGAAAAACATCCCTAAAATTGTGTGAAGTCTTGACTAAAAACATAACTTTCTCTTGAATGTGTGAAAACTCTCTCATATGATGTGAAGGGTCATGCAAAGTATCATGTGTGGGAGTGTGTGTAGGAACACATGTCGTAGCATACCGTGGCAAAAATTTGTGTGACACACTACCCAACTTAAAATAGAATTCCATAAGGTGTCTTTTCTTTTTGAAATGGGTACAAACATACACGAGCCTAGGAGAACCTCTCTCCAAATGTTTAGGATGCACTCTCCTATTAGGAACCGGACGCCAAAGCGGATTAGGTTGAGATCTATACGGACCTATCACAAACTCGGGAACCAACTCGGGTGCAACATGAGAAGTAGGCGCACCATCATAACCTATTCCTAGTATATGAAGACTACCCAAAGCAGGACCGAGAAACAACTTTACAACATTATTAAATGTATCCTCTATAGTAACCTTGACCTCCCGAGCACGTTCGAGATCTCTCTCGAGTTGGGACACACGGGATACAAGTTCATGATTTTCGCGGCCTAAGATGATCTACTACTTAATTAAAGAAACCCTCACCTTCTTGAGTTGACTCGCCGACGCCTCACATCCACTCAAAACTTCTATCTCTCTCTCCAAATCTAACATCTTAATACCTAACTCTTTATTCAACTTCTTCGTCTTTAAGGTCTCGGCGTATAGCTCTCTAAATTATTTTTGGAGATATTTTCACCCTCACTTTCAATCTCACTCTCACACTCACTCGAAACACTCAAATCATCAACGGGGCTCTCGCGTACACAAGCGTCCTAATCATCGTGGGACAAACTAGATCTGCTCACATGACTAGCCAAAAAGGTAGCACGCATACCATGTGATGATTCATCCTCAAAATCATTCACCTCCTCGTCACTATCGCTAAAAGTGTCTAACATAGAAATTTTCTTACCCTTTCTCTTTAGCATAGTGGGATATTCAAATGCTTTGTGCCCTTTGACCTCGCACTCATAACATACCGCATCTTCCTATTTCTCACCGCTCTCTTTGGCCTCTCCTTTCTTTTTATTTTTCTCAAACATCATTTTATCGGAACAATTTTGTTTGGAAAATTTCAGAAACTTTTAAAATTTGTAGCAAATATGGTCACACCATCAAAATCAAACTCTGCCTCAAACTCAGACTCACAGACCCTCTCTTTCTTCTTCTTATTAGACACTTTGTCACATTTTTTAGATTGTACCCTCAGTGCAATCCCTCTATCCTCAGGCTTAACGATTTTGGGAAACATGTCGATCTCATAAGTTTCAAGGTCTCCCATAAGTTCGTCTAACCTAAGTGTATCTAATATCCTTATAGAATATAAAATAGAATCCTTAGAAGTAAAACGGGATGGAAGTGACCTCAAAATATTTTTAACAACTCTCGGCTCCTCAATTTTCTCATCCAAATTAAAACTCGTATTGACTATGTCCGACAACCTATCATAAAACTCGTCAAAACACTCGGACTCTGATATAGTGATAGTCTCAAACTGGGGGGTCAAATTGTGTAACTTAGACGCTTTAACTGCGTTGGTACCCTAACGTGTCAATTGGAGGATATCCCATGCCTCTTTAGACGGGGTGCACATCATAATACAATGGAAATAGTCAGGGTTGATGACTCCAGAAATAGATCCATGGCCACTGGAGTTATAGGTACCCCATTTAAATTCATCTACAGTCCAGTCAGACACAGGTTTGGGATTAGTATATTTTCAACAGTGACAGTGGGATGAGTCCACCCTCTTTCACAAATAATCTAGACATGCTTATCAATAGCCTTTAAACCAGATTTCATGCGGGCTTTCCAATAGGCACAATTCTTGCTATCAAAGGCAGGCAACCGATTATATAAGTTTTCCATCAGAAAAATTACAAAAAATTTCAAAATCATATTTTAAAAAAATTCATATCACAAAATTTTGCGAAAAGAAAATCACTCGATAATTTAGAGTAACCTTCTCTGATACCAACTTGACAACATGATTATTCAAAAGATATCAGATAGGAAAATAAAAAATCAAGATCAAACACAATAACTTAGTACAACAAGCTCTGATACTAATTTATAAGAGGTAAAAAATCCAGAGCTAAAAGATCTAATACTAATTTATAGAATACGTGATATCAATTATTTATTTAATTTGTAAATTCCAATTAAAACTTATTTAATTAGAATCAATCTTTGATCCAAATCAATTAAACCATAATCATGCATCTATGTGGATAAATTAAACATTCAATCACAAATCAAGCGACAAGCAAGATTCAGGGGAAAAAACCTTTAGGTAAAACCTTTTATTTCACTATCTAACATAAATCGAAACTTATAATTACATGGAAAAATCTACAATGAATATCCCTTTGAAAATCCACTTAGACCGCAGCCTAGCAGCCGCAAGGATCTGCTCGAGAACCTCAATGACTACAGTTGTCAGCAAGTAGCTTTCGCAAGAACTATCAATCCACTAATAGAGATGGCACTCAATAAAGACAAACTTCTAATAAGTGTTTGGTTTCCACAAATGATTCACACAAGGATTAGGATGTTTTGGTGAATCAAAAACTAGGTTTTTAACCCAAAAAGATAAAGACTAAAAGTTTGTAGATTTACAGTTTTCATATATCTGAAGTCTTAATGAAAAAGGTCTCCAAAACAGGTATTTATAAAGGGCCTTCTCAATGTCGTTACTAACAACCTAGGAAACGATCATTAAAAATGTAAAACAGTATGTGATCTCTTAAAGCAACAAAGAAATGACCATTCGAGTGACCTATCAAACGACATTGCATGTCATTAGAAGCAGTCGTTTGAACGACTTATCGATGTCGTTTGAACAACATTGCTATGTCGTTTGAACGACATAAATAAAATTTTTATTTTAGAAAGCTCTCCTATAGGTCTACATAAAATAATTTTGACTTGAAAAAAATGCCTTACTTTGATGAAAATAGTTTCGAAAAATATTTCAATACTAAAGTAAAGCATTTAGAAAACTAAAACACACTTTATACTAAATTATACCTCATGTCGCCCATATGTTGCAGATGCGTGAAATTCGAATCCATCTTCATGTATGTATGAACGTGAAATTCTTCGGCGGTTGTAGTGGTATACAACATACTACAAAAAATATGTCCTTTCAAAAGAGGAGGGTCATTAAGTCCCCAAAGAGGAGCGAACTGCCGACTTCTATTAATGATTCCCCGAAGGTCAATAGTGTGCCTTCAATCCTTCTCTTGCCCACAGCCTACTTGGAGCAGTGCTCGCTGGAGAACACGAGCGTGCGATGATAATGGGTCTCAACCAGTTGTCCCTGCGATCCTCCAAAACTCTTTCTTTCATAAGCATCTTCTTTCTTCCCTTTGTCCTGTTAATATGAAATGTGATTTTTCCTGTTATTTACTTTTTTTCCATTTTGGAGTTTATGGCGAAGTTTACTACTCTTCTGGATGGTCGGATCAATCAGTCCAAGAAGAATGAAGAGTTTTTGAAGGCCTTGAAGAAGTCTGAGCAGGACCTAACTGACGCCTAAAAGGCGCATGAGGAGGAGAGAAAGGCCACCATTGAGATAATGGCCACGTTGAGTACAAACAACAACCTTTTGACCGTAGACAAGTAGAAGCTCACGACAGATGTTGTGAAGTTGATCGAGGAAATCTCCAAAGTCAAATAGGCCATCTTTGCAAAAGGATGGGGTGAGGCGTATGACGAAACCGATGTCCAAATCACATATGCTCGGAAGTTTAGCTTTAGGAAGGGTTGGGACAAGGCTTTATTGAAAGTTGGGGTCCCTTTTGAGTCAGATCTCTTTGAGAGACATCAACCGGGTCCTCGTGTAATCCTCGAGAAAGAGTCTATGACCTGCCATCCTACCGACCAGGTTAAGAAAGCAGCTGACCAGGTCGAGGAAGCTGCTGATCTGGAGGAGACGACTGCGACTAAGGAGAAATCTCCAGAGTTACAGGTGAAGGAGTGAAGCTAGGGAACTTAGGATATTTTTTTTGTTCAAACATTGTACACCTTTATTTTCATTGGTTGTAAGCACTACATATCTTTTTTTATTAATGAAATATTACACTTTCCTTTACTGAGTTATCTCCCATTATTTTTATTTGCTTTGTTCATTTGTAGTTTAATGCCGAGGAGACTTCTTCAAAAAACATTAATAAGTTTCTCGGGTGAGATGCAAGCGAGCAAGCTTGCCAAGAATTTTTTAAGGCCTGTTCACTTACTTAATATAAATTCTTAAATATCTTAATTTTGGTCATCATGTTATTACTCCATCCCGTAGCCTAACTATCTCTGAAATCCGCACCCGATTTTATAAATTATATCACGAGTGTTATTCACCCTAAAACACCCACAAACTCATACCTGAATTTTATCCCCGTATATCCCAAGGTACTTTCTAATTCCTACCTATATATTCCCAGAAGTTAAAGTTCACTTAATGGACTGCTTAAACGAAGTCAAACTTTAAACGGTTCACGAAAAAATCCAAAGAATCAAAGGAGGGAAAACGGTCTGGTTGAATTGATTTGCCTGATTTGACCAAATCTATTCAATTGGAAAATCGATCAGCCCATACCTAAAGAATCGATTCAATTCTGGGCAGTGGCTAATTTTGTTTTGACGAGATTCATCACCTTCCCTCAACCCATATGAGTTCTTAACATCCATTAAACCCCTATAATGAATTCCCCATCAATATCAAACGTAATTATACATTTTTCTACGTCCAAATCAACCCGAAAACATTTAGATTCATAGGATTATCAATTGTTCATTAGGAATAATTCAATATCTTAACCTTAATTCAAGATTTCATAAACTCTCATTTTAATCATCCAAGATCGAATCTTTTCATCATCAAACATATCAGATTCAACATGTATATACATTCAACTTCATTCTCAATGAATACATTTACAAAATCCTCATTTTATATGTTAATCCACCCCAAAAATTTTGTGTTCCTACACCAAATTTAGATATGAATGATTGAAACTATGTATACCATTAGAGCAAGATAAACACTTGACTTTTTAACAGTAGAGATTTTAAGTTCCTCTTGTTTGGTTCTTCTTTATGTAATGATCCTAAACCCAAAAAGGCTTTAATTTTCCTCCTGGATTTTCTTTTTAATTTCTCTTAATTTTTCATTCTCTATTCTTCTCTCTCCTAAACCTTAAGTCTTTTGGATGGTGGAATGGTTGCCCACTCCATCCAACTTCTCTAGATATAACCTCAATCCCAAAATTAGGTTAAGTGCCATGATAAAAGGACCTGAACGCCCTTATACGTGTCCCATTTATCCTAAAGAGTCGTCGAAACCCGATTACAAACCCTGGGTACCTAATTTTTACTATCTCGACCCATCTCGGATCATTGGCACATTAGAAATCACCATTTACCTAACATCAATTTTTCCATCTCATTCTCGACACGACCCTGCACGAGCGTCCCAAATGAGATACCGTTTAATCCATCGATTTTACTCACTTATGACATAAATAAATTCAACATATTTTCATTTACTTATCACACAAGTGAATATAATATCACGTAAATATTAATCCTTTTACTCGCTAGTTAATATTTATTTAATTGACTTTATTTCTCAATATAATTAAATTTAGTGCACACGTGTAATTTAAATATGTCCAAATATAAATTCTTAAAAATATGAGTTGTTACAAATAATAACAATTATAATAGCGTATATATATATATATATATATATATATATATATAATATGAAATACACACAACAAACGGGATGTTAGGGAAGTCTAAAGACATAGCTTAGGTCATATTTTAATCGGTAGCTGGCTGTCTCGAGTCACATAAAATCTAACTTTAGCGCTTTTGACCACACCTTTATTGCAATTGAATTGAATTATACATTTGGAAATTGCAACTGAGTAGTGACGTACAAGATAAATAATTACACATAAGGGGATAATATTAATGAGAACTAACAGTTAAAATGAGTCTATTTGGGGGATGCAAATAATACTTTTGGGTTCTTATGAAACCACCCCCAAATTATACGTTGATAGTCCTTGAGAAAATATAAAGAGAACCAAGATAATAACCAAAAGTGTGCCACTTTCGCATGCACTTACGATTTCACTTAGCATGTGCATCAAGCTATTAAAACTTTAGTTTTCCCTGGAGGACGAGTATTGTCTCGTGAGGGTTTGCATTGAATATTCCCATAAAATTCCTAAATGATTTTTATTTGAAAACATTTTTTAAAGGGTAATTTAAAAAAAATATGAATGTAGAACTATCATATATATGAAAAGTTAAACCTATTTAATAGTCAAGGCAAATACTTCTGAGAACTCAGCGTGCGTCGTGTGAATCAATCAAGAGAAGACTAAAATGAATTTGATCTCATGAAAGGAATGAAAACCACTATATTGAGAATGTAGAGTTATTCATCACGTAGACTTTTCGTTCACTCGAACACCTTGCCTACAGATAAAGATAGGAGAATGTGATAAATTAGGAGAAAATAAGAAGAGAAAAGTGGATGGTATTTTACAAGTTTTGAGAAGAGCGGTTATAACTTAAGCTACTAATGTATACAGTTCACAAAATTTGATCGCATGTTTTTCTTTTTTTTCTTTTTCATCATTTTCCCTTTTTTTTTCTTTCTCTATATTTTTTATTTGCAACTTATATTTTTGCGATGCGATTTTCTTTAGAGAACAAATGAAGACTATAGACACTACATTGTAGGACCCCCTAAGTCTCTACTTATATCCTTAGCACCTTCTTATTTCACTACAAACCCTAGGTCATACTCCGAGTATCGATCTAGAGGGCCCGAGACCCCAATCAACTTCATCATCAGTGTGAAATCTCATTGAATCATCAAAGGGAACTAAAACCCCTTTCCAATGGTCCACCCCGTGCACGAAATCGCATAATCATTCGAACGAACAATCCCTTTTCCCCAAAAAAATTGATTCGGAGGCCATAGGGTTACCCTGGGCTCCATTTGAGCTCAACTCTTTAGCTCGAATGAGACTGAATGAAACTCCTAAGGGCACTGAATACACTTTCCAACCGTCTGCCATGTGCACCATTATGACTTACGGTGTGGACAAACGTTCCGTTTTACTCCGAGAGATCACCGAGTACTTTCGGCCCCCGATTGACATAGGTCAACTTTTTGAACCGAGCGAAACTCTTAGGAGTGTCAAATTATATCTCCTAACCTTTCCAATAGTCCACCTCGTGCATCATTCTGACTTACCATGCAGACGAACGATCCATTTATGTCCAAAGATCTCCCCTCCAAAGGACCGATGTGTTCATTCGAGCCACATTTGACCCAAAGTCAACTCCCAGACCCAGTCTTGACCCTATAAATAGAGGGCATGACCTCACTTCCAGAGCACACCTCAGATCCATCATCATCAGTAATCTCAACAATATTCTCTCGAAAATTAGCAGAACTCCTCCATATGAAGCTCCATTCAAGATTACATTCACATCCTTTTCATACCCAATTTGGTAAATCTCATTCCCTCTCATCAAACCTTCATTTCACATTCAAGGGAGTTCATCTAATATCAAAGATCAAGCTTCAAAGAAGGTCCAAATTCTTCCCTCTCTCTTTAAATTTCTTATTTTTGTATTAAATACATTAGATTCATAATCTAGTTCTTACTTTAGTTCATACATATTAACATCTTACATTTTTATTAGTATATTGCACATACTTTATTTTCTATAAAAAAAAAAGAGGGTTACACCCATAAATTCCGAACGGGATTATCCATCACACTCTTTCAAAACTAAAATACATTTTTCTGCACACACACCTATAATAAAATCCCATTCGAATCTGTATATAAACCCACCCCCATGCCGCATGTGAACTACGTGGACTTTGATGCATTTATAGGTTACATAAGAGTTTCAGATTAAAACTCGATAATCGAGTCCAATTTTCTAATTTTTCAATTTTCTAACTTCTCAATTTCCAACTTTTTCTAAATCTTCCAACTTTTCTAATTCCCACATTTTCATATTCTTGTATTAATATACATATTATGTTTGTAATCTTTATTATCATTTCACCCAACACGTATTATCGTTTCATTATAACGATCAATATCGTGATAAATGCATAAATTATAATTTTATATATTATTTTGGGAACATTCCTATGGATGACTTCACTCTATATTTTTCGTGGTATGAGTTGAACGATTCCGATCTCCATTATATATACACACGCACACACTTCACGGAGAAATAAAGGAAAATAATAACACAAGCCCATGAGAGACCGAAAGGGTGGGATGAGTGCCTAACACCTTCCCATTCCATAACTTAGCCTCCGAACCTTCGAACTATTGGTTTTGTATGCATCAGTTGTCTTTGATGTCGTTCTATCGAGGCGACAACATGTTCTTCTGCCTTTTTTGTGCAAAATAGACTAGTGACTCGATCTTTTTATATTTACCCCACACCGACGACAACCGAAGCATTGCTAAGTAGGGCATGAGACCTTTCAATCCCCCATTCCTTCCCTATCCCCCTTCGGGAGGTAGAAGAGAGGAAGCAGTGCGCGTTTTGATCGGGATGGCCACAGAGACATTTTAAATATATTATTTCAAACCTCTCTTTTTCCTCAAAAACAAGTATAATGATGACCATCGTATATAGACAATGTGGGGAGATGTATATAGAGATGGTTAGGGGTGATAATGTGAAAAATGATACATGTATGGAAAAGTTAGTGAATGTTTAATACTCAAGATGAATTATAAGATACGTATTTCTTAAAACTTGATAGTGATGTCATTCTCAGTGATTACTCCAAAAATGAAGAATAATCAGATCTTGGAATGACTTTAGTGTGGTAGCCAAAATAAGTTGAGTCAACTTATGACTAGGAGATTTCGTAAAAAACTCTCAAAATAGTGAAAAGCTCAAATCTCACCGCTCTAAATCTCCACTAGTGATCCTTAAGGTTCTCTTGAAAATTTTCACACTCTTTAATTGAAACCATTGTGATGATATAAGTGCGCAAATAGTATTGAGTATTGGAATTCATGGTGTAATATATCTTATGTTGTGTTACTTAAGCTTTTAAGTTTGAAGATCGACTTCAAGTTTGATTTAGAGTAATTTAGACTTAGATAATGGATAATAGATAATTAACATTAAGAATGAGAAAAAACTCCGTAAAAGTGAAAAATATGGCTTCTTTCTGACTAAATTTTTCAAAAGAGGCATAATGTGATAAAGTTACCACCTCCAAACAGAAAAGAATAGCATCCTCGATGTTTAATATCATATTTAGAAAATTTAAAGCTTGTGGTAAGAAATAATATGCCGAAATCAACTGATAATGAATTTTCACCACGTAATTGACCAAATGATAAACTTGAAGAATAACGATAGAAAAAAATAATTATAAGTCTATAAATCATATATAAAGCATTGGGGACTAGATAGAACACCACCCCCAAGCTGATTAAGACTTATACATAAAAATAAGAAATGACGGGTTGTCTCCCGGTCACACGTAAAGGTACTCACACCTAAAGATATGAGCTATGATAACACGGGCGACCGAAGCGATGGGCGATAACAATCACCTCGAAATAAGACTGAAAAGTCAATATTATTGGATAAAGGATATAGGGTCTAATCACTTGCATGGAAAGGTGCTCCATCTGATGCAAGGCATCGCTCGACCAAGGGTGGGTGAGGATAAAGGTATAAGGAAGAAAGGCAAGGGTGATGGTAAAAAGACACCAATCACGAGCCTTATTGAACATAAAGGTTAGGGAAACAAGGGTCGCATAAGCATGGTGATCAATTTGGTAAGGAAAGCTAAAGGGTGTGGAAATTGGGATGGGTGGAACTCATAAAAATTGTGCGACCATTCTATAAATGGGAGATGATAATGGTCACATCGATGAGCTGGCGATAGTAATAAACACCATAAGGGACGGGTGCATAAGGATGATAAATCTCAGTGTTATGTAATTTGGAGTAGAACCATAAATAATATCATGGGTGGTGGGGTGGATGAAAAACTGACAAGAAGGATTGTGGAGGTCAAGGGTAGAAGGTGAAATCAAGTAAGGACCTAGATATAGAAATGTGAGAGATAAAGGAACAAGGTCCAAACATGATGGTGGGTTAGGTGGGGAAATTAGTGGGTCGGATGGGACAATGGGTAGGGGAAGATGATTTAACTCCAAAGTAGGGACTACTCACTCATCATAAAGGCCGAAATGATACTCAATGGCACTCAGAAGAGGAATAATGGTATGAAATGATGGATAGATCAACTCAGTCAGCAATATGTCACCATACGTGGTGGTAAAAGGGTCTAACAAGGCATTAAGATCCAAGATATATGAATAAATATCACATTCAAAGTGAGATAAATATTTTTGGAGTGGATATATATGAATAGAGGTGGGAATCATCTCTGATTCAATCTTGGTGCAATGGGTGGCGCCTGTAGCTAGATCTAACCTAAAAGAAAGAGGTTCCTCGGGGACACATATAATGGGATAAATAGGTGTAAACTCGGGGATTTTTTGTATATGACGGATGGAGAAATCTCAAATGTGGGTTCCTTTAATATTCTAAGGGAGTGATCAGTCCCACAATCTAAGGATATGTTAGTCAACTTGGTGCCTGAACCAAGATATGGCCTCAACTTCAAGATTCTTTGGGTGATAGGGTTGGTCACACTCAAAATCTGTGCTACAATATGAGTTATCATCGTTCCATTTAGATGCAACAATGAGTTGATTTTGGGGTGAAATCTGAATCTCTCGCACACTCAAACTCATTTAAAAATTTTCCAAGTTATCGAAGAGCTTGACTTTGATCCTGGGCATCTTTCTCTTACTCTATGATGAATTTTGCAATAAGCTTTAAATAACGACTATGGATGATGGCGAGAAAATAATGGGTGGTGGTGCAACGATGTACTATTGAGGTTGACACAACTCTCTATTAGCATGACTAAACGACGAATAATCATATGAAGTATGATTAAAGGGGTCAAGTTTGTCATACACGACTGAAGGGCCTTCGTGAGAGACAAAAAGGTTATACCAATGGGAAGTGTAATGATAGAACTGATCAGGAAGCGGTGCAATTCATTTCCATAATGATTATAAAAAATCGTGAGGATCCACAACATGGGATTGGGATACATATTATGTGAGAGGGTGATCAAGCCTCCAAGGATAGCGTGGTTACTCATACCACTCGATAATGGATACGTCATGACAATAGGTCGAAGTGGATTTCGAAATATTATCATGAGAATAAACTTGGTCCATGATTGGTTCAGATGGATAGGGAAGCTATGAGCACTCACGGGATAAGTCATCGGATTGAAAGTAATAGGTGCACGCCAAAATAAGAAAATGAGCAAAGTAGTCCCTTAAAGGATGTTTGTCATCCATGAAGGGATCGAAGGTGGGAGAAAAAGAATTCTCCAAAAATATTTTTGGCCTTTTTTTTTGAAAAAATATAGAGAAAAACTTTTGGGGGTTGTTGATGCAAAAATTCTCCATCTACGAGGACCAATCAAAAAAGGACATATGTCATCCTACGTGGCAATATTTATACTTATTAGGCACCCGAGGAGAGTTGGTTGGCACCCGAGGAGAGTTAGTCGGCATACCAACCAACACATAGCATACCAAGTAACTCAAGGAAGACCAACCACCATAGAAGGCCAACAGTTATTTTCAATATATATAGATATAAATGTCTAAATGTATAAAGACATTATATCTCTTTAACTCCCATCACTATAAATACATGTATTCCCTTAGCCAAAGGGAGGGATGGGCAACTAAGAAACACCATACACAAGATACACACTATTTCTCTCTCTACACCATATTGTGCTATTGTAAACCTCTGGGAATAAAATAATAGTGGACGTAGACTTTATTCATAGCCGAACCACTTTAAAAACCTTTGTCTCTTATGTGTTTGATGTGATCACCATTTCATCCTCAATCATCATCTTCATACCTTCATTTTTTATCTGTTGTTGATGCCGATAAGATAACATGGATGCTATTTCAAGTCATCAACATATTGGCGCCGTCTGTGGGAACGTGTTACAAGCATCGTTCTCCATCAAAAGCTAAGTTTTATTTTCTCTACGTATAATCAATTATACATACATCTTTTGATTCAATCATGATTTTTATGTTTATATACATAAATTAATTATCCAGTTTTTATCTGCAAAATGTTGCATATCATGATTTTTAAATCATAACTGTTAGATTAATTCTTATTTAGAAATCTGAAAAATAATGGATTTAATAAATTATAACTTTTTGCTTGATTCTCGAGTTTCAATTTTATATCACGGACTAAATATTTTAAAAGATTACATATACCAATATATACGACGATGATAAGATTTGATAATTTTCATTGTTGATTTTGAAATAATTTTTGAAAGATCTTTGATGACTATTCAAATTCCCATTATATTTTTAATTAGAGAATGGGAAAAGGTTAAAGACAACAAAAGGTTTTCTCATAGAAATCATTAACCAGATATACTTTCTCTCTCTTCAAGTTTGAGTCTCTTTGTATTCATTTTTATGAACTATATACTTAATTTGGTTCATCTTCCATCTATGTCAATAAAGTCTCATTGATTGATTTTTGATATAAATTTGGTAATAACTTCGATCAATCAGCATATTTTTATCTCTCCAAATAGGGAATATGAAGGGATCAATATAAAAAATAGTTTTCTCTCACCTGAAAAACCAATAGCCACCTCATATAAAAAAGGATCCATTAAACAATCATGAACATATCGAGACTTTGGGCACAAATTTGAGATGTTGGCTCCTCGTTCATCACATCAGAGGGTTTCTTTGTCGGAATCACACGATCTAGTGGATTATAGAATGGATCATTTAATTAGCAATCTTAATTCTTGGATTTTACATCGAATGTTATTTTTCTGATCCATTGGTTCGAGATATTTTGGGACATAGCAATCTCATGAAAAATTCATCACTGTGGCTCATATGGCTGTTCGAAATTATCCACTTACAAACCTTATTTCTGGTCATCCATACATATTGTTGGTCGGAATCATCTCGGGCCATCTTTTATTAAAGGGAAGCTTAATCATACCATTTTTGTTTGTCAGAGATAAGATGTGAAGATCCATCAGCAACGTTGAAATAATTTTATCCAACTACGAGGTATCTTATTGTTGGTCGGAGACTCATATTGTAGCTCGGTGGAACCAATTGCAGGTCGACGATCATCTACTTCTTGATCGGCGACATCTCAATCTTGTTCGAAGGGTTCAATTTACTGGTCGACAATTATCCAACCATCAACTTCTTGGTCGTAGACATTTGATGTTGTTCGGTGACCATCCAACAGCTGGTCTGCAATATCAATGCACTATTTTTGTTGATCGGCGAAATCGCTCTGCTGGTCGGGGACCATTTGCTTCTTGGTCGGCACTATATATTCTACAACCTGAGACATTCCCAACCCATGCAGTTCGTCGGCAACAGTAGAATCTTAGGGTATTAAAAAATGCAGAGCACCCCAGATATTTCTTTAAACACGAGTTCAGCTTGGGGGTAAACAGGGGGCTTAAGTTTTTTTAAAAAACTTGTGATCACCCCAAAAAATATTTTTAAAGCCAAGTGATAAATAATTTTCAAACATCAACTTATACCTGATTAGTTGTTGGATATTAAATAACTTTACAAAAAACTCTACGTCTTATTTATGGCGCATATCTAATAAAACTTTGTCCATCTCACACACATTTGGCACAAAACATATTATTTCGTATTTTGAAATTTTTATTGCCTTATGCTGATACACATCACATATTGTTTGGCTGAATAATTATTCTCATGACAATAATTATTTGATCTAGTCTTGATAGGTGCTCAGGCGGCTTATTAAAATTTCATAGGGACGGGATTCAATCCCGACGAAAGCTCAGCCACAATCTTAAACCTCTGGAAACTATTATTTCTCGACATCAGGCAATTTTGCCTCGACATATCAGCCAAGATATATTATTTCATTTTTTGAAATTAATATTTTTATTTCTCAAGCATATACATATCATATATTGATTGGATGAGTAAATTATTCTCATGATTAATTAATTCAGCCTACACATATGGTAGAGCAAGTTATTAATTTTTACAGGTACAAGATTCAACACCGACGAATGCTCGGAAATAATCTGGAAACTATTATCATTGCTCAGCATTATGAAATTTCACCTCAACAAGGAATTATATATTTTATTATTGCTCTGATTTATGCTCAAGCACGAATTATTCTATATATCCGTTCAGATTCATATTCTATATTCATCTCATCATTGAGCTCGACGAAATACTTATTATCATATTCAGCTCCGAGAAAAAGCTACAACAGTTATTATATTTCACCCCCAACGGAAAGTTGGTCGAGGTAATTCTTATTTATATTCAGGCCCAGCAAAGTTCTCGGCCATATTCTTATATTGTGGAAAATATTATTCTTATTCGGCATTATGAAATTTTGCCTCGATAGATTAGCAAGACAGTTTATTATTATTCTAAATCATTCTATATGTCTATGGATATTTTATATTTATCTTAGCATGGAGCTCAGAAAATTTCTTCTCTCTATATATATTCAGCTTCAAGGAAGTCTTTAATATGTATATCTTATTCCCAACAATCTGTTGGTCAGCTCCGAGGAGGTCTCCAGCATTTATATTATCTTATTCCCAACAATCTGTTGAGGAGGTCTCCAGCATTTATATTATCTTATTCCCAACAATCTGTTGAGGAGGTCTCCAGCATTTATTATATCTTATTCCCAACAATCTGTTTGTTAGCTCCGAGGAAGTCTCTAGCATTTATTATCAATTACCACCAACTACGATTGGTCGTTACCTCCAACTACGGTTGGTTGGGCAAATTATTACAACCAACTACGGTTGGTCGGTACCTCCAACTATGTTTGGTTGGGAAAATTATTACCACCAACTACGGTTGGTCGGTACCGCCAACTCCGGTTGGTCGGGCATTTACTACCACCAACTCCGGTTGGTCGGGCATTTATTACAACCAACTACGGTTGGTCGGTATCGCCAACTCTGGTTGGTCGGGAATTTTTTACCACCAACTCCGGTTGGTCGGTACCGCCAACTCTGGTTGGTCGGGCATCTATTACCACCAAATACGGTTGGTCAGTCATCTATCACTACCAATTCCGATTGGTCGGTCAATCAACAAATAACAACTCCGGTTGGTCGGACAACAGATAGCAGGTGGAGAAAATCTTATTATCTATGAAAAATAAGAAAATTTGTCAAATAACATACTTCAAGGCCGAGAAAGCATTCAAAATTCATATTCCACACTTGGGGGCTTCTATTACAAATTCAGTTGTTCATTCGGTGGCACATTCTCATAACATCATGTAGTCGAGCATCAAATTCAACTCCACAAACTTACATAGTCGGGGCCCTAACTAATTATCATTCAGAAGTTATTTTTCTTGCTCAGGATTTTGTTTTGATATTGAAGTTCAGGAGGCATATTCAGAAGTTCAGGAGGCATATTCCGAGGTTCAGGAGGCATATTCAGGAGTTAATTGTGCTGTTGATAGTCTAGGAGGCATATTCAGGAGTTATTATGCACATGCTATTGAATTTCAGGAGTCAAATTCAGCATCTACAGTATTGAGATCTTTACTACTACTGTCCCGACCAATATTGAAGAAGAAGTTGTATGAAAATGTTTCGAAGTCCACCACTAGCTTGGTACTAACAACATTGTTGAATTGGGTTCAAAATCTAGAATGTTACTCGACAAAGTATTCAGAGGAGCATAAATCAGAAAAATCAAGCACGTGAAGTTAGCACTCAGTTGCTCGGCACAGGAGGCAGTTGGTCGGCTAGCAAACCAATCAACATACTTGAATATCATGACAATCTACAAGCTGCATACTATGGCATGGTTGCATCCAAATTCCCAGGGGTGATACATTGCGCACGTTCACTTGACGAACGGAGTTCTTCAAAAGAGATATTAGCAACCATCGATCAGCCTGCATCATATGTCGTCCAGGAGATAGTGCACTTTATGTTGAACAAATCAAGAAGGCAGATCAAGAATTTCATGAGCACCGAGCAACATTGCAGAATAAATACTCCATCCTTTCAGTGAAACATCAAGAATGGAGCATTGGGGGCTTCTGTTGACGCAAAAGTTCTCCATCTACGAGGACCAATCAAAAAAGGACACATGTCATCCTACGTGGAAATATTTATACTTATTCGACACCCGAGGAGAGTTGGTCGGCACCCGAGGAGAGTTAGTCGGCATACCAACCTACACATAGCGTACCAAGCAACTCAAGGAAGACCAGCCACCATAAAAGGCCAACAGTTATGTTCATTGTATATAGATCTAAATGTCTGAATGTATAAATACATTGTATCTCTTTAACTCCCATGACTATAAATACATGTATTCCCTTAGCCAAAGGGGGGGATGGACAACTAAGAAACATCATACACAAGATACACACTCTTTCTCTCTCTACATCATATTGTGCTATTGTAAACCCCTGGGAATAAAATAATAGTGGACGTAGGCTTTATTCATAGCCGAACCACTTTACAAACATTTGTCTCTTATGTGTTTGATGTGATCACCATTTCATCTTCAATCACCATCTTGCATCCATGTTATCTTATCGGCATCAACAGGGGTTTTGAGTTTTTTTTTGTTTTTTTTTGTAATTTGTTTTCTATTTTTATTTTTTTAAAGAATGAAAATCTTTGGGGGTTTTGGATATAAGAAAAGGAATGAAAAAATATTTTTTTTATATAAGATACAAATAATAAAAAATATTTTTGATTTTTTTGAAAATGAAAAAGGAAAGAAAAATGTTATTTCTTAAAGAATATTTTTGATTGATTTTTTTTAATTAAAAAAATGATTTTTTTTTTTAATATTTTGAAAATGAATGAAAACAAAGTTTGGCTTTTTTGAAAAAGGATAAAATTGTACTCGCTTTGAAATACAAAGGAATGGAGCACACAAAATCGACTATCAAAGGATTTTAATTAGATGTGTACATGCAAGGGATAAATTTTAACTAGCATGTAGCCATTTTTTGTCTTCAACTAAGTGATGGGGTAGTCTAATTTTAATTAATCCACGGGGGAAAAAAGTACGGAGTGTTATACGTCGCCTTTGAAAAATGTCCCCATGCTTAGCTTGCTAGTTGGATAATTTTAATTGTGTGAGGGCATGGGCTAACAAGCGAGCAAAATGAAGTGATAGAGTGAGTGATGAAATCCCAGCTCATTTCAATTACCAAGTCTAGATTTAAAGTCCAATTAATTCATCAAACCATTCAGAGTAAAACTACGTATAAAATAATGTCACAAAGGAGAAAATATTCAAACTATAAATGGACTCACTAACTGGAAATGCGCGAGTGATAAAAAATGTACATTCCACGACTCTTACATGTGTGGGATATAGACCGAGTTAAGTCGACTGGGGAAAAGTTCACCTAACTTCATCACTCCTTGAGAGTCATACGAATTTAAATAGAGAGGGTTCTAATACACTCTAACGGTGCTCTCTCTATTTTGTCTAGATTTCATTCTTGCTTATTTTAATTAATTAATTATTATAAATAATTGGTATTTAAATCATCATAAATAAATGTACAATGCCTCTATGACCTAATACAACCATTCTAAGAATATATATATATATATATATATACGTCGTTGATTGGACCATACGTCGTATTTACATACATACATACCTACACCGTGGTACGAACCTATTATGTCAAAAACAAATTACAACACATAATGGTAAACAATTTAAAAATTTTGGGCAAATAAAATGTCTGATTTGATTCATAAAAGCTTCATCTTATTTTCTGTATAAATTCTTCAATTGTCAAAAGATAATAAAATATTAAAACAGTCACAATGTCATATATATATATACATTTCGTGTAGTATATAGTCCTCTCCAAATGATACAAGCAAATGTGGAAAGACTTGAACCACACATAAATGTGAGCAACTGAATCAAGGTAGTCCAAGTGAAGGTATCTAGGCTAATAACAGTAGCAACAAAAACAAAGTAAGCATATAAGATCATGAAAAAATTAGTCCAAAAAACACAGTAGCAGTGCCTCCAGCTTCCATGGTGGTAGTGAGTGATGCAGGCGTAGTCCACAACTGAAGAGGAGGTAGGCCACAACTGAAGAGGAATCCGATTCAATACAAAGTTTTTTCCATCCATTGGACCAAGCTATTTCAATGCTAATGATCACAGCTTCAAGCTCGGCAAAGAAGGTAATTTGAGTTCCCATATTCTTGCAAAAGTACCAATCATTTGACCCTTGCAATCTCTAAAAATACCTCCTATAGCAGCAGGTCCAGGTGACGCTTTGGAAAGACCATTAGTGTTATATTTGACCCAAGGTAGAGGAGGGGGGAGCCATTGAACTGGAGTTATGCTAGGATCTTTGGGAGGGGTATATTTGACTTTAAGTCTATTGAGGATGATGACCTCAGTAACTTTTTTTAGCATATGACAATTAGATCAAGTCACCAAACGTAATTAGCTAAAATATTAAAGGTGGAACGGAAACCATAACTAAGAGTTAGAAATTAATAATATAAGAACATAAACTTGACTATTAAAATGATTAGACAATCATACAACTGTTGTGAGACAATACCTTACTACAAAGGTCAAGGATTTAAAAGTTGAACTTGAAACTACTATGCAGAGTGGTAAAGATAAACTGCAGCAAGCTATTCTCATTGAAAGGGAAAGATTTACATAAATGCATTGGGATTTGGAAGAACTCGGAAAAAAGTGTTTGGAGAAGAAAGTGTTTGGAGCTAGAGTTAAAATTGACTTCTGAACACGATGAAAAAGTACATTTACAGTGAACAAAAGTAACCATCATTAAGGAGAATGAAATGGTGCTGCATGAGTTGGATGTTGCTAAGGAGCAGCCTGATAACTTGCAGAAACATCATTAAATGTTATAGTTAATATCAAAATAATAAGTTAAACCTTAAAGATGCTAAATCTCTTCATGGTTCCCATCTCAAATTGAAGCAGGAGCTTAGCAAATTGATGAAAGAAAAAAATATATGTGGAGAGGATACTACAGAAGGAAAAGAACAGATGGGATCATTCAAATGCTGAAAATGCGAAATTTCTGCATGAATGTGAAGTTCTCCGCAAGTGGCTTGAAGAATGTAGATATGTCATCATCATAAAAACTAAAAATTGTTTTCCCGTGTACTTAAGCAATGGGATATCCTAATAACTTTAACCCACATCTCTCTCAAGAAAATGACATCTTCTCAAAAAGTTGCATACGAAAATATTCCCTCAACCGAACCTAAAATGTGTGCATGTAGATATAAAATTTCAAATAAATAGGCGTACAAACACATATATGTACACTAAACAGATCTACAAAAGAGATAGTAGTGTTTATCTCCTGGCCTTCTTTCCAATTATATAGATCAAGGGCTAACCAAGTAAGAAAAGAAAAACAACAGAAGCTCTTTAGTTCCACATCCTATCATTAGAACTCACCACCAATACAAATTGAGAATCTGCAAAAAAAAATTAATATTGAATTAATTTAAATGCATAAGTAGACCAAGTCTAAAAATAATACTAACAGTTTCACCTTAACAAAGATGCAAGTTATTGTTAATACAAAATCACACATATGCATTATTATTGTTAATTTTCCAAAGATGCAACTCGTGGTGCTGTATAAATTCATAGGAAGCCATCATTTACTCTAATTACCTGCACATCAAACACCATAAGAACAAATTATTGAGGAATGTAAAACCCAGAGCCAGTAAAAAATTATCATAAAAAGTACAAAATTGTACATCCTAAATATTATACCCTTAACCAATAATATATCATAGAGCATTATTTTGCAGAAACAATAAAAACGAAAATTAAGATGCTTCACAACTTAATCGATCCGTATACTTTCCTTTTGAACCTTTTATCCTTCCTTCTTAATTCTGCAAAAAATAGATAATTATAAGCATTACATATCACAATTCTACGTAATAAAACCAATCTCCTGACTCTCCAAATGGTGTCAATATTTCCCATGATAGCAGCAATCCAGATTCTTTTAATTTTACAATAGAAATGAACCTTCGAAGCATGGTTCCACTAAGTATTAATATAATCATTAGGTAACTTAAATTGGAAAATTCCAAATATATCTTTGGTGCTTGTGCATAAAACACATTTTAACACCAATTGTAAACCCTTTAGTTGAATCCAACTTCCCATTTTCTGTCATTAATCCAATCTCACACCTTCACATTAAGGTCAAAACCATAACAAATGGGTTCCACCTGTGGGAAAATTGGCTCAACAGTCCAATTATTAGGACAGAAGTTGACCAATTGGATCGACAGTCCAATTAATGTTGGGAAGTAATTTTGTCACTTAGATTCGGTACACTAAAACAATTTCAAACCTTAAATAAAACTAAACATGGAGAGACAAAAATTTTAACCCCAAGACCTTTTCAAACCCAAACAAATAAAAACAAAAATGAACTTGAAGCCTCATTGAGGCATTTACTCAAACATCATCTGGGCACTAACACACTAATCGATAAAAGCCAAATATCAAATACCATATTCTACAACATATGCAAAATAATTAAAAGAAATTAAATATGTAAAGACTTGAGTACAATAGAAAGAATTTGTGACATATAGCGCGTCGGAATACCTCTACAAACACCATAAAATATGCATACAAACACCTGAGGCGAACATCTAAACTATAACACAATTTCTAAAAAAATCCGGATGCACCATTGTTGGATCTGGAAAAAAAAACAATCATCAACAGATATGAGATCCGAAAAACCTAAAATGGAGTTGATTAGGCACACATTCTTCATATTTATCCCCTTAATTTCGGTATTTTTATGATACCGTGCAGTGTAAATAGGTTGGATTTGTCTTGTATTTATGCTACTATCCTTTTTGGGCAATTATTTCTTCTTTTGTGTATTTCTCATGTGTTTTACATGTATTTCATGCAAGTTAGTGCGAAAGAGAACGCAAAACAGTGAAAGAAACCAAGAAATAGAGAGTTGAAGGGCATTTTCGTAATTTTTCAGCCTTAGTCCGGAGGTGGGGCCAACTAGAAAGTTGAAGATCTCAAAATTACAAGAACACTGGAAAAAACGGAACCTCAATCTGAGCTACGGTGAAGAAGTTACGATGTTTTGAAGTTGCGCGATAATGAAGAGAAAAGGACCGATCCGGATGGAACAGGACCGATCCGGGTCCGGACCGGTCCGGTGCTGCGAATTGCTGGCATTAATTATGCAGATTTTGAGGTGATTAATTGGTGAAAACTTGTGCACCAAGCGATTCTAGCTGTCAAATTAGTGCTACTTGGTGCTATAAAAGACCAAGCCCTACCTCATTTCAAGGGGAGACGAATTCTAAAGAGTAGAATAGAATTTTAGAGAGAGAAAGTCAGATTTTAGAGAGTCTTTTTGTAAGTTTGAAGAAGAAGAATTTTTCTGGATTCATGTTCATCTCTTTTCCCTATTGTTGAATACAAGTATAAATTTTTCATTCTCTTATTTATTCTCTATTTTATTTTCAATTCAACTCTCAATTGTTTTGCGATTTGTTACCAATGTTTTCTAGATCCATAATTCCATGTATTGGTATGAATTTGTTTCCTAGAAAAATCATGTCCAGCTAAATTCTCAAGGGCTGGGGTACATGAATTCATTCTGAGGTGAATTACCCATGTAGAAAATAGAGGGTAAATTAAATATTGACCGAATCGTGTATGGAAATTATACAAACTTAGCCGATCTTTTAATCCTTCTTGCCCTAGGTACTTGGGATGTTTAAGAATGCTATGCAAGTGTAATTTTTCATTCACCGCTTTGTATTTGCCTTTGATTTCATATGATGTGGGCAAGATCCTTCATATATGTAATGCTTAGGATATATAAAGGCTGGATTTAGTAAAAAAATTCAATTTACAATTCTAGTATTCTATATGGTAATTTGTTAAGGTTTGAGGGATTGTACCCCACCCTATTTTTTCTCATTTTCAAATCTAATTTCTTTACAATTCTTAGTATTTTTGTGCACATCTTATTTCATCACCAATTGGAAATTTAAACCCATCAATCATCTTTTTCTTTTCTTTTATTTTAACATCAACTTTAGGATTAAACTACCTTACCTTTGTCGTCACGTTCACACGTCCTAATTCCCTGTGAATTCGATACCCAGACTCGCCACTATACTCCTTAAGAAGTGTAGTTACAAGTTTAGGTTTTTTTTGTATTGAGGTTGGAAGCCGATAACAACGACTAGCGTATTACACGGACGCTTGGTTTTTCCCCTTGATCAAAATGGCGTCGTTGCCGGGGAATTAGGTAGACTTTAGGTTAGGTTGGTTAATCCCGAATTTGATCTTAAAAAAAAAAAAAAAAATAATAAATAAATCTCATCTTTCATAAGTTGTTCATGCAAACTCCTCTGTTGTCTCCAACCTAATTTCACGAAAATCCCCTTGTTGAAGCTAACTCTGAAAATTCTCATACTACCAACGTTCCACACTTTTGAGTCAAACATTGAGTGAGGGTTCTGAATCGTTGGGTAGCACTATGTCTGTGCACGGTAGTGTTGGTGTTGGTGTTGGAGAGGAAGAGATACCATATATTCCCATGAAAGATCTTTTATTTCCAGAGAGAACTGTTACCCCTGGTTGCATTTTACTCCCATATAATGCCGGTCAGTTCCACTTTCGTAATGGGATGATTCAAATTCTTCCTACATTTCATGGGATGGAATATGAAAAACCATATCTCCATATTCGAGAATTCGAAGATACATGTGAGACGTTTGGTGATCAAGCTTGCCCATAAGATGTTATCCGCTAAAAGCTTTTCCCTTTTTCCTTAAAGGATAAAGCTAAAACTTGGTTATGGTCGCTACCCCCGAATTCTGTATTATCCTGGAGAGATATGCAAATCAAGTTTCTCTCCAAGTTCTTTCCACAACACAAAACCAATTCTGTCAAGGCTCAAATCCAAGGTTTTTGCCAAAATGACAATGAAGCCTTTGATAAGTGTTGCGGACGTTTTCAGGAGTTAGTTAGCGCTTGCCCACATCATGGGTTTGAGAAACATCATATCATTTCGTTCTTTCATCAAGGTCTTACTTTGGCGTCTAAACAACTTGTGCAGACAATGTGTGAAAGACCATTTTGGGAATTAGACTCGAGCGATGCTGAGGCTCATTTGAAATACGTAGCAGAGACTACGCAATCATGGGATGTTTCTGACCCCAACAGCCAAAACAGACATCAACAAGTGTCCAACACTCCTGCTGCTTCCGGTATTTATCAATTGGACAAGGACACTTTGTTAGATCGTAAATTTAACCAATTGGAAAAGAATTTCAGAGACATGCTTGAAGTTCGATTAAGAGAAGTAGCTGGACCCGTGCAAGCAGGAAAAGAGAAAGTGCGTGACATTTGTGCTGCTGGTCATTCTACCAAAGGATGTTCGACAATACCCGCTTACAAGGCAATGTACACTGAGCAAGTGGAAGCTATAGGAGGGGTTAGCGGACATTTTAGTACACCCCAGGGAAATGCGTAGAATTCATCTTGGAGGAATCATCCTGGTTTAACACATATGCAGCCCCTCATGCAATTATCATCTCCTGGTACATATGTTATTCCACCGAGGCGATCTCTTGAAGATAATCTCAATCACCTCATCCAATCTCAAAAGGAGAGCAGTGCTAGGTATGATCGAATGTTCAATGAAATACATACTAGCATCTCAAGGTTGCAAACTGCATCGAATGTCCAAGAGAAGGGTAAATTTCATGCTCAAAGCCAACGACCTCCCCTAGGACAAACCAGTGTTGGCACTACATCCCACGACCATCGAGAGCAATGTAGCGCTATTACCACTCTACGTAGTGGGAAAGTAGTTGATTTGTCACCTCCCCCACGCAATGCATCTAAAGATAAAGAGGTTTCGCCCGGCACAAGAGAGGTCGAAGATTCCCCTTTAATTGAGAGTGAGGAGGAGGAAAACACTAGTGGACCCAAAGCCATCACCCCCACCGCTGCCCCATACCCTCAACGGTTGGTCTCTCACTCCAAAACGACCTCCCGTGATGAAGTTCTGGAAGTCCTTAAGCAAGTAAAAATTAATTTACCTTTTCTCGAGACTATACAGAGAATTCCCGCATATGCTAAGTTTATTAAGGACTTACTCATGGTGAAACGCAAGCTAAAGGTAAACCAGAACGTCGCTTTGGCCCAAAATGTCAGCGCAGTCTTGTCGAGTGACTTTCCATTAAAATATAAAGATCCGGGTGCACCCACTATTTCATGTATCATGGGGAAGAACCGAATCGAGAGAGTTCTAATAGATCTAGGGGCGACTGTTAACATTATGCCCTATTCCATCTATAGGCAACTAGAACTGGGGGCCCTTAAGCCCACCAATATGACTCTCCATCTCAAGGATCGTTCTGTGAAGCTTCCTCGGGGAATTGTTTAGGATGTGATTGTCCAAATAGACACTTTCTACTTCCCGGTGGATTTTGTCATTTGGGACGAAGAACCCTCCGTTCTCCCAAGTAATCATGTTCCCGTTATCCTTGGCTGCCCATTTTTAGCTACAACTAATGCTCTTATGAATACCCGAAGTGGGCGTATGCAATTAACTTTCGGGAACATGACCCTCGAAACAAATATCTTTAATAATTGCAAGAAAGAGGGTGATGAAGGGGAACCGCGAGGGTTGGATCTTTTGGGGGAAGCACACAAGCAAGAAAGAACTTACAAGGAAGAGCCATTAGGGGAAGGTTGTGTTGCGCACAGTGAGAGGGGTGGTTGCAACATCGAGAGAAAGGTAGGGGAGGTATGTTTAGTTAATGCATTAGAGAGCATGAGTGAGCCCATGAAGAAGAGTGAAAGAGGAGATTTAGAGTGTGTCGGGAGAGGCTCGTCGAAATACTTAGAGGAAAGCGAATGGCAGGACACTATCGATACATTTCTCCTCGATTACCACCCACCCACACCACTATCATTCGGCGAGTTAGCACGAAAGGCAGGTTGAGGACACCAAGCAAGAGAGAGAGCTAGAGGAGTTGAGCCTAGCAGAGTTTGAGCGCGAGTTCGGACAGGTGGATGTAAGCCTAAATGTTGAAGTCCAATCTTTCTGGGCCTCATTTCGTCATTTAGACGAAAGCGAGTGGGAAAATAGAATTAAAGAATTTCTCCTTCCCAAACCTCCACCCATACCATTTGATTCTTCGGAGGTACTTGAAGATACGATTCAAATCTCGTTCGACTTAGAGACCAACCCACGTGTTACGCAACAAGAGGATCCTTTTCTGGTTTATCATAATGCATCTCCCGGTATTTCCTTTATCTATGGGTACGGGCACAATTTGTTCCGACTATTCACTTATGATGGTAAGACGGGAGAGACGAGGAGCGCATCGTACCCATTGAAAGGGGATGGGTGATTTGTGGAGAGAGATGAGAGGTTGTCGCACCACCGACGCGTATGGGGTGATTTTTGTTAAATGTTTGAGTCATGAATAGGTGGTTTACAGTGTCTTGTTGCATTTAGAGTAATTAGTTAAAGTTTTTGTTATTATTTTTTGCTATGCTTGGTTCTAACATGTTTTGTAGATTCAATGGACTCGCACTCATCGGGGATCACTCCATTTGGGTAATATCTTTCTTTTCCTCTCTTTATGTTGTGTTCTTGCTTCGCATTGAGGATAATGCAACATTTAAGTTAGGGGGTGTGGGATATTCTTCCCGTTTATTGTTTAGATTCATTGATTCGATCACATGTTCTATCCAAGTGTGTTTTTTTAGAAAAATTTCAAAAAAAAAAATGAAAAATTTAGAAAAAGTCAAAAATATTTTTCTTCAAAATAAATAAAAATTGGAATTTAAATTTTTCAAAAATATCACCTTTATTCTATTTAAAGTCTCAAATTGTTAACAATCATAATGCACTAAGCCAAAATTGACCGAAGATGGAAATTGAAAGAAAATTGACGACTTAACGAATAAGTGTGGAGATTGATCAAACCCGGTGAGATTTTGAGCCTTTCAATTTTTTATGAGTTTGTAAATCAATCCGAGTTTATGATTAACTCAAAGTTCTTTTCAGCATTTTATTAAGTCGTTGATGATCTCAATCCTTTGTTTTGATCGATTATGTGGAAATGTGTGAAATATTGTCTCAAAATTCGTACTAAATATATCTCTAAACTTAATTAATCTCGAGATGCATATGGTAATGTGATTAGCAATTTGGACAATGAAGTAGGCCCTCGTTTGTTACCCAAAAATATTAGTCATAAAAAGTTGTGAAAAACAAAATTATCTCTTTGCAACCCACTTTGATCCTAATAAAATATTTTCCTTTCGTTTGATAACCCGAAAAACCCAAATAACCCGGAATTGGGAAAATGGAATATTCATTAACTCCGAAAAGTGAAACAAAAAGGGGCAAAAGAAAAAAAAGAAAAAAGAAAGAGAAAAATGAGCAAATGCCCGAAAAAAGCACTAATGGACGTCATAAGGACATTTTCCAATTCCGAACATTTCGTCCATTCCCAATTTTACCCTTTACACTTTTTAACCCAAAATGTCCTAACCGAGTCTGAATGGCGAAATTGGTTACCGCGTGGAGAGCTAAGACATAAAAAGATAAAATGAGAGATTAAATTGTGTGATTAAGAGATGATGTTTCCCGTTACCTTATAACTGTATTCCGATGATGAGATCTTTTCACCATATATTTCCTTCTTTTCAATTTTGTATGCATGAATTTGTGTCCATTATATTTACTCTTTATATCATGCATACCGAGAGAAAACAACCACAATTCGAGTGATTCGTTTGTGAGTGCATCCGTAAAAATTTGAATCAAAACGAATTTCCGGAAAGTAACGTAATGCTCAATCGGTGGAAATTTGAGGTTGAATTTTTGGCTTTGCACACACACACTACGGTTTGAGACATTTGAATATGAAGTTATGGTGAGTATTTTTCAAAAAGTTTAAATTGTACAATTTTTAAGTATTTTGATATTTATTTGAGTCAATAAAGAATTTTGTGGGTGTATTCACTGCAAACCCTCACGAGACAAAACTCGTCCTACTAGGGTAACCTAGGGGTTTAAAGGCTTGTTGCATATACTAAATGCAATCGCTTGCCCGCGAAAAAGGTATTCTATATCAATAAAAGAAAATTCAAGAGTTGAACTTTAAACTAATTTCATTTACATTGCTCGGGACGCGCAAAGTTCTAAGTTAGGGGGTGTGATTAGGCACACATTCTTCCTATTTATCCCCTTAATTTCGGTATTTTTATGATACCGTGCAGTGTAAATAGCTTGGATTTGTCTTGTATTTATGCTACTAACCTTTTTTGGCAATTATTTCTAGTTTTATGCATTTTTCATGTGTTTTACAGGTATTTCATGCAAGTTAGTGCGGAAGAGAACGCAAAACAGTGAAAGAAACCAAGAAATGGAGAGTTGAAGGGCATTTTCGTAATTTTTCAGCCTTAGTCCGGAGGTGGGGCCAACTAGAAAGTTGAAGAGCTCGAAATTAAAAGAACACTGGAAAAAACGGAACCTCAATCCGAGCTACGGTGAAGATGTTACGATGTTTTGAAGTTGCGCGATAATGAAGAGAAAATGACCGATCCGGATGGAACAGGACCGATCCGGGTCCGGACCGGTCCGGTGGTGCGAATTGCTGGCATTAATTATGCAGATTTTGAGGTGATTAATTGGTGAAAACTTGTGCCACAAGCGGCTCTAGCTGTCAAATTAGTGCTACTTGGTGCTATAAAATACCAAGCTCTACCTCATTTCAAGGGGAGACGAATTCTAGAGAGTAGAATAGAATTTTAGAGAGAGAAAGTCAGATTTTAGAGAGTCTTTTTGTAAGTTTGAAGAAGAAGAATTTTTCTGGATTCAAGTTCATCTCTTTTCCCTATTGCTGAATACAAGTATCAATTTTTCATTCTCTTATTTATTCTCTATTTTATTTTCAATTCAATTTTCAATTGTTTTGCGATTTGTTACCAATGTTTTCTAGATCCATAATTCCATGTATTGGTATGAATTTGTTTCCTAGAAAAATCATGTCCAGCTAAATTCTCAAGGGCTGGGGTACATGAATTCATTCTGAGGTGAATTACCCATGTAGAAAATAGAGGGTAAATTAAATATTGACCGAATCGTGTATGGAAATTATACAAACTTAGCCAATCTTTTAATCCCTCTTGCCCTAGGTACTTGGGATGTTTAAGAATGCTATACAAGTGTAATTTTCCATTCACCACTTTGTATTTGCCTTTGATTTCATATGATGCGGGCAAGATCCTTCATATATGTAATGCTTAGGATATATAAAGGCTGGATTTAGTAAAAAAAATCAATTTACAATTCTAGTATTCTATATGGTAATTTGTTAAGGTTTGAGGGATTGTACCCCACCCTATTTTTTCTCATTTTCAAATCTAATTTCTTTACAATTCTTAGTATTTTTGTGCACATCTTATTTCATCACCAATTGGAAATTTAAACCCATCAATCATCTTTTTCTTTTCTTTTATTTTAACATCAACTTTAGGATTAAACTACCTTACCTTTGTCGTCACGTTCACACGTCCTAATTCCCTGTGGATTCGATACCCAGACTCGCCACTATACTCCTCAAGAAGTGTACTTACAAGTTTAGGTTTTTTTTTGTATTGAGGTTGGAAGCCGATAACAACGACTAGCGTATTACACGGACGCTCGGTTTTTCCCCTTGATCAGGAGTTTTTAAGTGTGATTCGAAAAAGAGCTATAAAAATAAAAAATGCAAATTATAAAATAACACCTTTGTCAAAAACAATACCTGTGCAACTAAAGCTGAAGACCTAGGGTACTGTTTGGAGAAGCCACATCCCAAACATATTTTTACCCAATAGTTCAATGTATCACCAAGAACGACTCTTAAAAAATGGTATTTATGTTAATGTTGTTTTAGAGCGTTGTCTCTCTACCTAAATGGTAGTTTTTGTTACAAAGATATTTTAAAAAAGAAATCATACAGCAGCACATAGTGGTGTATTCCTACTTCAGAGCGCGCTTTCTGAGAAGCCTACTAAAATAAAAGACGATTGTGGATCAATAAGAAAGTCTTTGTCTGACATTGGGAATACACTGCTGATGTCGGAGGCACCAAAGCTTAACCAGAGGATGAAATGGTGAAAATATGTACTATAGCTTGTTCCGGTAGTCCCTCCTGAGCGAGAAAATGCTGAAGCACCACAAAAACCAGAGAGCAGCACTATCGAGTCTGAGATACCATTGAAATTACCTAGAGCAAAGAGATCAAACAATAACACCTTGAAAGATAAAAGCTCTGACCAACCCAATGATTATGTTTTTAATAAGGAGACCGAAGCTCCTACTCCAAATACTCGTCAACGGGAGCCAAAAAAGTAGGTGAGAAAGAGAATCGCAATCCTTAATCAGTCATGAATTTTCATTATCAGAGAACCACAATCATTAATCAGTTGTATTTTCCTGACCACGCCAAAGTATCTTATGAATGACACCAAAGTCTTTACCGGAACAATCTTTACCAGATAAAAAATATACATCACCAATCCAAAAACCATTAGCAACATTGCATAGGCCTGCATAATGCTTAGATTTAAACCCCTATGATAAGAAGAATAAATAGTTACATAAATTTCAACCCCTGTGTAACTGATTTCCGAAAGAGAAAGAGACATAGAGAAAAGACACCAAAGTTGCAATGCAATGATCATCGGCCTTTACCCCAGTGATCAATGGTAAATTCTCATTCAGCAAGAGGCAAATGTATCCAACAAAATTTTTTAAAAAAAATCTAACTTAATGAAAGAAGATAGAGAAAACCATGAAATATAAAATAATGCTCCTTACTTCAATGAGATCAGTATAATAATGCTGAAAGTAATTAAAACATCAAACAATAGTTGCAAGTGCCCCCAACATAAATTGAAAATTACATCAAAGTACGCATTGTAGGTAAAATGAAAATTCAAATTATATTAAAATAAAACGAATAGAGATAGAGAGATTACCAGATTTAATAACAATTAGAGGATTTAAGAGTCGGGTCTACAAAAGAACCCATAAAACAATATTTGAGTTCAAAATTCCTAATTTGAACCATGAATTTGCACCAAAATAAAGAAAAAAAATCTAAAAGAATATAGATACCTCAAAATTGATTACAACCCCCAAATTCAAAATTCAAGTACCATATCCAAGTGGGAAGCATACAGATATAGAAATCAACATCTACTTATAGTGTTCAACCTGCAAAACATAACACAAAATCTGAGTTAGACTTAAAAAAAATACATATTTTGGAGAAAAAAAAGGAATCACAATAATGGAGAGAGACGAAATACTGAATCACAACATAACCATTGGAAAAAAATACCGAATCAAATAAAACCCTAAAATCCTGACAAAACCCTCAATATTTAAGCCAAGAACACACAAATCCCAAAAAAGGCCCCAAACCCTAGAAACACACGAAAATTAATTTTCAGAAACCATAACCCCTTCACTACCGTTTTCTTTAAATCCTAAATGCACAAATAACATATCAATATTATAAAACTCAAATCTTTCTGCAACTAAAAAAAAACAAATTTTCAGAAACGAGGTGTTACCTAGTAGACAATCGTAGTGAGGGTTGGAGTTGCTAAGCGTAGCAACATAGAGGATGAGAGTTTTGCCATTGAGAGGGAGGGTGAATCGGGGGATATGAGAGTGAGTTTTTTGTGTGTCGAGTTGGAGGAGGTTCATCTTTGGTTACACCTCCGTAAGTAGATCCAAATGAAAGAGAGAGAAATGTTGATGGATTACAAAATTATCCTCTTGTTTGAATTAAAGTAAAATTCAAGAATGAAAAAAGTGCGGGAAAATAAATGTTAGTGGGTTAAAAGAGTAAAAGCCAACAATTATATTGAACATAGAATAAGGTGTGGTAAGGTATAGAGTATTATTATGTAAATTTTAATCTCCACCCTCCATTTTAGCCTTGTTGGCATCAATTTTAACCACAAAGTGTCTTCCAAACTTATGAATAGTGAAAACACCATTGCTCCTTATTATATATATATATATATATATATATATATATATATACACACACACAGAGAGAGAGAGAGAGAGAGAGAGAAATAAACAATTGTAAAAGTCTTATAAAGTACCTCCACTCGTGAATCGACAACGACACTTGGTAGAAAGCTATAGCCAAAAATTGAGCAAATTTTCAACACTTAAAAAGACGACTATGGCGCCATTTGATATCTAGGATTTTGTGTACATGTCATTTTTGTAAAGTCTCCTTAATAAAAAATCTCTTTTGACCTACAAAATACACTAAAATATGTATTGGACAAGTAAGGAGTATTAATCAAACTTCTTAATGAGGCCAAGAGCAAAATGAAATTAAGTATGATTTTAAAATAATTTTTAAGGGATATCTATGTTAACTAAAGGGGGTGAAATTTAAACTACATTGATAAATAGATAAAATGATAAAGATAGCTAAATTTTAAGAGTGAACAATTATGAGATAATTAAAGGGAGTAGAATTCACCGCTTAAATTATTAATTTTAATTAATTTGTTTATCGATTTGAAATACCCATAGACATATTTAAATTCACAAATCAACTCTTATTGCAAATGCCAAATTAAACATTCTTTTTAGAAGATTAATATTAAAATTTCACAAACTCTATAAAAATTAGATTTAGACATTTTTTAATAAATCACCCACTAGGAATTTTTTTTCACTTAAAATGGAGCATTAAAGTTGGGAAATTCAACTTACAATATCACTTAAAAAAATTCTATCTCTAATTTAATTGATAAATAAATATTATAAGTCCAATTTTCTATTTTCTCTAAAAAAAATAATTCTCCCTCTCTTGGGGTATAAATATAAATTCTAATATTTTAATATTAATATTCAAAGGAGCGTAATAAGTAAATAAAATAAAAATAAAAATAATTAAGTTAAGAATTTCATATGACCCCTTGAATGAAGTATTTAGCCTCTCATTTCAATATTATTACATGTAAAATGTAATAATAAAATTATGAAAGGCATGAAAATAATAATACATAATGAGAACAAATATTTAAACCAAGTCTCCTTGCATTTGATATTAACTCCCAAACTTGAACAATAATCACAAACACAAATATAAGTTTTACAATACTAAAATTATCACTCAAATTATAATTTGTTCCTCACAAAATGTAATCGCCTCACTCAACTCACTAAAAAAATAAAAATAAAAGTAATTAAAAAATTACACCGCACTACTCCTAAAATGACACGACAAATAAGTTGAAAAACTCTCTACTCCGCATTGTCTAAATTTGTCCATCTTTTTTTTCTGTCCAAGACCTTCCTTTTATATATGCCTAACACCTAGAGATGTAAATGTGCGTAGATGTGTAGGAGAGTGTGAAAGTATGGGGAGAAATTTGAAATGGGTTTATGCCCGCTTGCACACAGACACATATATAAACAACATGTCCATGCGTTTGTGAGTTGGTGTTCTGCACAGGGAACTTACATAATATGTCCAAGTGGGTTAGAGACTCGGTTAGGGTGGTAAATGCATATGGGGCAGTGGGGTCTGTTGGATAATATGTATGCAAACACAGAAATGGAACTCTTTATATATCATAGTAATGTAAACTTCAATACAATAATGTAACTTCTGAATAAATTCTGAAAAACTTCAAGTCGTGATGTCACTTTCCTAAATACAGTATTTGCCCCACACGAATAACTTCGGTATACAAACGGGAACCCGCAAATCCATACTTAAGATACAATGAAGCAACTTGCACTGTCTGTAACTTGTATATTTGAAGACAGCTTTCGGATGCAGAAGCGAAGAACACTCAATCAAGCTCTTTTTCTATTTATGTGCACAAAGCAGAATAAGATAATTTATATCTCCTGAAAATTATAAGAGAGTAATTTCAGGGGTTGGAAAATTCGAAACTGGGTTAATCTTAATTATGTGAAATTTCGAAATAGGGTGCCTTTATTTATAGGAAATGAAAGCCTATATCTCAAGGGTCATGAGAGTTGAGTTCTAACAGTCTTTACTTAATTCCGAAATGGTATGACTGCTAATTACCAATAAACTTAAACCATTTCTGAACAGGTACAGTAATACCGAAATGATTTTACACAAACCCACCAAAAAGTGATCGCGCCCTAACTACCCCGATCCGACCCGGATGAATCCCGACAACCCGCTACCATTGCATACATGCAAAGTGAAAAGTGCGCCACTAGCGCCTCTAGCGCCTCTACAGGCCACTTCCCTGCACGCGCGCGCGCGTACGCTTGCGTGTGCGTACGGTGCTTCGCATCATACTAGAGGTCTCTTGAATAGCCTCTTAAATGCTAGGTGAAGTAACTCTTCATCTTCCATTTCTACTTATTAAGTGCACACTTTCTTAATATTTTTCCAATGTGGGACTCAAAGGTTGCCCATTCCTTTTATAGCTTAGTGGGTATCACATAACTTTACTCATTTTCCAATGTAGGACACTCTCCCTTTTATATTGGGTTAGCTTTCCACTTTTCTCCACACACTGCCAATGTGGGACAAGCTTTTAAGATTTTACTCCCAAATCTCTTACTCACTTATTTTAAAAATTCTCCAACAGGGTTGGCAGCTGGGTTTGTGTTTTATGGGTTTCAGGTCAAGGGTTCAGAGGGATTGGAACCAGTTCAGGTAGGTAGAAAGATCATGGGTTATAGGGTAAAGAGTTGGGTGGTAGCTATTTTAGAGCCAGGGTTATGGGATTGTTCAAGTTGAGGATTAGTTGTGGACGGTGGCTTAATAGGTTTGTGGATAATAGGTTTGGTTGTAAGTTCATTTTGATAGTGGTTGGATAGGTAGGTCGAAAGTGGGGTGGGGGGAGGAGTAATGATGGTGGTGTGGTTTAAGAATAGTGTGGTTATGGATTGTGGTATTATGTGCGTGTGTTACACACACACACACACACACACACACACACACATGCACAAACATACATACATACATATATATATATATACATACATAAATACATATATATATATATATATATATATATATATATATATATAGAGAGAGAGAGAGAGAGAGTTTGGCTCATGTGTGCACTATATGGTGCGAAACTTAATTTGAGTCTCCAAAATGACCACCTGCTGCGACCTTTTGAGTTTGGACAAGTAAAACCCATTTGGGGGTGGGTAAAATTTCCCCAAATCGATTGTTGACCCAACATGATTTCATTTTGGAAATGAAGTCGTGCTCGTGTCGCACCAATAATCACTCATAAAGGTATTAAACTGAGCCTCTAAGTCATAAATACGACGAAAAACAACCTTCGAATCGGGCTCGTAATCTAGGTCTGCCGCTTTGTCACATTCTTCCTCCTTCTATTACTACATTTAGACATCCTCCTCCACCGATGGAGGTGGATGAAAAACCTCCTCTTTCTGAATGCTCCTAATGAGTGATTGTTTCCCAATGGCCTTAGGAAGACATCAAGTAATGATCGTTGGGGGATTTTTGGCGTCTTTGAGTATAAAAGTGACAGACCAGGCATATGGAATGGATGCCTTGCCGGTCCTATCATAGGAGGCGTGAATAATTTCAGCATATATAAGCGCACTGGGTTGGATATAGACAGCTTTATTGAGCAGGTGGTAAAGAAAATTATCATGGCAGACCCGTAATGCTGAATTGTTGGAGGTTTTGATAATGGACCCACAAGTGATGAGGAAGGCAAGACGCTCCCTCTCATAGAGTTCCCCAACCGAAAAAGAATCTCAAACCCAGTTGCGATTGGGTGAAATTTGGTCTAGGCAAGTGTGTTTGTCGATTCAGGCATCTATGGCGGGGTAGTCATATTGTGCGAGGGCAGGAACTCATTTGGCTCAAAATTTTTTGAAGACTTTTTGGCACAAAAAGGAATCCGCTGGTGATCGACATGCGCCTCACAAGTGGATCTATCGATTTTGACTAGAGTGCTTAGAAATTTTAACACACCTCGATCCACACATCATCCTCCTTCGTGGATAAGTAGTGACACCACCTGATGTGGCAGAAGAGAGCGACAAGATTATTAGGCAGCTATTTCCAGAGGACTTTTCACTCAATGTGAAGGGTGAGAGCGGAGGTGAAATGAGTGCATACCCAATACCGTTCTTGGGTAGAATGGTAAACATCGACATCTTTCTCCTCAACGATAGTGGAGTCATATTTTTCAACGTCGGGATTACAGTTGGCCATTGGTTGAAAATTTGGAAGGATTTTTACAAGAGTAGAGTAGGAAGAGGATGAAAGTGGTGGAGGAAAAATGGAGGGGGTAGGGGGAATTTATAGGAGTAGGGGGTTATGATTTAGTGGGAACGGGTGAGAAATGGTGGAAGGAGGTGAAAATGGATGAATCTGAGGTTGGGGTGGGGAATTTGGGAGGGTAAATATCGGATAGGAGGGGGGATGAATGTTGAAATTGAATAGGGAGGGAAAAATAGGAGGGGGGAATGGATTTGGCTACCCAGAGAATCGAACCGGTTCGCACACGACCTGAATCGATTAGCTCCTATATTTTTTTCTCGACCTGGCATGCTGAACCAGTTCGGCCCTGTAAAGAAGGCTAGGGCGAACTGGTTCACGATTCCAGTATATCCCCCTAACTTTTTCTTCAAACCCTGTCAAAAACTAAGTGTTGGAACTCTTACCACTTGACTTTCGAACCATAACCAACGTTGTTTTACCCAAATTTTAACTCGAAACGCCTAAAAAATTTAGCTCGAATCGCCTTACGCTCTCACGTGTAATGCAATGAGGCTCCTATCCTTTCTCAACTCATAACCAACATACGTATACCTAACCTAACCTACTAGACTTGATATGATACAACATGAATCAGACCGTACAAGTCAGGGGTGAGACGACCTCTCATTTAAGCTCACTCTATCCCGTAAACGGGGCTCAACAATAAACTTATATCGACTTCCTCAACGAATGCCTCAAGATATGTCTTTAAGTGTTGTCCGATAACCTTAAATGCAACCCCTCTTTTTGTATTCTCTAACTCTATCGCATCGTGGGGAAACACTTACTTAATGACAAACAAACTTTTCCACCTAAAATGCAGCTTGTCGGGAAACAAGTGTAAGCATGAGTTGTAAAGAACCACCTTTTAATCGGGATAAAACTCTTTTCGATGGATAGTGCGCTTGGGCACGATTTGCATTCATTCTTTGAAAATCTCGGCATTGAACGCATCGTTGCGTAGCTCTTCCAACTCGTACAATTGGATTTTTTTCACTTTAATGGCTTTATCTAAATTGTAGTTCAACCTCTTAATTGCCCAATACACTTTATACTTGAGCTCCACGAGTAGATGACAATTCTTGCCATAGACTAAGCGAAATAGGGACATACTGAGGGGGTTCTTATAGGCGGCCTGGTAAGCCCATATCGCATCGTTCAATCGGAGATACCAATCCTTTCGGTTAGGATTGACGGTCTTATCAAGAATGTTCTTTATCTCACGATTTTCTAACTCATCTTGTCCATTTGTTTGTGGATGGTATGCCATCCTAACCTTGTGGAAGACACCATACTTTCTCATAAGATTCTCAAATGGCCTATTAAAAAAGTGCTTGTCGTTGTTACTAATAATCGCCTTTGGAGTATCGAATTGAGAAAGTATGTGTTATTGGATGAACTTTATCACCACCTTATTGTCATTGTCCTAGTAGCCACGGCTTCAACCCATTTCGACACATAGTCTACCACAACGAGGATGTATAAGAAACCAAAAGAAGGAGGGAAATGACCCATGAAGTCGATGCCTCAATAGTCGAATATCTCAATGATGAGAACTTGGGTCAACGGCATCACGTCACGTTAAGTGATATCTCCTATTCTTTCACTTCTATCGCATGATTTATAATAAGCATTTATATCCCGAAAGATCATGGGCCATTAAATACCACTTTGAAGAATCTTAGTGACAATCTCATTCGCAGAAAAATAGCCTTCACATGATTATGTATGATAAAAGCAGATGACGTTAGAAATCTCGTCATCCGACACATATCTGCGGATGATTTGGACCGTGCAATATTTGAATAAATATGGGTCATCATAAAAGAACATGCGGTGCTAAGTAAGAAACTTTATCTTCTCTTGCAGTGTCCAATTGGGGGGAAGACCGCACATCCTTTAGTGGCTTAGGTGGGTGAAGATCGATAATGACATTAATTGTTGCCATATCTACCTCAATACCTTTAGATGAAATGATGTGGCCAAGAACTACACCTTTTGTAACCATGAAATGACACTTCTCCTAATATGGCACCAAGTTCTTTTCCACACATCGAGCTAACACCTTCTTAAGATTAGCGAGGCAATGGTCAAAAGAGGGGTCGAAAATGATGAAATTATCCATAAAAACCTCTAGTCCTCTCTCGACCATATCGTTAAAAAGCCTAAGCATGAACCATTGAAAGGTCTTGGGTGCATTACATAATCTAAAAGGCAGACATTTGTAGACAAACTTACCAAAAGTACATGTGAACATCATATTTTCTTGATCTAGTACATCTACCTCAATTTGGCTATACCCAAAATAAACGTTGAGAAAGAAGTAAAATGGGTGTCTCGCAACTAGCTCTAGAATTTTATCAATAAACGGTACGGGGGAAGTAATCTTTCCTCATGTCAGAATTGAGCTTCTGGTAGTAAATGCAAACATGCCATCGATGGTGGTACGTTTTGGAATAATCTCACCCTGTTTGGTTTTCGACCATAGGCATTCCCGACTTCTTCGGGATGACTTGAATAGGACTCACCCACTTGCTATTTGAAATGGGGTAGATGATGCCTTCATCCAATAATTTAATAATTTTCGCCCTCACGACATCTTTTATCATGGGATTCAAATGCGTCCGCATCTCCCTCGAAGGCTTCACATCCTCCTCGAGGTGGATTTTATGGGTACAAATTAGGGGACGTATACCCTTTAGATCCGCGATGCTCCAACCAAAAGCACTACTGTGCTTCCTCAAAATAGCTAGTAGCTTACCCTCTTGCTCTTTACTTGGGCTCGAGGAGACAATAAAGGGAAATGTCTCGTCCTCTCCAAAATAAGCATATTTTACGTTGGAGGGTAATTTCTTCAATTTGAGGGTGGGAAATTTCTCATCGTAGGGAACCTTGCGCGACTCCCTCCGTGGTAATTCCATGAATCTTGAAACCCAACTAACGTCTCTCACATCCTCATCACTCGCACTCTGATCCAAAATCTCCCTCAATCTCTCACCTCACGCTCGAAATCGGTATATGTCTCATCGCTCTCACTAATCAAAGTAAGGCATGCTCCTAGTCAATCCCCACTATGAATACCCTCGATATTCTCATGTACTACTCCTCTATGAGATCCATCTTGCATAACTCGTCCTAATTATCCATTTTCTTAGTGATATTAAACATATTAATCTCGAGAGTTATATTTTCGAACGTGAGTTTCATTTACACGTTGCATGTGTTAATCAACTCATTAGAGGTAGCTAATAATGAATAGCCAAGGATCACAGGAACATGATTACTCGAGAAAGATGAGGGTTCCATGTCCCAAATGACAAAATCTACTGGGAAGTAGAAAGTGTCAACTTGGACGATCACATCCTTTATAATCCCCTAGGGTATCTTAACGGAAAGATCCGCGAGTTGGAGAATGATTTCTATGGGCTAAAGTTCCCCTAAATCGAGTTTTTGGTAGATGTAATAAGGAAGAATATTAACACTCTCCCCCAAATCTAAAAGCGCTATCTCAATCTGACTTTCTCCTTTAATGCAAGAAATAGTTGGTGCACCCGCATCTTTAAACTTTGGTGGCAGGTTACTCAATAGTACCGAGCTAACGTTTTGTGCTAGAAATACTTTCTTCTTTACCTTTAGCCTACGCTTCACCATTACTATGTCCTTAAGAGACGTTGCATAAGTGAGAATTTACCTTATCGCCTAGAGAAAAGGTAATTTAAGCTTTACTTGCTTAAGCACTTCTAAGATATGGTCACGGGTGGCCCCTCTTTGGAGAAACTTCACTTGAATATCCCCTCACGTACCAATCAATTTTGGTGCCAAAGACCATAACAAAGTTTTGGCCTTATCCCTTAAGGAGAAGGGGAAAATCTTGAGGCGCATAACATTTTGAGTGCAAGCTTTGTCATTGAAAGTCTCGCACACCTCCTCGAATTCCCTAATATGGAAGTAGGGTTTTTCTGACTCCATACCATGGAATGTAGGGAGGATTTTAATCATCCCATTTCAAAAATAAATTTTCCCCACATTATATGGGAGCATAATGCATCCCGGAGTGACGATTCTCTCAGGGTATAAGAGGTCTCTTATGGTGAGGTATAATAACTCACCCTCACTCGTGCCATAACTACCCCGATCCGACATAACGTTATCTCCTAAAGATTCGACTTCCTCACCAGACGCTCTAGACGTGCGACTAAACTGTGTGATTCATGATGGAGTTGGGCGGTGTGCGAGGTGGAACCCAGAAAGTTGGTGCATTTAGGGTACGTGGGATCTAGGAGGTGAGTTTGATTGTAGAATTTTTTTGTACTGGGATGATGGGATTTGGAGGAGTGTTTTGCATATAGGGATGGAGATGATATTTTTGGATTTTTATTTCATTTTTTTATTTTTGAATTTATTTTTATTTTTTTGGAGTTAAACTATTATATTAATTCAATTAACCTAGAATATATACCTAGTCCCCGGCAATGGCGCCAAAAACTTGACGCAACTCTAAATGTGTTTTTAGTGCTTGCTAATTTCAGTTCAAGTGCAAACCGGTCGCGTAAGTAATATTTTGAGAAAGTCGGGTATCGAACGCAGGGACTAAGATGCAAGGCATAATGACAACCATGGAAGACGACTAACCTAACACTCAACTCACCAAATGGAAGGGAAAGATGATGATTTATTTGAAAGAAACTTCGATATAAATGAAAGAAAAATAATTAGATGATATAAACTAACTATGCATACAGGAACGAAAGAAAAAAGGTTTTAAATTATATGATAAAGGTAAGATTGGGATACACTCCTCCAACCCTTAGTAATTTCACCAGATATAAAACTTATCAAGAACTAAACATTTAATTTAAAAGAAACCTTCAACTCCTTTCAAGTATTACATATATGGGGGAATTAACCCACGCGATATATGATCAAGATTAAAATCTAGGCATGTGATAAGATTGTCAGTATGCACGTCACACTCTTAAACCCTCCGATTACCTAGGGAAAATGAAGTTAAAAGTCTTGCGACAGTTATACGAATAAAATATCATGTTTCAAATATTCATTTAAATCCAGAATATATTCTATATCCATGCAAAAAACCTCGGGTTGGGTTCATGTATCCCAACCCTTTAAGACTTAGCCGGACATGGAGTGAATACTAGTTACCAAAATTTCTACATTGTATGTATTCATCTTCACCATATAATTATATCTAAGCATGAAAGAATTGATTAATATGTACAAACTCTATCGAGAATACCAGAAAAATACTGATTAATGAAGAACAAGGTGAAGAAAATAACTTGTATTGGAGAATTACATGAGAAAGATCCAAAAGCATACAACTTGATTAAAAAAATAATCTCTTAGGGTTCCTATCTCTTTCTTTCTCTCTAACTGGGGTAAAAGTTATCTAAACTATCTCTAGAATAAAGGAGATAGTAAACTACCACGTTTTTACAAGAGTTAAAACCATGAACAAATTTTATTTTTACAAGGATAGAATAGGAAATTTCATTAAATCGTCGAAGCAGTTTGGATTGTCCTTTATAAAGTGGCGAACTGGTTCGCAATTCCAGTACCAAAGCCAAATATTCTAGCAACATTGAACCGGTTCCCCTTGTGATCAAACCAATTCGCTCTTTGATTTTTCCTTCTTTATTCCTTGAATTCTCCTTATCTTCATAACTTCACAATCGGGATTCGAATTTGTGTGTCGTTTCTTCCTACGCGCTCTTGAGCTTGTGAACTTCATTTTCTATTTAGGTCCCGCTTTCGAATACTAACTGTGTAATTAAGAATATACCCTTAACTTTGCTTCCTGATTTTTTATCTTTATTCTGATTTCTCTCTCTCTCTCTCTCAAGTGTATCTATTATCGACACAAAGTAATAAAAATACACAAAACATGATGTACTTGCAGGAAATCGTCAGTAGCAATGATACGAGATAAAATCATAGAATTAACATCACACAGGGTGATAAATGTTGCCAAATTATGGGGATGAATGTGAGGAATTTATGTTGAATCAATTATCCCATACACACACAAAAAAAAATGATTTATACTCCAAAAGTAATGTAATTGGCCTCCAGCATTTTGGACATAAATTTTGAAATTTTCAATAATGATTCTTATGATGTGTTTAATGTAGCTTTCTTTCAGTATTATATCACTAATTACCTAAATGCTTCCATTGCTCTCCCCCACCCCCCGTCTCATGATTGAAAAACTTTTGTAAGAAAATTAGTCATTAAGTGCATCTGCATTACATTATACATTGATATGCTTTTAATATATGTCATAAAACAAAGTTAAAATTAAGTATTCACTTTTCTTAAGTTATAGTTTTTTTAACACTTAATGTGATTTTGAAACTATATTTTATAACTAATTTTTAGTTAATATGAAAAAGAAGTACTATCCCACAACCCCCAACCCCACCCCCGCGGTTTAAAAAATGAAAATAAAGTTACCAAGTTGCATGTTACCTTAATTATAGAGTTATATTTGTAAGAGAAAAAATTCACCCTTTTAAAAAAATCATAATTAACATTTGAATCATTAATGTTTCAATCATATAAAGTTTACTGATGATATAATTTTACTATAAAGTTTACTTGCGATTTACTGTTATGATATCATGTCACAATACAAATTTTTTGTTGACTTCTTAGGACTACATCATAATATAGCATAACTTAGTTGTTATTTAGAGTAATTTTTTTCCCTGCAACGCATCATAACTTTATTGCAATATATTGTTCACTATAAATGTAACACAACTACATCACCTCAATATATATATTTTTCTTTGGAATTTAAAGTTACATGTGAATTATGTTGTTATTGTAAAATAAAGCACACATCTAATTATTCTACTGAAGTTTTACACACTCCATACTAGGATGGTTGCAGGTATTTATATTGGAAAAATTCTATTCTGACTGAATTTTAGACAAATTTTTCCAAGACACATAGACGTGGAGGCTTGTTATTGGTTGGCTTTTGGGGTCCACGCCAGTGGGACCTATAAACCAACCAATAACAAACCGCCACATCAGTGTGTCTAGGAAAAAATCATCTAAAATTCGGTCACAGGAGAAAAACTCTTTATATTGATATACATCAATTAAAATAGATTATAAAGGAGTCCTTTATACACGACAACTACTTTATTTTAAAAATCAAATATATAATCATAACATATCACGTGCATAAAAGGCCAGTTCCTTATTTGTAGAAACAAACTTATTTGAATTAAAATGAACAAATAATGTGGTCTAGCATCCCTCGTAAACTTACGAGTGAGGAAACAATAGGAAGCGTGGACACTAGACACTTGAATCTCGTTGTAGACAAATCTTTGGTGAAAAAATCACATATCTGATCATATCAGCAAACAAATTGGACTAGGAACTCACAACAAATCAACTGCTCTATTACATAATGATAATCAACTTCGAGATGCTTTGTTTTTTTAAAATAATATTGGATTAGATGCCAAATAAATAGCAGAAACATTATTACACCAGATTAGGGGACAAGTGAGATACACTTTTTAAGTCCTTAAAAATTGAATGCAACCAAGAGGTTGTACTCAGCTTCAGTGATTGATCTCAAAATGGTCTTTTATTTCTTGGGGCTCTACCAAATAAGTTTACGATCCAAATAGATGCAGAATCCACCACTTGAATGTCAAGAATTATGATCTCCAGCATAAGTCGCCTCCAAAAATGCATTAATTTGGAAATCACCTAGTTTATAAACTATAATATGGGTGTATGTGAGCTTCAGATAACACAATATTTTCTTAACATATAGCCCATGTATGGAGGTAAGAGAGTGCATCAATTGGGAGACTTGGTTAACTGCATAAGAGAGATTTGGTTTTGTAATCGTGAGATACTACAAGACACATAAAACACTTCTGTAAGTGATGAGATCAGGATTATCATTTAGGTCAACATCAGTTAATGATGCTGGAAACACCACCACCAGATAAGGTGTTGTCAAGCTCAAGCAAGTGATAACAATGGCAGCTCAGGAGAATATATATATATATATATATATATATGTGTGTGTGTGTGTGTGTGTGTGTGTGTGTGTGTGTGTGTGTGTGTAGAAGGAGGTGAGGATGAACACTTGAATATAAGTGGTTCAGCCAATTAGGCCTACGTCCACTATGCAAGTGAGTGAATAAGGTCATCGGAATAAGTCACTAACGGTCATGGATACAACCTCTCAAGATTTCTACCTCTACTGTGTAAAATAATAGAGTTTCAGCTAGGGTTGTAATTTTTGGATCCCTCTACAAGGTAGAGGATGACCTCTATATATAGTGCTTGGGGGGGTGTAATATGGCTCTCAAGCATACAATGAGTATGTGCATGAGCCCCGAGCCAATATGAGAGTGACACCTGGCTGATCTCAATTAAGTAATGATTACCTTAATATTCCCTCACGTGGAGGGAATAATTCGGTTATAACAAATTTGTCCACGTGTTCCAAGTTGTACAAGAACGTGTAGAAGCTCGACTATCCTCCAGTGATACCAACCTCGACCTCAAAGAGTACGAGGTTGGTGAAGTTTGGCTATTTCCCAATCCGATATCATTTATGATGGCCTCGGCTCATGTAAAGCTTAGGTAAGATAAGTGAAGTCATATTGTCGGCCTGGGCTGAGGTTATGAAGGGCAGGTATGGAACATCGGATGATTCTCAGCTGAGGTTGGTCATGATGATGGTGTAGTCCTTGCAACCTTGACTTGCACCCAACCGAGGTTGCAATCCCTGGATGACCTGATGAATAACTTCCCCAATGGATTACAAAGACCTCAACTATTGTCTGACTGTGAGGTAACTAGTAACGTCGGCCATGGCCGACCTTGCTTGGGACGAGATCGCTGGTTGCCAATCTAAGGCCCTTCTAACTTCGGCCATCTCTTTGGCCGAGGTTGATGTCTCTGAGGTGCATATAAGGCATATCAATCACCCTCTAACCCTTAGTTACCGATGTGAACAGGTGACTAAGGGGTATGCATGTCCGAGGTTAGGTTTCTGTTAGTGTCAATACTTTCTTGACAAGTGTCAACTACTGAAGTGGATGGCGTGCCTGGCAAGCCCAATGGTTGCAGTCTTTTGGTCTCCCAAGGCAATGATGGGCCTTGGGATGCATGCAAGAGAATTTTGAGGGTTTTAACCCTTTTTCCTTTCCTTCTTCTTCATTTCCTCATTCTCCCGCCTCAACTTTCCTTATTTTCTCTCTTTTCCAGAACTTAATCAAGAGCGTTTTGGTGGATTTTTCTTACTGTCCTTCTTACTCTTCTCCTCGTACTTCATCAGGTATTGCTTGTTACCCCTATTTTATCATTGTTTTCCTTCCTTATTCTTCCATTTGTTTCATTTTTTAGAAAGTTTATGCATTTTTCGGTGAACTATTCATAATCGTTCTTGTTTCAAAACCCAGTTTGATCTTTAGTCAGTTCCAGTCAAGTTGTTTGTTATTAGCTCAAGTCTATAAGTGTAAGGTCGTCCCTATATGCTCAGACCTCTTTATCAGCTTTTAGAAGAATTCCCCTCTTAGAGAGAAGACTTTATAAAAGATTAGGCAAATAGAGCGAGCCCAAAAGGAAGCTCATAGGGCTAAGGCCTTCCCCCTAATACCTATCTTTTCACCCCCTCTGAAGGTCATATAACCCGAGCCAGTAGAACCAGTTAAGTCAGTAGAGGTCCTAGTAGAACCTACTCCCATGTCTAAGTATGAGTCGTCCACCTCAGACCCTATTTCTGTGGATTCTTTTCAAGAGGCCGTGGACTTTTCCATTAGGCAGGATCAGGTCCCTGACCAAGCCGAGGTTTCGAGTTGCGTCTCGTCCCATAATGAGTCTAGAACATCCCAAACTTCTTCAAACGTTGAGGTTGTCGACCCAAACATAGCTTTTCCTCCTCCCATTAATGTTGTCCCCCTGTCGGCTGCTACAGGGGTCGAGTTTGCTCAGAGGTTCCCTAATGGTAATCCCTCGTCCACTCCAGCCGACGATAAGTGAGACGAGTACGATGATTGCGAGAGCGATGTTGACACCTATGAGGTGGCCGAGATAGAGAGCACTGTCACCGAGATCGACCTTCTAGCCTTTAGACATCTGTACTCTATAAGTCCCTCCATAAAACTTAGGAGACCTCTAAGGGATGATAGGGCCTTCGACGGCCGAGAAGATGAGATTTGCCTATATGAGCAGATGTTTAAGTTAGGGGTTCGTCTTCCCATTCACCCCATAATCAGGGTTATATTGTCCTACATTAACTTGGCTCCTTCCCAGTTATCCCCAACGCCTGGAGGGTGATAATTAGAGCAATAGTTTTATGGAGGGTAGTCCACCATTCAGACCTTCCTATCCAGGTCTTCTATGGGTTCTACATCATTTCCTCTGCTAGGAATCATCCGAGCTATTACCACTTTTTAGCTCGAAATTCAGCTAAGAAGATGTTGCAGGTTACCCAAACTTCAAATCACAATTGGAAATTATGATACTTCTTCACCTCGGGGTCATGGGAATTTGGCCCCTATGTCCCCTCTTCAAACTTAGAGCCGAGGATACCCCTGAGATGGGTCAATGTGTTAATGTCTGCCAGGGGCGACCCTAGGTTAAGCCAAAATAATCTTCAGAAAGTAAAAGACCTTCAAGATCAGGGGGAGTATGGTCTGTTGGTTAAGTTCGAGCATTTGATGACCCCTTATTATCTCTCTGAGATTGGCCTTGGGGGGAGTCCTCTAACTGAGCTCCGTAAGTGATTATTTTTCCACAAGTTGCACCTCTAATTATGTAATACCTCTGATCTTCTGACTCAAACCTTTACTTTTACAGAACGCCCCAAAGTCATTTCAAACGATATCTGGGAGATGTCAGCCCCAAGTCTCACAAAGTTGGTAAAGAAAGAAGGCATGAATGCACCTCCTCCTCCCCCACCGAAGCAGAGTGTCGGCACGTCTAAGGTCGACGCTACAAGGAAGAGGAAAATTACAACTTCTACCCCTGAGGATCAGAGGCCAAGTAAAGCCCAAAAGTCCATCCCTATATCCTCTGATGATGCATTGGTTTCTCGTCTGGAGCAGTTAAAAATCAATGACAGCCTGATAGGACACAGTGTGAAGGCGTTGGATGCCATCAGCTCTGCTATGACCGATACTGACAAACGCTTATGTCGCTCAATGGATACTCCCCTTCTGACTGAGTTTTGCCTTCACAGGTCTAGCCAGGTAAGATTTGAATTTCAATTTGATTCCGAAGTGTAACCTCTACTTTGAATTTGAACTTATACATCTGATTCTTGATTTGCAGGGCATCGTTGCTATGCACCAGTTTGACAACTGGACTCTGAAAAAGTTACCCCTCATCGAGAAAGGCAAAGAGGCTGAGAAAGTGTAAGACTCTCTGAATGCAGAAGTGGATCTTCTGAAGTCTACCTTTGAAGGGTCTGACAAGAAGGTTAAGCAATTGGAGAAAGAGATCCCCAAGCTTAAGAAGGAACACACCTCTGCCCTGAAGGCCAAGGATGACATTCTTCAGCAGAAAGTTGATGTTGCAGTGAAAGTTGTCCTTGAGGATCCTTCAGAGGGGATTTTGGCTGATTACAAAGACTCTCATGAATTTATCAGCTTTGGCTTTGAATACCTCAAAAGAGGTGTTAAGGCAACTTATAAATGGGCGGCCCCTAAAGAGAAGGAGTCAGGGAGCTTGACAGCCTCTGACTTCATTGGTTTGGGCTTTGCTAACCCTCAGTTTTCTCAGGCCTTATAAGAGGTTGAGGAGGAAGATGTTGCTCCTGTAGGGACTGCGCCATTGGAGGTTACAGAGGCTGAGGGTACCAACCTCCGAGATGATGGGGTCGAGGTGACCAACATCGGCCAAGGAAATGAGGCCGAGGATATTAACACTGTAGCTGCAGATGCCTAGGCCGTCTTTTGTGAAGCTTTTAATTTTATTGTTTCATCTCACAATTTGTTTGTAACTGTGATAACTTCTTTGAAACAATCTTAATTTGTAACTTACTTCTCAATGTTATGTTACTCTCCTTATAGGATTTTGCTTGCTTTGTTGATTGTTTCTTCTAATGATGTTTAAGGTTTGAGGTCATCAAAATATAATAATGTTTCACCTCAGACCTTTCACCAAATTAACGATGTCTAAGGTCTAAGGTCATCCAAGCATGATGTCTGACCTCAGACCTTGTCACTAAATTATGATGTTATAAGGTCTAAGGTCATGAACTAAGATGTTATCCTCACAAATAATTTTTCACCAAATTAATGGTGTCTAAGGTCTGAGGTCACCCAAGCATGATGTCTGACCTCAGACCTTGTCACCAATTATGATGTTATAAGGCCTTAGGTCAACAACTAAGATGTTATCCTCACAAATAATTTTTCACCAAATTAATGATGTCTAAGGTCTGAGGTCACCCAACATGATGTCTGACCTCAGACCTTGTCACCAAATTATGATGTTATAAGGTATGAGGTCATCAACTAAGATATTATCCTCACAAATAATTTTTCACCAAATTAATGATGTCTAAGGTCTAAGGTCATCAAAGCATGATGTTTGACCTCAGACCTTGTCACCAAATTATGATGTTATAAGGTCTGGGGTCATTAAATAAGATGTTATCCTCACAAATAATTTTTCACCAAATTAATGATGTCTAAGGTCTGAGGTCATTCAAGCATGATGTCTGACCTTAGACCTTGTCACCCAATGATGATGTTATAAGGTCTGAGGTCACCAACTAAGATGTTATCCTCACAAATAATTTTTCACCAAATTAATTATGTCTAAGGTCTGAGGTCATCCAAGCATGATGTCTGACCTCAGACCTTATCACCAAATTATGATGTTATAAGGTCTAAGGTCATCAACTAAGATGTTATCCTCACAAATAATTTTTCACCAAATTAATGATGTCTAAGGTCTGAGGTCATCTAAGCATGATGTCTGACCTCAGACCTTGTGACCAAATTATGATGTTATAAGGTCTGAGGTCAACAACTAAGATGTTATCCCCATAAATTCTACCACTAGAGCATAATGAACCAATAATTAACACGGGAACCGATCTTCTCATTAATAATCTCTTCATAAGATGATACATTTACATGGAAATTCTTACAACATCATATGTAGTACTTTTTTAGATGATCAGCATTCCAAGGATTAGAAAAAGGTTCCCCTTCAAGGTTTTCTAGCCTGTAGGTCCCGGGCACAACCTCCTCAACCACTTTGTAAGGACCATGCTAATTCGGGTGAAGCATGTTTGCCTTTTGTAACGTCTTCTTTAGCACTAGGTCTCCCGCAGCTATGGGTTTTGATTTTACCCTTTGATTATAGAATTTTTTTGTTCTCTATTGGTAAGCTGCCTGCCTGACTTCCGCATCTTCCCTTTTCTCTTCGATCAAATTGAGGTCAAGTCTTCTCTCTTCCCTATTCTTCTCAGGGTCATAGGTCTGAACCCTATGAGTAGGAAGTTATACTTATATTAGTACGACGACCTCTGATCTATGGGCTAACATAAATGGGGTTTCCCCTATTGGTGTCCTAGTCGTTGTTTTGTAGGCCCATAGCATAACATAAACCTCTTCAGTCTATCTTCCCTTAGCTTCTTCTAACCTCTTCTTGATCCCATCAGCGATCATTCTGTTTGTGACTTCGGTTTGACCGTTTGCCTGAGGTCGTCCAAGAGAAGAGAAAAATTTCTTTATCCCAACTCTTTTGCAATATTTTTCTAAGGAAGAATTCTTGAATTGGGTGCCATTATCCGAGATGAGGGTGTTTGAGAGACCATGTCTGCATATGATGCTCTTCCAGATAAATTATAAGGTCTTCTGCCCTGTAATATTGATCATCGTCTCGGCCTCTAGCCATTTGGAGAAGTAGTCAATGGCAACTATTAAGAACCTGTAGTTATTCCCGGCTTTGGGTAAGGGACCTACCAAGTCAATTCCCCATACTGCGAATGGACAAGGAGAACTTATTGACGTCATAGGCTGATGAGGTTGATGGGGAATGGTGGAGAATCTTTGGCATTTATCATACGTCTTCACAAAATTTGGAGCATCCTTGGCCAATGTTGGCCACTAGTATCCTTGCGTAATAATCCTCTTCGCCAAAGGTCTTCCTCCTATATGGCTAGAGCAAGAACCCTCATGTACCTCCTACAGTACGCGGGGGACCTCTTTAGGATTAACACATCTGAGGAGGGGTAATAGGAATCCTTTCTTATATAGGATATCTCCCACTATTGAGAATTTTGCAGCTCTGTACCTCAGTTTTCTCCTCTCTAGCTTTTATTTCGGTAATTCTCCCTCTTTGATATATCTGATAAGGGGATCCATCCATGAGTCCCCTAGGTTTAAAAAGAGGCAAGGGTTACTGACCTCTTCTTCTTCAATGGTTTCTTTGTGCAAGATCTCAACTGGGACCGTCCTTCTGATGTCTGTCCTTGTTGCCGAAGCTAACCTTGCTAATACATTTGCGTGGCTATTGTTTTGCCGAGGTATTATCTTCATCTTTACCTCTTCGAAACCTTCCAGTATCGTTCTCACCCTCTTTAGGTATTTGGCCATCCTTTTGTCCTTGGCCTCACAGACCCCCAACACTTGATTAACAACTAAGCTTGAGTCACTATGAAGTGGTATTCGTCTTACCCTAAGGGTCTTTACCAAGGAGAGGCCTGTTATCGTGGCCGCATATTCTGACTCGTTTTTTATGCCTTGAAGTTAAACTTTAGGGCGTATTCAATGTTAATACCATACGGAGCTGAAAGTATTATACCTGCACCGCTTCCACTGTTGCAAGAAGACCCATCAACAAAGAGGTTCCAGATGTCTTTATCTGATGAGAAGCCCCCTTTCGACATAATTCCTTGCTTGAACAAGTACCGATCTTCCTTATTCTTGGTTATTCCATTTATGGTTCTCTTGGATACAACCTCTTTCGAATCTCGAAAGACGTTGATGTTTGATCCCTCTACAGTCTCTAGGTCATTCTCAACCTCGACCTCTTCCTATGTGAACTCAACAATAAAATCTGCAAGTGCATTCCCTTTGATGGCCGCCCTGGGCTTATAAATAAGGTCATACTCTCCCAACTCAATGGCCCATGTCATCAATTTACCCGACTTCTCAAGTTTATGGAGGACCTATCTTAGTGGGGAGTCGATGAGGATGACCATTGAATGGGCTTGAAAGTAAGGCTTCATCTTCCTAGAAGCATGTATCAGGGCATAATCTAGCTTTTCCATCCGGGGATAATTTTGTTCAGACCCTTAAAGGGCCTTACTGTTGAAGTACACAGGCCTTTGGACCCCACCGTCCTCCCGTAATATGGATGCGCTTATAGCTGACTCAGAGACTGCCAGATAAACATACAGCTTCTCTCCAATTATGGGCCGAGATAAGAGCAAGGGAGATTCGAGGTAGGACTTGAGTTAGTTAAAAGCCTCATCACACACTTTATCCCATTCGAAGGCCTATCTGAGCACCTTAAAGAACGCAAGACACTTGTCCGTCGCTTTGGAAACAAATCTGTTGAGTGCAGCTACTCTTCCAGCGAGCCTGTAAACGTCCTTGATACTCCTTGGTGTCTTAATGTCAAGCAAAGCCTTGATTTTCTCAGGGTTCGCCTCTATCCCTCTCTGATTGATAATGAATCCGAGGAATTTCCCAGCTCCTACCCCAAAGACATACTTCGCAGGGTTGAGTTTCATTATGTACAAGTCCATAGTATCGAAGGTCTTTTCTAGGTCTACCACGTGAGTGCATGCCTTTAAGCTCTTCGTCAGCATATCATCTACTTACACCTCTATAGTCTTGCCTATTTGATTTTCAAACATCTTATTCATAAGACGTTGATACGTTTCCCCCTCATTTTTCAAACTGAAGGGCATAACCTTGTAGCAATACGTCCCTTTGTCAGTGATGAAGGTTGTCTTCTCTGAGTCTTCAGTATCCATGAAGATCTGATTATAGCCTGAATACGCGTCCATGAAGCTCATGAGCTCATGCCCTACGGTGGCATCTACCATCTGATCTATCTGAGGTAAGGGATAGCTGTCTTTTGGGCAAGACTTGTTCAGGTCGGTAAAATCTATGCACGCTCTCTATTTTCCATTGGCTTTGAGAAAAATGACTACGTTTGATAGCCACTTTGGATATATGACTTCCTTGATAAACTCGACCTCTTCTAACTTTCTAACTTCCTCCCGGATGATGACGTACTTCTCCCTAGAGTAAACTCTGCGTCTCTGTTTGATTGGCTTAGCACCCTTAGCTACGTTGAGTTTATGGTACATAACCTCAGGGTCAATGCCAGGCATGTCCGCGTGGCTCCAAGCGAAGACACTCTGCCTCTTCTTCAAGAAACTTACCATCTCTTCCTTAATCTCCTCTTTCAAGGATTTGCAGACCTGGACGGTCTTTTCTGGTTCGTCCTCATTGAGGGTGATGGATTCTACCTCTTCCATAGCCTCTCCTTTCTTCAATTTTGTTTCATCTCTAGGGTCAAATGTATCAATGTTATATGTGGTCGTTGCTCTCTTATGGGCCTCTCTCTCTTCGGTTGAGTTGAAGTAGCATTCCCGCGCTATGGTCTGGTCACCCTGCACTTCCCCTACCCCATAGGGGGTCGAGAATTTTAATATCTGGTGGATCGTCGATGACACGACCTCGAACTCCTTAAGGGCTACTCTTCCTATGATGAGGTTATAGGCCGAGAAGACGTTTTCGTCCATAACGAAAAAATTGATCTTTCGGGTTAACCTCTTAGGCCACTCATCTCCCATTCGCACGTCCATCTCATACAAGCCCAATGTATGGAACTTTTCACCGCTGAAGCCCATTAACAGATGATGATAGGGTACCAGCTTAGCTCTGCTAAGGCCAAGGCTTTTGAAGCAGGGCCAGAACATTACATCTGCTGAACTTCCTCCGTCTACGAGGATTCTCTGTACCTCACATCCATGCACCCTTATTGTGATTACTAAAGGGTCATCATACGGAGCTAGAAGACCTTTGAAGTCGAGTCGGGAGAACCCAACTACAAGATTGTCCATATCCACCTTCTTTCTCTTATGTATTATCTCGAAAGACGTCAGATTTACCACTTCAAGTTTGGCCATTGTCTTAGCCTCTGCCATATGAGATTTTCGGTCAGCCACTTCTGAACCACCCCCCGTAAGTCCTCCGCATATGGTGTTAACACCAAAGGAGATCATACCAACCCTCTTCACTGGGGCGTCGTCATCTTTTGGTAGAAGGTTTGGATCGTATTCATCATCGCCATCGGAATTATTGTCTCTTCTTACTGGGGTATCATCATAACATCTGTCGTTTCTCTTATTTTTTGGGTCATCTCTTCCCCTCTTACGAGCCTTGCCATCAATGTACTTCCTCAACTTACCAGATTTTAGCATCTTCTCAATCTCATCCTTTAAGGCGAAGCACTTGTCTGTAACATGGCCATGGTCTTGGTGGAACTCGCACCACAAGTTCTTGTTCCTCTAATGCGGAGGAGCCTTCAGTTTCTCTGGCCATCTTAGTGACCGGTCATTCTTGATCTCATTGAGGATGTGTTCGCAGCTCACAGTCATAGGGGTATAGTGTGCGAACTTGTCATCATATGACCTTTTCTTTTCGTCCTTCTTTCTTTGGAACTTCCCGCTACTACCGCCGTTCTCATCCTCATACTTTGCGGCCATGGCCTCTTCAGCGTTCATGACCTTCCTCTCAGTTGCCATTAGCTCTTCCATGGACTTAGGGGGGTCTTCTGTAAGTTTCCACAATAACTTCCCTTTTGTAGACCTCCTATAAGGGCGGTCATGGTGATATTCTCTTTGTAGTCTTCAACCTCAAGTTTTTCTTTGTTGAATCTAGCAATGTAGTCCCTTAGGTTCTCGTTCTTGCCTTGCTTGACATACAACAGATGGGTAGTCTTCTTTTGAGGTCTTACCCCAAAACAGAAGTTGTAAATGAACCGTTCAGCCAAACCCTCAAAGTTTTCTATTGATTTCTTTGGAATAGAGGTAAACCAGATGTGTGCAGCTCTCGTTAAAGTACTAGAAAAAGCCTGACATTTCATCTCATTCGGTATTGAGTAAATATCCATCGCAGACTGGTACATCTCAATATGATGTACAGGGTTAGTGCTACCATCATACTTGGGAGACATCGTAGGTGGCTTGAACTTGGCAGGGGTAGGGAAGCTCACTATCTTAGCCATGAACGGAGATCCTTCTGAGAAACCTCTTTGCAGTGGATCCTGGCTTTTGATGAATTTAGCGTGAAAGTTCGTGCAAAGTGTGAAATCAAAGCAATGTAATGAATTTAGCGTGAATGTAGTAATCAATAATGAACGACACAATTCTAACCATGAATTATTAAGCACCATAAAAAATGTAGCCATGTTTCATGACACCATGGTTAAGTCACCTAAATAGGGGGGATGATATGGTGATTCGAACATCATAAATGCGAACCCATATACAATGTAAAATTAAATACAATTTTTTTTTTGTAATTTTTGAATTTTTTTTATCAAAATAAAATATTTATGGGTTCTTATGAATTTTTTTCTAAAGGAAAATTAAATATTTTTGGATTTTATTTCAATATATATATATATATATATATATATATATATATATATATATATATATATATATAAGAGCACAATCTAGTTGTAAGGAAAAATTATGGCAATGTGAAAATCTACTCGAACTCAATCAATAGAAAAATACTCAAAGGCTTTCTAAGATCCTCAAATCTAAGTGCATTTAATGGTTTTGTTGAAATTTGGGAAAATTGACGTTCGGTACTCACGAAGCTCAAGGAAATCATCTTCTACTCAACAAGATCACCAATTAAGTGCTCACGAATTCTAATGTGCTTCATACGAGAATGTCGGATGGGATTACAAGAAATATGGATTGCAATTGTATTATTACAACAAATCATCATCGTGCCTTGAGTATCCCATAATCCTCCAACATTTGTTTAATACATAAGGGTTGTATTCAACAACTCCTAAAGTCTATGTACTCAACATCTATCATAGACAAATAAATGGAGCTTTGTTTCTTCCTCAATCATGAGATAAGAGCACTCCCAAAGTAAAATCTTCCACCCAATGTTATTTTACAACCACAAACATCCCCGGTCCATTCGACATTCAAATAAGATGACAAGCGATCATTGGCATCAACATAATAGCAAATGCTATAAGAATGAGTGCAACTCACGTATTTAATGATACGTTTAAGTCACTCAAGTGTGACTCTTTTAGGTTCGCTTGGTTTCGTGCACAAATTCCTACACAAAAGGTGATATCGGAACGGTTAGCGGTCCAACAGAGGATACTACATATAATACACCTATAGATTGTTTGACCTACGTCCTACCCTAAAGTGTCTTTGTTAAGTTTTGTCGAGGAACTTATGGGTGTGCAAGAGTGCTTAGCGTAATTTAAACCAAACTTTTTCACTGGATCCCTAACATATTTAAATTGAGATATAAATATCCGGCTCTCGAGATAATGCACTTGGAGAACTAGTAAGAAAGTAAGTTCACATACCATACGCATCTCAAATTTTCTCTTCATCTCCTTATAAAAAATATGATCTAGTTGGGAACACGTGGATCCAAAGACTATTTTGTTCACATAGACTTGGTCGACCAAGACAACATAACCCTCTCTCCTAGCGAACAATGTCATATTAACTTTCCTTTCTTGAATCCACGAGCTAAGAGATAAGAAGTTAGCCTTTCATACCAATCACGGGGTGCTTGATTCAAACCATATAAGGTTTTTTTGAGATAAAAGAGGTGTCCCAAGTGCTTTGGATATTCAAACCCATTTTATTATTCCACATAAACCTCCTCTTTAATAATATCATTGAGAAAGGTACTCTGGACATCCATTTGGTATATTTTGAACCATAGATGACATGCTATGTCGAGTAGTAAGTGGGCGGACTTAAGCCTACAAACAAGAGAGAATGTCTTTTTAAAGTGTACAATTTCAATTTATGTGTAACCTTGGGCGACCAACTTTTCCGTATTGCGAATAATGGTACCATTCTTATCCATCTTGTTTTTATATACCCACTTGGTAACGATTACGATAGTCTCGTTACGTCGGGGGACTAATTACAAAACATAATACTTTCAAAATTAAAGAAATTGTTCTTGCATATCATTTATCCAATGCTCATCCTTGAGTTCTTCCTTCCACGAACGGAGATCCTTATGAGAAACCTCTTTGCACTGAGGCCTAGGTTGGTCTTTCTGCGGTGCTTGGGGTGGTCCCCTGGCATCAGGATGAGGTTGAACAGCCGCTGGAGTGTTCATCTCCGGTGAGCCCCCAGGTGGTCTCATCATATTCTGACTGAGTTGTGCAAATTGTTCCTTCATCGCTTGTTGCATTGCAGCCAAAGACTTTAAGGCTACTGCCACTTTCGCCATTTCGGACTGAGGCGGTGCCTGGCTGGAACTAGGCCCTCCGGCACCAGGCGGTGGAAGAGGTGGCGGCAATTCCAGTGTCATGTGTTAACACTAAAGAGCTTGTAGGGTAATGATCTTTGTACCTTAAACAACCTCTTTCAATGGCAAAATAGCTCCATTCAAGGGGTGAGGTTGGTTCACCACCAGTGTCTTCGGTGAGGTTAAGTAGAAAATGAGGAAGAGATAGCTTCTCATTCCCACAGAAGGCGCCAAAATAATGATGCTGGAAACAGCACCACCAGATAAGGTGTTGTCAAGCTCAAGCAAGTGATAACAATAGCAGCTCAGGAGAATATATATATGTGTGTGTATGTATAGAAGGAGGTGAGGAGAAGAGGATAAACACTTGAATGTAAGTGGTTCAGCCAATTAGGCCTACGTCCACTGTGCAAGTGAGTGAATAAGGTCACCAGAATAAAGCACTAACGGCCATGGATACAACCTCTCAAGCTTTCTGCCTCTATTGTGTAAAATAATAGAGTTTAAACTTGGGTTGTAATTTTTGGATCCCTCTACAAGGTAGAGTATGACCTCTCTATATAGTGCTTGGGGTGTGTAATGTGCCCCTCAAGCATACAATGAGTATGTGCAAGAGCCCCGAGCAGTATGAGAGTGAGTAATGATCACCTCAATATTCCCTCACGTAGAGGGAATAATTCGATTATAACAGATTTGTCCACGTGTTCCAAGTTGTACAAGAATGTGTAGAAGCTCGGTTGTCCTCCGGTGATACCAACCTCGGCCTCTAAGAGTACGAGGTTGGTGAAGTCTGGCTATTGCCCAATCCGAGATCATTCATGATGGCCTCGACTCATGTAAAGCCAAGGTAAGATAAGTTAAGTCATAATGTCGGCCTGGGCCAAGGTTATGAAGGAGAAGGTATGGAACATCGAATGATTCTCAGCCGAGGTTGGTTATGATGATGGCGTAGTCCTTGCAACCTCGGCTTGCACCCAGCTGAGGTTGCAATCCCTGGACGAACTGATGAATAGCTTCCTCCACGGATCATGAAGACCTCAACTGTTGTCTGACTGTGAGGCAACTAGTAACGTCGTCCATGGCTGACCTTGCTTGGGACAAGACCGTTGGTTGCCAATCTAAGGCCCTTCTAACTTCGGCCATCTCTCTGGACGAGGTTTATGTCTCTGAGCTGTTGGGTGCATATAGGGCATATCACCTAGTTTATAAACTATAACATGGTTGTATTTCAGCTTTGGATAACACAATATTCTCTTAACATATAGCCAATGTATGGAGGTAAGAGAGTGCATGAATTGGGAGACTTGGTTAACTGCATAAGAGAGATCTGGTTTTTAAATCCTGAGATACTACAAGGCACATAAAACACTTCTATAAGTGATGAGATTAGGATTATCATCTAGGTCAACATCAGTTAAGCTAACCTCGGTAGAATCTCCTATAAGTCCGGGACCACAAGCAGCAACAACATTTGAAATTCAAAACTCGTGTTGAATAGTTCAACACACGAGTAGTTCTGCTACTCTCTCTTGTACAACTATTTATACTCTGTAGATTCATTTTATATGTTTAATATACAAAGAACAGTTAATACTCAGTTGTTTTATCCATATAAATCATAAGAGTCCTCATCATTCTCATATGATAATAGGTCATTTACTACAACTATTATAAACATTACTTCTTCATTTGTCATGATATCAGAGCCAAATATGGAAAACGCCGGATTCGATCTTTCCCCTAAATTCTACCACTGAATCTCCACCCCCCCCCCCCCCCACCCACTTATCAATCTCACCAACTCCCATCACATTGTCTCTCTCAAACTAGACAATAAAAACTACCTCCACTGGAAACCCAGATGGAACCATTTTTATATGGCCACAATCTTTTTCAATATGTTGATGGAATCTACACCTATCCTACAGACCTACCCTTAGCTGCTATATGGATCCACCAAGATAAATTAATAGTGAGCATGCTTATTTTCTCCCTCTCTCCCAACATGATACTATTGGTAGTAGGTCTTAAAACCTCCCATCCAATCTGGAAAACTCTAGTCGAAGCTCTTGATTCTCCATCTAACACCCCCATCCTTAATCTTCACTTGCATCTACACCGTCTCCATCAAGGTGATGACTCGGCATCCACATTTCTTCACAAACCTAAATCCATATCATACGAGCTAAATGCAGTGGGACATCCACTTTCTTTGACAAAATTCAATATGCATGTCTTCAAAGGCCTCCGGTCATAATTCAAGGAGCTTATCACCTCTCTCACTACCCGATCCAAACTTGTCACATTTTCTGAATTACAATCCCTCCTCCTCATTCACGAATTTATCCATGATCATAAACTCTCCTCTATCTCCAGTAACACACCATATTCAACCACCACTTAAACTAATCCTCCCGCCGCTCACCTTACTACTCATCACACACCAAACTCTTCTCAACAATCTTACACCCATTCACACCACCAAACCTATAATCATCAACCGACTCGTAGACGCCCCTTCCGTGGCCGTGGTCTCTTTTCCTCTTTTTTCCACCCCCTAATTCCCACGATTATCATCCTCGCTGTCAACTTTGTTCAGGACCTAACCATAACACCCCAACATGCCCCATCCGATTCACTCCTTCACACACTCACCCAATTGCACATTTTACATACACTCCCTCGTCTCAACCGGGCCTCCTCCCCACTCCTACCCATCCCAGCACAAGTTGGATTCCCGATACAGGGTTTCCCATCGTGTCACTCCTACTTTTTCTGACTTCACTCACCCCACCGAATACAATGGCAGCGACACTCTTCATATTGGCAATGGTAAGGGTTTACCAATTTCACATGTTGGCAATTGTTCTCTTCCATCTCTTAGATCTTCTCTTGATCTCAATAATATTTTATATGTACCAACTATTTCTAAGGTGTCATTTGTTTTTACCTCTTAAGTCTGAATCTGAACCATTCAGACTTAAGAGGTACCAAAACGTGTTTGTTTTTTTAAATGATTAAGATGCTAACGTCTATATTTGGCTCTTAATGATTAAGAGGTAGAATTACGTCTGAAGTCTAAATCTGAAGTCTGAATGAGTCTAAATACATTCATTCAGAGGTACATTCAGACATAAAAACAAACATATTTTTCAGATTCAGATTTCAGACTTCAGATTCAGTCTTCAGATTTCAGATTCAGACTTCAGATTCAGATAAAAAAACAAACGCAACCTAAGTCTCTTATTTCTGTTAAAAAATTCACTCGTGATAATGATGCTTTTTTTTAATTTCACCCTGATTTTTATGTTGTAAAGGATCATTGTACGAAGACACCTCTTCTTTACGGCACCACTAGCAATGGTACTTACACTCTCTTCACTCCTCCGTCATCTCCACAAGTCTTTCATACAGTCAAAGAATCCAATGACAATTGGCATCATCGTCTCGGTCATCCACACCATCAAGTTCTTCATCAAATCTTGCATCGTCATCAACTACCATTCACCTCTATTTGTCCACAAAAATTGTGTGTCGCATGCCAAATGGGAAAATCTTCTAAGTTGTCCCTACTGTTGCATGACAAGTCATCTACTTGAGTATTACAATTAGTTTTTAGTGATGTTGGGGCCCATCTCTCACCATGTCTTGTAATAGTCATAGATATTTTGTAATATTTGTTGATCATTATTCGAATTTTATTTGGTTCTTTCATATGAGTAATAAATCTGATGTGCATGATATTTTTATTACATTTTAAAAATTCGTTGAACGCCAATTTAATACAAAATAAAAAATATCCAAACCGATTGGGGGGTGAATTTTATAAATTAGATGCCTTTTTTAAAAATTGTGGCATACAACATCGTTATTCTTGTCCACACACCCACGAACAAGTTGGATTTGTTGAAAGACGTCATCGTCATATTATCGAAACAGGACTTACCTTAATGGCTCATGCCTTCGTTCCCTAAAATATTGGCATTTTTCCTTTGAAACTGCTACTTTTCTTATAAATTGCCTCCCAACTCGTACCCTCTCTAATCTCTACCCATTTCAATGCATTTTTTCCATTGCACCTGACTATAAATGATTAAAAAAATTCAGGTGCCTTTGTTTCCCTTACCTTCATCCCTATAATGCTCATGAACTTAACTATCGCTATGAACTGTGTGTCTTACTCGATTATACTCCAAACCATTCAGGATATGGTTGTTTACACCTCCCTACAGGTCACATTGACATTGCCCTACATGTTCGTCTTGATGAACATAGCTTCCCTTTTTCACTCACCAAATCAGCACCTACTCACCTCACATCTCCACCATGGGGCTCATTCCCCACCATCCTAAAGCCACCTCAATCCTCTCCTACCTCCTTCCTGCCCATACCCACACTCTGCACTGTATCACACCACCGTCCATCCACGTAACCTATGTTTCCCATTTCAGCATATCCTAGACCAACTCCCCGCTCCACTGCTACTGCTCAAATTAATATAGTCCTACCTCTATTCACGCAACCTATTCTGCACATTTCAGCAGCTCCCAAACGACCTCATCACTCCACTTCTAGTGCTCAAACTAATGCAGTCCTACCTCATGGACCTGCACTCACATTTGATACCCATACCTCCCAATTCATAGACTCTAATGCTCTGTAATTACCCACTACTCTCCCTTCTTAAAAATAAGCACCACCTTTTACCCCTCCATCAATACCTCCTCTTATTTCTAATCCAAATGGCATATCCCTAGCAATAGACCTAGGTTCCCTCACTGTTAAACCACCTTATCACCCCATGACACTTTGTCCTCATCCCTCTCCGTCACCACGACTCACACCTATTGCTCACACTGTCTCTCTTCATCCTACTGAACCCACATGTTTTACCATCAACACTAAAGATCCTAAATGGCGTAATGCTGTGAATAATGAAATTAATGCACTTCTTCAAAATCACGCTTGGTCCTCTATTCCCTCATCTCCTTCTATGAATATCATTGGATGCAAATGGGTTTATAAAATTAAGCGCAAAGTCGATGGCACAATCGAATGATACAAAGATCATTTGGTCATCAAAGGCTTTCACTAAGAATATGGCCTTGACTTCAATGAAACATTTAGTCCTGTTGTCAAAGTGACCATTAATCATATTATTCTTTCTATTGCGGTATCTAATGATTGGCCCATATCTCAACTCGATGTCAATAACTCATTTCTTTATGGCTTCCTAACTGAGACTGTCTTCATGCAACAACTTCCTGGTTTTCACGATCCCACCAAACCCACTCACGTACGTTAACTTAGCCATTCTCTCTATGGTCTAAAACAGGCGCCTCATGCCTGGTTCCATCGTCTTACTCAGTTTCTCACCTCTCAAAACTTTACAGGTTCCAAAGTTGACACCTCTCTTTTCATTTATCATTCCGATTCCACCATCATTTACATCCTCATTTATGTGGATGGCATTCTAATTACGTGTAACTCCCCATCATTAATCCAATCTCTCATTTCTACTCTTGGTCATGAGTTCTGTCTCAAAATTTTGGGTTCCCTTCACTACTTCCTTGGAATTGAAATAGTTCCCACCTCTAAAGGAATGTTACTCTCTCAACAATGATATATCCTTGACCTTCTTCATCGTCATGGCATGTCTAACTCCAAGCCCCCCACCACTCCCTTTCCCACCAATCTCAAACTCTCCATTACCGATGGCACCCCTTTGGATGATCTCACTCAATATTGGCAAGCCGTTGGTGCCCTCCAATACCTTACTCTCACCCGTCCCGATATTTCATTTGACATCAATAAGGCTTGCCAATTCATGCACTCACTCACCAACAATCATTGGTCCCTTGTCAAATGAATTCTTCACTACCTCAACAACACCTTTTCATATGGCCTCCATATCACTAAAACTTCAACTCTCAACTTACAAGCCTTTACGAATTCGGACTGGGCCAGTTGTATTGATGATCGAAAATCCATGGGTGGGTTTGTAATATTTCTTGGCTCTAACCTTATTTCTTGGCAATCGAAGAAACAAAAGACCATTTCTCGCTCATCCACTGAAGCCGAATACAAAGATCTTGCTTATGTATCCCCTGAATTAATTTGGATCAAATCTCTCCTCGGCAAACTTGGTCTCTCTCCTCCTAAACCCCTATACTTTGGTGTGACAACCTGTGACACCCCGCCTAATTAAATATCGGGCGATCACTCCTTTATTAAATTAAAATCAAGGTGAACAGTTGGTTCATTCTTAGCATCACTGTCGTAAAAATAACTTTTCCAAATTTAACACCCTATTTAATTTAGCTAAGTGTCAAAACCATTTTTTAAACATTAGTTTCCAATTTTATTTATTTATTTTATTAAACAATCAATCCAATAATTTAACATTTAATAACCCAATCCCAGCATTTAAAACTTAAAGTAAAACATACATGCTGAATAAATCCCAAAGTAACAGTACTAGAAATAACTGAAATACAAATGTCCCAATAAAACAGATAAATAGTGGAAAGGGCGACACATGCCCAATAAGGATAATGATAGAAGTGGAATCAATTAAATGAAATCGTCTAAGCAAGTGGCCTGCAACTCCCACCTAAGCTGCAACACGTTCCTTCCAAGGGATCCTAAACAAGACGCCCCTGTGGCTGGGCACCTGTAATATATACATATATATACAAGAGAGAAAGAGGAATAGAAACGGGTCAGAGCCCGATAGTGTATATGATTTAAAAATTCGTTTAGCAAGTATTTAAATTGATACAGGCCAATGCAACAACATATTAGTGCGACACTCTCTTGAGAAATTCTCGCCTCTCTTCTAATGTGCACTCCTATCGCACTAACCTTCCCAATGGTTTATCTCATCATATATCACACTATCCTTCCCCAAGGATTTAACTTATCTTAGGTGACTTTCAAAATTTAAGATTTAACAACATCATGGTTTAAAAAGTATAATTTCATTTAGTACAAAACGCTCATTTTAACTTTATTGATTCATAAAGTTTTTCAATATCATATTATACTTTTCGAAACAAGTATTTCCAATTTGAGTCATTATACATGTCTTACCTACCATAACACAGTAGGCAGTTTCCCATATTTCAGAAGTTCATATATATATTAAATACTAGTATAATATATATATTCTAACAGCACCCCACATAAAATTTTATGGTGCGGGCATACTCTGCTATCCAATCCCCGTATCAATCGTACAAAAGGGAATACAAGTTCGGAATCACTATCGAACTGTATAAATACATACACAAACAATATTGAGGCGAAGCATAGTTTCCAAGTCCAAGAGGTCAGTACATACCCTCACGTCTCTTAGGACCGTGACTACCGATTCGATAGCATGTGCCTAGGATTTCTATCTTCTAGGGTACGAGTCAATATCTCCCATAAGGCACACGAGATAAGATCGTCCCAGCGCGGAAACCTCAGGGATAGCAAGTAGCGCGGGCATGATTTTCACAAGTATATAATATATGCATACACAATCATATAAATATACCACTTTTATTATATCAATTTAGGTTTATCCAATAACCCACATTCACAACATTTATCCTTATTTTCCCATTATTATTTATCAAGTATAATGGTTCGTTTCTAACTTTAATTCGAAGGGTTTTTCCAACTTACTACGTAACCCTCATGGACTCTATTCTTCCAAATGTACAATTCAGTAGATATCCATTTATGTTCCAACGTAACTCTCTCTTACGTGTCTCTCCCCTTTAATATATACTTACATTGTCCCTTATGCAAAATATCCCAAAAATATGGATTTCGCCTTACATTAAAGAATTTTGAATTTTATTTTCAAAGATGAGAATTTCAAACGGTTTCGAAATCGGAATTAAAATGGAGTTTTAATTGAATTTTTATTATCTCTAAGAGTCCTCAAAACATAAAACTGTCTAGAAAAAAAATATTAAAAAATATTGAACGGTCCGATCGAGCTGAATTTTTTTCTGTAGCTTTCTCTCGTCTTCAGCTAATTCTCTGTAAAATTTCATCCAATTCCAACGGTCCGATCGTCCGGAATATTTTTTTTTTAGTGTTTGTATCTGATTAGAACTATTTTCTTAATCAAACTCTTAATCCTTTACATGACAAAGGGTTTCCAGAATATCATATAAATCATCACTACATGAAAATTTCCCATCTCAAATTGGGTTTTTCTTCCATAAATCTCATCCTAATAACTCCTAAACTAATATGGATGATGCATCAACGAAAATAAGCAAGATAAACACTTGCCTGGGATTTTCAGAAATCTAGTTTGGTGTTGAATTTGGTGTGGTTGCGTTCCCCGTCTCGCGATCTACGCGTTGGCGGTGGCGGCGGTGCAAAAGGGTGAGTTTTGAGCCTTGGAATGCCTTGAGAGCTCTCTCCTCTCCTCTCCAATGGTCTTTCTAGTGTTTTGAGTTATCTAACCCTAGGGGATAACCTAAACATCTGATATAACCCCTTTAATTTTCGTGGGTTTAATTACCCAAAAATACAAAATGACTAAAATGCCCTCCCGGGGTACTAATTAGGCCTAAAAATGCCTCGAGACCCAAATCAAACTCCCGGGTATACTTTTCTGACTATCTCGACCCTTCTGGACGCGTTGGCGCACTCAAAACAACCATACGAACAACTTATAAAATATTTACTTTTTTATCAATATTTAGTCCCGACGCGACACAGGCGCGTCCCGACTCAAATTTCTAAAATTGTCATTTTATTCACTCGTGACATTTAATATGGTCACTATTATATATTACTTTGCTCATTAGTAATATTCAACAAATTTTACCATAATTACTAACTCTCATCACGTTAATAATTATAACATAATTAATTTCCGGATTTTTATTAAATAATTAATTCACATTAAATTTAATAAATCCCCAAATTAAATTTAATAAATCCCCAAATTAATATAGCATAAAAATACGGGGTATTACACAACCTTGGTACCACCTATCTTTCAATCAATCTCATTTTTTTATGCCCGTACTAAACATGTTGAGATTAATTTTCACTTTGTTCTTGATCAAGTTGCCAAGAATGCACTTCAAGTTCAGTTTATCTCCATAGATGATCAACTTGCGGATATCTTCACCAAAGGCCTCTCCTCCCCTCGGTTCATATTTATCAGGGACAAGTTGATGATTCACTCCAGACCACCATCAACTTGCAGGGGAATATCATCCAGGTCAACATCAGTTAAGCTAACCCCGACAAAATCTCCTATAAGTCCGGAACCACTAGCAGCAATAACATTTGAAATTCAAAACTCATGTTGAATAGTTCAACACACTTATAGTTCATCTACTCTCTCTTATACAGCTATTTATACTCTGTAGATTCATTTCATATGTTTAATATATAGAGAACATATAATACTCAGTAGGTTTATTCATATAAATTATAAGAATCCTCATCATTCTTATATAAAAATAGGTCATCTACTATAACTGTTATAAACATTACTTCTTCATTTGTTAAGGATAAGGCTCCCCAGCATAAGAAGATAATTTCTAAACACTTATAATAGGAGTCGAAACAGGCTTAACTTATTTGAATTTAGTACAAGACATCAAGTCTAGAGAATTTTTTTTTAAATGCATTGAATCAACATTATAAATCACCTTAATTCCCGAAAGTGAAATGGTCCTAAATCTTTCATGAAAAATAAGTGTGTTAACTGATTGCTAATATGAGAAACTTAAGCTAAAAAATTACCTGTAACTAAGATATCATCTACATAAATTAGAAAATCAAGTACACTCCATGGTGAATATAGAAAAATAATGAGTAAGTACATTTTGATGAAGCAAGTACTCATAAAACCTATTAACCATGCTCTCGGTGCTTACTTTAAACCTTATAAGCTTCCTTGTAATGTGAATATTTAAATAGGGTATTATTGACCCATAAAGAATGAAGGTTGCTGCATTTATACAACTTTAGTCAAATATCTATGCAAAAATGTCAAGTTGTCTAACATGCCATTTATTTGTAACAAATAGACTAAGGACCAATCGAATAGTATTCTATTTCACAATAGGACTAAACATTTCAATATAATCTACCCTGTTTTCCTAATTAAAAACATTTATAACAAGTTTTTCTTTTAAAATGCTCAATTAATCCATTTGATTTTCTTTTGATGTGATGCACCCACTCATTAGGAAGTAGATTCATATGAGACTCATAATGCGCATGACTCCATGTGCTATAATGTTGCAAAGCATACTCCTACATCATAGCTGATATACCCATATATACCCCCGGCTAGGCTGAGGGCGCCCTCCACCAAGACGACCCCTCATCAGGCCCAGACGACCCTTCAAGGGGACGACCCCTCATCATGGCCTAGACGACCCTTCAAGGGGCCGACCCCTCAGGCCCGGATGACCCTTCAAGGGGCCGACCCTTCATGAGGCCCAGACAATCCTTCAAGGGGCCGACCCCTCATCAGGCCCAAACGACCCTTCAAGGGTCCGACCCCTCATCTTGGTCCAGACGACCCTTCAAGGGGCCGACCCCTCATCAATCCCGGACGATCCTTCAGGGGGGCGGCCCTTTATCAGGCCCGAACAATCCTTCAAGGGGCTGACCCCTCATCAGGCCCAGACGACCCTTCAAGGGGCCGACCCCTCATCTTAGTCGAGATAACCCATCAAGGGGCCGACCCCTCATTAGGACCGAACGACCCTTTAGGGGGCCGACCCTTCATCAGGCTCGGACGACCTTCCAAGGGATAGGCTCAGACGACCCTCCCAAGGCACGACAGTACGAGGCCTAAACTAGGCCAGACTCACTACCTGAAGGAGCTTTTCCCTCGGCCTCATATCTTAGGCCGAGGATGATATCATCACAGCTCGTGGTTTAGGAGACGCGCGGAACAGTGCGCGTGAGGCTCACATGGCACGTGGAAGACCGTTATAACAATATCACCCCCTCACGTGAGGGAATATTATGTCATCATTTGGCATCTACAGGTGTTAAAGGGAGATTGGTTAGATCTTCATTTACACGCACTATGCATACTTGGGGGGTACACTACACCCCCCAAGACCTATATATACTTCTCACCTACAACCCTACAAATCGATCAAAAATTATAGCACTAGCTAAAACTCTGCTTGTACACACAGTAGAGAGAGAAAGGGAGCTTATGTGCATTGTATCCAAGGCCATTAGTGCCTATACTAAGTGGATCACACACTCACAGTGGATATGGGCCTAATTGAATGAACCACTATACACCATTGTCTTATTCCTCTTATACTTATCCCCTTCTACACACTTATACGTATACATCTCTATGGCTGCCATGGCTACTACTGTTTGAGCTCATCATCACTTATCTGGTGGTGCTAGATTTCAGCATCATCAGTTTGGTGCCGTATGTGGGAACGAGAAGACATCTCTTCCTTTGTACAACTTGACCTCACTGGGCACTCTGGTGGTGAGCCGTCTCTCCCCCTGTGTGGAGACGTTTCACCATTGAAAGAAACCCATGAAGGTTCTCAAGCTCACCAGTCTTTTCTTCAGTTCAGCTCTTCATTACTCAAACACATGGCACAGGAGATGCCACCACCACCACTTCCCTCACCGGATAGTGGAGTAGGACCCAGTTCCAGTCAGCCACCACCTCTGTCTGAGATGGCTGATATGGCGGCAACCTTGAAGTCTCTGGCAGCAAGTTAGCGGATCATGCAAGAGCAGTTCACAGCTCGCCATAACATACTAAGACCATCAGGGGTCTCACCTGAGATGATTACTCTGGCAGCGGCTCCAGGGCAGCATGAGGCCAGGGGACCACCCCAAGCACCAAGTAAAGACATTCCACCCCCTCAGCGGCGGAGGGATGTTGCTGACCCCCGGCGTCTACGCCTGGGGAGGCAAGGAAACCCTTGCCCTGAGGACAGGTATGATGATCTGGAGGGAAAGGAGGCCCCCGTAGAGTGCTGGGATCCATATGAGGTCTCCAATAATACTGTGCGACCTCTCCAGGAGAGCAGAGGGAAGTTCGGAAGGAAAAATCCTGACGACTGCCCGAGAGGCTCTGCTTTTGATCGCTTGAGCAGGGGGTCGGCCTTTGAGAGACTGGGCTCAGTAAATGACCTGCAGGAAAAATTGTCCAGATCAAGGAGTGCTGCGAGGTCCAGAAGGGAGGTAGAAGGTGTCCGATCCCATGACGGTCAGGGGGAAGTAAATAGCTGACGCAGGCCTGTCGCTGCAGAACCCTCCGTCCACCTCAAAGAGGCGGCAGGGGATAACATCGGCCAATCCGACCCTACGAGGCCTTAAAATGACTCGATCCAGCAACTAGAGGATAAGATCGGTGATATTTTGAAGAGCCGAGACCCTCTTCAGAGAGGATAATCCATGGGCTCACCCTTTGTGGCGAAGATAGTCAACTTCCCTACGCCATCAAAGTTTAAGCCACTTGTGGTCACCCCAAGGTATGACGGGAGTACCAACCCTGTCCATCATATTGAGATGTATCAATCAGCGGCAGACAAATACTATATCTCAGATGAGATGAGGTGTCGTGCCTTTTCTGGTACTCTGACTGGGGCTGCACATGTCTGGTACATGTCTCTTCAAAAAAACTCTATTGAAATCTTTAAGCAACTGGCAGACCGGTTTATCCACAACTTTTGCTTTGGGGTGAGGTCACAGAAGAAGACCACACACCTGCTCTATGTTAAGCAGGGGAAGAATGAGAGTCTAAGAGACTACATAGCCAGATTAAATAAAGAAAAGTTAGAGGTGGAAGACTATGAGGAGAGCATAGCTATGACATCCCTGATTGGAGGACTCCAAAGGGGAAGCTGTTATGTAAGCTTGCTGAAGACCCTCTGAGGACGATGGATGAATTGTTGTCGAGAGAAGGAAAGGTGATGAACGCCGAAGAGGCGATGGCCGCAAAATATGAAGATGAAAGAGGAGGCACTTCAGGGGGTAAGTACCCTAAGAAGAACAAAGAGGGGAAGAAGAGCTCTACGGACGACAAGTTCGCCGATTACACCCCTCTAATGGTCAGCTGTGAATATATTCTCAATGAGATAAAGAGTGATCGGTCCCTAAGTGGCCTGAGAAGTTGAGGGCAGCCCCCAACAAGAGGAACAAAAACCTGTGGTGTGAATTTCACCAAGACCATGGCCACGTGACAGACAAATGCTTGCTCTGAAGGATGAGATTGAAAAAATGTTGAAAGAGGGGAAGATAAGGAATTATGTTGATAAGAGTGCCTTCAAGAGGGACAGAGGGGATGACCCCAGAAAGAAGCGAGGTGATGCATGTAGAGAAGGTCCTCCGAAAAAAGGGGACGACCCTTCTGATAATGAGGATGACCCTAACCTCCCTCCAAGAGACGACCACGACCCTGTCAAGAGACTTAATATGATCTCTCTCGGTGTGGGGATGATCTCTGGGAGACTAGCAGGAGGAGGGTCAGAGGTCTCCGACAGGAAGGCCCATGTAGCTAAAGCCAAGCCAGTGACCAAAGTTGTGCACTCAACCTTCGTGGAGGCAAAGTCAGAAAAGAGGAAGAAAGACGACATGGATACTCTGATAGTGGGGTTCTTAAGAATGGACTTCAAAGGCCTTTTAGCCCCATATGATGACCATCTCGTAATCACTACCAGGGTGCACGGGTGTGAGGTGTCGAGGATCTTAGTAGATGGGGGTAGCTCTGCAGATGTGATGTTTTAGCCATGCTTCAAAGCCTTAGGCCTCAGTCGTGCTAGACTCGTCCCATAGCATCACCCATTGATTGGGTTCAGTGGGGAAAAGGGTTCATCCCCTTGGAATGTATGAGGCCGATGTCAAGATGGGGGATGAGTGGCCGAGATGGATGAACATGTCTTCTCGGCCTACAACATTATACTGGGGAGGGTACCCCTCAAGGGATTTAAAGCTGTGCCATCTACGGTCCATCAGATGATTAAATTTCCAACCCCTTACGGGGTAGGGGAAGTTCAGGGAGACCAAATGACAGCACGGGAATGTTACTACAACTCCGCCGAAAAAAGAGAGGCGCACAAGAAGGCAACAGCCACTTACAATACTGACACCCTTGACCCCAGGTATGAGACAAAGCTGAAGAAAGGAGAGCCTGTGGAATAGGTAGAATCCATCATCCTCAATGAGGGTGACCCGGAAAAAAATGTCCAAGTCGGAAAAACCCTAAAGCCAAACATCAAGGAAGACCTCATCAAGCTGTTAAGGAGAAGACAGAGCGTCTTTGCATGGAGTCATGCAGATATGCCGGGACCCTGAAATCATGTGCCACAAGCTCAACGTGGTAGAGGGTGCAAAGCCAGTGAAGACCTTCTAGTTCATCTGAAAAAATATTATATGCAGATATGGTCTCCCTAACACCCTCATCTCAGATAACGGGACTCAGTTCAATAATACATCTCTAGAGAACTACCCTCGGCTATAATGAGGGTCAATGGTGGGGATGACCCCTCATTCACCCTCAAGAAAGACGAGGGGGACTTCAAAACTTTAAACATCAATTAAGTTGGTAAAAACAATCCTCAGCTATAATGAGGGTCAATGGCGGGGACGACCCCTCCTTTTACCTCAAGAAAGACGATGGAGGACTTGAAAAACTATTAAGTTGGTAAAAACCACCCTCGGCTATAATGAGGGTCACTGGTGGGGACGACCCCACCTTTTCCCTCAAAAAGACGAGGGAGGAATTGAAAAACCATTAAGTTGGTGAATAACCACCCTCGGCTATGATGAGGGTCAATGGTGGGGACGACCCCTCATTCACCCTCAAGAAAGACGGGGGGGACATCAAAATTTTAAACATCAATTAAAATTGGTGGGAAACTACCCTCGTCTATAATGAGGGTCAATGGTGGGGACGACCCCTCCTTTTACCTCATGAAAGACGAGGGAGGACTTAAAAACCATTAAGTTGGTAAAAACAACCCTCGGTTATAATGAGGGTCAATGGCGGGGACGACCCCTCCTTTGACCTCAAGAAAGACGAGGGAGGACTTAAAAACCATTAACTTGGTAAAAACAACCCTCGGCTATAATGAGGGTTAATGGCGGGGACGACCCCTCCTTTGACCTCAAAAAAGACGAGGGAGGACTTAAAAACCATTAAGTTGGTAAAAACAATCATCGGCTATAATGAGGGTCAATGGCGGGGACGACCCCTCCTTTGACCTCAAGAAAGACGAGGGAGGACTTAAAAACCATTAAGTTGGTAAAAACAACCCTCGACTATAATGAGGGTCAATGGCGGGGACGACCCCTCCTTTGACCTCAAGAAAGACGAGGGATGACTAAAAACCATTAAGTTGGTAAAAATAACCCTCGGCTATAATGAGGGTCAATGGCGGGGATGAACCCTCATTTGACCTCAAGAAAGACGAGGGAGGACTTGAAAACCATTAAGTTAGTAAAAACCACCCTCGGCTATGATGAGGGTCAATGGTGGGGACGACCCCTCCTTTGCCCTTAAGAAAGACGAGAGAGGGATTAATTTAAAAACATCATTAAGTTGGTGTGAAACAACCCTCGGCTATAATGAGGGCAAATGGTGGGGACGACCCCTCATTTACCCTCAAGAAAGACGAGGGAGGGGTTAGTGATATTGTTAAAAACATCATAATGCAAGTCATGCAAGAGACAAGTATAGAAGATAGCAAGCGGCATTATATTACAAAATGTTAATGTTTGTTCAACAAAAGTAAGATACAAAAATATTGGTTACATGAAGAGGGTATGGACTACAGACAGCCACCCTATTGAGCAATGTCAGAGGACAAGGCCTTAATATCTATGGGAGATTCCTCTATGACTAAGACAGGCCGAGCCTCAGACGTGACTGTGCCTTCTACATGCTGAGATTCTACTTGAGCTAAGGCTTCAGCAATCAGGGGATCGTCCAGTTGAACTGCCTCAATAGAGGGGCGAAAAAATGATACTGCGTCAGCAAACTTAAGGACGACCCACCGACAGGCCGTCCTAATCCCCCTCTCTAATTATTTAAGACCGAAGCCTTGAAACTTGTCCTAAAGTTTATAGGCCTCAACAGCATCGGCCTCTGCCTTCTTCACGGCCTCGGCTAGATCACTTTTGAATTGAGCAATCAGAGCCTCTTCCTTCGTCTTGAACAGACAACCACCCTATTGAGCAATGTCAGAGGGAAAGGCCTCAATATCTATGGGAGATTCCTTTATGACTAAGACAGGCCGAGCCTCAGACGTGGTTGTGCCTTCTACATGCTGAGGTTCCACTTGAGCTAAGGCTTCAACAATCAGGGGAACGTCCAGCTGAACTGCCTCAATAGAGGAGCGTACAGATGATACTGCGTCAGAAAACTTAAGGACGACCCACCGACAGGCCGTCCTAATCCCCCTCTCTAAGTATTCAAGACCGAAGCCTTAATACTCGTCCGAGAGTTTGTAGGCCTCAACAGCATCGGCCTCTGCCTTCTTCACGGCCTCGGCTAGATCACTTTTGTATTGAGCAGTCAGAGCCACCTCCTTCGCCTTAAACATATCATCACTAGCCCTCAAGTCTGCATCGTGCTGCTTCGTCAGCTCATCCAAGACCCTGGCATGTTTGGTCCTGGCACTCTCCAGTTCAACCCTTGCAGTCTCAAGCTCTGTCTGCAAATCAACCTCGTGCTGAATGGCCCTCTCGGCTTCATGAAATTTTTGTTGGTTTTCAGCCATCCACTTAGTGGCCGACGTTAATGCACAAACATACTGCATATAAAAAGAAACTCATTAAGAGGCCGAGGAAACAGTTAGTGAAAAATTAACACTCAGTGAAACGAATTAACAACAAATACCTGGGCAAGAGTGTGCAGACCAAGAGAGAAGAGAAAATAGGAAACGAGTCAGAGCCCGATTGTAAAAACAGTTTAAAATTAGTTTAACAAGTATTTAAAGTGCAACCGGCTAATGTAACCAACATATTAGTGCGACAATCCCTTGAGAAATTCTCACCTCTCTTCTAATGTGCACACCTATCGCACTAATACTTCCCAACAGTTTAACTTATCTTATCTTAAGTTGCTCGTGAGGTTTCAAACCGATAAATTGAAATGTTTAAGAGGTTAAGTTTATTTTAAAAGCAAAGTTCTCAATTAAACCTTAATTAATAATAAAGTTTCTCAGTAATATATCATGCTTTTCAAACACTTATACCCAAGTTGAATTAATTATTCATTTCTTACATACCATAATCACAGCAAGTAATTCCCAATTTCCAGATTTAAATATATATATATTAAATACTCATATAATATATATATTCTAACAACACCCCACATAAAATCTATGGTGCGGGCATACTCTGCTATCCAGTCCCCAGTATCACTCGTACTAAGGGAAATACTAGTTAGGAATCACTCTCGAACTGTATTAACACAAAACACATACAAAATGAGGCGAAGCATAGTTCCAAGTCACTAAGAGGATAGCACATACCCTCACGTCTCTCGTCTGACTATCGATCTAATAGCTTGTACCAAGGATTTCTATCTTCTAGGGTACGAGTCAATATCCCCCATAAAGATCCCATTGAGATAAAACTGTCCCAGCGCAGTAACCTCAAGGATAGTAAGTAGCGTGGGCATGATTTTTACACGTATATAGTATATGCATAAACACAGTCATATATATATACTACTATTACTATATAAAAGTTAGGTACACTCTCACGACCTATAATTATGATATTTATCCTTATTACTCGTTACTTAGTTATCACGTATAACGGTTTGTCTCTTATTCGAATTTATGGGATTATTCCAACTTATTAAATGACACTCGCGGATTCCTATCCTCCTAAGTGTAAATTTTAGTAAGTACTCATTTATTTTACCACGTAACCTCCTTACGAGTCTCACCCCTTAACACATATTTCCATTGTCCCTTATGTGTAAAACATCCCCGTGAAAGATAAATCTCGCCTTACGTTAAAGGTTCCATATTTTTAATAAGTCCTACTTGTCTTCTTTATCTCCCAAAATGCTCTAACATTAATATCCAAGAATGTCTAATCATTTAAGTTGGAGAAACCTATAAGAAGGGAATATGAGTTACGCAGGAGGGGTCGATCGATCAATGGCAGATGTTCGATCGATCGAAGCTCTAAGGTCGATCGATCGATCAAGCAGGTATGGCAAATCTGCAGAATTTCCAGTTACGGGTTCTCTCTTCCAGCATCATCCAAAATGATATATTTTACTACCAAACTCCAAATAATTTATACTAAAAGTATATTGACCTCAAATAAATGATTTCCTACGTCTAGCATGCGGATTTTCATCATGAAAAACGAATTAAAAGGGCATAATCCATCAAAACATCAAGAACCCTAATATTTCTTTTGTTTGGTTTCTTCCCATCCTTTTACCAGATTTCATACTCTTTAATTACTGAAATTTCGTGGTTCAACCTCTATATATGAATTGGGTTTCCAGAATACATCAATTACTCATACAACATGCGAATTCAAATCTTCAAAATAGGTCTTTTTTTCACAAACAATAGTCCTAATCAATCCTAGGCTAATAATATTGGAGCATTAAATGAAATAGAGTAAGATAGATACTTGCCTGGGAATTTTTGGTTCAGATTTGTGGATATTTTGGTGTGGTTGTGATCCTCGTTGCACGATCTATCGTTTGGCGACGATGGTGGTGCAAACGGTGGAGTTCTTGGCCTAGAACTCCTTGGAAAACCTCTCCTCTTCCTCTCCTATAGCCGTCTTTTGTTTATGGTGTTTCTAACCCTAGAAGATGACTCTTGTCATCTGATATTCCCTTAGAATTTTCATGGGTTTTTAGGCCTAAAAATGTAAAATGTTCAAAACGCCCTCCCGGGGTGTTAATTAAGCCTAAAACCGCCCCGAGACCCAAACTAAATACCTGGGTACATTATTTTGACTATCTCAACCCTTTCGAACACTTTGGAGCACTCGAAATGACCATATGGGTGACTTATAATTTATTCACTTTTATTAATCAAAATTTAGTCCCGACACGACACGGGCGCGTCCCGACCTAAATTTCCAAAATTGTCATTTTATTCGCTCGTGACATTTAATAGAACCAATTTTTATATATTACTTTGCTCATTAGTAATATTCAACAAGTTTCCAATAATTACTAACTCTCGTCACGCTAGTAATTAAGAATAATTAATTTTCGGATTTATATTAAATTAATAATTCACATTAAATTAAATAAATTCCCAAATTTATAAAGCATAAAAATACAGGGTATTACACCGACCCCTCATCATGGTCCTGACGACCCTTCAAGGGGCCGACCCCTCAGGCCCAGACAACCCTTCAAGGGGCCGACCCTTCATCAGGCCCAGACAATCCTTCAAGGGGCCGACCCCTCATTAGGCCCAGACGACCCTTCAAGGGGCCGACCCCTCATCTTGGTCCGGACGACCCTTAAAGAGGCCGACCCCTCATCAGGGCTGGACGATCCTTTAGGGGGCCGACCCTTCATCAGGCCCGGACGATCCTTCAAGGGGCTGACCCCTCATCAAGCCCAGACGACCCTTCAAAGGGCCGACCCCTCATCTTGGTCCAGACGACCCATCAAGGGGCCGACCCCTCATCAAGATCGGATGACCCTTCATCAGACCCGGACGACCTTCCAAGCGGCCGATCCTTCATCAGGCTCAGATGACCCTCTGAGGGCACGACAGTACAAGGCCTAAACTAGGACATACTCACTACCTGAAGGAGCTTTGCCCTCGGCCTCATATCTTAGGACGAAGATGATATCATCACAGCGCATGGTTTGGGAGACGCATGGAACAATGCGCCTGAGGCTCACATGGCACGTGGAAGACCGTTATAAAAATATCACCCCCTCACGTGAGGGAATATTATGTCATCATTTGGCATCTATAGGTGTCAACAGGAGATTGGCTAGATCTTCATTTACATTCACCATGCATACTTGGGGGGTACACTACACCCCCCAAGACCTATATATACTTGTCACCTACAACCCTACAAATTGATCAAAAAGTTTAACCCTAGATAAAACTCTTCTTGTACACACAGTAGAGAGAGAAAGGGAGCTTATGTGCATTGTATCCAAGGCCATTAGTGCCTATACTAAGCTGATCACACACTCACAGTGGATGTAGGCCTAATTGGCTGAACCACTATACATCATTGTCTTATTCCTCTTATACTCATCCCCTTCTACACACTTATACATATACATCTCTATGGCTGCCATGGTTACTACGATTTGAGCTCATCATCACTTATCTAGCGGTGCTAGATTTTAGCATCATCAATAGCATTAAGACATTCTTCATGCTTAGCTTCCTGACTAAAACATGTCAGTTCAAAATATTTAGAGGCAATCACAGAATTTAAAGCATATTTGGGATTTGGTTTCTTAGTGCCGACTTTTGATCTTGTTAGAATAAGATGATTAGTAGACTGAGGCATGTCGATTTTAATCATCAGATCAGTTAAAGTATGAGAATCTGAATCTTGATCAGGATGTGAAGATGAGGTGAAATAAAAGGTTGAGACATGATATGTGTTTAAGTTTCGGTGGGTTAAACATATTGAGGTTAGGGGAGTTTGGGTGTCTTGAGTTAAGGAATTAGACAAATGGGTGCGCTCGGGAGATTCATGAATTTCAGTACTTTAAGCAATGAGTATTTTGAAATTCTGTTACTAAAGCCGTTTATTAAAAATAAACTATTTAAGTAACTCCGAGCAGTTTTTTGAGGAAACTCTTTTCTTGAAAAAAAAAGCTATTTGAACACAAGATGTGTTTGATAAGAGTATGTACGAGATCTATTCAAGATTTGAATAACAGGTTTTATAAAACAGTTTAAACAAGCTTTGAAACCCAGCACAACCAAGAATGAGATGAGAAGATGTAGGAAGATTAAGTACAAGATTTTTACGTGGTAAAACCTCACCAATTGAGGAAACATCCATGACTCCCTCTACGGAGTAAAACAAAAATCCACTATAAACAAATTTAACAGTTACAAACTATATAACAAACATGCATACAACTCAGACCTATATAAGTTTAGGAATGTACCCTCTGGTGTCCTTATAACTTCTCTGCAGTTCTGATTGTTGATGTAGTCCTCTCAGTTTGTTAACTCCAATTTGTTCAAGCTCTTTACGTCGACTCTTTTTCTCAAGATCTTATTACCAATACTTTTCGTGTAGTAGAGTGAAAGTGTTTGTGGAGGTGCTCTCTAGCACATGCATGCACACACTCACACTTATTAAGTACAAACATTCCTAGCAAATTACATATAAGTCTATATGCTGTGATTTTTCTTTTTCGCTCTTCTCACATAACTTTGAACCTGTTGGACCTTTAAATCAATACCAGAATCCACGGATATCTTGCTTAGAAGACAGTCAAGAACTTAATTAATCTCAGAGTTTTGAAAAGATTTTCGAGATTGAAAACCTCCAAGTGTGATTCCAAACTAGGTCAAAGGTTTAGTTTTAAGAGAATTAGAAACAGAAAATATTTTTGTTGATTTCAAAGTTAAAAACATTTACAGAAAACGAATCAACAAAATATTTCTCAAGATGAGAAACAAACATGCAAACTAAGTGTAATATATCATAAAAAACTCAGATTTGAAAATTTCTATATACAAGAACAACAGATCTAAGAAAATGATTAAGTTGGAAACAAGATCCAAAGAAGAAGAGGTTACAGCAACAAACCAACTCTCAAATCATCTTTTAAAACACTCAAACACCCAAGGTTGTGTTTGGTAAAGTATAGAGGTTTGAAGGTTTATATTTGGTTTGAACTGTGTAGACGATTTAGGGTTAGGGTTAGGGTTAGGGTTTCTAACTCTTTCTTTCTCTTCTGGTTTCTCTCTTCTCTCTCTACTCTCTCTACGCTCTCTTTCTTTTCTCTCAAAGAACGAAATGGTAAAAGTCTTCTAATGCTGAGAGTAGGAGCCTTTTTATAAGAGGCTGAGAAGGTTTGAGAATGAGGATGGAAATCAAGGGACCAGATTTAGTCAAGTTCAATTGACTTAAATCCAAGGGCATACGATATGCGGTGGTTAAAGCTCTCCTGATTGGTTCAAATGGGATCACAGGGATTATGATGGAAGACATGCAGATCGTTGATAAGAACGATCCAAGGGATTAAAATGATCACTCGATTTGTCTCAGCAAGGAAACACACTTATCACCAATCAGAAGCTAACACATGTTGGCATATGAGGCAAGATAAAACGCGCGTCTAAAGTAATTACAATGTAAACCCTGAAGTCTCTACCGCTTTTGGTTTCTACCCAAACCAACTTTGAGACAATTAAATCAACATTCTAAAATAGTAGATTTACCCCATAACATTTTAAAACCAAGTTTTATTAATAAAACCTTATTTTTAAAATGTTTTAAAAAATCCCAAAAAATATTTAAAAAGCAATATTGGGGATTTAAACATACTCAACATATGTATACACACTAATATGCAATATGACATGTAAATAATCCATTCTAATTTGTGTGAGTGTTGGTAATTAGGTCTAGATCTCTTCAATCAAAGATGAAATAGAGATGTAAGCTCTGAGGTTTTTTGGATTCTAGGTTAGACATAATTTTGTCACAATTTCCAAACTAGATGAGCACTTATACAATATAGACTCAAGTGAGTCAAGAGTATAAGGGCTTCAATCTCCCCCTTTGGAAATATGAGACAAAATCTCCTTTGAGTCAACTAGGACTCGTAGGGCGACAAAAAAATAAGAAAAACCTTATTCCTATAAAGATTCTATCTACCCAAATCCTAGAAAACAAAAGTACATAACTCAACTATTTACAATTGAATGCCCTATAACATCTGTTGAGAAAAGATGTACAAAAACCTGCAATGAATCACTAAGATCAAGCAGTTTAGCATACATACAAGTATTCATAACGACTCAAATTTCTCCCCCATTTTGTCTCAAATGGACAAAGGGAAAAACTTGGATAATCAGCAAAGGTATTACTCAGCACAAACCATACCAATAGATTTACGCAAGTAAGTGAATCTATTATAATCTAGAGGCTTGGTGAACATATCTGCGAGTTGTAGATCAGTAGGAAGATAATTGACTTCTAATTCCTTAGTTTCAACCAATTCGCGTATAAAGTGATGTCTAATTTTTATGTGCTTTGTTCGCGAGTGTTGAACAGGGTTTTTAGAAATATTAATCTCACTTTGATTATCACAATAGATATGCAATTGGTTTTCTTGAATACCATAATCACTTAGCATTTTTTTAAGCCACAGTAATTGAGCACAACAGCTACCAGCGGCTATGTATTCAGATTCGGCTGTCGAGAGTGATGTGCAGTTTTGTTTCTTACTACTCCATCTTACCAAGTTATTACCTATATAATAACATGCTCCTGATGTGCTTTTACTATCATCAGTACACCCAGCCCAGTCAGCATCAGTGTACCCAATTATAGTGCTTGGTGTGTCATTAGTGTACCAAAGTACTAGATTTAGAGTGCCTTTGATATATTTAATGATACGTTTAACAGCATTCAAATGGCTCTCTTTAGGGTTATTTTGATAACGAGCACATACACACACAGCATAAAAAATATCAGGATGTGAGGCAGTAAGATATAGTGAGGTTCCTATAATACTACGATATAGAGTAGGATCTATGGATTTTCCATTTTCATCTTTAGAAAGTTTTAACGTAGTACTCATGGGCGTTTTAGGATCTTTAGCACTCTTGAGGCCAAATTTCTTTACTATCTCTAAAGCGTACTTAGATTGCGATACAAATAATCCTTCTGAATTTTGTATGATTTGAAGGCCTAAGAAGAATTGTAACTCCCCCATAAGGGACATTTGAAATTCCTTATGCATAGTTTCAGAGAAGGATTTTACTTCTGAGGGAGAAGTTGATCCAAAGATAATATCGTCAACATAAACTTGAGCAATAATGATGTGTTTGTCAAAATGTTTGACAAAAAGAGTTTGATCATTTCCACCTCTTTTGAAACCTTTATCTAAGAGGAAACAGGAAAGACGCTCATACCAAGCTCTAGGTGCTTGTTTAAGGCCATACAGAGCCTTTTTAAGACGAAATACATGATTTGAATATTGAGGGTAAATGAACCCTTTAGGTTGTTCTACATAGGTCTCTTAAGTCAATATTCCATTAAGGAATGCAGATTTTACATCCATTTGGTAAAGTGTAAAATGCATGTGGCAAGCTATAGCAAAGAGCAAACGAACAGATTCTAACCGAGTAATAGGAGCAAAGGTCTCGTTAAAATCTATTCCTTCAATTTGAGAGTATCCTTGAGCAACTAATCTAGCTTTCTTTCTAATGATTATCCCACTTTCATCAGACTTATTTTTAAAAATCCAACGTGTGCTAATAACCTTTTTGTGATCAGGACGAGGAACAAGATACCAAACATCATGAATGACAAATTGAAGAAGTTCTTCCTGCATAGCAGAAATCCAGTGAGAGTCATTCAATGCCTCATTTACATTCTTTAGTTCCACTAGGGAAACAAAACATGCATAATGTGCATAGTTTCTTAGTTGGGATCTTGTACGCACTGGCTCACTAGGGTTACCAACTACGTTATTTATGGGATGATCCTTAGAAACCCAGTTAGGTACTTCAGTTGTCTCAATTGGTAATGAATCATATATTTCAGGAGAGTTATTTTCTAAAATGTTTGTAGGATCTTCCTCAATAGTTGATTCACCAGTCTTACTCTCTATAGTAGTGTCACTCACAATTACATTTATGGATTCTATCAAGGTTTTAGTGCGAAGATTATACACTCGATAGGCTCTACTGTTAGGCGAGTATCCTAAAAATATAGCTTTATCTCCTCGGCTCTCAAATTTGGACAAGTGTTCCCTATCTTTGCATACATAACAAGTACTACCAAAAGTTCTAAGGTACTTAAGATTGGGCTTTTTCTTGTACCAAAGTTCGTAAGGGGATTGTTTGGAATTCTTTCTAAGATAGACCCTATTTATGATGTGACAGGGAGTACGAATAGATTTTACCCAAAAACACTTAGGCAAATTCTTGGCATGTAACATAACACGTGCCATCTCTTGAAGGGTACGATTCTTTCTCTCTGCAATTCCATTTTATTGAGGAGTCTTAGGAGCACTAAACTCATGTTTGTAACCATTATAGTCACAATACTCTATTACACCAGTGTCTTTGAATTCTCCACCTCTATCACTACGGATTCTATTTACTTGAGTGTCCTTTTCATTTTCAATCCGAAGAAGTATTTTTAAGAAAGTTTGAAAAGTGTCAAACTTTTGTTTTAAAAAGGCTACCCAAGTAAATCTGGTGAAGTCATCAACCATAACTAAAATATAACTGTGTCCAAAAAGACTAACAGTTTGGGAGGGAGCCATTAGGTCCATATGGATAAGCTCCAAGGGATTTGAGGTAAGAACATCATTAACTTTCTTATGAGGTGCCTTAATAATTTTACATTCCTGACAGGAACCACATACAATGTTAGGAATGGGTTTGATTTTAGGAACTCCTATAACTATTTCTTGAGAGGTCAGTCTACTAAGGTTATCGTAATTTATATGACCCATTCTGTTATGCCATATCTCGTTGTCATCCATTCTGGCAACATTACAGATTTCAGAATTGTTCATGACAGTATAACAATTGTCAGGAGTCCTGAATCCTGTAATTATGCATTCACCTTTTTCATTTAAAATTTTGCAATTGTTCTTTGAAAAGGTAACAGTATGATCTGAGTCACAAAATTGCGATATACTAAGTAGATTGGCCTTGAGACCTTTAACTAGAAGGACATTTTCAAGAACAGGGAGTCCTTATTCGTGGAGAGTTCCTTTGCCTATGATTTGAGATGATACACCATCACCAAAAATAACTTTTCCACCAGCAAAGCTAGTTTTGTTCAAAAGTTTAGTATCATCCCCAGTCATGTGCTTAGAACATCCAGAGTCTAAATACTAACAAGATGATGTGTGTTCATCTTTTAAAGCAGTAATAACTATGTTACACTTCATCTGAGGTAATATATCATCTTTTCTAACCCAAATAGCTCTAGTTTTCATTTTGCGCTTATTAGCTCTTAGCTGATAAAATCTGCGAGCATTCGATTTTTGTTGAAAAATGTTTTGCGCATGATTTTGAGTTTTATTAAAAACATGAGCATTTGGTTTGGGAAAGTGCTTAGGAATTCTTCTACGAAATGTTCTCTTAGGTTTGGTCTTTTCTTCCTATAATTAGAGTTTTTGTCAGGTTGTCTAGGAAGTAGATAATTATTTCGGCTCCTCTTAGAATAGTTAAAGTTCTGATAAATAAGAGAACTATAGACAGGTGTAACTAGTCTCCTAGCATAGCAACTATCAAAAGAGTGACCGAATATATCACAGTAAGAGCAATAAAGATTGCTCAAGATTGGGGTCTCATTGGGAAAGTCTCTAAATAAAGGTTTTGAGAAGTTTTGAGGTTGAGCTCTATTCCTAGGTGTGACAGTCTTGAATGCAGACTCACTCTTCCTAATAGAGGGGCAGACGTATTTAGCCTTAGGTGAACTTTCATGTTTAGAGAAACTTGATTCCCCAATGTTAAAATTTTGATGTTCTGAATCAAACTCAGTTTTTAGAGAATGAAAGTCTGGGCATGTTTCAATAGGCCTTTTGCCTCCTGACACAAACTTGATAGGTTCAAAAGATTTTGTTTGTCTTCAAATTGGGGCAAAACCCTATTCCAGTTCGATCATCAGAATTGGTTTTTAATTCAGCAAACAAATTCATCAAAACAGTTTGAATTATTTTCAAATTTTGTAAATTTTTTGAAAACAGTTGTTGTCTTTTCTTTAGTTTGTTCGAATTCTAACAATGTCCCTTTGTATTTTTTCTCCAGAATTTCATTTGTTTCATTTAAATTTCTGAGTTTTTGATCAAACATTTTGATTTCGCTTTCATGAGTCAAACATTGGGTAGTATACTCTTCAGCATTCAGTTTAACCATTAGGCTTAGATCTTCTAACTTCTTAGTGAGATCTTTCACAATCTTTTCTAGTCTAGTGCTTTTCTTGAGAGTTTTAGCATAGAGAGTGTGAATATCTGGGAGGTCTTCATTATCCGAGTCACCAAGTGTAGTGTGTGAAGTGACCCCTAGGGCTTCATTCTTTGTACTCACACACCCATTGACATCGTCATTATCACTTTCCCTTTGACTCACACACCTCGAGGAACAGATAGCAATATTCTCAGTAATCAAAGCATCTAAACCAGTAATAGCAGTATTCGAAACATCAGAAGTAGAATTACTATATTCATCCTCATTAACAAACACAGGCATATCATCATTATAGATAATCTTGGCAAAGAAAGACATGCAAGGGTCAAAAATATCAGATGACTCAGGTTCATCATTTTCAGATTCACTTGAATCATCCCATGTTTTGTAAATGTTGGCTCTAGCGTGTTTGTTTTGAGTGTTCAAGTTAACTCTACAGTCTTGTACAATGTGTCCTAGTTTACCACATTTATAGCATTCAGTCTTCTTAAGGTCTCTGTTAGGTCTAGTGTGAGAGTCCTTGTGATTTTTATCAAGGCTTTTCTCATGAGGTCTGTGATTGAAAGGAGTTGGATAATTGGACTTTTCTTATTTATTTACCATGTTGTTTCTAAATTTAATGATTTTCTTAAACTGTTTTGACACTAAGGCAATCTGATTGTCCAAACTCTCTATATCGCATTCCTCATCAGAATCATCATTGGAATTATTAAACTCAGGCTTAATCAATTTAGAAGAGAAGCTTAGATTGGAACTAGTCTGTTTCCTATGGGACTGGGTTAATTGTTTCTTAAATTCCAGTTCCATTTCCACAGTTCTTAATTTACTACTGAGTAGTTCAGGAGTGAGATTAATATCACACATTTCTTAAATAGCATATCTTTTGTTATCAAATTTTTGTGGTAATGATCTCAGAATTTTAGATACAATTTCTTATCTATCATAAGTTATCCCATTAGCATGCAGTTTGGTCACAATATCAGTCAGGTTCATATAGAAGTCATCAAATGACTCAGTCTCAGACATAATTAGGGAATTATACCGTTGAATGAGCATTTGAGTTTTAGCAGCCTTAACTCTAGTGTCACCTTCATGAGCAGTAACTAAAGTGTCCCAAGCTTCCTTAGAAGTGGTACGGGATGAAATTCTTTTAAACTCATGTTCATTTATAGACATAAATATAGCATTCTTTCCTTTGTTATTGTTGCGAGAAACTTGTTTCTCTTCTTGTGTGAACTCACTTAAAACTTTCTTAACCCTCTCATTACTTCCTTCAGTGGCTGGTTTTGTAGGAAAAGTGTAACCATTTTCAACAATGTCCCAGACATCATCTCCCAGAGTTCCTTGAATGAAAGCAATCATCCTTACTTTCCAGTAAGCAAAATTGGTTCCATCAAAGATAGGAGGTCTGGTCAAGTTACCAAATCTTTCATTTTTCTCGTCCATATTTGATTTTCAGAAAATAATTTCAGAAACACAGGATCTATTTAAAAGAAGTTTACCAAGCTCTGATACCAATTGAAATTCTGTTACTAAATCCGTTTATTAAAAATAAACTATTTAAGTAACTCCGAGCTATTTTTTTAGGAAACTCTTTTCTTGAAAAAAAACTATTTGAACACAAGATGTGTTTGATAAGAGTATGTACGAGATCTATTCAAGATTTGAATAACAGGTTTTAGAAAACAGTTTTAAACAAGCTTTTAAACCCAACACAACTAAGAATGAGATGAGGAGATGTAGGAAGATTAAGTACAAGATTTTTACGTGGTAAAACCTCACCAATTGAGGAAACATCCACGACTCTCTCTACGGAGTAAAACAAAAATCCACTATAAACAAATTTAACAGTTACAAACTATATAACAAACATGCATACAACTCAGACCTATATAAGTTTAGGCATGTACCCTATGGTGTCCTTATAACTTCTCTGCAGTTCTGATTGTTGATGTTGTCCTCTCAGTTTGTTAACTCCAATTTGTTTAAGCTCTTTACGTCGACTGTTTTTCTCAAGATCTTATTACCAACACTTTTCGTGCAGTAGAGTGAAAGTGTTTGTGGAGGTGCTCTCTAACACATGCATGTACACACTCACACTTATTAAGTACAAACAGTCCAAGCAAATTACATATAAGTCTATATGCTGTGATTTTTCTTTTTCTCTCTTCTCACAAAACTTTGAACCTGTTTGACCTTTAAATCAATCCCAGAATCCACGGATATCTTGCTTAGAAGACAGTCAAGATCTTAATCAATCTCAGAGTTTTAAAAAGATTTTCGAGATTGAAAACCTCCAAGTGTGATTCCAAACTAGGTCAAAGGTTTAGTTTTAAGAGAACTAGAAACATAAAACATTTTTGTTGATTTCAAAGTTAAAAACATTTACAGAAAACGAATCAACAAAATATTTCTCAAGCTGAGAAACAAACATGCAAACTAAGTGTAATATATCATGAAAAAGTCAGATATGAAAATTTCTATATACAAGAACAACATATCTAAGAAAATGATTAAGTTGGAAATAAGATCCAAAGAAGAAGAGCTTACAGCAACAAACCAACTCTCAAATCATCTTTTAAAACACTCAAACACCCAAGGTTGTGTTTGGTAAAGTATAGAGGTTTGAAGGTTTATATTTGGTTTGAAGTGTGTAGACGATTTAGGGTTAGGGTTAGGGTTTCTAACTCTTTCTCTCTCTTCTGGTTTCTCTCTTCTCTCTCTATTCTCTCTACTCTCTCTTTCTTTTCTCTCAAAGAATGAAATGGCAAAAGTCTTCTAATGCTGAGAGTAGGAGCCTTTTTATAAGAGGCTGGGAAGGTTCGAGAATGAGGATGAAAATCAAGGGACCAGATTTAGTCAAGTTCAATTGACTTAGATCCAAGGGCATATGATATGCGGTGGTTAAAGCTCTCATGATTGGTTCAAAGGGGATCACAGGGATTATGATGGAAGACATGCATATCGTTGATAAGAACGATCCAAGGGATGAAAATGATCATTCGATTTGTCTCAGCAAGGAAACACACTTCTCACCAATCAGAAGCTAACACATGTTGGCATATGAGGCGAGCACGTCTAAAGTAATTACAATGTAAACCCTGAAGTCTCTGCCGCTTTTGGTTTCTACCCAAACCAACTTTGAGACAATTAAATAAACACACTAAAATAGCATATTTACCCCATAACCTTTTAAAACCAAGTTTTATTAATAAAACCTTATTTTTAAAATGTTTTAAAAAATCCCAAAAAATATTTAAAAAGCAATATTGGGGATTTAAACATACTCAACATATGTACACACACTAATATGCAATATGACATGTAAATAATCCATTCTACTGTGTGTGAGTATTGGTAATTAGGTCTAGATCTCTTCAACCAAAGATGAAATAGAGATGCAAGCTCTGAGGTTCTTTGGATTCTAGGTTAGACATAATTTTATCACAATTTCCAAACTAGATGAGCACTTATTCAATATAGACTCAAGTGAGTCAAGAGTATAAGGGCTTCATATTTGAATAGATCTAGAGTTTGTTTTTGATGGCAATGAAAACGGGGTGAGGATGAAACAAAATGAGTAGGAAAAATAAATAAGATATCACGTGAAGAAATGTTATCTGGTGGAGAAGAAGTTCTTGGAGATGTGATGTCCTCGAAAGTAAAAGAGTCCTCATTAGATATGCCATGGAAGTACAAATAAATTCGTGTAGTGGAAAATACCAAACAACAATACCCCTGATGGTTCATTGGGTAACCTAGAAAGACACAGAACATGGATTTTTACAAAAGTTTATGTTTAGCATAGACAATTAACTAAGGAAAACAAGTAGAAGCAAAACCTTAAACATACCATGATTAGGGTTTTTACAAAAAAAATCATTTCAAAGGGAGAATAATTATTCAAAAAATTTAATGGTATCTTATTTACGATATAAGTTATTATTTGGAAGGCATATGTAATGCTTCGATCCTAAATTATGGGTTACTTGTGGGTTAACCCGGGTTATCCCAGATATAAGGTGTGGAGTGCAATGAGATAACCTAAGTAATGTTTCATGCGATTCTAATTTGTATCAAGCTATGTGTGGGACCTATGGGAAGTGTCCCCGGAATCCAAGCATTCAGAGTTACTAAGATAAAGAATACTTACCTACATAACGCTCTCAGAATAATGAACCACACTCAACTTGACATAATAAAGAAGAAGGAATGAGCCGAATGCCCAATGGGGATATACAACAATGAAATATTGAATCGAACGACAGAAAATAGACTCTAACACGTTTTACCTACGTGAACATGCAATACACACACACACACACACATATTATATTCCAAAGATATTACTTGTTCCTATTGAATCACATTAATCCTATAAATAAAATTTATTTCCCGATTTAATGCACCCAGTTAAATAATTTTGATAGAATTTTCCTTATACTCATGCCAACCCACTTTAACATTTCCTTGGAAATCACCTTTCAACACATGCACACTCACTGTTAAAAAAATACTTGTTTTACTTTGAAATATATTCACAACACACACTTGTGTTAATTATGGGTTAAAACCACCTTAGGTTACTTGATTACCCATTAACCACTTCACTTGTGAGATTAACTCAGGCTTTACTTGGATTTAGTCATTTCCATAATTCTTGTCGAAATCGCCCTTTTTAAAATAAGAACGTTTATAAATTTTATTTCTTTTCATGTTCCACTTTTCTCGTTATCATTTTCTTGGATTACACCAATACTGAGGATTTTAACGGGCTTTACACCACGGGCGATGCCACAATATGCATTGACGAGTGTAGTGGGTCTTTCACCCTAGGGCTCCGAGCCCTTCTTAATTTTTTCGATTCTTCTGAGGTAACACCCCGTGATTTTAAAACTCTAAAATCTCTTATAAATTAAAAATTGGGGGGAAAATAAATTTTTGGAATTAATTTTTTTTTCTTTTTGAAAATGTTAGTTCTGATTTAAATAAAATGAGATTTTAATTGGAATTTAAATCAGGATTTAATTCGAGAAATTATAAATTTTTAGATAAAAAAATTAGGGGACTTTGGGTGTTAGGGCATCCGAAACAGTTCACCCTGGGTGCGAACCGATTCGCTTGGTCAGTGGACAAAAATTATAGTGTTTTTGTAGTGTTTATGTAGGTCTCAAACTCTTTTATTTGTTAAAATAAAAAAGCACGAGTTTATGTTTTTAAAAAACATTCTGACCTTCTTAAAAAGAAATAGCCTCTCATGTTTATATCTCATATTCTTTATTATTTTCTTGAGAGGAACGCAGCCATTCAATCAGATTTTTCAAATGACTTTTTATAGGCATGAATACTTCTATTGTCCCCATTTAGTATTATGCATTTTAAATGTTGCTTAAACACTAATAATCATTATTTTCCTAAAATAAATTAGAGATACTAATTAGGAAAAGTAAATTTGGGACTATTTTTACTAAAATCTCTAATACGAATTAAGACTCAAAATTCTCGCATGAATAGATTAGAGGCTAGGATTCTGTTAGAATATGTAGGCGTTCACATGTTAGAAAAATCGTTTGAACTTTATAAATTTAATTCGACACGTAAAATAATGTTATTTATGTGTAGCTCGTAGAGTATAACTTTATTATTATATGCCAAGAAAATATGCATGTGCATGAAAATTATACAAGTTGTTGGAAAATAAATTATTTAATTAATATTAGAATTAAACGAACATAATTTGAATATATAAATCTTGTAATTAATGGAAAGAATTATTGCTTTTAGTTGAAATATGCTTTATGTGATCGTTAATTGCGTTAATATTCGATACCACTTGGATGATGGGATTGTTGCGGTAACTATGATTTCACCTTATTTTAGGTTGTTCGCTCGGTATGGGACTAGTAAGTAGGCCTTTATTTTTGTTAACACTTTCTAGGTATGGGACTAGTGAGTGTAGATTTTTACGGATGGGTATTTTTGGTTTGGGGCTAAGTAGTACACTTTCATGTTGTTCTGTTAGCCTAGGGACGAGACTAGGTAGAATTTTTATAGGTATTCTTCCTAAATGATAGGGTAAGCTTGGAGTTTTGGAGATCTCTAGGTATGGGACCAGGGATAGTTTGAGTATTTAAGGCTTGCAAAAATAGTGGGGCTAATAGAGAATAAAGAACTTGATAAAAAGGAAAATTAATGACTAAGATAATAAACGGGTATTAAAATGAATTTGCACTGTCAATATGTGTAGGGCTAACAACAAGGGACAAAATGGATATAGTGATGTGGGTGTGCGTTGGCGTCAGCAGTATGTGCAGGGATAACGAAATTAGGCAAAACTGGCTATTGTGACATGTCGTGTGTGGTACCTCACCAATATGTGTATGGTTAACAAAATTGGGCGAACTAAATATAGTGAGGGAAATGTGTGTGTGTGTGTGTGGTGGGGGGGGGGGGGTAAAACTGGGGGCGTGTCAACAATATGTGCATGACTGGTAATTGGGTGAACTAGCTATGCTGGTGTCGCATAAATAAAATGAGTAGAATTAATTTAATTAAATTCTGGAAATTGAATTAATATTTAGCATAATTAGATGTTATAATATCATAATCAAACTACAATATTGGGATGGCTTAGTTATGTGGGTAAATAATGTCATTTTATTTTTACTCGCATGTTAATAAATATCGTTTAAATTAAAATACTCTATAGTGATGTTTATTTTGTATAATGATTTTGTTTCGGTTTACGAATCCTAATTGGGAGGAGCAACTGATATTCATGTGGTGGACTCTGACCCATTACGTTAACTAATAGTGCTAGAGTAGCTGGATAAGATGGATTTGAGACCTCGGGAGTGTAACTGGGATTAATTTTATTTGCTTTAGTAGTTTAGCTTATCTTTTCATTCCCTTGTTTTGATTATGAGACATTCATTTATGGATTTGGTGGGTTCGGTTCCACAGTTATTTATGGTTTCAGTTAGATATTTATAGTTGGATTATTTCATTTGAGTTTTCAATAATTTGGAGTTGGATTTCTTTTGGAGATATCATGATGATGGATTTTTAATTTTCATTAATGTTTATATTGGATGGATAAATCTGAGCATTATCTTGTGAAAAAAAATTAAATGTCTCAGAATTCTGTCACATGCAGAGAGTGATAACTTATTTAGTGACGTCTGACGTATTTTCGCTGCGGCGGCTGACCACCTCGCTTGCAAGAATGCGCAGGGTGTTACAGATGGTATCAAAAAATAGTTTTAAGTCTTGTAGGTTGTGTGTTTATTTAGCTTCCGCGTTATCGATATTTGATTCCTTGTATTGATTCGTACTCTCTAAGGTATTGGGTCTAGCATACGTGTTAGCTGTATTTCTTGGAGAGAGGAAGTTTTTTATTTAGGAAGCTGTAGGTATTGAGGTAAGAAGTAGTAATATTAATGTGAGGATCCTTAGAGCTAATTTTAGAGATGATATTTATATAGCAGAACATTAGTATAAATTTTGCATATATCTAATATCGATGCACTGATGTGATTTGATTTGATGATTTAAGCGTTGCGATGACTTTTGGAGATAGAATCGAGTGGGGATTCGTGAAAGAGCATGGTATGCCATTATTTTCATAGCAATGTGTATTTATGGCTAATCTATATTGTACTTCTCTCATGGAGTAGGTACGTGTAGGATTGGGTGCATGGGCACCCAATCGTGGCATTCTATGGGTAGGCATATGTAAGCCTTTTTTTAATTGTACGATTTACGTTTGACGTTTATTTGCCAAATTTTTAGGATGAAATTCCTGTACTAGTGGGGTAGTATATAATACCAGTGATTTTAATATTGTAAAATCTTTTAGAAATTAATATTTTGGGAAAAAATAAAATTTTGGACTTTATTAATTTTTATACTTGAAAATGTTGATTTTGATTTATGTAAAATGTGGTTTTAATTGGAATTGAAATCGTTATTTAATTCAAAAAATTATAAATTTTTAGATAAAAAAAAAATTGGGGGACTTCGGGTGTTAGGGCATCCAAGCTGGTTCGGCCCTGGGGGTAAACCGGTTCGTTCGGTTAGTGGACAAAATTTGGAGTCTTTTTACAGTGTTTGTGTAGGACTAAAACTATTTTATTTCATTAAAATAAAAAAACACGGGTTGAGGGTTTTTAAAACACATTTTAACCTTCTCAAAAAGAAGTAGACTCCCATGTTTATATCCCCACTCATCTACAAAATCTAAACCCCATTTAAATCAATTTTCAACCAAAGTTTTAAAGCGCTAAACCAAGATTTCTCAAGATCGTCCAAGAACGCGTCTTTATAATTTTCTCGAGAAGAACACAACCATCCAATCAGATTTTTAAATGACCTTTTAGAGGAATGAATAGTTATATTGTTCCCTTTTAGTATTATGCATTTAAAATTTTGGTCAAACACTAATAATCATTGTTTCCCTAAAATAAATTAGAGATACTCATTAGGAAAAGTGAAACTAAATTTGGACTGTTTTTATTCAAATCTCTATACGAATTAAGACTCAAAACTCATTAGAGGTCGGAATTCCGTTAGAATATATGGATTTTCACACGTTAGAATAAATAGTATGAACTTTATAAATTGAATTCGACTCGTAAAATCATGTTATTTATATGTATCTCGTAGAGTAGAAATTTATTGTTGTATGCCCTAGAAATATGCATGTGCATGGAAATTATACAAGTTATTAGAAAATAAATTCTATAATTAATATTATTATTAAACTAATATAATTTGGATATAGATATCTTGTGATTAATTGAAAACATTTTTGTTATAGGTTGAAATATGCCTTATGTGATCGTTAATTGCGTTAATATTCAACACCGCGGAGATGACAGGATTGTTGGGGTACTTATGCTTTCACTTTATTTTAGGTTACATACTAGGTATGGGACTAGTAGTAGGCCTTTGTTATTGTTAATACTTTTAGGTATGGGACTACTGAGTGTAGATTTTAACGGATGGGTATTTCCAGGATAGGGATAAGTAGTATACTTTTTCGTTGTTCTGTTAACCTAGGGACGAGACTAGGTAGAACTTTTGATAGGTATTCTTCCTAAGTGATAAGCTAAGGTATGCTTAGCATTTTGGAGATCTCTAGGTATGGGACCAGGGATTGTTTGAAGATTTAAGGCTTCCATAAAGGGTGGGGACAATAGAAAACAATGAACTTTATAAAATGGGGAACTAACACCTAAGATAATAAACGGGTATTAAAATGAATTTTCATCGCCAATATATCCAAGGCTAACAATAAGAGGAGAACTGACTATACCGACTTGGGTGTGTGTTGGTGTCACCAATATGTGCAGGACTAACCAAATTAGGTGAACTGACTATAATGACGTGTCGTGCGTGGAACCTCACCAATATGCGGAGCTAACGAAATTGGGTGAACTGACTATAGTGAGGGGAATGTGTGTGTGTCGCATGCCAACGATAAATGCAAGACTCATAATAGAGTGAACTGGTTATTCTGGTGTCACATAAATAAAATGAGTAGAACTAATTTAATTAAATTATGGAAATTATATTAATAGATTTAACATAATTAGATGTAGAAATATCATAATTGGACTAGAATATTGGGGTGCCTAGTTTTGTCGATAGATAGTGTCATTTTATTCTTACTCGCATATTAATATATCTCGTTTAAATTAAAATAGTCTATTGTGATGTTTATCATATATAATGCTTTTGTTTGGATTTACAGACACTATAATTACGAGGAGTAGTTAGTATTTATGCGGTGGGCTCTGACCCATTGCGTTGACTAACATTTTAAGTAAAGTGTTGGAGTAGCTGCTTAGGATGAATTGGAGACATTGGGAGTACAACTGGAGATTTATTTTATTTTCTTTAGTAGTTTAGCTTATCTTTCCATTCCCTTGTTTATATTATGAGAATTTTAATTGTGAATTTAATGGGCCAATCAGTTCCATGGTTGTTTATGGTTTCAAACAGATATTTATAGTTGGATTATTTCATTTGAGTTTTCAATAATTCGGAGTTGAATTTATTGTGGAGATAACATAGTGATGAATTTTTAATTTTTATTAATATTTATATTGGATGGATAAATCTAAATATTATCTTGTGAAAAAAAATGAAATGTTTTATAATTTTTTCACATGCTGAGAATGATAACTTATTTAGTGATGCGCGGTGTATTTTTGCGGCAACAGCTGGCCACCTTTCTTGTCAGAACGCTCGGGGTGTTACACCGATTTCCTTTATCATGTGTTTTACCACTTTTTCGTGTCCACAATGTTCCATTTTTACCAGCTGAAGCCAAAACTCGGGGACTACGCTACATATTTGTGTTATACTTTAGAAAGTCGCCATTCCCTATCCTTTACTCATGTATGTTGATTTTATTCCGAAAATGACTCCCATTTAGTGTAACATCGTTCTCAATATTTTTATATCATAAAAAAATTACTCTTTATAAAATTAACATTTTACCCATTTGTTTTCAGGCTTGCATTTTTCTTCCATTTCACAAGTGTTATCTTCTAAAAACATTGTTAAGTTAACCACACTAACTTCTTAAATATTTTTAACCTATTAACACTAATTTAACACTTTGGAGTAACACATTTCTTCAAGATGGAAATCTCTTTATCTCTTTACTTTCTTTATCAAGAAATCCTTTGGAATTTTGAAATCTACTTTACAAGGAAGACATCAGTTTTTCACACTTATTTACACAATTTAAGGGATGAAACTTATATTTTCTTTATTTCATGTTAAGAACTCATTAAACCTTCACTAAACTTGTTTATATGCTCACCATCAAAATAGGACAAGTTTGTATACATGGGAAGAGGGATTTTAAGTCAAAAAATCTAAGAAAATGAGTTTAATACATTATTTATTCAAGATGTTTCATAATACTTGCAAAAACATGCTTTTTAAGACTAAAGGACATTTGTTCTTCAAAAACATTGATGTTACGAGAAATCGGCCATAAGGCGTTTTCATACCAGTAAGTCAAGAGTAAAGTGTGTAATAAGTAAGTAAAGCGAGTAAATAAAGAGAAGACAAGATATAGAGCGGTTCAGCCTTTAAAATAGTCTTACATCCACTGTGTTGCTTCGTTCTCATTATATGCGTTACATTGTACAATATAATCATGCCCAAGGAGGCATACAAGTATGAGAATAAAGGAGAATACATGATGACTGAGGATTCCGGTGTGCCGAGGAGGTAGCTGCGATGTGGATGAACAGTCCTCCAACTGTGCGCTGATGTTGTGTAGAGAGAGTCGATATTTTAGAACCTGTCCCGGGTGTGTGTGGAATCCATCCTCCTCTTATTTTGAGGTGTGGTCCTCTATTTATAAGAGGTATGTGTGTTTTGTCCTGTGGCGCTAGAGGCAGAGCTATCGCGCCCTGTACCGAGTAGTGCCGCGGCTTCTTCTTGGGGAATAATTACTACGTGCCGCGCCCTATAATAGACAGGGTTGTACCCTGTGCTTTCCATCTCCGTGGCATCTTGATGGGGGCCGCGCCCTTTAATTAGGAGGGTCGGACCCTTTGATGAGGGGGGCCGCGCCCTTTGATGAGGAGGGTCATGCCCTATGTTCTGCAGGGCCGCGCCCTGTATACTGTAGATCCGTGGCATCTCAGCATTTATATTATAGAATACTATCCGCGGTAGGGCGCTATATTTGTACTATCAATAAGCCCCCAAGCCATGGTGATAAAAGAATTTAATTGGGGCCGCGGCTTAGACCAGTATGCTTGGGTGCCGCGGTTCTACCAAAGCGATGATTCGTCTTCCGCGCTCTCTTATATAAATCGTTTCTGGTCGTGGACTTCATTACGTTTCCAAAAACATTGAGAGCAAATCGCGAGTGAATTCTGTTTTCCTCTCTTGCGTATTCCGGCGACCCTCCGAGGCTGTGTGTGGTGGTGCTAGGTGGTTTGAAGCTGAGCATTCCTGACTTCTTCATTTTTCAGGTAACTTTTTCGATCAATAATCCTTTTTAATCAACTTCGTATCTTATATTTCTTCAATAATCAAACACACAAGCTTCTTCATTGCTTGATAGGATTTTAGGGTTTTAATTGAACTGCCATCACCCTAGAATCAAACACACGTACGATAAAATAATTGTTTGAATCCATCTTCGTATGCTGAATCCCATGTTGAATCCCATGAAATCATATAATGGTTCTTGCTATTCATGATGTTCTTGATATAAATTCTTCATATTCTGGGTGTTGGATCTTAAAAATGGCTAAACAATAGATACTTAACTGTTTGAGAGAGAGGCCCCGACATAATAGGAATTGATAATCCATTCTCCTGAATTGTCCTTATTTGCGTCGTACCGTGCCAAATGGCCGCGATCCCTTAAATTCTGGGATTTATCATCCGTGGGACTTTGATGTATAACCACGTATTCTGCTGCGACGGCGGAGTCTTCTGAGGCTCTCAACCACCACCCTTGTAGTTTTGAACAACCTTCAAACTTTCATGAACCAAATACACATCCATGTTAAATAACTGTAATTGCTGCTAGAATCTCTTGAATCGGCTTTTAGTAAATTTAGGATGGTCGTGGACAAGAATCTCTTAAACTAATTTGAGCCTATATCCGCGGCAGTATATGTTCCCCTGCTGATAAAGTGGGTGGCTGCGGCTAGTAGGGCCAGAGAACGACCCTTTAGGGAAATAATTCCAAACAAATTCTTATAAATAATCTTTTTACTGCTTCTTGAAGTCTTTTCCAAACCATAATGGTTGCGACGCCTAACTGCGAACTCTGCTTTTCAGGTACTGCTGCAGCCATATGAGCTTTGACCCAGACGAGTTCCTGAGAGGCTTTTGGGCAAAGTATTTTGGGACCTCTCCTCCTGAACTCACTTTCGTCCCCCCTCTAAGATCAATAGGGCCTTGCAAACTAAAGGATTGCCCAAACTGTCTGATAATAGACTCAGACTCCGTGGACTCTGCATCTGGGAAGGATTTTTAAGCCACGCTGATGGAAGAAGAAGCCAACTCAAGTATTCATCCAGTGGGTGCAGGAGATGATGCTGCGGAAGTTAGAGATAAACCAGCTGGTACATCGGGGAGGGCTGAGAGACCTTTAGCTGCACTTGATATCCGCAGCGCCATGACCCAAGACTGGGTTGAGCAGGTGTCTAAGGCCTTCGAATTTCCAGAAAATTTGATGTGCTCGGCACCTGTCGCGAACCAAAAACCTTGCACGATTATGGCCGATGGAGTTTGCTTCCCACTCCATGCCTCTATTTACGGGCTGCGGCTGCCTGTTCCTGTTCCCATCCGTCGCCTTTTTCAGACAATGAAACTGGCCCCAGCCCAGTTAGATCCTAATGGCTGGAGAGCCATTCTTTCCGCGGTTGTCCTTTGGGAGAACCTATTCAAAAAGAACATCACTCCCGCAGAATTCTTTCACTTCTACCGCCCAAAGGAGAACTCAGTGAAGTTCGCGGGTTACTACTACTTCTCTGTCTGTGGCAGGGACGAGACCCTTTATACTGGGAGGCCGACCAGTGTGAAGAACTGGAAGGGGAAATATTTTTACATCTCCGGCGAAGGCTGGGAGATTCACCCCGAGGAGAATGAAAGGGAAAGGTCATATATGATGCCGCTGCAATGGAGGTCTCCCTCTAAATTAGTTAGTAAGACTATAGTTGCGTCCTTTTTTCATATTTTGTATGTTAACTTCCACTAACCTTTAAGTTGTCTTTTCTGCAGTTCTTAACAATTTGCATTTGAACAAGTGGCAGGAGAAGAGAGTAGCTGAGGCCACGGCAGTTCCAGCTGAACATAAAAAGTTTAGCACACTCGTCACATCAGCGACCATATTCGAGTCAGGGTTTTTCCTAAACAAGTTCATTCCTCAACAGATGGCTGCGAAAGGTAATCTCTTGACCGTCATAACTTTACTGCGCGATAACTTATGCTCCTAAATTCCGTTTTTAATATTTATTGTTGCTTTTTCATGTGAGGAAGTTTACAAGGAATTGTTGGTCGTGCAATTGGCGGAAATGGACGAGGACGGAGCCGTCCTAAACAACACTATGCGAAGCAGAAAGAGAAAAAGGTCCAAAGCCAAGGCACCTGCCACGGCTCCGTCAAATAATTTGGAAACATCGGTCGCGGACCCGAAACCTGCCATGGAGAATACTGATGTAGCCACCCATCCAACATCTGCATTTGATGACGATATTGGGGCCAACCTGACCGCGACAGGTTTGATGACCGATGATGTCCCTTTAGATACAACTTCTCCGTCGCCGCCACCTGTTGTTGCAGTAAATGCAAATCTGGCACCTCCTTAGTTTCGCGGCGGAGCTGGTCCCGATGATAGACCGCGACCCCAATTGAGACAGCCTGACCCAGAGTCTTCATGGGACACTACAACAAAGGCTGGGCGAAGAATGAAGAGAATTATTGATGCCACGGACCTGGATAGGTTGGTGGGGGTAGACCACGATGACTTGGAGGACTTTGGTCTCCATAGCCTTCTGAGGGTAAGTTCTACCATTCTTTAATTTTTCTACTAACTTTTTTGGCCTCCCATATTTTGCTTCTAACTTGTTTTATTACAGGCCGCGGATGTTATGGTGGCCCTGAAGAGGAAGTATGGGGCCCTTTATAAACTGAAAGAGGCTACAGATAGGGTGCAAACTTCTGACTTGGAAGTTACACGAACCTCATCTTTTGAAGCTCGGAAGAAGTCTTCTGTCGCGAATCTTCAGGCAGCCCACATGGACCTGGAGAAAGAAAACAAGGCGAGGGAGGAAGCGGAAGAGAACTTTAAACAGGCCGCGGACTCCCTTAAAACCTCTCAAGCCCATACTACAGAAGCTTCCCGTGTCGCGGAGATTTCAAGCAGTAAGCTCGCTCTTCTTCACGAGAAGTACGAAGAGCTAGAGGCGAAGTCTATTCAAGAAGCCCAAGAGCATGCCATGGCAATAAAAAAGATGCAGGCTGATCATGGCGAAACCCCCCAGCTGGCCATAGACCACGCCGTAGAGTCATTCAAAGGCTCCAAGGACTTCTTCCTCATCAACAACAGGGCTTACCTCCGCGGCTATCAGGAGCTTCGGCAGAGATTTATAAAAAACTTCCCTGAGGCCAAGGATTCGGTTATTGCTTGGAAACTAAGTGATGTCGAGCATCAAGAATGCATCGCTGACCTTAGGGCCGCGGCCGAAAAGAAAGCCAGGCTGAGGGCTGAAGCAGAAGCGACGGTCGCAGATGGAGAAACTGAGACAGTCGCGGACGGCGAGGAGGCTGATGAGAATGATGACGTAGCTTCTTGAACTTGTATTCAGTTTCTTATCATTAATACAGGGTTGCGTCCCTCCTTTTACTTTATTTCTGTTGTGGTTGCGGTCTACTTTTCTGTAAACTGTTAATATCAAGGCTACGGCCATATTTGATTGCTTGCAACTCTTTCTCTATTACTTTTCTTGCTTTAATGAATGGTTGAATATAAGTTCTTTTCATATTTGAAAATGCATTCTCGATTGGATGAACATAACATTTTCAGTCCGCGGATAGCATGAGATTCCTTCCAAAGGATGATTATTTATTATGTCCGCGTCCACATAAATAGTGCTACGACACCTTCAGAAGTATAGACCATAAGCTGCGCTGTTTCACAAGGCTGTTGTATATGGGTCGCGGCCCTTTTTCTATTTTCCACGAATGTAGACCCTGAATAAGGCCGCGTCCTCTAAACGATTTCACTTGATGGCCGCAGGCGTACTTGCAAGGCTGTGACACTCTGAGTACATGGATCTTCAAAGGCTGCTTTCATTGCATTTGGTTGCCCAACCCGCTTAACTTTTGTCATCCCATAACCAATATGGAACATGTAGAGAAGGCCTTTCTTCTAGTGCTTCAATTGCCAAATCACCGTGCAAGAGTAGAACGACTTTTATGGATATTATACCTTTTCTATTTTTCCCAGTCTTGATACAATTGATCCTCTTCTACCGTGGTATTTGACCTTGTAGATTTCTCATGCTTCAGGATGCCAGTGCCTCAGCACTTTCATGAATGAATGGCTCCTAGAGACCTGTAACCATATCGGTGGGCTACGACACATTTTTGGCCATTGCATCTGAACAATGTGCCTCTGTAGACATAGATCATATTTTCAAGCCTTCCCTGGCTGGGTTATGTTATTAAGCCACCCACAACTATCAGATAGGATATTTTCAAGCCTCCACAGGCTGGGTTATGTTATTAAGCCACCCACAGCTAATATAAGGGATACTATCAAGCCTCCCCAGGCTAGGTTATGTTATCAAGCCATCCACATATACTATCAAGTCTCCTCAAGTTGGGTTATGTTATCAAGACACCCACAGCTAATATATAGGATACTATCAAGCCTCCTCAGGCTGGGTTATGTTATCAAGCCACCCACAGCTGCTGATATATATAAAGTCATCCCTGGCTATATATTATAAGCCTCCCAGCTTGATGAAGCATCCCGAAATCTAAGAACGGGCATTGTAGGCCCTCGTGGCTAGCATTCCGAGAGAAGAGAATTGGCATTGTAAGCCCCTGTTGCTAATAAAAGCTTATTGCTAATAAAAGCTCCTTGCATCCTCAAATGCTTTCGTGAATATGATCATCATATGATAAGATATAGTTGCACATCATGAGGGGAGATTGTGAGATAATTAAGATCGCAATCCCTCCATAGGTGCATCCCGAAATAATAATAATCTCCCGAGATAATTTGGTATTCCTCCATTGGAGTCTGTTTAAGACAAAAGGTCTTTTTATGAGATGACAAATTATGAGGACAAGAGAGAAATCAGATATGGCAAAATTTATTAATTCATATATTTATATATGTATGCTCCAGCCTGTGGCTTTGTAAGGATAATATAAAGTTTAGTTTAAAACAACGTAAGAAAAAGTTATCTCTATAAAGTGGGGATAGATGGAATTTAAGAGATAAGCATGGAAAATGAGCATGCGGCATGCGAGATGAGGCTGCATCCCCTAATCATCTTTGAGGAACCTCCTCAGCATCCCTTGCCTAATTAGCCTTTCAATTTCATCTTTCAGAGCTTATCATTGCTCAGTGTCATGGCCATGGTCTTGATGGAATTTTCACCAAGTAGATTTGTTCCTCTTGTGGGGTGGAGCTCTCAGCTTTTCTGTCCATCTCAGCAGGTTGTCCTCTTTGATGAACTCAAAGATATCTTCAATCAGGAAGGTCAACGGAGTGTAGGCCCCTGATTTCTTCTCTGCCTGCTCCACTCTCCTTTTCTGGATCCTACTGACTGCTTCCGCGGCCGTCTCTTCTTGAAATGTCGCGGCATCAAAGACTATTGGTGCCTTTTTCATTGGTGATGCACCCACATCAGGACAGGTCGCGACCTCTAGCATTAGGACCCTCAGAGTTAGGTAATTGACCTGGGTCTGAAGTGAGGCATGGCTGTCATAGAGATGGTTGAGGTGATTGTACAGCTGCACATTCTCATTTTTGACTTCTGCGCTCTGGATGGATTCTCCTTCCATTTCTGTTTTTGTTAGTCTTTATAAAGTATATAGAATCTGAGACAAAACTAACAGAAGTGACTAATCACAGAAATATTGGGAAGTAGTGTTTGAACTGCTTCATGGTATGCTGACGAGGCCGCGACCAGTATGGCACCCAAGTGCACTACCACAACCCTTGAATGGTATTCACCAAGGTTAAACTGAAGGCCAATCGAGTCCCTTCCCCGGTGATTGAGCTATTGTAACAGGTCCGCACTAGTAGGGGTCGCGGCATTTGAGTCTGTTGAATTGACAGGCCGCACCCCTGTCTAGGCAGTGAAGGAAAAAAATCCCAAGACAGGAACTCGGAAACTAAGTTCTTCTCCCCCAACACGTGAAGAGTACCTAATAGGGTCTATCGATGAGAGAATATCTTTGCGGTGCACAAAACGACACGATTTCAATGATAAACCCCAGATCATAGGTCGATAACAACAAAATGGGAGTAAATATAACCCTTCCCTATCCATCCATCTTTTCGGGACTAAAGTCCACCATGCTTTTCAGCATTATCTAGATGAAATGATATCACAGGGGTATGTAAAATAGATCTAAAGTCATCAAATGAAGACCCAAGAGCAAATCTGGATATAAGGAATACCCATTTAAGGGTGCAAATATAGAACAGAGCTCAATGACCAGAATCGACCCGTGAGAAGATGATCCACAGGACACTCAGGGATTGAATAAGGTGTTTAAGAACTCAAATATATAGAGAAACAGGATTGAAATATCTCTCATTCCCACAGACGGTGCCAAATTGATGATACGAGAAATCGGCCATAAGGCGTTCTCATACCAGCAAGTCAAGAGTAAAGTGTGTAATAAGTAAGTAAAGCAAGTAAATAAAGAGAAGACAAGATATAGAGTGGTTCAACCTTTAAAATAGGCCTACATCCACTGTATTGCTCCGTTCTCATTATATGCGTTGCATTGTATAATATAATCATGCCTAAAGAGGCGTACAAGTATGAGAATAAAGGAGAATACATGATGACTAAGGATTCCGGTGTGCCGAGGGGGTAGGTGCGATGTGGATGAACAGTCCTCCAACTATGCGCTGATGTTGTGTAGAGAGAGTCGGTATTTTAGAACATGCCCCGGGTGTGTGTGGAATCCATCTTCCTCTTATTTTTAGGTGTGGTCCTCTATTTATAAGAGGTATGTGTGTTGTGTCCTGTGGCACTGGAGGCAGAGCTGCCGCGCCCTGTACCGAGTAGTGTCGCGGCTTTTTCTTGGGGAATAATTACTACGTGCCGCGCCCTATAATAGACAGGGCCGCACCATGTGCTTGCCATCTCCGTGGCGTCTTGATGGGGGCCGCACCCTTTGATGAGGAGGGTCGTGCCCTATGTTCTGCAGGGCCGCGCCCTGTATACTGTAGATCCATGGAATCTCAACATTTATATTATAGAATACTATCCGTGGCAGGGCGCTATATTTGTACTATCAAACATACTTAAATGTCTAATTTTTAAAAAAACCTCCATTTTGCCATAAAACTTCAAAATTTATACTAGAAATATCCTTTCAATGCAAACATTCCTTTAAACATTTTAGTTCATAAAATGTTTATGCACAAAGCTTCCTTGACATTTCATTATCTTTTATCAAACCATTTAGAAACCCATTTCTTAAAACCATCTCTTAAACAACAAGTTGGAATGACTAAATATTCTAAAAGGACATGGTACAGCATGTACAACATATAATCCTCTAAGTCCACACTACCGACGTCGTAAAGGATCCTATTCCTCGAATTTCCAATCATATTCTCCAAACAATATCATAGAAGACTACCTATGGTTCACTCTTATGTCACTTCAACTCATCATAAGTTATGAGATACAACTTTCAATCGATAATTACCAAGGCACTCATCTATAATGATAGTATCCTATTAACTAATGCTCGAGTACACATTCTCAAGTAATTATCAACACGGGTCTACATGCCTATCGAATTGTCAAATGCTTACGACATGACACTACCCCAAGGGTCAAGTTTGCCTAATCACATCATCATTATTAACTACTCGTAAGTACCTAACCTAGGATCCTATCGCGTCCCTTATCACAAAATCAATACTACTTATACATGACACTCTAGTCACCAAATCTCCATAGTTGACTTTAAACCACTCATGCCTCTAATTCAATGGAAATTTTTTACCTTTATTAATATTTTAATAAACCTCTCACATCATCAAGGGTTGACACAAAGGAACCTCACACTAGGGAAAGCGGTGTCATCACTAATGGCTTACACAGACACTCGCAAATTACTAACACATCCACATCAAAAGTGCTAAGAGCTACTACTGGCAACTAACATGGACACTTTCTACTTAGAAATGAATTGCCCATCTTGCTAATCTCCTTAACTCTATCGTTAAGAACACGAACTAAAACCGTCACATGTCTAACGTGACCAACCCACAACCAACACTGATGTGAAAGATCCACCACCTGCCTCATAATGTCACTCCTGAAAGGAGCCTTGAGCGTAGAGCTTCGATACCATTTGTAATGCCCCGACCTAGATTTATAGGTTACTCGTGTCTTAACCCGGTCTGTCACGAACCTTAGGTGTGAAGTGCAATGAGACATAATATTGCTATCCCAGTTTTATTTAATTAATATTTTAATTATTTAGTATGCTATTCCAATTTGTATCAAGCCACGTGTGGGACCCATGGGAAGCGTCTTCAGAATCCAAGCATTCATAGCTACCAATGTCAAATAAAGAATACTTACCTGCGAAACACTCTCAAAATACGAAACTGCATTTAAACTGATGTAATAAAGAAGAGTGAATGAGCCGAATGCCTAGTGGAAAAATACAATAATGTAATATTGAATTGAACGGCAGAAAAGAGAATCTAACACATCACACACACACACACACACACACACACACACACACACACACACACACACATATATATATATATATATATATATATATATATACATACATTAGTGCATGAATATTTTTTTATTCCAAAAATTTTGCTTGCTCTGATTAAATCACATTAATCTTATGAAAGACCCCCTTTTTACTTGACTTAACATTTATTTCCAAATTTAATGCACCCGATTAAAAACTTTAAACAAAATATACTTTGTTTATGGACATCACTTTTTTTTATCGAAATTTTCTTATGCCAACCCACGTTAGCATTTCCTTAGAAACCACCTTTCAACACACGTTCACTCCATGTTAGAAAATACTTGTTTTCATTTTGAAAGCCATTCACCATACACACTTGTGTTTAGTATGGATTAAAACCACCTTAAGTTACTTGATTACTCAATAACCACTTTACTTATGACATTAAATCACGCTTTACTGGGACTTAGTCATTTTCATAATTCTTGTCCAAATAACCCTTTTTAAAATAGGAACATTTATCAATTTCATTTCTTATCATGTTCCACTTTTCTCGTTAACTTTTTCTCGAATTACACTAATATCGCATACTTTAAAGGGCTCTACACTACCGACGACGCCAACATATGCTCTAGCTAGTGCTTTGGGTCTTTCACCCAGGGGCTCCGAGCCATTCTTAATTTTCTCGATTCTTCTGAGTTCCTTTATCATGTATTTAACACTTTTTCTGTCCACACTATTCCACTTTTACTAGTCAAGCCAAAACTCGGGGACTACGCCCCATATTTGTATTACACATTTGAAAATAGACATTTTTTATCATTTACTCATGCATGTTGATTTTATTCTGAAAATCACTCCCATTTTGGACCATTTAGTGTAACACACTTCTCAACATTTTTATTTCATAAAAACGTTACACTTTACGTAAAATTAACATTTTACCCATTTGTTTCCAAACTTGCATTTTCCTTCCATTTCACAAGTGTTATCTTTCAAAAACATTATTAAGTTAAACATACTAACTTCTTAAATGTTTTTAACTCATTAACACTTTGGACTAACACACTTTTTTAAGTTGAAACTCTATATCTCTTAATTCCTTTATCAAGAAATCCTTTGGCATTTTGAAGTCTACTTTACAAGAAAGACATCATGTTTCCACACTTATTAATACACTTTAAGGGATGAAATTTATATTTCATGTATTTCATGTTAAGAACTCATTAAAGCTTAATTAAACTTGTTTATATGTTCACTATCAAAATAATACAAGTTTATACACATGGGAAGAGGGATTTTAAGTCCAAAAATCCAAGAAAGTGAGTTTAATACATGATTTATTAAAAAAGTTTCATAATACTTGCAAAAGTATGCCCTTTAAGACTAAAGGACACTTGTTCTTCAAAAACATAATTAAATATCTAATTTTCATAAAACCTCCATTTTGCCATAAAACTTCAAGATTTATACTAGAAATATCCTTTCAATGCAAATATTCCTTTAAAATCGTTTATTTCGTAAAATGTTTAAGCACAAGGCCACCTTGACATTTTATCATCTTTTCTCATACCATTTAGAAACCCATTTCTTAAATCCTTAAGACTATTAAGAAATAATGAATAAAGACTGCCCCAACATGTGAATATTCTACTCTTATGAACTCTAGCATATTTAATCATATATTAAAAAATAGAGTAATCTCAAACTTAACAAGAGTAGACTTTTTCCCACCTCAAAGGAGGCTTCAAAAATGGTGGATTGGATGTAGAAGAATATGGAAACCTATCACATCCTAAGGTGGCCTTAAAGATGTTGCCTAGCCTTACTAAGCTTCGTCCGTGAAAGATCCATGAAAATCCCTTCATACTCCATTGTTTCTTCTTCTTCTTCTTCTTCTTCTTCTTCTTCTTCTTCTCCAAAATCCTCAACAACATCTCCATAAAATCTAATATTGCTCAAACATGTGGGGTATATGGGTTTTTAAATTTAAATATGGTAAAAAAGGCTTACACTATGGTAGTTTTGGTTGGAGGGAAGGTGGTGCTAGGGTGGTGTATGGTAGTTGGTCGAGGAGGAGCTCCAAGCGCTAATAAAGAGAAAAAATCTTATTAAAATTGGGTAAGAGTGAGCTCTCTCACCCTTTAAATAACCTAGAAACCATTAAGGGGAAAATCCCTAAATTTCGCAGAAAGGCCAATCTCGAGCTAGATCTGCTTCCCTGAGAGCTAGACAACTCAACTTATCTAATAGTCGATAATTTGACAATATTTTTTTATTCTGTGAAAATAGATTTTTGCAGTCTCGTTCGAACGTATTCTTAACGAGGTTTTAATGAGGGTGGATTTTCTAAACAGGTAATTTTCGTTGGAAGGTTGTTTAAAGAGCTATTCGAACGAGATTTGGATCTCCTTCGAACGACTCCAAATTTTGTTCGAAAGACCCTATTATTCTTAAATGGAATTTAAGGCCATCCTAAATCCAATCAATTGCACCAAGCCACTATATTATTTAATTTTGACGCCCAATTCATCTTATAAGGTTTAAGTTCCATTAGGGTCATATCTAATCACCAAATTATACACGGGTACGGTCAAAATCAAGGAGGTGGGTATTACGCATCAGTCTAATATTATAAAGGAATATGAGCATGAGAAAGAAATAGGATCCCAATTTCAATTACTTTGAGATATTTTATCTCCGCTAAACCATTATGTTCAGGATGTTTAGGGCAATAATATCTCTAAGCAATACCATTAGCCGATAAGTAATTTTAAAAGGCATGCTTATTATATTCACCACGCCCATCACATTGCAATGCTTTAATTGAATAGGAAAATAAATTTTCAACATGCTAATTAAAACGAATGAATAATTATCCTTCAGATCTATATTTCATTGCAAACAATCTAGTGTAACCAGAGCAATCATCAACGAAAGTCCAATATACACGGCAATTACTTTATTTTGAAAATCAAATATACAATGACAACATATCACATGTAGAAAAGGTCAGCTTTTTATTTTTAGTAAGAGGTTTATTTGAATTCAAATTAACATATAATGTCGGTCTAATAATTTCATCATTTACTTTCCACATGGGTCCAAAAATTGAACCATTAAGTAGTACTTTATAAATAAGCATCTTATTTTTCCACGAAAGGTGTAGATTACATACTTTAAAATAACATGATTACAAACTTATATTCATGTAGCATCTAAAGTTGGTAGAATTATATCCATCATTTATAATAATCTTGTGCACAAAGTATTGAGCCCACGAGAAGATGAATTTTATCTCCGTCTTCATTTATCATAATCTTTACTAGCCTCTCCAAAAAAAAAATCTTTTTCTCAATAATAAAATCCTAACAACGGCAATGAAATTGACCATATAAACTCCAGCGGTAGTTAGCCAAATGCCTGACATGTGGATTTCGTAAAAGAACCCTGCAAAGAACACAACATATTAATTGAGAATCTGTTTTTAGCAACTTTATATCACATCTAAAATTTTCAATTTCATATATTTAATATTACATGCCTGATTATTATTAAATTTATTTTTCTAAATAGTATTCATCAATATCTATCAATAGGGTCTATATTCAATATTAAATTCATGAAAATTATATTGGTTAAAAAATGAACATTTTACATATATGTGTGTCTCATTGTTCTTAACTTTGTGAATAAATATGAAAGTAATTTGTTCAAGTATGAAATGAAGTAGTATTATATGTCAAACTTACTTTACGCATTTAAATTACACTAAAAATGTACACTTTCTTTTCCATGTAAACTATATTCAATTCTAAGAAACAATGCTCAAACATAATGTTAAATGATGTGAACATATTAATATCTATAATAAATATGTTTATTCTGCGGACTCAATATACACAATGAAATCATTATTTTCTTGTTTTTTCAATACAACATTATAACACTTCACATATGATTGTATAACATTTGTTTAAATTTGCATTCTATTTTTTAACAAACAAATTTTAAGAAGGGAAATTGTAGGAAAAGTTATAATTGTATGTGTTGTTGGGTAAAACCCAATTTACATAAATGATATATATATATATTAGGTTTTTTAGGTTTAGTCTCATGCCCAAAGTTTTTTTAGGCTCCTCTCATGTATTTTTAAATTTGTATTAAGTCTCATAACCACCTAAAACCTTCATCAACCGCCTTGTAAACGTCTATTTTTCTCTCCACAGAGAATGACACGTATCCTAGAGTTGTTATAATAGGATCAACGACTAAAAAAATAAAAATATGGGAGTGAATACAAATAAATTCAGGATCACGTGGACCGTCTAATTCTAAATGGGGAAAATACTAATATTCCCAAACTAACTATGAAAAGATTTTTAGGAAATATTCATCATTCTACTTATATTAAGACATTAAAATTGTATAGAAATTACAACTAAATCATCACCCTTTTTCAGAGTTGAACTCGATCCAAACAACAGGAATGTTCACCAATGTTTTCATTTAAAATATACACATTTTTTTATTATGAGCAAGATCTTCAAAAACCTTTATATATTCAGCGTTATCAATATTTATGATAATTGTCCTAAAAAACATTATATTTCAATAATGTAACATGTATTTATGCAGTACTCCTCATACATTCATTTCCCAATAAAAGGTAAAGTCATGTCACGTATTTATTTAATGTAAAATAATGTGTATGTTATCTACGTGATAAACTGAAAATACTCAATATGTTTCCCATACATACTAACGAAATTTTATATATAGTGTCATTTGGAGCTACCAGTTAATAAAAGTAAAAATAAAGTCACAAATGACCAAAAATTAAAAGAACATACCTATAAACAAATTGTAACCCAGGGCTTTTCTATCAACCCGTATTTCCTTGAGGATCGGTCTTCTTCTTGGGTCGACGGGGAGAATGGAAAGACGGTGCGCTATATACATTAACAAGGAAAAATATATTATCCATAAATGTGAATATTGGAAATGTATATTGCATCATAGGGCAAAGCACAAAAAAAAGAGTACATTAAAATGTGCAATGTTTTTATAAATCCCCTAAACTTATTCTAATGCAAAACCATATTTGACCTATAAATTTTGTTGGGAGTATCTCATTATGAAAAATTTTAATTACAAATAGTGAGTTCTTCGCAGCAAATGTATATAATTCAAAGGGATTTTCGCATATTTTTTCTTTTGCAAACTTACATAATTTAGAGGCATCTTTTGCACTTCACCATACATTTATCTTGAAAAATTAACAAGTTAATGCATTCTAGCACTTTTAACATATATGAAAACCCACACAAATGGTTTACCTTGAGCATCAAAAAAGTTGGGGTAAGTCTTATTCCCAAGGTGAAAAATGTTCCACATGCATAAATTTAAAATACAATTTGTCCGTTGCTATAATTACCTCTAATCGAACTATCACTCAAACTATTTCTCGATACTGTGTCACCGTAGCATTATTCATAATTTTAAAAATATGTTTCAAAAATACTTTATGTATCCTATCATTCTGAACCAAATTGAAATTGATATCAAATTTGTTTATGACAATTATAGGTTGCATGTGACTTCAATCACCACATTATTTATTCACCTACATTTGGTTTCAATTTGATTAAAAATTGTGAGCAATGTAGAACTACTCAATGTTTCATCCTCAAATTCATCACAAAAATTAAATATTAACTATGAGATGAATGTATCATACCCGCAATGTTGTGGAACCGTCCAATATGGTGGCTTCAATGTGCGTTTATCCACCGGCATAGATGTATAATTTCGCCAGTCATCCAGCAAAATTTTGAGGTCATAAATTTTGTTATCAATACCAACACAACAATTGGCGTGCATTGTACACACTGCATTTAAATCCGTGCTTGGTTGACAAAATCCTCCAAAATATTTTGTATCAAAAAACATGATTTTCAATCCAATCTCGGTGACATATGAGTCAGTTTTGATGTGATTAAACACATCTTGATCATGTTGGTTTGGAAATCTCTCTCTTGAAGTGTACCAAAAATCATAGAAAAGGATAGTCTTATTATTCGATTTTACGTATGTAAAACCGCTGTTTGGTGCGTTGTTTAATATATCGGTTGGGTTGCCTCCAAAAAAATCGCATGTGATTTGAAAATCGGAATCCGGGTAAAATCGTGGGAATGGATCCCGAAACCAAATTATATCGGCATCCTGGGAGAAGGGAAGAAAACACAATTGTATCAGTATCTTCAAATATTTTGGGATGTGGATTCAAATTACCGTGGAACCGAAAAATAATAAAAATTGTGCCTGTATTCATGAGATGATATCTAAAACCATCCATAACTCTTCTCTAGCTACCCTTATTTCTTTTTACAAAGAATGATACTTGTTCCATATTTGTTAGCGTAGGGCTAACAACTAAAAAAACGAAAAAAGGTGGACTAAATTTTCAACACTTTTAGTATCTCAGTATTTATAACACTTTTACATGCCAACCCTATATTATGCAAAATTTTGAGTGTGAAGATAACAAAAGGCGTAATAAATAAGTAAAAAATGACAAAGGTGAAAATAGAGTACCGTGAAAATGAAGTTGTACCCCAAATTAAGAACTGTTCTGAGAAAATCAAGCCTTTTCCAGATCAAATTCAAATATTCAGTGGTCATGAAAAAAGCCTCATCATCAGAAGATTCAGAACCTTCACTATTGAGATCGTAACAATATGGGTGTACAGCTAAGCAATGAACATAAGCCTTGTGATCCATAGCTATAACAACCAGGTTCTTCAAATACTTTTGTGTTTGGTTCCCGTTTTTAAATCCTTTCAAAAAGAGATCAAATACAGAGTTGGGTTCTGCCCAAGCCTCATTAACTGCAGTTAAGATCACTGTTTTATCTTTCGTGGCTGCCTTTCTCAACAATCTATCCACCTCAATATTTTTCTTGTCCTTCAAATGTGATGATAAAATTTGGACAAAACAAAAAAATAGTTAGTGAAGATTGGTAACTAAATAGTGTGATATGCTAGTAAGAAACATTATTGCTTTTTAGACATTTTTAATACCGAAATGAGTTTTCATTTAGACCAATTTTAGAGCAACACACTTTTTTTTTCTAATGCATTCATCAAGATAGAATTTATTCATGACACATCATTATATCAATTAAATTATATCATAAATTATCCAACTAAGATTAATCGAGTAATTTTATGGGAAGAATAGCGATTAAAAAGGTACTTAAAAATATCAAACTTAATGTATCGAATGCAAGTCTTGTCAACATGTTAATTTAATTCAAGTAGTGATGTGGCATGAATAGGAGTGCAACCTCTATTGGCTTTTACCATACCATATTATTTGGGATCGAAAATCGATTTTATCGAAACTGAAAATATCGTAAAAATTTTGGTTGGTTTTGCTTTTTAAATATAAAAAACTGATTTACCGAATTTACTGTACCGACTTATCGTACCAAATTTATCGTACAAAGATACCGTATAAAACTTACCGCATATTACTATATCAATTTGGTTTACAAGATTGTAACTTTGCTATCTTTCACGTGTCTCTTTTTCGTGTCTGTCCACAACTATAATTTATTGACACCATACAGTATATTTATTTATGGGTCATTTACTGTTGGGGGTATATTTGTTATTAGTATTTTGTTCCTGGGTACGTTTGTTTACTTATTAATTCAATGACGGTTGATTTGGATAGAATCCGTTAACTTCCGTTAAAAAGCTTTCTCTCACTTGTCAAATCTCTTATTTGTCCCTGATGATACATCTTTACCCTTGATGTCATTGTTTAATAAGAACTTTTTAATAAAAAACTGTTTAATAAGAACTTTTTAATAAAAAAAAATGTTTAGTGTTTGTAAAAAAACTCTACAATATTTCTAAAAACTGTTTAATATTTATAAAAAAAAGGTTTGATAAAAATTGTTTAGTATTTATAAAATATGTTCAATATTTATAATAACTGTTCAAATTTTATAAAAACTATTTAGTAAAAACGGTTTTCAAAATTGAATATATATACATCTATAAGGTTTAAATATTTAGGAAAAAACTGTTAAAAAGTTTTCAAAAATAATTTCCAAAATTTGTTAAAAAATTATAAATTTCGGCCAAAAAATGTATATAAATTCCTGCCAAAAAAATATATGAACCAATTTCAGTTAAAAAAATATATTTCAAGAAAAAAAACTTTTTCAACCAAAAAATATGATCTTCAGCAAAAAAAAAATGTTTTCGACCCAAAAAAAAATGCTTTCCAACTTCAAAAAAAAATATCTTCAGCAAAAAATTAAAAATAAAACTCATCTCAATTAGAAATATATATTTCAAGAAAAAAACGTTTTCAACCAAAAAAATTGATTTTCAACAACAGAAATTTGTTCTCTACCCAAAAAAGATTTCTAACTCCAAAAAAATATATTTCCAGCAAAACAATTAAAAAATAAAACTGATTCCAGTTAAAAAAATATATTTCAAGAAAACAAAAACGTTTATGACCAAAAAAAATTATTTAAAAACAAAAACAGTTAAAAATATATGAAGTGTTTACAAAAATAATTAAAAAAAACTGTTTTGTTTGGGGTTTATGTATTAGACAATTGTTTTTTAGGCTAATTGTTTTTTGAAATCATTTTTATTATTGCTGGAAATTTGTTGAAAAATTGTTGGATTTAAACCGTTAAATTTCATATGCTTTTTTGTTGGAAATTTGTTGAATTTATAGCTTGGATTTCAGGAATTCATTTTGTGAAAACCTTTTTTTTCTGAATTTTTTTTTAAATGAAAACAGTTTTAAATCAGTTTTATTTTAATATTTTTTTGCCTGGAATTTTTTTTTTACTAAAAACATTTCTATTTTTATCAAGCGAAGAACATTTTTTTCTGAAAATAATTTTTTTAAACCGAATTTATTTTTTAAACAGTTAACAAACAGTTTTTAGAAAATACTTTTTATAAAACAGTTAACAAACAGTTCTTTTTGTATATATAAACAATTATTTTTGTATATATAAAAAACCCATTTTTTCATATTCTTTTTATTTCGTAGGAAACATTTTTTTCCTGAAAATCATATTTTTAAATGATTTTCTTCGGTTAAACATTTATAAATATTTTAAACAGAAAATCATATTTTTTCTGAAAATGATTTTCTTCGTATAAACATTTTTAAACATCTTGAAAATCATATTTTTAATTGAAAATCCTTTTTAAATAGTTTTTTAAAATTATTTTATGACTGTTTATTTTAACTAAAATTCATTTTTAAACATGCTGGAAATTTTTAAACATATAAACTGGAATAGTTAATTTTATTTAAAACAATTTTTATTTCAAAAAGCATGTAAAAGAAATGTATGGTTTATATGATTTTTTTTATAAAATAAATGTATTTTATAGAGGGGCACGTGCGTCTTTTTGTATCATCAGGGACAAATAAGAGATTTTACAAGTGAGAGAAAGCTTTTAAACGGAAGTTAACGGATTCCATTCAAATCAATCCCATCGAACTAATACATAAACAAACGTACCCCATGAACAAAATACTAATAACAAATGTACCCCAGACAGTAAATGACCATTTATTTATTGATATGGAGTGGACACAATTAACAATAAAATTTAGTTTGTTTCTTCATGGTCTTCATTTTAATTATCAGTGCAATTAATATTATATTTTATTTTCAAGTAATGCATTTAACCGATTAAATGAGTTTAAAATTTACCGGAATCATAATATCGAAATATATACCAGATTTACCGAATGCATAAACTGATTTGAAATTCTGGTATTTACCGGGAAAAAACCGAATTGAAACAGAAATTGCCGGAAAAAAAATCGAAAATGCAGAAAAACCGGCCAGTTTGGTTTTTGTTTTTGTTTTGATGTACCGGCCGGTAAATTAGTACGGTACGATTTTACCATTTAAATTGTGATTTTGATATTAGTAAGGGATCGTTACCGACCATCCCGTACCGATTGCAACCCTAGTCATGAATAAACTATACTTAAGTGAATTCTCATCATTAATGAAGGAAAATCTTACTACTCTTACAAAATATTAATTTATAATCACAAGAATTTTAATAATTATAAGCATTGCTGTGACATAGGTATGGTCTTAACTACTTGAGTATATTCTTCAATCCAAATGAAATACAAGTCACTATTTTCAAACAAACTTTTTTAAGAAAACATTAATTCTGATGCAATTGATAAGAAAGCTCAAGCTTATATCATGATATTTTTAAAGTGTGATAATTATGTTGAAATGTCTTTGAAAGAAAAAGTGAATCTTCATTTAGGACCAACGGAGTAGCAGCTTCAACGCCTACTTGTGTGGCAAGAAACGATGGAGTTTCTTGAAACGTTCTCTTATTACTTCACAAAATAATATACAATATAATAAGAATAATTAAATTTGGACATATTTAAAAGCTCTATTATTTATTGGGCTCAGCTTGATAAATTAATAAATAGATAACATTATAGTAAAAATAGATAGACCTGAAAACTATTGTACCACTATAGATACTTCTGTTTTTATTTTTTCAAAGCTCTTTTTGCATAAATTATTGATTATTCTCTGATTGACTAACATATGAAAATGAAACGGCGCCACCTTTAGAGAAAATCAATCAAATTCAATAAATAAACATTCCTAATTATCTAGAAGTTCGGTGAAATTTCCAATCAAAGACTTTTAAATAATATGATACAATAGTCAATAATAATAAGATGACAAATTCAAATTTTTTATTTAGAAGATGACAGACACTATACAATTGTCAGCCGTATTAGATCCAAGGAGTTGCGTGCGGGGTTTAATGAAAGAGGATATTTTGAATAATGAATTTTAACATGGCTTGCCAATTTAATATAAGTTGCATTTATAATTAGTAAAATTTTGTTTATTCTTAAGAATCTTAATTGACAACTTAGTGAATACCATCTTCAAAATGAATCTGCTATCATGGGTCCACAATTGTCCCAATGACAGTAATTGGCTAAAGAATAGTAATCATAAATATTGAAAGGGTCATAAATGGTGATATAGTCAGCATAACCAACTCATTAAAATTGAAAGATTATTATTAAATTATTTGATGAAAACGTATGCGTTTTGATTTTTTCTGAAGCACTTAGTTGACTTCAACTCGGCACTGGTAGATTTTGGCCACATTTTAATAGAAAATGCCATATTCTCTTTTACTTCCTATAGATTTTTAAATTAAAATCTAAAAGATAATTCAAAATGATCCACCAGGATCTGTTTTAAAAATATATTTTTTTTCTATAACTAGTCATCGCTAGAGGCAATTCTACACATTGTACAAGATTTTTCAAAGTAATCCACAATTATGGATCATTTTGGAAAAAAAATTACAAGGTGTTTATTTTTGTTCGTAAGAATATGTTGAAGTAGGGTTTTTACAAATTTGCCCATATTTTAAAGGAGAGGTGAAAACAAAGTTGCAACATTTGATAATCGAAGATAAACCATCATAATATAATAATTATTACTCCATAAAACCATTTTTTTGTATTTTGGGCAAATGCATGGTCACGATATAATATTATGCGACCAACGCACTAGGACGAGACACTATAAAAGTCTCCCAAGAATAAAAATATCAGTAGAGAATTAGATTCATCATTGTATAAGATAAGTTTTTTTTTAAATAAAGTTAATAGATGAAGAAAAAGCCTCTTCAAGGGAACTTAAAGGAGCTTTTTCTCCATCTATTAAGTTTGAGAAGTACAAATATAAATTTATATTCAATTTGTAAATATGAGTAGTATAAGTGCTAGTTTGGTTTGAGATTATGTGGTTTTCGACAATTTAAATGGGTAATCAAACATGTAAAACTTGAACCTAATTAAAGAAATATGTATTAAGCTATCTAAGCGCTTGACATGATTTATAGAACTTCATATGTGAGTTTACCAAAATGAGATTTCCAAAAAAATATAAAAACTCGAATCAAATGAGCACTAATTGGAGATGGTAAAAATTGGGTTTATCTTATTATTTTGAAAATTTATTAGATGTCGATTCTATTTGCTAAAAAAACATAGCTTCAACTTCTTAGAAAAGAGATAAAGATTTAGTTAATTTGATATCCATGTTTCCTAATTTAGAAATAAAATTCTTCTGACTTTAAATATGGGAAAACTCAAATTGAGAGAGCCACAAATTTTACCCGCCCTTGTCTGGTGCACTTGTAATTGGTCTGTCGCTCGTTGCCTACTTTTGTTGGAGGGAATTTAACATTTGATCCCTAGGTCAGATAATAGATAATATTTTTTTCAAAATAGTTGTAAATTGACAATTAATAGTCGGGCATCTTGACTTAGCCAAATCTTTGAAAAAATAACAATATTATTACCGTAGCTGACTTTATAATTTTAACTATAAGTCATCTTTAGTGATGTTAAAAATTGTCGCCAAGAATGTCACGATCAATTTGCTATAGTATTTAATATCTGTCACTGAGATATAGCTATTGATAAACACTTTTACTCGCTTCCAATGCGAGCTATAATTAACTATCAGTAAAAAAAGTTTTTACCGCACTTCAATTTTCATCACTAAAAAAGCGTTGCAAAAATAATGTCATTATTTGGAACCTAATACCACCGCAATCTACAAGAGTGCTTTAGATATTCCACAAATTATGTCATGTTAGTAGCATATTATTACCCTTGGTACAAATTGCTAGTTATTGAAAATATAAGAGACATTATATGATATTGGCAAAAAATACGCTTGATAAATTTAAATCAAATGCACCTGTAAGTTAAAAACTAAAACAATATACACCCATAATTATTCTCATGATGTGGTATTGCAAGACACATCAGGATTTAAGAGCCTCTTTTATTCCTGTTATTTTTATTTTTATTTTTATTTATTATTTGTCAATTTTAATTAGTTTTTATAGCCTGGTTTATTTATTAAATATGTCGGGTTTGGATTGACACATATATAGCATTTAAATCAAAAACTCATAATTATAATTCTTTGCTTCCTCAATCAAACACACCACTGGTAGACTCGCCCGTAATTAAATAAAAAAAATGCCACTAATATTGCATAGTAACATAATCGAGTATAAGAAATAGATAGATACTATAACTTCAAACAATTTTTTTTGTTTTTTTCTCTTGGATTACCCTGAACCTCCATACGAACGAGCCATTTGGACTCCCTGTGCGAGCTAAATAGGGGACATGTTGTGTCAGAGCTAACCTAACACATGTCCCGCTTAAAGTCTGGTATTCGTGGGGGTTTCGGACTCGAGACCTTTGGCTTAATGATTTTAATAGAAAATAGAAAAAAAAAACAAGTATATTTTCTATGTGGTACATAGTAATTAAATGGATTTCTCGTGTCAAAATCAAGTCGTTAAGTCAATAAATTTGTTTGATAAGTTAACGGGACATATTATGTTTACAATATCAAATGATAGTCAATTATTCCCGTTAATTACACGTCCACTTTTAGGCGTGTTAACATATTGTATTAAGGCGGGGGGAGAAAAGAAAAACACTTGTGCCCATATATTTTTTAGATTATGTACTTTTAGGACTTAAAATAATATTGATTATGGATATAGGACAACAAATATTTTGTTTCCATTTTTAGTTCTTATTTTCAAATTAAAGAGACACGTGGCATGCTGTAATTGGTTGACGTTTTATGAATATGGGTCCGCACCAGCGGCTTTATTAAAAAATAAGGACTAAAACTATAAATAAAATATTTGTTGTTCTATTTCCAAAATACATATTACAATAGGTCCTAAATTTACAAAGGCCATATATTTTTCCGGTGGTCAACAGTCCCGCCCATTCTGCAGAGCTCGTAGCTCGGTTCTATGATGGTCATAGAGCACTAAGTAATCTCGCCACATGTTCTTAATGAAGTACCGACCAAAAATAATTAAGTGCGTACCATGTGAAGCATCGCATTTGATAGATACATGACACAAATATGTTGTCAATCTCATAGCAAGGGAATTTTATCGGTGTTATGAGAGACACGCGGAACTTCGTGACATGCATGTTTATAGTGTGTAAAATATTTCGTGTTCATGTGATGTCTCTCATGCAACTTCAAATAAATCCTAAACCTAAATATAAAAGCTTGTATTCATCTGACAAACAAGGGAACACTTTAATTTCTAGTCATGAAAAAGTGACGTTCATATAAACTTGAACATTTGTTTCATATATTAAAGTATACTTTATTTTTTTTACCAACATAAAATATAACATGAGAAAATAAGTAACTTACTAGAGCAGATAGATTTGCTTGGGCAGAGCTAAATGAGGATGGCTTGAAAGAGTTGGGCAAAAATTGTAATGGGTACTCAGAGTGATAAAGTACAAGCCAGAAAAGCGTAAGCGTCGCAAATAATAGTGCAATACGAATAAAGTGAGTTAAAAACGGATTGTTTTGGTGGTGTTTTTGGCCAATCTCGCCACTATTGCCACCACCACCGCCATCACCGGACTCCAACGACTTCTCATCACCGCCACCCTTAACAATTTCAATTCCAAGTGCCATTTGATAATTTTTGGAATCACCTCTTCTAATAGGTCATATGAAACATTTATATATCAACTAAATGTTGAAGTCAACTTTTTGGTATCTTCATTCCTACGTAGCAGTAGAACTTGTTAATATGTAGAAAAGTACGTGATAGATACTCCATCCTAACATGCAGATGACTAGTTCAATATTAGTGAACAAATACATACGACTTGTAGAGGAGACGTTTTCAAATGTGTGTGTGTGTGTGTGTGTGTGTGTGTGTATATATATATATAATAATGCTCATGTGCGGACTAGTCCGCATTTTAAGAATGCGGACCGGACATGTGTCACCTAACGGTGCGCCTAGAAATTATCGCCTAAATTATAGGCACACTCTCTCTCTTTTATGGGCTCACCGTCAGGTGACACATGTC